>OY728157.1:162476514-163862285 GCA_963277665.1 Viscum album | reverse complement strand
GAAAAGAATTAAAATACCTTCCTTTTTCAATAGAAAGACTCCATGGAAGTTGCGTCTCAAAGATGGTGTTAGTCCAGAGTGAAACTTGTGATCTAGAGTTGGAATAACTTGGATAGACTCTTGGGAGCCAACATTCTCTTTTGCTTGACCTCCATTAGCCTCATTCTATGTGTTGATGAGTGGATTTTTTGGCTCTATATTTATGTTTCACTTGTGAACACAATAGTATTCACTACCTTGTATTATCTCCATACACTATTATTGATGATTTCCACATTACAACATACATCTTCCAGAAATTAATGGAATGATTATTGGTGATGATCCAAGATTATTGGATCATGTATACACCAATGTTCATGTTGATAATTATAACGTAAATGGATGTTGTGGCTAAGAGACATAATCATAAGTAAGGTACATTCTTTTTAGAACATGTTTGAAGTAATAATGAGGTTCATTAGTTGAAGGAAACATGTTTTTGTATTTTATAAGTTAATATTATAAGCTAAGAGTCCTATAAAATTTTGGCTATAATTTTCTTCACATGTTTTCTCATGTACCAATTAATGTTGTCAATAAGGGACTGTTTACGGAAAATTGTTGCATTGAGGAGATTATTATTCCGTTCATCATGGTGTTTTCATTAAAAATCATGTAACGTCCTGACCCCAGTTACCCAGAGTCAGTGCAATAATACATAAAATTGGCATGATCACATGGGATCAAATCCCGAAAGACCGAACAGTTTAGTAGCCTTGGAAGTAATAGATATATTAATAATTTTTATATTACATCATGAAATAAATACATCAACAACATTTTTCCCCTTTGCAAACACTTATATCCTTATCCTATCCATACAAGACACCCATAAAATACTTCTTCACCACCTGGGAAAAATAAAACATAAAAAGGGGTGAGCTCCGATGCTCAGTAAAGATATCAATTTAGGGGAAACTTTCATAAATATAAATAAAAATTTAAGGCAACGTATAAGACTAAAAAAATCCTTTTAAACATAAACTTCATAAAATTATGGATAAGATATATCAAATAATTCCATCAAATTATTGTTATGTATATTCTACTAGTGGCATAATCAAATACAATATCAACAGCCAATTTCATAATGATGGAAGGAATAATTCCAGACATCATAAACACATAGTCAAGGCCTTCTTCCCAGACTACATATAATATTTTGTCAAGGCCTTGTTCCAAGACACTAGTTTTTCTCATAAGACCTACCGATGCATCGAGGAGCTATAGAGGCTTCCACCCCTCACTTACTAAGTCTAATTAATTCCTCATATTAAAAGGTTTAAACATAACAAAAAAATTCATATTAAAACTAGCATACGAAATGTCAATACATTATCCATAAACCATGAATGGTATAAAAATAACACACCCACATTCAAATATATCAAAAAACCTTCTATACAATATATAAGACTTGTTTCCTAATAAATCAACATCAATAAAGTTTAAAATCCATCAAAGGGTGTTGATATAGATGAAATGAAAACTTTTTGAGAGAAATATATCTTTCGATTTTGAAATAATTTAAATTTAATTTAATTATAAAATAAAACATTTAATTTGAAAATATTCATATAATATTATATGGGAAGCTTCAACGATGTTATAATGGCACAAAATAGCCACATCCACCGTATAAGTTAAAAAAAGAAATTCATACATTAATTTTTGTAAAAAAGGTCACAAAGTACCCTGTTTGGAAAATGAATGAAAGATTCCTTTAAAAAAGTATATGGTAAAATATGGGTATAATTTAATTTAACCCATAGCCTAGTAAATAGTAAAAATCTTTTGAATTACATTTTAATGAAAACACAGATGTGGAAGATAAAGAGGACCCAATAGATACTTACGGATTAACAACCTCAGATAAGTAAAGAGATTGTAGAATTAACCCATAACATGTACTTTTCCTTAGTCGATACTATGTTAACCTACTGTATAATATTTAAATCATTGTTATTAAATTATAAAATAAATATATAGATAAATATGATATCATATATGACCCTTTAATATTTCTTTGTTAATAATATTTTAGTAGTATCATCCTTTCATGTGTTAACATATTCGTGTGCCTTTATATCCTAGGTTACATAAGACATATTTGTTATGGATAGAATGTATTTGATTCATATAAAAAATGATATTATGTTCATTAAAATGAAATTTATTCATAAAATGGAAATTATTCTTGAATGATTTCGATGGGGAATTAATCTCATCACGTTCGTGGGGACAGTAATCCGTATATACACATGAGCGACAATATCATTATATTGATGGTGAAATCATATAAAATTGGATAGTATATCATATATAAAAAATAATTAACATGTTATATTTATGATTTACTATAGTTATACTCATTATTATACCCCTAAAAATAATGAATTGTTTTAATAACAAACTTCACCAGGACGTGGAGACGGTCAGGCGTACGTACGCACATATTGTGATATTGCCATTTATGTGATGGATTGAATAATTAATATTGTTGTACCATATTTATAATAAAATCAAAATCTATATGAGGTAAAAGAGTTATTATTTTGGAATTTAAAAAACAAATAATGAGCAAGTGGATGAAGAAATTAACTTAAATGAGGGTGGTGAAATTATTACTTCTTCTTCGGGTATTTCCTTTTGAGTTGATCAAAAGGGATTATTAGGTTGGCATTATGAGCAAATTATGTAGTCTAGGTGGATGTTAGGGAATTTGGGAGGATATTATGGCAGGGGTTGGTTGATAAAAATGGCTTTGGGTTTGTGATTTGGAGAAAAGGGGAAGTACCCTTTTATAAGAGAGGCGAGGGTCACTTTAAGAAAATCATGAAATATTATTTTATAATAAAATAATTTTCGGTTTCTAATGGATCAAAAATGATTTATATATAGGATATGTTGCGTATGGGTCGAAAAAATTTCAACCAATAGGTTTTAGATAGGTTTAGGTCACCATATTAACCTTATCTTTTAGATTTAACTCTTAGTTAAATATTTTGACATTTACTATGTCTCTTTGTATGTTTATATTATATGGTTAATAAACATACTATAAACTACCATAAAAACACCATGTGGTTAATTATTAATATATATAACATTATATAAGTCTTTTTTCTGAACCTTATATTTTTAGAAATATTTTATCAATTAATAATATATAATTTTTTTAAAAAACTCAATTTTGTCAATTTTGACACTATTTAGTATTTTCTTTTTTTGAAAGCCATAAAAACATTATCACTTCGAATAAAATTTATTTAATCAACCCTCAAATATCATATTAACCTATAAAATCAGAGGAATTCATCTGAAGCCTCAATTTACATTTATATAGATATTTATAATATCAATTATTTTAATATTTCATTAATAAAGTAAATACTGCATCATCATCGTGTCAGAAATAAATTAAATAATTTAATGTCTAAAAATAATAAATAAACTACCATTATTTTACAAATATTTTTATCTTTATAATTAATATTTATATTCAAATTTATATTTTGTGTATCCTTATATTAAAAATGATTTAGTTATTAAACATTGAACTTAACACTTTTAACTCTTCTTTAAATAAAATAATAATAAATTTACTAATCTAATAAAAGTGGACCAGAAACATAATATTTTATTCATAATGTTCTTTTTTATCTAACTAATTTTTTCCAATAGAATTAGGGATTGTGGTAGGGTAATTGTAATATAATATTTACCTTTAATTTCCATATTTCCTTTTAATCATGTAAAATACAAGTCAAATGTTACAATTCACCAAAAATTATTTTTATCTTATTGAACCACATTTTACATACTGATATTTACAGTTTCTCTTTTATTTTTGAAATTAAACTCACAAAAGCGGTAAAATTTTGTGTCAGGTCCACAAGGCCAAATACCCTGAGAGAGGGGGTGAATCAGGGTATGACTAATTCAACATTAATTCCCATTCTGATCTTGTTTCGCTGTTAAGAAAAACACTCTTCTCTCTCTTTCCTGTTGCACAATATAAACAGAATGTAAAGCAAGCACATGACACAAAAATATTACTTGGTTCACTGGTAAGGGCTACGTCCAAGGAGCATACACCGACAGATTTCCGGTCGTACCAAATTCCACTATACTTCACTAGCTGTGGATTACAATTTTCGGGTATAGTCACTATGTCCCAGGTTCACTGCCTTTGCAAGGTTTAGTGTCAGGTCACTGCTTTCCCAAGGGTCACTCCCTATTTCTCTCTCTCTATCTCAATGCCGGTGGAGAGGATCACCTTCTTCCTCTTCCTATGCTCAATGCACTTGGAAGTGATCCACTCACAGTTTATAGACCTGTAGGTCTCCTCACTTGAATTAATGCACACATCCTAAACTTTTGATAGATGCTATGTTAAAGTCCAGATTTCATCCACTAATGAATACCCCTTTGCCTCTTAACCACTGGGCAAATATTTTTTGGAAACACCTTCGCAAAGAACCCTACTTCACGAAGCTCCCAATTTTGCGAAGCTCAAACAAGCCCTCATGAAGCTCCTGCCTTTTTGCAAAGCTCAATCCATCGCAAAGCAACATCCCTCATGATTATTACTAAGCCAATGCAGAGATCGCAGGTTTCACGGAGCTACAGTAGCCTCCGCGAAGCTCCTCTTTCGCGAAGCACGCTGGCTCTGCGAACCACCGTCGAAAAATGAGAGCAAATGATCTTCTCTAAAAATTATCTCTACTTCTCTCTAGGGGGTCAGCCTCTATTTATAAGCGATTCCATTGACCCTCGACTCTTCTTCACGAAGTCAATGCCACATCATCTCAAATCGAGAAGCTCCAATGTTTCTGCCGGAATTCTGCCCAAATCGCGAATCACCGCGGCAATTTGCCATTCGCGGAGCTCGTCATAATCGTGGTGCATTACCATCAACATTCCTCCGCACCTTCACCGTGAATCTCCCTCACTAAGCCATTCATCACCACAATGCGCTTAAACTCTACCATTCGTGAAGCTTTTACGTAATCGCGAAGAATCACCGCCTCCATTTTTCTGATCTTCGCGCAATCCAATCCATGCATCCTCTCTTCGAGAAATTCATGCCTTTTCCATATTAAAATATGATCTTCAAGGATATCCTATTTTCGCGATGCTCACCAAAATTCCAAATTTTGGACCCCAAAAATTTGGCAAACAATGGGAAACGGCGCCACCTTGTACTGCTTTTTTGTACCGCCTACAGATCGTCCTTTCCTTTGTCATCGTTCTTTTGTCAACATGGATTGTCATCAAATTCTTTGGAACTCGACAATTTCATCATGGATACCTACATTGTCAACAAACACAATCAACCCAAAAATACTTCAATGTTACCTTGAGGTATTTTTACCCAACATTTTGTTTTATGAAAATTTTCAAATGATCTTAAAAAGTGGGTTAAAGACTATAAAATGTTCAATAAGATTTTATATATCTAAATTTATTGTAAAAGGACTCCTATGAATTACATTGAACATATTTAAGAATTATGTATCTAATTTTACCTAAAATAAAATAAAATAAAATAAATAATTATTTAAATAAACTGTCGGTTTTAAACAATAACACAGTGTTTTTCCCAATTCATCAAAAATTGATTTTTTTAGAAAAATACAAAAAATTCACCCGAAGTTAATTTTGATATTCCGAATACAAAAATGAAGTCCATTTTGAAAAATAAAATTTATAAAATTTTAAAAAGTGGGTATTAATATTCATAATGGATAGTTTGATTGGTCGTGGTGTGTTAAAACTTCAAGTTGCGTACAAAAAAAGCTACAACAATATTTAAAGGGAAACGTATAGTGGAATCATGAGATGTTACATTCTCCCCTCCGTAAAATAATTCTGTCCTTGAAATTTGTAGAATATTTATGCATAAAAATATTTGGGTGGTTCTCCATTAAATGTTCCTTGGGTTCTCACGTTGTCTCTTCCATATTATGGTTTCTCTATAGAACTTTCACTCGATGAGTCATCTGGTTTTCAACACCTGTTCTCCGGTTTCAAAATTTTTGATAGGCTCTTCACAAAAAGACAGATCAGGTTCTAGTTCTAATTCATCTTAGGTGATTACAAGCATTGGGTCAGACATGTATTTTCTCAATAGTGATACGTGGAACACATCATGAACATTGAAGAGAATTGGAGGTATTTCCAAATGATAAGCTACAACTCAAATTCATTCCAGAATTACGAAAGGTTCTATATACCTATGACTCAATTTACCCTTGTTAATGAAACATATAACACCCTTCCATGGAGATACCTTCAAAACAATATAGTCTCCATTTTGAAATTCAAAATCCTTCCTTTGGTTATTAGCATAACTCTTTTTCCTATGTTGGGATACTTTGATTTGGTTTTGGATAATCTTCACTTTTTCCATTGTTTCCTAAAAATGTTCTGGGCCTATGAGTTTTCATTCACCAACATCATCCCAACAAGTTGGTGTGCGACATCTCTTTCCATAAAACGCTTCATATGGTGCCATCTAAATATATGAATCTAAGCTATTGTTATAGGAAAATTATAACTGAGTTAAATATTTATCCCACATACCTTGAAAGTAAAGTGAGCAAGATCTCAACATGTCTTATATGGTTTGAGTAGTTCGTTCTTATTTTCCATCAGTTTGATGGTGGTATGCAGTGCTAAAATGAAGTTCAGTATCCATGGATTTTTTAAGACATTTCCAGAATCTTGATGTAAAATGGGGATTGTGATAAGAAAATATTAATAAGGGTACACCATGGAGTCTTACAACTTCATTAATACATTGTATTTCAAAAAGATCAATTGGTAAATCCTCTCTTATAGTAGGAAAATGTGCTGACATGGTAAGACGATCAATAATGACTTATATTGCATCACTTTTTTTTGGATTCTTTGGTATCCCCATGAAAAAGTCCATCATAATATTATCCCATTTTCACTTAGGTATGGAAAGAGGTTATATTACTCTTCTAGGATGTTTCTTCTAGCTTTAACTTATTGAAAAACCATACATCTTAACACAACATCAGGAATCTCCCTCTTCATGTTTTCGCTCCAAAAATGTTCCTCTAAATCCCTATAAATCGTGGTGCTCCCAGGTTGTATAGAGAAATTGTAGCTATGAGCATTATCCCACAATTCACTTTTTAGATCATGTTTGTTAGGAACACAATGTCACTTCCCAAATTTCAAAATTACATATTTATATATGAAGTCACTAAATCTCTCATCTTTCAAAGCTTTAATCTTCTTTTGAAACTCCTCATCATCAGTCTGAGAACTCTTTATCTTTTCTAGTAAAGATGTTTTGGAAACCATTTGAAAAAGTATTGATGTTTAACCTTCCATGGTTATTCCAATATCCATCATTACTATATCCATTGATATAGGATCCCTTTCAACTCTAATCTTGTTCAAAACACTAGGATCCTTTCTACGCAAAGCATCTGCCTCCTTATTTTCCTTCATCGGGTGGTAGTGCATTGTGCAATCATAATCCATGAGTAGTTCAAGAAAATTTATTTTCCTCATGTTGAGATATTTTTGTGATAAAATGTACATCAAAATATTGTCATCATTATAAATCTCACAACTTTAACCATAGAAATAGTGTCTCTATATTTTCAAAGAAAATATTACAGCTGCTAACTTGAGATCATGAGTAGGATAGATTTTCACATTAATTTTTAACAGTCGTGATGAGTAGGAAATAACTCTATCATTCTGTATAAGGACACAACCAAGTAATTTATTTGAAGCATCACTATAAATAAGAAAACCATCGTTCCCTGATGGTAGAGACAAGATAGGAGCATTGACTAATATTATCTCTAGTTCTTTAAAAAGTTCTTCACACTCTTTTGTCCAAATAAATTTAACCCCTTTTCATGTGAGATTGGATAATGGGTTAGCCAACTGAGAAAAATTCTAGGCGAAACGTTGATAATAACATACTAAACCAATAAAATCGCATACCACAGCTATACTCATCCTTGATAGACATTCATGAATTGCCTTGGTATTTTAAGGATCAACAAAGATTCCATCCTTAGAGACAATATGGCCACGATGATAAATCTCTTGAATCTATAATTCACACTTGCTAAACTTCCTATATAATTCATTACTTATTTGTGTTTCCATAAGATTTCTCAATTTATTTTCATGATCTATATATCTTTTTGGGTATACCAAGATATCATAAATAAATACCACTAACAATTCATTAAGATATTCCTCTAAAACTCTATTCATTAGATCCATGAAGATAAAGGGTGCATTAGTCGATCCAAAAGGCATTACTATAAACTCTTAATGCCCATACATGGTTCGAAATGTTGTTTTCATAATGTATTCCATCTAGATGAAAGGTCAATCTTTGAAAAATATTGAGCTCCATGAAGATGGTAAAATAAATCATCAACATGATGGAGGGGATACTTGTAATTTATTTTTATAGAATTGATCTCCCTATAGTCAATGCACAACCTTATAGATCTTTCTTTCTTCTTAACAAAAAGAATATGGGCTCCCCATGGAGTAACACTAGGATGAATAAATCTATTTTTTCTCAATTCGTGTAGTTGTTTCTTTAGTTCCACTAATTCCACAGTGGCCATTCTATTAGGTTCTTCGATATGGGCCTTGAACCAGGAATTTAATCAATTGAAAACTCAATTTCTTGTTATGGTGGATGTCCAGGTAAATCCTCTGGAAACACATCAACATATTATTACAGAATATGTACGTCCTCTATTCAGACATTATTTTCCTCACCCATAGCTATTTCATTCTCTCTTTTCGCAATAATTAAATTTACTACAGCTACTATGGGTGGATCTAGATAAGAATCAGGTCCTGGCATTTCTGTTCTAAAGATATGGTATGCTTTATCAATCTCAAAAATTGTAACCTCCTTCTTATTATAATAATTTTTTTTTATCATGGTCTGAAATACAATCCATTAAGATGATTATATCCAATTCAATCATGGGTATGATGATGAGATCATCATATAAGGAACATTTATATCCCCTAATGTGAACTGATTCACAAAACATTGTTGTGATGATACATCCCTTTAGTGTATTGACTGAAAAACCGCTTGTTATGTAAAATTAAAAATATCTAATTTTCTTAGCAAATTGGGATGATTTGAAACAATGCGATGATCCAAAATCAAATAAAGCATTCCCTAAACATGAGAAACCATTAAATTACATACCACTACATCTTTCGGAGCTTCATCCTAAGTAGTAGTGATCGCATAAGCTTGGCCATTCTCCCTTGTACTCTCCTAAGGTAAGTTCTCTTAGAGCTGATAAAATTCATTTTCATAATGCCCCTTTTGTCTACAATTTTAGAATTCAACATTGACTGCCATTTTCTTCCTCTTGTAATCGTGATCTTGGTGGCACCACACTTGTAACAATCTCACATTCCCTTCAGGAAAGTACTGGGGTGTTTCATCCTTCATTTACCATAATATGGATATTCAACTTTTCCCTTCTTCCCCTTATTTCCATTTCCAATGTGTTTAGAAGATATCTTTTTCTCTTTCTTTTCTTTAGAGTTGTAAGACTTAGAGAATTCATATACTATCTTGATAGCAGATGACAAAATATCATCATTCGATGAGAAGGATTGTGAGACTAATGCTCGACGGAGAAATGGTTTTTACCCACCAATAAATCGGTCAATATTACCCCTTGGGTTATTTATATAATCTATTGCATGCCTTGTTAACCTTGTAATGTTAGCCTCATACTTTGCAATATCCTCATCTACCTCTTGCCTCAGACTCAGAAATTGTCTTTCTATATCCTCTTGATGGTCACGAGGAAAGTATTTTTCTAAGAAATTCACTTTAAACTCCAAACATTCAATGTTCACTACTTCTTCATCTTCCTTTTTGTTTTGGATTAATTACCACCATTGATCTGCATCTACCGTGATGTGATAAAGTGCCATGAAAATTTTTTCCCTTTCGTTACTCCCCAAATCATGAAATATTTTCTCTAAGAAATTTATCCATTACTCAGCTACTAATGGAATTATAATCCCATTGAATGTTGGTGGTTGTTTTCTCATGAAGTGTAATAACATTTATTCTCCGCATTTTAGATCCATATGCTTCATACGGGTAAGGTTATTTGTCATAACCTAAGTGAGTTGTCCCAGTATGGTGATAAGATGATCAGAACTAGTTGTATCACCAGCTCCAATATAATTATCTTTAGTCCGAGGGAAATCCCTACTTGTATTACGTGCATTGATACAGTTTCCATTCTGTCCATGGGGAACCATTTATATATAATGGAATATAGTAGATTAGTTTATGAATCACAAAATAAAATTAAAACTTGTAAAACACTTATCATAAATTGAACATTTTATGGATATAATCCATAATCATAAAAAACTTTTCATTTATGAGGTATACACTCATAAATTATTCATAATGGTCTGAAAAAAAATATGAAATATCTTAAGCAATTACCCCAGGAGTGTTGTAACCAAGAGTACAACAAGGCCCGTTGTCGTGCACCAGTTCTCATTTGAGTCTAGCTCAAAGCTGTGTTTTCAGGTTTTACCCAAAGGTACATCTGTGCCGAAGCCGCCACTACTTTCTCATATCTAGACAGGGATGTATTGCATTGAAAAAGCACAAAATATATACATTACCAAAATTTGAGAAGTTCTACTATACTAATCCTCAAATTCTATCTTGGGGAACTGTTCTCTAGTCATGTTTTTTCTAAATCTAGATTCCAAGGTTTGTATTAAACATTATCTGATTCCAAATATATTGTATTGACCCCAGTTACCTAGATTCAGTTCATTATTAAAATACATTGTCATGATCACTAGGGATCAAATCCCGAAAGACTGATCAGTTTAGTGTCCATGGAAGTACTAGATATATTCATAGGTTTTACATTGCATCATGAAATAAATATATCAACAATATTTTCCCCCTTTTAACAAACTTATATCCATATCCAATCCCTGCAAGTCCACTATTAAATACTTCTTTAAATCCTAGGAAAAATTATACATAAAAAGGGATGTGATTAGATGCTCAGTAACAATAACAATATAGTGGAAAATTTCATAAATAAGTTTAAACATTAAAAGAAAAGTATAGGAATAAAACTATATAATTTTTAACTAAAACATCAGCATGATATGGAAAAGATAAATCGAATAATTCCATTTAATTATTCACATGGATATTATACATGTTGCATAATCAAATGGAATATCAATAGGCAATTTTCCAATGATGGAATTCAAAATTTCAGACTTTATAACCACATAGTCAAGGCCTTGTGGCAAGAATAAAAATAAAATTTCATCAAGGCCTTGTTCCAAGACTCTAGTTTGTCTCATGAGACCAACTGATGCATCTAGGAGCTATATTAGGCTCCACCTGTCTCTTACTAAGTCCAATTAATTCCTTATATTAAAAGGTTCAAACATAACATAAACATTTGTATTAAAACTAGCATACAAAATGCCAATACTTTATCTTGAAAACATGAATGGTATAAAAATAACACATCCACAGTCAAATATATCAAAAAACCTTCAACAAAATATGGAAGGTTTTTATCATAATAAATCAACTTTATACAAGCTTAAAATCCACCAATGGATGTTGACATAGTGAAATAATAACTTTTTGAGAGAAGAATATCGTTCTATTCTGAAATCATTTAGAATTCATGTAATTATAAAAAAAATTTAATTTAAAAATATTTTTATAATCTTGTATGGTCATCTTCGATGATGTTATAATGACAAAAAATAGCCACCCCTTCCATATAAGTTAAAAAAAGGCATTCTTACCTTATTTTTGACGAAAATGTCATAAAGTACCTTGTTTGGAAAATGATGAAAGGATTCCTTTAAAAACATATATGGTCAAATAACAGTGTAAATGACTTTAACCCATAGTATATTAAATTTTAATATTTATTTTAATTATATTTTTAGTGAAAACACATATGTGTGTGATAAAGAGGCCCCAACAGATACGTATGTATTAACAAACCTCGGATAAGTAAAGATATTGTAGAATTAACCCTTAATTTGTTATTTTCTATAGTTGATGGTAATTTAAACTCTTTTATAATAGTTAAAACATTTTTATTAAATTATTAAAGAACTATATACATAAATATGATATCATACATGATCCTCAAATATTTCTTTGTTAATAATATTTCAATAGTATCATCATTTCGGGTGTTAACTGATTCATTTTCTTTTATATTCTTGGTTATAGAAGCTATGTTTCTTATTGTTAGGATGTATTTAATTCATATAAAGAATGATATTATGTAAAAATCATTATTTTTATTCATAAAATGAAAATTATTCTTGAATTATTACGATGGGGAATGAATATCATTGCCTTTGTGGGGATGGTAATCCGTACGTACGAACGAGTGACAATATAATTATATTGATTGTTAAATTTTTTGTAATTTGATGGTATATAATATATAAAGAAACATTAACATGTTATATTTATCATTTAAATCAGTTATACTCATTATTATACCCATCCAAATAATGATGTGTTTCAATAACAAACTACACCACGACATGGAGACGGTAAGTCGTACTTACGCATGTATGGTGACATTGTCATTTATAGGATAGGTAGAATAATTAATACGGTTGTGAAATATTAATAATAACATCACAGTATATATGACGTACTGTAGTTATTATTTTGTTATGGAAACAACAAATAAAGAGAAAGCGGAAGAAGAAACGAACTTGAAAGAGGGTGGTGAAATTATTACCTCTTCTTGGGGTATTTCCATTTTAGATGATCAAAAGGGCTTATTAGGATGGCTTTATGATAAAAGTAAAGACTCTAAGTTGATGTGGGGAAAGTTGGGAGGATATTTGGGTATGGTTTGGCTGAGAAAAATGGCTTTGGATGTGCGATTGTGATATAAGGTGCCTTACCCTTTTATAAGTGAGGTGAGGGTCACATTATGAAAAGATTGAAATAATATTTTATAATAAATCATTTTCCGTTTATAATGGATTAAAAATGATTTATTTCGAGGTTAAGTTGGTTATGGGTCGAATACCCTTCAACTAACAGGTTTTCTACTTATTTAGTTCACCATATTAACCTTATCTTTTCGAGTTAACTCTTAATTAAATAGTTTGTCATTTACAATGTCTCTTTGTATTTTTATATTATATGGTTAATATACATATTATATACTACAAATAGAACCCCAAGTGGTTCATTATTAATATATATACCCTTATCTAGGTCATTTGGCTGAACCATATGTTTTTATGAATATTATATAAATTAATAATATAGTATTTGTTTTAAAAACTCAATTATGTCAATTTTGACACTATTTAGTATTAAATTTTTCTGAAAGAAATAAAAACTTTATCGCTTCGAATAAAATTTCTTTAATCAACCCTAACATGTAATATTTACCTATAAAATTAGTTTAATTCATCATTTTAAACAATTTACATTTATTTGGAAATTTATAATATCAGTATTTTAACATTTCATTAATAAGGTAATTACTACATCATCATTGTGTCATAAATAAATTAAATTATATAATGTCTAAAAATTATAAATAAAATAATATTATGAAGGAAATATTTTTTATATTTATAATGAATATTTATAGTCAAATTTATGTTGTGTGTAACAATATATTAAAAATGATTTAGATATTAAACATCGAATTTAACACTTTTAACTCCTCTTTATATAAAATATTAATTAATGTCCTAATCTAATACAAGCAGACCAAAATGATTCTATTTTTTTCCTAACATTTTTTTGGTCGAATTAAAATTATCCAATAAAATTAGGACATCGTTTAGGTTAATTATAATATCATTTTTACCTTTAATTTCCCTATTTACTTTTTACCGTGGTAAATAAAAGTCAAAAGTAACTATTCATCAAAAATTATTTTCATCTTATTGAACAAATGTTTTCTTACTAATATTAACTTTGTCTCTTGTATTTTTTAAATTCAACTCAAAAATGTAGTAAAATTATATTTTATGCAAATTTTCAAATGCTCCTAGATGGTGGGTTAAAGACAGTAAAAAGTTGAATAAAATTTTATATATCTAAATATATTTTAAAATAAATCCAATGAATTAAATTGAGAACATAAAGATATTATGTATATATTTTGATATAAGATAAAATAAAATAAAACTGCTACTTATTTAACAAAAAAGTTGGTTTTAAACAATAACGCAGTATTTTTTAACATTCATCAAAAATGGAATATTTTCAGAAAAATACTAAAACTTCACCCTAATATTATTTTGATATTCCGAATACAAAAATGAAGTCCAATTTAAAAAAATTGATAATATTTCAAAAAGTGGGTATTACTATTCATAACAGCTAGTTTGATTGGTCGTGGTGTGTTAAAACTCCATGTTGCGTACAACGCAAGCTACTGCATTATTTAAAGGGAAACGTACCATAGAATCTAGAGGTGTTACAATTCATCTCTACCCAGATAAATTATGTTTATTGGGAGTTAATCATTTATTTTTGGTAAGGATCCTGGTAATGGAATTTTTAGAATTCATGGGTCAACTTGAAATAAACCATTCTAATAGAGGATGTACGATGACTCTAAATCTTCATTAGAATGATTGAAATTATTGTGGGGAGTTCTATAGTCCCATTGATAAGATAGGTGATGATGTGAAAAATTGTTGGGTATGATGTTCTTGGGTATGAATCATCTCAATATTTTTGTTTCAAATATGAGTTTTGGATTGATTTTTAATAGCATATCTATTATATAGTTGTTGTTTTGTTTGGAGTTTTGTAGGCTATTTGAAAATTGAATGTGCAATTTTTTTCAAATATTCATGACCCAGTTTGGCTGAATAGTGATCCATTTTTTCCCTAGGGATTCATGAGGTGGAGAACATTTAATGTGGGGATATTCTAATATATAATGATTTTGACCAACAGAAATTTCTATGGGGAATTTGGATTTTACCATTTTTGAATTTAGGGTTTTTTAATCTTGTCCTTGGAATATAGATCCATGTGTTTTAGCACTAAAATTAATAGTTCTTTTATTTGTGTTAAGGACCAGTAGGTGTGCTGGGTGTTTCATTGAGTTTCTAGATCATGTGGATTTGAAAAATTAGTTTTTGGATAATTTAGAATAGGGGAACTATTTTTTGAAACTCAGAGGCCCAAAAGAAGAAACAGTGGGGCCTATTAGTATGGGATGGTGGTGTTTCACGATTTGGCCTAAACATATAATCTAGGTTTTATTGTAGTGTGGCCATTTTATACCTCTTCATAGAGGATAAATACATGGTTCTCACAAAGTTTCACAAATCATTAGAATGAACTGTGCAAGCCCACCTTATAATTTGTAGACCATGCACAGTTTGTGAACAGTTTAACCAACCATATAACCAAAATTTTCACCTCATTTAATGGAATTATTTTACCATTTTACCTATATTTACTCTTAATTCATATTTTTCGTTTACTTCTCCTCTATGTGCACTATAAAGAGCCCCTCGATCTCCTCATCCTTTTATTTACATAGAAAGGAGAAATCTCTTCCATATAGTGTTGGACTCTCTTATAATTAGTATCATTGGATGTATATTTGTAAGATATTCATTCCACTTTAACCATTCACAGTTTTAATCAACATATATTGTGGTATCTATGTGTGATTTAATTCTATCTTTTGTCATGGAATTATACAGTTTTCACATTTTCTCTCAAATCATCTCGAATAATTGCATGAAAATGGATTAGCGGACTTCTTTTATAAATAGGTATGTTGTTTATATCTCATCCCATAAATTATCACAGTTTTATAATGTACATAATTGTGAATCATGTTGAATTCTTTATTCCTTTTCCCTATAAATGTTAATTTTATTATGTAGACCGTATTGATATAAAATATATTTCCATTATTTCTATAAATAAACCACTAGACGTTGTTCCCATCTACCTAAACCACCACCATTGGGTGAGTTGTTTATAATTAATTTATATTTTCGGTCATTATATAATAAAACCACACTCTTATGGTGTTATTTAGATACTATTGATCATAATGACTTTGTTTCTAATAAATATTATTTGAGATATGCTGATTGAACCCTCTTGTAATTGTAAACATAAATGATATAAATTAGCTTAAAATGATATAATTTACCCCATCTTTAACTAAAACAACTTTGAGGTGTGTTGTAATCCATAATAATATTTTGCAATTTAATGGGTTAATTGAATAGATAAAGGTACAAGTCACTCTCACTTCATACCTGGTTTATGGTAGTGTCGGATTTATGGTATGATATTGTTACATATTTGTAATGATATGTGATGTGGTATTATTATGGCCATGGAATGATATATTATTTGGGGTTAAATGTTATTAGTATCTTGGATTACCATAAATCCTGTAAATAAATGTTAAATTAATTATATTAATAGGGGTTCATAATGCCTTGAGCGATGATGGTTTCTACATTTTAGAACATGAGGCTAAGGGCTCATTGGGTAAGTGGATTTCCAATTATGATTTATGAATTAAGGTTCCTTGAGTACAATCGTTTTCCATGACATTACATACCCTCTTTGTTGATCATGTTGGCCTGGAGTCTGCACCACTTGGGTTTCTGTAAATGAGATTCTATACCCCCTTTATTAGGAGGATGTGTATGAACCTCCTCATAATTTTTCATGATTATCATCATCGACTCAAATATTGATTAATATATTATGTCATGACTCTTCTCATTATGTTACACATGATCCTGGTGCAATAAAAACATTTTTATTATTATGATGTTCATATAGTTATTATGAGTAGTATTATGCATGGATACATGAGTTGCATCTCATGTCACTTCTAATAATATTTCTATATCTATATATATGTCTATAAAAATACTTTGATTATAGTTCATATATAGTTATATAGAAATCTATATATATATATATATATATGTGTGTGTAGATACTCATATTCATCATTGCTTAGGATAAGGTAAAAATGGTCGGCTTGGTTTCCTTATGTAACCTAGTACCAACTTTTTTACATTTATTTATTTATTTCCATCTATATTCATTATACCTGCACAATTCTATATATTATATTCATTAACTATATATCTTGAAAACCCATTGGTGGTGCCCAACTAAAAATATACCATACCCTATTGGGGCCACCATTACACTAGGCTACCCAAACAAATCTCATGGTTGTAGGTCGAGGTGTTAGATTCAATTTTTTCTTGTGTTTTTTCATGTACATGGGAGCTTAGGAGAAATAGAATGAGAAAAATCTTAGGATTATAATGGTGTTATCCCTTGGGGAATTTTGTTCTTCTTCAATATTCATGTTATATTCTATATTATATCTTTTGATATTTGTTTTATTCTTTATATTATATAGTCTCCTCATAACATGAGTTCATATCTGTATATATATGTTGTTTTCCATTTCATATTTCAACAATTATTATATTTATCTTTATATTATATATATATATATATTTATACTTATTCTATTTTTTGTTGATTTAATATGTATCTGTTATACCACTATGTTACTCATACCATTAGGTTATCATCTCCCCACCATACTATCATCAAACCCTTACTGCTAGTCCGAAAACTCAGACACACATGGAGGTATTCTTTAGTTCACATTACATACCATATTAGGGAAAAGTTTTAGTGGCTCCAGGAATAGGATGTTACAAATATCGCCTCCACAAGGATATGGATTGTCAAAAACCACTAGTGTTATATAATCAAAAATGGGTGTAATTATCATCATTGGGTATATTTAAGAAATAACAGTTAATATGTGATCAACCAAACACCACAGTACCTAAATTTTGAGGAAATCACAATACATGAATGCAATATCATACATTATATTAAACAACTAGAAATACCCAAATGAACCTTTTCATTAACCATGAACTCAAAAAACCCCAAATTCTAAAAATTCCCAACATGATTAACAAACACCACCAGCATATCAGAAAAATATATAATATATGTCTGGAAATAATATAAGTATAAATAGAATGGTTTTTCCCATAACTTCCCATTACAAATATAGAATAATAAACCAAAATCACATTAAATAAGAAAAAAACTAATTCATTACCTAAACAGCCAAAAAATCATATCCTTACCCAGACATTCTTACTATGTAATATATACAAGAGTCTCAATATCAAATAATTTATTAAAATGATGGTACAACACTTCCACTTCTCTACTATACTCTCTATATCATTGTTGAAAATATCATGTCATTTTCACACTAAATCCATATTTCATCATGCACCACATGCATATATATGATAACCACATCTTGTCAGTCATCTCATGCATCTAACCACAACCTCATAATCTTCTTCTAATCTAAAATCATGGTAATATATGGAATACACTACCTCTTAAAATTACATATATTATAACTCAATCTCTAATAACTCATGAAATTACTCTAATAGAAAATCATAATCACCATTATTGAATAAAAGAATGTTCTAATACCCAAAACTATAATAACCCGGATAAAAATGTATTGTATGATGAAGATAAATTATTGTAATTATGTGAATATACCCTATATAGTAGGATTTAATGACCATTATATCATACATTTGGTACCATAGAAAAATATTATAGAATTAGAGAGGGATACTTCATCTATACGTTCCATTTAAAATGATGTTGCTATGGAAAACACATGACAAAAAATTTTGGTTATAGTTTTTATATATACCAAAGTGGTGATGTATGTGGAATCATAAAAATTTAATATATATATATAACAATGAACCAAGCGAATGGAAAAACTATGAAATATACTCATCAGTAGATTTCAACCCTCCTGATAGGTGACTACCACAACTAAAGAATTAGATAATCAAGGATGTTGAACCACATAATCACAAATCATTACTTATAATTAACCAATTATATTTTTTAAATTATGAGTTATAAATTATTCATTTTAACCAATTAAATTTTTTTATATAAATAATTTCGTTACAAGAAAACTTGTTTCTATAATCAAGATTTATTCCTACATTTAATACCCCTTAACATGATGGATTCATCAATGCTTCCGATGTTTTCTATTTTTTTAACATAAACCGTTTATAGTTTAAAAAACCCTACAAATGTGTTCATCACTATTCATTTTTCAATCCATTATTTATAAAAATTCATGGACTCATCTTATGTTAATATTATAAAACATGCACTTTTTTTATATTCCCAAAATAAATCATGTATTCATTTACCAAAAAAACAACCATCTAAAAACTAGATACTAATATGAAAAAATAGAGAATATAAATTTTTATTTATCAAAACTCTCAACTTATCTCAAATACCTGGGTTTCATCTATGAAATTTTTTTCACATCCTATTCCCTCCCACCTTCTCCAAAATCAAGACACCAATATATCTCAAGAAAGCCTGCCCATTAATCATTAAATACTAATGATTATAGGTTTGAGACAAATACGTTATGGATCCTCAACCATAGATAAATGGTAAAAATAATTTAGAGAATTTTCATCAAAAAATTCATGTGTCTACTAAACACAAACACATTAAATCATTACATAAACCCGCATGGGGTCACTCATCCACAATAAATTACATTATGTACAAAATATCCCATTATTATAGTGAATTTTCTTGTGGATTATGAATAATTTTAACAAAAATATGATATATATAAATAATATCTATCAATATATTCAAATAATACATATACATTCTTTGTGCATAAATTCCATATTTCATCATTTTCAATGAATATTTTTATTAATTTTGAATTACACATTCTTTAATAATTATATAATTTAATCTTTTTATTGATTCGTGTATTTCTAGGATACTAAACATTATAAACCATAAAAACCATATTAAATATATTTAATACATCATTAAAAATCATGAGGCAGTGAAAACATTATAAAATCACATGTCATCACAATATCCCAATTCGTAATTTCATTTGTACTTCAATTTCATTATAAAAAGAATCATCACAGTGGTTCCATAATTATCCAATAAAACTAGACAATTATAATTTTTTAGTACCATATAAAAAGGATAGGAAAAAATATTCGATCTCGATATAATCTTAATAAAATATTAATTATACATGATTTGATGTTTTACTAATTAAATACTACCAAATTCAATGGATGTTGAACTTGGGACTAAGAAAAACAAATGATCATATTTCCTTTCTCAAATTTCTTCTTAATATATCGAATTCTCAATAGAGGAAACCTCTATAAGATAGATGATATAATGAATAATACATAGAAAATGAGAGGATTGATTTATATAAACAATAAGACTTCAACCTAATGATCAATATTGTTAGATTCTTATTAATTTTATCAGAGGGTAGTAAGATCTATTTTGGTGTCATAAAACCATAGATATGAATAATAAACATAGTCTTTGTGGATGTAAAAACAAAATTTATAAAGGTATCCTACAAAATCTAAGCTTTGATGTACTGAATCTCAATTTACTATTGGAGGATCCATTGAGAGACTAATATGATTTGTTTTCTATATAAATCTCCCATGGTAATTCAATTTTTAAAACCAGATTGATCATCCACAACCATCATCAATAGTTTTCGTATTATATATTCTAAGGAATTTGCAACCCTATATATCCACCATGAATAGAAACCACTGTTTAAGGAAACAAACCACTGTATTTTTCTTCCCACACATGATCAAGCTCACTATAACCTCACATGTTGATAGACTCTATGGAACTAGATCCTTAAGAATTTTCATTTTCATATATTTCATAAGTGGAAGTTAACACATAATACACCAAAAAATAGATGTGTTAGTATCTATTTTTTTAATATAATGACTATATTAGGAACCTCATCATATATGAACCATCATTCCATAGATTATGTGTGTTTCAAATACATGTACTCACCTTTAAGTCCACGTAGGTTTAGCATAGTGAACCAAACAATGAAATTCGATGAATTAACATTCTCAATATTCATAGTTGTATCCCTTTGTAAAATTATAACCATCATGGGATTTTCAATGCCCATTTCTCCCCAAACATCAAATGTGTAACACCCAAACCCAAGTTAACTAGAGTCAGTGAATTATTGCAAAACATTTACATGATCAAAAGGGATCAAACCACGAAAAACGGATCAGTTTAGTAGCTTTGGAAGCACTAGATGTATTCATAAGTTTTACATTACATCATGAAACAAATACATCTACAAGATTTTTCCCCTTTGAACACACTTATATAACCCTATCCTATCCCAGCAGGTCAACCATAAAATTCTTCTTTACATCCTATAAAAAATAAATCATAGAAAGGGTTGTGCTCAGATGCTCAGTAAGGATAACTATATAGCGGAAACTTTCATATATAAGACTAAACATTTAAGGTAATGTATAAGACTAAATCAAAAGCCTTTTAAACATAATCTTCATCATAATATGGAAATGATAAATCAAATATGGAAATTTACTTATTCACATGGATATTATACTAGTCGCATAATCACATGCAATATCAATAGCCAATTTCATAATGATGGAATGCATAATGCCAAAATTCATAACCAAATAGTCAAGGCCGTGTGCCAAGACTAAAAATAATATTTTGTCATCGCCTTGTGCCAGAACACTTGTTTGTCTCATGAGACCTACTGATGCATTGAGGAGCTATAGAGAGCTCCACCCGTCACTTACTAAGTCTGATGCATTCCTCATATGAAAAGGTTTAAACATAACCTAAACATTTGTATTAAAACTATCAAACTAAATGTCAATACTTTATCCGTAAACCATGAATGGTATAAAAATAACACATCCACAGTCAAACATATCAACAAACCTTCAAAAAAATATGGATGTTTTGAATAATAATAAAACAACTTCAAACAAGATTAAATTCCATCAAAGGATGTTGACATTGATGAAATAAAAACATTTTTAGAGAAATATATATTTATATTTTTAAATAATTTAAATGTTATATAATTAAAAAAGAAAAAATTTATTTTGAAAATAATCTTATAAGATTGTATGGAAAGCTGTGATGATGTTATAACATTGGAAAATAGCCACACCCGCCGTATAAGTTAAAAAGACATTCTTACCTTAATTTTGTCGAAAAGTTAATAAACTAACTTGTTTGAAAAATGATAGAAGGATTCCTTTCAAAAAATATATGGAAAATAAGGATATAAATGACTTTAACCCATATCCTAGTAATGATTAAGAATGTTTTTACTTGCATTTTTAAGAAAACACAGATGTGAATTATAAACTCGATTGGTAAGGACCCTGTAAGTTCATCCAATCGACCAGGGATCAAATCTAGGAGGAGGAATATTTTTCAGGTTACTATAGCACTACTGTAGCTGGAACTGTGCAGTACTATAGCAGATAATGTAGTGGTACTATAATAGGAACTTTTTGGCACTGTAGTAGCCGGGAATATGCCCCCGTTTGGGCCTTCGGGCCACCGATTTGGTCCCTAAGTTCTGTAAGGTCTTTGGGCCAGCCAGGCCTTTGGGTCAGTAAGGCCTTTAGGTCACCTCATGTCCTTCGGACCACCTTAAGTGTAGATGAAAATCATACAACCTACAACGAACAAGCTCTACAATGAGGATGAGCAAGGAGATTTCACCATAGCAGAAGCTAAATGGATTGCAAGAATGATAGGGTATCGCACCTGGCATCGGGACAAGCCTGTGAATTAATGAGAATGCCTAGAAAAACATCCATGCAAAGGTGGAGAGCTGATTCCACGATGAAGATGCTGGGTAGGAGCAGTTTCAAGTAGTTAGTCTCAGTTGTATGTAATGTTTGAAGCCTACGGGTAATGAATTCCTCTAAGGCCTATGGGTCATGTAATACTTATGCCTACGGGCCTTGTAAGGGTTCCACCTCACCCCTTGAAAGGTGGATTATCAAAAATAAATAAAAAATGGAGGACTTAGGGCCATTGAAGGAGGAGGTCCCAATAGATACTTATGTATTAACAACCTGGTATAAGTGAAGAGATTGTAGAATTAACCCTTACCTTGTACTTTTCCTTAGTCGATGGTATGTTAAAAATTTGTATAATAGTGAAAACATTGATATTAAATTATACAATAATCATATACATAAATATGATATCATATATTATCTTATAATATTTATTTGTTAATAATATATTTTTTGTATCATCGTTTCAGTTGTTAACTGATTCATTTTCCTTTACGTGCTTGGTTATGTAATCCATGTTTTTTTGGATAGGATTTATTTAATACATATAAATAATTATATTATGTTTATAAAAATTAGTTTTAATCATAAAATAAAATTTATTCTTGAATGGTTACAATGGGGAATGAATCTCATTGCGTTCGTGGAGACGGTAATCTGTAAGTACGCACGAGCTACAAAATAATTATATTGATGGTGAAATAGTTTGTAATTGAATGTTATATTATATATACAGAATCATTATCATGTTATATTTTTTATTTAAATCAGTTATACTAATTATTATACCCATCCAAATAATTAAGTGTTTGAATAACAAACTACACCACAACGTGGAGATGGTAAGTCGTACGTACGCACGTACGGTGACTTTTCCATTCAAATGATGGGTAGAATAATTAATATGGTTGTACCATTTTTATAATAAAATCATAGTATATAGAATATAATGGAGTTATAATTTTAAAATGGAAACAACAAAGAAAGAGGTAGTGGAAGCAGAAAAGAACTTGAAAGAGGTTATGAAATATTTACCTCTTCTTCGTGTTCTTCCTTTTGATTTCATCAAAAGGGCTCCTTATGTTAGATTTCTTATCAATATAAGGATTATAGATAGATTATAGGGAATTTATGAGGATTTTTGGACAGGGTTTGGGTGATACAAATGGCTTTGGTGGTGTGAAATTAAGAGAATGGGAAATACCCTTTTATAAGAGAGGTGAGGGCCACTTTAAAAAAAGATTGACATATTATATTATAATAAAATAATTCTTGGTTTATAATAGATCAAAAATGATTTATTTAGAGGCTAATGTGGGTATGGGTCTCAAATAACCCAACCAAATTTTTATAGACAAGTTTAGGTCACCATATTATCTTCATCTTTTATATTTACCTCTTAGTTAAATATTTTGACATTTACCATCTCTCTTTGTATTTTAATATTATATGGTTAATAAACATACTATAAACTGCCAAGAGAACCTCTAGATATTCATTATTAATATATATAACATTAACTATGTCTTTTTCCAAACCTTATATTTTTAGGAATATTATATCAATTAATAATAAAGTATTTGGTTTAAAAACTCAATAATGTCAATTTAGACACTATTTTGTATTTGATTTTTTTAAAGCAATAAAAATATTATAACATCAAATAAATTTTATTTAAACAACTAAAAATTTTTATATTAACCTATAAAATTAATGTAATTCAGCAGAAGTCTGAATTTACATTTATTTGAATATTTAAAATATCAATTATTTTAATATTTCATTAATAAGGTAATTAATACATCATCATTGTGTCATAAATAAATTAAATTATTTAATGCCTAAAAATTATAAATAAAATACCATTATTTATGAACTCTTTTTATACTTCTAATTAATATTTATAGCCAATTTTATATTTTTTGTAACCGTATATTAAAAATGGTTTAGTTATTAAGCATTGAATCTGACACTTTAACTTTACTTTAATTAAAATAAAAATAAATTACATAATAGAATAAAAGTGGACCAAAATGATCATATTTTATTCCTAATGCAGTTTTTGGTCGAATTACACTTATTTTATAGAATTAAGACATGTTTTAGGGTAATTATAATTTCAATTTTACCTTTAATTAACCTATTTACTTTTAATCGTGGTAAATAAAAGTCAAAAGTTATTATTCACCAAAAATTATTTTCATTTTATTGAACAACACTTTACATACTAATATTAACCGTGTAACTTGTTTTTTTTGAAATTAAACTCACAAAAGTGGTAAAATTATGTTTTATGCAAATTTTCAAATGCTGCTAGAAGGTGGGTAAAAGATTGTAATAAGTTCAATAAAATTTTATATATCTAAACTTATTATAAAATGACACCAATGAATTAAATTTACCATATGTAGTTATTATGAATCTATTTTGAGATAAAATAAATTAAAATAAAATAACTAATTATTTAAATAAAAAGTCGGTTTTCAATAATCTCACATTGTTTTTCACAATTCATCAAAATTGAAATTTATCAAGAAAATAACCAAAAATTCACCCCAAGTAAATTTTGATATTACAAATCAAAAAACGAAGTCAATTTTGATGAATAAAATGTATAAAATTACAAAAAGTGGGTATTAATATTCATAATGGTTAGTTTGATTAGTCGCGGTGTGTTAAAACTCTAAGATGCGTACAACACAAGCTACTACATTATTCAAAGGGAAACGTACCACGGAAGCTTGGGGTGTTACATTCTCCCCTCATTAAAATAATTTCGTCCTCAAAGTTTATAGAATATTACTTCATAAAATGATTTGAGTGGTTCTCCATCAAATGTTCCTCATGTTCCCACATTGTCTCTTCCATCTTATGGTTTCTCCATAGAAAATTTACTAGACGAGTCAACTGGTTTCTCAGCACATGTTCTAGTATAAAAATTTTTAACAGGATCTTCAAAATAAGACTGATCAAGTTCCAGTTCAATTTCCTCATAGGTGAGTACATGCATTGTGTCAGGCATGTATTTTCTCAACAGTTTTACATGGAACACATCATGAACAAGGGAAATAGTTAGAGGCATTGCCAAAATATAAGCTACAACTTCAATTCATTCACGAATTTAGAAAGGTCTATCATACATGGGAATAAATTTACCCTTCTTACCAAAACATATAACACCATTTTATAGAGATACCTTCACGAAAATATGGTCTCCTACTTGAAATTCCAAAACATTCCTTCGGTTATCGGCATATCTTTTTTTCCTACTTTGTGCTACTTTGACATGGGTTTGGATAATATTCAGTTTTCTCATTGTTTCCCCAACACGTTTTGGGCCTATGAGTTTTCATTCACAAACATCATCCCATCAAGTTGGTGTGAGACATATCTTCCCATATAACGCTTTATATGGTGTCATCTGAATACTTGAATATAATCTATTGTTATTGGAAAATTCTACCTGAGGTAAATATTGATACATACCTTGAAGGTCAACTGAGAAAGATCTCAACATGTCTTCTAAGGGTTGAATAGCCCGTTCGAATTGTCCGTCGATTTGAGGGTGGTAGGTAGTGCTCAAATGAAGTTCAGTATCTAGGGCTTTTTGAAGTTTTTTCCAGAATCATGATGTAAAATGGGGATCACGATCTGAAACAATCTACAGGGGTATACCATGGAGTCTTACAACTTCATTAACATATAGTCTTTCCATAAGTTCATGTAGTAAATTGTAACAACCCAATGTTTCATTAATGAAAAATCCCTCTTGATCTAATTAAATGTCTATTTATATAAAATGTTTTTATAAAATTTCAACTTCATTGGTTTTATGATAATAATTGCGACCGTTACTTTTATAGTCGCTAAACAGTGATCACATGATT
Organism: Viscum album; assembly: GCA_963277665.1. Classification (NCBI taxonomy): domain Eukaryota; kingdom Viridiplantae; phylum Streptophyta; class Magnoliopsida; order Santalales; family Viscaceae; genus Viscum; species Viscum album. Next base: position 163,835,478 of record OY728157.1, on the reverse strand, counting down.
AGTATAAATACAGGGCTTTAACTCATCCAGTTTTACATAGACAAAGGAAGCGATGGCCTCATCCAGTAGAATTTCCCCATACGAAGCGCATTTATCAGATCTCGGAAAAGTGGTGGCTTCCATGGTCTTCGCTCTTAACCAAGCCCAAGATGAGCTTCACCATTTCAAGCTCGAACGGGGCCATCTACAGGAGAATTGTAAGTTGATAGAAATTACCACTCGAGTGATGTTATCCGAGCCACCCCAAGCATTTTTCACCATCACACACCTTACCCTTTGGTCTTATGAAGCTATTTTAAGGGTTTATGTAACTAATCGATAGTACTATGTTCCTGTACATTTTTTTTATATAATAATGAATATAATTTCTTATCATTATTGATACATTGTAAATTGTTTTTAAAGTAAAAATGGTGTTTCTAGTTATTATTTAATTATGAAATATATTTTATTAGTTTAAGGGATTTTTGAATGAAATAATATTTTAATAAAATATTATTATTATTATTATTAGATTAAGATTATTATATATAAAGGGTCATGTAATTCTATGAATGCAATTATAAATTTTATTAAGGTTTGAAAGAAATTTTTGTCAAAACCCGTGAATTTTTTATAAATGTTGGGTTTTTTTAAAGTGAAAATTAACATATTTATAAAATTATTTAGATAAAATAAATGTTATTTTTGGAATCCTGACATCGAAATTATCCAACGGTGAATTTTTCATAATTTTATGAGACAGTCAATTTTTTGAGTAAAAATTAAATACCGTTTAAATATATAATATGTTTTATGACATCATAATGACCCAATAGTGATGTAATAAAATACTATAATATTTATGTTCGGTTAATATATGTTTTGACATTAAAATAATGTGATTTTGGTAATGTTTGTCTTACTTTTCAAAGCATTAATGGACCCCTCAAGACTTATTAAACACCTTGTCTTTTTAAATTAATTTCCATGGGAGTATGACTCACCTCCACATAAGCAACCCAATTATTATAAGAAGGTCGGACATTGGCCTTATAAAATAATTTTTTCCTCTTCCCTTTGCCAAAAACCATTGGCAAAAACCATGGGATGGTTTGTGGTTTGGATTAATTTAATATAAGGGGTCCCAAACCTAAATAATAAAGAATTCCAACACCTTTCCTATATAAACCCACCCACGCTCCAACTTCCTCCTCACTCAAAGCCTTTTTAGTTCTTTAAAACTCTGCCCTACTCTCCCTAGAATCCTCCCAAGGTGCCCAAAGCTCCCCAGAAGCCTATCACAAGCCTCTCTCTAGCCTTTGGAAGCACACTTCCATGTAAGGGTTTTTTTCATTGTTTCTCATTTTTGTCCAATTTTATTTAAGTTGTTTTTTCCTTTTAATTTAAATTATAAATTTTGGGTTATGGTTCAAACCTCCATCATACTGCCCTATTTATGTTTCAATGATAGGAGACCCTTTATCTTTCATTAAATGTCTCCCATGTACACCCGTTACTATGCTGAAATTATGAAAGGAACATCTCTCTCCTCTTTTACATTCAAGAAATATTTTTGTATCATGAATCTAAATTCCATTAAAATTGTTGGTACATGTATATATATTACCTCCATATTTTAAATTACCTGTAAATATGATGAGGAACCCCTATCTCTATCATCAACCATTTTTTATGAATTCTTATGTCATGCCGTTACGCTGCTGAAATCGCTCCGATTTTCTAAGCCAATGTCATTGTGTAGTGAAAACCATGACCATTTCTCCATCAAGGGTATTCACCTTTATGCACATTTACATATTTATTGTAAAGTTTCATGTATGAATTCCACATTCCTTTATCGTGGAATAAATGATTATGTTTTATGAATCCATGTTTTATGATCCATGTGGCACACTTATGCATGAAATGAAATATTTAAGAAGGGTGCGCCCTTATAGCGCTCCAATGCATTGGGTAAGGTATAGTATCATGATACGTCATGTGCAATGATTGTTGACTCATGATAATTCAAGTGCAACAAGGGTTTACTCGTGCTTTATGTGAAATGAGGATTTACTCATGCTCCATGTGCAATGGGCCTTGGATAATGCTAATTCCATGTTAAGTATTGTTGCCAAATTTCCATGTTGTGATTATCATGCTTTATCATGCCTTTATTTTCATGCTTCTCTTTTGCTCTATTGATATTCCTATTTCCTAACATGTATTGTAATCCTCATTTTATTCCAACTGTACTCCCTTACTGGGATTTATAGCTCACCATTTTCTTATGCACGTCGTCAGGTTATCCCATGCAATGCTAGGTACGAAGGAATGTAGTGGTCATGTAAAGGAAGTTTTCAATAAAGATTTTGTATTTAATGTTCCAAGTTTTTATGTAATGATCGTAATCCCCAAATACACTAAACATATCGATCTTCTTGGTTGTATCAAGTGATGTTTTATGTAATGAAACATGTTTAAGGTGTAATAAAAAGCAGGGTTGTCATAGTTAGTATCAAAGGATTGGTTTGGTTATTTTTGGGATTATGATTAGAAAACCACAGTAAAGCCTTAGAGACAAGACTATGTACAATATAAACATCACTTATTTTTGGTGAGTATTGAGTAATTGGTTTATCAAGAAAATACATCCCTGTCTGGATATGAGCAGGTAGAGGCGGCTCTGGCACAGATGTATCCTAGGGGTAAAACCCGAAAACACCGCTTTGAGCTAGACTCGAATGGGAACTGGTGCATGAAAATGGGCCTTGCTGCACTCTTGGGTACGAAACTCTCAGAGGATATGTTTTGATAAATTCACAAGCTTATTAAGAACCCTTATTAAGGGAATTAAAAAATGCCCCTCAGAATATATGTTAGAATGTAGATCCTGAAAATCCAAGATTGAAGCCTATAGACTCACGAGTTAAGGAAATGAAATTATATTTATAAGGCAGAAAATTTTTTAGTTGGATTACCCTTTATGTGTTACCCCAAAATTTCCATTTAATCCAGCCAATGATCGGTAATAGGAGGACTCGGGCTAACAACCGTTGTGAGGATCTGTGTGATGACTGTACTAATGAGATACCCAATCCAATGGGAGTGGGAATCGCGATCTTTGTCACGCTTCTTTCTTAGATAACTCAGTTTTTGAATAGAAACATGGGTCAAGAGAATCATTCAACCCCCCCCCCCCTAAGATGGATCAAGTTTCTATCATGAGCTTCACGAGACAAAGGCCACCAACTTCTAGTGGATCATCTGAACCCACAATCGCTGAACAATGGATCAACTCCATTGAAAAGATCTTCTCCATCCTTCAATGTTCTGAACAAGAGAAGGTTCTCTTGGAGGCTTATCTTATGGAGGGTGAAGTTGATCAATGGTGGACTTTGTTCAAAAATATGAAGCCTGAGGAGGAGATCGAGGCGTTGGAATTGAAGGATTTCCAGAAGATGTTTTTCGATAAATATTTTCCGTGCACCCTCCGGCATAAGATGGAAAGAGACTTCATTTCCCTCAAGAAAAAAGACGAATAATCTGTTGGAGCGTATGAGGAACACTTCACAATGCTTGCACGATACGCTTCCGGCATTGTCGTTACCCCAGAATACAAAGTTGACCGCTTCTTCGGTTGGCTGAAGCCTTGCCTGCGGAAAGCATTAGTGATCCCTGACTTCGATAGCTATGAAGAAATTGTCCGATGTGACCTCAAGGTCAAAATGGAGATCGGAGAATCACATGGGTATCATGGGGATACGAAGTGTAAGGTGGAATTAAATGCTGGTGGGATGATGGATAAATCCTACGATGCTAAGAAGATCCAGCACCCCACTTTCCTAAACCGCGGAAAGAAGCACCCTGTAAATTGCCTTAAGGGGAAAAGGAAGTGCTTCAGGTGTGGAAGAGAAGGGCACCAAGCTGTTAACTATCGGAAAGAAAGACCTGCAGCTGCGACAGAGGAGATGAATGCTCCGTCCGAACCTCAACGCGTTGTTCAATGCTACAAATGCAAAGAACCAGGTAATTTTGCACATCAGTGCCCAAATTCAAGGGTTTTTGGAGACAACCAACAACCTCCAAGGCAGCAAGGAAGAGCTTTTTCCATCACTTCTGCCGAAGTGAACCCCAAAAATGAAGTGGTGACAGGTACACTAGTTATTCATTCAAGAATAGAGAATGTAGTTTTTGATTCAGGTTCTACACATTCTTTTATATCTTGAAAGTTTAGTAGAAAAATCCCAACACCACCACAAATCATGGATGTGAAGATGTTAGTGAGCATGGAAAATGGGTCAATCATTGCATCCCATGAATATAAGTCCTCCCCTATTATAATCTGTGGATTGAATTTCGCAGCGAACCTCGTCATAATCCCTCTGGTGGAATTTGATGTAATTCATGGCATGGATTGGCTTTCCTTATATAGAGCCAACATAAATTGTCGGGAGAGTGAAATCACACTCCATATGGAGAATCGACCCCCGATTCTTTACAAGTGTAAGGAGGAAGTTGAATCTTCTTTTTTCTCCATCATCTTAAGCATGGACATTAATAGCTTATGAGCATGCGTATCTAGCTCAGATGATTGATTCCAAGGAAGAAACCATCCTTGAAGAAATGCCTATTGTGAGGGAATTCGCTGATGTGTTTCCCGAGGAACTATCTGGTCTTCCTCCTAGAAGGGATGTTCAATTCTCAATTGAACTTATACTCGGGGCTTTACCAATATCCAAGACTCCATATAGAATGGTTTTTGTAGAGCGTGAAAAGCTTAAGAAACAACTACAAGAGAATCTGGATAAAGGGTTTATACGCCCAAGTGCTTCACCATGGGATGCACCAGTCCTCTTCGTCAAGAAGAAGGATGGGTCAATGCAGCTTTTCATCGATTATCGTGAACTTAACAAAATCACGATAAAGAACATGTATCCCCTCCCAGGAATTGATGACTTGTTCGACCAGCTGCGTGGAGCACAATTCTTCTCTAAGGTAGATTTGCGGTCAGGATATTATCAAGTAAGGGTGAAGAAGGAAGATGTCCCCAAGACTGCTTTTCGTACAAGATACGGGCACTATGAATTTATAGTTATGCCTTTCAGACTCACCAATTCTCTATGAATCTTCATGAACATAATGAATAGATTCTTTATATATTACCTAGACAAATTTGTGGTAGTCTTTATAGATGATATTCTAATATACTCCAAAACCAAGGAGGATCATGAGGAGCATTTAAGAACTGTACTAGAGACTTTGCGCAAGGAGAAGCTCTATGAAAAGTACAGCAAGTGTGAGTTCTGGTTGAAGGAGGTCTCATTCTTGGGCCATATCATCACAAGCAATGGGATATCTATTGATCCCTCCAAAACAGATGCAATTGAGGGATGGTCGAGGCCAACATCGGTAACAAATATCCGTAGCTTCTTGGGGTTAGCTGGATATTATCGACGATTTGTGAGAAATTTCACACGATTGTCCAACCCTCTTACCAAGCTAAATCTAAATGGATTAAAGTTTTCATGGAGTGATGAATGAAAATAAAGCTTTAAGGAATTAAAAATGAGGCTTATCACTACGACCGTGATCACATTACCCACAAGTGGGGAACTTTTTGTGGTATTCAGTGATCCTTCAAAGAAGGGATTAGGCTATGTGATGATGCAGAATGATAAAGTGATATCCTATGCCTCAATGCAGTTGAAAATGCATGAGCGAAACTATCCAAGGCATGATCTGGAGTTGGCGGCGGTGATCTTTGCCTTGAAAATATGGCTCCATTATCTCTATGGAGTGAAATGTGAGATATATACTGATCACAAGAGTCTTAAATATATATTCACACAGAAAGTGCTTAATATGCACCAGAGAAGATGGATAGAGCTCATCAAGGATTATGACTGTTAAATCCATTACCACCCTAGGAAAGAGAACAAGGTGGAAGATGCCCTAAGTAGAAAGGATCATGCAATTCTATCGATGATGAGAATTGAGAAGGATCTAATCTTCTTAGACTTGATGAAGATGGACATGGTAATCATAGAGAAGGGAACATCATCAATCCTTTCACAAATGATTTGTCAACCGTCTCTTTTGGAATGGTTAAAGGATGCACAAAAGGATGATGTGGGAATTCAAGAAAAAGTGGGAGCTATCGAAAAAGGGAAATCCTCAGAAATTAATGTTAATGAAGAAAGAATTGTGCGGTTTGAGAAAAGACTATGTGTTCCATCAATATCGGAGCTGACGAAAGAACTTTTGGATGATGCACATTGTTAAAATTTCTCTATTCACCCATGGAGAACAAATATGTTTCGAGATCTCCGAGAAAACATTTGGTGGGATAATATGAAGAAGGATATTGCTGAATATACATCAATGTGCTTGGTGTGTCAGCAAGTGAAGGAAGAGAGGCAGAAGTATAAGGGGATGATGCAACCATTTCCCATACCAGAATGGAAATAGGAGAAGATCACCAAGGACATTGTTAGTGGACTTCAAAGTACATCTAAAGGCAATAATGCAATCTGGGTTGTTGTGGATCGTCTTACAAAGACTGTACACTTCGTTTCTATTTGGGAGGATTTCTCATTGGATCAACTGGAACAGATATATATCTGGAAAGTGGTAAGGTTTAATGGAGTACCACTATCTATTGTGTCTTACCGAGATCCAAGATTCACCTCTATGTTTTGGAAGAGTCTTCAACATGCTCTGAATACAGAACTGAACTTTAGTACGACCTATCATCCTCAAAATGATGGACAATTCGAGCGGACTATCCAAACACTTGAGGATATGTTGATAGCGTGCTCAATAGACTTTAAAGGAGGATGGGATCAACATCTTCCTCTGGCTGAGTCCTCTTATAATAAAAACATCCAATCGAGCATCCAAATGGCACCATATGAAGCCCTATATGGGAAACGGTGTAGAAAACTGGTATGTTGGGATGGGGTCGGTGAACGTGAGATGCTTGGACCAGAAATTGTCGAGGAAATGGTGGAGACGGTGAAAAAAATTCAGCAGCATATCAAGGCAGCCCAGAGTCGACAGAAGAGTTTTGAAGATAATCGTCGATGAGACAATGAGTTTAAAGTTGGAGACAAGGCTTTTCTACGCATATCTCCGTGGAAGAAGGCCATGAGGTTTGGAAAGAAATGTAAGTTAAGTCCAAGATACATCGACCCCTTCGAGATTATTGATTGTGTTGGCGTTGTGGCATATCGACTAGCACTTCAGCCTACTATGGAAAAAGTACATGATGTCTTTCATGTATCCCACTTAATGAAGTACATACCGGACCCTTCACATGTACTCTCTTCTGTGGTGGTACAATTAGAACATGATCTTTCTTATGAGGAGAAACTAGTGAACATCTCAGATCCTAGAGAAAAATTTCTATGAAATAATACAATTCCCCTCGTCAATGTATTGTGGAGAAACCACAAGTTTGATGAAGCAACTTGGGAATTGGAGGAAGTGATAAATCTGAGTTACCCACATCTCTTTTAGTGTAGGAAAAGGAAAATTTCGAGGGAGAAATTTTTAAGGGGGGAATATTGTAACGACCCATTATTTCATTAATGGAAAATCCCTCTTGATATTATTAAATGTCTCTTTATATTAAATGTTTTAATAAAATGTCAACTTCATTGGTTTTATGATAAGAATTGTGACCGTTACTTTTATAGTCGTTAAACAGTGATCACATGATTAGAATAAATATAGGGCTTTAACTCATCCAATTTTACATTGACAGAGGAAGCGATGGCCTCATCTAGTAGAATTTCCCCATACGAATCCCATTTATTGGATCATGGAAAAGAGGTGGCATCCTTGGGCCTCGCTCTTGACCAATCCCAAGATGAGCTTCACCATGTCAAGCTTGAACGAGACCATCTATGAGACAAGTGGAAGTTGATAGAAATTACCACTTGAGTGATGTTTAGGTACATTAGTTTTTTATATAATAATGAATATAACTTCTTGTCATTATTGATACATTTTAAATAGTTTTTAAAGTACAAATGTCGTTTCTAGTTATTATTTAATTAAGATTTTTTTTATTAAATTAAGGGATTTTTGAATTAAATAATATTTTAATAAACTATTATTATTATTATTAGATTAATATTATTATATATAAATGATCATGTAATTGAATGAATGCAATTATAATTTTTATTAAGGTTTGAAAGCCATTTTTTTCAAAACCCGTGAATTTTTTATAAATGTCGATTTTTATTTTAGAAGTGAAAATTAAAATATTTAGAAAATTATTTAGATAAAATAAATTTTCTTTTTGGAATCAGCACATCGAAATTATCCAACGGTTAATTTTTCATAATTTTCTGAGACAGTCAAATTTTTGAGTAAAAATTAAATACCGTCTAAATATATAATGTGTTTTATGAAATCATAATGACCCAATAGTGTTGTAATAAAATACTATAATATTTATCTTCTGCCAATATATGTCTTAAAATTAATATAAGGTGATTTTGGTTTTGTTTGGATTACTTTTCAAAGCATCAATGGACCCCTCAAGACTTATTAAACACCTTGTCTTTTTAAATTAATTTCCATGGGAGTATGACTCACCTCCACATAAGAAACCCTATTATTTTAATAAGTTCAGACTTTGGCCTTATAAAATAATTTTTTCCTCTTCCCTTTGCCAAAAATCATGGGAAAAAACCATGGGATGGTTTGTGGTTGAAATTAATTTAATATAAGGGGTCCCAAACCTAAATAATAAAGAATTCCCTCACCTTTCCTATATTTACCCACCCAAGCTCCCACATCCTCCTCACTCAAAGACTTTGGAGTTCGTCCAACCTCTGAGCTACTCTCTCTAGAATCCTTCCAAGGTTCCCATGCTCCCATTAAGCCTATCACAAACCACTCTCTAGCCTTTGTAAGCACACATCAAAGTATGGGGTTTTTCTTCCTTTCTCATTTTTGTCAATTTTTTTAAGTTGTTTTTACATAATAATTTCAATTGTAAATGTTGGGATATGGTTTATCACCTCACTCATACATCCCTCTTTATGTTTTAATGATGGGAGACCCTTTTTCTATCAATAAATTCCTCCCATGTACACCCGTTACTATGCCGAAATTCCGAACGGAACTTCTCTCTCCTCTTTTACATTCAAGTAATACTTTTGTATGATGAATATAAATTCCATTAAAATTGTTGGGAAATGTATCTATATGACCTCCTTACAGTACATTACATGTAAATATGATGATTAACCCCTTTCTATCTCATCAACCATTTTTTATGAATTCTTATGTCACACCGTTACGTTGCCGAAATCGCATCGATTTTTTAAGCCAATGTCATTGTGTAGTGAATACCATGCACATTTCTCCATTACGGGTATTCACCTTTATACACATTTACTTATTGATTGTAAAGTTTCATGTATGAATTCCACATTCCTTTGTTGTGGAATAAATGATCATTTTTTATGAATCCATGTTTTATGATCCATGTGGCACACTTATGCATGAAATGAAATGTTTAAGAAGGGTGCACCCTTATAGCGCTCCAATGCATTGGGTAAAGTATAGTATCATGATACATCATGTGCAATGAGTGTTGACTCATGCTAATTCAAGTCCAACTAGGGTTTACTCGTTCTTTTTGTTCAATGAGGATTTACTCATGCTCCATGTGCAATGGGCCTTGACTCATGCTAATTCCATGTTAAGTATTGTTGCCACATTTCAATGTTATGATTATAATTCTTTATCATTCCTTTATGTTCATGTTTTTCATATGCTCTGTTGATATGCCTATTTCCTAACTTGTATTGTACTCCTCATGTTATTCCACGTGTACTCCCTTGCTGGGATTTATATCTCACCCTTTTCTTATGCACTTCCTCATGTTATCCCAAGCAATGCTAGGTACAAAGGAATGTAGTGGTCATGTAAAGGAAGTTTTCAATAAAGATGTTGCATTTCATGTTCCAAGTTTTTATGTAATGATCCTAATCCCCAGAGACACTAACCCTTTCGATATTTTTTATTTTATCAAGTGAAGTTTTATGTAATGAATCACGTTTAAGTTGTAATAAAAGGCAGGGCTGTCATATAAATCTTATCTTATAGCAAGAAAATCTTCTGACTTGGTAAGATGATCAACAATGACCCATATTTCATATTTTCTTCTAGGAGACTTTGGTAGGCCCATGGAAATGTCCATTGTAATATTATACCATTTATACTCAGGTATGGTAAGAGGTTGCATGACTCCTCCAGGCTGTTGCCTTCTAGCTTTCCCTTATTGAAAAACTATATATCTTGACAGAAAATCAGCAATCTCTCTCATCATTTTGTCCCACCAAAAATGTTCCTTCAAATGTCTATACATTAGGGTTCTCCCAGGATGTATAGAGAAATTGAAGCTATGTGCATAATCCAATAATTCCATTTTTCTATTAGGTATGTTAGGAACACAACGTCTCTTCCAAAATTTTAAAATTCAATCTTTATATATGAAGTCACTAAATCTCCCATCATTCAAATCATTAAAATTCTTTTGAAAATCTGCATTATCAGTCTAAGAACTCATTATCGTTTCTAGTAAATTTGGTTTGGAAACTATTTGAAATAGAATTTATGTTTCACCTTCCATGGTTATTCACATTTCCATCTTTACTAGATCCATGTATATAGGATCCTTTTCAACTCTCATCTTGGTCAAAACTCCATGATCCTTTCTACTCAAAGAATCTGCCACCTTATTTTCCTCCACGAGTGGTAGTGTATAGTGAAATCATAATCCATGTGAAGTTCAAGCCATTTTCATTGCCTCATGTTGTGTTCTTTCTATGATAAAATATACTTCAACCTCTTGTGATCAGTATGAATCTCACATTTTTCACCATATAGATAGTGTCTCCATATTTTTAGAGAAAATATGACAGCTTCTAAATCAAGATCATGAGTAGGATTGTTTTTCTCATGAATTTTTAGCTGTCGTGATGCATAATAAATAACTATATCATTCTGCATAAGAGCACAACCATGTCCTTTCGTTAAAAATCACTATAAATAAAAAATCCCTCATTCCCTGATGGTATTGTCATGATAGGGGAATCAACTAATATTTTATTTAGTTCTTCAAAACATTCTTCACTCTTTGGTCCAAATAAATTTATCCCCTTTACGAGTGATCTTGGTTAATGGGTTAGCGAACTGGGAAAAAATTATGGTTAAAATGTTGATAACAACAAACTAAACCAATAAAACTGTGTAACTTTGTTATACTCGTGGTTGATGACAATTAATGTATTGACTTGGTCAATTAAGGATCAAAAAACATTCCATCCTTAGAGAAAATATGGCCAATAAAAGAAATCTACTAAAGCCAGAATTCACACATGCTAAACATCCCATATAATTCATTTATTATAAGAGTCTTTAGAATGATGTGCAAATGATTTTCCTGATCTTAGTAGCTTTTGGAGTATACCAAGATATCATCAATAAATACCACTACAAAGTCATCAAGATATTACTTGAAAACTCTATTCATTAGATCCGTGAAGATATAGGGTGAATGTAACACCCCGGGTAAATAAAGAATATGACATTTTCATATCTATCCATATTTGTGAATAAAATATTAATATTACTTTAAAGGTGACGCTATGAACGATGGCGTACCCAATACGCAACAATGAGAATCTTGGGAATCTTACATTGCACTCTAATAATAAAATAATATTATTTTAAATAGTAGTTAAGGCCTAGCCTTTGTAATGGCGGGAATTAATAGAACTAACTAAAAAATGATTATATATTTTTGTCAAATATTTTTACTTTTTTCAATAAATGTTAGATGATTAAAAATGCGAATGAATCCAATTTTTAACGTAAACATTCTAATAGTTTTTAAAAGGTCGAATAACCACCTTTTGATGGCGAACCTCTTTTAAATCAACTTTTTGACAATTTTATGTGTTATATTTGACAAAATAAAATTCTTCTTTAAAATCGGGAATGAAAATTTACTTTGTGTAAATTTTTGGTATTTTTCCGAAAAAGATCAATTTTTAATGAATAGTGAAAAATGTTGTATTTTAATTCAAAACCTCTTTTTAATCTAATTTATTTATATGATTAGATTATCTTTTGAAGTGTTTTTAATGTAAAATTAGAATATATTTTTACAATTTAATCCAATAGTGGTTTTTGTAATTAATTTCACTTTTAAATTGGACTTAAACAAGTGTCAATATTTTGATACATATTGTTTCATAAAACGCGCTATTTGCTCTGAAAACGGGAATTAATTATTAAATTAATTAATGAAACTTATATTTTTTGAATTTTGTAAAATATACATCATTTTTTAATTCAGAATATCAAATAGCTTAGGGTAAATTTTTGGTAATTTTCTGAAAAACTTCAATTTTTGATGAATAGTGAAACCACTAAGTGGTACTTATAAAAACTGAATTTCCGTTTAAATGAAATTTTTCCACCTTTGTGTTTTGAATTTCAAAAATCTGACATACATGGTTTTCATTAAGAAGAAAAATGTGGTTCAATGGGATTAAAATAATTTTTTGGTGAATAGTAACTTATTATGTTTTTAATCGCGATTAGAGGTAATTAGTGTAGTTTAAGGTAAGAATAATGTTTTAATAAAATGAAATGACCTAGACACATGTCCTACACTCATTGGATGTGTGATGGCCGACCAAGACAATTCATTGGTCAACATGGGGACCCCATGGAGCCAGTTTGGTTGGAAAATGACATAAATACCTTTTTATTTAATGTTAAAGTAAAAAATGACACAAGCATGATATGTTTTAATAAAACAATTTTTACATGGGGTTATATGAGTCAGAGTTTTGACTATAAATAGTCATTGGAAATATAAAAATATTTCCTACATCAAAGTATTTGATTTAAAATTTTTAGACATTAAATAAATTAAATTATTTATGACATCATGATGTTGCAGTGATGACCTCATTATTTAACGATTTAAATAAAATGGAAAGATAATGTCAAATCTAAGACCTACACATGTCCAAAAACTATTGGATGGGTGGATTCAGAACCCTTGTCACCTTATCCTCTAAACACATCAATGTGGGACCATTAAAATCCGAAACGCATTCTAAAATAAATTAACATTTCTTTACATTCCAAGAGTGCCCCTCCTCTCCTCTTATAAAAGGCCCCCACCCCTACTTCCTTACCCACACATCTCAAGCCATTTTCTCGGCCAAACCCTACCCATTTCATCTCTCCACATCCCTCTATAACTCCTTGTAGCCTCCCTTTGGTCAGAATCCTTTCCAAGGAATCCTTTGATCTCAAATCAAAGGAAGTTACCCGATTTAAAGGTAATGTCTTCACTTGTGTCCTTTTGTTTTATTTTTCTTATCCAACCCCCTAAAATCTTTTTATTCATATATTTTGTAACAAATACAGTATCTTCAATATACTAGTATTTTGTTATAATAAGGATTCTAGCTTCACTTACACACACCTACATCTAATGGTCAAAGAACTTACTGTTTCCGTGGATGGCGAATTTCTGCCTCCCGAAACGATGATTGATCAACATTCTTTTAACACCTTCAAAGGTGGCCATTAAGCTGTCACTATATTTATATATGATATATAATATTTTTATGTTTTCCTTAAGCTCTTGTACTTTTCATTTATGGCATACCTTTATGGTTTCCATTATGGGTAAACGCGATATCTTCATTTTAGGAAGTGCGGACTACCACCCCATCAAAGTGATTTGATTCGTTAATGCCATATGTGGTATGTATAAAGGATGGAATTAATGGTATTACATATTTTATCCTACTAGAATTATAATATACCTTTATATATTTATTTTTTTATTCAATTGAAAAAAAATAAATGAAATTAGCGTTCATGCGTACGTACGACTTACCGTCTCTATGAACGATACATTTCATTTCTTATCTCCAAATGTTATGTACTATTATAAGTACATATATATAATGGATATATATGTAATATATTACATCTAAATGATGGGTATAATTCTGGTATTATAATACATATATCTCTCATTTTGTTTTAATTCCATTAATATGGAAAAAAATGAAAGTAGCGTTCATGCGTACGTACGGCCTACCGTCTCCATGAACGGTGATTTTAATTTTTTATCTCCAAATGATATGGAATAGTATAAAACGAATATATACTGGATATATACGATATTTAAAATATAAATACTATTCTGGAGATGATGTACCTATAACTACATGGAAATTTCTTTTCCAACAAGGTCAATTTTTACTCATGTACTGAACATCGACAAAAACGTCAGATATGAACTCACTTTATTAACCAATTATTATAACATTATAATATGTGATATGAACTGAATAATAATATTTAAAAGAGGCCCTTAATCAATTATAAATTGACCAAATTTTATTATTCAGGAGATTAAAGAACGATCTAGTCAAGTCGGACACGAGGTAAGGGATCCTACTCCTCTCTTTCTTTTTAACTACACTCTTTTTTGTCATTCCTTTTAATATAATCTTTATTATGATTGGGATGTTCTTTTATATTACTCCTACTGTAATTTTTATGATCATATGGCAAGATACCCTATTTTCTCTCATTAATCTATTTTGGATATTTTGAGTGGCGCCGTTAGGCTACCGAATTTTCGTAAGAGATCTAACCTCTCTCTTTTTTTAAGTACTCTCATTTATGTAACTTCTTTTAGGCTCCTATTTGTTATTATGGGGGATGTTATTTTATATTCCGCTTTTTTTACATGTTATTATAATATGATGGGATACTCTATTTGATCTCATCAATCTATTTTTGGAAGTTTTAAGTGGCGTCGTTAGGTTACCGAGTTTTGGTAAGGAATTTTTCATCGCACTTTTATTCCCGTGAGATTTATGATACAATTGACACCATTTCCATTGAGTGGTTTATTTAATTCCCATTATTATACTATTTGTGTAATATAATTTCATTTATGGGTACTTACATATTCATTTTATTACCTTTCTTCAATGGGGTGTACGTTTCGAAAGTTACCCAAGTCGGTAAGGGAACCTTTCACCCTCCTCTTTTTAAAAGACTTATTTTGTTATGTCATTTAATTCACATACTATTATGTTGGGATATATTCTTCTATAACCTTATTAAAGTAAATTTTATGTCCAAGGGATGAGATATCCTTTTTATCTCTCATCAACTCAATTCTATAAGTTTTGATGTGACGCCGTTAGGCTGTCGAATTTCTGTAAGGGAACTTCTTAACCCAAATTCAATTCTTTGGGTTAAACCTCTAATTCTTGATTTTATTATTCCATTATTATGTGTGGAATATCTATGTTGTAGTTTCCCCAAACCTTTGTGTGGATATATTATTTCTACACAGAATCATCTCATTGATAAATTCTTATGTCATTTAGACGGACTTGTATCGGAAATCATAACTCAATCTCATTTCATTGAGTTAAATATCTATGTCATTGGTTTTGTTTTTCCATGATTATGTGTGAATGAACTATGATTGATTTACACTTAATATCCACATATAATTTGTGTATTCGTATTTTTCACACATAATCATATAATTGATTTATCCATAATCTAAGGATACCGAATTTGTAAGGGACTTCATCTCAATATCCTTTCATTGAAGCATATTTAGTTTTACACACAACATTATTTTATACGGTGTATAAACCCCTTTGAATTTTAATTTTATTCAAAAGGAATCTTTTTATACGAAGCGTTTTACTAAAAAACAAAAAGAAATGTTTCTTTTGACGTACGCGGTGACAACGACCTTTTCCGCCGCCGCGAGTAATATTTGGTCTTTGGCTTCCTCAACAAGCCGTAATGTTTTTTTAAAATGAAATAAATACCATATACTCTTTTATGTATGTTGGTATTGAAAATTGTTTTTATAAAGGATTTGTTATGTCGATATATTTAAGTGATATATTGTGATCGAAATGTGGAAATGTTTTCTTTCCATTATATTTGTTTAATGTCTTATGATTTTATAATGGTACTTGGACATTATGACGGGTGGTGCCGTGAATACCAGGACGGGTGGTTATGTTATAACCTCCAATGCATTGGGTATGGAAGTCGTTCGTATGGATATTCCATTAAGTATGTGTGGAAGTCAGCCGTATGGCTATTCCATTAATTATGTGTGGAAGTCGACAGTATGGTTATTCCACTTACGTATGTTTATGTCCCAAGTAACCTTTATTTGTTATGTGATCTTTATATGGGTTTTATGGTAATATTTTCGTTACAGAAGTGTAAGTAATGAACTTTTATTTAGTGAGGAGTTTTTACTACTTCGAAAAGGTTAAAAGTATTACTTTGATAATGTATACATGGTTTACTTGTTGTTTTGAAAATCTAACAGTTTTCATTCTTTGTGTATCCCTTACTGAGCTTTTGTATTCTCATCCCATGTTTTTTGAAATTTTTTTCACAGGTCAAGGGAAAGGTACATGATATGATGATAGTGTCAATGAAGTATCATGAAAGAATCCATGTTTTATTTTAAATATGTTTATGTTGATGATAAAAAATGAATACTATCTTTATGTAACCACTTTGTTTAAATGTGGAATGTAATGTAAGTTTTATGATCTAATTCTCTAAAACTATAAACCTGAAAATATCCTCAATGTGTAATCTTGTAATAACTCAAGATTAATTAAGGTTTAAGGATGGGGCCTTATAGTTGGTATCAAAGGTCGGTTTAGATAACTTTATAGGTTAGGGTATCCTCTAATCATAAGTGACATTACCATATTGGTTAGGATTTCAGAAAGAGTCCTAATTTTAGATAAATTGAATGAGTAAGTATATATTAGTGTTTATCTTCCTCATTAGTACATGATGGTTTTGTTGATATACTCACACTGAAATTTCTGTTTTTAGTGAATGGATGGATCTAGCAGGCACCAATGAGATAACAGGTTTGAAGGAAAATGTGGTGGTTCTCTGATTAAGGTACTAGATAAAATGGGGGATTCAATGATGAAACTCGTGGTTGTTATAAACCAACTATCAAGGAGTCATGATAAACCACTTTAACCTTGGTATGTTCTGTAATACATCATGTATGAGATGACCAATCGATGTGGATGTTCAGGTAATAATTACAAAGGTAACCATTAGAGTTTATACGATCCTTACTTTTGAGGTAATTATGGGTTATTATATGATATGCTGGAAAATGAAATGCATGAGATAAACGTGAGGTTAAAATATGTTATGATCATTTTGGAAGATTTTATCTCGTTTTGGGGAATGTTTTAAAATTATATATTTTTGGAAAAAGGACAACACGCAGACCGTGTGACAACCTATCGCGTCGAACAAAGCTGCAGGAATCGAATCCACAACCAAAGTGCAACTGGTATTTATTGCCTACCACTGGACTATGTGAAGTCCCTGGTTAGTTTGACTAATTCTTTTTAGTTAGATGATTTTAGGAATCAAGATAATGTTTATTTTGGGTTATCTATGGAAATGATTAACCTATCATGGAGGATATGTGATTAGGTTAATTACTTTTCAATACGATACTTTAAGAGTAATTGATGTTATTTGGAGGTAAGTGTTAATTCGTACCTTGGAAGACAATGCGACTAAATCCTTAAAATATTTGGGTTTCAATATTAGTTTGGTTTACTTTGAAGTATTTTATAGACAATTTGTTTATTGAATAGTCTTTGTTGAACTTTGGGTATTGTTTGATAAATTTTGGAGATTAAGAATATATTTGTTTATTTAAAGGATTATCCTTTTTGGGTATTATCTGATATTGTACTAACCTTTTTTGTTTTGGTTTTAGTTAAGGTATAAAGATATGGAAAGTATATAGTTCTCTTTTGTGGATTAGGTGATTCTATAGAAGTTGATTATAGTACTCTGAATGTGAATAAGTCTTCCTAAATACATGTCTTTTGGGGAAAGTATGAGTTTGTGTAAGAAATCTAGTAAAAGTTGAAATTCAACATGACAAGTAAGTATGTTTCCTTAAGATCAAAAATAAATTCCTCAATGAAGAGTTACATAAAACAAAATTGTTGTCTGTTAACTTTTCCTACTGGGGAATCGAATAACATTTAACCCATCACAATTTTATGATTCTCTTATGGTTAACTTTCTCCTAGACATGTTTACTATCACTCTCCATCAGAACATGACCCTTTGTTTTATTCCTCCATGTCCATATTTTCATACTTGGAATCCTAGTATGGGTTAACTCGGGAGACCTTTGTACTTATCTTTCTTTATTTTAAAGTGATTGTTTTACTGACTCTTGTTCCAATGTGGGATTTTCAATGATGTTTCCAAGCCCAATTTTAAAATTGTGAGGATGCAATTCCCAAAAGGGGGGGAAGGATGTAACACCACGGGTAAATAAAGAATATGACATTTTCATATTTATCCATATTTGTGAATAAAATATTAATATTACTTTAAAGGGTATGCTATGCACGATGGCGTACCCAATACGCAACAATGAGTTTCTTGGGAATCTTACGTTGCACTCTAATAATAAAATAATATTATTTTAAATAGTAGTTAACGCCTATTCGTTGTAATGGCGGGAATGAACAGAACTAACTACAAAATGATTATATATGTTTGTCAAATATTTTTACTTTTTACAATAAATGTTAGAGGATTTAAAATGTGACTGAATCAAATTTTAAGCGTAAACATTCTAATATTCTTTAAAAGGCCGATTAACCACCTTTTGATGGAGAACCTCTTTTAAATCCACTTTTTGACAATTTTATGTGTTCTATTTGACAAAATAATAATATTCTTTAGAATCGAGACATGAAAATTTACTTTGTGTAAATTTTTGGTATTTTTCCAAAAAAGATCAATTTTTAATGAATAGTGAAAAATGTTGTATTTTAATTCAAAACCTATTTTTAATCTAATTTATTAATATGATTAGATTATATTTTGAATTGTTTTTAACGTAAAATTATAATATATTTTTACCATTTAATCCAATAGTGGTCGTTGTAATTAATTTCACTTTGAAATTGGACTTAAAATAGTGTCAATCTTTTGATACGTATTGTTTCATAAAAACACGCTATTTGCTCTGATAGCAGGAATTAATTATTAAATTAATTAATGAAACATATATGTTTTTAATTTTGTAAAATAGACATAATTTTTGAATTTTTAATATCAAATATAGCTTAGGGTGAATTTTTGGTAATTTTCTGAAAAACTTCAATTTTTGATGAATAGTGAAACCACTAAGTGGTACTTATAAAAACTGATTTTCCGTTTAAATGAAAATTTTTTCACCTTTGTGTTTTGAATTTCAAAAATCCAACATACATGGTTGTCATTAAGAATAAAAATTTGGTTCAATGAGATTAAAATAATTTTTTGGTGAATAGTAATTTATTAAGTTTTTAATCGCGATTAGAGTTAATTAGTGCAGTTTAAGGTAAGAATAATGTTTTAATAAAATGAAATGACCTAGACACATGTCATACCCTCATTGGATGTGTCATGGCCGACCAAGTCAATACATGGGTCAACTTGGGGACCCCATGGAGCCACATTGGTTGGAAAATGACATAAATACCTTTTTATTTAATGTTAAAGTTAAAATGACACAAACATGATATGTTTTACTAAAACAATTTTTACATGGGGTTATAAAAGTCATATATTTTACTATAAATAAAAATTGGAAAGCTAAAGAGATTTCATAAATTATAGTATTTATTTTATAATTTTTAGACATTAAATAAATTACATTATTAATGACATCATGATGATGCAGCGATGACCTCATTATTTATCAATTTAAATAAAATGGAAAGATAATGTAAAATATAAGACCTAAACATGTCAAAAAACTATTTTATGGGTGGATTTAGAACCCTTATCACCTTATCCTATAAACACATCAATTTGGGACCATTAAAATCCGAAAATAATTCTAAAATAAATTAACATTTCTTTACTTTCCAAGAGTGCCCCTCCTCTCCTCTTATAAAAGGCCCCCACCTCTACCTACTTACCCACACCACTCAAGCCTTTGGCTCGACCAAACCATGAAAATGTCATCTGTCCACATCCCTATATAACTCCTTGAATCCTCTCTTTGGGCATAATCCTTTCCAAGGAAGCCTTTGAGCTCAAATTAAAAGAAGTTACCCGATTTAAAGGTAATGTCTTCACTTGTGTCCTTTTGTTTCATTTTGCTTCTCCAACCCTCTAAACTCTTTTTATTCATTTATTTTCTAACAAATACAGTATATTCAATGTAATAGGATGTTTTTATACGAAATATTAGATCTACACTTACAAAAATCTACATCTAATAGTTAAAGAACATACTGTTTCTGTGGATGGTGAATTTCTGTCTCCCGAAACAATGATTGTTCAACATTATTTTAACATCTTCAAAGGTGGCCATTAAGATGTACCTATATTTATATATGATATATAATATGTTTATTTTTTTCTGTAAACTTCTGTATTTTTCATTTATGGCATACCGTTTTGGTTTCCATTATGGGTAAACGCGATATCTTCATTTTAGGAAGTGCGGACTACCGCCCCCTCGAAGTGATTTGATTCGTTAACGCCATCTGTGGGACGTATAAAGGATGGAATTAATGGTATTACAAATGTTATCCTACTGGAATTATAATATAACTTTTTATCATTATTATTTCATTCAATTGAATACGAAAAAAATAAATGAAAGTAGCGTTCATGAGTACGTACGGCTTACCCTCTCCATGAACGATACATTTCATTTCTTATCTCCAAATGTTATGTACTATTATAATTACATATATATAATGGATATATATGTAATATATTACATCTTAATGATGGGAATCATTCTGTAATTATAATATATATATATATATCTCATTTTGTTTTAATTCCATCAATATGGCTAAAAAATGAAAGTAGCATTCATGTGTACGTAAGGCCTACCGTCTCCCTAAACGGTGCTTTTTATTTTTTATCTCCAAATTCTATGGAATAGTATAAAACGAATATATACTGTATATATATGATATTTAAAACATAAATACTATTCTGGATATTATGTACCTATAACTACATGGAAAATTCTTTTCCAACAAGGTCAATTTTTACTCACGTACTGAACATCGACAAAAACGTCTGATACGAACTCACTTTATTAACCAATTATAATAACATTATAATATGTGATATGAACTGAATAATAATATTTAAAGGATGTCCTTAAGAAATTATAAATTGACCAAATTTTATTATTCAGGAGATTAAAGAACGATCGAATCATGTCGGACACGAGGTAAGGGATCCTACTCCTCTCTTTCTTTTTAAGTCCACTCTTTTATATCATTCCTTTTAAGATCATATTTATTATGATTGGGATGTTATTTTATATTACTCATACTGTACTTTTTATGTTCATATGGTGAGAGACCCTATTTTCTCTCATCAATTCATTTTGGAAGTTTTGAGTGGCGCCGTTAGGCTGCCAAATTTTCGTAAAAGATCTAACCTCTCTTTTTTATAAGTACTCTCATTTATGTCACTTCTTTTAAGCTCCTCATTTTTATGATGGAGGATGTTCTTTTATATTACTCTTTCTGTACATTTTATTGTAATATGATGGGATACTCTATTTTATCTCATCAATCCATTTTTGGAAGTTTTAATTGGCGTCATTAGGCTGCTGAGTTTTCGTAAGGAATTTTTCATCTCACTTTTATTCCCGTGAGATTTATGCTACATTCGACACCATATCCTTTGAGTGGTGTATGAACTTTCCATTATTATACTCTTTATGTAATATAATTTCATTTATGGGTACTTACATATTCATTGTATGACCCTTCTTCAATGGGGTGTACGTTTCGAAAGTTGCCCAAGTCGGTAAGGGAACCTTTCGCCCTCCTCTTTTTAAAAGACTTATTTTGTTATGTCATTTAATTCACATAGTATTATGTTGGGATATGTTCTTCTATATCCTTATTAATGTATATTTTAAGTCCAAGTGAAGAGATACCCTTTTTATCTCTCATCAACTCAATTATATAAGTTTTGAAGTGACGCCATTAGGCTGTCGAATTTCTGTAAGGGAACTTCATAACCCACTTTCAATTCTTTGGTTCAAACCTCTAATTCTTCATTTTATTATGCCAACATTATGTGTGGAACCTTTATGTTGTATTTTCCACAAACCTTTGTGTGTATATACTATTTCTACACATAATCATCTCATTGATTAATTCTTATGTCATTTAGATGGACTTGTATCAGAAATCATAACTCAATCTCATTTCATTGAGTTAAATATCTATGTCATTGGTTTTGTTTTTCCATGATTATGTTTGAATGACCTATGATTATTTTACACTTAATATCCACTTATAATTTGTGAATTATTATTTGTCACACATAATCATATAATTGATTTATCCTTAGCTTAAATATACCGACTTTGTAAGGGACTTCGTCTCAATCTCCTTTCATTGAGGAATATTTAGTTTTACACACAACTTTCTTTTATACGGTTTATAAACCCCTTCGAATTATAATTTTATTCAAAAGGAATCTTTTTATACGAATAGTTTTACTAAACGACAAAAAGGAATGTTTCTTTTAACATACGCGGGGACAATGACCTTTTCTGCCGCCGCGAGTATTATTTGGTATTTGGCTTCCTCAACAAGCCGTAATGTTTTTTAAAATGAAATAAATACCATATACTCTTTTATGTATATTGGTATTGAAAATGTTTTTTATAAAGGATTTGTTATGTCGATATAATTAAGAGATATATTGTGATCGAAATGTGGAAATGTTTTCTTTCCATTATATTTGTCTAATGTATTATGATTTTGTAATGGTACTTGGACAATATGATCGGTGGTGCCGTGAATAACAGGATGGGTGGTTACGTTATAACCTCCAATGCATTGGGTATGGAAATCGGCCGTATGGCTATTCCATTAAGTATGTGTGGAAGTCGTCCGTATGGCTATTTCATTAAGTATGTGTGGAAGTCGACCGTATGGTTATTCCACTTAAGTATGTTTATATCCCAAGATACCTTTATATGTTATGTGATCTTTATATGGGTTTTATGGTAATATTTTGGTTACTGAAGGGTAAGTAATGAACTTTTATTCATGGAAGAGTTTTTACTAATTTTAAAAGGTGAAAAGTATTACTTTGATAAAGTATACATGGTTTACTTGTTGTTTTGAAAAAATAACAGTTTTCATTCTTTGTGTATCCCTTACTGAGCTTTTTTATGCTCATCCCACGTTTTTTGAAATGTATTTCATAGGTCAATGGAAAGGTACATGATATGATGATAGTGTCAAGGAAGTGTCAAGAAAGAATCCATGTTTTATTTTAAATATGTTTCCATTGATGAGAAAAAATGAATATTATCTTTATGTAACCACTTTGTTTAAATGTGGAATGTAATGCATGTTTTATGATCTAATTATCTAAAACTCTAAACCTGAAAAGATACTCAATGTGTAATCTTGTAATAACTCAAGATTAAGTAAGGTTTAAGGTTGGGGCCTTATAGTGAATTAGTCGATCCAAAAGACATTACTGTAAAATCGTAATGCATGTACCTAGTTTGAAATTTTGTTTTCGGAATGTCTTCCTTCTTCACACACAACTGCTGATATCAAAATCAAAGGTCATTCTTTGAAAAATAATGAGCTCCATGAAGTTGGACGAATAAATCATCAATGCAAGGTATGGGATACTTGTTCTTTATTGTTATAACATTTATCTCCCAATAGTCATTGCACAACCTAATAGATCCGTCTTTCTTATTAACAAAAAGGGCATGGACTCCCCATGGAGAAACACTAAGGTGAATAAATACCTCATTATTCAATTACTCTAGTTGTTTCTTTGGTTACACTAGTTGCACAGTGGCCATTCTATAAGGGTTCCTTGAAATGGGCCTTGAACCAGGAATGAAATCAATGGAAAACTCAAATTATTATTCTGGGGGATGTATGCATAAATCATTTGGAAACACATCAACATATTATTGCACAACAAGTACGTACTCTATTTGAACATTTTGTTTCCTCACACATAGTTATTTCATTCTATTCTTCCACAATAATTGAATTTAGTAGAGTTACTGGGGTGGATATAGATAAAAATATGGTGGTGACATTTCTGGTTTAAAGATAAGGTACTATTATCATTATCGAAAATTGTAACCTCCATATTCTTATAATAAATTTTTTCATCATGGTTAGAAAGACAATCCATTATGAGGATTATATCAAATTCAATCATGGTTATGATGATGAGATCAAAATTTAAAGAACATTTATATGCCCTAATGGGAACTGATTCATAAAAAATTATTTCCATGATACTTCCCTTAGGTGTTTTGACTAAAAACTCCCATGTTAAGTCAAATTAAAAATATCTAATTTTCTTAGAAAAATGGGAAGTTATGAAACAATGTGATGATCCAGATTAAAATAAATCTTTGGATAAACATGAGGAAACCATTAAATTACATGCCACCGCATCTTCAAGAGCATCAACCTCAGCCGTAGTGATTGCATAAGCTTGGCCTTGACCTCTAGGCCTTTTCTGAGGAAATTTCCCTTGTATCTTAGGAAATATATTTGAATAATTCCCCTTTTATCTTCAATTGTAGCATTCAAGATTATTATCATCTTTCTTCCCCTTGCAATCGTGAACATGGTGGCCTTTTTCACCTCACTTGTAAAAGACTCACATTCCCTTCAGGCAAGTACCTGGGTGTTTCTTCCCACATTTACCACGTGATGGATATTCCACTTTTCCCTGTTTTCCCCTTATTTCATTTTCTATAGTGTTCAACATATATCTTTTTCTCTTGCTTTTATTTAAAGTCGTAAAACATAGAGAATTATTTTTTGTCCTGATAGCGCATGAGACAATATCTTTGTACAATGAGAAGGATTGTGAGAATAATTCTCGAGGGAGAAATGGTTTTAAAACATCAATGAATCGATCACTCTTACTCCATGGGTTATGTATATAATCCACTGCATGCCTTGCTGACATTGTAATGTTTTCCTCATACTTTGCAGAATTATTATCCTCTTTTTGTCTCAGACTCGGAAATTGTCTTTCCATGTCCACTTGATGGTCAAGAGTTATGTTTTTTTTCTAAGAAAATATATTTAAACTCCATCCATTACATGTTCGATACTTGTTAATATTCCTTTAGGTTTTATATTAATGAACACCATTGATCTCCATCTCCCGTGAGGCGATAAAATGCCATCACAACTTTTTCCCTTTCTCTACTGCCCAAAGCATGAAATATTTTCTCTAAGGAATTTATCCATTTCTCACCTACTAATGGATTTATACTCCATTTATTGTTGGGAGTTTTTTCCTCATGAAGAGGTCTAACATTGATCTTCCATGTTATGGATCAGGGTGATCTATACAGGTAAGGTTATTATTCCTAACTTGAGAGAGTTGTCCCAGTATGGTGATAAGCTGATCAACAACAGTTGAATCACCAAATCCACTATAATTATCATAAGTAGGAGGTAAATCCCTAAATGGATTATGTGTCTTGATACAGTTTCCATTCCTACCACTAGGTTCCATTTCTGAATAATGGAATAAACTAGATTAGTTTATGAATCGTAATACATCATTCTAAACTTGTAAAACCAGTAACATAAATTGAACAGTTTATGGATATAATCCATATCCTAAAAAAAATTCAATGAGAAAGTATATACTCAAAAACCATTCATAATAGTTTGTAATGAAAATGAGAATTATCCTTATCATATCTCTTAGGAGTGTTGTAACCAAGAGTGCAGCAATACCCATTGTCGAGGACCAGTTTCCGTTCCAGTCTAGCTCAATGTCGTTTTTTCAGGTTTTAAACATGGGTACATCTATGCCAGAGCCACCTCTACCTGGTCATATCTAGACAAGGACGTATTTAATTGAAAACTCACTCAATATCTACAGTACCAAAATTTTAGGTAGTTCTTCTATACTAAACCTCAAAGTATATCTTAGGGTTGTATTCTCTAATCCGAGTTTTCCTAAATCTATTTTCCAAGGTTTATACTAAACTTCCATTGATACTAAATGTAATGCCCTAACCCTAGTTACCCAGATTTGGTGCATTATTACATAAAATTGGAATGATTACAAGGGATAAAATCATGAAATACCGATCCGTTTACTGGAATTGTTATTACTAAATATATTCATAAGTTTAAAATTACATCATGAAATAAGTACATCAACAACATTTTTCCCCTTTGAACACACTTATATATCTAGCCTATCGCTACAGGTAAACCCTAAAATAATTCTTCACATATTGGGAAAAATAAAACAAAAAAGGGGGTGAGCTCAAATGCTCCGTAAGGATTTAAATATAACGAAAACATTCCTAAATAAGCATAAACATTTAAGGCAATGTATAAGATCAAACAAAATCCTTTTAAACATACACTTCCGCATGATATGAAAAATATAAATCAAATAATTCCATTTTCATATTCATAGGGATATTATACTAGTCACATAATCACATTCAATATCAATAGATAATTTCATAATGATGCACTGCATAATGCCAAACATCATAACCATATAGTCAAGGCCTTGTGCAATGAATACCAATAAGATTTTTTCATTTCCTTGTTCCAAGACACACGTTTGTCTCATGAGACCAACCGATGCATCAATGAGCTATATCGAGTTCCACCCGTCACATACTAAGTCTAATTCATTCCTTATATGAGAAGGTTTAAACATATAATAAACTTTAGTATTAAAACTAGAATACCAAATGTTATTACCTTATCCACAAAAAATGAATGGTGTAAAAATAACACATCCATAGTCAAACATATCAAAAAATGTTACGTAAAATATGGATGTTTTGTATCATAATAATTCAACCTCAAACAAGCTTAAAATCCATCACAGAATGTTGGCATTGATGGAATCAAAACATTTTTAAAGAAATATATTTTTCTATTATTAAATCATTTAAAAGTTATATAATTACAAAAGATTTTTTTTTTGAAAATATTCTTATAATCATGTATGGGAAGCTTCGACGATGTTATAACAGTGTAAATTAGCCACACCCGCAATATAAGTATAAAAAATACATTCTTACCTTAATTTTGTCAAAAAGGTCATAAAGTACCTTATTTAGAAAATGACAGAATAATTACTTTTAAAATATATATGGTAAAATAAGTTTATAAATTACTTTAAACCATATTATAGTAAATATTAAGAATGTTTTGAATTACATTTTTAATAAAACACGGATGTGGATGATAAAGTGGTCCTAGTAGATAATTACATATTAAAAACCACAGATAAGTAAAGAGATTGTAGAATATACTCTTACCTTGTACTTTTCCTTAGTTAATGGTATGTTAACCTACATTATAATAGTTCAAACATTGTTATAAAATTATAAAATAATCATATACATAAATATGATATCATATATGATCTTACAATATTTCTTTGTTAATAATAATTTAGTAGTATCATCGTTTCAGGTGTTAACTGATTCATTTTACATTATATGATTGGTTACGTAAGCCATGTTTTTTATGGATAGGATTTATTTGATTCATATAAAAAATGATATTATGTTCATAAAAATTATTTTTAATCATAAAATTAAAATTATTCTTGAATGATTGTGATGGAGAATGAATCTCATCGCATTCGTGGAGACGGTAGTCCGTACGTACGCACGAGCGATAATATCATTATATTGATGGTGAAATAGTATGTTATTGGTTGTTATATCATATATACAGAATAATTAAAATGTTATATTTATTATTTAAATCAGTTATACACATTATTATACCCCTCTAAATAATGAAGTGTTTGAATATCAATCTACACCACGACGTGGAGATGGTAAGCCGTACGTACACACGTACGATGACTTTTTCATTCATATGATGAATAAAATAATGAATATTGTTGTACCATTTTTATAAAAATATCATACTATATATAAGATACTGGATTTATTATTTTATAATAGAAACAATAAATAAAGAGGAAGTGGAAGAAGAAATTAACTTGAAAGAGGTGATGAAATATTTAACTCTTCTTTAGGTTCTTCCATTTGATTTGATCAAAAGGGATCCCTAGGTTGGCATTATGATCAATGTATGGACTCTTGGATGATGTGAGGTATGTTGGGATGATATTTTTGGAGGGTTTGGATGATCCAAATGGCTTTGGAGGTGTGAAATTAAGAAAAGGGGATGTATCCTTTTTTAAGAGAGGTGATGGTCACTTTAGGAAAAGCTTCAAATATTATTTTATACTAAAATAATTTTAGGTTTTTAATTGGTCAAAAATGATTTATTTTTAGGATAAGGTGGGGATGGGTTGACAAAATCTCAACTAATATTTTTTAGTGTGGTTTAGGTCAACATATTAACCTTATCTTTTACATTTAACTCTTAGTTAAATAGTTTGACATTTACCATCTCTCTTTGTATTTTTATATTATATGGTTAATAATATTACTATAAACTACCAAGAGAACCCATAGTGGTCCATCATTAATATATATAACCTTATATAAGTCCTTTGTCTGAACATTATATTTTTATTAATATTATATCAACTAATAATATAGTATTTGTTTTAGAAAATAAATTATTTAAATTTTGACGCTATTTACTATTTTATTTTTTTTGAAACCATAAAAACATTATCACTTTGAATAAAATTTATTTAATAAACCCTAACATTTCATGTTATCCTATGAATTTTTTTAATTCATCATAAGTCTCAATTTACATTTATTTGGATATTAATAATAACAATTATTTAAATATTTTATTAATTAGGTAATTGTTACATCATCATTGTGTCATAAATAAATTAAATTATATAATGTCCAAAATTTATAAATAAAATAATATTATGTAGGAAATATTATTTGATTTATAATTAATATATATATTCAAATTTATATTGCATGTAACCCTATATTAAAAATGGTTTAGTTATTAAACATTGAATTTAACACTTTTAACTCTTCTTTAAATAAAATAATAATAAATGGCATAATCTAAACTAATAGAACCAAAAGGATCATATTTTATTTCTACATTATTTTTGGTCGAAATAAATTTATCAAATATAATTAGAACATGTGTTAGGGTAATTAAAATATGTTTTTTACCTTCAATTACCATATTTACTTTTAACTGTGGTAAATAAAAGTTAAATGTTACTATTCATAAAAATTATTTTTATCTAATTGAACAAGATTTTTCTTACTAATACTAACCGTGTCTCTCAAATTTTTTAAATTAAACTCAAAAAAGAGGCTAAATTATATTTTATGCAAATTTTTAAATGCTCCAAGAAGGTGGAAAAAATACGGTAAAAACTTCTATAAAATTTTATATATCTAAACTTTTTATAAAATGACTCCAATGAATTACATTAAACATAAATATGTATATTTTTATCTATTTTGACCTAAAATAAATTAAAATAAAATAACTAATTATTAAAATAAAAAGATTGTTTAATAAAATAACGAAGTGTTTTTCACTATTCATAAAAAATTGAATATTTTCAAAAAAATATAAAGAAATCATCCTAAGCTAATTTGGATATTCCAAATCAAAAAATGATGTCCATTTTGAAAAAGAAAATCTATAAAATTTCAAAAAGTGGTATTTACTATTCATAATGTCTTGTTTGATTTGTTGTGGTGTTGTAAAACTACAAGTTGCATACAACGCAAGTTACTGAATTATTTAAAGGGAAACGTACCGTGGAAGATTGGGGTGTTATTATATAATATTTTTAATCATATAAATTAAATAAATTTTATTTTTATTATATAACCCTTTGTGACCAAATTTATAATTTTTCTTTTATGAGTGTTACATCTCACCCTTTCTATTCTTGACGTTCTTAATAGATTATATATATGATTATGTGTTGGTGGAATTGTATTTTTATTTTATTAGATATATTGATGAAATAATGTGTCACAAGATTTATATATAGCTAATATCAAACGAATATATACTTATATTTTATAGGATAATGAGGAAATTTGTGAGAAGTAAAGTATAAATTATGAAAATCATTTAGTATGTGTTCATGTTTATCTTGGGATGAATATGTTGTTATAAGTGAGTGTTTTATTAATTTTAAATGATTATGTTATAATGTATAAGATATCCCTAAATAATATAACCTATAATTTTGTAAATGTTTCATAGTTTAAAAAATTGTGATAAAAGATTATATATCATTAGATCGAAAATTAATTTTCATATCACTGAATAATTTTATTTTATACCATAATACGTTGATTTAATAAAACCTTTTTTAGTATTTAATTTTAATTATGATTATGATAATTATTTTGAGTATAAAATGTATTCAAAAATCCATATTTATCAAAACTATATAATGATTCTTATTTAGAAGAAATGGTTGACATGGATGATAATGTGAATATATTCCTTTTATATGGAAAATTTTGAGTTTCCTAGTTTTTTTGATGTTGATGATGATATCATAGATGATAATATGTTACACCCACCATGTTACTATGTTGACTATTATATATTATTTTATATAAATTGGGGTTAATTTAAATTTTACATTGTTTATGGGTTATATTTTTCAGCTTTAAATGTTTTTTTTTGAGTTAAAGAGTTTACTATAAATCGATTGATGGCCCTTACATTGATAGGTTTTTAGTTCGATATTAAACATGCTAGGTCAACATGCTGTTTTTAGTGGACCATATAATTCCTCAAAGTAACTATACAAGGTACCCTTCCATGGGTGTTTACTATTTATAAGAACTATAATTGTTTTCAAATTATATTAAAAAAAATGTGTCCAAAACTAATTATATTACATGTATATAAAAACATACAATCTCATGTTCTAATCTTATGATTTTTAAAAATACTAAACCATCTTCCACCTATCAACCAATTTAATTGATATATGTTCACTCGGTAATAAGTTCCTCAAACATTCCCAATTGATTTCAAGATCCTCTATATCCAATTTAAAATGTTTCATTCATTGTAACCCCAATATCCTACTCATATACTTCTCTTTATTCTCCATTTACATTTCCCCCACAACACTAAAACTAGAAATCCATGGTTATACCATTCACATAATATGAGT
Source organism: Viscum album (assembly GCA_963277665.1). Lineage (NCBI taxonomy): Eukaryota > Viridiplantae > Streptophyta > Magnoliopsida > Santalales > Viscaceae > Viscum > Viscum album. The sequence goes on along the minus strand of OY728157.1, from coordinate 163,804,197 downwards.
ATAGGGATGTTTAATGAATGAGATTTTCATTAGAATGACATATAGAATTTATCACTTTTCATGTCTTGTAATTATCTATAGAAGGTGATGTACTTATACATCTCAAGGTTTATTATGTTATGCTCATGGTAAATGTTTTTTATCTTTCTTATATGTTATGTCATTGTGTTCTTAGTAAAATTATTTTTTTGTTATTATATTGAAGGTAAATGTGATAATTATACTGTGTTTAAAAATTTATTTAATGGGGTATTAAATTTAAATTAAGGTATATAGATATTATTTTAATGTGGAATTCTTGTTTAATGTTTGTGTGGTTTCCATGTATTGTTAAAATTATTAATGATATGAATCAAATTATTTGTTCAATGGAATTTAACCCCATTTTGGTCAAAAATTAAGTGAGCTATATGTTATTACGATATATGTTATATGGATTAGTATGAATGTAATTAGAAAAAATTTTGGGTGAATTAATTTTAAAAATGAATGATTAATTCTGGAATAAGGATGTGAATCTCAATATGAGTTTTTGGAAAGGAATGTTTGTCACATTAATATATAAATTAATGTCAAGTGTGTGACCCCGTTAATAGGCCCTTCATTTTGGTGTGTGAATATGATGAGGATTATAGAATGATGGGTAAGAATTTAATTTTAGTTAACATGATTTATGATAATGTAATTTTTCTTAAAATGATGAAAGACGTTTTGTATGATTTATTATTATTGTACATTTTGAGACATGTAATTATTGTCTGGTATATTTAGATCTCTCAACTTTAATGATATTTAACTTAATACTCAATGTATATTTCTAATATTTAAGGTTTCATGTTAAATTAGTCTGACACGTGTTCACGAGCTAGTGGTGTGACCGTAAAAGGGGGTTTTTATTCCAAGTGACCCTTAAAAGGGTTCTAGATAAATATTAGTTTAGTTTTAAATATAAGGACTATAGAAATAGTGATTTAAATGTCACTAGGTCCAGTATCAATTTTTTTTACCTTATGGTTTTTTCTGTGATAGGTGTTTATTAAAAGTGTATTATTTAATCCCATCTATCCATTGGTTAGATTAACCAATATTAGTATAATTAACCTCATTAATAATTGGTAATATCATTTATTCCATCGTTGGAGTGGTATATAACTTGTTTTTTATTATTAGGTTTATCGTTAAATTCTTTAATAAGATGAATTCCAATGTGTTTTGGGAATTTTTATATACAAAATAAATGTAGAATACATTATATAATCTTTTTTTTCACAAATAAATGTTATATTTTTAATGATATCTTTTTAGATGTTGTGTTTCCTTAAAATTTGAATGATGTTTTATATAAATAGCTCAGAACAAGTATTTACCATATAAAGAAAGTTTATATTAGAATAATTCCAAATTTTATTCCAAACTAGCATAAAATGAAATGACATTTTAACAATGTCTGGAAACCCCATGGAAAGATCCTAATGGGATTTTTTTAGTAACACCCAACACACACCATTTAGTTTAAGTATCTACCATGTTTTATTTTAGTGTATCTATATATGGTCTCCCAATATATATGTTGAGTGTGCTATTTTGGTTTGTGTGGAGTGTGGAGAGTGACTGACGGGTAACATAGAGATGGAGAATTGTGGGCTTGTTTTCTTTTTTTTTTTGATATCAATGTATTAGCTATGAAATTATATGTTATGTTCAGTTTGTTTATGTTGTGATAGTTATCTTTAATTTATTATATAATGAATCCTTATTTATTAATTAATAATTAAAATTTTGTAGTATATATTTTTTAAATTGTGATGTTTAATTATACTAACTGGTGTCTTGTATACTGATTGGTCATACAAGATCACCAGGTGGTGTTTATTTTTTTTTTTGGTTCTACAAGAGTGAAATAATAACTAATGATCATTTCATAATACAGATTCACTACATACCATCTAGTTGAGATCTTGAATGACCTTTTTTCTAGTCGAAGACCAAGTTTAGTGCTGTTTTATTTATAAGATGGATCCAATTTATTACAAATGGTAATATATCCAAGATTCTTGTTGTTATGTTTCTATAAGGTAATTATGTTTTTTGAGAAGTGTTCTTGAATAATAAACACTCTCAATACCATCAAAGATCATGTGGTAGCTCACAATAATGAGGTTAGTCACCACATTTTATATAAAAACATATTTTAAAATGGGGTGTTTCTAATTGATTATTTATTTTACTATTCATATTAGAGTATTTATAATTTAATTTCATATTTAATAAATATATTTAAAACCTCATTGAGCAAATTATCGATTTTGATCGAAATGTTGACTTTCAAATATGCAAGTGTTGAATGAGTTGATGTTGTCTTATATACCAACATGGTTAGGAAATAAATTACATGCCAACATGAAATTGTACTGTAAAAAATACATGTCTAACCACATCAGTGGACTATATACTTCCACACTGTAATGACAACAAATTATCATTACTATTTATCCAACAAATATTTTTCCAACAACCCCAGAATGATCCCAATAGTGATACCCCATTGTCTTGATGTTAAATATGGGATATTTTTTCAGTAAATTCAATTTAGGAATGTGATATCAATTTTTTTTTCTGTTTTCCATTGATTTTCCCTTTAGTGATCTTATTTTATATGATAATTTTTTTCAAGTGAAAATTAAATTTCACTGGTTCTTTTTCTTTTGAAACTTATTTGTGTAAATATTGGAATCGAGCTTTGATTTAATTAAATGTTTTTAATTTCAATCTTTTTAAAATCAAGAGGATAATTTACTTAACATGTAGATGAAGATTTATGTAAAATATTTTTTAATGGTTAACATAATGAATTTTTTTATTTTTATAAATGAGTTTCAACTAATATAGGTAGTGGTACAAAGATAAAATTGTCTTCTACATTGAAATTGAAATTAATTTTATACATATCTTAGTATGTTTTAATTGGTTTAATTAAATTTAAATTTTTATCAATTTTTTAGATGGATTTTTTATTTTGTATTATTTTGATGTTTGTGTTGTGTGTTCAAAATTAAGAAGGATTAACTAGATGGATTTTTGTTCGGTATTATGTAATTTATGTATCCATGAGAGAATTTTTTGATAAAATATGCTATGAAATTTAATCACTGTGAACTTAAGGATAACACTTTTGATTTTATATGATCCATTCTTTCATTGTATGGAACTAACAATACCCATGATCGAGTGGTTATTCCAATTCATTAATATATTCCATCCTCAATAGTGACACATGGATAAGATATTCATTATTTTAATTTTATTTATTGTAGTTTTTATTATATTCGATTCACATATGGTTTACCTATATGGTGCTTTGATTTCATCTAATGTTGATCTCTTGGTGATTCAAAGACATTTTGTATTAATGATCTGAGATATTTTCATTGGATTATCCCATGGGGGTATCATTTTATTTATGTAAATTAGATAATTTTAAAGTAAAATTCCTATTTATCATTGGTTTTTATGGATGGTTGTTTATAGATTTTCCTTGTCTTATATAAAAGATTTTAATATTTTTTATCATAAGCGATGGTCAATTATGGATTTATCAGTTTTATTAATTGGGTTGTATTCACTTTATATTGTAATAAATATTTTAGATTTTTTAGGAATTTCATTATTGGGGGATGAGGTTTGGAAAACCTGGGTCGATGCTCATGCGGCTAATATGAATATTAATTGTAATTTTTAGAGCACCAAAAGTTATTGTTTTCATTATTTTGGGCTCAATATAAGACTTTTTTTTTATTTTATGGTCCTAGTTCACATATTTTTTTATATTTTTACCATGATCATACATTGAGAATATATTTTTGGGCAAGTTGATAGTTTGTGGATGGGGATGTGGAGTACTCATTGGGATTTATTTCTAGGGGAAATAGAATAATTGTTGAAGTGAATTATTATATTCAGAATAAATTATATTATTTTTGTAGATGTATTATTCAGTATAGTGGATTATTTTTTTGTGTGACTTCCCATCTTGTTACTAATTTATATAAATTATAAAATATTTAAATCAATTATCTATGTCTTTGTTTCCACTTTAATGAAGTATATTTATGTGCGATAGTGGTTGTTTATTTTATTAAATATAATTGGTGTTATTTGTGGATATATATCATTGGCTTTGATGTTTTTTCTCTAGTATCCATTCATAGTACTCAATGTTGTTATTTTCTCACCTAACCATCTAATGAAAAAATGCATTTCAGTGGATCTTCTATTCTTTTCCTTTTTCAATTACATAATAATTTGTTAGGGAGGAATGTGGGATGGTTGGGAGATTTATAACACCAATAATGTTTCCATGTTGCTTATTTTATATTATTTTTTATGAACTCACGTTATTATAAATATTAGAATTTAGGGGATGTATATTTTAATTATTAAGTATTCTTTTACTATATAAGGATGGTGGACCTTGTTAAGTTGTAACAATGTAATAACCAAAACAAAGGTGGGGGATTTTTAATTTCATAACATAAATAGAAATAATTTATGGATATGGATTAGGGTAGGTTGAAATCAAGGATTTTTTAGAGTAACTCGGTGAGGTACCATTAAATTGAGATTATCTTTCATGTAATGCACTCACAATTGGTGCACAATTTGTCAATAAATAGAGAAAAACCATGTATTTTTCCTAGTTTTTTAACATTTTTTTTTTCAATTAAACCCTTATAATTTTAAAATACATATCCCCTCTCCATACCCTCTCACATTAGATCAATGAAGCTTCACCTAATAGGGAGATCCCGTAGCATTTCCATGTGATTCCACGCTCCTCCATCTTCATTTTGAACTGATTCTTTTGAGTTGAGCCATTGTTTATTCACATTTCATTGTATTTGTTATCCCTCTTAAATTCACCCTTCATTTTCATCCATTGTAAAACCCATATAGAATACAATCATTGGAGAAAGAGGTTGATATTGTTTAATAACATGGTTTCCATTTCAAGGGATTATAGAGGTTATCTATTGAGATATATGTGCATTCACAATCGAATGAGATTCATTTGGGCTTGTGGTGGATGGATTCCATAATTTATAAGCTAGGTTTTTTTCTTGATAATTATTTAAATGGATATTCTATTAGTTATTGATTATTTAAATCATTGGATTTCAAGATTATATTTATATTTGATAAAAATATTTAGTTTGAAAAATATTTTAAAGTGGTTCTCACATAGAATTATTGTATTTAATGTGCATTTGAATTGGGTTTTCCAATTAAAATTGATATTTGGGTTTTATTATTACCTTAAATGATGTCGTGTTATTTTGTGGAATTGAATTGGGTTTTTAGTGGAATTTTACCCCTATATATTACAAAAATGGTGAGTTGTGGGTTTTAAGGTCAAATGTGATTTGAATGAGTTTTAAATTGGTTTCCAATTTGTTTTTTATGAAATCATTCTTTTGAAATGAATTAATAAAAGGTGGTAAAATGCCTTGGAAACTTAAGTCATTATTTTTGTAATATCTCATTAGATAATTTAAATTAAATTTCATGGTTCTTCTGATATGATTATTACATCCCCTTCCTTCATGAGTGTGTGCGATGTAGATAGTATTTAGAGGGGAATTATTTATACTGAATTTATTCAAATTATGGATAATTGGTTTTTAATTATAAGTAAAAAAGGATGTGTTGTGTGATTTGTAGACATTGTATTGTTTTTAGAAATTTTTAGATCATATCATATGTCATGATTTCTCATATGTAGTATATTTTATCATTGGACACTAGGTAGCTATGTATAAGGCCTGAATATGCATTATTCTCACTCAAGGTGGACTCACAATCTACTTCCCTAGGATAGTTCCATAATATTAAGGGGTTATGGTTTAACTAGTGACCCTAGAGAGGGATAAAAATGAAAATAATGATGTTTTAACTCAGGATACCCCTCAATAGAATATTTACAATGATACCAGGTCTAGAATCATTCATGTAATATCCTATTGTATTTACCATGATAATATTTGGTGTTTGATAGGGTATTTTGTCCCATCTATCCCCTCGATCAATTAGATAAAATTAGCAGCATGTTTCTATTCGGTAATATGGTTAATGATTTACTCCAATGTTTTAATTTTTTATTATTATGTCACATTATTATAAATATAAACCTTAATAGATTTAGAAGGATGTATTTCTAAGTATTTTTCAAAATCTCTTTTTAAAAATAGATTTGAAAGAATAAATTTATTATTTTTTATCAAAAAAAAAATTGAATGGTTTAATGTAGAGTTTTAAATGATTTGTTATAATAAAAAAGGGTTGATGTTTTATGAAAAAATATAGCGATGTATTTTTTATCACTATAATTTATCGAAAAATATTCCATAATTTTCTGTAAAACTAGTGTAAAATGATCTTTCCTTTTAATGATTTCCACAAAATCCTTGTTGAAGTCCTACTAGGTGTTGTATTAGTCATAACCAATATTCCCCATTCCGTTTATGCTAGTTTCATGTTTTATTTCACATTCCCTATCTGTAGTTTCCATTTTTTATATTCATGGTGGTTAAATGGTTTTCCAATGGTGTGGAATGATATCAAGGGGTCACATATAGAATGTTAGTGGTTGGTATGGTTTTTAGAGTATATATTTAATCCATGCTATCCCAAACCATGTAATGTTTAGTTATTTCGGTGATTTTCCATTTATTTTATATTTATTTTTGATCCCATATTTATTTTCTTAATATTTTCATACTTTTTTAATAACTTTTTTCTTTTTTTGTTCATTTATATCCATAGGTTTATAATATATGGACATGTCATTATGGATCACCTAATGGAATATATGGTGTGTAATTATGTTTATATGGGAGAAATCAATCACAAATGTGATTTTCCTGAATACAAATCCCTATTTTCCATCAATTTTGTATAAATAATTCCAATATGTCCAGTGGAAAACAGGGTTAGTTATAACATTAGATATTAAAATGTGGTAAAATTATTAAATAAAAAAATAAAGTAAAAAATATCCCTAATGATTATATAAAAATGGGTTATGAAAGAATAAAAAATATCAACATTTATTTTCTAGAACAATTATCAAATTTTGATTCACATTTGTTGAATAATAAAATCTAATAAATATTTATAAATAATCATTTTAAAAAATTATTATCCAGTCAATTTTAAAAGGTCACATTCACCACCCTACTTCTCTTCACACATAAAGAATGTTAGATCTACCATGATCTTAGAAACCCCTTATAAAAACTCTTAAATATTCCATATAGGTTCTTGTCACTTAAAAATCGACCCTTGAAATAAACAATCCTATTATATAAGGAGTCATCCCGAGGAGTAAGGTTTGATATCATAATCACTCATTGTTTTATATATTCCATTATTTATTCTTATAACTAATTAATATCCATTGTGTACATCTTTATAAAGTTACATGGGATCCAAAATATATTGAATAGTTTTTTTGGGGAAACCTTTATCTACCTTCTTCCAACACATTCTATATAGAAAATGTCACTAGTATTATGCTTGTCTCAACATATCCATGGATGTAATTTTTCATCTATCATTACTGTAATACATGTAATTTTATTTAATTTTATATTAGTTCATTTCATAATTATTATGGGATTATGATTATTTAATGTAATTTCTGATATTATATTAACTATATTAACAAAATAAATGATGATAGTTATTTTATTAGTCGAAAACGATCATATAAAGTAATATTTCATAATTACAATAAATTTTTTATTGTTTACTGAGACATAAATATTTTAGGAATCATGAATGATAAATAATTAATAAATCAATATATATAAAGATATTGATCTCATAATCCATGAATGAAAATAAAATCCTTTACATCAAAATAGAAAATGAATAGTTAAATATACCCACATCGATGATCAATATTGACAAAAAATTTGTAAAAAATTTTTCATAAATGAGTATAAAATAATATCATAATGCAAATTTAATATAAATATGGTTCTAGAATAGATCATTAAATTTTCCTTATTATTTTATATGTGGTTATAGAACCTTTACGCAAGTGTAAATATATGAGAGTGTTTGTCTCAATTTCCCTTCAATGAGGCATGTTTTTAAGTTATACACATAATATTCATTGATTTTGTGTACATAACAACAAAACATATTATTATATATTAAAACAATTTTTTATCACATCATTTAAAAATATACATCATAATCTATCCCTAATGTTATTTTAATTTATATACTGACAATGTAGTAAGGGTTTGAAATCTAATATTATCTTATTAGATACATATTTTTTATTATGCAATAATTTTAATTTATATTTAGTAAGTGATTTCTCTTTGAAAAATTATATAATGATTTAATTTTTATTAACCATATTTAGAGATCCATATGTAATTTAATATATATTGGTCTTTGGAAAAAAAAAATTAACAAACTCATTAATTCATTATAAAATGAGTTCCATTTTATTTGTGTTATAATCAGTATGTCATGAATATTAACTTTTATGATATTTTTGTAAGAAAATTTATATATTATTTATAATTTTTATATTACAACCTAGGAAAATAAATTTTCCATATAAGAATATTCTTATATAATGAATGTCAAACTTTATAAAAATTGGATTCTAAAATAAATATTTTCTACCAAACATTAATAACTTATTAGGGTATATGTATATATTATTTTTTACCAAATGTGAATTTATATTAATATTATGATATCAATGTATTTATTATATTTTTATTCCATATATTTTTATTATTATAAATTTATATATATTTATATATATATATATATATCTATTTACTCATTCATCAATGTCTATCATTCTTTAAAATTGACCTGTGTATAAAAGGTGTTTCTTTTCACACTCATATAAGTTTTGTTACACAATACATTTATTTCATATAAAGTAATTCCTTTTAATGTAATTTTAATTTATATTCAATTAATTTTTTAATAAAAATTATTCTATATTGCATAAATAAAATTATTTTGATTATGTGACAAATAACATTAAATTTTAAATACAATGGTAAAAGGTTTTTATGAAAACTTGTTATTTATTCTATATTACTCAATATTTCCAATAATTATATCTCCCATGATAAAAATTTCATGATCTATACAGAATAAATCCCTCCAAAGTTAACCATCCAATCCTATCAGTGAATTAAGAGAGTTAATGGCACCCAATTCTAACCTCTAGTTGACCCAGAGATGAAAAATTTCACAATGTGTATAATATTATAAAACATTGAAGTAATTTCCATTTATAATACAATTGTGGTATAATTAAAAGACTAAGATACCACCCTGAAACTCTACCATATATTATGTAATTTGGAACTAATGTAATCGAATATTCATGAACATTGTTGACAATGAATATAATTTCAATAAAAATTACAAAAAATACATGTTTGATGGCATCAATTAAAAAATAATTGGAATATATAAATAAAAAATATATATATCATTCCAAAAAAAATTAAAAGATACTTCAAAATAGGGTTAGACACATTGATTGAGCATACTACATACACAAATTCTTATCAATGAAAATTTCTCTCTTGAACATGTGAAAAGAGCATACTAATTGACCAGTTAATAAGAAAGAGGCCAAATATAAACCCAAATAGGTTAACAATACAATCTAATCATCAACATTGAATTATGAAAAAATAAATCATTTAATTTAAATGATTGTGTCAAATATTTATAAAATAATGACACCCCATAACAAGTTCCACCATAATTTTCCAATCTCAAGCACCAAAATAAAATTTTACATTATATCAAACCATATATTCCTGAAAAATCACATTTACATCCATCTATATTGTGTTTTGGGACACATAAAAACTAACCCCACACTTATATGGTTTAAAATTTGGGGACATAATCTAACAACATTACATGAAAACCTCATCATGATAAGTAGTGCAGAAGGGTATCTTGAATGTAAATGAGATCAACCTCACCTTCTCGATTTACCATACATGACCCCACCACATACCAGATCTTCATTATCTCTATTAAATTTCAAACACAACTCATTCATCACTAGGGGATCTCCAGCACTAATTCACATCACCAATGTTTGATCCCCAAAACCAACACATAATCAATCAGAATACTCCAATACCAACCCATATCATCACACTTTCTCAATGGATAGAGAGGAATATGAGGTATAAATCCATATAATCAGTCATTAGCTAGGATGATAATGAAAAAACCTATCCCAAAAATATTTGGGTGTCAGTAAGGTTATGAAACATATTTCAGATGTATTTAAAAATAACATGAAAATAAAAGAGAGACATATTTGTCACGACCCCCTCCCACCAAAGATAACCCTCCTGAGCTGGAAATGGTGAATGGGAGATAATGACCCCTGAGTCCCGCCTCCAATAGGCCCTGGGGTGGCGACTAGCACCAATGGTATGAGTTTTCAAAAATATGGGTGGCATTACCTTTTTTATTATTTAAGATCAGTAAATAGGGAAAGTCAACCACCCAAAAGGCAAAGAACATGTGTATAGAAATAAACCCAAACCAATCCCAAATGCATGTTTAAATAGTTCTAAAACTAGGTACAGGTTCAAGAAAGCTCAAAAAGTACAATACCACAAGAAACAAGAATACAAAAAACTGCAACAACTCCAACTGTCCCGACTAGTAGGGTCCCACACGACCCTGGTAGTCCTCTTGGAAAACTGAAAGTAAATGTAGGGTGATCGTACAAGTATACTCATTAGGGAAACCTAAAGATATCGTGCACAAGTGGGGAGACATCCTAATGTCCGTGAGAATAATAGAAGAAACCAAAAACCTATCAAAGAATTCTATCCACCCAACCTCAGCAGCCACGCTCACCAAAACATAAAACAACAGGTAGTATTATTTTATATAATAAAAATAGTATTGGGTACCCCGTACCATTTTTCCACTGGTTATGGAAGACATCATACACATTGGACCAATCCCGCCATTCTCACCACATTCCCACACCCTCACCCCTCCCGCACACACCTGGGCCACACCCTAACGCAGTCCCACTGCCAATCCACACCCACAAACACCTGGGCCAAAACTGTCACACGTAACCACGCCTGCAAAAACATAGGCCAGAACAACCACCGCCACGCCCAAAGACACCTGGGCTCGAAGATCTAATACCACACCCGAAGACACCTGTGCCTCATCTCAAAGACAATTGGGAAACCACCTGCCCGCACACACCTGGGCCAACCGCTAAACTACCCTGCCCAAAGATTCTTGGGCTAATAATGGACCTCAGGCCATCACAGCCTGCCCGAAGATACTTGGGCTACCCAGGAAAGGGAGTAGAAAGGATCTAATAACCAGCCACTAATAGAAGTGTTGGAAAAAACACCCTCCCCCAAGAAATGGGGGGTTTTCGACACTAAGTTCTCAACATGGGTGGGGTGCATAAAGAAACATAAAACGTACACATTTATATAAGTATAAAAACTACTCATCCTATCCTAAGGCTTCTACACAAAGATCGGAGCATGTGCCTTGGCACTGTTACTTCGAGAGTATGCACACAACTAACAATCCCAATACCCCGTTTAATATTTTCAAGTTTCAAAGGATTTATTTATCAGTTTCTTAACTACCGGGAAACTATCAAAAAACAAACTGGATCAAGCGTTCATAAAACATATCCCTTCCATCCAAAAATATAGTTATGAAATCACAATTAACATAAGCAAGTCCCTTCTTATTAACCAACCAACCCCATTTTTTATTATTCCCATTTCATTACCATGCCCCACCATTCATTAACTCTTCTAATTTTATTTATTATTCCCAACCCATAGTTCGTTCACATTCAAACATATCCCTACAGCCCTGCTGCCATCCACCATAACCACAATCACACCGAAATTCGTACATCATCATCCTTTTGATACCATTTATCACAGCCCCACTGCCCATCACCAACATAGCATTCAATCCAACCCACAACCAAGCCAACCACAGCCCCGCTGCTCACCCGATCCACAACAACCCACAAAACACCCCCTTCACATAAATAAACACTAACCGGAACCCACATGTTTATTATTTCAGTTTTTTCAACCGGGGTGATCACACAAGGGTTCTAGGTATATAATCATCCAACTTTACATGAATAACCAATTTCCACATTAAATAAAATTTTCATCCATAAAAAAATCTAGAAGGAGAGGGAAACATTTAATTTCCTAATAAAAGTCCCCCAACGACCATGATTTTCCATAGGCAGAAGTGCATACAATCCACAACATAAAATCAAAGGATATAAAAAAAGTAACTTCATTCACAAAAATCCCATCCCTGTTATATAAGCCAGTTATTATCTTTTTTAAACCAGTTGAAATGTGTTTCACATAAACAAGAAGACACCCACCCTGCATGATGCACAATTTAGAGAGATGAAGGTGAGATCCCTACCTCAACAGGTTTCGATGTCCTTCTACGAACACGACCACCATGATCACAAGGATTATCCCAAAATTACTGCACCCACTAAGGACGTCACGACACCACCAAATCAAAAACACAAGAAACTCCCTCAAAACGGAGATCACATGCCATAGCATGGAAAGAAAATGGGAGAAGTAGGATCGGAAAGAGAATACAAGAATAGAGGTTTAACATACATTTTTTGAGTCATTCATCAAAGATCTTCATTCTGGTCAATTATCAGAAGTCTCCTCTATTGGAAATTGCGGAGGGTAAGTCGAAGAAGAGGGAATGAAACAGGGTGTACAATGTTCTCCTCACTAACACTTCCCGCAGTCACTGACAGATCGACGACTGGAGTCCGGATGAAGAAGTTAAGAGGAAGGCTTCTAAGTCATCTAGGAGCGTCAACGTGCAAAGAAGAAGGTAGGTCCATAAATAACACGTGACCCTCTCTTATATTGGAAATGAAAAGGTAAAATGGTATGCAGTTTGTATTAATGAATACACAACGTGACCGTACAGCTATTACGTTGTTTGACTGGTCAAAACACGACACATCACGCAGTTTCCATGTATTTAATGATAATAACAACTTCAATTAATAATATGTGTGTAATTGACCTGGGACACGAACCATAATTTAATAACCAACATTAGACTTGAATTGATCATATTAATTATAGGATCACATCGCCACTGATGAGAATCCAATCAGACGTCGCAGGCGGGAGTTATGACGGGTCGAAGATTTAATAATAATATTAAATCTATTAATTCACAAGTGTTTCAGGTACTCGATCCGAATACCCGAAAAAGACATCCAATATTGGACTCAAAATTTCTGTATCGATGTCAAGGTCGCACTTCCACTGACGATTCGTAAAACCGAGGTCGCATGAAGTAGTTTCAGAAAAAAAGGTGTTTTATCATCAAAATTAATAATAAAAACATTTTGTTATTATTATTAATAAATTATTTATTCATTTTTCATAACTCCAAAACCAATCACTATTTGGAGACTTCTTGGGCGCTAGAATTAAACCCCAATTCCCCATTTTTCATTTATTTTTCTTTTAATTTTATTTCTATTATTCTTTTTTTTGTTTCTCTCTTCAATCTCTTTTCTTCTCCAAGTTCCATCATGCCCCAAACAAAAGTGGCCACTCATTTTCTTTGACTCCATTAATTCCATTCCTTTACAGTTATTATTATTATTTTCTTAATTATTCCATCAGTTTGTAATCTCTCTACAATCTCACTCCAATGTCATTATTAATAAAATTAATATTAATAACACCCATTATTAATGTTTTAATTTAATCCCATTAGATTACCATAATTATTCTCATATTAAACTAAATCCATTCCATGCGACTCAAAACCATTTCAGTTATTTGAATTAAATGACAAAAAAAATTAATATAACTTACATATTCAAACCCTTTTTAATACATTTAATTTAATTAACCTCTCACACATATTTTTACACCATCATTTTTATTTGTTGTTTTTTTAATAATAATAACAATTCATCAACTCATTTTATTAACTCATAATAATTATTATTTTTAATAATGATAATATTTACAATCATCGCGTTGACCACGTTAAACCACCCCGTTGGATATCTGAATCTGACCATGCCACGTCAATGTCGCATAACATCCGTCAATTTAATTAATTAATTCTATTTATTTTTATTTCACACTGATAAAATTTAGACCAATTTTATTAAATTAAAACCATTCAATTTAATAATCCAAAAATATTTTTTACACCACCATTATTATTATTATTTAACATAATAATAATAATAAAATCACCTTTAATTTTATTAACGCACCACCATGCTTCCACTGTGCATCTTCATTTATTTGTTTTCAATAAATACCATGACTCATTTCATTAATTTATCATTATTATTAATATTATGAATAATATTAATAACACAACACCCATTATTATTATTAAAATTTAATTTCAACAATTACTCAATAAATAAAACACATGTTTCATTTATCAACGTTTAATGGGTCACACACCTTCCCACTTCACATCATTAATAATAACACCCATTAAATCATTTTATCATGATTATTTTCATTGTAGTTTAATTAATCACACAATTTATGTCATCATAATTATTATTTAACATATTTTTATGTTATCATCAGTCTTAAAAATTCTCATTATAATGCGCGTCATGTTGACCACAACAATTTCAACAAAAGGAATGGACATGAGGGGTCCGGGCCATTACAATATTAATCATAATACGTGACATATGTTTTTAGATCAATAATACTACCATACTCAAATAAATCACCAATAAACATAATGTATCCTATTATATTTTCAACAAACACTATATGAATCACAAAAATCAACTTTCATACACGACCACAATCTTTTCACATTCAATTAGAAGTTTTTTGTTGATAATTAATGTGTTTACACCAACTCCTATTTACTAATAAAATTTATTTCACATTAAAACAACCAATTAATTTGTCATTACATTCATTTAATAAAATATTTACACATTAATTCAAACCCATTACATTATTTAATTCCATACCATGAAAATAAATTTAAGAAAAATGTAACTTACATTTTATAATATAAATTTATTATATGGATTATTGAAAAAAATATCACATCCACACCACATAATAATTTATCCAACTCCGATAAAAAATACCCATATGAGAATGTATGTAAATTCAACACATTTACACAACCATCTTGACAACAAAAATAAAATCCAACCACCCTACATATTTTTATATCCCATAACATTCCAACCGAACATCAAATTTATTCCTAACACATTCCGCATCAAACTTGATGTCCAAAATTACATTAAACCCCATTCAAGTTTCCAAAACCCCACACTCGAGAAAACCAAAAAAACATCAACACATATAAAAAAATTTCATAAACCAAAATATATCAATAATTAGAATAAAAAAAAGGGATTTTATTATATCATTAATTACATAGTTGGGGTGTTCTCATTGTATTTCATATTACCATGTGAAGAGAATAATGTAGTCATGTATATGTTCATAAATATTCTTTCAGGGTGATATCGAACAATACAAATTGCATGGGTATTTCAATCATAACAACAATAACCCAATAATTCCTCCCAACATCCATTAGTTAATCAATAGTAATAAAAGAACATAATTCTATTGTAAATATAATCAAAAAAATAAATAAAAAAGATATCTCCACATTACTATACATTGTATGATATGATAAATATTTATATTTGTATAATATTCCATAACCTTCACCCAAAACATAAAAAAAACATGAATCACCTTATATGAACATGAAAATATTGAAAATGAGGATCCCATGAGAATAATTCCAAATCAACGTGCATAAAATGGTGAAGGCAGAATAACTAGGAGAACACAAAGGCTCATAGAAAACATAGATCAAACACAATCAGAACAGAGTATCATCATGATCATAATGAAGACACACCATGAATAAATGATACATCGCCATGAAAATCCTTAAGAATCAAAACAAATGAAAGGAATTCAAATAGTAGTAGGTATAAACATTGATTTATAAAGATTAAACATCATAATCCAAGGACCAATACTAGATAATAGGGATAGAAGATCATCGAAAATATTTGGGGATTCTCCCAAAACTCCATAAAAATCAATAACTTGGAATTCCTATAGAAATTTTAGACAAGACGAAACTTGAAATATTCATTACATGGAACACCACTAAATTTTTTTAAGTAGTGGTGATGCTAACCATCCAGGTTTTTTAAACACATTTAACACATGAATGCCTTTTATTTGAATCTTGTATATTATCTACTAAATTTTTTGTTTCATCAAGTTGGAATTTCGTCATGGTGGGTTTAATTATCATACTCGACTAATTAATTGTGTATAAAATTCTATTATACAACTCCAAGATATGAATCATTATATTTTATGATTCGAACAACAATTAATGTCATAAAACAAGTTTCATGGTGTGAATAACACTAGGAAGAGTAATTTCTCCCCAAACACTATTAGACATTCCTCGAGCCTACTCAAGAGAATCATTCTAACAAACTATCAACATTGTGGTTTGAGATTCCATGATCTATGAGAGTACTAACCTCTGAAATTATTTTCATAAATGATAATTAAAAACACATTACGATGAAGTGAAAATTATAAATTTTATGAACTACCATTACGTGGGATATATCTTAGGGTTCTTAGTAAAAAAAATAATATCATCAAGGGGGAAATAGAAAATTTTATAAATCTTCAACATAAAGTATTGAATAATAAATGAAAAAAAACTCATGGTACATGGAACACATGTTTGTATCATACAACAATATGTTGTCCTAAAATCCTTAATTCCCCCACATCACATTAGAAAAATTTAATGGTTCACCTATGAAATAAATTCTCCCAATAATCCTAGATCATTACTTTTCAATATATATGGGTCACATCATTCTTAGTATCCAACTACCATAGGTAAATGATTTCGGATTAATTTTGAAGTTATTGAAAATGATGAGACATGTGTAAAGCATTATGTATTCTCTCTTGGGATGGTGTATGTTTATGCTAGTACTTTACCACTTGAATTTACTCAAGCACCTGAAAAGTCATAATGAATTGTGGATAAATATTACTCCCACTACCTAAAGACGATTTCCCATAATGTTTGGAAAAATTCAAGAACATATGGTATATATCCTCAAATTCAAGGTTTATCTAGCTATGATTATAATAGGCGTTATGATTATCCATTTATTCCTTTATATACACTCAAAACATCAAAATTTATTAAGTCCATCTCAAAACAACATTTGCACTATGACCGATAACCCTGTAACCATTATCCTTTATAATAAATAATGAATGTACCCCTCATATAATTATTCAAACAAATCCAATACAATAGAAGATTGATAAGTATTTTTATAGAAAAAATATATTAATGGTAGGTTATTCCCCCATGATCTTCCCAAATCCATGATAAAAGCATGGAACATATCCTACAGAATCAGATATTATATTTTGATTGTGCTTTAGTCTATGGATATGATGTATTAATCATGTTGTAAAACGATGAAGAAGAAATTTATAATTCTATATAGACATATGAATTAAAATTGGGATCCTAGTCAGAGAAAATTTTCTTCAATACCCAATACTGACAAAACATGTCCCCATATACTCCCTCTCCAAAACTACCATCACACTCAATTCATGGGTCAACTGAAAATAATATGGATTTATCAGTTAGTCCATAATCACAAAAATTAAACCACATTATCATTGAAACAAAGGTGAATCCATGAAAAAATCCCTCAAAATATATTCACATATCCATAAAATGTCACTTGAATGATGTAACAATGAAATAAGAACATGGAGAATGAAATAAACCAATTGACAAACCAGAAACTCTACTATAATATCTACTTTAGAATAAATTATTCCATGACAATAACCCTTACAACTCAATCCTTTTTATATTATAGATAAAAATTATATAAAAATAAAATGGATATAGACAACTATTTTGGAATCTACTCACATGTTTCTAATGGGTCAAATAGCCTTCAAAGGAATAACATTTGATTTTTTCCATCCTCTAACCATCCCTTCATAGGATCACTTTTCCATCATGGTCTCACATAAACTTTTCCAATAGGTCTCCCTTATGAGAATATAGGAAATATTGTAAAAAATATTAATACACCATCATCTGATAAAGAAACCATCGACCAATAGTGGAACCCATATAGAGATGCATCACTATAAGATATTTCACCCCTCTCCAAGCATCCTCACACACCCAAAAAATAAATTTAGTATATATACCTTTTACTAGAAAAATGGAGAAATTACTCTTCCTTAGAGGATATGATATCTGAAAATAATTCTCTAAGTAAAACACAATCCAAACCAACTTGGTTAAATTTAGATCATACCCATAAAAGACATGTTTTTTGATTTTATAGTCCATGAAAATTAAAAACTACTCACTAATGAGGTAATGTCGCCACTGCTTCACCAAAAACACAACTGACACTGACTCAAGATCGTTGTGTAAATTCATAAAATAATGGGAAAATAAATAAATAAACCAATATAAAATCATTTACCCCATTTATATGATGATTTAACAGAAGAATATATTATACGGGTCATAGAAAACCTAAACCATCACCACTTATTCTAGAAATTGAAGCAATGGGGAACAAACCTTCCTCCCCACCAGGTAACTGAATTTCTCCTATCACTGATCATTTCATTTTAAATACCAAACTTTTAGCTTTATAGATATCTATGACGCCACATTAAATGAGAAATAATAAACAATCCTATCATAATAGCACATAATATAATATAAATTAAAAAACTATTCTATATTCATGGGTGAATTTGAACAAAAAATTGACTAAATATTTAATGTTTTTAATCCCAAAACCTACAAACACACTACATATCCAAGGGCATTAACTGTTCATATAAAAAAATCAATTGGTTAATATCCCATAGAGATTTTTGTGTCAAGGGACCAATGAGTTATATTAAAGATAATCAACATGTTCCTCCTTTCACACCATGTAAATCATGATGAAATTGATGAATAAGACTAAAAAATTGTCCAAAAACACATCATAAAAAAATTCATGACCCCATGATAAAATCAAGTGGATTCATGACACTGAATTAAAAGATCATAAAGTTTATGTTCCTTTGTCTTCACATGAAGCAATTCCGCATGATATATTCCTCTTTCACCCTATTCTATCGATATCCCAATTTACATTTGATTTCTGAATCCCAAATGGCTCCCTTGAGATGGTCTAAGACATCATCAATGTTTATATTTTGGTTAACGGTTTTTAAATATCATCTAAATCAATATCTATTATATTTTAAAAAACCTCATATTAACATTTTCTTTCCTAGTGAAAACAGTTTAGAACTCAAAAGAGACACAATATGTTTGATGAATCCCTTATAAATCCATACATCAATACATTATATAGTATCAAAATCCCCTATGGAAACCATTTGATAGTGGGAAAAGAATACTAGATAGATAACAAATGAAACTATACCAATAACATTATTTCATGTCAAGAGGGAGGGGTCTCAAAATCATACATGAAGACCACATGGAACTTATATAAATCACTAAGATCAGACTATGCATCTAAATTTACTGAATTGTATGCCAACTGATATAATAGTGTCTTAAATTTTATACAACTCATTTGATAATTTTTCTCACCAATGAACACCAATTTCTAGTAAACCATGTCGAATAATGAAAATCTCTTAAAAATTACGATGAATATAAAATTGTAATATTGAAAATCCCTGGAATGTATAAGATCAATTAGTTATATATGATTGAAAAATAAATCCCCCATTATTTTATGAAGTCCCACCGCCATTATTTTTTTTATACAGACATCAAAAAAGAATATTATCCCCCCACTGGAATTGATAACCCCGTGAAACAAGAACTAAATCAATATGTACTCCCAAATTACCTTCCATATGAAGTGAAATAATGTCAGTTTGAGGCTCTTGAATCAAACACGAAAGGCACTGGGCTATGTAGAACACGGATCATACCTTAAAAAACCCTTGTGTCCAATATAATTATAATTTTTTTACAAGAATATCCTCCTGTTGACAACCTCTTCCTCTCTAAAGATTGAATCCTTGACCACACTCTAATATTGGTACCCCAGAATATGGAAATTCATGAGGATACCCTCTACCATCTCATTTACCCCCAAATGAATAAACATAGGTGTCACCGACTATTGAATGATCACCAATGGTATTTTTTGATGATTATTCCTTATAGGAAGTAGCAGTAGCCGCTGCAATGTGACTTGACTACCCATATAATATTTACCACCCTAATCTCTGGGGCACTGATACTAATTATTACCGTCACAACTAAATAGATAACATGATAATGAATATCCCCAGGTAATTATTGGGAGATTATACTCTCAATTAAAATGAAAATATATTTATTAGCCAGTCCCCCACCTATTGGAATCCCGATAATATAGATATCCTTGATCTAATGCCTCACACATTGCATTAAATCACACCCTATTGTCCACCTTATTGACCCTTAATCAATATAATGAATCACCACTTTAACCTCCATATTTAAATATATATATATATATATATATTAATAATAAATGGGGATACCACATGTTTAGTTGATTGAAATAACTCCTTCATAATACACAGTGCACTAGTATCCACAACCAGAAATATATCAGGTGAAAAATACATGATGTCCTTGAACTGGATCCCATTATCCCACTCACTCAGTCTCCCCTACTAAGGTGATATCATGTCTCTCCTCTTTACATCCATCACCATCAGTTATATATATTTCAAATGTCACTCTTTATGAGTATATACACACAATAAAATCTTCCTCCTACTGATATATAAGAAATTGTGTCAACCAATAATGTCATGCTCTCCAAATATCAGTAATTATCAATGATACCGAATACTTGTACTAGTATTTAATTAAACTAAAATATATATCAAGGCCTTCAAACTAGTTCTCAATCCTCATATCAAAGATGATGCCCTAATTCATTCCCAATAACATCAACATATTATAATGATATAGCCTCTAATATCCATCATCCTATTCCATTGGTATGATCTTATAATGATCAACTAGATAATCCTTCTGAACCTCTGATTCCTGAGTTACATTCATATTCTTACTCTGATAAATTACAAAAAATAAAAAAATGAGAATCCTTAATCAAAATATCATGGGATTTTGTCCATTTTCAGTTCATTATTTAATATTATTTTTCAACAAAATCAGAAATATTAAACTGAAACACAATTTTTCATGACCATTGTACCTTTCAAATGTCTATTCCTAAAAAATAGTACCACCTATCATTGTTGTCTGATATATTTAGTATCATTGAATTGAATTATAGTGGATAATCAATCAATGTCCAAGAGTTATATATTACCTATGTCATGTGAGAAGGTTAACTGATATTATTTTCCTACCAATCCATGAAATCCACATAGTTATTAACTCTCTATATTCTCATAAGCCTGATCCAAGATATCTGATACAACTCTTTCATGACAATCACCCTCCAAAGCATCCTATCTTTGGATAACATTTTTGGAAGATATATAATGAACCTCGAGTCCCACCTCTAGTGGGGATTAGGATTGATTCTATAATAATGTGTGTAAAAACCTCACATATAATAGGAATTAACCACAATTTTATTACCATGATTATAAGATAGAGTAAACATACACAAAAAATCCCCATCAAATTATATAAAAATGGGAACCATAAAAATCCATAAATATTGAATAATATTAATTAATAGAAATAATGTATCCAAATAAATACCAAAGGACAAGTATAATAACAAAAATGTCATGACCCATCCCCAGAGTCTCGTATCGTGACTACCCCAAGCCCACCGTCCATAGTCTAGGGGTTGGCAACTAGCAACAAAGGCGTAATTCCCTGAAACTAGAAGTCATTTACTTTATAAATCATAAATACACACAACCAGAGTACAATATGAAACAATACTAAGTAAAATCTATATAAAAAGTGTACTAAAAGTAACGGGGGCCGAAAAACATGCCCAACTGTAAAGTACAAATACAACTAATAGCAAGTACAATTAAAAAGGGACAAATAGCTGAAAGGTGAAATCACCTCCTGGATCGTAATCTGGGGTTCCTACCTAAAGGGTTAGAACACATGGCCTCAACATCACTCCATGTCCGTCAGACTCCACCGTGTACCAATACTTCGTAAGGTCCTCCTCCGGGTACCATCGAGAAGTGGCGCTCTCGGCCTCCGTCAGTGTTTTCCGTCATCTACATCCAACCCAATGAGGTGTGGGCATAGCCCATGCAGGGGTGAGTATAGCGATACTCGGTAGGGACCCTGCGACCCTCATGGACTCAAAAAATACAACAAGGACAAAAATAAAAGTATTAAATCAACAGATAACCATTACTTAGGTATATGCACATACATATACCTATGTTATCAAGTAACCCTTCTGAATCATGATGAAAACACAAAGGACATTGACTCATCTCAAACTAGGATTTTTATTATCGAAACCACAGCTGCTGGAAAACTCTTCCTCTATTGAGTATAATGGGTTTGTCGCGACACTGAGGCGCTTCTCACTATCCTTGGACTGCTGAGGTACTCCTCCTGTCGAGTACCACGGGTCTACTGCAAACTACCAGGCACTCCATCCGTTGTGGGTCGGCCTCCAAATACCAGCCACTCCCCTTAATAGCCTATAGAGGTACTCCTTCTGTTGAGTACCATGAGTCTCACACCAAACACAAGGCAGTCTTCCACCATGGGTTTGCCTCTAACTTCTAGCCTATCCCCACTGGGCTAGTTGAATCACTATGAGTCAAATCGGTCAAGTAGTCATCAAGTCTGTCAGCTACTAGGACTCTGCACTCTGTACGCCCATCTCCGGGTGGATCCGCTCAACAGGCAACTGTTTGATACTCCAAGTGTCACAAAGTCTCATGTGGAATTATCTCAATGGACTTCCACGTCAACGGGGTCTCAACACAATAGACGTTGCATCAATCAGACGCCCGGTCTGTGAGTTATTGTCATTTCCGTCCTAGGGGCCTCATTGGTTTTTAGGTTCGAACCAACCCGATCGTACTCCAACGTTTTCCAAAACTGAAGTGAGATATTCCAAAGGCGGCCCGACCAGGTTGGCTGACCCAGTCTGTGGGTCTGACCTAACCCAAAGGCGGCCCGACCCAAAAGCGGATCGACCAGGTTGGCTGGCTACGCGGCCCTACCCGGATGGCCGTGTGGCCTGGCCCGACTGGCCGTGTAGCCTGGCCCGGCTGGCCGTGTGGCCCTGCCCGGCTGGCTGTGTGGCCTGGCCCTGATGCTCGTGTGGCCGGGGCTGGCAGGCCATGTGGCTCGGTGGCTGGTTGCGTGGCCTGGCCCGACTGGAAGGGTGGCATGGCTGGCTAGCCACTTCTAGCTGGCCAGCCATGCCATGGGGGGGGGGGGTGCCACGCCCCCTGTTCATAACAGTCGGCACATAGCACCAGCCCATATAACCACATTACCCAAAGGGTCCCGCCTGTTTAGCGCGCACTGACAGCCGGCTCATCCGGCTTCCCACCCTCCCCTGCCACCGTGGCCATAGGCTGCAGGTCTTCTCCGGGGGGGCGCGACGGTGTCGTGCCCCTACTCTCTCATCGCGGCCCTCCTGGGTTGTGGTCCTGAAATACCGGCACGACGTGACGGTGGCGCGATCCTTTGCAGCGACTCGTCGTTGTTGTGGCTCTCCTCCACATAGCGAGGCAGTGCCACACCCTCTTGGAGACCGGCGGCCTTTGCACCACCGGTTTCTTTCACGGCCGGCCTTTCATTGGCCACCTTTTTCTGCCGTGGTCTGTTCCTCCATCGTCAACAAAAAAGATCAACCAAAGGGGGAATGTTGGTAGTGTTGGCATGGTATGAACCCCCATGTTTTGTTGATAGCATTCGGCATAAAAAATACCAAAATATTAACGACGTATAATGGAAATTGAACAACTCAAATACCCCTACCATTCATGACGATTGTTTTTTTATGATGTCACGGGAAAAGGTGGAGTCATTTCATTGACGTCAAGAAAGAAGAAGCCAAGGATGGTGTCATCATTCTTCGAGGTGACGCTTTCCTTTCTTTCCCCGGTCGAAGAAGGATGGAGATGGTGTTTGTTGATCTTCAGTGGAAGGAGAGTTCTTCACATTCTTCGTTGAGAGGGTGAAGTTCTCTCTCAACTCCCACCCAAATGAATTTCCAACCAAATGAAATAATAACATTGTCTATTATTTAATCGTTGGATTGAATTCAAAATAATTAAAAAGTTGAATTAATTGAACGTTGGGGTTCAATTAATTATATGTGGGTTGGCATAATTAATTAGAGGGGGAAGTTCAAGCCCCCCCCCCCCACATTATGGAGAGTTATAAGGGGTTAAAGCTTGTGTGGTACCCACGCTAAATATCCACCCATTGGAGGTTATTTGTGGGTGGGCCCCACCTCTATAACCTTTCATGTGATGTTATGGATTGGTGGCCCCGACCACTAACCTCCTCTTGGAGAATATAACCACCAAGAAATAAAAATAAGGTATCTCTTCAATTTTATTTAACATTATTAAAGAAACTTAAAAATATATCTTCCAAACATGTTAAAACGCAACTGCGGTGAAGGTCTTACTAAGCAATCACATACACTACGAGTTCAATAGTGCCATCAGAATTTGTTTCCGAGAACCGATTTAAGAGTTATAAAATTCGGCTTGCAGGTTTACTAAATGTACCTGAGAAAAACTTCTAAAATTGATTCCAGGCCTCGGAATCAAGCATCGTCAGAAAGTAAGGACTCATAAAAATACCATGTATTTCGGAAAAAAAATTCCACGGAATTTATGGTACTTTAAATTCTCCCCACCTTAGGGATTTACGTCCCCGTTAGCTATGACTCACACTAAGGGAATAAATGGGGGTATTGATCACATATCTGATCATCCAATGCCCATGTTCTCTCCTGGAGGTTCTCGTGCTGCCATTGAATGCACAACAGAGGTATAGAACGTCCACATAGGACCTGAACTTATCAATCCTCAATCTCCTCTGGAACCTCCATGAAATATGCCTCGTCATCGATGTCCAGCTCCCCGGGGTCGATGATGTGGGAAGGTTCGTGCACGTATCTCCTCAACTGAGATGCGTGGAAGACGTCGTGTACCCAGTGAAACTGAGGTAGAAGATCCAAGAAGTTTTCCACCTCACCTACTCTACTATGGACCTGGAAAAGTCCGATGAACCTTGGTGATAGCTTGCTGCCTCGGCCAAATCTCTATAGACCTCGTCGAGGTGAGACCCGTAGAAAGACGTGACCGCCATCCTTGAACTATAGAGGTATCTTTCTTCTGTCAGCATACGACTTCTGCCTGCTCTGTGCAGTCTTCATCCACTCTTGGATGATTTTCACCTTCTTTGTGGTATCTCGTACCATCTCTGGTCCCACTAGTGATGAATCCCCTGGATATATCTTGCACAATGGCGATCTGCAAGGTCGGTCATATAAGGCCTCAAAAGGTGCCATACAGATGTTGGAGTAATAGCAGTTGTTGTGGGAAAAATTCACCAAAGGCAAGTGATCCTCCCAGCTGCGACCGAAGTCAATGACACATGCACGTAGCATGTCTTGGAGGGTCTGGATGGTCTTCTCAGTCTGACCATCCATCTAAAGATGGAAGGCAGTGCTCAAGTGAAGCTGTGTCTCGAAAGCTTCTTGCAACCCCTTAAATAGCCGGAAAGTAAATTGTGTGTCATAGTCGGAGACAATAGAAGATGTTACTCCATGTAATTGCATAATCTCCTACATTTAAAGGCTTCCCATTCTCTCTACGGAGCCCTACTCTCTGATTGGTAGAAATTTGGCCGACTTGGTGAGTAATTCAACAATCACCTAGATCGAGTCGTGACTCCAAGATATACGTGGAAGACCCGTCACGAAGGCCGTGGATATCCAATCCCACTTCCACTATGGGACCTCTAAGGGTTGAACCATGCCAGATGGTAACTGGTGCTCTACCTTCACTTGCTGACAAGTGAGGCACCATGAGACAAACTTTGCTACTGCCTTCTTCATACCTAGCCACCAGTGCTATCGTCGAAGGTCCTGGTACATCTTCGACACTCTGAGATATACCTATAGAGGGGAAGTGTGGAACTCTCTCAAAACATCCTCCTGAAGTGCCACTGGTTTCATGGTATGTCATATGAAGAGGATGACATGCTCCCTACCTTCAGAAAATCCATTCGGTGCCTGCCCTGTGGATATCGGATCATGTCACGTCTCACAGTCAGTGTCCCCATGCTACGCCTCCCTGACTCACTGAAGGAGTGGGGCTGTGACTGTAAGAGACTGAAGATAGCTTGCTCCATACATATCCACAAATAATATTAGTAAGGAAGCTAGCTACTCAGTCACCTCTCTGAGCAGCTGAATACCAGTCCTCTTGCTGAGCGTATCCACAACAACGTTCCACTTCCCAGGAGTATAGTCTATCTCGAATCATAGTCCAGGAGGAACTCAAGCCGTCGCCGCTGTCTCAGGTTCAGGTCCTTCTGAGAGAAGATATACCTGAGGCACTTGTGATCATATTACACAGTAAAACGTTCTCCCATCAGATAGTGTGGCAACATTTTCAAGGAGAATACCACTACAGAAAACTCGAGGTCATGGGTTG
This sequence comes from Viscum album, assembly GCA_963277665.1. Taxonomy (NCBI): domain Eukaryota; kingdom Viridiplantae; phylum Streptophyta; class Magnoliopsida; order Santalales; family Viscaceae; genus Viscum; species Viscum album. Next base: position 163,777,285 of record OY728157.1, on the reverse strand, counting down.
CGTAGTTCTACTCATGGTGTCTCAGCTTTTTAGAATAAGATGCGATCACTGCTCTCTCCCTCTTCGGGATACACCCGAGTTCGGTCCCTGATACATCATTGTAGTCTATGTATCCTATGCCTTCCTTTGGAATCCTCAAGATGGGGGCACTAGTCAGCCACTGCCTCAGCTCCTGAAAGATTTTCTGGAATCTCTCCGACCACATGAAGCATTTTCCTTTCTTTTTAAAGGCTGATCGTGGTGCTGCAACTCTGGGAAAATCTGGAACGAACCTCCGATAGTAGCCAGCAAAATCCAAGAAACTCCGTATGTAACATCCTAGGGAAATAAAGTATATTACTTTTTCATATTTATTAATATTTGTGAATAGAAAATATTAATATTACTTTAAAGGGAACGCTATGCTCGTTGGCATACCCAATATGCAACAACAAGTTCCTTTGAAATCTTACATTGCACTCTAATAATGAAATAATATTATTTTAAATGGTAGTTAAAGCCTAACCGTTTTAATGGCAGGAATTAACAAAACTAACCAAAAAATTATTATATATTTTTTTCCAATATTTTAATTTTTTTTACAATAAATGTTAGAGGATTAAAATTCGAATGAATCTAATTTTAAGTGTAAATATTCTAATATTCTTTAAATGATCGATTAACCAACTTTTGATGGAAAACCCTTTTTAAATCCGATTTTTTAAAATTTTATATGTTATATTGGACCAAATAAAATCCTTCTTTAGAATCGGGACATCAAAATTTACTTTGTGTGTGTTTTTGTTATTTTTTTCGATAATGTTCATTTTTAATAAATAAGTGAAAAATGTTGTATTCTAATTCAGAACCTCTTTTTAATCTATTTTATTTAAATGATTATATCATCTTTTGAATAGGTTCTAAAGTGAAATTAGAATATATTTTTACCATTTAATCCAATGGTGGTCATTGGAATTATTTTCTCTTTGAAATTGGACTTAAACTAGTGTCAATATTTTGATATATTTTGTTTCTTAAAAACACGCTATTTGTTTTGACAACGGAAATTACTTATTAAATTGATTAATGAAAATTATATGTTTTAAAATTTTTAAAATAGACATCATTTTTGTATTTGTAACATCAAATATATCTTCTGGTGAATTTTTGGTAATTTTCTGAAAAACTTCAATTTTTGATGAATAGCGAAACCACTAAGTGGTAGTTAAAAAACTGATTTTTCGTTTAAATGAAATTTTACCACCTCTGTGATTTGAATTTCAAAAATCCGACATACATGGTTTTCATTAGGATGTAAAATGTGGTCAATGGGATGAAAATAATTTTTGGTGAATAGTATCTTTTATGTTTTATTAATCGTGATTAAAGGTAATTAGTGTAATTTAAGGTAAAGATAATGTTATAATAACATGAAATGACCTCGAAACATGTCTTACCCTTATTTAATGGGTCATGGCCGACTGATACAATCCATGGGTCATCTTGGAGACCACATGGAGATGCTTGGGTAAGAAAATGACATTAATAACTTTTTATTTATTATTAAAATAAAAATGTCACAAACATGTATTGTTTTACTAATACAATTTTGAAATGGCTTTATAAAAGTAATATTTTTGAATAAAAATATTCATTATAAATATAAAAATACTTCCTACATCATAGTTTTTTTTATAATTTTTAGACATTAAATAAATTAATTTATTTATGACACCATGATAATGCTGCGATTACCTCATTAATGAACGATTTAAATAAAATGAAAAGATAATGTAAAATCTAAGCCATAAACATGTCAAAAACCTATTGTATGGATTTATTTATAACCCTTATCACCTTATCCTCTAAATATATAATTGTGGGACCTTTGATATCTAAAAATCATTTTATAATAAAATAACTTTTCAAGACTTTCCAAGATTGCTCATCCTCCCTCTTATAAAAGGCCCCCAACTCTATCTCCTTAGCCACACCTCTCAAGCCCTTGGATCGTACATCCTCTGGTCATATTGTCTCTCCACATCCTTATATTACTCCTAGAATCCTCACTTTGGGCAGAAGACTTTCCAAAGAAGCCTTGGATATCAAATCAAAAAAGAGTTTTCTGATTTGAAGGTAATGTCTTCTCTTATGTTCTTTTGTTTTATTTTGCTTCTCCAACCCCCTAAACTCTTTTTATTCCTTCATTTTGTAACAAAACCAGTATCTTAAATATAATAGGATGATTTTATGAGGTGGTTTTGAGCTACACTCATACACACCTCCATCTAATGGTTAACGAACATACTGTCTCTGTGGGTGGCGAATTACTGCCTCACGAAACGATGATTGTTCAATATTCTTTTAACACCTCTCATAGTGGCCATTAATATGTCACTATCATCATTTATGATATATAAATTATTTTTATGTATTTGTTATTCTTCTGTACTGTTCATTTATTCCATACCTTTATGGTTTCCATAATGGGTAAACGTGAAAATTTCATTATAGGAAGTGCGGACTATCGCCCCCTCAAAGTGCTTTGAATGGTTAATACCATATGTGGGGTGTATAAAGGATGTATTTAATGATGTTATATATTATATTATACTGTAATTATAATATACCTATGTATCATTTTTTTCATTCCATTAAAGTATGAAATAGAAATGAAAGTAGCGTTCATGCGTACGTATAGCCTACCGTCTCCATGAATGGTACATTTCATTTCTTATCTCTAAATGTTATGTACTGTTATAAGTACATATATATAATGGATATATATGTCATATATTACATATAATTTATGGATATCATTCTGGAATTATATAATATATATATATATCTCATTTAGTTTTAATTCCATTAATATGATAAAGAAATGAAAGTAGCGTTCTTGCGTACATACGGCCCACCATCTCCATGAACGGTGCATTTCATCTAAAACTGTTATGGAATAGTATAAAATGAAATATACTGGATATATATTATATTTAAATAATTAATACTATTCTAGAGATGATTTACCTATAACTACATGGAAAATTCTTTTCTAACAAGTTCAATTTTGACTCATGTACCGAACATCGACAAAAATGTCTGATATGAACTCACATTATTAACCAATTATTATAACATTATAATATGTTATATTAAATGAATAATAATCTTTAACGGAGGTCCTGATGAAATTATAAATTGACAAAAGTTTATTATTCAATAATATAAAGAATCAAACAATACAAGTCGGACTTGAGGTAAGGGATCCTACCTCTCTCTTTTTTTAAGTACTCTCTTTTATGACATTTCATTTAAGCTCGTATTTATTATGTTTGGGGATGTTATTTTATATTACACATTATTTAATTTTTATGTTTGATCTCATAAATTCATTTTTGGATGTTCTAATTGGTGTCGTTAGGCTGCCGAGTTTTTGAAAGGGATTTTTCATCTCACTTTTATTCCCATGAGATTTATGCTACATCTTCCACCATTTCCTTTGAGTGGTGTATGTACAGCCCATTATTCTAATATTTGTGTAATATACTTTTACTTATGGGTATTTAAATAAATTTTTTATAGTCCTTCTTTTATGGGGTGTACATTTCAAAAGTTACCCAAGTCGGTAAGGGAACATTTCACCCTCTTCTTTTTAAAAGTCTTATTTTTGTTAGGTCTTTTAATTTACATCTTATTATGATGGGATATGTTCTTATATATCCTTATTATAGTAAATGTTATGTCCATGTGATGAGATAACCTTTTTATCTCTCATCATATCATGTTATTAATTTGAAAGTGATGTCGTTAGGTTGTCGAATTTCTGTGGGAACTTCTTAACCCAATTTCAATTCTTTGGGTTAAACCTATACTTCTTGATTACGTCATACTATGAATATGTGTGGATGACCTATGATTTTTTTACACTTAATATCATCTTATATTGTGTGTATTTATATTTTTCACACATAATTATGTAATTGATTTATCCTTAATCTAAGGATAACAACATTGTAAGGGACTTCGTCTCAATCTCCTTTCATTTAGGCATATTTTGTTTTATACACAACTTTCTTTTATATGGAGTATAAAACCCTTTTAATTTTACTTTTATTCAAAATGAATCTTTTTTTATATGAAGCATTTTACTAAACGAAAAAAAGTGTGTTTCTTTTTAACATATGTGGTGACAATGACCTTTCCCCCGCTGCCAGTATTATTTAATCTTTGGCTTCCTCAACAAGCCGTAATGTTTTTAAAATTAAATAAATACTATATACTCTTTTATGTATTTTGGTATAGAAAATGGTTTTGATAATGGATTTTTTATGTCAATATATTTAAGTGATATATTGCGCTTGAAATGTGGAAATGTTTTCTTTACTTTATAATTGTTTATGTGTAATGATTTTATAATGGTACTTGGACATTTTATGGGTGGTTACGTGATAAACCATATGACGGGTGGTGCCGTGAATACCAGGACGGGTGGTTATGTTCTAACCTCCAATGCATTGGTTTTGGAAGTCATCCATATGGCTATTATATTCAGTGATATGTGTGTATGTCGACCGTATGGTTATTCCATTTAAGTATGTTTATGTCCAAAGATACATTTATATGTTATGTGTTCTTTATATGGGTTTTATGGTATTCTTTTGGTAAAAAAACGGTCTGTAATAATCTTTTATTCAGTGAGGAGTATTTACGCCTTCTTAAAGGTGAAAAGTGTTACTTTGATAAAGTATTCATGGTTTACTTGATGTTTTGAAAAACCTATAGTTATCCTTCATTGTGTATCCCATACTAAGATTTGTATGCTCATCTGAAGTTTTTTTGAAATGTTTTTCACAGGATATAATGTGGAATATGGTCATGGATGGGATCAAGGAAATGTCATGCTGTCTTAAACATGGAACTAGACATGACTATTTTTTTAGGAGTTCATGTTTTGTAAAAAAAGGAAACTATATAGAAGTGTCTACTTTGTAATCTTCTGAGATGTAATAGTTATGTACTAATTCTCTAAAACTCTAAACCTGAAAAGATCCTCAATGTGAATTATTCATTTAATTCAATATTAAGTAATTTTTAAGGTCGGCGCCTTATAGTTGGTATCAAAGGACAATTTATATAACATTGGAGGTTAGGGTATTCTCTAAGCATAAGTGACATTACCATAATGGTTAGGATTTCAGAATGAGTCATAGTTTTAGATAAAGTGAATAAGTAAGTATATCTTAGTCTTTATATTACTCATTAGTACATGATAATTTTTTTGATATACACACAATGACATTTTATGTTTTGGTAAATGGATTGATCTAGCAGGCACCAATGTGACAATGGGTTTGAAGGAAATTGTGGTGGTTCTATGATTAAGAGACTGGATGAAATGGTGGATTCAATGAAGAATCTCATGGTTATTATAAACCAACTATCAGGGAGTCATGATTAACCACATGAACCTTGGTGAGTTACCTGATGCATCATGTACGAGAGAACCAACTCGATGTGAATGTTCAGGTAATAATTATAATAGTAACCATTAGGCTTTACATGATCCTTACTTTTGAGGTAATTAAGGGTTACTATATGATGGAATATGAAAGGCATGAGGTGAAATTGAGGTTAAATTATGTTATTGTTATTTTTAATGATTTTATGTCTTTTTGGGGAATGTTTTGAGAATTATATAGTTTGGGGAAAAGGATAACACGCAGACCGTGTGACAACCCGTTGCGTCAGACAAAGCTGTGGGAATCAAACCCACAAACAAAGTGTGACTGGTATTTATCGCCTACCACTGTACTATGTGAACTCCATGGTTATAATGAAAAATTCTTTTTAGCTATATAATTTTATGAATCAAGAATAAGTTGATTTTGGGTTATCTAGGAAAATGTTGACCTATCATGGAGGATATATGATTAGGTTAATTACTTTTCAATATGTGACTTTAAGAGCAACTGATGTTATTTGGAGATAAATGTTAATTGTTACCTTAGAAGACTATGTGATTAAATCCTTAAAATATATGGGATTCAATCTTATTTTGGTTTACATTGAATAATTTTATGGACAAATTGTTTATGAAATGGTCTTCTTTGAACTTTGGGTTTTGTTGGAAAAATTTTAGAGATTAAGAATATATTTTCATTTTATAAAGGATAATCCTTTTGTAGATCATCTTATCTTGTTCTAAAAATTTTGGTTTTGGTAAGGGTCTAAAGACATGAGAAATATATAGTTCTCTTTTGTGGATTATGTGATTCTCTAGATGTTGATTATAACGCTCTTAATGTGAACAAGTCATCCTAAATACTCATCTTTTGGAGGAAAAAATGAGTTTGTGTAAGAAATCTAGTAAGAGATGAAAGTCTACATGACAAGTAAGTATGATTACTTTTGATTTAGTTAAGCTCATAAATAACTTCCTCAATGAAAAGTAACTTAAAACAAAAATGTTTTTTGTTAAATTTTCTTAATGGGGAATCAAATACCATTTAACCCATCAAAAGTTTGTAATTTTCATGGGGTTAACCTTATCCAAATCATGTTTTCTATCACTCTCCATCAGAACATAACGTTTTGTTTTATTCTTCCATATCCATGTTTTCAATGAATCCTGGTACCTATTGTCTCGGGTGACCTTGGTAATTTTCTTTCTTTCTTTTAAAGTGATATTTTAATTTACTCCTTTTCTAATGTGGGGCTTTCAATGAAGTTTCCAATCCCAATTTTAAAACTGCGAGGATGCAATTACCAAAAGGGGTTAAGGATGTAACATCTCAGGTTAATAAAGAATATTACCTTTTCTTATTTATTAATATTTGTGAACAAAATATTAATATTACTTTAAAGGGAATGATATGCTCGATGGCGTACCCAATACGCAACAACGAGTTCCTTTGAAATCTTACGCTGCACTCTAATAATTAAATAATATTTTTTTAAATGGTAGTTAAAGCCTACCCGTTTTAATGGAGAGAATGAACAGAACTAACTAAAAAATGATTATATATGATTATCCAATAATTTTATTTTTTTACAATAAATGTTAGAGGATTAAAATGCGATTGAATCCAATTTTAAGCGTAAATATTCTAATATTCTTTAAAAGGTCTTTTAACCGCCTTTTGATGGAGAACCCTTTTTAAATCCACTTTTTGACAATTTTATATGTTATATTGGACCAAATAAAATCCTTCTATAGAATCGGGAAATCAAAATTTACTTTTTGTATGTTTTTGTTATTATTTTTTGATGAAGTTCATTTTTAATGAATAAGTGAGAAATGATGTATTCTAATTCAAAACCACTTTTTAATATGATTTATTTATATTATTAGATCATCATTTGAATTTTTTTAAAGTGAAATTAAAATATATTTTTACCATTTAATCCAATGGTGGTCATTTGAATTAATTTCACTTTGAAATTGGACTTACACTAGTGTTAATCTTTTGATATATTTTGTTTGTTTAAAACACTCTATTTGTTTTGACAACGGGAATTAATTATAAATTGATTAATGCAACTTATATGTTTTGAATTTTTTAAAATAGGCATCATTTTGGAATTCGGAATATCAAATATATCTTAGGGTGAATTTTTGGTAACTTTCTGAAAAACATCAATTTTTGATGAATAGTGAAACCACTAAGTGGTAGTTAAAAAACTGATTTTTCGTTTAAATGAAACTTTACCACCTTTGTGATTTGAATTTCAAAAATCAAACATTCATGGTTGTCATTAGGATGTAAAATTTGGTTCAATGGGATGAAAATAACTTTTGGTGAATAGTAACTTTTAAGTTTTATTAATCGCGATTAAAGGTAATTAGTGTATTTTAAGGTAAAGATAATGTTATAATAATATGAAATGACCATGACACTTGTCTTAAAATTATTGGATGAGTCATGGCCGGCCAAGAAAATACATGGGTCAACTTGGGGACCCCATGGATCCACTTGGGTAAGAAAATGACATTAATAACTTTTTAATTTAAAGCTAAAATAAAAATGTCACAAACATGTATTGTTTTACAAAAACAATTTTTACATTGGGTAATAAAGTCATATTTTTTATTATAAATATTCATTGGAAATATAAAAATATTTCCTACATCATAGTATTTTTTTATAATTTTTAGACATTAAATAAATTAATTAATTTATGACAGCATGATTATGCATCGATTACCTCATTAATGAACGATTTAAATAAAATGAAACGATAATGTAAAATCTATAACATACATTTGTCAAAAACCTATTGGATGGGTGGATTTCGAACCCTTATCTCCTTATACTCGAAATATATTATTGTGGGACCTTTGATATCCTAATATCATTTTATAATAAAGTAACTTTTCAAGACATTCCAAGATTGACCCTCCTCCCTCTTATAAAATCCCCCCACCACTACCAATTTACCCACACCTCTCAAGCCCTTGGATCCTCCAACCTCTACTCATAGGGTCTCTCCACATACCTCTCTTACTCCTAGAAGCCTCACTTTGGGCAGATTTCTTTCCAAGGAACCTTTGAGCTCAAATCCAAAAGAGTTTTCCGATTTGAAGGTAATGTCTTCTCTTATGTTCTTTTGTTTCATTTTTCTTCTCCAACCCCCTAAACCCTTTTTATTACATTATTTTATAACTAACATGTATCTTAAATATAATAGGATTCTGTTATGATGAGGTTTCGAGCTACACTCATACACACCTCCATCTAATGGTTAAAAAACATACTATTTCTATGGGTGGTGAATTATTGCCTCACGAAACAAGGACTGTTCAATATTCTTTTAACACCTCTCATGGTGGACATTAAGATGTCACTGTATTTATATATAATGTATATATTATGTTTATTTATTCCTTAGTCTTCTTTATTTTTCATTTATGCCATACCTTTATTGTTTTCATAATGGGTAAACACGATAATTTCATATTAGGAAGTGCGGACTACCGCCCCCTCAAAGTGATTTGAATCGTTAATATTATATGTGTGATGTATAAATGATGGATTTAATGATGTTGTATATTATATTATATTATGATTATAATATTCCTATGTATCATTATTTTATTTCATTCCATTATAGTATGAAATAGAAATGAAAGCAGCGTTCATGCGTACATACGGCCTACCGTCTCCATGAACGAGACATTTCATTTTTTATCTCCAAATGTTATGTACTATTATAAGTACATATATATAATGGATATATATTTCATATATTGCATCTATATTATGGATATAATTCTGGAATTATAATATATATATCTCCCATTTAGTTTTAATTCCATAAATATGATAAAGAAATGAAAGTAGCGTACATGCGTACGTACAGCCTACCGTCTCCATGAATGGTGCATTTCATTTACAAATGTTATGGAATAGTATAAAATGAATATATAATGGATATATATGATATTTAAATCATTAATACTATTCTGGAGATGATGTACCTATAAATAATGGGAAATTATTTTCCAACAAGTTCAATTTTGTCTCATGTACCAAACATCTACAAAAACTTCTGATATGAAATCACATTAATAACCAATTATTATAACATTATAATATGTGATATGTACTGAATAATAATATTTAGGAGGTTCTTATGAAATTATAAATTGACCATATTTTATTATTCCGGAATATAAAGAAACAAACAAGACAAGTCGGACATGAGGTAAGGGATCCTACCTCTCTCTTTCTTTTTAAGTACTCTAATTTATGTCATTTCTATTAAGCTCATGTTTATTATGTTTAGGGATGTTCTTTTATATTCCTAATTATTAAAGTTTTATATTTTATCTCATAAATCCATTTTTCGATGTCTTAAGTTGCGCTTTTAGGCAGCATAGTTTTCGTAAGGGATTTTTCATCTCACTTTTATTCCCGTGAGATTTATGATACATTTTCCACCATTTCTTTTGAGTGGTGTATATAATTACAATAATTCTACTATTTGTGTAAATTAATTTAATTTATGGGAATTTTCATAAATTTTTTATAGTCCTTCTTTTATGGGGTGTACATTTCAAAAGTTACCCAAGTCGGAAAGGGAGCCTTTCACCCTCTTCTTTTTAAAAGACATCTTTTTGTTATTTCTTTTAATTTACATATTATTATGATGGGATATGTTCTTATATATCCTTATTGTAGTAAATGTTATATCCATGTGATGATATGCACTTTTTATCTCCCATAATCTCATGTTCTGAATTTTAAAGTGACGTCGTTAGGCAGTCGAATTTCTGTAAGGGAACTTCTTAACCAAATTTCAATTCTCTGGGAAAAACCTATACATCTTGATTATGTCATGCTATGAATATGTGTGGATGAACTCTGATTGTTTTACACTTAATATCCTCTAATATTGGGTGTATTTATATTTTGTCACACCTAATTATTTAATTGAATTATCCTTAATCTAAGGATAACGACTTTGTAAGGGACTTTTTCTCAATCTCTTTTCATTGAGGCATATTTTGTTTTATACACTACATTATTTTATACGGTGTATAAACCCACTTTACTTTTACATTTATTCAAAATGAATTTTTTTTTATACGAAGCATTTTACTAAACGACAAGAAGTATGTTTATTTTTAACATACGTGGTGACAACGACATTTCCGCCACCGCGAGTATTATTTGATCTTTGGATTCCTCAACAAGCCATAATGTTTTTAAAAGTAAGTAAATACCATATAATATTTTATGTATTTTGGTATTGAAAATGGTTTTCATAATGGATTTGCAATCTCAATAGATTTAACTGATATATTGTACTTGAAATGTGGAAATGGTTTCTTTCCTTTATAATAGTTTTATATGTAATGATTTTATAATGGTACATGGAAAATTGAAGGGTGGTTAAATGATAAACCATATGAAGAGTGCTACTATGAATACTAGAACGGGTGGTTACGTTATAACCTCCAATGCATTGGGTATGGAAGTCTTCTATATGACTATTCCATTTAGTGATATGTGTGGAAGTTGACCGTATGGTTCTTCCATTTAAGTATGTTTATGTCTCAAGTTACCTTTATATGTTATGTGTTCATTATATGGGTTTTATGTAAATATTTTGGTTAAAAAATGGTAAGTAATGATATTTTATTCTGTGAGGAGTATTTACTACTTCTTAAAGCATAAAAGTGTTACTTTGATAACGTATTGATGGTTTACTTGATATTTTAAAAAACTAACAGTTTTCCTTCTTTGTGTATCCCTCACTGAGCTTTTTATGCTCATCCCATGTTTTTTTGAGATGTTTTACACATGATATTATATGGAATAGGGTTATGGATGGGATCAATGAAAAGTAATGCTATCTTAAACATATAAATAGACATTACTCTTTTTTTCAAGAGTTCATGTTTTGTAAAAAAAGGAAACTATATAGAAGTGTCTACTTTGTAATCTTTTCAGATGTAATAGTTATGTCCTAATTCCCTAAAACTATAATCCTAAAAAGTTTCTCAATGTGAATTATTCATGTAATTCAATATTAAGTAATTTTTATGGGAGGGGCCATATACTGTAACTCCATCACACTCTTGGGTGGCTCCCACGCAAGTACTTACTCGATCTTTGTTGGATCCACAACAACTATATCCTCCGATATGATGTTTCCCAAAAAGTGAACCTCTCGAATCCAGAACTGGCAATTCGAGAGCTTACCACTAAGTTAGTGCTCTCGGAGTGTGTCCAGTACTACATGAAAATGGTAGTCTTGCTCCTCCACATTTGTCAAGTAGATCAGTATGTCGTCGATGAGGACTACGACAAAGAGATCGAGGTATGGCTGGAAGATCATGTTCATGGACTCAGGAACACTGTTGGAGCATTGGTTACACTGAAGGGAATAACCAAGACCTCGTAGTGGCCATAACAACACCAGAAGACCGTCTTCTGCATATCCTCATCTAAAACTTTGAGATGTTGATAGCCTAATCTGAGGTCTACATTCGAGTACCATCGTGATCCCTTTAGCAGATCAAAGAGGTCGTCAATCCTCAGGAGTGGGTAATTGTTCTTCACGGTCACCTAGTTCAGCTAACTGTAGTTGTCAAAGATCCTCAACCTTCCATCCGCCTTCTTGGAGAATAGAATCGGGGCTGCCCAGGGAGAAACACTGGGCCAGATGAATCCCTTTCCCTGCAAGTCCTCTAGCTATACCCGTATCTCACAAAGCTCCGCGGGAGCCATCCGATAAGCTGGAGTAGATATCTGTGTCATCCTAGGGTACATGTCAATGTAGAAGTCCACCTCTCTATGAGGAGGTAGTCCTATAACATCATTAGAGAAAATATCCGAGTAATGGTCCACCACTAGAGGGTATGTCAGCCTCTCCACATAAACTGTTCCGAGGGTAATGTAACCCAACTGGTGAGTGATCGGCTGCACCCTCCTCTGAGTATGTTAGTCATGTGATGCAAAGGTTCCCTCTTCTCTGGTGAAGGTGAACCTGGTCCCATCCGTGCGGACACACCACACTTTTCACCTAATACAATCTATCTGATCATGGACTATAAATAACCAATCCATACCCAAGATGAAGTCGTAAGGCCTCAAAGCTGTTACTAGGAGATCCCTGCCGAAGCTCCTGCCTCCTAGAGTAAGATCTCACTGCTGGCACCAGTGCGTAATCATCGAATCAGATCCCGTAAGAGTCTATAGCCCTAAGGATCAAACCAACGTCTCCTTATAAATCTCTGAGATCCAAACGAGGGAAGTGGAAATGAAAGAGTTACTAGCACCCATGTCTATAAGAACTTCAGCTAAGGTGGAATACACACAGATCGTACCTTGAATCGTCTCTGGAATTCCATGATCATATGACTCAGCTTCCTGAAGTTGTGCTCTACCATGTTCACCCACTCCCTATGGTCGGGGTGGACATCCTAGGGGTGGTGGAAGTAGAACCTCATATCATCGTCCACCACCAGCTGCACAACTAGCTCCTCTGCCATGCCCGTATGAGCCCTGTAGACCGCCTCAACCGAACCTCTTCCTCTAACTGGGAGGTCCCTCAACTGTCTGCTGATCATCAGAGCGGTGGTTCGGGAAGTCACGAGCCATGTGACCAAGCCTACCGAAAGAGTAAAATTGTCCGCTCCTGGAATGACTGGCTCTGTCTCAACTCTGGGTGCCCCGCACAAACGATCCTAAGTCGTGAGGATGACCACCTATAGGTATGGTTCTCTTGGACCTCTACGTCATCTTTCTGCTTCCAGCTACAGAAGACTCCTCTTAAAGTTGTCTAGTGGTGGGGCTCGTTGCTGGAGACTTTTCATCAAGGAAACTCTACACTAGGAGGGCTCCCTCCAACACCCTCGTCTGCGTCGGGATGATGTGGGAGATAACTGAAGCTCTTATCTCTCTCTTGAGTCCATGTTCAAAGGTTGGGGCCCTGAAGAACGGGTATCGTTCCATATAAGTGGAGTAGCGCAAAAGGTCTGTGAACCTCGATGAGTACGAAGCTACATCATGTTTCCCTGCTGGAGATGTAGTAGCTACTATATCTGCACCGCTCGAAGGGTGGTTGGTAAAAACTCCACCCGTAATAGGCCCTCGAAGTCTTCCCATAGAATTTTTGCCTTGTCAAGCATCTCGAGCATCAGGCTCCACCATATGACTGCTGCTGTCTGAATGAGGCTGGCAGCAAGGATCGCCATGAAGTCGGCTGGTGTCCCTCCTAGTCTGAAGACTCTCACCACAGCCTCTAGCCAATCCCCAGACTCATGCGGGTCTGTCTCTCCCATGAACCTGGGTGGCCTCTAGCATTGGAACTCGTGCAGCACGCTCAAGCATCGTGCAATCTCTACGGTTGGTGCTGGTGGCATTGGCGGCCCAACGGAAAGTAGTACCGCTGGTTCCTCTGTAGGTTCCTCAATAAGAAGAGTACCCTGTACTGGGGCCTCTTCACTCAACGGGCTATCAGTACGTACAACTTTTGGGGCTCTAACTGGTCATCCGTGGGGAGGCATCCTGAATGAAATAGATGTGACATGGTCAAACGACTATACCTAGTGGGAACCTGGTTTGATCTGACTTAAAGAAAACTTTTGAAAACACACACTCAATTAGTTATTTCGTGTTCTAAGTCGGAAATGAGTAGTCATGGTCCTGGTGTATGGATACGTCGGCCACTGCACTGACACTGGACTCTCTAAACTGAAAACCACACTGATTACCCTTAACACTATTACATCACAGAAAAGAAATATCAAAGTTATATGTTCTTTCAGTAGAACCGACTCCTCAGATTTAATTAATTAAATAAGGGGGTTCAATTAATTCTATGTTGGTTGGAACATTTAATTAGTGGGGGAAGTTCAAGGGTTCCCCACCACTTTTTGTAGAGCTATAAGGGGTTAAATCCCATGTGGTCCCCATGCTAAATATCCTCCCAAGGGAGGTTATGGGTGGGTGTTGCCCACCTCTATAACCTCTCATGGGATGTTATGGTGTGGTGGCCCCCACCAATAACCTTATCTTCAATTATATAAGCACCAAGAAATAAAAATAAGTTATCTCCTTATTTTTATTTAACTTTATTAAAGAATTCCAAAAATCTATCTTCCAAACATGTTAAAATGCAACTGCGGTGAAGGTATTACTAAGAAATCATTGGCACTATGAGTTCAAGGGTTCCCTCAGAATTTGATTCCGAGCACAAATTCAAGAGTTATTAAATCATGAGTAGACGTTTATTGAAAGTACCTGAGAAAAACATCTAAAATTGATTTTGGTTACACCGGGCCTCAAAATCAAGCGCCGTCAGAAACCCTGGACTCATAAAAATCCATGGAATTTAAGAAAAAAAAATTTACATAATTTTTAGGTATTTATAAACGACACATCATCGGATCCAATATCTAATCTAGTAATGATCACCTCAATTGCTAAAATAAATCTCAAACCCTAAATATATCATATATATATTGTATGAGAATATATTGAATTATCAGTAGTAGAATACCCAAGGTCTATCATACACATGTGAATTGAGAATACTAATGTACTGTTAGAAACCATTATTCCTATCATGAGGCTATATAAAAAATCTTATAATCACCATGTACACTGAATAATATTCCCCACATAACTCATCCATTGAAGTAACATAGTGTCAATATAATATAAATAAATGTCACACTGTTCCTAATTCCCCGTCAATTTTTCACTATCAAACCATAAATTCAATTGTTTTGTTCACTTTTCAATTCTATTAATTCCTCATCATATATCCACACATCATTACTTTTTATTAGGATTCTTCCCTAACTATAAAACCCATTCATGTTGTATCATATGTTACTAGAATTAGTCACCATCACCTCACATCATCATCCACATCAATAAGGTTGTAGGGTATCATAAACATTAAAAAAACTGTCCTGATCCCCTCCCCTTATGACGCATGACCCCCACCACACATGACCTCTTCATCATCACTAAGATACCACCATCATAATCCTGTCATCAATGGGTGATATTATGAACCATACCATTCAGTGATTGGAGATCCATAGCACAAACCCATCATCATTGTGTGGTATCTAATACCAACCATAGTCATCAATAATACTTATAGAAGAGAGGGAAACATGGGACAACTAACCATCTACTTCACTACCACCATGGATGTAGGGGAAAAAAATTTGTGTCAAACATGATTAGGTGTTGGTAAGATTATAAAATTTGTGTGGGGTGTGTATAAAAATAATAAGAAAATATATGGAATATATATTACCAACAATACTCAATATATGGTTAACAGAAGCTATAATAGAATACTATAAAAATACACCACTTCACCACATGAAATATATAAAAACTGATACCACAACTAAATGGATCATACCAAACAAATATAGCAGAAATCCACAATATTTCGACATTCAATTTTTGGTTCCACAATTTATAAAATTAATGTGTTTCCAACATGTATTATTTAGTAAATCATCTCATTTAATAGTGACCAAAAAAATTCATTTATCAATAATATCATTTAATCCAATTACCTCAAATAAATTCTATCTTATTATTATATAAAATTATAACCCAAAAAATTTCATTTTCAATAACATTTCATTTGAGTTTCAAAATTTCTATTCAATCCATTTCTAACCATGATACTATCAAATATAATCCATAATTATTCATCTATCCTACATCAACTATCACGAAAACAACCCAAATATCAATCCATCACTACTGCCCAACTGATTCACTATATGAACCATAATCCATCCACTACAAAACACCCCACAACACATCCCAATAAACCATCCATCACATATATACCAATGTCAGTTTACATAAATACCTATCACTAAAAATAAAGATAAAAATCAAAAAATAGTTTCCCACTTACCACATAATTCCACACATCTATCAACTCAACACATAATATATTATTACAACATCCAAAATTCCCCAAAAATTAAGATTCATTAAAAATAGGTTATGCTAATTTACTTCATTGCATAGCATTGGTATTATTTCAAAGTTAAATATTTCCTTCTGAAACTAATTCATTACATATATATATATATATATATATGTTCTTAACCATTTATTTAGATTGATATCAAAAATCATCATAACCTTGGATTCATATTCATAATAACTACAACACATCCAAAACTCTAAATAGTCCTTAATTTTGGAAATCAAAACAAAAGAACATTATTATAATATAAATATCTGAGTAGTAGTAAAAAAATATGATTTCTCCCCATTCATATCTTTTTAATACAATTTTCAATAATTTTATAATGACCCATAATATAAAACCATATGATGAAATAAAATTTGAATACCCTTAAAAGAAAATAAAAAAGAAGATAATTAGGATACCCTACCTCAATGAATATTTTTGAATCATGACATAAAATAGGTTGATGAAGAAATAACTATAAGAACAAATATGAAAAATGAATCCTGAAATAAAACAGAATCAAACCACAATTTTCTAAAAATGGTAGACCAAATACTATCTAAATAAAAAGAAATTATAAATCTGAATCCCCAAAAGAAGAATGCATTGAAATTTTGGGGAAATAGAAAATAATCACTAGAAATCACTAAATAAAAAAATCATTAATCCTTCTAACAATCATATAAAATGGGGTGAAAAGGACCTCTAAAAAAGACATATTGTTCTCCCAATACTAATGATGAATAATCTAATATGTGAGATAATTTTATTGAATAAATAGTCTTGAAGATAACATATTCCCTGCAGAAAACACCTATTCAGGCAATGTGTATTTGAGATACTAACTTATTATGATTTTTTTTAAAATTCCATCGATGAATGAATTTAATACAATGATTGATGACTATCCACTATATTTCATAGCATCTTGAAATATAATCCCTTCATGATTTTAATTATTATCTAACAATATGAATTATTTAAGCATATAAATTCATTTTAAAACATAAAACATTAAAACCTTAACCTTTAAACCGTTCCAAACCATTCAGGACAAGAATATAGGTTCATATTTTGAACAAAAAACTATAGTAGAATATCATTCCCAAGCCCCAAAAATCATTTTTAGTCCTCATATGAACAACTACATCTCTCATACAAGCATTAAGACATGATGATATGTCGTGAATTTTTCAATTATCACTCTATAGACACATCTATTTAATAGTTAGTTAGGGATATTTAATTTTTGATTCCACTTTCTTGTTCTGGATACTATATCTTTTTTTATATAATATTTAAATGGTATGACACCAAATTTCTTGTCCTTGGGGATTTCATGATTTTATAGAACCTTTTTTTAAATGGAGGAGATTTGTATGGTTAATCATTATTAAATGGTTGGGTATAGTATATCCTTCCACTATAATGAGTAATAATTTATATCTCCTTGTGTAATGGATTAAAAATGTATATGATTGAGATTGGTCACAACTTACTACATTATAATGATTTATTTTTATCAAATAATGATATATAAATATATTAGAATTTTTCAAATCATAATTTTTGGGAATGATTATGTATTCTCATAGTGTTATGATTTAGTATTCTTATTTTTATCCCACATTTCAATTTTATTGTACATTTACATATTATTATACTTACAAATTTTGTGGTTCTACAGTTTAAACTTATTTACACATGATTCAATGTCATTCTATTTTTTTACGATGCCAATATCTTCCAATTATGATCTAATTATCTCATTCCATTATGTATCAGGTTCTCTAATGGATCATGATTATCAAATTTAATTACATGGCACTTTTAATTAAATATTTCCTCCTTTTCAGGATTCCAATCTAATTTGTTATGATATGATTATTATGATTTCCATTATAATGATTTTGAGGCCACACTTTCTTTTGTTTACGAATTTCCATATAAACTATTCATAAGATTATAAGTAGAAGGATTTTTTATATAGTGATGTTTGATTTTCATGTTCATTGAAAAATGTGAAAATAGAAGATTAAATAACTAATATATTTATATAATAATACATTGGATTCTATGAATATTTTGTAAATTGTAGATGGAATTTTTAAATTATCAGTATTATGAAATATATATGTATATAAATCTTAGATTGACTCTTTATGCACAATTATTTACAAATGAAAGTGTATGTAAAATTTTCAAGAAATTTACTAAATAAAATATCATTTTCTTCATTAATGAAAAGTATAATTTTATATAATTATTAAATACTCGTGAGGATGCCATATAATTACCAATAAAATTCAAAAAAATTACGTAATTATTGGTAATGTTATTTTAAAATTCATTATATATATTATAAAATTGGAATGATAAATTAATATCTCATAAATTTTACTTGGTGGTATTATATTATATTTGAATATAATATCCAAATTATATTATAGTTCCTTCATTTTCTAATAAATTTTAAATTTATGATTAAAATTCTATTGTCTGGAAAATAATGTTCATGACAGGTATTAAAAAATATGACTATTATTTGAGGACTTAAAGATGTATTTTGTAATATCAAAAAAACTCAGAATCCCATATAAATAAACATTTCATATATAATGTTTTATATAAAATAAATATTATTATTTTAATTAAAAAAGGTTTATTTGCATATAAAAATATATGACACTCTATAAAACAGATATTGATGTGATTTCAAGGATGTAATCGGTATTTTACCATCAAAATTATATGTGATAAATTCATAGTATTTTTACATTATCATTTAGTTTGTAAATATATTATATATTAAGAAACATATTATCATAATTATTAAACCAAATATATTTAATTAAATTTCAAATAAATCCTAGTTTTATATAAAAAAATTCTAGTTATCGTTAAACCAAATTAGTTAATGATTTAATGAAAACGTCCAACAAATGTATCTTAATAAATGAGATTATCAATTTAAGTAAAATTTCAAAATTTTATGATATATTTAAATAATGACCAATATTTTTATAATATTTTAAAAATACACATATATTAATATTTATCTTTTATGTGAAATACTTTTAAGAGTGAAGTTTTAGAGAAATGATGTGATAATAGTAGTAATCAGAGATTTTAATTATTATTTTTAAATGAAATATGAAAATCCAATTTATTATTTTATACCAAGGCTATTTTTGAAAAAGATGAGATATGAGTTATTTTAAAATGAGAAAATTTTAAATAGGTAATCAATTATGGATTTGGAGATACAGTTTACAAATATTATTTTTTCAAAACTATTTACCCATAATTGAAATCTATCTATCATTCTCCCTCTACAAGTTAATTAAAATATATATTATGTTGTATATGAATTTTATAATTATGAAAAATGTAAAAATTTAGATGTGTGGATAGATATTATTTTAAGGAAACTCTTTAATAATAAAAGTTTCATGAAATAAAAAAATTATATTTGATTTATACAACATTAATCAAGAAATATTACAACATATTTTGTGATTCCAATTGTATAAAAAAATATATCATGCCAAATATTATATGATTTAATATATAATCAGTCTAACATGTATTGTAGGGTCATGTTGAATTCTATAAGAACATTTTGAATTTTGATAATTTAACTTATGGGGTTTCTCTATCAAATCCATTATATAATGAGTTACATGAGTTTTTAAATTTATGAAAATTATTTCACTTAATATACTAGGGACCATATACTTCACATCAAAAGTGTGGAAAAGATTCTATGACACATTAGAATGAATCCATAAAATATAATGAAATTTAAAATACCAATTATGTAAGACCAGGAGATTTTATGAAATATATATTTTACCAATGATTTTTAATTCTTCGATAGCTTGAATTTCACATGACAATGAGTTTAAATTAACCTTGAAATACTATTAAAATATTATTATATGATTTTTATCACCTTGAAATTAGATTGGTGGTTATGAATATGAATAACTAAATTATGAAAAACATATAGTTTATATATGACTATACAAAATATATGGTTTATTAATTAATTATAAATGTAAATAAAAATCAGTTGAAAGTGAAAAAAGATAATTTTCTAAAAAATTATTTTCATTTACACCATTTTTATTATTCATGAAAAATTTTAATGAAAAATATATTATATAGTAAATGATATTTTTAAAAATTAATTTAGTATTTTTTTACAATGGGATAAGAATACAACTAGTTTTTTTCATAAAAAATATTTTTTAAATATCAGACTTTGTCAGGTTTTTAGTGCTTATTTTAAAAATTGTTTCATACAATAGTAGTTATTAAAGTTGATAAAATGGATTATGTTTATCGAATGAGTATGTTGTAATAAGTAAAATATCGGTCATTTATTTTTTTGATAATATGAATATAACAGTGGCAAAAATTACCATGATAGAAAAGGGTAAATAATGTAAAACTAAGACAAAACGAATTGAAAAAGAAATAATATTTCATATTTTTTATATGAATGGAATTTTACCAAAATCAACATATGATATAATTGAATATTTTTCATGGATACTTATTCATGAAAACTACGAATGTAATATTTAAATCAAGGAATGTTACTAAATTTCACTCGCATAATCGTAAATATGTCTTATATATATACATTGGGACAAAATATAGTAACTAATAAATATAAGTGTTACTGAAGAAATTAGTGAAGTAATTTTATTAAGTTAAATTAATATTCTAATTTTAGAAGATATATAATTATGATACATTCTTATAAAAAACAAATGATATATTTTTTTTGAAAATAAAATAAAATAAAATAAATGATTTTAAAAATACTAAAATTAATATAATTAATTGATTTACATCATTCAATGAATTTTATAGATTTTAAAAAAACTAAATTTATGTTAAAAATTATTAGAATCAAATTCAAAATATGTCTTCTTATTCATTAATACAAATAAAATAAATTGTTTAAAAGTTGATATTAGTGATTTATTATCAAGAAAATATATTTATATTTTTTAAAAAAAGTAATAGAAATAATAAAAGATGTAAATTTGGATGTGATATTGTTTATAATTTTACCAATATAAAATTTTTGATTCATGGATCCCATTATATTTAAAATAATAAAATTTTAAGAGAAAAAAGTGTTTTTTTTATTTAAGGTAAAATTTTTATTACAATGCGGTTAAACAAAAATAAAACAAATAAAATACCACATAAACCTATCCAAATGTTATATTTTTCATAATATTTCAATGAAAAATTATTATACGTTTGAATATATATCCCTTTGGACGAATTTGGTCTGATAATGACTTATTTATAATAATATATTTTAATAATTCCAGGTATGTCTTTTCCCTACCTTAAAAAGGATATCCATTCATTTACATACTTATGAAAAATTAATCCATATAGATCGACCATCTCCTAAAAAATCCCATCAAGAAATCATTAGAATCATTCTATAGATTTTGGTTTTCCCAAAAGATCAGTCTGAATATATATATATATATATATATATATATATATATATATATTTAAGATGAAACCTAAAGGTGTTCATTAAAATGAGAGGTAATCACCTTAGCTGATCACAATATTTATTATTCAAAATTTACAACCATGAAATATATTATGTTATCTATAAAATAATAATTTAAGTATCATGAATATAAATAAATAAATTTATTATTATTATTATTCCACCTTTTAAAAAATATTCTAATAAAATGGGATGTGGGTGTATGACATGTGTGTATGTACAAGAAACCATCTCCATATTTTGATAAATTTCATTTCTAATCAGCATGTTTTATGGATTCATATTTTTTGGTGTATAATGTTAATATATGAAACATATAATATAAATATAATTCTTTAGTGATAATGTAGTGTCTACCTTTTTAAAATTAAATCAATTTGGTTGTAAAAATGTCTCTCATGCGTACATTTGGACTACTACCTCCATAAAGTAATGCAATTCATTTCCCATTTCTATTTTACATCGATAGAAATAATTATGGATTTTATGGGCATATAAAATGAAAAAAATATACTAATTTATTTAATGTTTAATTTATCATTTTCTTTATTTCAGTCCATCCATTATAATATTAAAAAATGTTCATGCATATGTATGATCTATCATCTCGATGAATAGTGTAATTTATTTTTATGTATGTACATTAATGGTTGTATTTAAACATATTTATAAATAATATAAATGATATTCATATCATTATTATCATTGTGTATATAATTTAACCATTCTCAATTTAAAAAAATCCAAACTACTAAATAAAATAATACATGGAAAAGGAAGTTGATATCATCCGGAACAATGAATTTAATAAAGAATTGTTAACAAATAGGTTTCAAAAGTTTATAAATATATCTTAATGATGAGGATAACAATTTATATGGTTTTTTATCTTTATAATAAATATATATTTATTTTATATGGGGTTAAAATATGTATAAAGAAAGTCATACATGAGGTATGATATTTGCATCCCAATTTTATTTCCATGGGTGTAAATGCCATATTCAACACTTATTACTTTTATTAGGTGTATATATTACCCATGAAATTATTTTTTGATTTTTATTATCAATTTTAATGTGATTTATATGTCAATATATAGTTATTTATTTCATTGGGCTTATGATTCAATTTTTTTCATTGTGGTAAATGTTTTGTGTTAGTATCTAATTATTTATATGGATAGTTTTTAATTATGTTTCAGATAATGAAATACCAAGATATATATATCAATAACCCTAGAAAAATTTATATTCTAGTTATATCTTAAAAATATATAATTCACATTCATTTTTCTTAAATTAATTACTTAAGAGACTGAAAGTTAGTTTTTATAAATAATCAACGTTATTTTTATCTTCATCCAGAAATATTCATTATTCTATATCAATTTGGAATAAAAAATTGAATTGAGGATTTTAATAATGTCATATAATTTATGAAATTAATTTTTACCCATGCATTTTTTTTAATAATTTTTTTAAAAAATGGTTCTTCTTTTCATTTTCTGAATGATGTAATTGTTGACATTTTAAAAAATTATTAAATAATTTTTTTATAATTATATGACATGTAAAATATTTCTCACAATCATGACCACATTATTTTTTTATTACTATAACATTTTCTATTTTTATTTTCACTGAAAATATTTTCCATTTTGTTGGTTAAATTATTAAATTATAAATAAGATATTTTAGAATTTAAATGATATTTTCTTAATGAGATCATTTAATGGTATTTATATTCATCAAATAAATAACCATTGATATATATTATTTGTTACTAGATAAGTTTTCCAATGATATCATAATTATTATTTCTCTAGATTAATTATGATTATGATGAAATGATAATTTTGAAACCAGGTCCTCTTCTATACTTTATAATATGATGAAATTTTTATGAATCCCACATCATTTAATGGGATTCGATAGGATGAATTTTTAATGATCTTGTGGCACACATATGTATGATTTTAATTATGTTATTTTTTGAACCAGTATATTCTTCCAATTAATAAGGTAAATATTGATAACACATTTTCTAAATATGATATGCCTCAGTCTAATTCCATGTTCACAATTTCATTGTTGGTACTAGTTTTCAAGTACATAACATCATTCATGGACCAGGTTTTCATGTCCAAGTGATTAAACATGGACATGTCTTTTATTTCTATTATATTAAAAGTGTAATTGGATTTCATCCCAAAAATATTAATCTTGGAACTGTATTTGATTTATATATGATTATTCATGGACCATGATTTCATATCCTTATGTTTAAGCATGGATATATCAACCATGTAAATATGATTATGTGTATACTTGGTTCCATATACATATTTTTATATAGTTTTGGATGTCTGTAACTTTATGAGTGAACTTCTTTCTATTTATACGTGGTCAAAAAGTTTTAGTCTTATGTCTGTGACACAATCATATGTCTTATGTGAATTTTGTGATCTTATGGGAAATGTTCTTAGTTCCATTAGGATTTAGGTCTTATAAACTACCAATCATTATTATTGGACACAATATTATGAACTATGATATATAGGGTATGAATTTAAAATTTTACTATCATGTTCTCGTACACTTCTGCACATGTTAGATGCAAGTGATCATTAATGTATACCTTGTTTTCCTTTACTTAGAATATGTCTTCACCTTTTATTATTTTTCCTTTTCATAAATATATAATTAATTTTATTATGGATTATATTTCTAATAAGGGTGATAGTTATAAATAACATAATGGTAGTCTCTTATGAACCTATTGTTTATGTGTTTATGTTTCCAAAGGCACTAGACATATAAAATTATTCCAGTGATAATTATTTTATGGAATTAATATTTATGTAAATGTGAAATATCTATTTATGAAAAGTATGCTTTCTTATAGTTGGTATTAGATAAATATTTAGTTATCCTTTAGAAATAAGGATGAGATAATGTTATTTATAATCATGTGTATATATATATTTATAATATAAAATACAATATTTTTCGTGATGATCATGAATTACATAAGCTAAACCTATCCTTTAAATGATGAAGGGGTCACAAATTTTACATCGTTTAAATTATTTTTTTAGGTCTACATGGTTTCCTACTTTGATTAAATGTCACATGATTTTATTGTTGTTTTATATATTGTATTGAACCCAAAAGATTCATTTTCGTGATTAATGTGATAGTTAATGTAATGATTCCCCTCATTAGAAACCATGTAAAATAAGTAAGAGAAGGAAAAGGCACTAAATAAAGTATGTGTATCTATTTATTTATATAATTAAAAATATCACATTTGATGAGTTTATCGATACAGCTAATAAAATTAACAAGGGGTTTCATTAATACCATACAGAATAGATGTTCAATCGTCCAAAAAATACTAAACTTGTGCATAATCAGTCATTTGGATTTCTAAAATAAATAAGAAGATGTTTGAAGTGTGGAAAAGAAGGTCATGAACCATGTAATTTCTTAAGAAAAATGAAAATTTTGGTTAAAATAATATATTATAATAATGTTATTCCTATGGTATCCTCTATGGTTTAATGTTTTAAATTTGAAATGTATGGGTATTATCAAAATAGATGTCTTAGAGGGATCACAATGAAGAATAATCCACAAGGTTATATGAGTAATGGATTTTTTGTTGATTACGAATAGATGATAAATAACATATTCAAGGTATGGGTTGTTATAATAGTTTGTATTATGAAAAAATTACAAAGGCGGATTAAGTAAATTTTTATTAATATTAATATATTATTCATAATTAATATTGTTGGGAAGAATTATTAGGGAATAAGATGATGAAGTTTGATCAATGGTTTCAGATGAAAGTGGAATGATTCCTGGGTTTTTGTATTTAGATTCAATAATATTGTTATATAATTTTTATAGGAATGTTATTATTTTTATAAAAATAATTAAACATATACGGATTATTATTTAGTATTTTTACCTATTATGTATTGGAAAAAATATTTTTAATGGTGATAATAACCAATAAATATGATTTAGTTGTATGGAAATATTTACGAGATCATCTGATCAAGGGATTATTAAACCATACAATGTTTCTTATGATGAGTTAATATTTTTTTTATTTTGGATAATGATATGATTGTAATTGATAGTTCTCCTAAATGTGAAAAAGTTTAATTTTTTGATGAAAATTTTATTTAGTACTTATTTGATAATTACTATTAGATTTTTGGATTTCAATAATATGTTATGAAAAATGTGATTTAATATTCCGAAGAATGATTTTGTAAATTTTTGGATCATATGTGTTTTTATTAAAGATTTATAATGATTCATATTACAAGAACGATTTTACAAAACAAACATGAAAGGTATTCTCTTGATTGGTATGTGAAATTATTAGTAGCATTATCATATCTAGGGATAAATTATTAATAATATTATTATATTTTTTGGGTTTTTCAATTGTTCAGACATATTTTGGGGGATTCATATGGTTAACTATTTATGTTGTGGATTATGTTGATCATTGGGGGTTATTTTTAAGGTTTTAAAAATTATTTTATTTTATAACATGTCCAATATTATTATACTTAATATATAATTTAAGAGAAGAGTTGTGGATTCTATTTGTTTTATGGTCTTTATTATATATCAAATATTATTTTTAGTGCTTCGAGATTAAAAAATTGATATTGGAGAAATATTTATTATAGTATGAGATAAAATGGAAATTGATCAAAGAATAAAGAAAAGACGAAATTTTGAATACAAATTGAAAATAAATCAAGTAATTATATATTCTCATCATAGTAAAAAACCTGCATTTTCAGGAAATGTGACATTAAAAAAATATTTTCCAATTACATTAATTTGTAATTATTTGATGAAAATTTTCTCACCTCTTTTGTTTTTGGTTGTTTGATATCTCACTTTGTCATGATAGTTCACTTTATTGTCATCATATACATAGAGACATTTTTTTCATTTTTATATTTTAACTTCCCACTATTGTTTCTTATTTGGAAACCATGTTAATTTTTTTATAGATGACCTTCGTATTTTGTATTCCCTATTTTCAAGAGGATGTGTTATGAACCCTATTTTATGGTGTTGTATTTCTTTAATGAAAATTTCAAATGTCAAAAACCTAATTATAAATCACAATATGAAATTAAAAATAAAAAAATTATTAAATTGGGTGTTGTCGAATGTAACACCCTAGGATTTTATGAAATATTTTTTATCTAATTATTTAGATTTTTCGACATCTTTCATAACATGTAAGACCATGTTAAATATAATAGAAATATACTATTAAATATTATCATGTTTTTTTATTTCTAATATATTAGAGTAGATTCTATGAGTTGTAATAACTAAATTATGAAAAATATATGGTTTACATATGACTGAAATTAATAAGTTCTAATCTATTAATTACATATTAAAATAAAAAAAAATAAAGTAAAAGTGATATTTTTTTAAAAAATAATTTAATCCTCAGAATCTAATTTTATTTAAAAATAATTTTAATGATATATATATATATTATATTAACTCTAAAAAATTAAATAATACTATTTATAGAAATGGATTTAAAAATAACTATGCTTATGTTTCGATAATATTTTTTCTAAAATGTAGTCTTCATCCAGTGTTGTGTGATTATTTTAAAACAAATTTCTTCAAATTAAAGGTATTGAAATTGATAAAATAGATTCCATATTTGGAATGAATATGTTTAAATATCATAAATATCCCTATTATATTTTTGGTCACTATGAGTAGTAAACTTGATAAATTTTATCATTATGGTAAAGGATACATAATGTTAATTTAGGATAATATGTAGTTACAAAGTCAAAATATATAATCTTAATTCTTATTGGATAATGTCTATTTGAATCTTATATCCTTAAGATAGAATTTTATTTTTTTAATGGAACATATACATTAAAATGACTATGATTATATTTAAATCAAGGAATATTACTACATGTCACTCTCACTGTATTAAATTTCTCTTATATGTAAAAAAATAGAGAATATCATGTTATAATGGAATATAAATTCTCAATTTGAGATGATCAAAATATTTTCTCTAAATATATATATATATATATATATTTTCTATTATAAAATATCCTCAAATTCATTTACAACACTGATGAAAAAATAGTTTTGATATTAGAAAAGTGTAATGATTTTAAAAATGATAAATATAATAAAATATATGTTCTTTATTGTGGTCAATAAATTTTCAATATAATTAAAAAAATTTAATGTTTTTTAAAATAATTATAATCTATTTCCATATTTTTTCATTATATCCTTTAAATAAAATTAAACAAATAGTTTGAAAATTTAAAAAAGTGATTTTTATCAAAATATTATATTATTAAATTATTTAACCGTCATGAAAAAAATTAATAGGAAAATTTAGTTATCTTATCATCCAAAATATTACTCCTCCATTTATGGCCCATTTCACTATATATCAATAATTATAACCTTTTATGTGTAACAAATATTTTATCACAGTTAAGGTTCTAATAGATTAAATAAGGGGTGAAACCAAACATCTAGGTTTATAATAACTCAAAACCTATCCAAATTTTTTGGATTGTTAATAGTTAATCCAAATATAATACTAGTTTTGATTACATATCGATTTTATGAATTTTTCTTTGAGGATTAATTAATTATATTTTTTTTTAATTCAATGCGCGTCCCTCACCTCCCTTACAATAGGAAAAACCATTCTTTACATATTGACACCTCTTTAAGCCTTCATGAAAACCCACCTACTCAAAATAACCGCATATAAATATCCTTATATAAATTATATAGGTATAATTTTTAAAAAACAATCCTTGGGATCTTTTAGAATAGATATAAATGAGTACTTTAAAAGTAGTGGTACTCTCCATAACCAATCACCATGAATTTAATTTTTTCTAATTGCTCTAAATCAGTTATGAAATGGTCTTTATTCACCCTTTCTCATCAAATGGGATGTGAATGTGTTGCTTGTACGCACATACAACTTGTAGTTTCCATGTGGTGTTTCAATTCATTTCACATAAAAATCCTTTATTGACATGTATATTTATTGTTTTAATAATTATATATATTAATTAAGACATAGTTATACTATTTTATTGATAAAATCACATATACCATTTTACATCTAATCTATTTTTAAAAGATAACATTTCTTGTGTGTACGTGTGGACTACCACCTCTATAAAGCTATATGATAAATTTTTTATTTACATGTTACATGGATGATAATAATGCTAGGTTTGATTAATATATATGATTTATTTGATATAAATATAATATCTTAATAGTGAACTAATTTTTAAATTTATTTTTTCCATCTATCAAAAAATAAAAATGGCATTAATGAGTATGTACATCCCACTATCTCTATGAACAATTTAAATAATTTTTCTATCAATAATTATATGGATGAATCTAAAGTTATATATAATGAAAATATATACAATTTATATTATTCTGAACATTAATTATAAGATTTAATTGTAATCCATGAATGAGGGACAAAACTAATGAACCAAAACATTCTGAAAAAATGTATTAGATATCATTGAGAACATGGATTTTTATAAATAATTGTTCATAAACATGTGGTAAAGGCTTATAAATATTTATTATTCGATATTATATATTTTATTATGGTTCTTTAGTAAAATTGTTATAAATATGTGTTTATTTCACATTACCATCTATAAAAAATGAATAAATTTAGATGTGAGCTAATGGATTTTCATCTGACATTAATTTATATAGGACACATTCTATATTCTCTTCTCATTCCATTTATGTGGTGTATACAATTACCATTATTTATTTAATATGGTAATTATGAATTTATATGTATTTTTATATCCATATATGTTAATTTTTTATTGAGGTTTTGATTCAAAAGATATTGATGTTGAAAGGGTTTTATGGAAAAATATCATCGTTTATTGGGATTATTTATAATTTTGTTTCAGATAATTATATATCTATCAATAAACTATTGTATTTTATATTTATATTATATTTTCTTGACAATACATTTTTATAGTAATTTTTTCTCACTATATGTCGTTAATACCCCAAAAAGTTTTTCATAAGGAAGACTTTTTTTCTCTTTGGTCAAAATACCATTTTCTTATAAATAGCTTTTTTTGAATTTTTTATGGAAGATTATGAATATTATATTATGATATTTAAGGTAATTTTACATATTTTTTGTTTTAAAAAATATGGTTTCTAAAAAATAATCTTCTTGTTGTTTTTCGAATGAGGTACTTCATGAACATTTACATAAGTTTATAAGGAATCTTATTTAAAATTATAAATAAAGAATGAGGTATATATTTTATGTGTGAACATGATTTCATGATCAAAATTTCATTCATTAACATAGTTTTCATGTATATAAAATTACATATACATGGTTTTCATGTCTTTATGATTATTCATTAACCATGATTTCTGGTAATAAAATATTATGCATGGGCTCTACATTCACGTCTCTATGATTAAGTGTGGACCTAGACTTTATGTCCATAATTTTATGTATGGAATTCGTTTGGATGTGAAAAATTTTATGCGTGGGCCTGAAATTACTTTCTATAAGAAAATATTTGGACATAATTCCATATCCATATGATTATGAGAGGGATTTATTTTATGCACATATCTTAATGAGAAACATTGTTTCTATTTATACAGTTTATTATGTTATAATCATATGTGTATTCCAAATACTCATGTCTTAAGCTATTGTTATGATCTCATGTATAATTTTCGTCAATTCCATTATTATTCATGTCTTATGAACTACCAAGTATTATTTCATAACTCAATATTTTGTTCGATGATATTCAGGGTGTGAATCTCAAATGTTATGATCATATTATCATACCATAATTATAATGTTATATAAAAGTTTTCATAAATTTATCCCATGATTACCATTACTAAAAATAGGATATCATTGTTTCATATGTTCCATTTTCCATGGTTATGAAAAAATAATTTAGGGATAATATGTGTAAGAAGGGTTCTAGTTACAAATAATTTAATGGGACACTCTATTAATGTGTTTTTTATGTTTCCATGTTTACAGATGCATTAGATCTATATGATTCTGTCATGGATAGTAATTTTATATAAGGAATTTTCATATTTAATATGATATATATATATATATGAATATATTTATATATATAATGTATGGGTCATTATAAATTATATGTAAATTAAAAAAATTAGATTTTCATCATACAATAAGTAACATGCTGAAAATTCAAACGGAAAATAAAAATAACGAATGGATTCTAAATAGTTCCAAGGGAATCACATTTGATATTTGAATGAAATTAATTTTTTATTTAAAATAAACGACAATAAAATAATAATGAATTTAATAAAAAAAATTCACTGATATTGAAAACATGGAACATCATTTATATCAAAATTCAAGAATAATAAACACATATTATAAAAATATATCAAGAAAAAACATATATTGGAATAAACTATAATTTTATTACATATGTTATTTTGTATTCAATAGTATCCTTTTCTCAATACCCACTATAGTGGAATAATCCCATGTAATGAATAAAAAATCATCAAATAAGAAAAACAATAAAAGGATACATACTTCCCATGGAGTATATAAATTGAGTGAGATAAATTTTATAAGGAATCAATAAAAAATTTATCATGAATAAGAAAATGGAATATTTGATAGGGAATTTGTACATAATGAGAAACAAAAACCCCCTGAGAAGAAAACATATGGAATTATGGTAGGGATATCCAAATAACCACTAGGATAAAACAATCCTTGTATTTTAGTTTCAATTTGATGACCATTTCCATATAGTTTTGTTTTAAAGAGATATTCCTGAACTAATGTTATTGTATAAATAGGTGATCCTTATTAGAATTGTATAATTTAAAAAGGGTCCCCGTAACAATTCTTATTCCATATATAAATTATAAATTTCTATAGAAGGTTTCATCACAATATATCATTAGAACATATCATAGTGATGAACCTTGTACTGTTGATATATTTTATGATTATTTACCAAAATAATATATATTGAATGGATTTTAAAATAAAATATATATATAAGATAATAATCATTATACATTATACCTAAATGAATAGTTTTTTTATTTAATTTTTGTCAGTGTAGGATAAATTACCAAAATTACCCCTTTATATTAATTAAACCCCCATTAACAAAATACTATCATTGGAGGGAATTTTATTTCAAAATGGAAATCCATTTCAAATAATGTGTTATATATTCAAAACTAATTGAATATTCCCAAAACCACAATTCACTTTGATAAACCCAACAAACAGACATTATTATTCTCTTATAGTACATGATTAAACACCCTATGTAAATATGTTCTTTTTCACCTTTGAAACTATTTTGTGGATTTTTATAAATGATTGGTGTGGAAGGAAAATTTCAAACAATTATATGGTTTTAAATATATAAGTATCCCTTTTAAGAACCAAATATAATAAAATAAATATTTTATTGACACATTTCTAATGACCTATTAATTATGAGCACCTTCTAAATAATGATATTATTATTTCTAACAAAGTATGAAATATTTAATGTTCTATTTAATATTCCAATGTTAATGAATTTATTATTACAAACTATTGGGTCATTCTCATTAAATATTTTTAATTACTGATAAGTAAAAGATATCTACAAAATTTTTTATTTTGATATAAAATATTTTATATTTATATTCATGTCCATAATAGTAAAATAATATGTTCCATGTTTCAAATATATCAAATATATATCTTTATACAAATAAAATTAATTACAAAGAAATAAAAGTATACTTTATTAGAATTTTTTCGAATCAAAGTTAATTTATATAAATCATAATTAATTAATCAGAAATTTTCCCTCACACATTCAAGAGTCATTAAAATATAATGGTTGTTTTATGATGTCAAAATATACTATTTTGATTGAAATAATAATTTCGTGGGTCATTAAAATGAGCTATTTGTAAATCACATTTGGAATTTGGAAATATTTTCTTTGAGAATCTGAGTACAACTCATGTAAAAGTTTGATTATTTTTGTTTCATTTGAAATATTCAAATTCGTAAAAAAGAATGAAAATTTAAGAGTACTAATAGTGGAATTTAATGAATCAAAAAAAAAAGTAAATTATTGTCAATGAACATAAAAATATCGTAGGTTATGGAATTAATATCCCTAACATAAGGGAAGAGTAGTGTCCAAACTATGATGAAGAATTGGTAGAGTAAAGGAGGTTTGATCAATTTTTTTAAACGGTATAAAATATTCAATTGAACGAAAATTTAATATGGAATGTATATTAAGATGATTATAAAATATGGTTAAAAGATATTTTCTTGTTAAATATAAAGGATGATAGTTATATTTTAATGAAAATTATAATTCTGATTTTTTTGTTTTTTATATATATTATTTAAATTATTTTTGATATTTGTTTTATATTCTCCATTAATATTGTATCTATGTTTCATTTCCAATGTTGTTTATATAATAATGATATTAAAAGTGTGATATGGTATGAAAATTTTTTATTAGAAAAAATATAGATGAATTTATCATTTATATTTCATCCATAAGATTAATTATTAAAATAAATACCAATTTCAACTAAATAAATCTCAGATACCTTTCATTTAAAAACATATGTGTATATGAAGTGGTGAAAAAATTTATACATACAATATAAATTCAAATTAGATTTATATTATAAAAATATATAATATAGTCATGGGAATCATTCATAATTATATCATAGATTATGTATTGAAGCATATTATATGTATAAAATCAATTTAATAAATCAAATAAATGACATATTTTATAAATAAATATGATATAATATAAGAGACTAATTTAATATATGTAAAATCAATTCCTTCAACATAATATAGTGTATTAGTGTTAGATTTATAATGTAGATCAAATTCATACTAAAATCCATAAATAATTAGATAATGGTTTCCATGAAAGCGAAAAACCCAATAATTACTATAAACATGTCAATTTGTTGAATATCGCACATGGAAAATGTAGATGAATATCAGATAGAGTGGATCATAATATCTGTTATAATTGTTTTCTGTCTAATATGAGTGAAAGTAAGACCTTTCTCATTTTGGAAATTAAATTCTACTAAAAAATAAACATAATATTTATAAATATATATATATATACTATAATAAATTTATAAAAAAAATAATAAAACCTATGTTTCAATGAATATATAGTAATAATAATCCATTGATAATTATATGAAAAATAAAATGGATATCTAAAATAAAAAAATAAAAAAAATCGCATTTTGAGTCTTCAAAAATTAATATTCAACATCATTGAAATATTTATTTTCCTATAAAAACATTAAGAATCAAAATTGAATTAATTTTCATTAATTCAATTTTAAATATAAAATTTTAAATACCCTTGAAATAATAATGTATAAATTAACAATTAAGTGTCCATGAAATTCAAGAAATGAAAATTAATGTTCTTGATTAACGTATAATATTGAATGGTCAACATTCATGTTTTCCAATAATGTTAACAAACCCTTAAAAAATTATCCTGAATATCGATAGTACTCAGTCACCTGCACTATGGACCAGTAAAAATATTTCAAAACCCAAAAACATCATTATCATAATTTTTT
This sequence comes from Viscum album, assembly GCA_963277665.1. Taxonomy (NCBI): domain Eukaryota; kingdom Viridiplantae; phylum Streptophyta; class Magnoliopsida; order Santalales; family Viscaceae; genus Viscum; species Viscum album. Next base: position 163,742,497 of record OY728157.1, on the reverse strand, counting down.
TTATTATGTTAAAAAATACTTAAAAATATAATTTCTTTGTGTTATGATGCTTGAATAATAATGTTTTCAATAAATATAAGTTTAATTAAGAAATAATGTGGATATCCAATTTCAACCTAAAAAATGAAAAATAATAATTTCTTGTTTTCCCATATAAATAATTCCTTAATTACATAAATAATGATTTTTAATTAAAAAACCCATTGGTGTTGCATTATGTATTAATTATATATATTAAAAAATCTAGATAAATTTTTTCAATTAAAATAATATTATAATTATCAAATATACATTAATTAATTTAAATGGATCCACCATCAAACTAAAATTGCAATAAAATTAATATTTAGAAAAAAATTTGAAATATTAATTTTCTGAAATCTATAAACAAAAATAAAAAAATTATCAATATTTTTATAATCAAAATCATTAAAAACATTCTTTATAAATATAAAAAAATCACTAAAAAATATGTTTAATTGAATAATACATATTTAAAAAATATCATTGTTTACATTTTTCTCTAATAATAATACCTTCATACAACAAAATAATAGTATCAATCATGAAATATAGTTTTTGAGATCTTTCAAATACATAGCTGACCATCAAAAATTATGAATGAAATTTTTTATCAAACATTATAGATCTCTTTACATTATATAATGTGACTATTTATGAATACCAAAAAAATAACCTGAAACAAATTTTATGTCTACTCATAATAGAGAATATATCTTTAACTATTCACCTGAAATTTGGAATATATAAATATTAAAGTAAATGTTTATGACTATTCTTATATATAATGAGTCTTAAAGACAAGATATCCTATTATTTTCCACACAACATAGTATGTTACCACAATTATTATATATCCAAAAATGTTTAGGGAAGAACTTTTGTGACATTAATTTTCAGTATACATTGTTATTCATTAGAATCTGAAAAATACATTATGTACTCTTTTTCAATTTCACAATCACATGGACTATTATTTAACTATTCATTTTCACCATAAAAAACATAATTATGATAAAAATGAATAATTTTATCTTTTGTCAAATAATATTCAAGTTCAAATAACTCGATGATATTTTTGGGAAAAACATATGTTAGATATATATATATATTGTTTTCTAATAAGGTTATCAATCATGTTATTTCATATATATTTATAATGTGCCCCAAATTTAATAATTCCATTGTAAAGACCCGTAAAAATCAAGAGAATTTTTTTCTTAATTTTCTTTGGAATTTTACAAGAATGTAGTTTCTGACGGCACGTGATTCCGAGGCCCGGTGTGCCCGGAATCATTTTCCAAAGTTTGGCTCGGGTACATTCAGTGAACGAACAAGAAAGTTTTTCTAACTTTTGAACCAGTGCTCAGAATCAAATTCCGAGGGCACTAATGGAAACGCAATGCCGGTACTTTCCTATAAATGCCTCTTCTGGAGTTGCGTTTTCTCGGGTGTGGTTTTTAATTTTTTAGGTTAAGTGAAGAAAATAAAATAAAGTGGTGCGACAACTTTATTTTATTTCACTTAAAGCCACTTAAATCCACTTAAAGCTGATTATGCTGAGTTGAAAAGGATAGGGTGGAACCCAAAATATCCTACCCACTTGGTAGGATATTTGTGATGTGGGGCCCGCACGAGCCACACTGTTTCTTTTCCCCTAAGTAACGCACCCGCAGCCCCCCTCTTAATGAAAGTCAACTGGGGCGTTTTATAAAACTCTTAAATGCTCCTATTAAATAGATAGTTAAGTCGTTACCATTAATTCACTAAATTAATGGTTCGTTTCTTAACATGTTTTCAAACGGTTTGCATAATATAAAATAAGACCAACACCTTTTTTTTGTTGACGGGTTGATTGTTGAGGGAATTTGGAGAATCTGTACCTTCTTTCCTCTTCGTGAAGAACGAGAATAACATGAAGAATGCGAAGAATGTGAAGAACGCCGAACCCTCGGAGCTCGGCGACGCGACGCCGTGTTCTGCGACGCTGACGATTCTCCTTCCACGACGCTTCTTCCGAGATGTTCTTCCCCTCAACAATCTCCGATCATCAACTGGTTGAGGTAGGAGATTTAGGATCATTTAATTTTTTCTTTGTGGATTTTATCCTTAACATGGATTTAATTCATGAAATTAAATCTGTGTGTTTTCGTTAACCCTCAGTGATCGACGACGCGACACCCTTCTGCGACGCGATGATCCTCTTCTTCCGCGATGGTCAATTCCGCGAAGAACTCTCGTTCGACGACAGCTATGAAGTAGGGGTTTTATTTGAGAATAATTTTAATTCCCATGGTTGTTCCTTCTAAAACAAAGAACCCGAATCAAAGTTCAATTTTAATATATTAAAATTGTGCCTTGTTTTTTTTCATGTGTTGAATATTATTCCCAGTTGTTATGACCTAACACGGAGGGTGCGGGCCAAACAAACACGGCCCGACAACCCTCCGCAGTTTTTCTTTGATGCGTGGATTAACAGAGTTTACGAAATGGGCTCAGAATGGAGATTGGAAGCCTTCGCAGTAGAGTTCGGATCCCAGGAAAGCCGTTGGCGCAAACCGCAGGCAAAACGGACCACCGGAGCGCGTCCAGTGGTCCTCGGAAGTACCCACCGGTGCCGGCGGCCGGCCGCCAGGATGCGGCGGTGCCCGGCGCAACGTCGGGAAGACCCACCGCGGCTGAAGCCATAGCGGCAAGAGACGGTCCCGCGGCCACACGGGACCGAGGGGAAGGGACGCGGCCTTGCGCTGTATCCGGTGACACGGGGTGGCCCCCGCGCGGGGGGCCGTGGCTCCTTGGGTGCGGCCGCTCGGCCAGCACCGAGCCGCCAGACCGGCCAGCCGAGTTGCGCCTAGGCCGGGCTGGGCCGGGTCGCGCCGGCCGGGCTGGGCCGAGTCGCGCCGGCCGGGTCGGGTCGCGCCCCGCCGGGTCAGACCTGAACCCGGGTCAGGTCGACCCGGTTCGGGCCGACCCAGGGGGGTTGGGTCAGGTCGGTCCGGGCCCAGACCCCCCATTTTTGGACTTTTTAGGTCTTTTGCTCATAAAATGAGCTACGAGACTCCAAACGATGCGTCTTTAGTAGAGATACGATCCTTGGATCGAGACGGTCGTTTCGGTATACTACACCCAAGGTTTCGGAATACTTTCGGTTCGGCCGGGTTGGTTCGTACACGAAACCAACCGGGCCCTCGGAGCGGAAATGCTTATAACATGAGCTCCAGATGTCCGATTGACGTACCGTCAACTTTGATGGATTACTCTACGTGGGACGTATCTTTTGGCTTACTTCGCCCGAGGATTGGATGCAGGTTGAGTACGGCCGGGTTGGTTTTTCCATAAAAACCAACCGGGCCCCTCGGACGAAAATGCCAATAACTCTCAGACAGTGAGTCTGATTGACGCGCCGTCTGCGACGTTGAGTTCCTGTTCACGATACAAAACTTTTGTATACATCAAATCTAGACCATGTGTCAGTTGATGTATCAGCCTCTCGGCTCGTGGAGCGGACCCTCCCGAACGAGTTTGTTGTGTGCGGGAACCCTAGAGCTGGCCGCGACTGCTACTGTGACGACGACGACTGTACATTGATCCTCAGTGGATTCGACGACGACGACTACAACACTCAGCGATCCTTTGTGGGTCAATGCTACTGAACCTGTGTGGGTCTGATCCTATGTGGGTAAGCGCTTAGCGGTCCTGTGTGGGCCAGCGCCAATAGATCCGGTGTGGGTCCGATCCTGTGTGGGTCTTTGCGGGGGTTAGTTACCTATCGATCCTTTGTGGGTCAGATCCTTTGTGGGTCCTTGCGGGGGTTAGTAGCTATCGATCCTTTGTTGGCCCGACGGCTTAGATGAATCTTTGGGAATATCTGGTCATCTTTATCGTCATATGAAGAAGTATACCTGTGTGAGGTGAATCCTGTTTTTCTTTCCATTGTGGATTGTGTTGTGCTATCCTGTGTGGACTGGGTGGTACTTGGGCTCAGATATTGGAGCCGAATGAGAATTGATGACTTAGTTATGTATGGGAATATACCTAAGCAGTGTCAGATGTTACTTCGTGATTTTATCTTTCCATTGTGGTTATCCTTTGTGGATTCTGGGAGACCTTCGAGGGTCTCGGGGTCCCTACTGAGTAGGTTATACTCACCCCTTCACGGGCTATACCTGCACTGCGTTGTGTTGGTTGCAGATGAAAGATAGTGCTGATCGTGGTGGAGGCTCGCGGAGCAGGACGGCACCCGGAGGTAGACCACTGGGCGGGACGTACTCGGAGCGGTCGGCTGGACCCGAGGAGAAGTGGAGGCTTTCTGTACCCACCCTTCAGGTGGGATTTACAGTGGGCAACTCAACATTGCGGCTTTACTTTTCAGTTGTTGTTTTCCCTTTCCAGTTGTAGTTTACTTTCAGTTTGGGTTTGTTTACTGGCCCACTTACTTTTCCACACTTACTGTTGTACCAATTTTTACTTAGTGTTTACTTATTCCTACTTGCTCTGTGGTGTTTGTGGTTTACTTTACAATGGAAATGCCTTCACTTTTTCCGGGATTTACGCCTTGGTCCTAGTCGCCAGCCCCTGGCCTATGGAAGGCGGGCTTGGGGTAGTCACGGGACAGGCCCCCGAGGACGGGTCGTGAAAAATTGGTATCAGAGGAGTTCGGCTCTACCGCAGACACTGATCATTATTCTATGTGAAGCAATAGTGTTAAGTGTATTGAGTGTGGTTATCAGTCCAGGGAGCCCAATGTTGGTGTGGCGGCCGACGTATCCGTACACCAGGACCTTGACTTCTGATTTCCGACTTAATGCATGAAAACATTGATTGCATGTGTGTTTCAAGTTTTCCTTGTGATTACTTTGTATCAGCTCACAAGGTATACTGTTCTGACCGTGGCGCACCTGTTTCTTTTTCAGGATGGCCCCACGATGGCAGCCAGCTAGGGTTCCGAGAGTTGATCATGACGACATCTCGCCGAGCGACGAGGCCTCGGTGTTGGGCCGTTTGACTGTAGAGGCACCGACGATACCTCTACCCGCCGAGCAACCGATGATTCCAGCCCCAGCCACTGACGATGCACGTTTCCTTAGAGCTCTGCACGAGTTTCAGCGGCAGCGACCGCCTAGGTTTCGTGGGGAGACAGATCCCCAGGCAGTCGAGGACTGGCTGGACGTAGTTTTACGAGTTTTCAGGCTAGTGAGGACACCATCAGACCACATGGGGATCATCGCAGCGAGCCTACTGCACGTAGCAGCAGGCCGATGGTGGAGCTTGATTCTCCAGGTGCACGATGAGGCATCTCTCCTCTAGACAGATTTTTATGGCTTCTTCTCCTCAAAGTTCGTCCCGGCCACCCTTTGTGCGGTGCACATCCAAGAGCTTCTTCAGCTGCGGTAGGGCGGCTTGACGGTCGCCCAGTACTCAGTGAGATTTACTGATCTCTCGCGCAACTCGACCAACATGGTACGTGACCCATTCATCCACGCCAGAACCTTTGACCAGGGATTGAGACATGAGATCAGGGCATCACGGATCTCCCTCAGCATTCCGACTCAGGCAGGACTAATGGAGCGAGCCCTTTTGATCGAGAGATTCCTTGCTGAGCCTTCATCAGCAGCGAGACCTACCGTGGGGCGACACATAGAAGAGTCTTATGCGGTAGGCAGTCAACGGATGACTCAGGGGTCCAGGCAGACCAGACCCTCACGTAGACGACCTCAGGACACTGGCTCAGCAGTGTGGGGAACACATTGTGCAGCTAGTCTTTCGAGAGGTAGGCATTGATACACATGCGGCGGGCATGGCCACATGGCTCGTGACTTCCCGACCCACCATGCCGAGGAGTAGTAGACGGTTGTGGGGCCACCCAGGCAGATGCAGAGGGTCGACCGTGGCGGTCCGCAGGGAGGAGGTGGACGAGGTAGAGGAGTTATCCGAGTAGTAGGTGGTGGGCGATGCGTTGAGGCTCTACCACCACCACCACCAGGAGGTCCACCCTGACCACAGGGAGCTGGCGGGTAGAGATAGGCACAACTCCAGGCAGCGGAGACCTACGACCACGGCGCGCCCGAGATGATTCGAGGTACTATCTGTTTCTATTCCACCTTTGCTGCAGTTCTTATAGACACAGGAGTGAGTCACTCTTTCATAGCTGCTTCCCTTGTTCGGAGCTCGGAGATTCCGACAGAGCCGTTGGCTCGATCCTTACGGCTAGAGACTCCTACGAGAGCAGACTCGACGATTACACACTGGTGCAGGCAGTGTGAGCTTACTCTAGGAGGCGAGAGCTTTGTCTGGGATCTTCTTGTAGTGGCGTCGAGGCCTTACGACGACATCTTGGGCATGGATTGGTTATCTACAGTTCATGCTCAGATCGACTGTATTAGGCCTAAGGTGCAATGTGTACGCACCGACGGGAGCAGGTTCACCTTTAATGGTGAGAAGGGAGCCTTCACAGTACATGGTGGACTTCCATAGAGGAGAGGACAACCCATCACTCATCAGTTGTCTAGCCTCATCCTAGGAGCAGTTGACGTATGAAGTCCTAGTTTTCCTGCAGTGGTGGATCAGTACGCGGACGTCTTTCCCGACGACGTTCCAGGGATACCTCCTCACAGAGTGGTATAATTTCATATTGAAATGTACCCCGAGAGAGCCCCGATATTGACTCCAGCATATCGGATGGCCCCGGCTGAGCTTCAAGAGCTACGGGTACAGTTGGAGGACTTGCAGGGAAATGGTTTCCTCCGACCCATTGATTCACCCTGGGCTTCCCCGATATTGTTTGCCAAGAAGGCGGATGGGAGCTTGCGACTTTGTGTCGAATATCGTCACCTGAACTAAGTGACAGTGAGGAAAAAGTATCCGCTACCGAGTATTGATGACCTCTTCGATCAGCTCAAGGGAGCAAGGTGGTTCTCGAAGATAGAACTTAGGTCAGGCGATCATCAGCTCAGAGTTCAGGATGAGGACGTGCAGAAGACGGACATCAGATGTCGGTATGGACACTATGATTTCATGGTTATGCCTTCCAGCATAACCAATGCTTCAGCGGTGTTCATGGGCCTCATGAACATGATCTTTCATCCATACCTTGATCGATTTGTCGTGGTCTTCATCAACGACATTTTGATATACTCGACGACTGAGGTGGAGCACGCCTACCCCTTACGGGTTGTACAAGACACACTCCGAGAGCACCAGCTTTATGGAATGCTCTCGAAGTGTCAGTTATGGATACGTGATGTCCACTTCTTGGGACACATCATCTCTGAGGCGGGACTTGCAGTGGATCCTGCGAAGATTGAGGCAGTGCTAGGTTTGGAGCCACCCAAGAGCGTGGCAGAGGTGCGGAGTTTCTTGGGACTAGCTGGATACTATCAGAGATTTGTGCCAGACTTCTCCAGAGTTGCGGCACCACTCTCAGATCTTACGAAGAAGGGGAAACCCTTTGTGTGTTCAGACAGATGTCAGTAGAGCTTTCAGGAGCTGAGATAGAGATTGACCAGTGCCCCTATCTTGAGGTTGCCTGAGGAGGGAGTAGGGTATGTAGTCTACTGCGATGCATCAGGGACCGGACTTGGATGTGTCCTAATTCTGGAGCGGGCTGTGATCTCCTATGGATCAAGTCAGTTGAGGCTGCATGAGAATAACTACACTACCCATGACCAGGAGTTAGTAGCAGGAGTCTTCGCTATGAAGACATGGCGACACTACCTGATGGGCGAGCGCGTTACAGTCTTTTCTGACCATCAGAGTCTCAGGTACATCTTCTCTCAGAAGGACCTGAACCTGAGACAGTGGCGATGGCCCGAGTTCCTCCAGGACTATGACTTTGAGATAGTCTATACTCCTGGGAAGGGGAACGTGGTAGCCGATTCTCTCAGCAGGAGGACATGCATTCAGCTACTCGAGGAGGCGACAGAGGAGCTAGCCGCTTTGCGGATATCCTTCGTGGATAGAGATGGCACGCCCTTCCTTCAGTCTCTCACTGTATCTCCTCCACTACTACAACCGGTCAGAGAGGCACAACGTGGGGACGCTGACTATGAGACGCAGTGTGCACAGATATCCTCAGGACATGCACCTGATGGTTTCTCCTTTGGAGAAGAGCATGACATCCTTTTCAAAGGACGTACCTTAGTACCAGTCACTTTATGAGAGGAGGTGCTGAGACAGTTTCACACTTCTCCTTTGGCGGTACATCCTGGAGTGGCGAAGATGTACCAAGACCTCAGACGACAGCACTGGTGGCCGGCCATGAAGAAGGCTGTAGTAGAGTTCGTTTCTCGATACCTCACCTGCTAGCAGGTGAAGGAAGAGCATCAGGTACCATCAGGCTTGGTACAACCCTTGGAGGTCCCAGAGTGGAAGTGGGATGGGATATCTATGGACTTCGTGACTGGGCTTCCATGCACTTCCAGAAGTCACGACTCCATTTGGGTGATTGTCGACTGACTCACCAAGTCAGCTCACTTCTTACCCATCAAAGAGAAGGTCTCAGTGGAGAGCTTGGGGCGTCTCTAAGTTTAGGATATTGTATGGCTTCGAGGTGTGCTATCATCTATCTTCTCCGATCGAGATGCTCACTTTACTTCCCGGCTTTGGAAGGGGTTGCAGGAGGTGTTCGGGACGCAGCTACGTCTGAGCACCGCCTTTCACCCTCAGACGGATGGTCAGACAAAGAGGACCATTCAGACTATAGAGTACATGCTCTGCGCATGTGTCCTAGACTTTGGTCACATCTGGGAGGACCACCTACCCTTAGTGGAGTTTGCGTACAACAACAGCAACCACTCCACCATCGGGATGGCACCATATGAGGCGTTGTACGGAAGACCCTGCAGATCTCCTTTGTGCTGGACAGACCCTGGGGAGTCAGCACTTGTGGGACTAGAGATGGTATGTGCCATGACAGAGAAGGTTCAGGTCATCCAGGAGAGGATGAGGACAGCTCAGAGCCGACAGAAGTCATATGCTGACAGGAGGCGGAGGCCACTAGAGTTCGAGGATGGTGACCACGTCTTCTTGCGTGACTCACCTCGACATGGATTACGGAGATTTAGCCGAGGCGGCAAGATGTCTCCATGCTTCATCGGACCATTCCAGGTCCTCAGCAGGATCGGCGAGGTGGCTTATCACCTGGCTCTACCACCTCAGTTGCATCGGGTGCACGATGTCTTCCACGTATCTCAGTTGAGGAGATACGTGCACGACCCGATGCATATCACTGGCCACGGGGAGCTGGACGTTGATGATGGGGAGACTTTTGCGGAGGTCCTAGTGGATATTGAGGATCAACAATAGCGGGTCCTACATAGATGATCGATTCATCGAGTGCGCATCAGATGGCAGCATGGGAACCTCCATTAGAGAACTTGGGAGCGGGAGGCTCAAATGTGTGCTCAGTATCCACATTTGTTTCCCTAGCTTATGATGTATCTTTATGGGGATGTAAAGCCCTGAAGTGGGAGTGATGTAAAGAACCATAAATTTCAAGGAAATTTTTTTCTTAATTTTCTTTTTAATTTTACAAGAACGCAGTTTCTAATGACATGTGATTCTGAGGCCCGGTGTGCCCTGAATCATTTTCCGATGTTTGGCTAGGGTAAGTTCAGTGAACGAATGAGCAGGTTTTTCTACCTTTTGAACTGGTGCTCGGAATCGAATTCTGATGGAACCGATGGAATCTCTGCGCTGGTACATTCTTAGAAATGCCTCTTCCGGAGTTGCGTTTTCTTGGGTGTGGTTTTTAATTTTTGGGGTTAAGTGAAAAAAATAAAATAAAGTGGTGCGACAACTTTATTTTATTTCACTTAAAGCCACTTAAAGCTGCTTAAGCTGAGTTGAAGCGGATAGGGTGGAACCCAAAATATCCCACCCTCTTGGTATGATATTTTTGAGGTGGGGCTCGCACGATCCCCACCGTTTCTTTTCCCCTAAGTAACGCACCCGCATCCCCCCTCTTAATGAAAGTCAACTGGGGCGTTTTCTAAAACTCTTAAATGCTCCTATTAAATGGACATTTAAGTCGTTACCATTAATTCACCAAATTAATGGTTCGTTTCTTAACATTTTTTCAAACTATTGTCATAATAATAAAATCAGACCAACACCTTTTCTTTTTGTTGACGGGTTGATTGTTGAGAGGATTTGGAGAATATGTACCTTCTTTCCTCTTCGCGAAGAACGCGAAGAACGCGAAGAATGCGAAGAACGCGAAGAACGCGAAGAATGCGAAGAATTCCAAACCCTCGGAGATCGACGACGCGACACAGTGTTCTGTGATGCCGACGATTCTCCTTCCACGACGCTTCTTCCGCGACGTTCTTCCCTGAAACAATCTCCGATCATCAACTGCTTGAGGTAGGAGATTTCGGATCTTTTAATTCTTTCTTTGTGGATTTTATCCTTAACTTGGATTTAATTCGTGAAATTAAATCCGTGTGTTTTCTTTAACCCTAGGACATCGACGACGCGACGCCCTTATGTGACGCGATGATCCTCTTCTTCCGCGACGGTCAATTACGCGAAGAACTCTCATCCGACGACAGCTACGAGGTAGGGGTTTTATTTGAGAATAATTTTTATTCCCATGGTTGTTCCTTCTAAGACAAAGAACCCGAATCAATGTTCAATTTTAATTTATTAAAATTGTGCCTTGTTTTGTTTTTCATTTGTTGAATATTATTCCCAGTTGTTATCACCTAACGCGGAGGGTGCGGGCCAAATAAAAACGGCCCGACAACCCTCTGGAGTTTTTCGTTGATGCGTGGATTAATGGAGTTTACGAAATGGGGTCGGAATGGCGATTGGAGGCCTTCGAAGCAGATTTCGGATCCCAGGAAAGCCGTAGGTTCTAACCGTAGGCAAAACGGACCACCGGAGCACGTCCGGTGGTCCGCAGAAGTTCCCACCGGCGCGTCACACCAGCACGGCTGTGCCTGCGGCCGCCATGAAGCGGCGGCGCCCAGTGCGCCACCGGGAAGACCCGCCGCGGCTTCAGCCGCGGCGGCGAGAGCCGGTCCCGCGGCCGTGCGAGACCTCGGGGAAGGGACGCGGCCTTGTGCCGCGTCCAGTGACACGGGGCGGCCCCCGCACGGGGGGCCGTGGCTCCTTGGGTGCGGCCGCTAGGCCAGTGCCGAGCTACCAGACCTGCTAGCCGGGTCGCGCCCAGCCGGGTCGGACCCAGACCCAGGTCCGGTAGACCCAGTTCGGGCCGACCCAGGGGGGTTGGGCCGGGTCGGTCTGGGCCCAGACCCCCCGTATTCGGACCTTTTTGGTCTTTTGCTAATAACATGAGCTATGGCCCTCAGAACGACGCGTTGTTAGTGGCGATGCAATCATTTGATCGAGACCATTGTTTCGGTATACTACGCCCAAGATTTTGGAATACTTTGGGTTCGGTTGGGTTGGTTCGTACACAAAACCAACCGGGCCCTCGGAGGGGAAACGCTTATAACTTGAGCTTCGGACGTCTGATTGACGTACCATCGACTTTGATGGATTTATCTAGGTGAGACGGATCTTTTGGCTAACTCCGCCCGAGGTTTTCACGTAGGTGGAGTACGTTCGGGTTGGTTTTTCCTTAAAAACCAACCGGGCCCCTGGGACGAAAAAACCAATAACTCTCAGACTGGGCGTCTGATTGACGCGCCATGTGTGACGTTGAGTTCCTTTTGACGATATAGAACTTTTGGATACATCAACTCTGGACTATGTGTCAGTTGATGTATCAGCCTCTCGGCTCGTGGAGCGGACCCTCCCGAACGAGCTTTCTGTGTGCGGGAACCCTAGAGCTGGCTGCGACTGCTACTGTGATGACGACGACTGTACAGAGATCCTCAGTGGATTCGACAGCGACGACTATAGCACTCAGCAATCCTTTGTGGGTTAGTGCAACCGATCTTGTGTGGGTCTGATCCTATGTGGGTCAGCGCTCAGCAGTCCTGTGTGGGCCAGCCCCTACAGATCCTATGTGGGTCTGATCCTGTGTGGGTCTTTGCGGGGGTTAGTTACCTATCGATCCTTTGTGGGTCTGATCCTTTGTGGGTCATTGCGGGGGTTAGTTATCTATCGATCCTTTGTGGGTCATATCCTTTGTGCATAATTGCAGGGGTTAGTACCTATCGATCCTTTGTGGGTCCAACAACTTAGATGAATCAGTTGCAATATCTGGTCATCTTTATCGTCATATAAAGAAGTATACCTGTGTGAGCTAAACCCTGTTTTTCTTTCCATTGTGGATTGTGTTGTGCTATCCTGTGTGGATTGGGTGGTACTTGGGCTCGGATATTGGAGCTGAACGAGAATTGATGACTTAGGTGTATGTATGAGCATATACCTAAGCATTGTCGGATGTTATTTTGTGATAATATCTTTCCTTAGTGGCTATCCATTGTGGATTCTGCGAGACCTTCGGGGGTCTCGGGGTCCCTACTGAGTAGCTTATACTCACCCATGCGCGGGCTATGCCTGCCCTACGTTGTGTTGGTTGCAGACGACGGACAACACTGATCGTGGTGGTGGCTCGTGGAGCAGGACGATACCTGGAGGTGGACCACTGGGCGGGACGTACTCGGAGTGGTCGGCTGGACCCGAGGAGCAGTGGAGGCTTTCTATACCCACCCTTCAGGTGGGATTTCCAGTGGTCAGCTCAACGTTGCAGCTTTACTTTTCAATTGTTGTTTTCCCTTTCCAACTGTACTTTACTTCCAGTTTTGGTTTGTATACTGGCCCACTTACTTTTCCACACTTACTGTTGTACCAGTTTTTACATAGTGTTTACTTCTGCCTACTTGCTATGTGGTGTTTGTGGTTTACTTTACAAAGGCAATGCCTTCCCTTTTTCCCGGATTTACGCCTTGGTGCTAGTTGACAACCCCTGGCCTATGGAAGGCGGGCTTGGGGTAGTCACGGCACGGGCCCCCGAGAACGGTTCGTGACATCCATACTTAATTTTTATAACTCAAAAATAAAAATTCATAACTCAAAATTCAAGCATTTATATAATTTCAAATAAGAATATATTATAATATGAAATATTTTCTAATAATCAATTAACCATTTCGAATACATGTTAATATGAAACCATATTATATAATTATAGGGTCAATAAAAATTCTAAAATAATAATTTCTAAATTAAAACTAACAACAAAACCCATCATAATTTTGAAAACATGAATATATATATGTTATTGAAATAAATTTCATAATCTAAATATTAAAAGAATAATTTTAACAATAATGAATCCATAATATAAATCTAATTACATCATAATACAAATGAAATGCCAAATTTATTGTATAAAAATCAGTAAATCTGGAAAATTTCTATTCTAGGAATTATATAACCTCCTAAATGAAGAAAGATCCCTTTATTTGGTATTTATAGTTCCATTATATATAACATAATCTATATGAAAAATATTTATTTCATAATAACTTGAATTTATAAACTGGTTTTTATAAAACTACACTAATACTAATAAAATAATTGTTCTAAAAAACATTATAATACCATTAATAGTAAATTCACCCAAAAATATATCCTAAAGAATAGTTGTTGCTATAATAATAATTTTTAAACATCATGTAAAATAGTTAAAATCAAATTATATTTTTTATATACATATAAATAGATTTAACATAGTAAAAAATAATTTTTACATCCATCAAAATACAATTTATTTCCATTAAAATATAAATATTTCTATTTCAAATATAACATCGTAACACAACTCGACTATTTATAAAAATCAAATACTACTATAAAAATATTACAATACCATTTTTGTATAATCAAATTGATTAATTTTTAGTAATTAAAATCATAATATATGTATCTTTTTTTAAATGAATTACAAAATTAAAGTTAAATGTTTGATGTTTCCATTAAAATTATAATTACACAATTAGTAAAACATTTTATAAAATTTCAGAGATATATAAAAAACATTATAACAACTGTTACATTCCAGTTATATATGACTTTGAATGACATTACATAAAAATAATTCAATATCAATTATAATAAAATATATAAAATAAAATAAATTAATGGTAAACGAATACATATTTCAATCAATTTAAACTCTAATATTGATATAAATGGGTTGAAATAACTATATATGATTCATTTTAAAAATAAAGAAAAAACCTATATTCTTAATATTTCATCATTTATATTATTGTTTCATATGAAAATAAATCCATACATTTAACCAATAGAAATTGAAAGAATTTTTTTTAATAAAAAATTTAATATTTATGGAAATGAAATTTTAGTGATACAAAAATATATATGGCTACCCATTAAATAATATCTAATTATTTTAAAAAATTCATTTACTATTTACAAAACAACTAATATGACACTTTAAAAATTGGTGTTGATTTAATTTTATAATATAATATCCTATATCAAGATATGACATGATTGTTGAAATATGTCATTATAAAAAATATATATATTACCAAGAAATATAACGTACAATAACATAAAAATTGAAAAGAAAAATGTTCATACATAATTCAATGAAATAAATATTATTATATAATCTTCATATTATAGAAAAATTATTTGATAATATGTATATGACCTTTTGTTTGTTAATAATATTCTCAATTCAATTGACAATTTTTTTTTATTTCAACAACTATAGATTAAAAATAGTAGTTACCCCTCTATTTAAAATTAATATCAATAATTTTCAGTTCAATTTTGAAAATTTATGATAGAGTTAAAATTAAAATACTTTTATAAAAAAATCTATAACATAATTTTTAAATCAAGATTAAATTAATAAATCAGATAAATTCATTCTATTATGTTATATAGAAAACAAGCTTTCACGTCAATGAAAATTTTAATATTTTTTTAGAAAACAAAATTTTTTATGAATCTATTGTACATTTTAACATTAATAACTCAATAAAAATTGAAATCTATAGGAATATAATTGAATAATCAAAGAAAACACACAATTTGGATTCTATAAAATGACTTAATCAATCATATTTTAGTTTGTAACCATCAAGGAAAGAATTGAATTTTAAAAACGAGTATTCATTAAATTCGAAATAATTTTTTTGTGAATAAAATTCTGAATTACAACAATCATATAGAAAAATATTGTCAAAGACACCCTCTCATTACAATTAAAAAAATAAAATCCTATTGAATATTTGATAGTGACTACTCCATCCTATAAATCCAATGGTAACATTAGTTTCCCCCACAAATTCTTTGTCTGAAAATATTTATGAATTACTCACCATGTTGGGATGATCCAATATCTTCTTACTAAATAATTTCATGTTCATTAATCGATATCATTTTTAACATATTTGGCTATATAATTAGGAATTAAACCAATACAAAAATAACACATTTACAAGTGAATGTTCTAAATCTATATTGATCGATAACCAATTCTTATGTTATTACATGTTAGTTGAATATTATTATCCATATATATTTATTATAAATTATTTTAAAGATGAATATAAATAAAAAATCAAAAAGAAGATTCATTCTGGTGATATAAAAGGTATAACATTAGAATAATATTTATGGACAATAAATTCATGTATGATATAGATTTATAGATAAACAATACACTAAACTAGACTATCATTATATAACACAAGATCATCCATATTACTTCTACATGACTTATTCGTAAATTAGATAATTGTAAACTCTAATGTGTATTATCATTGATCATATCTATAATATTGATAATTTCATAATAGTCTTATATAGAAAAAATGTTATGTTTATAGTATGTGATTAAAATACCATAATGATTCTAAAAAAATAATATACAAATTAAATTTCATTGAAACCTATAGAGAACCCTTATTTTTATACATTTAGATTACTAATTTTTTTGGAACACTTATCACTAGTATATAAATGTGCTACATTATTTCCCAATAGGCCCTTATTTACTAGAACCCTTCTTAGACACATCAAACATAATACATTTCATCAATACCTAGGGAAGAAAATATAAAAAACAGTGATGTTATATGCTCATTAAGGGTAAACATGGGATTCATATAGGCATAAACATGAGCATTGGGGTATGACAACATATCCATAAAAATAGATGACCATACCCTCCAAATCAATGATCATTAACAATAATCCTAAAATGATGATTTGATGTTAAATGATTTGAATCATTAAGTAATAGAAAAAATATTCCATGAAATCATAACATAGGAATAAAACATGGATTTGTGGAAGACACACAAATATATATAATTCTATCCATAGTAGAAAAGGAATTGTTGTGAAGGGTATTTTAATAGAAAAATTCAATTACTGAATAGCGTTAACTCCTTGTTCCATCCCTGTATTGCTGAACCGAGTACACTCCACATTTTAGCCATATAATACTGAACAGATTTCACTTCTCATTCCATACATTTCTATCTCATGACATGTAAATAATTACCCAATTCATTGAATGTAGAAATAAGTCTCACCCACCACATTATGATATCACATATACATGTTACAAAATATCATAAATAATCATATCATAACCAATGAAATTAAGTGGGTATTATAAAAATGTAACCATATCATAACATATTGAGAAATAAAGTTTTCATAATCCTTTTATCATAATCATAACCTGGTAAAATAAAATAGTTTCAAAAGAATATAACTAGTGAAAGAGATACCGGTTCTATAGACATCAAACAAGGAAAACATAATCCATTAAAAGAAATAATATCATTGGAAAAAAAGAATATTTTCCTTATAATGGCATGAGTAACACCCACAAGTGTAATATTATATGGGAAATTATTTTAAAATAACTTTTGAAATCATTTATAGAGGAAATTATCCTTTCTACATTGAAAAATGCATAAAACATATAACCTTTTTGAAAACCTTTTTCTTTAAAAATAGATTTAAAAACATGTAAAAGTAGGGTTTGAAATAATAATAATAATTAAAATCCATTTTACTTTAAAAAAATATTCATGTATCATTTGTACAAATTTTTTAAAACACATTTTTTAAAAAAATATATTTTCGACCAAAGATAGAAATCCGAACAGATTTTCTAAAAAACATGTTATTAATTATCATAATTAAAAAAGAGTTGAAATGTACTAATAATATATGTTGTTATGTTGAATAAATTGTTTATATGTAAAATCATCAGTGTTCATGATAGATAGATCAAAATATTTTATCAAATTATCATAATATTTAATAATCTTGAAAAGCAATGTGACTATTTCAATAAACTCTTTCCACTTGTTTACTTATTAAAAAAATCTAAATGTAAAAAAATGAAATTAAATGAGGAATAAAATATCCTAAAACTAATGATATTAAATATATTAAATGGAAAATTTAAATATATATACCTCTAAAAATAATTTAGTTTCATAATAAAACATAAGTCTCAAATAAAAAAAATTGAAAAAAAACATTTTACCGTTTATGAATCATTTGAAACACAGACCCCATAAAATAAAGATCATAAAATCGATATATAAATACCAATACATTTTAGGTATAAGAAAATTTTAATAAATCCATGGGTAGTACACACTCCCCTCAAAATGAAATGGGTGGGGAATAAAGCATGTATACAACTTAAATAAACTTTTTGGTGAAATTACATTACCTTGTTTCTTTACACTCTTCCTACTCGTAAAATAATCCTTCATAAAATATGTATGTTTTTTATACATATTTTATTGAATAATTTTATCATGTATAATACCCTATATGGTTTTATTATGACGTTGTATTACCCTGTTGTTAAGAATTCAATGTTATGGTTTCACTTCGGGTAATATCTATTTAGTTCTTTCCATTTATTTTATTTGTTATATATTTTACCCTTATACTAATATCATGATTTCCAAAATCTAAAACTTTATATTAATATAATTTATATTCAGTATATTTGTGTAATAATAATCTATATAATATAGAAATATGAAATATAATACACCATTCCTGGAGAAGATAACCCGTACGTACACTTGAATGTAGTTTCTATTCTTTGTTTTGAAATAATGGAAGGAAATGAAGTATATGTTCATAATTTGTATATTATAATTATAGTATATTTTTCATGTCATATATATCATATAATTCCACTAAACGCATATTTTATACATTCTATATCGTATGTGAATGAATCACATCGCTTTGAGGGGGTGGTAGTCGACACTTTCTCAAACAGAATTATCATATTTATACCAAATGGAAAGTATATAGATACGTGTTGTAGGTGGATTAAAAAAATCATAAAATAAAAAATAAATATAATATATAACAATTATAAATATATTCTCCACTATAATTTCCACCGTGAGAGACTATAAGGAAGAATGACTAATCATTATTTCGTGAGGTGGTAGTTGTCCGTACATGTAAACAATAAGTTCTTTACCCATTAGATAAAAGTGTGTGTATGTGTTCGTAGAAAAAATAGAATAAAAACACCAATGTTTATTAATATTATTTTTTTAAAAAATTTATTCAATAATATTTGTTAATGGGTTTTAGAAATGAAATAAAATAAAAGAACTTCAAAATGAAAGTTGCCTCTTATTCACAAAATGCCTTTTAGATTGCACCAATGTGATTACATGGATATATTTTTACCCAATGAGAGTATTATCATATGAGGGGAGGTATTTTAATGTTATATTTGGGTAGATCTTGGCCGTGAAAAATTGGCTTGAGAGGTGCGAGGAATTGGGAGAGCATGAGGCTATTTTGAAGTGGAGGAGGAGTGACACTCTTGTAAATTTTTGGAAAAGGAATTTCATAGACGTTTTTTCCTTGTTAATTGGATCCAATAATAAAAACAATAATTAAAAGGGATGATATGGTCTATATATAGCTATTAAATGCATATTTAAAACTTTTATATTCCTTTTAGTTAATTAAATTTAATGATTACTCCTCAGTTAGGCTTAATTATGAATTTAATCGATGTAGTTAATTTTAATTACTTCCACTAAAATTTTTGGATTCAAACTAATTTGAACATATTATACATTATATTTTATGCACATTACAAATATTTAATTATTTTTCTAAATTATAATAATATAAGTTGGGGAAATTAATTTAAATTTAATCTTACAATCAGGTCAACATTGTGTGTTTCTAATGTAAAAATGATCAAATGTTTCATATGTTTTTTAAACATTTAAAAAGTGAAATATGTTTCAATGGAAAAAATTGTATTAATTTATAAAAATAAAATATAATTATACTTTGAAACAAAATTATAATTTTTTTAACCTTTTAAATAATTTATAAAAAAGGCAATTTGGAATTAAAATATGGTATTTTTTGACTATTCATCCTAAAATTAAGTTTCTAAAAAAAATTCATGAAAACTATCTCTATGATAATTTAAAATTTCTATATTTATAAATGATGATTATTTTTTAAAACTAATCTTATAATATTGTCTAAAATTAATTTTATTTATTATTAGATAAGGATATGAAAAGTAGTTAATTTGAGAAAATAACATTTTTAAACATATAGGGACATTAAAACAAATTATTACACCCATTGTCAATATAATTTATTTATATAAAAAATTATAAAAACATTTTATAATTATTTATTAATATTCATATAATTTTGTTTAATGGATATGTCTCATTTAATTATTAACACAAAAAAATCTTTCGTAGAAACTCATTATTGACAGTAACATACACCAAGTCAATATTTCATGTGACAAATGTCAAGTAGGTTTTGTGTATAACATACAATAATAAATTTTTATATTTAATATAGTCCACTATAGTTCCATGTGAATGTAATGTTCGACTAAGTGAAATGTGGGATATAAATGAAAATTTAACTTATTCAAGAAAACAAGTCCATAAAAAATTAGGGTTACATTTTCCCCCCTATAAAATGAATTTCACCCACACAATTCATTATTTGGGTAATCAAAATTGAGGCATTTCTAATTCATCGTATCCTCATGTCACAATAAAGCTTCCACAAACTAGTGGTTTCTATACAACAATTTTACCATGTGAGTGGTATTATTTCACAGAAGATTCTCTAATTGATCTAGTATTTAAATAGGTTGTTCCTCATAAAAAAGATCTTACCCCAATGGTATGACCTATGAGTTAAGTACATGTGAAGGGTCAAGTATGTAATTACTCAATAGAGATACATGGAACACATCATGGACATGACATAGATTTAGATGAAGTACAAACGATAGGCTACCATCTTGATACAATCAATAATATTAAAGGGACTAATATACCTATGGAATAGTTTTGGTTTCTTCGTGGATCTCATATATATACTCTATGTAACGATTGATAGAAAATCTATTTCAAAAAAATTAAATTATAGATTACATATTTGGTTATCATGATAATGATTCTTCCAACATTGATCTTCATTGATATTATTGTGAATGGTTCTATCCTTCTCAGTCATTTCTTCAGCAATCTCATGTCCAAATAGCTTTCTATATCATACTTCATCCCAAGATGTTGGAGCTCGAAATTTCTTCTCACAGAGGGATTAATAGAGTTCCATATGAATTCTTGAGAAACCTATATTTCATTACTAGAACCCAAGTAGAGAAAATTATTTATCCAAACCATCGTTTTAATCCATAGAATAAGAACTGAATATAATCAATATCTTAAATTGTTCTTTCCAACAAACCATCTATATGGTGATGTTAATATGTGTTGAAACATAAATATATATCAATTTAATTGTCGATACATCTCCATAAAATTGAGGTGAACCTCATATTCTGACCTGATATAGTGAAATATGGTACTCTAGGAAACCTTACTAGTTTTTTATGTATATCTTGGAATACTGGTCTATAGAGAAGTCACCTATGATAGTGATCATGTTTGCTGAATTAGTATGGTGATTGACTACCACCCATATAGCAATGAAACCTTGAGAGGTTTAGGGTAGTAAAATGAAAAAATATATAGTTATTTTCTCCCATTTCCATTCTAGTATGGGTAAAAGATGCAACAACCCTTTAGAATTGTTTCATTTAGACTTAATTTGTAGGTATATCAATCACCAAGATACAAAATCCACGATAAGTCTCATCATTCAATCCCACCAGAAGTATTCTTTCAAGTATCTATACACATTTTTATATCAATGATTAATAAAGAATGAATAATTATGATATTCCACTAATATACCCTTCTACAAATCTGGTATGGAAGGAAAACATGCCGATTCGTGTATGTTATCATCCCACCCTAAATAATAGAAAAATTAGGAATATTTCTAGATATCTTTTTTTGCTCAACAAATTTCTCCTGATCATCCTTAATCATCACTTGGATAGAGGATTTAACATTAATTTTAGAAAGATAATATTTATCCCTTTAATTGGGATATCTAAATCCAACATTTACAAATCATGAAACATTAGATCTTTTATGATCCTCATCATAGATAATCTAGAATGATCATTCTGAATCTATGCATTGGTAACCTTGTTTGTTTTCGCTGGGTAGTAATGTATTAGAAAATTATAATACTTTATAAACTCTAACGATCTTATATGGTACATATTCCACTCATTTTATGTGAATATCTATTTTAGTTTTTAATGATTGGTATATATTTCAAAATATTCTACATAATGATAATTCCTCCATTTTTATTGATAAGTTTTCCACTACTAACTCCAAATCATTATTCGTATACTTTTGATCAGGAATATTCAAATTTCACGAGGAATAAGTGATAAACAATTTATTATTCATAATAAAACATCCAAATACCATCAATATGGATCACTATAGATTACAATCCTTTTTCCACTACAGAGTAATGTAAGTACATGTGCACTGACTAAACTTCTCTTTAGTTCCTTGAAATTTTCCCACATTCATCTTTCAAGAATAAATTGACAGCCTTTCAAGTTAACATGGTTGGAATATTAGATATTAATGAGAAATAACCAGAAACCATTGAAAATATCCATCTAATCCATGAATACTATAAATTATTGTCACCCAGGTTGGTCTAGGGTAGCATTCAGTATCCATCATCTTGGATGGATCAACTGATATACTATATCTTGAGATTTTGTGACCCAAAAATGAAACCTTCTGTATCCAAAAAAACACTTGTTAAATGTTTCATATATTTTCACCTACCTTATAGACTTAACTACAATTCTCATGTGATATTCACACTCATAATTTCTCTTTTAATACATATGAATATCATTAATAAATAATACCACAACATGGTCAAGGTAATCTATAAAGAAACTATTCATTACATCTATAATGATAGAAGGAGGATTAGTAATATCCAAATGAGTTAATATATATTAATAGTGTCTATACCTTGTATGAAATACCATCTTGGGTATATCCTCTTTAATAACCCTCAATTGATGATATCTAGAATAAAGCTTAGTCTTGGAAAAGTAATTAGATCTTTTTAGTTGATCAAACAATTCATCAATATAGGGAATAAGATACTTGTTATTGATTGTGATCTTGTTTAACTCCTAATAATCTTTGTTCAGTCACATAGATCTAAATTCCATTTTCAAAAATATAATAGGTTCACCCCATGGAAACACACATGGATAAATGAATCCATTATCATGATTTTCATAGAGTTTCTTCTTATATTCCTCAAACTCAATTAGGTCCATTCTATAAGGAGACTTTGAAATTGGTGTAGAAACATATATGATTTCTATTAACAACTAAACGTTACATTGTAGGGGATTTATAGGAAACTCTTCTGGAAAGACATAGAAAAATTCTTAAATTATAGTAAAACCATCAATGATATCTTTCCAAAAAACCATTTAAGATTTTTCAATGCATTTTAATGGGAATTATGACCAATAAACTAGATGTAATATCCACATGATGTTCATTCTTATCATCTTATTGATGGATGATCAATGGAAGGTGAGAAATATGAAGCATAACATCCATTTCTGAATAGTTAATGTATACTCTATGCAATTCCAATCAAATCCTACTATAACATAAAATTCAACTACTGACAGAATGATAATATTTTAAGAAATCATATTCCCACAAACTTTATCCAGAGAAAAATCATAGACTTGGGATGGAATCATCAAATCATTAAGGTGTTTTCACTACAAATTCCAAATAATTTTTATTTATTCCTAAAACCAGTAGAAAATTCATTAGATATGAAAGTGTTGGTTGATATAAAATCATATATGACATTAGTAGTTCTAGAGTGGATGATAAATATAACTTTCATAACATCATTATCGAAACCTTATTACGAATAGTGAATTCATGAAATTTATTCTCATCCCTCACCTTAATATATTGTTGAAGTCGATCATCATCAACAGACCATGGGTTTGGGCTCTGGTTAGTATAATTCCAGTTATCTATAGACATTCATTACTAAAGCGAGGGAGGATGATTCTATTAATCTATCTCTACATTAGAATTTTGATCCAACTATGTTTCATCATTTCAACAATTAATTTCCTGATGACAATCTTATCCACACTTAAAAAAATTACTAATCCACTTAATAAAAATTCTTCCATGAATCTTCAAACATTCAAATAATAATATAAATCTCAATGTATTTTCTCCATGGGTTTTACAATTTCTATTTAACTCCACATCCTTTTATTTTCAAAACCAGGAGGTTGATATGGGACTCCAACCACCATTTCATCCTTGATTGTGCAACAAAAAATCACTTTCTAGCTACTAATGTCTCATTCGGACAACACCATCATGACTCACGGAATTAATCCACAAAATTTCCTAACAACATTACTTTTAGGTAGTATGAATTTTGCAAAATCCTACCTCACAATACTTTTGAAAAGCCTCATAGGTACCAATAGATTCATCAACCATTTGCTTCAACTCAAGGAACTCTTTCTCTAACTTGGTATAATGAATATGCGTAATGTAATTTTGAAAAATATGTAATTTAACTCATCCCAATCTAGGTATTCAATAAATATTTCTTCCATGTATTCTTGATTACAATCCACTAATGGTTTTCTTCACCTTCTTATGGATAAATAAATGAAATAGCATTATCAAGCTCCAAAGACTACATAACATAGAATGTATTATCAGTTTTAGAGATCTATTATTCAGGGGAACGGGGATTAAAAGAGACTCCAAACGATGGAGTGAATTTCCTCATGAAAGACTCAATAAAATGTTATTATATCCTTTTCTTATTAGTAACTCCACCTTGATTCATAGTTTGTGAAACTTGTTAGATCATTAGAACAAGGTTTTTCATTTCATATTCAATAGAATTTAGTTTCTCATGAGGACAATCATTGAATTTTACTTCTCAATCACAATTAAGGTCGTTCATTTGGGTTCTATGATTTGACTAAAACCAAAATACATAGTGTAAGAAACAATTATCATACTCAATAACCACAAAATCACAAATATTCATTTATAGGATGCCTAAATGATGGAATCGTACTTTATCAATGACACCATATGTTTATCCATGATTATTCATAGATAAATTATATTAAAATACATCATGATGAACCATGAAGAGTTTGGGAATTCGAAAAGAATATCCCCAATGATTATCAATCTAGATGTGTAGCAATGCCCATTGTCATGTACCCGATTACCCCGAGTTAGGTCTGAGACATATTTTTAGAGTTATTATCCCTAGTTAAATTTGTACCAAAGTCACATCCATTTGTAATATCTAGATATGGATTCATTTTAAGAAACTAATCACTCTATCCTTTACATAAATTCCATGACATTTTCTTATACTTTTCTTTATCCATATACATATCCATAGACTTGTATATAGGATTATTAATAATGTTTTCTTTACATGACATCCGAAGGTTAACTAAACCTATAAACTGATAAAAACTATATCAACCATCAATTTTTGTACATTAATACAAAATAACTATTTTGGAAAACTTATTACATTATATAAAAAGACACCTAAATATCTTACTAGTCTAGTGAATTTGGATACAAGGAATCATTAACATAGGTACAAAAATGGACTAAATTATCTCCCACTAGGTTCTTCTTGACTAGAACCCTTCTTAGACACATAAAACATAACGAATATCTCCATAACCTTGTGAAATAAACATAAAAAGAGTGATCTCATCTTCACATTAGGGGTAAAAAATGGAAAAATGTTAGCATAAACATGATAATAGGGGTATGAGAATGTGATCATCAAAATAAAAGATCATACCCTTCATACAAAATACTATAAATTGGAATAAAGGAATAAATATTTGTAGTTCATATGAAATGAATCATAAGAAAATAAATAACATAATCCATGAATGATTAACATAAGAATAAAGAATTAATAATGGAATTCACATAAGCATATATAATGATTTCATTAGTAATAAATGCACTGTTTTAGAGGCCATCTTAATAGAAAAAGTCTTTTAGTAAAGTAGGTTCACTCCACGTTCTATCCCTGTATTACTGAATCAGATTCAATTCTATTTCTAGACCTGTAATCCTCAACTGATTTTACTCTTCATTCCACACATGTCCATCTCATGATATATAAATCATTTCCCAATGCATTGGTGGGAGATACAGGTCCCACCCATCTCGTAATGAAATCATTTAGACATGTTGAAAAAGATCAAAAAAAATCATATCATATTCCATGAAATGAAATGTGTATTATTATATCATAACCTATAGAAAAATATTGGTTTAATAATCATTTCATTATAAAAAACCATTGTAAATAATATTGTCTCTAAATAATTTAGTATGAGTTCGATAAAGGGGTTTCATAGCCATCATTCCATCAAATAAGAATCCACTAAGAAAAATAATATGAATGGAGACGTAGAATAATTTCTACATAAAGGTATGAGTCAAACAAATAGTTATTATCATAGATGGGAAATAATTTTGAAATATAATTTAAAAATATTTATGGAAAAAAGTATCATTTGTAGAAAAAATACTTTAAAACAAAACACTTTTTCAAATACAATTTTCCTAAGAAATATATTTAAAAACATATAAAAGAATATTAAAAAAATTAAAACATTTTTAAAATTATTTTTCATGGGATTTTTTCTTTATCTATTACTTGAAAATATTTTTGGAATCATTTATTAAAATGATGTTTTTTAAAAAATATTGATCTCTGACTGAAGAGATAAATATGGTTAGATTGCCATAATCAATTTCTTAATTATCATAAGTACCAAAGTGTGGAAAAATGGAAATAATACAAGGATATATCTTGAGTAAACATATGATAAAGAAACTCATGAGTGTTCATGAGATAAGAATCCTAATATTTCATCAGGGGAGTTATAATCATTAAAAATCTCAAAATACAATAAAATTGTTTTAATAAACACCAACGACTTGGTTACATTGGATCATACTCCCCATGCATGAAATGAAATTACATGAAGATTAAAATATCATGAAAATATAAATATTATTTATATGAACTTTATAATGGATGTATATGAACCTCAAAAAACAAATTTTGTTCAAAACAAAACATGAGTCTGATAGAATGGAAATTGAGACAAAACAATTTTTCAGATTTGGTAACATTTGAAACATTAAACACATGAAGTAAACATAAAAAAATGGATATGTAAATACCCATAAATATAATTATAAGATTCATTTAATACGTACAAGGTAAGTATACACTATTAACAATATGAATGGGTGTATAATAAAGCATATATCCCATGGAAATAGAAAGTGAGACAAAATTCCCAAACCGTTTGTCTACACTCTCTCTATACTCGTAAATGTTTTTTGTATAATAAATATAAGATTATTATAAATCTTTTAAATAATAATATTATTCTATATAATTTCATATATGGTTCTATTATAACCTTGTATTACCCTCTTATTAACAATTTCGTCTTATAGTTTCACTTTGGGTAAAATTTTCTTTACTCTTCGCATGTTTCTTAATTTTTATATCATTTATCCTTATAATTATATCATTATTTCTAGAATTAATACCATGATATAAATATAATTTATATTCATTATATTATAATAATAAGAATATATATAATATTGAAGTATGAAATTGAATACACTGTTAATGGAGACTGTAACCCATATGTATGCATGCCACTATTGTTTTATACCAATGGGAGAATCATATAAACATGGTCTAATTTTCTATAGGAGAATCTTGTCAACATGGGAAACCATGAATATAACAAAAACATATATGAAAATTATAATCATAATTCAACAAACGTACATTTCCCAAAAACTTTATCAGTACAAAAGGCATTTCTAATCATGTTTTAACAAATTAATATTGATTCTATTTTTTCACAACAATTAATCTTCAAAAACTTATTTTAAATTTTCTAGTATTTTTAAAATGTAAAAATTCTTATAATTGTGTTTAAAAAATATAGTTTATAAATCAACCCCTTTAATAAAATATTTTGACATCTACAAAAGAATAAAAATAAAAATACCGAATTTTATGTATAAATGGTAGATATAAATGGTTATACGTCACATAATATAACATTATAATTTTTTCAAACACTAAATTTCCCCCAAAAACGAATTTAATTCACTATTGGGGGAGCCATAATTGAAAATTACTCTATGGTTTTCGTTTTTTAAACAATATTTGTTACTTATTAGAGTAATTGGCATGTTTGTTAAATTATGATGATATATATAGACTCAAAAAAAGTGACATTAGTCATTTAAATTAGGTACATCTAAAAAAGTGTAGATGATTCATGGTATGATATTTAAATAAAAAATATCCTATAGTCCAACAAAAAAGATGTTTTTTCAATGTATAATATTCCATAAGCCTGAAATAGACAGTAGGATCCAAAAATAGTATATATATCACAAAGAAACTACTTAGTAATCCATTATGTGACATCAACAAAAACAACTATTATTCATACATTATGGTTTTTGTCACTGCAATAATTACACTTCCCATACATTAACCTGCACATGAATGATCGTATTCCCTTTCATTATGTTATTTTCATATTAGGAAGCTGCACAAACTGATATTTACTACTTCAACTATTTATCTAAGATATAGAAAAATATAGTAGTGTAGTGTGTTTTTTAAAAAAGTTTTAACAACCATCTTCTTCTTATATTTTATAATTTTTGTACCAAAATATGTTTTAATTCTTATTTTATTAATGAAAATCTAAACAATTATGAATAATGAATATATATAAAATTATCATCTAATTTACTCGTGAATAATTCTACATATTTATCACATCACTGTAATTAAAATATTTAATATGAAATCCCATCCATTAATTCACATGATATATATCCAATATAACTCCATAAAATAATAGTATCAATATATGATAATTATTGTTACATTTAAATTCATTTTTAAATTTATTCCACATGTTTAGGTATATATGTAAAAATATCACAGCAAACCCCACTATATCCTTATATCTTTGAAAATCATATTGACTCTGAAAATTATCATTTGATTTTTTATAATTAATAATATTTAATATATATATAACTAATTTTAATTAATCTGATTTGAATATTAAATTATTTAACTCAATTTTTTCATTATTCAAATGTTCACTAAGACTGATGTTTATGCATATAAATTTTTTCGTACTTAAAATTAGGTACACACAAGCGATAATTATGAAACATAAATTTAATATTTACTATATATCAGTGTATCATCATCATGTAAATGATTATTACATAGATAAATGGCGATCCTTATTCAAGTAACGGTTTAATCCCATATAGACAGATGATGGTTACAAGAACTAGTGATTCTAGTAACATAGGCATACATAATTCTTACATAGAACTAGGTGATTATTATATAGTATAGGATGTTACATAAACTCATAGTATATTTCCATTACATTAAAAACTATTGGAATGAGTGATATATAATAATTATAGAGAATCGTGAAGATGTATTATTGAAGATAACATTTACATAGATAAATATTTTTTTTTCAATTTCAGCAAGAAAACAATTCAGATTAATTTGAAATTAATCCATAACAATATTAAATCAAATGAAAAAAGATTCTGACACCCTTAAGGCCTTAACCAAAAATGATAACCATTATTTCACGCATGTTTTAATATGCTATATTTATTGAAAAAAAAATCCAACATAATAACCATACCAAATTAAATATTATCTAAGCATTATTCATTATATAAACTTATCAATATATATAAACCGCTTTAATCTAACAATGAAGCATATTCTTCAGGACATTTCAATAGTATCCAACATGATCATTTTTATCTCAAATATTAAAAAGATCCACATTTATACTCTGGAAACAAAATATTTCATTTATATATGATTCCTATGAATATAAAAATGTTTTCATATAGTTCTTGTTAAAATAATACATCAATTTTTTTTATATTATTTCACCTCAAAAAATTAGTTAAATTTATCAGAATGGTTTGAAGTGAAAAATATAATAAAAAATAGATCATATAGAAATAAATTATAACCTATATTAAAACTATGTCATTATAAACAATATACATTAACATTCCTTTTTAAATAACCATTATATGGATTCTACAATACATATTCAATGATAACATTAATAATTTTTATTTTCTTTTTTTCAAATACATTATGGGTAAAAATTATGATAACATAATTATATAATTTATATCTATAAAAATAAATTTTACATAATAAAATTCATAAATTAATTAATTCAACCATATATGAAGCAATCATACATTATTTTTGGGAGTAGTTTATTGGTATGACATAAATTATAGAACTAATGTACCATTTATTTTACATTTATTGTTAAATGTGTAGTTTTACATATATATATAAGATACCTAACCCAAAACTCATCCTCAACTAGAAATTTAATTGGGTTTCAAGGGATACCCTTATTACATATACATCAATAGCCAAATAAAATTTCATGAAAATTATAAACATTGTAAAAACTTTTATTTTTTCCTAAAAAAATTATTTTTTTGAATATAACAAGTCTAAATTAATGAAGAATATCGGATGGAGTGATTTCCACACTCATTGGTTATGTTTGATAGCTGAATAGGGGATGGAGAGGGGCCATTACCCATTTTCATTTTTTTCTTATATATTTTATTTAATTTTATTAATAATATTATTTATTTGAAAGTGAAATTTAATTTTCATCTTTTGAAAAAAACATATATTTTCAATCCAAAAAATAATATAAAAAATTAATTAAAAATAAACATTATAGACATAAATTATCTCATATAATTATATTAATATAATATTCATTAGAATCATAATAATACTCACAATAAAAAATAATAAAGCACCATTTAAATATATATTATTATATAGATAAAAAATTCATATTTATAAAATATTTTTGAAACTCAATATAATTAATAAAATATTAATTTAATTTAAAAAATTAATATATTAAATTATTATGAAGGGTCACTTGATGTATGTAAACATAATTATTTTATACTAATTAAAATTAGTAAAATATCTCTCTACATGGTACATAAGGACTTACATGAAATGTAAAAATTAAATACAAAATATTAGAGACTTCATGGATGATAAAAAAATAATAGGTGTTATTAACTAATCATTATTGGACCAGAAATAAAGGAAATATGGAAAATTACCATATTTTCATTTTAAAAATATTATTAAAATAAATTATCATAAAACATATAAAATTTGTGTCTCAAGGATTATATATATCATGAAGTATTATTAATAATAGTATATTAATTGTATGGAAAAGTTAATGATTTATTTGTCTATAATTAGCATGAATTTCATCCATTAATAACACCTTATTGTAAAGTAGTTAAGGTGTGTATCACACTTGAATACCACATTTAAAAAGCTATGAGTTTTTATGAGACCCCTATTTACCAAAAAATAAAATAATAAACATAAAAAAATTTATAACTTTATCTAATAATATACCACTTTCATTAAGAATATGTTTATTTTATTTTGATACAATATATATAAAAATTTATTTTGCAACAATTTTAACATATACCATAATAATTCATCCCACATGATAAATTATTTTGTAAATAAATTATAATACCCTATTTTAAAATCAATGGATGGAATCATAAGTGAAGTTGAGCTTAGTTAGTTAAAATGGGTAACTTTTTATTATTTTCATTGAGCAAAATTGGAGAATGTAGATAACATAACATCATCACATTACATCAACAAAACATTAAGAGATCCTTACTAAATATAGAAAAGTAAAAATGAATACAATACTTATTTTTCTTTAAAACATTAAAAACATTATAGTAATATGAATCTGATGAAAAAATTGTTTTTGGATCCCACATAACCATATATGATCATTATATAGTAGATTCAGAATCATATTGTTTCCACCCATCAAACAGTGGAATAGTAATCATAGACCTCACACTAATAACATAGTTGATATATAATTATTTCCCTTCATCTATAATATAGTTGTTCCATAATCATATCAATACCTTTAATACTTATCTCATGATATATCATACTCTACCCACTACAGTAGAGGGATTCATAATTCTTGGGCCATCCATCAAATAATAATAGTGATATATATGTTGGAAATGAGATTATAATGATATTCAGATTTCAAAAATACTTATTTGTATTATTTAAATGACATGATATACCTAGTCCATCAATATAAAAGTTTGTATTACATAAATAGAAATAATGTAGGCAATATCCTCAAATTATACCCCACACGTAATAGGAAGACATCAAATGATGTTGACATTGTTGAGAAACCACATAATAATAATGTAGAATAAATTATTTTGAAAACTCGTAATAATAAATCCTTTTTTATCATAAACCTTATGAAAAAGGATTATTTCTAAAAAATACTAATACATGAAAATTAAAAATCATAAATAACATTAGAGGTAAAATAATGTTCTCACAAATAAAAATATAAAAAGATATTATTTTCACAATGTTGTCAAAAAACACCCTCTTCAAAAAAATTGAAATATTGCTTTCAAATATTAATAAATAAAATAACGTAATATAAAATAAACATTATAATTATTAATGTCTAGATAAGTATATATAGATAATTTCCGAATAAAGGGGTAGAATAAATAGAAAAATACCAACATAAATGAAGATGTTGGTTGAGTTCATCATTAAAGTGTCTCATAGGGTACATTATTTCAAATAGAGAAATGAAACTAATATGTGAAATGAAAAACCACATGATAAATCAAATATGAATAAAATATATCACATCTTATAGATATTTTTCATGAATGTTTTTCTAATGTAAATTTATTCATATAAATTTTAATTTAAATATGAGATCTGAGAGGAATGATTATTACTTTGGTAATTATGGAATCAAGACACCCATTGAGGGGATAAATTAACATGGATTTAAAATACATAGATTTTACAGAGTTTTACTATAAGAGGAATATATATGGTATTTTATACATGATATAGGTAGGCATTATTGATTGATATGGGATTCTATATGGAATAATGATGAGATTACACAGGCACCACATTTTATATTTATAGAAATAAAAATATTTGGAGAATGTGTCATGGAAATAATTACTTAATCGATGAATAAATTTTTACTAATTATAATATAATCCTTTTCAATGTATATAATCCATCTAATATAATAATTAATGTTTAAATTAGAATTCATGCTTTAATGAATTGAATTGGAGAAGAAACCCCTTTTATTTTCTCCCAACATCCAATGAATGTACATTAATGTCACATATATTAAAAATAAAAATATTAATTAACAATTTTAGATCCATAGTAATATAATTTAACCAATATAATATTTTATTGTGTCCATTAAATATTCAATTATTAGTTACATATAGCTTAGTTTCACAATTAGATGTTATTAATTTTTATAGATTCTTATATACATACAAATGAATATAAAAATACTTTTATATTTATCATAATATAAAAATATAATAATTTATTTTATAAACATAAAAATATGTTTTGTAATTATTTATAATTTATTAATTTCTTTCCATTGTATTTTTATTTATGATTCTTATAGAAAATATTGCTAATGAGTTATATCGGTATCGTATAATAAAGTAAAAATTTTATATTAATAATTAGTATATATAAATATAAAAATTATTTAATCATAATAATGTGGTAAACATTATTTTAGTTAATTATTATTAATTTAATAATCAAATAAGTAGTTTTTTAATGAAAATGAGGTATATGATTCTAGAGAGGCTGAAGTCTACAAAAACACAATAATGACATTATCATATTTTATACAACTGTTGTAATGTTTAATATTGTTTATAATTTAAGATTCATAAATATTTAATAAATATAATTTTTATTCATTTAATTCTATTTTCAAATTATCCATGTATTCTAGATAGGAAAAATGAACAACATCACTTAATGGAGGTGTTAGTCGCCGTTTATAAAAGAATTAGGCTATCATTTTTATAATAGTTTTTGAAGAGTAAATTATTGTTATACAATTATTAATTAATTGTATGCAAAATAGTGATTTAATTTTATTATATTGGGTAATAATGATTTGGAGGATAATTATATAGAAGAATATAGTTAAAATACTGATTGGTATTCACGTTGAGAATTTGAACATTCTCTTACTCTGACTCTTAGAAATGAAGTATGTAAGGCATTAAAATAGATCATAAGGATTTAAAAAAAGATATAGGTCTCTATGGGATATATAATTGGATGTTTTTAGTTTTTATATAATATTATATTGTTTGTAATATGGTAGTGATAGTCTCATTTTATAATTTAGGGGAATGTCATTTTTGTGGTCATATTAATGTACCAGTCATTATTAAAGGTGTGTAAGTCCAATATTTTATATTAATTTATTTTACATGATTACTTACTTGTAAAAAAAATTAGTAAGAACTTATAAAATATGATTTCATAATTTTATGCCTTTTCTTCTAGGCTTTATCTTTTACCATAATTTCGTTTTATATAAGTTACTAATATAAACCACCGTAAACTATTTTAATGAGAGAAAATGAAATGGGAATTTTTACTTAATTTTAATGAGATCGTATATAATATAAAAATAATAATATTTCTTATATTTTATAGTGTGAATATTAATTTAAATATTATTAAAAAATTATATAGAAATTATATTTTTGAAAGACTTTATTTTTAAAATGAAATTTATTTTTTGATGAAATTATCAATGTTTTCAAAAATGAAAAAATATATTTTCATATTACTAATAAATTAAGTTTAATAACTCTTAATAAATATTTAAAAAAAATTCACCATATAATTATGTATCAAAATTAAAATACAAGAGTCATTATTTTTGTGGAATAATATATTACTTAAGTATAATATTGTAAAATATGATTTTTATAAATTAAAAATAGTATATTGAAATGAAAATATTTACACATTTAATATATATTTAATTTACGATAATGGTTTATTTTTTTATGACATGGTTATTTATTATAAAATCATAAATGGCGGAGTATTAGTGAAAATTCTATCTTTCACAATACACTTAAAAATCAACCAATTAAAGAAAAGAAAATATTTTCTTAATGTGATATTTACATTATGAATCAAAAAGTGAAGTTAAATTATTCATTTTAAAATTAAAAATATCAGATATGATGAATTTATTATTATATAAAAAACATAAATTAAAATGTATTTTATAGAAAAGCGCTACTTAAACGTTTATTATTCATAATTTTATATCATATAAATTAATATTTTATGAAAAGTAAATATAGTTGTGAATATATTGAAATGATAAATATTATCATAATCAACCATGATATTAATTAAGTTAGTTCACTATGATTAAAAACATAACACATAAAAAATGTATTATTCGAACAAATAAATCATTTAAAAAAAATTTATTTATCCAAAAAATATATTATTTCTAAATTGATTATGATAATTTTTTAATAAGGTATTTGTTATGAAAAAAAATTCATTAATAATATTTATATAATTTGTCATGGATTTTTGTGTCATTTTTATACATGTGGAACCATTAAGGCCTGATATTATTTGTTTTAACTGTAAATTAATGTTAAAATGTTTGGCTATTATATACTCCCCTTTAAAAAATTTGTATCTTCATTATTTTATTTCTGACGAATTTTTTTAAAAAATAAAATGATATCTAGAAGCATTTCATAAAATAACTTATAATATCTAAAGAGATATCACCCTCACTATCCATGGAAGAAGTTATAAACTGTTCATCCCAAATAAGTTATCACTAGAGTTCCCATGGACATTAATTTTAGAACATAATTTTCATGATTTTATTTCCAACCATATTCCAAAACAAAATTACAACATTCTATAAAATAAATAAAATTAATATTTTAAAATAAAAATTAATCCTAATTTTTATTCTCATAAGAATCCATAATTTCAATAAGTGATACTTTCAATTCAAATATAATATAATTTTATTGACATGTAACTATTTGAGTTTTACTATGGTTTTCTATGGTAATGCCACTATTATATTATATACCTTAAATTTATTCACATTTCTTATAATGGATCATAATGAACATGTGAATATTTTAATCATATCTAGTAGGAGTTAAAAACTGGGTGTCTAATTTGGTCTCTTTGTTTTTTACCAGGTAGTGATTGAGTTGACACCCAAACAATTTTTTTATCGATATTACCCCTAGAAGAATCTATTACAAAGCCTAAATATAATTTTTTATATCTATGGAGTGATATCATCATAATGAAGCACTAAAATATAATTATTTCCTATATTTCATAATGTTATTGTACACTTATACATATCTATATCCTTTTAACTAATTTTATCTCCAACTAATACCATAAAATAACTAGAATAATTTCCAATAATACATGAATTTAATTATGATTAAAAAAAATTCCCCAAAGATAATGATCCATATAAAATTATACATTCCACATTATAATTAATTACATCAAAATATATTTATCACCCTTGATCATAAAGGAATATATTCATTGTTGAATAGATACATATACATATTTTTTAAAAAAATTAACCTCTACCTCTATGATTATTCTCACATAATGATCTATATGGTAAATAAAACCTAACACAATCATTCAGAGCACTGTGAACTGATATATATAAATGGGTGAGGAAAGATTCTATATAATGTTAAATAATAATGAATATAAGTGTACATAAGATAATAATGTGGGTTTGAGAACATAATAAAATTCTATGAAAACAACATTAAGAGCTCACACTAAAATAAATACTTAAAATAGAAAATAAAACAAATAAATCTATATAACATAATATATAAAATATAATAACACGAGTTTGATGAAAAGTGTATAGATTTCCTATGAACTTTTTGATATAAAATAAAAATGTAGTTTATTAGGAATCATATTCCTACCTCCTATAAAATAGCTGATCATGATTCACATCCTGACCTACCAGCACATAGTTGATTAGGAATCATATATGTTCTTCCCATAACATAGTTGATCAAGAATGAAATCATTTCCTCAAATAACTATCCCAAGATATATCTTACTATAAAAATTTCATTTTTGGGATATATAATTCTATTCACATTTATGACATAATTAAATACATACATTTTTTTCCATTTTAATAAGAAAAAACTCATCTTCCCTTATAACCTAATTATAATATGGGAAAAACGAATATTTAGGAAAAATTCGTACAAAAATTTCATAATATGTATTGAGTAATAATGATTATTTTATAATAATAATATATCTAATGTAGTTATAAGAAACATCTATGTATATTGAAATAGATAAAAACATTTTAATGATAAATGAATAATTCAAATTGAAAAATAAGAACAACATTTCTACATAATTTTTTGGAACCATTGAAAAATAAGAATATTTTAAAAACCATTTGAATACATGTAAAGAAATCATTGTAATGATGAGTGGTTAAAATGATATTGTTTTTTGATGATAAATATAAAAAAATTATTAATATTAAAAAATTGAAACAATAAATCATAGTGGAAATCTTTAAAAGCTTCCAAAAATAGTTCAGTAAATAATGAAATATTATAAAATTCAATTATCTAATTATTACATAATATATATATACATCTATCAAATTTACCAATGAATTTGTATCTATAAAAGTAATATTTATGAAAAAAAATGAAGAGTTTGTATTATTTTTCATATAAGTGTCACATTTGGTAAATTATTTAACAAGGGGAAACAAAATTGAGAGAGGAAATTTAAAACACAATAATTAAAAAAGGATAACAATAAGGTTGTTTTTATAGTAATAACTTTCACATAATTTTTCCTCGATGTAAATTCTTGTATAACATACATGATTTGAAAATTAATTTGTAATGTAACCTTTATTTCATTGGTGAACATTGAGTCTAAACCACCTTGAATGATAAAAAATTATATTAATTTTTAAATAATATTTTATTCTTTAATTTTGTGATAATATTCATCCTTTGTGAAGTAAAATCACTATACTATAGTATGAATGTGAAAATTATAGTATATTTATTTACGTCTGAAAATGGAGATTTGAAACCGTTCCCATTTTTTTGGAAATTAAATCAACGTGTATTATAGAAGCTCTTAAAAACCTAGTAAA
Source organism: Viscum album (assembly GCA_963277665.1). NCBI lineage: Eukaryota > Viridiplantae > Streptophyta > Magnoliopsida > Santalales > Viscaceae > Viscum > Viscum album. The sequence continues at coordinate 163,704,726 of OY728157.1, read as the reverse complement.
ATAACATATACAATCATTTATAATGATGATAAAACCAATTATGTCTAATTTACCCCATATAAAATAATAATCGGTGTGTAATTATGAAAACATTAATCATGGAAGGGAAAGTAAGTTGATAACCCAACTATTTCTCTTGATTTCTACAAAGAAACTTTATTCTCATGAAAAATAAAATACAATATCAAAATAAAATATTTTTTGTAATTTATTAATATATATTATCCTATAAAATATTCAATTATAATCATTTATTATACATTTCTTTTTTAGATATAATTTATATTCATAATCGAGTGATTTTTATTTTGATTTATTTATTTATGACTTACAAATTTCATGCAAATCTATCAATGTTGTTTCCAAATTCATTATTTGAATATTATCCAAGGTATATGAATATATTCATTATAATTAAATAAAAATTTCGAATTTCATTCCATTTGAGTTTTACTCCCACTTCATGAATATGAAATTCGTGATGAATTTTTTTTGGACGTTTCAAAAAAAGACCAAAGTATATTACTAATTATATAAATATTAAAATCATTAATAAAAAATAATAATCATGTGACATTTATAATTTTAATTCAGTAAATTAATTCTTATTATTATCCATCTAGGATATATAGAAAAATATAACTATATCATCATCTATAGTTGATAGTCTGAACATTCATAGAAATGTTTTTTTTGTTCTCTATGGAATGTGGGATATATAATGAATGGTTTGTATTTTAAAAAATTTAAACATTTTATAAATATATTTATTATTTAATATATACCATTTTAAAACGGTCAATGTATTCAGGTTATTAATAATGATATATGTTGGTTCATAGAGGTGGTAGTCCGCACATATTCAAGAACACCATTCTAATTATTTTATAAAATTTGTAGGGTTAGGTAATGGATATAAAAATAAAATAATAGAAATTCATTATAATAAAAATATTTGAGCATTTATAATATAATTGGTTTGAAGGAATTTTATTAGAATGATAGGGAATGGAAAATATTAAGAAGTAGTTAACAATCACATGGGGAATTTGATCCTTATACTGTAGGACCTCTTAAAATTGATCGTTCAATGATCTTATTTGGATATATGGGATAAAAAGGGGATTTTGGGTTAGTGGGGGTGTAAAATTGGGATAAGTTCTATTGGATTTTGATTTTTAAAATTCATGATATGTATCAGGGGAAGACACAATCAATAAGATTGGGGAGTAGAATTTTTGTAATACTATAAAAGATTTACTCACTATTAAAAGAATGTGAGAAATTTTTTTGATGAAAATGAAGGTTCAGTTATTCATTGATCTATAATAAAAAACACCCCACATTTTGGATATGTTTTGAGTAATTACATGTAAAATCTATTTATTCTATAATGTTAATATAATTTACTTTTTCAATTGTTACTCATTTTTCAACATCGTTAATTTAATTTAATTGAAAAAAAATTAATGATCATCTTATTTCATAAGTTGATAATGTTTTTTAATATAGATATAGTTTTACCAAATATATGTTTCAATGGAGAAAAAAAATTATTGGTATAATACTATATAAATGGTGTAGAAATGTTTTAACATGAAAAGTGAAATTTTACTCTAAAAAATAATGTTTATAATAAAATTATAAATTTTTTATGTACTGATAAAATATGTTGGTTTATGAATTAGAAAATAATAATTAATTTCTTTAAATATAATAAAATATTTAAATCAAAATTGAGAAATTTTAATTAAAATATAATGACAAAAGTAGTTTTTTATTTTAATAAAATATTAAATGAGTTTGAAAATATTAAACATAGTTTTTCTAAATACAAAACTGAATGAATAAATTAATATTTTTAGTCCTTGAATAACGTTTTGGTTGAAAATGATTTTTTATTCGTTTTTATGTTATACATTTGTCTTAATGAAACCATTAAAATCAATGAATTGGTGAAAATTGTATTTGTCAAATTTCCCCAAAATATCTACCATTTTATAAAAATTATAAAAATTAATATTAATTTATTCTTGAAATGTTGAATAAAAAATGAATATAATTTTATAAAATTAAAATTCATATATTCTTAAATTAAGACTATAAATAAAATTTAAAAATATATTGAATGAATTACTTTTATAGAGAAATTAGCTTATAATACTATCTATTGTTAATAATATTTCACACAAATTACTAATTAAATAAATTTTAATATATTAAATCAAAACTTTTAATATATTATATGATCAAAATTGGCTTTTAAAATTTATCATTTTATATTTTTAGAATTAAATAATAAAAAAATAAAAAATTGATTCTTAGAATAAATAATCATATTAAAATGAAACTATAATAATTTTCTATCCTCTAAATGTTTGTTTTTTAAATAAATATTATACTATTATTTACTAGAGTATTTATTCATTTTATAATTTTCCTTATAATTTTAATCCAATATTCCACAACAAATTATATCTTGGGGTTTCATTTGAAATAATAAATTCATATAGATATTTTCAAAATGGAAATTAATACTAATATCTTGAAGAGTTATGTGTAGTGCACTAGAACTAGAGTGATAAAATAGTAAAAATTGTTTAATTGCCATCATAATTCATGTAATTAAGAAAAATAACAACCAATAAACTACATTTAATATATATGAAAATCTTATATACCGTAGTTAATGAATATTTCATAAAGAAACGTGTATTCAAATATTAAATACCATATAAATTCAAATAGTAGAAACTCTGATGGTAGCATAATGAATTGTTCTTGTATTTTAATTCTAGGGTAACATATACCTCATAAAAACCTAACATATGTATATATTATAGTTATCATAAATTTATACTAATATGATCCTCTAACATCTCTCTCATGTCAATGTTGAGATATAATGTTAATACATTAGTGAAAAATCAACAGAATTATCATACACCTAAAAGCTTTCAACTACTACCCAAAATGACCAAATATGGAAAACCAAATTTCATTTCATTTTTAGAAACATATTAATTATATAGTATATCAAAATGGCTCCCAATAATTTTTTTTCACCAAAAATATTATCTTAATTGATTTAATTAATTTTATATACGCATAACTACATAGAAAGACATTTCATTATTACTACAATAATATTATCACCCCCATCACATATAAAATACAACATCAAACCACATACCTGAACCACCTCATATATATTCCCATTATATGTATATTGTGTTACAGTTCCAATAATATGAGTGGAATCATCATCATTCCCATCTCCTACTATGATTGAACCCCACTATGTATCCCATCCTCTATCACATTATCATGGCATAAATTAATTTAATATCTCGAATCAACCACTACTTACCCATTTTAAATAATATCATTCATTCAAATAAATTCATTCTTATAATATAGTATTTAGTATTTGGAGTAGTATGTCATTCATTCCCTAGACAATATTGATTTAGAGAAAACACTTAGAAAAAAAATTGGGATTAAATAAGGTTATCCTACTAAGTGGGGTGTGTAGGAAAAATAAATTAAACTGTAATGTATACTATATCTATTTAGAATCCCAATATAATTTTTAAAACAAGGACAACACTATTAATACCCACAATCAACTCAATTCCATCATAAATTTTTAAAAAATTATTCTATTATACATAGATGTGAATAAACCAACATTCACACAAAATAGACATAATAGAATCTATAATTTCCCTTTAATAATATTAATTATCCATTTATGAATTTACCATTTTAATTGCCATATTACCTTCACTATTTCCATTTAAAACTTATATAAGTAAAGTGTTAATTATCCATCGACAACATTTAACCTATCATTACCCAATTTACATCATTCATTAAAATTCCATAAATATCCCACTATTTATTATCTTCTATCTTACATACCTTTAGAAAATTATTCGATAGAATCCATTTTTTATATTTGTCATCATTTATAATTTTACCAATTTACTTATAAATTGCCCTTACAACTACTACCAAACATGCCAATTCCATGGTCACACCATATTTATTAACCAATAACAATGCCCCTAATTAACATATTTCTATATCATTCATAATCATTAAATCACCTATACAGTGAAACATGTACCGCACCACCAATTTCCACCACCATAAATTGACCACAAAACAAGCCAATTTTTATGAAATTAGCTTTTGGAAAAAATCCTTCATGGTAACATTACAATATTTTTGGGTTGATTGTGTATATTGATAAATTAGGTTTCTATGGTCAGTTGTAGAGTACCAGATATATTTTTTACAATTTATGTTGACAATAATCCATGACCATGTAATGAATTCTCTATTGGTGGTAGAAAATTATGTTTATACAAGTGGGATAATTTTACAAGTATATCCTAAATTTTATGGTCTAAAATTTACAGAATAGAGAAATTCGTTTTTGGAAATGTATGTTTTATTCCGGGGTGATGGTGATTCAAAACATTGTGCAGAAGAAATGATTCGGGATAATTTCATCCAAAAAATTTTGAAGGAATTTTTTGTTCACAGGATCTGAAATGGTGTGATGGATGAACATACAAGAAATCATTTGAGTTTCAAACTCCCATGAAATAATGGTTAAGTGATCTATGTGAAAGATATTTATATGAAAAATGTGAGGAATAAATGGTCTTCTTTGTTTGGGGAAATGTTTCCCTCAATGTCGTTGGGGCTCTAGAGACATTCTCACATGTTAAGAAACATCTATAAACTAGTGGATACACTTATAAGATCATGAGCTCAACCCTTTTAGAAAATCAGGGATCTAAATAGCATAAGAGGTGAAAGCGAGGGGAGTTTCATGTAAATATAATGACCCAAAAATCATAAAATTTGTGTCTCAAATTTTTTCCAGAAATAGTCAATAGAGGATTGGAGTTATGCACCTAATCATAAAAGTTTTCAACAAGGTGTTACATTTTCATGCAAGAGATAAAAATTTTGCATAGAAGATAGACATTTCCCTGTAAATCTATGGTAAATTGGAATTTATTATGTGGGTGAATTTTTAAATTAATGTAGCCTTAAATGATTTGTAGAATATATTAATTAATTAGATAAAACATGTTTCTTGTGAAGGATAAGTAAGAACACTTCAGTTGAGAGAGAAGTTAGGTTTTTAATTGTTGTTTATTTAAAACTAGTATGGATAGTGATTCTACTCAAAATAATTTAATAGTTTTTTTCTTTAGTGTACATTGTACATTGGAATGTTTTATTTTTATGCTCATTTTGGTATCCCATTGATATTGAACCATGTGAAATTTATGTGTCTCAGGTATTGTTTCATTTATGTTCATATATTTCTACAATAAAGGGAGACAATATGAATTTTTTAACAATGAATGATGATATTATGGTGTAGTAGTTCGAATTTGTCAAACCCTAATTCACCCCCTATTAGAGAATATAACCTAGTTTTTTAAGCAATTTGTATTATAGGAAAAGTTTAATTTCAGTGTTTCTCTCAAAGTGGTTTCAATGGATGCTATCAACCCAAGAGGGATTCATATATTTTATGGAAACAATTTCTAATTTTGGAATAATCGTATAATGCACTAATACTAATCATTAAAAATTGATGCCTTTATAGAATATATGAAAGTTATTTTTTCCTGTGTAGATAGTGGTGCATTATCAAAAGACAACTGAAGGGAATTAGATGAAGACTCCATAGAAATCAATTTATTAGGATGAGCCATATATGATGAAATCATTTCAATCGTTATGTCACATTATTAAAATCATTAAATGTGTTAAAGAAGTTTAATATCTATGGAGGTCATTCAAAAGTAACAGAAAAAAAACAATATTGTTACTTTGAAGAAAAAATTGGATCTGAGAATGAACCAGAATGTGTTTATTGTTTCATTCTATGAACATGTAATTGCTGTTGCAAAATACATGTGTAGTCTTGGAGAAATTTTTGAGGATGTAGATATTGTTATCAATATCCTGAGAGTGTTTCCTTTTGGGTTTAATCTGACTTTGTCTATTTTGGAAGATATAGATTTGAACGAGATTATAAAAGATAACTTACATTGTACTACTGTTGCATACAAGATGAGAAATGATGATATTGAATCTATGGAAAAAGTTAATCCCTATAAGTTTAATTCTAGATTATTAATAAGCTAACCATTGAATATAGACTATAGGAAGAAGATATAGATGATGTGATGTAATTCCTTCCCACAAATATTAAAAGAGGATAAGTAAATGTCAATGGGAAACTCTCACTTTTAGGAATTCGATATAAAAGGCTGGAAATCATAAAAAAAATCCCCATGAAGTTTCAAGATTATAATGAGTATGAATTTTAAATTCACATGAATAATTATTTATCCTATGTGAAAGTAAATATAAATATTAAGAGAAATTTTTTCAAATTGAATAATCTCCATTCCCATAAGAATGATAGTTTCGGTCAATCCAAGGTTGAATACATTGAGAAATGTAATGATCATGGAGAGAATGATATTGTATAAGTTGTATGTCAGCCAATAATAGGATGAATGAAATAGTGACAAAGAATAGCTTGAATGAAGAGTTGATATGGAGCCTACATTGGAAGCTTCACTTGATGAGATATTTTTTCAGAGATCAAAAATAAAGAAATACAAAATATCGGTTCATGAATCCAAACACTATTTGAAGAAAAACTAAGAAGAGTATCATGAGATATTAAATGAAATTGAGAATCAAAATTATAAATTTCCAAAGGTCTCAGATATGGTTAGTGGGATTAAACTAAAGGATTAAAAAAAGAAAAGTGTTATCGAAGGCTTGAAAAAAAATCATTAATAGAAAAAAATGTTACATTGAATAAATTGAAAAGGAAGGCATCAAGATTCAATGATAAGATAAGGATAAATAAAAAATAATGATTCATATAATTTTATTGGGAATTCAAATATTTTTTTAAATAAAAGATGTAAGTGGGGCATAGAGGTCTAGGATAATAGAAGCAACAATAATGGTCAAATGATAAGGCCAGTATGGGGCATGAATGAAATAAAAAAACTCTAATTATTCATTCCAAACCAAAATCATCCACTCTAATATTGAATATTTATTTTGTTACAAAGTATAACCACCATATCCATAGAACCAAAGGGATAACTAGTGATGTGTAAGTGACATGCATGAATGAACCCCGCATCTGGTGTTATTGATTTGGAAATATACGACAGTCACAAAATGTGTGTTCCATATACAAGAGATATTAAAGGGTACAAGAAAAAAAAGATTCCAAACAAGGATCAATATTGCAGAATATATTTTGAGAGATTTTGTTGTTGTGGAGGACTTAGAAACATGTCCACATAATTTTTATCAACCATACATAGGGTTGTGACAAGGAATAACAAAATTAGTAATAAGTAGAGACTTAATGAATCATCAAGTGATAGAAAAATCAATGTGAATCTTAAATATGATGCTTATACATCATACTTCCAGGAAGACAATTATTTTCAATCCCAACCAAGTATGAAATAAATAACATGAATAAAAATGAAATTATCTCCAAAGACAGCAGGTGGAGATATTTCTATTAAAGTATCTGAGAGTTCTGGTTTATGGATCTGGGATAGTGAATGCACATCCCATATGATAGGAAATAGGGATCTTGTTATGAGAATAAAATATTACAAGAAATGTTTTTTCAAAATTTTTAATGAAAAAAGAATAATGATAATTGGCTCGGGAAAATCCATGTTTGGGGTAAATGAAATGAGACGTGAAAATGTTTTATTTGTTGAAGGTCTTTGTCATAACCTAATTATTTTCTGACCCCTAAGTTCCTAAGTTAATTAAATAAGATATTATAAGAATTTGTGTATCATCAAAAGAAGGTATAGTACATTTGATCTATAGGGAAAAAGCTCAATGGGGACCCTCTACCTGGAAAGATGAGACGAAGATTTGTGGTTATTTATCCATATGGGAGGAAAACAGATTGTGGCATATAAGTCGTCTCTATCTATGCCAACCGTCCTTAGAAGATCTTGTCAGATTTAATGTTGATCAATATATCCCTAATCTAACACATGATCGCACTCATACTTTTTATCATTTTCAACAAGGTAATATCATCATAATGACATTCAAGAAAAAATAAAGAAAATGCACCATAGAGTACTTGAATTGGTGCATAAAAATGTATGTAGACCTATCTCACCAAGATCCATTTATGGGAGGATGTATTATGTTCTTTTATTTTTTTATTATGTTGGAATATTTATTTTTCACCACATACAAGAATAATGTGTTAAGTTTAATAAAAAAATATCATTGGGAATTAGAATGTATTCTTGGAAGTTTTTTTGAAATTTTGAACTGATAGTTGCATACAATTTTCAAAACATCGAGGTGGAGGATTATCTTGAGATACATTGGATAAAGAATAATGAATAAGCTAGGTAAAATCTTCCATTAAATAGAGTGTTTGAGAGGAGAAGTCATAATTTTTAAGAATGTTTTTGGCAATCCCTTTATTGAAAAATAAAACACACACAAACTTCTTTTATGGGGAAGGGAGAGAACTGAGTAGAACCCAAACATCCAAGGAAAAAAGGACATAAAATACAGTTTCTCACAGTAAAAATGGCACAACGCCATTTAAAAAATTTTGTGGCCTGAGATCAATGGATGAAAAATCCCACTAAAAAACCAATCCCCAAGGCCCAACACAAAGTGGAAAACACTAAATTAGCAATATAAGTGCCCGCCTGACACGATGCTACCTGAGCTATCAACAAGACAAGAATCGCACTGCATGACCATTGTCTGACCAAAACGCTAGTATCCATCAACCACCCATCATGTATCATGGAAAACCCCATAGTTCCCCCACCGTGAAACCCTATGGAAGATCTATGACCATACCTACAATCCTATGTTAAACAGCGTCAACAAACATTGAAGCACTTCCACCCAGATTTGACCGCACCAGACTAGATCCTGGTCCGCACCCACATCCTAACCACATCCAATCTTAAGGGTCATCCTCCACATATCAAACCACCATAGAGTTGTACCATAGACAAAGCCGTACCACTAGTGGAAAACCTCCACTCTTCCGCCGTAAATCCCACACCAGACATGGACCGTCGTAGATGAGCCACCCTATTTTGAATGCCATACATGCAGTTCCACAATAGGAACAGAAATCTGCCAGATCTGACACTGAAATTGGAACCCCACCATCAAGTCTTCCCATTTTGAACCCTCCAAGCACACAGAGCACACCACTATAGCGTCAAGAACCTTGCAGATCACTGCTTCGTTGTACCATCAAAGCCTGATCTCGCACTACTGTATAAAAATCTACACCTGAGGAAACTGCCTCACACCATCACGCACCCATCTGAGAAGATCATTCCCAGGAGCTGAATCTAGAAGCTGATGCCAAGATGAGACACTAACACTGCTCGCACAGAAAGAAATTCTAGATGGATGAAGTCATGACATTGGTCCACATATTTAATAGTGATTTATTTTTCCAAAAAGATTATAATACACTATAAGATATGTGGTACAAAAGGAATCCAACATTGAAATACTTTTGTGTATTTTGAAGTAAGTGTATTGTTCACAATAAAGAGAAATACATGAAATTCATGTTTCGTGGAGATGAGGAGATATTTCTTATCTACCAAGGAATGAAGAAAATCCAATAAGTTCTTAAATAAGATTCTAGGAAATTTATTTGAAATAAATTATGTTACCAAAATGGAAAATGTACAAATTCTTCAACAACACAATTAAAACTTCCATGATGAATGTAATGAGGAGGTATGAAACATATGGGGTAGAAATAGGAAATGATAAAATATAAAAATATACATATGTAGGGTATGAGTAAATAAAATATTAATTTATATATAATCCAATGAATCAAGCTAATATTAATATGAAAATATCACTTGTGATCAGGTTGTGTGACTTCAAACACGTAGATTATTGTCTTTACCAAAAACATAATTTTTATCATAGGTAGATCCTAATTTTTTGAGGAGGAAGGTGGTGATGAAAACTGGGTTTAGTATATTATTAAAAAGATAGACCAAATTGAGAAAAATAAGATATATTAGATTGTTTTGAGGCCAAAAGATAAGTATTTTATCAGTAATAATTGGATATTTCACAATTAAATCAATGAAGACATTGTTATGGTAGGAAAAAAGTACACTCAGAGTTAAAATAGCACCCTAATATAGGATTTATCAATGTTGATGAAAAAATTTCACCTTATAAAAGTATAGAGACAATCATATTATACGTAGCCATAATAGTGAAAATAAATTTCAATGTTTTCTAGATGGATGTAAAGTCAAAATTATATAATTTTGTTATAGAGGAAGTATTTTATATTGATAATATATATGGTTTATTTATTTTTAAATATGATAAAAATGTATTTCTAATTAGGAAGGCTCCATATAGTTTTAAACAATCACTGAGTCACGATATTCGAGACTTGGTTAGTCCTTCAAGAGACTGAGGTTTCCGTGTAGTAGAGTTGATTACAATGTGTATGTCAAAAATGATAGAATTCAATGAATGATGGTATTGGTGTTTTTTTGATCACATAATATTTGGATGATAGAAAGAAGAAAAGTGAAAGTAGTTCACTAAATTCCTGAAAAGTGAGTTCTAAATGTTAATGTTTAGTGATATAACATATTTCATTAGTTTTAAGGTGACAAAAGGAAGAAATGGAACATTTTTTTCTGAATTCCAACATTCAATAGATGTTCAAATAAAACTTTTAATTAATAATTCCATCTATATGTTGATTCAGTTGGCTACCTAGATGAAACTGGAACATGATGAAGATGTAAATGTAGTTAATGTAATAAAATAAAGGAAAATCATTGGTAGTCCATTTTATTTGATAGAGACATGTCCTGATATTTTTTTTTCACATTCCATGAAGCACATTATCAAATAAATCACAAGTAAATACACATTCATATAGTGAAAATAATACTTTTCTTTATCAAGGGCATGTAAGACTTCAGTTTTACATATAATGATAAATCTTAGTAAAAGTTATTGGTCTATAAAGATCCATGTTGGGATAGATCATTTAAAGATAGAAAATAAACATCAGGTGGTTCATTTTTTCTTGGATGATTTTTTATTAATGGTTTATGAAATAAATAATATTTTACATCGTTAAGCATTATAGAAGGAAAATATTTTTAGCTACTCACGTGTGCACACAGTTTTTATTAATAAATCCAAAAATCAATGATATGTGGGTTAAAGTGATGTCTCTAAACTAAATCAATTACAAGAACCCACATTTTAAAAATCACAGAAAAAATCTATTACATCACTCGAGGAAATAAAAAATTGAAAAAAATATCATTTTATCAAGGAGAAGGTGGAGCACGAGATTGTGGTGTAAGAGTATGTTCCTATAAAACAACATATTTCATCTAATTTGATTAACTATTTACCCATAGAAGCATTTGAATGGAATAAACTAGCACTTGGAGTTCATTCAACTCCCCCACTTGAAAAAGTGAGGCTCTAGGACCCCCTCTCCTCAGGGTATGGTGTGATTTTCTCTAATGTGATGATATGTGTTCTGAAACCTATGATAGACCAAAAAGTGTGACCTTGAGGTTCATTGATAAAGGGGGAGAAATTGGGGATGTTAAAGGGGGGGAAAGTTCATAATCATGATTGGTGGGAAAATTATCACTAGATCAAAGAAGTTGGAAGTGTTTCAAAATTTTATGATTTTAGGTTTCTGAGAAACCATGCCATGTATTCCTGACATGCTGATAATTAGGTGTTATGAAGAAATTGTTAAGTGATGTCAAAGAATAGCATGAACATCATTAATAATTAAAAATAAAGATATCCCAATTACTGATGTGGGGGGTTTAAATATTATGATGCTAATGGATATCGATAAAATGATATATATCAGGATAGATAGATATTGTGATTAAGACATTTGAATGGTTTCAGGAATAAATGGTTTCATTGACGAACAGTGTATGCTACTCTTGTTTCCCACACCGATCATGGATCATGTGGATTTAGATATTTATTATGTAAATTATTGATCACTATCTGAATCTTAGGATAAAATTATTGGTAGAATATGTATGAATCATTATTGAGGTATCATAATGTTAGGAGATCCCAAAAAAACCCAAGGAGGGAGATTTTTTTCATAAATACCTCAATATAACATGAATTTTTTAGTTGACAGTGTTTTTTGATAAAGAAGGTTTGCATGTTCATTTAATTATTTACACAGTGGCTAATAAAAAAAGTATATCAAAAAAGATCCCAAAAAATGGAATATATTCCCTTATGTTGATATAGAAATATTTGTATACATGGTGGCACTATTTCGTAGTGTTTTCAAAATATTTGGGGCCCAGATTTAGGAATTGACTTTTTTTTGAAAAGGATGTCATGTGCAAGGGTAAGGGTGATTCAAATATGTGTGTGAAATTCTGGATTTAGGATCACCTCATCCAAATATGAAAATAAGAAGATCTCCATGAAATATTTGAAATTTCATGATAAACAAACATACAAGACATAAATCAAGTGGCATGCACCCATGAAATAAAGGTGAATTAATATGGACAAAAGTGAGCTACATACCAAATGAGTGGTCAAAATAGTCTTCTTCACATGGGAAAATGTATGAAACAAAGTGGATATTGGAAAAAAAACATACACACAAGGTCAAAAATATCTATTAATTAGCGGCAACCCCCCCCCCCCCCGACCCTCAGTTCGTGAGCTGACCCCTTATAGGAAATCAAGGCATGCAATCACATATGAGTTTTTAATGAGGGGAGTTGTGTGTAATGTAATTTGGGACCAAAGCATACACTTTTTTTTGAAAGTGTCTATTCCATAGTAGTGCATATTGGTTTGTATGTATACAACAAAACTCAAATGTTTCACCCAAAGTGTTAATGTTTCATGCAAGATGAATGAATGTTGTGCTAAGGATAGAAGTTTCATATTAATTTAACTGTGAACGGGTATTCATCAATTCGATGGAAGTGAAACTTAGTGATGAAAAAAATTGGTGTAAAACATTTTGATTCATGTTATAATATAGTTTTCTTCTAATGGAGTAATGAGCACACTTCATTTCATAGAGCATCGATCTTTCAAATTGATATTAGATGTAAACTAGGATGGGTAGTGAGTATAATCCAAACATTTTAACAGTAGTGTGATTTAGTGTATTTGATACTTCATCACATTTTCATTATATCATCCTTGGACTTATTCTAGTGAAGGTGACCCTAATAAAATATATGTGTCTCGTACATGGTTTAATTTCAATTCAAACATTTCTAGGAGAAAGAGAGAGAAGAAGGATTCATTTCATAACGAAACAAGATCTGAAGGGGATGTCGTTCTTATATGTCATACACTAATTCACCCCCACTAAGGGTATTTAACATATTTGGGATAACATTGTCACTATTAATACAACAATTAATAATTAAATAAACCAAACAAATCATCAGAAAACATCACCCATTTTCATCAACAAAAAAACATCAATAATTTATCATCTTAAATATACCTTCATTAAAATTCAACTACTATTACATAAGAAGCATTAAAATTATTCCTTATTTGACACACCAATTCATTAGTAACATTAGATCTTTAAAAAATAATTAATGGTAATAAATTAAATTATTTATTTGGAGGAAAACAAATGTATCATAATAATAAATAATATTAATAACAAAAGTAGAAATCATAAATCATCAAAATATAAATATAACATGAAATTACAAAAAGATTTTGTGATTAACATTTCCCCATTTAATTTATATGGACCATTATTTTTCTCTTGTATCTTACTTCACATCATCCACATAATGATAAATATAATCATGATAATTATAAATCATTACCAATATAAAAAAATTAGAATTTTCATATCCCATTATTTAACATGAGTTTGACCTAAAGATAATGAAATAAACAAAGGTGGTTATGATTAGAAAGATTTAAACATAAACGCTGAACCCCAATAACCTAGAAGTTTAAATGGATTAGGATTTGTAATGACCATATTATCAAAAATATAAAACAAATAAAAATTAAAGAGGTTTAATTTATAAATTAAATAAGATCACTATAATATAGGGATAAAATTATAATTAAATGTCATCATTTCACATTTGAAAATAAATATTGTAATTTTAAATTTCAATGTCTTTTTAAACTAAAAATATATATGTAGAATTAAATCATTATTTTCAAAACAATACACAAAGGAAAAAACAGTTTATAATATCCACATCCACATATGTAAGTGTAATATCATTGATATTTTTTTATTACTTTTTAGATAAATTTTATTTAACTAATATATTTACTAACACTGATTTTACATAGGAGAATATCTTTACTTACTTTTTAGCCTTAATCATCATTTACATTAAGAATTTATAAAATTACCCAATACACAAGGGTAAAGACAATAAATATTTTCCATCCACTCAAAAAATGAAGGTACATAATTGATATATTTGGATCAATCTTTGATAATTTGTGGTATATATGAGTCATTTCCTTGATAATTGAAGTATGTATGATTCCTTCCCATTTACTAAGGTGATACATAAGGGTCATTTTCCATGATAAATAAAAATACATAATGTTATTACCAATTGAAAATGGAATACATAAGATTCAATTATATGGTCTTGGGTGTAATGTAAGATTCCTTTCCATAATAATGTTTTTGTTTATACATTTCCCAAACATTATATATAAAAATTTAAACCCATATGGGTACACTTCTAACTAAAATAACTACTTCTATAACACCTCCCATCAAATAATATTTTACCAAAAAATAAGTATGTTTTTAGGACGTTTATGGCTATAATAATTGTTAATTATATAATGAATCACATCCATTAAAAAATAGATCATGAATAAAAAATAAATTCGTTAAACCCAAACAACCATAGGTAGATAAATATTAAAAAATAACAACATCACTATGGAAGAGTGAAATACATGATATATAAATCCTAAAAAACATTATAATGAAATAAAATATTTCAACATTATAGAAAAAAATTATCACATTTACTTTGGATATTATGTGTGTATATGTGGCTCATGTTTACAAGTGGTTTCCTTTAAACTAGAACACATCAAAAAATAAATATAAACCATGGAAATTACATGCTAATGATGACCACTATTGTTAAAAAAATTTACTTATTGATTGTGGATGAATATTTACTAAATTTATAAAAATGATATTTTATTATTATCTGTAGAATTTAAATATTTTACATGAATTAGATGTTTAATATAATAATGGAAATTCTACTTGATTAATTAAATAATATGTTTCATGTATTCCCGTGGATAAATGAATGTAGATCACTATAAGGCCCCAGCCTTAAACCTTACTTAATCTTGAGTTATTACAAGATTACACATTGAAGATCTTTTCAGTTTTAGAGTTTTAGAGAATTAGATCATAAAACATTCATTACATTCCACATTTAAAAAAAGTTGTTACATAAAAGATATTATTCATTTTTTCCATCAATGGAAACATATTTAAAATAAAACATGGATTCTTTCTTAACACTTCCTTGACACTATCATCATATCATGTACATTTCCCAAGACATGTGAAAAACATTTCAAAAACTATGGACGAGCATAAAAAGCTCAGTAAGGGATATAAAAGCACAAAATGAAAACATTATTCTATGTATGAAATCATACATCACTCATAAAACATAATCATTTTAACATACCTCATCAAATCAGGAATAAATCATAGAAATCAGAAGACATAAAGGTAACTTGAGGCATTCATAACATTCTTATGTAGGGAGTAACCCTCTTGGTTACATTTGGAATACCCATCGAAGTATATTCCCTAAATTTCTTTGGAGAAACATTAATGTTTAACTCCTTCACTTTATCCAATGCATTGGAGAGCTATATCGGGCTCACCCCCCCTTAGTTTATCACGGAACCACCCGTCTTCATAACAATGCCCAAGAACCATAACATAATCATATCACTTAAAACATGCATAAAGGAAACATAAAATTTCCTCTTTTACCTCACAAGATATCAATACAACACATTGATATAAAAAAATTATGAAAACCATTTTCAATACCAAAATAAATGACAAGTAAAACATGGTATTTATTTTTCTTTTAAAAAAAGGTATGTATTGTAGAGGAAGCAGAAACTCAAATAATGGCCACGGCGGCGGAGAAGTCATTGTCGCAGCATACGTATGACGAAAACATTCCATTTTGTTGTTTAGTAAAATGCTTCGTATAAAAAGGATTCCTTTTGGATAAACGTAAAATTCAAAGGTGTTTATACACCGTATAAAAGAAGGTTGTGTATAAAACAAAATATTCCTCAATGAAAGGAGATTGAGACGAAGTCCCATACAAAGAGATTTTTTTAAATAAAATATATATATTATGTGTATTCAGTATAATTACACATAAGGAAAGTAAATATACAAGATATAACTTAATAATATCATGACATAATTTGAAATTAGGAGTTTAACCCAAAGAACGGAAATTGGGTTAAGAAGTTCCCTTACCTCGGGTCCGACTTGACTCAATCATTCTTTAACATCTAGAATACAAAACTTGAGTTACTTTCTACTTTCTTAAGAACCTTTTTCATGTTCATTATTACTTTTATATCACTTATTACCATGTTATGAACAGTATGTAATTATTTAAGTTAATAATGGTCGTTTTTTCGATTATTGGTACTTGAGTCAAAAATAAACTATTTATAATTACAAGTTGTCCATGTGGTAAAATAACCATTACATCCATAATTATATCCATGATTTAGATATCATATATGTCATCTATATTCAGTATATACATGTATTTATAATAGTACATAACATTTAGAGGTAAGAAATGAAATGCACCGTTCATGGAGACGGTAAGCCGTACGTACGCATGAACACTACTTTCATTTCTATTTCATATTTTATGGAATGGAATCATAATTAAATAAAGCTATATTATAATTCCAGTATAATATCATATATAATATCATTAACTCCATCCTTTATATGTCCCACATATGGAATTAGCGAATCAAATCACTTTGAGGGGGTGGTAGTCCGCACTTCCTAAAATATAGATATCGCGTTTAGCCATAATGGAAACCATAAAGGTATGTGAAAAATGGAAAATACAGAAGCTTAAGTAAAACATAAACATATTATATATCATATATAAATATAGTGTCATCTTAATCTCCACATTTTAAGGTGTTAAAAAAATATTGAACAATCATCATTTCGTGAGGCAGAAATTCACCATCCACAGAAACAATATGTTCTTTAACCATTAGATGTAGGTGTGTGTAAGTGTAGCTCAAATACTTCTTATAAAAACATCCTAGTATATGGAAGATATTGGTGTTGTTACAAATTAAATGAATAAAAAGAGTTGAGGGGGTTGTAAAAGGAAAATAAAACATAAGAACACAAGAGAAGACACTACCTTTAAATCGGGTAACTCTTTTTGATTTGAGCTCAAAGGCATCCTTGGGAAGACTTCTACCCAAAGTGATGCTTCTAAGAGTTATATAGGGATGTGGAGAGAAAAAATGATCCGGGTTTGTACGAGAAAAAGGCTTGAGAGGTGTGGGTAAGGAGTTAGAGGTGGGGGCCTTTTAGAAGAGGAGAGGAGGGGCACTCTTGGAATGTTACAAAATATTACTTTATTTTCAAATGAGTTTCTGATTTTAAAGGACCCACATTGATGTATTTAGTGGGTAAGGTGATAAGTCTTAGAAATATATTCATACAAAAGGTCTTTGACAAATGAAGTTCTTATATTTTACATTATCTATTTATTTTATTTAAATCATTATATAATGAGGTAATCACTACATGGTCATGATGTCATAAATAATTTAAATTATTTAATGTCTAAAAACTATGAAACAAATACTATGATGTAGTAAATCGTTTTATATTTCCAATGAATATTTATTGTCAAAAATATTATTTATGTCGACAAAATTAAAAATGTTTTACTCAGGTGATACATTCTTTGTTATATTTAACTTTTTTAAAAAATAAAAAGATAAAAAGTCACTTTTACACAAAAGTGATTCCATGGCGTCCCCAAGTTTGGTACAAGGCATCCCATGGTGGGACATGAGACATCCAGTAGAATTAGGACACATGTTGGTGTAATTTTTTATTATTATGATATGGTTTTATTATCCTTAACTACCCGATTACTCATTAATCAAGATAATTAAAGATAATTACTGTCATTACTATTCATAATGTCGAAAAACAAAAGAGTCTTGATTACATAATTTGGGCCTTCTGATTCCAAATATTTAATCCATTTTACCAAATTCCAAACACAGAAATTGCAATAATTTATTTAAAATAATTCCAGTTGTCAAAACAAATAGCAGGTTTTTTTGAAACAATATCTATGAAACGTTTGGCATTAGTTTATGCCCAATTTCCAAGTGAAAATGATCCTAATGACCACCATTGTCTTAAATGGTAAAAATATATTCAGATTACACTTTAATACCAAATAAAAAGATTATCTATCCATATAATAAAATTAGATGAACAAGCAGTTTTGATGTAAAATGCAGTATTTGTCACTAGTCATTAAAAAATGAACATTGTCAGAAAAATACCAAAAATTTATCCAATTTAATTTCAATGTCCCAATCATAAAGAATATGTTTATTTTGACAAATAGAGACTATAAAATTGTCAAAATTTTTATTTAAAAATGGTTTTCCATCAAAAGGCTGTAAAACAATCTTTTAAAAATATTAGTGTATTCCATGCTTAAGATTGGATTTATTCTCATTTTAAGCCTCTAAAACACTATATAATTAATAAATAGACATAGATAAAAATATATATTATTTATTACTTACTTGGGATGTTACATCCATCCCCCATTAGAAAATTGTGTCCCCGCAATTTATTTACTTATCGAATAAGTGGGAGTATTTATCCCTTATTGCATTTTCAGATTCCCATGTTGCCTCTTCAATCATGTGGTTTTCGCACAAAACCTTTGCCTGATGAATCACGTTATTCCGTAACACTTGCTCCCTGTGGTCAAGAATCTGGACCAGTTGTTTCTCATAAGATAGATTCTCTTCCAACTGAACTACCCCTAGACTCAAAACATTAGATGGATCTGGCATATACTTTCTCAACATCGAAACATGAAAAACATTATGTACCTGAGATAAACTCGGAGGTAAAGCCACTCAATATGCAACTGATTCAACTCGCTCCAGAATTTTATATGGTCCAATAAACCTTGGACCCAGCTTTCCTTTCTTACCAAATCGCATCACAGTTTTCCATGGTGATACTTTGAGAAAAACATGATCACCTACCTCAAAAGAGAGATCCTTCCTCCTGTTGTCCGCATAACTCTTCTGCCTGCTTTGAGCTGTTCTCATGTGTTTCTGTATCAGCTAAACATTTTCTACCAACTCTTCTACCACTTCCGGTTTCATCAACTTCCTTTCACCCACTTCATCCCAGAAAGTTGGAGTTCGACACCGCTTCCCATATAATGCCTCAAATGGTGCCATCTGTATACGAGAATGAAAACTGTTATTATATGAAAACTCAACCAAATAAAGATGTTGGTCCCAACATCCCTGATAATCCATCGAACAAGCACGTAGCATATCTTCTAATGTCTTAATTTTTCGTTCTGTTTTCCCATCTGATTGAGGATGAAAATTTGTACTAAAATTTAATTCATTACCCAATGACTTCTAAAGGCTTTTCCAGAAGATAGAAGTGAACCTGTGATCACGGTCAGATAAAATAGGGAAAGGAACTCCATGCAACCTAACTATCACATTAAGATACAAACGGGAAATTTGATCTAGGGAAAAAGTATCTTATATAGCAAGGAAATGTGCAGATTTAGTCAAGCGATCAACAATATCCTAGATTGCATTATTACCTCGATATGTCTTCGGTAATCCCACAACAAAGTCCATGGATATATTTTCCCATTTCTACTCTAGCACTGGTAAAGGCTGAAGCATCCATTTTGGTAACTTCCACTCTGCTTTAGCCTGTTTACATGTCAAATACTTCACAGTAAAATCAGAAATATCCCTTTTCATTCCATTCCACCAGTAATACTCTCGAAGATCTCTACACATCTTAGTACTGCCTGGATGAACTGAAAACGAAGAACTATGAGCTTCACATAACAACTCTCTCTTCAAATGTGAATCACAAGGCACACACAATCTCTTCCCAAATCTCAAAACACAATCATTATCAATGTTGAATTCAGGCAACTTACCCTTCTGAACCAGCTCTACGTTTTTCTACAACTCGCTGTCTTGCTTCTGTGCTTGCTTGATTTTGTCTGATAGATATGATTTCACTGATACATGAAACAAAACAGAAGAACATCCTGCACCAAAAACTTCTATGCCAAAGTTCATCAAATCCTTAACCAAAGGATCACGTTTCAAATGCAACATTGTTAATGAAGCATTACTTTTTCGACTCAAAGCATCATCCACATTATTTGCTTTTTCCGGATGATAATAAATTTTACAATCATAATCCTTGAATAATTCTATCCATCTCCTCTGTCTCATGTTCAATTCTTTCTGAGTGAATATATACTTTAAACTTTTGTGATCGGTATATATTTCACACTTTACTCCATACAAATGATGCCTCCAAATTTTTAAAGCGAAAACAACAGCAGCTAATTCCAAATCATGTGTATGGTAATTTACATCATGAGTTTTCAAGAGTCGTGAAGCATAAACAATTACCTGATCATTCTGTATTAGGACAGAAGAAAGTCCTTTCAATGAATCATCACTGTAGATAACAAACTCACCATTCCTGGAAGGTAGTTCCAAAACTGGATCATTCACCAATCTTCTTTTCAATTCTTAAAAACAATCATCACATTCTTTTGTCCAGATAAACTTAACACCCTTCCGAGTTAGCTTAGTCATTGGACTAGATAACCGTGAATTTTTTTAAACAAACCTGCGGTAATAGCCTTCCAAACCAAGGAAACTACGAATCTCAGTTACATTTGTGGGTGTTGGCCATTCTTCAACAACCTTTGTTTTTGCAGGATCAACAGTTATCCCATCTTTAGAAACAATGTGACCAAGGAAAGAAATTTGTTGCAACAAAAACGCACTCTGGCTTAATTTCCCATACAATTTATTTTCTTTTAAGGTTTGCAATATAACCCTTAAATGTCTTTCATGCTCCACTTTACTTTTAGAAAACACCAAAATATCATCAATGAAAACAACCACAAACATACCCAAGAACTCATGGAAAATTCTATTCATTATGTCCATGAATACAGTAGGTGCATTGGTTAGCCCAAAAGGCATTACTACAAATTCATAATGGCCATATCTTCTTCGAAACACGGTCTTCGGAATATCTCATTCCATTTCCTTCAACTGATGGTACCCCGATCTCAGGTCAATCTTTGAAAAATACTGAGCTCCCTGGAGCTGATCAAACAAATCATCGATATGAGGAAAAGGATATTTGTTCTTAACAGTGATGTTATTCAAGGCTCTATAATAAATTCAAGGTCTCATTGAACCATCTTTCTTTTTAACAAAAAAAACAGGAGAACCTCATGGTGATGTGCTAGGTCTAATGAAACCTTTGTCTCATAAATCTTGCAATTAATCCTTCAACTCTAACAATTCAATTTGATCCATTCAATAAGGTGGTTTTGAAATTGGATTAGCATCAGGAACTATGTCAACAGTAAATTCAACTTCCCGATCTGGTATTATTCGAAGAAACTCATCAGGAAAAACATCAGGATACTCATTTACCACTGGCACATCATTAATCTAAAAAGTTCCTTTTTTTCAACGATGTGTGCAAGGTAACATTAATTTCAATATTTTACAAGTTTCTCGGCCTCTTGATAACGTATCAATAGTAAGGGTTAATTCTTGTACACAAACTGAAAGTCTTTCTGAAAAGTAACTTCTTTAGCTCTACAGTCAATCATAGCATGGTAAATAGAGAGCCAATCCATACCCAGGATAATATCAAACTCTAATAGAGGTAAAACAATAAGGTTCGTAAGTAGGTTCTTTCCACAGATAAGGATAGGAAGATTCTTATAAATTATTTTTGACACAACATTTCCCCCAGGTGTTTTTACCACATTTTCAGGAGTCATTTCTTGAGATGTTATTCCCATTTTACTAGAAAATTCTTCAGAGATGAAAGAATGTGTAGACACCGAATCAAACTACAAATTGGCATAATCTGAAAAAACAAACAAAGTACCTGATACAACATCATTTGATGGCCCAACATATGCTGAAGTAGTTGCAAAGGATTTCACCACCCCTTTCTGCTTGTAGTCTAGCTACTTCCCATCACTCGAGATCTTTGTCGGACACACGTTTTCATAGTAACCCATCTCATTGCACATAAAACATTTCAATAACTATAAATCAAATTTGGATATACCATCAACTTGATCTTTTTCAGTGCAATCACGAGCCTTATGTCCCATCTTACCACATCGGTAGCACTTTCCAGAATTCAAGAGACATTCCCCAGCGTGCCTTTTCCCATATTTATCACAAACTAGAAACTTAGTTTTCTTACCATCAGACCTTTTTGAAGAATTCATCCCTTTCTCTTGCCACCTATTTCTCTTCTTCTGTTGGTTGTTATAGAACACTTGATCATCGGAAAACTCCATTTCCACCTTCTCATCACATCGAACAAGCTTTTCATAACTTATGAACTCCTGAGAAGCTAAATACCTTCGATATTTTGGATTTAATCCCGAGTAAAAATGATTGATTTTACTATAAAGGTCTCAGATAAAATTTGGATCATACCTTGCCAATCGATTGAACCTTTCATCATAGGCAGCCACTGAGTCCTCCACTTGCCTCAATTCCAGGAATTGTTTTTCCATCCTAAGTCGAACAGCCTTAGAAAAATACTTCTAAAGAAACATACCTTTGAATTCATCCCAGTCGAGAGAATCAATATCATTAGCGTCCCTGATATTTTCAACCGTCGACCACCACTGATCTGCTTCACCCTCCAAACGGTAAATAGCAAGACTAACCTTTTGATTTTCTCAATACCCCATGACATCAAAAATATTCTCCAATGCTTTAATCCACCCTTTAGCTAGCACAAGGTCATATGATCCTCTGAATGATGGGGATGTTGCCTCATGAAATGTTCCACCACTAACATGTTCCTCTGCAGTTGATATGGCTGATCTCGTGCATTGATACCGCCACCATTTATCGTTTCAGTCACCTGCTCCATTACTGCAACAAACTGTTCAGTTCCAATTCCGACCATCTAAGGATGTTGATTCGGAAGGTTATTTCCTTTTGTAAGCCTTCCTACACTGCTTCCCTATTTCCTTTGCGGAAAACCATTCTGAACAAACATGTCTTAGATGAAGCAACATGGTAATCTTCAAATGATATATCGTTTCCATTTGACCATAAAAAAATATTTTTGGATAATCATTTATTAATATTCTAACTCCTAAAGTTATCTAAACCAACCTCTAATACCAACTATAAGGCCCCAGCCTTAAACCTTACTTAATCATGAGTTATTACAAGATTACACATTAAGGATCTTTTCAGGTTTATATTTTTAGAGAATTAGATCATAAAACTTGCATTACATTCCACATTTAAAAAAAGTGGTTACATAAAAGATAGTATTCGTTTTTCCCATCAACGGAAACATATTTAAAATAAAACATGGATTATTTCTTGACACTTCCTTGACACTATCATCATATCATGTACTTTTCCCTTGTCCTGTGAAAAACATATCAAAAACTATGGATGAGAATAAAAAGATCAGTAAGGGATATAAAAGTATGAAATGAAAACATTATTCCATGTATGAAATCATACTTCACTCATAAAACATAATAATTTTAACATACCTCATCAAATCATGAATAAATCATAGAAATCATAAGACATAAAGGTAACATGAGATATTCATAGCATTCTTACGTAGGGAGTAACCCTCTTGGTTACGTTTGGAATACCCATCATAGTATATTCTATAAATATCTTCAGAGAAACCATAACGTTAAACTCCTTCGCATTACCCATTGAATTTGAGAGCTATATCGGGCTCACTCACCCTTAGTTTATCACGGAACCACCCATCTTCATAAAAATGCCCAAGAACCATAACATAATCGTATCACATAAAACATGCATAAAAGAAAACATAACATTTCCAATTTTCAATCACAAGATATCAATAAATTACATTGATATAAAAACATTATGAAAACCATTTTCAATACCAAAATAAAGTAAAAGTAAAACATTGTATTTATTTTTCTTTTAAAAAGAGGTATGGCTTGTAAAGGAAGCCAAAACTCAAATAATGGTCACGGCGGCGGAGAAGTCATTGTCGCCACATACATATGACCAAAACATTCCCTTTTTTGATTTAGTAAAATGCTTCATATAAAAAAGATTCTTTTTGGATAAATGTAAAAGTCAAAGGGTTTTATACACCGTATAAAAGAAGGTTGTGTATAAAACAAAATATGCCTCAATGAAAGAAGATTAAGACGAAGTCCCATACAAAGATCATTTTTTTAAATAAAATAGATATATTAGGTGTATTCACTATAATAACACATAAATAAAGTACATATAGAAGATATAACTTAATAATATCATGACATAATTTGAAATTAGGACTTTAACCCCAAGAACAAAAATTGGGTTAAGAAGTTCCCTCACCTCGGGTTCAACTTGACTCGATCGTTCTTTAACGTCCTGAATAATAAACATGAGTTAATTTATAATTTCTTATAAACCTTTTTCAAGTTCATTCTTCCTTTTATATCACTTAATGCCATGTTATTAACAGTATGTAATTATTTAAGTTAATAATGGTCGTTTTGTCGATCATTGGCACTTGAGTCAAAAATAAACTTTTATAATTACATGTTGTCCGTGTGGTAAAATATCCATTATATCCAGAATTATATTCTTGATTTAGTTATCATATATTTCATATATATCCAGTATATACATGTATTTATAATATTACATAACATTTAGAGGTAAGAAATGAAATGCACTGTTCATGGAGACGGTAAGCCGTACGTACGCATGAACGCTACTTTCATTTCTATTTCATATTTTATGGAATGGAATCATAATGAAATGAAGGTGTATTATAATTCCAGTATAATATCATATATAACATCATTAACTCCATCTTTTATACGTCCAACATATGGCATTAACGAATCAAATCAGTTTGAGGGGGCGGTAGTCCGCACTTCCTAAAATGTAGATATCACATTTACACATAATGGAAACAAATAAAGGTATGCCATAAAAGAAAAACACAGAAGCTTAAGTAAGACATAAACATATTATATATCATATATAAATATAGTGTCATATTAATGTCCACCATTGAAGGTGTTAAAATAATTTTGAACAATCAACGTTTCGTGAGGAAGAAATTCGCCATCCACGGAAATAGTATGTTCTTTAACCATTAGATGTTGTTTTGTGTATGTGTATCTCGATTACTTATTATAAAAAAATCCTAGTATATGTAATATACTGGTGTTTTTACAAAATAAATTAATAAAAAGAGATTAGGGAGTTGGAAAATCAAAATAAAACAAAAGAACACCAGAGAAGACAATACCTTTAAATCGGGTAACTTTTTCTGATTTGAGCTCAAAGGCTTCTTTGGGAAGACTTCTGCCCAAAGTGAGGCTTATAAGAGTTATATAGGGATGTGGAGTGACGAAATGGGTAGGTTTTGGCCGAGACAATGTCTTGAGAGGTTTGGGTAAGTAGGTAGAGGTGGGGACCTTTTATAAGAGGAGAGGAGGGGAACTCTTGGAAAGTTACAAAATGATACTTTATTTTCAAATGATTTTTGGATTTTAAAGGTCCCAAATTGATGTATTTAGAGGATAAGGTGATAAGGGTTCGAAATATACTCATCCAATAGGACTTTTACAAGTTTAGGTCTTAGATTTTACATTATCGTTTTATTTTATTTAAATCTTTAAATAATGAGGTAATCGCTGCATCATCATGATGTCATAAATAATTTAATTTATTTAATGTCTAAAAACTATGAAAGAAATACTATGATGTAGGAAATATTTTTAGATTTCTAATGAATATTTATGGTCCAAAATATCATTTATTTAGGCAAAATTAAAAATGTTTTACTTAGGTGATACATTCTTTGTTATATTTAACTTTCATTAACAATAAAAAGATAAAAAGTCACTTTCACACAAAAGTGATTCCATGGGGTCCCCATGTTTGGCACAAGGAATACCATGGTCGTCCATGAGACAACCAGTAGCATTAGGACACATGTTGGTGTAGTTTTTTTTATTATTATGATATTAATTTATTATCCTTAACTACCCGATTACTCATTAATCAAGATAATTAAAGATAATTACCATCGTTACTATTCATAATGTCCAAAAAAAGAGTCTTGATTACACAATTTGGACCTTATTATTCCAAATATGTAATCCATTTTTCCAAATTACAAACACATAAATTGCAATAATTTAGTTAAAAATAATTTCCGTTGTCAACACAAATAGCGGGTTTTTTTAAACAATATCTATGAAAAGTTTGGCATTAGTTTATTCCCAATTATGAAGTAAAATTAATTCTAATGACCACCATTGGATTAAATAGTAAAAATATATTCAGATTAAAATATAAGACCAATTAAAAAGATAATTTAACCATATAATTAAATTAGATGAAAAAGTAGTTTTGATGTAAAATGCAGTATTTTTCACTATTCATTAAAAAATGAACATTGTCAGAAAAATACAAAAATTTATCCAATGTAAATTTCAATGTCCCAATCATAAATAATATGTTTATTTTGAAAAATAGAGATTATAAAATTTTCAAAAGTTTGATTTAAAAATGGTTTTCCATCAAAAGGAAGTAAAATAATCTTTTAAAAATATTAGTGTATTCCATGCTTAAGATTGGATTTATTCTCATTTTAAGCCTCTAAAACACTATCTAATTCATAAATAGACATAGATAAAAATATATATTATTCATTACTTACTTGGGATGTTACCTTCACATCCATATTTTGAATTTGTACCTGTAGTCCAACATGAAAATATAAATTAATTGCATTATACTACAGTTCCTAAACTAGTATCACTATCTAGTAGATTTAAATTATTTCAATAAATTATTAATATAGTAAAATACATTTTTAATTGTTTAATGATAAATAAATTTATGTTATTTATTGTTGAAAACTAAATTCCCAACAAATTTTTCATTCACATTTAAACAAAATACATTTCTTATTTTTTTAAATTGGTCGAGGAAGAGGGACGATTTTATTCAATGATATTTAAATTATAATGAAAATGAGGAACCAATAATACATACACAGTCCAAATACACGAAAAAAGAACATAAATATCCTCAAATAAATTGATAATGTGTGCACATAATATAAATAGAGTAAATTCCACCCCTTCTATGATGGTTATAAACTTTCCTAAAAGTCTTAAAATTCATCCATAGACCCCCTGCATTATCAGGATGCCATGTATCAACATATTACTCTACTAATCATCTTCATGTAAGACATTAAATTTTTATCCCTATCAATCACTACTTATAGAGGAAAGAAATTCAAAATCACTATGAGAACTTATCATCTTTTTTATCTTCCACATAATATATCGGATAAGAGAACAATGACATAATGCTTGGATAAATTAATTATTATTAATCTAGAATAAGGATTCATGTTTAAAGCTTCTGGGATTCCCCTTGTGTGATAAAATACTTTCAATATAACCATATGTAGGGTGATCCAAGTAAAATTCTTCATGATAATCCAATTATTCATGAATATAAGATGAACCTGATTGAGCTTAAAGGACAACATGATAATGAATTTCCATCACTAGTTTTGCAGTAAGGATTGAGGTGGGATAACCATGCATCTGAAAAGCCACAATCATGTTGGAGATGTAATTATTCAAATAAAAATAGTATTTGGAATCACAACACCTAGATCCTGGTTAACAGAGGCTTTAGAGGAATCCATCCACTTTATGTTGTCCACAATAACCATACCAATAACATCCATTTTTAAAACCTAATATAAAGGATATTTATATGATTCCTCATATGGTGAAGAAGATCTCATTTTTTTAAGAGTTATTGAAAATTTATGTCCCCCATTTGTACCACTCTGAATAGGTACAATAGTGACATTATAAATACAATAAACCTTTTAGTATAATGATATAGCTTGTTTTTTAAAGGCGATGAAGTATATTCTTCTTCAAAAAAAATTAAATCCATCCAATGATGGAAATTCCCTCTCATACCATGATTGATAACAAACTTATCTTTCACCTAGGTATCCCATTTTGATATAGCATTAAATGATATGGATGTATCCAATTAATCGTGTCCTCTATAATTCCTATAATGGGTAATATTTTGGCCCCCCAACAACTAAAGTCGACAACATCATGTGAAAACTCTTAACTAGCGTCTCAGTTGTTATCTAATTCATCATCAAAATGTTCATCAACTAATAGTTTGGAAAACGCATCCTTAAAAAACCCCCATGTCTGTAAAATGATTAAAAATTTCATTAGAATACCAAGACCTGTTGGATATATCATCAAGTACATGATCAGTTGATATAGTCATATTGATATCCCATGAAGGGATAATATCCATTGAATAATTACTTTAGAAGAATATATTATCTAGAAATGTTATTTCATGGATGGGTCCTCTAATTTCAGTATGAGAAACCAAAACATTTGTACAAGACTACCCGAAAGGGGGGGGGGGTTCCATTTCTGGGAGGTCCAACCCCATCATCTTTCTCAACTGAGAACTAATTCAAACTTTATTTAGGAAGTGTTAATAATTTATCACCAATACAACATTATTTCAAATCACGCCTACTCATTTGACAGTTATAGGAACATTCCTTATATCATATTTTCATTACTCCGTATAATGGATTAATTTTATTATATTAATTCAAATAGATGGAAGTGAAGTACGTTTTATTCTATAAAACGCCTTGTAATATATTTTTTTTGGGAAATTAGGGAATATGATTTGGATTATCCTACGTTTTCATTTATTATCAATGTAGTGTTATGATTGGGAATTAATTTACATTTAATAAAAACAAAATATGATTTAATTAATGATTATATTGAATGATATATTTAACAAAAAAATACATAACTTAAAAATAATGGATTTAGAATACATTGTAGGTGAAAGAATTATCTGGAATTCCATAAAATTGATAATAATTGTTATTTACACATATACTGGATAAATACATAGTTCAAAATATTTAACTATATAGAAGTCTTCTTGGTGTGGTCATGGTGATAGAAAATGCCTAGATCTATGTGACCACACTATAGTGGATGAAGAAAGAATACAGGATGCCACATGCAGAAGGGATTTATAGTACCCTGCCAGAATGACTCTCACATATATATATTCATTGGGAAGGGTCTTGTTAGTTACACATCACACAATAGTTTTCACCTAGTGAAGAAAATTGTATCTATTTATATTCTATGACCTCCAATGTAAATCTAGAAATGAGATACCAAGTACCCTTGCCTAACATTCTAACATTTTATGCTCTATGTACTACTCCATACTTATTATAACCCATGAATCACAATTCTAGATTAACAATAATCATATATTACCTTATCAAATATTTTTGGTTTCATTGGATTTCCAAATATAAGCTATAAATATTTTTAGAGGAAATTGTAAGAAATATTGATAAAATATTCGTATAAAATTAGTGTTTATTTATTATAATTTAATAATTTCCTAAAAAATAATAAAATAAATTTTTAATAATGTTATTCTTATTATACTATATTTTTTGATATGAATGAATAACATGGTATTTATTTATATATAGTAATCAATTGATATTTGAATAAAATTATATGTAAATTTTTTTAAAATAATTAATTTCATTCATAGAATGATTTAAAAATTTAAAAATTGTGTATTATTAATAACTAGAGATTTTATATTGTATATATATATATTTTTTGATTCATTAGTTATTAAAATTTTAGTATCATTAAAATATTTTTCAATTTATCTTTCCATTTAATATTAATTTATAAAATATTTAAAAGTTATATCAAATGTGTATATTTTATAAAATATTTGATTAATGTAAAATAATATTTTTAATGTTATTATCATCATAAATTATATTTTTTAAAGAGTGAATAAATTAATTAAATTTATAAAAAACATAATAATTTATTGTTATTATTATGAATTACTAATAAATAAATAAATTTTAATTATTTGATCTATCAAAATTCCCTATTTGTGATATGATAATAGTATATATAAATATTAAGAATGTGAAATTTTATTCTGTAAATATATAATATTTAAATATTTAATAACAAAATAGATTTTAATTCATTGAAAAAATGTTATTAATTTAATTGAAATTTCATATAATAAATATATGAATGATTTTATGCTAAATCTGAATATAACGATTTTTTATTCATGATCAGGAATTTTTTATAATGTTTAGATTAATTATAAATTGATTAAAGAATAATTTAATTTATAAAAAGTTTCATAAATTTTACTCATTGTTAAATGATTAAAGGGTTATTTATTTGATATATATTCTTTTTAGTAGTCATGTATATAATTTTTCCTATATTATAATGATTATGTATGAAAACATTATGTGATAAATTTTTCATTGAGATAAAATATTCATTATTTTCTATGTTTGAGTCTATATAATTTTTCTTTATTCAACTTTAAAAAAATTATATTTATGAAATGAATATTTTATTTTAATTATTTTATTTATATTATTTTTTAGATTTTTCACGAATAGGGTTATCTTTTGATTAATATCTCCCTATGGATATGGGCTTGGGGTTACACCACCCACATTCCAAGAGGAATATCCCTTTGTCTAAATAGTATTGTTTAGATAAATATTTCTCTATAACAACTATTGTGGATTTTAGAAATATGATATATCTATGATAATTGACATGAATAATTCATGAACTCTACTGATTTAGAGGATTTAATTATATAATAGTGTACATAGCATCTATTTTTTCATTAAATAATAATGATATGTGGATTATTTTAGTGGATACATAAAAATGTGTTGTGAAAAAATTATTTAGGGGATAGAATGGATCTTCTAAAACTAATTTGAAAAAATTTATTAATAAAATGAATAAAAAATGATAATATTAACCCTTAAATTAAATATGATTGATATAAACATAATGTTTATATGATTTATATTAAGGTGGTGAGAATTTGAAAGAGAAATCTTGAAATATTATGCAGGATAATCTTTACAATATTGAACCAGTCATGATATTTATTATATAATAGGGTCTTTTTTTTCTATATCTTAGTAGCTCTAGAATTTATTAAATAATGATATAAATTAATATAGTACTCTTGGTGGTCCTTTCATGTAATTTCATTCCTTAGGAGTGTTGTAAAAACTATAATGCTAAATAGTTAAAGGGAAAAACATTAATACCCATGCTAGTAATGTGATAAATTATTTTCAAGATACTATATGATGAGAATTCAATAGTTAATTATGTTTGGAATGGTGTAGTTATTAGGATGAGTGACATCTGAAGATGTTTACCCAAGATGGTGTGGGTGATGGAAAAAAACATTGGAAAGAAAATGAGTAGGAACATGGTGATACTCATTAGTCTGAATAGTTGTTTGGGAAGTGGGAGATCCCTAGGGTTGGGAAAACACTTGTTGTAGGGTAATTGGGGTTCTAGTGGGGCATATCAATTACATTTAATTAGAGGAGAAACCCAACATAAATTATGATGGTACTACATTTGTTGAGATTTAGGCTCGACAATGAAGGTGTTTGGGATCTAATTGTGGGGGAGGGGGTTAATTTAACACCTTATAATGAAAAATGGTTGAAAGGATAAATGTTACTACACATTTAAATAAGGTGTAACATAATTTTTAGGAGGCTTCTAGATTATAATTCCATAGATAACATGGAATGTAATTATGTATTGATCATGATGAGTGTCCTCTAGGTATGTTTAATAAGGTATGAGTGAGTGAGGAAAAACACATTGGAAAGAGAATCCATCAGATTTTTTGGTTTTTCATTAGTATGATGACACATTTTTTCATGTGGGTGGGTCCAAGATAGGTAATTAAATGAGTTTTTTGGGAAATTGTTTTACATTTATGGAATATTTGTTACCCAAGATACCCTATAATATCAATTTGTATCTTATTTTTTGAATTTTATTTATGACAAAATAGCATGGAAGTGTAACATCCAGAATAAAATAGGAATCATGTTATGTAAATGAATACCATAAAATGTGTTTAGTAGGTATCATCTCAACTATCAACAATCATAAACTTTTTAATTTGGACATTGCTGTTGCAAAATAAAAATGTTGTTAGATGAACCCCCTATAGGTATAATTGATCATTGAAATTTTGATGACAACTCACTAAAAGAGAATGATATATGCCAAAAAAAATTATTACAATAACATTCATTGAAATGTCACGTGGTAAAAATATAAAAAATGATATTCCTCTCAATTATTTTATAAATAATGGAATCTATAACTAGTATAACCCAGAAAACTATGCTGGAAAAATTATATATTATTGAATTGATCTTTTATGACTGGTATATAAATATAATAATTATTCTCAAGGAGTAGGAAAAATTGTTAGTATAATATGATACACAAAAAATGAATTTAACAATGAAAAATATTCCACAAATGATTTCACATTGGTAAAATATGAATCTAAAGGAATACCTTTAGTTTTCAACACTAATTCATGTTAATATGTAATCCTTGTATTAAATACAACACGAGGATATGGATTCATTAATTATGATAATCAACTAAAATAGGATCAATCAAAATAAATTTAAGGCATGATAGTTTTCATGTTTTGAAAGATCTTATTCGATGTAAAATGCCAGAAGGAAAATTAATTTTACACTCATGGTCTCTATAACAATATGCATATAAAATAATTAGAATATCCTTATTCGACAATTAAATAAGAGACTATGATATATTATATTCAATAGTCTGTGCTATAATGTTTGAAAAAATTCCCTATTAACAAAAACTTGAATGAATTCGGTAATCCATTTCATGAGCTCTTTTATATGTCAAAAATAATATACTAGGACATGGGAGGTCTAAAATATATTATGTTGGTGATGGTGAAATATAATTAGTGGAATAATTTCAACGATAAAAATGTCTTTATGTGTTCATAGAACTAATATTGTTGGAATTCAATATAAAAATATGTGATCATTATCTCTATATTTTCCATTTGAGAGGGAATTGTGTTGAACACAATAAAGGACACAATAAAGTAATTTTAGATAAAATTATAGGTATGAGTGTCAAGGAATTCAATTAATAAATTTTAAAAGGCATAAAATTAAAAAAAATTATTTTAAAAATGATTAAATATACTGGGGTTCATAAGAATAATTATAAAAATATAATAATGGATATAGAAGTGACGAATCATGTGGTTGATTTATTGATGAATTGATGACTTAAACCTAATAAGAATGTTTTGATGGGTTTTATATCATTATCCCATAAATAAATGTTGTTTTAATAGTTGATATGTGTTTTTCATACCCATATTAATTATTTAAATACAATTACATTTTTTATAATTGGGGCCTATGGATGCTATTTTCAATCATAGATAGTGTTCTATATATATGATAGATATTAAAAAATTTATAGTGTATTGGTATAGGAATATATTCTGAGAATTAAATATTAAAGATATGATTCATACATGTCACCAGTTAAAGAAACATAATATTTATTGTAAATGACTCACAAAAAGTTGTTACTAGGTTTTTTAACAGATGACCCCATATATATATATATATATTTGTGTGTGTGTGTCTGTATCTTTGTCTGTGTCTGTGTGATATCAAATTACATATATATATATATAGTTAATGTACACATAAACATTCATTAATACTATATTAATGGGTGATTCATGTATCATATCATCTACTATAATACATTGTTGATTTCTTGTAATGAATATATATATACCATGTTTTTGTAATGAAAATGTCTCTTTATAATTTTATCATGCGTTCTACAATTTATTTACAAGAATTTTGGAATAATAAAATCTAATAAATGTAAAACATTGTTGTTTACCTAACCGTTGAAAATCATGTAGAAGAATGGGATGCGATGATTTATAAATTAGATATGGAATATGTTGTTATAATTTATAAAAAAGGGGTTTATAATACATTCAAATGACATATTTTTTGGCAATATATAGATGGTAATTACGTGGTCTGACAAAAGAATGTATATCTCATGGAATGGAATGGGGACTATGGGGTAGTAATGCTTGTATTCATAAAAACAATTCATTTTAGATTAGTTTTAAGAGATACGTTGAAATATAACCTTCATGAAATGGCACCCTACATAGATAGAATGAAATATGAATATGTCTAATAAAGGATGGTTGGGTATATTGTTGATCCTTTAAATAGTCAAAGTATAAATAATATGGGATTATTCATCTTATATGATGTGTTAGTAATTATTTATTTTAATTTAATTAGAGTATCAAAATTTACAACCTATCATTAATGTATCACATTTTATGAGTTAAAATATTTTGATGAGGTAAATGTTATGTACTCGTTAAATTGATGGATGAAAATTTTTGAATGCATCTACTGAGAAAATATATATTGGGAAATTAAGAAAATATGACATTAACAATAATAGATTGAAATATTCCATTTAATATGGTAACTCTATTTCAAGGATAAGGGGATCATTTTTTATACATACAATGCACATGGTACATATTTTGGTGTATATGTTAGTATAGAGATACTGAAATGATTGATCAAGATCACAACATACATCTTATTAGCTAAATTAGAAAGGATTATTTGATAGAGGTCTATATTTTAACACATATATTACATATGGATTTACTATTTTGTTAATTCATCATTGTACCATAGGGTTACATAGTTTGGACTTTTGATAATGATATAATTATTAACAATGTATTTATTCAAAATGAGTAGGCCTTGATGAAAAAATATCAAAAATTATAGGAATATATTCATTGATCTGTGATACTTGGATCTGAGTCTCAATGAAATTTTAGTGCAAGTGTGTAATTTTATACTGTGTAATAAAATAAGAATTCACCTGATGAATGTAAATTGAATACATGTATATTGTATATCGATTCTATAAACAATAAAGATATTATACATGCATAGGATGTATGTATATTATCATTCATATGATGTTTAATTAGTACATAAATATGATTCATGTACTCTAAGCATATTTTCATGAAATATATATGCATGCAATGAATATATACAATAAGTGAAAATGAAAAATGAATATTTTCTACATATAAATACTACAATTGAACAAAAAGTAATTTTATGAGGTTTCTGATTATTTATTTCATTGAAATTTTGTTAACCAATTTTCATTTATATAATTGAATGAAGTGTAAATCATTGGATTAATTTTACAGTGCCGATAAATTTGTACATTTTTTCATTAATAGTGAAATATTTGAAATCTCATATAAAAGGATAAGTTCTTGTCAATATTTTAGAGTGAATTGTCTTTATTGACATATGAAACTATAAACAATAGTTTTATTTTTTGGCGAATAATTATTTTCCCTGAGAGTCTTCTATAAATCCCTATATGATTTGGGATCCCCGTTAAGAGATTTTTGTATACTATAAAAGATATCTATATCTAGAAGTTGGTGTGCCCCAATTGGTGGAAGTAGGCCTTGATCATTTTGTCATCATGATCTTCCCTAATCCATCTCCCAATATCCAAAAATAAGAAGGAGACTAAAACCCCATTCTATGTATAATCTATTTTATATTTATTATTTATTTTTATTGTAATTTTTCTCTTGGATAGATTCAGCCTGTGTTTTGAATATCTTCTAAATTAAATGGATCATATAATGATTATAAAACTTCAACCAATATCTCTAACTCTTGATGTTCTAGAATCTCAATTAGCAGCTTAGTGATGTTAAGAGATCATATACATCCAAATATCCCAATAAATGAAGTAGGAGTCATCATAATTATATTAGTGATGTTATGATGCTTATAAGATTTGGTTGATCTATCCTATAAATGAGTTAATTTCTAATTTATGCACCACTTAATTGATATTCCGCATCTCATAAAAAACTAATAAACTAATGAAAACCCTTACTCTATAAGCCATGATAAAACTCAACACGATGTGGGGAAACCATGAGGATCACAAGATATTTGACGGAAAACTATGGGGTTGTTCTCCTAAATTATACATTAGAAATTTTATTGAAATATTTTATTTATATTCTATCCTTCACCATTTTCACCCTCTCGAACATATTCTGCAGCACATACTACCTAAAGAATTCCATCCCTCCATCCTCAGTGAAAAATATTTATATAAATGGAATCTCATTTATCTTTTAAAATTAAACCATTCCAATATAATTGTAATATAAATTATTATAGTAAAACGCATATTATAAAAGGTTATCCACCCATGATCTCCTATAATCATGAAATTGGGTCAATGTCTTATCTTCATGTGTCTGAATTGTACACTAGGTCTCTGACTCTCGCTCAAATTTACCCAAGAGATGAAGGTAGAATGGCAATGTAGTTTAGCTTGGGTTATCGAATCCTCAGAGACCTAAGAAGAAACCTATAGACACGTACATTATATGGACTGTTATTATCTATGAAGTGGCCAAATTGGGTTGATTTTATATGGTTTTAAAGTATAACTAACAGATTTAACTGAATTCAATTTAAAAGAATGAGTTGATCCTAGGTTATCGCTGGGGGAGGATTGGACGTAATTTCTTTTTAATGATTTCAATTTCTTAAATTTGATATGGGTTCATTTAAGGAGATAAAACAACATCATCACTTACTGGTTTAATTCCTACACCCTTTAATACTAATCACCTATACACTTGAAGGATCAATGTTTTGAGCACTTCAAGGTAAAGGTTCATATTCTCACTTGAAGTGTGTGGCCTTAAATTCAACAAGGACGATTGAGTTTAAAAACCATCAAATAAAAATCTCAATTAAAGAAGTGATTATACATTAATGAGGAGATAAATAATATCCAATCCATCCCCTTTATATTCCCTTGGATCAAACCATAAGTGGGTTAGCCCTCCTTTGATTCTATGGTTTCAATGGAAGCGGAAAGTAGACTAATGAGGGAGGAAATAGAGAAGTAAAAAAACGCAATAAAATAACAATCACTTCATCGTTGTGTGATAATCTCACAAGGTTTGGTATGAACAAGTTCACACCTTGAACCAACGGTATCAAAGTGATAAGGAGAGAAAATATTAATAAGAGAAGATGACCTTTTATTAAGAAACAAGGATGAATTAAAACAACTTACATGTGAAGGAAGAACATTACAAAGAGAAATTGGCAGCATAACATTAAGATGAAAACAAGCTCAAATATTATAAACTCCTCTACCAACACTACCTTAAATAGGCATTTTTGAGTCCTTGGGTCTATCCTCCTACAGTGAAAGTCATCCAAATTGATTATGGTAGGTCTAGGGTGTTGGAAAGTTTGTGGAAAGAAGACATTCTACCATTGACCCGAAAAGGCATCCAGCTTTCATGCACCGAACAGACGCACTTGAAACCCCTTTTTGATGGACTAATTTGGGTGGGCCATAGGAGACATAAATTAAGCTTCGGATGTCCCCTAACAGCCTGTAAAATCGTAGACCAAAAGGAGTTATGGTTTTCATGATATGGTTTAATTGGTGGGCTGTTTTTCTGGGCCGCAGAATCTGGCCCAAAATTTTATCTCTAAATTGGGCCGCCAAAATGGACACCATGGTGGCAGAATCAGAATTGGATCCTGAAGAGTTATCTGTTTCTATACATGTCTTCTAGAATACCACGAAATGTGGGATTCATTGGGCCTGTAATTGGGGCCCCACAGTCTCATCAGTGGGCTGGTGTCCAATCTGCCTTCTCCAGAATTGCTTCCTTTGATTGCCAAATATCTCCATCATCCTCCATGAATTCTCCACTGATCCCTGAATGAAACATGTTCATATTGGAGTGTAGATAAATTATCAAATGAAAGTATGTATAATCAGATGAATCATTTGGTACTTTAGATGATGTTCAAAAATGTACCACATAATAATGCATTTTAAGAAGGTATTACAATCGTAATGTGAAATGATGTTCAATGTGTAAAATGCACTAAAATGGTGTTTATGAATAATAAAGAACATGAGTATTATATATATTACCAATGAATATTAGCCTAATTTAGTGCCTAATAACATCCCCCAACTTGAGTTTTGCTAATCCCGAGCAAAATATATCTCAACAATATGAAATTCTAATTCCCTTTTCCAAAAAACATTTTAATACACAATGATCACCAAAAAACCTTATACCAAACAATCATGAAACCCATAAAAATATTTTAATACAAGATAGTTTCATAAGAAGATCCCAATCCCAAGCCCCTTCCATTGTTCAAATTCATTTCCATATTTCATCCAATATCAATTAAGTATGAGGATGTGTTGTGCATCACAATAGACATGAGGGTTCATCTTTATTCAAGGGGGAAATTATGGAAGCGCTAGGTGGAATCACAGTTCAATATTAATATGAGTATTCTTTATGTTTTTATAATTTTGTTTTTGTTTTTTTGTTTTTGTTTTTTTTGTTGCAATTTTTCCATGGTAATTGAAGTTGCACTCAAAAGAGTCAACCCCTGTAGCAAGACTTTGCCGATGACTCCCAAGCTCAAAGGCCTTAGGGCACCGAGTGAATCCCACATACTCGGGAATCATCTAGAGTTAACTCTGTCAGAAACAAATTCAAATTACGAAAAATAGAGATAAAATTACTAACTCTGGGCCAGACAACTATGGAGTCACGATCCCCAAGCGCCGAAAGCCAAACATTAGGTCATTTCATTGCTCTACGCGCAATTTTTTTAATAATTTTTTTGAATACTCATAATAAACTAAAATGATCACCAAAACTATGCTATTTATTTAGGGGACCCCATGAACATAAAATAATACCCCACTATCCAAAAAACAAGCATTGTGATTTTTTTATTTGGATGAAAATATAAACGATGAAATATCACATTGGATAGCCACACTTACCAAAATATATGCTCATGAAATTATACAAGGATTAAAATCAGAATCGGGGTATGCTAAATTATTTGATATTCAGTTTCAATGTGTGCAGTGTGTATTACCATGTTCAATGTTAAAGGAATGTTTCCTTCCATTTACACATTTTTTTTTCAAATCATTCATTTTTTTTGACAGAAAAGCATTTTTTTATTTTATCTCCCCACAACATAAAACAAATCTGTCCCCGGTGTTTGAAAAATAAAAATTTAGAAGGAGTAGAGGCAGAAAATGGAAGTTCCAAAAGGAAATTAAAACTGATGATCATGGAATGAAATCACCTGGTGGTTGAAGTTGAAGTTCTTGCTGCTCCAATTTAGTCATTTAATGTCCATGTTGCTTGCAGAGTTCCCTTGGTGGAAAAAGGAAAACAAACAAACAAAACAAAATAGTATATATATATATATATAAGTACAATATAAGTATATATATAAAATAAAATAAACTGATGATACATTTCCTTCTTTTTAAATTTCTGGGTATGGTATTACTCAAGGATCACACCACGTGACACAGATGAATATGGTCCTCCCCTTTCATACCAATCCATACTCATAATAGACGAACATGTCAATAGTCTAACTTTTTATTTATCAAAATGATTCATTAATCCTATTTAAAAAAATTATTTGCAAAGAAGAAAACCACGGGTTGCCTCCCGTGCAGCGCTTTGTTTAAGGTCATTAGCTCGACTTGAACCCCCCAACTTATCCAATACCAACTTTTAACATTTTAAGGACCACATGTTTCTCTATGTCCACTAGATTGAGATTTATTCTTTGT
The DNA here is from genome assembly GCA_963277665.1 of Viscum album. NCBI lineage: Eukaryota > Viridiplantae > Streptophyta > Magnoliopsida > Santalales > Viscaceae > Viscum > Viscum album. Next base: position 163,664,386 of record OY728157.1, on the reverse strand, counting down.
TTATAATTTTTGTTGTATGCAAACCTATGTTCTAAAATGAGTGGTAAAATCCAAGGAATATCAAAAATGGTTGATCCAGTTTCCTCTGTAGTATTTCCTAGGACATTATGAATAATCACCTCTTTAGTGGTTTCAAAATAAGATATGGTGACAAATAAGAGTATTTGGCTATCCCCAATGAATGGAAACATGAGGGTGGATGGAAAGACCTTTTGTTCAAGTTTGGGTAGGCTAAAACTTTCAAACATAGGTTGGGACTTTGAAATGAACTCAGTTTCATTTTCAAAATTGCTCAACGGAATTGGTTTCTTTTGAATATAATATTCAACCACCAAATTGGAAAGATCAGTTTTAGTAATGGGTATGGAATCAAAGTTTGTAATTTCTCTTAATTGTTCAGTGATTTGTGTTTTTGAAAAATCATCAATGTAGTTATATTCATGAGACTCAATCCATGATGTCAAATTTCCCTCTTGTGAATATAAAAAATCCGTTTCCTCTTGATTTAAAAACCCATCAACAATTCTGTGATCCTCTTCATATTCCCCAAATCCAAAGGTTTTCTCTTCATTAAATTCATGAGAGGTTTGTGGGAAACTAGACACTTCACATAAGGTTAGGGAAGGCATAGTTTTTGTAGGGATGGGTTCCTCACAATTTTTAATGCTTTGTAGTTTTAACCTCAATGATGAAACCTCAAAATTCATTATCTCCATTTTTTGACACAATTTTTGAAGTAATAGATGTGGATTAGGATGGTCATGGTGTTGGGACATATGGTCTATTCCAAGAGGATAATTAAGTTGTTGTAATTCCACGGAAGGATGTTCCGATTGGCCTTGTTGGGATTGAAACTCATAATAGGTTGGAATGTATTGTGGTTCATATGAATAAAAACATTGTGGTTCAGTAGGTTTTTGATGATCCCACAAGTATGAATTAGGATGGTCATTATACATCGTACATGGGGTTGGGTGATCAAAGTAGGGATAGGTTCCCCATGTTTGGGTTTGTCAAAAGGGATTTCCATTAGAGTGAAATAGGGTATGAGAATACAAAAGTGGGGTGAGAAAAGGATGCTAGTGTCTAAGATAACTTACTTAGGTCCCCGAAAACGGCACCAAAATTTGATTCTCGCTCAAATTTACCCAAGAGATGAAGGTAGAACGGTCCTTGTAGTTTACCTTGGGTTATCGAATCCTCAGAGACCTAAGAAGAAACCTATAGACACGTACATTCTATGGACTGTTTTTGGCTCTCAAGTGGCCAATTTGGGTAGATTTTATATGATTTTAAAGTATAACTAACATATTTAAGTGAATTCAATTTAAAAGAATGAGTTGATTCTAGGTTATCGCTCGGGGTGGATTGGATGTATTTTCTTTTTAATGATTTCAATTTCTTAAATTTGATATGGGTTCATTTAAGGAGATAAAACAACATCATCACTTACTGGTTTAATTCCTACACCCTTTAATACTAATCACCTATACACTTGAAGGATCAATGTTTTTAGCACATCAAGGTAATGGTTCGTATTAGCACTTGAAGTGTGTGGCCTTAAATTCATCAAGGACGATGGAGTTTAAAAACCATCAAATAAAAATCTCAATTCAATAAGTGATTATAAATTAATAAGGTGACAAATAACATCCAATCCAGACCCTTGATACTCCCTTGGATCAACCCATAAGTGGGACAACCCTCCATTGATTCTATGGTTTCAATGGAATCGGAAAGTTGACTCATGAGGGAGGAAATTGAGAAGTAAAAAAACGCAATAAAATAACAATCACTCCACCATTGTGTGATAATCTCATAAGGTTTGGTATGAAAAAGTTCCACCTTGAACCAATAGTATCAAAGTGATAAGGAGAAGAACATAATAATAAGATAATAAGAAATTTTATTAATAAACAAGGATGAATTAAAACAACTATCATGTGAAGGAAGAACATTACAAAGAGAAATTGGCAGAGTAATATTAAGAAGAAAACAAGCTCAAATATTATCAAATCCTCTACCACCACTTCTTTAAATAAGAAATTTTGAGCACTTGGGTCGAGCATCTAATAGTAAAAGTCATTCCACTTGATTATGGTAGGTCTAGGGTGGTGGAAAGTTTGTGGAAAGAAGACTTTGCACCCTTGACCTGAAAAGGCATCCATCTTTCATGCACAGAATAGACGCACTTGAAACACATTATAGATGGCCTGATTTTGGTGGTCCATATAAGACATAATTAATCTCGGGATATCCCTTAACTTCCTGTAAAATTTCAGCCCAAAAGGAGTTATGGTTTTCGAGATATGGTTTAATTGGTGGGCTGCTTTTCTAGGCCGCAGAATCTGTCCCAGAATTTTATCTCACACTTAGGCCGCCTAAATGGACACCATGGAGGAAGAATTAGAATTGGATCCTGAAGAGTTATTTGTTCCTATACAGTTCTTCTAGCATCCCACGAAATTTGGGTTTCCTTGGACCTGTAATTTGGTCCCCACAGTCTCATCTGTGAGATGGTGTCCAATCTGCCTTCTCCAGAATTGCTTCCTTTCATTGCCAAATATCTCCATCATCCTCCATGAATTCTCCATTGATCCCTGAATGAAACATGTTCATATTGGAGTTTAGATAAATTATCAAATTAAAACATGTATAATCAGATGAATCATTTTTCACTTTAAATGATGTTAAAAAATGTACCACATAATAGTGCATTTTAAGAAGGTATTACAATCATAATGTGAAATGATGTTCAAAGTGTAAAATGCATTAAATGGTGTTTATGAATAATAAAGAAAATGAATATTATATATATTACCAATGAATATTATCCTAATTTAGTGTCTAATCACACCCCCCCAACTTGAGTTTTGCTAGTCCCGAACAAAATATATGTCAACAATATGAAATTTGAATTTCCTTTTCCAAAAAACATTTTAATACACAATGATCATCAAAAAAACTTATACCAAACTATCATGAGACCCATAGAAATATTTTAATACAAGATAGTTTCATAAGAATATCCCAATACCAATCCCATTCCATTGTTCAAATTCATTTCCATATTTCATCCAAAATCAATTAAGTATGAGGATGTGTTGTGCATCACAATAGACATGGGGTTCATCTTTATTCAAGGGGGAAATTACGGAAGCGCTAGGTGGAATCATATTTCAATATTAAGATGATTATTCATTTTTTTATAATTTTTTTTTGTTTTTTTTTGGTTTTTGTTTTTTTTTGTTGCATTTTTTCCATGTTAATTGAAGTTGCACTCAAAAGAGTCAACCCCTGTAGCGAGACTTTTCTGATGACTCCCAGGCTCAAAGAACTTAGGGCACCAAGTGAAGCCCACATTCTCGGGCATCATCTAGAGTTAACTCAGTCAAAAAAAATTCAAATTATCAAAAATAGAGATAAAATTACTAACTATGGGCCAGAAAACTATGGAGTCACGATCCCCAAGTGCCGAAAGCCACACATTAGGTCATTTCATTGCTCTACACGCAATTTTTTTTATAATTTTTTTGAATAATCATAATAAACTAAAATGATCACCAAACATATGCTATTTATTTAGGGGACACCATGAACATAAACTAATAACCCACCATCCAAAGGAAGTGATTTGTGATTTTTTTTATTTGGATGAAAATATAAATGATGAAATATCACATTGGACAGCCACACTTTCCAAAATCTATGCTCATGAAATTATACAAGGATTAAAATCAGAATCAGGGTATGCTAAATTATTTGATATTCTGTTTCAAAGTGTGCAATGTGTATTAACATTTTCAAAGTTAAAGGAATTTTTCCTTCCATTTACACTTTTTTTTCAGAACTGTCATTTTTTTATAGAAAAGAATTTTATTATTTTATCTCCCCCCCAACTTAAAACAACATTTTCCCCAGTGTTTAAAAAATGAAAATTTAGAAGGAGTAGAGGTAGAAAATGGAAGTTCAAAAAGGAAATTAAAACTGAGGGTCATGGAATGAAATCATCTAGTGGTTGAAGTTGATGTTCTTGCTGCTCCAATTTAGTCATTTGATGTCCATGTTTCTTGAAAAGTTCCCTTAGTGGAAAAAGGAAAACAAACAAACAAAAAAAATAGTATATATATATATAAGTACAATATAAATATATATATAAAATAAAATAAACAGATGATACATTTTCTTCTTTTTAAATTTCTGGGTATGGTATTACTCAAGGATCACACCACGTGACACGGATGAATATGGTACTCCCCTTTCATACCAATCCATACTTATTATAGAAGAACAGGCCAGTAGTCTATTTTTTTATTTATCAAAATGATTCATTAATCCTATTTAAAAAAAATTATTTGCAAAGATGAAAACCACGGGTTGCCTCCCGTGCAGCGCTTTGTTTAAGGTCATTAACTCAACTTGATCCCCCGAACATATCCAATACCAACTTTCAACATTTTTAGGACCACATGTTTCTCTATGTCCAGTAGATTGAGATTTATTCTGTGTTTATAATTTTTGTTGTATGCAAACCTATGTTCTAAAATGAGTGGTAAAATCCAAGGAATATAAAAAATGGTTGATCCAGTTTCCTTTGTAGTATTTCCTAATATATTATGAATAATGACCTCTTTAGTGGTTTAATAATAAGAAATGGTGAAAAATGGAAGTTTTTGGCTATCACCAATGAATGTAAACTTGAGGGTGTATGGAAAGTCCTTTTGTTCAAGTTCATGTTGGCTAAAACTTTCAAGCATTGGTTGGGACATTGAATTGAACTCAGTTTCATTTTCAAAATTTATCAACAGAATTGGTTCCATTTTAATAGAATATTCAACCACCAAATTGGAAAGATCGGTTTCAGGAATGGGTATGGACTCAAAGTTTGTAATTTCTCTTAATGGTTCAGTGATTTGTGTTTTTGAAAAATCATCAATGTAGTTATATTCATGAGACTCAATCCATGATGTCAAATTTTCCTCTTTTGAATACAAAAAATCAGTTTCCTCTTGATTTAATAACCCATCAACAATTCTTTGATCCTCTTCATCTTCCCCAAATCCAAAGGTTTTCTCTTTGGTAAATTAATGAGAGGTTTGTGGGAAACTAGACACTTCACATAAGGTTATGGAAGGGACAATTTTTGTAGGGATGGGTTCCTCACAATTTTTAATGCTTTGTAGTTCTAACCTCATTGATGAAACCTCAAAATTAATTATCTCCATTTGTTGAAACAATTTTTCAAGTAATGGATGTGGATTAGGATAGTCAAGGTGTTGGGACATATGGTCTATTCCAAGAGGATAATTAAGTTGTTTTAATTCAACAGAAGGATGTTCCGATTGGCCTTGTTGGGATTGCAACTCATAATAGGTTGGAATGTATTGTGTTTCATATGAATAAAAACATTTTGGTTCAGTAGGTTGTTGATAATCCCACATGTAGGAATTAGGATGGTCATTGTACATCGTACATGGTGTTGGGTGATTAAAGTAGGGATAGGTTCCCCATGTTTGGGTTTGTTCAAAAGGGATTTCCATTAGAGTGAAATAGGGAATGAGAATAGAAAAGTGGGGTGAGAAAAGGATTCTAGTGTCTAAGATAACTTACTTAGGTCCTCGATAACAGCGCCAAAATTTGATTCTCGCTCAAATTTACCCAAGAGATGAAGGTAGAACGGTCCTTGTCGTTTAGCTTGGGTTATCGAATCCTCAGAGACCTAAGAAAAAACCTATAGACACGTACATTATATGGACTATTTTTGGGTATGAAGTGGCCAAAATGGTTTGATTTTATATGGTTTTAAAGTATAACTAACAGATTTAAGTGAATTCAATTTAAAAGAACGAGTTGATCCTAGGTTATCGCTCGGAGTTGATTCGACGTATTTTGTTTTTAATGATTTCAATTTCATTTATTTGAGATGGGTTCATTTAATGAGATAAAAAAACATGATCACTTAATGGTTTAATGCATACACCCTTTAATACTAATCACCTATACACTTTAAGGATCAATGTTTTGAGCACTTCAAGGTAACGGTTCATATTAGCACTTGAAGTGTGTGGCCTTAAATTCAACAAAGATGATGGAGTTTAAAAACAATCAAATAAAAATATCAATTGAAGAAGTGATTATACATTAATGAGGTGATAAATAACATCCAATCCAACCCCTTGCTACTCCCTTGGATCAACCCATAAGTGGGTTAGCCCTCCATTGATTCTATGGTTTCAATGGAAGCCGAAAGTAGACTCATGAGGGAGGAAATGGAGAAGTAAAAAAACGCAATAAAATAACAATCACTCCACCATTGTGTGATAATCTCAAAAGGTTTGGTATGAACAAGTTCACACCATGATCCAATGATATCAAAGTGATAAGGAGAAGAACATAATAATAAGTGAAGAAGAACTTTTATTAAAAAACCAGGATGAATTAAAATAACTTACATGTGAAGGAAGAACATTACAAAGAGAAATTGGCAGCATAACATTAAGATAAAAATAAGCTCAAATATTATCAACTATTCTACCACCACTGCCTTAAATAGGCATTTTTGAGACCTTGGGTCGACCCTACAACAGTACAAGTAATCCCACTTGATTATGGTAGGTCTAGGGTGGTGGAATGTTTGTGGAATGAAGACCTTCCACCCTTGACCCGAAAAGGCATCCAACTTTCATACACCGAACAGACGCGCTTGAAACACCTTCTATATGGATTAATTTGGGTGGTCCATGGAATACTTATATTAAACTCCGGACGTCCCCTAACATTCTGTAAAATCTCATCCAAAAAGGAGTTATGGTTTTCGAGATATGGTTTAATTGGTGGGCTATTTTTCTGGGCCGCATAATCCGGCCCAAAATTTTATATCTAACTTCGGCCGCATAATTGGACACCATGGAGGCGGAATTAGCATTGGATAATGAAGAGTTAGTTGTTCCTATACATGTCTTCGAGCATCCCACGAAATTTGGGATTCATTGGGTCTGTAATTTGGGGCCCACAGTCTCATCAGTGGGATGGTATCCAATTTGCCTTCTCCAGAATTGCTTCCTTTCATTGCCAAATATCTCAATCATCATCCATGAATTCTCCATTGATCCCTGAATGAAACAAGTTCATATTGGAGTTTAAATCAATTATAAAATTAAAATATGTATAATCATATGATTCATTTGGTACATTAAATGATGTTAAAAAATGTACCACATAATAGTGCATTTTAAGAAGGCATTACAATCATAATGTGAAATGATGTTCAAAGTGTAAAATGCACTAAAATGGTGTTTATGAATAATAAAGAACATGAATATTATATATATTACCAATTAATATTAGCCTCATTTAGTGGCTAATCAGTATCATCATTTGTTTAATTATTAATGACATATCAAATGAAGAACTATGATACAAATGCACACGAAATACCTATGTAGTTAATACATGTAAAATGAGGATCCCAATAAGTGATAGTGGTAAATGATACCCTATGAAGAATAACTTTTATATCCACACACCATATTAACAAAACATAAAAAACAATCAACTCTTTAATCTCTAAAAATTGAGCCAACATCATCAATAAATTAAAATTTATTGAATTATTTTCACATAGGCCATGAGATATGGGAAAACCAATGTTCAAATAACACAAAATACCATCCCATTTTAGCTCATGGATATCATGTGATAGTAACCACTAACCCAACCACCTTTTCTTCACATTAAACTTCATAAATAGAAGTCATCATTACAAAAACATATCAATAGAAATCATTATCCATTTTTATTTGGTATACCTCCTCAAAGAGTGAAACATATTTTATATTCTGGGATACATTACATTTACTAATATTTTAGTCTCATGATAAACCATATAATGATCATAGTAATCGTATTATTTTCATCTAGAATAATCCTTATATATGGGAACTTTCAAAAAACATTTATTATGAATACCAAATGAATCCAATATACCTAAAGAATTAAATGAAATTTTATAATCATCTATTCTAAAAAAACACTATCACTAGTCTCCCACATATCTCAATAGATCTATTCGCCATTGTATATTAATATTATTGTATATTAATATATATATATATATAAGATAACCTTATGAATGCATACATTGTTCATCAAAAAATATTTTTTAATTAGTCAGGGTGTAAGTGATCTCGATGTCATAATCTTTAATAATATCAATTCAATTATATAGATACAAAATTAAGTCCATCTATGAATCGATATACATTATTTTTTGAGATCTAGGAAGACCATAGTGTTTTCACTAATAAGTAAATTTCATCAAACCATCAAGGAATAATCTATTTATACAAACTGATTATCATGGGTGGAATAATTAACCTCATGATGAAATAATTTTTGGAAAAACTAATGGATCATTGAAAAAAATTGTATCATCATGAAAATTAAAAAAGTATTATATTTGAAATAATAATACTCAATAATAAATCCTTCATTTAGATGTTTAAATATAGAATCACTGATTAACTTCTTCATAAATATCAAAAATACAGTAGAAAAAAATCAGTAAATATTAGTATCTAGTTTTTTTAGGATAAGCTTATCTATAGGGATAATATTCATGAGAAATCAAGAAGTATGTCACCATAAAATAATGTTATAATATGTAAAAAAGTAACATTTTTAACAATATTGTGTTTGAAATATCAAACACCCTTCACTATATTCAAAAGATCAATCGATTCTTCAAACTAAGAGACTACATACAAAACAAAATTGATTAAATGCTTCAAAATATTTAATATGGAAATCATAACATGGAAATTATTATGTATAAACACCTAAATAATGACCCTTAAATTATAAAGAATCTCATAAAATGAATATTAATTGATGAGAAATTCAATGATAAACACTTCCATGAACTGACCATTGAACTCATGAAATATGGTGTTTTTTATTTCCAAGAAAATAGATTTGTTTTTCAGACCATAACTACAAGGTACCAATTACTCAGATAAAAATATATATGAAATAATTGATATTTTATGTATATTAAAAATATATTTATTAGGTTTAAAGTAAAAAAAATTATTTTATCCCCAAAAATCATGAAAATTCAATCACATATATAATTAGATTCATAAACCCCATTATGAACATATCCTGTAATAATTAGTATATATAATATATAGTTCATTAATCATAATTCATCACATCTAATCACAAGGGGACCTAATAACTTCGGGAATAATTGTTTTTAATTATCTCATCACAACATATGTTTAACTGACCTTATTACTTAACAAAATTGATTTAATATTCTCCAAAAAATAACTTCATTATCTATCCTAACAATCATACATCTCTTTGATGCCACTTTCTCTTGACTATCCCCCACCATGAAGACCACACTGTAATGTAATAAATATATATATAAACTGTATATCCCATAATGAATATTTCTTTGGTCAGTAACCACCTTCAAGAGATCAAAACACCAAAATTGGTGGTATTACAATTATAATAATAGGAATATACATAAAACATACCAATCAACATCATCATATATAAGGTAAACTTATATAATAATTACATCACCATTAATATTGAAAAATTTATCATAAAATTAAACACCAGATAATGTCACATGATTGTAACTATAACACTAGCTCCATGCCTCATAACAGTAAGGTCTAAATCCACCACAATATCCCTCACAGCGTTATTTAATATAGATATTTACATTGGGGTGAAAATATATATAATTTATTTAAAGGACCTCTTATAAGTCCTCTAGTTAAATTTGGAATAATTTCAAAAACTTCTATAAGATCAAATAGTATAACCAACATGATCTTAATGCATGTTAATAACTACCTAACCTCACCAAAGATCTCTCAATTATTATTATGTCATATTATAATTACCATTTAATTTGTGAATATATCATGATTATTTCCAAAAAATAGTATCTTACCCATTTTTTACTCTCATAGGGTCGAATACATATATCATTTTCCCCTATTTGTTCAACATCAACAAAACCACATCGAAGATTCCCTTTTCAAAGGCTTAACTAAATCCAACTCATCTCAATATATATTATAAATCATCATACCACATAACTTATCATTGTATCTAAATAGCCTATCACTTCATAATTAGGATAAAATATCCTGAATATTAAGTACATCAACATTATTCCCTCCTCATACCATGTATAATCCCTTAATTGTATAACATCATATATCACATCAGAACATTTTCACATTATTCACACTCTATATTCTAGACACTATATCATTTCCATCACAATTTCCTTCAAGAACATCAATTCCATGTTTATATGTGATAGTGGGAATGTTCCAATAATCATGAACTTGTTCCCTCAACAATCTATATATGGTTTAAAACCCTTGAAACACATAAAATTAAGGCGTAAATAAATTTATATGACTAGGGTAGGGTGGAGGATCAATAAAATTGAAAATATAACTTATTTCATAGAAAAAAATATGCCAAAACATGGGTTTTTTAACAAGACAACAATAATAAAACCATCATTGGTCACCAAAACACGACTACAATTCCACCAAGTTCACTTCCCTCTATATATCATAATGCAACACCCCACCTCAGAAAATATTGGCATAATTTTTTTTTGAAATTAATGATTTCACTAACCATCATCTATTTTTATATTTTTATATTTTTATATGACATTGAATTCATTATTCCATCCATTAAAATATTGAATTTCAATTGATTTTTATCCATCAGCTTCATTTAACCCATCCAATTGTGATACATGTTAGTCTTCAATAGTTTACTAATACCCCATAATTTTTTTATTACATCACTTATAATGAACCCACCCCGGTCAACTATAAAAGCCACCCAAACTGGCCCATCACATAATATGGAAAAAAAATTGATAACAAAAACTAGTGTTAAATATAAAAAAATAAGAAAGAAAATTAGAGTACGAAGTGGAAATAAATAAGATACCACAAATACATACAATCCAATAAAAAAGGAAAATCAAGAATGTATGTGACGTCTCCATATGACCCATAGTCACCTCCAGACCAAGCCAATCTAAAAGCAACAACAACATCAAAAGCCATAATACTATAACATGGTCTTCCTTGTACCCAAATTCTATAACAAAACATCTATAAATTCCCAAATGTACATGCAGGGTGTGAACCAAAGCCTATTATGATACAACCAATGTTTCATCACATGGTTTAATAAGAAGAATTCAATAATTTTTTATAAAAAAAATATATTTTTCTCACATCATTTTTATAATTCCATGCCATTTTTAAATCATTTTCCATTTTTTCATCCTTTTGTTTTCATAAATCATTTTATTATCTCAAAACAGAAATATTATAATTATATATGATAAAAAAGTACTAAAAATTTATGTATCAATGCGTAAATTTTAAAAATTTATGTATCAATGCGTAAATTTTTAAACACATATTCATGAAGAAACATATAATGAAAATTTATGTCATACAACCATATATAAAAATCATTGAGAAAAAATAAGTTATATAAACACAATCAAGTGATAAATTACTATAAATGGAAAAAAACTAACATATTTGGGCTCTAGCCTATGAGAAACTATATACAATAAACACATAAGACTAAATTGGCATAATTTTTTATCTAACATTTATCATTTCCATCCACTTGATATCACAAAAGGATATTATTTGGTGGTGCAACATACACTAAGTCTACCTTTGTATCTTTCCTGATGCACCCAAGGATCCCAATGTAAAATTATCCAATGCATTTATAAAACCATGATCAAAATTTTATAAAACCATTTTCAATTCATAGGTAATCTACTACAGAGATTGAAAATCAATTACATAACATGAAAATCCATTTTAATTAAAAATAATAATTTTTTTTGAAGAAAACATTTGAAACCATTTCTTCCTTTAAACCAATGAACAACTAAAATAAAATTACTAATAACAACATTAAATTCATCAAATTAATTCACTATATAGAAAATCTTACACAAAAATGGTAGATACTGATTTTATTTCTGAAATGGTGACTTGAAACCATGATAATGGCCTTCAAAATGAAAGGAATGCCTTGAAACCAACAAGGATCGATAGAAAACACTATATAATAAAAAATAAAGATCTAGACTATATCCACAATAAACCAATTGTTAACTGGACGTATGACATACCAAGAGAGATTAAATACTACCAAAAAGTTGATAAATTGTTGAATGAAGCAAACTGGACAGGGGTGAGTCACCCAAAATAACCATGGAAGAGCCTATAGGACAATAGTAAGGAAGCCTCTATGAATGAAATGATAATTTAAACTTATGTAGTTTGTTAAAAACATCTTGTGGGAATTTACATTCCATATTACACCATTAAACATCATGTAACCCTCAAGTACCACACACACCCAAAACCATCCAATTATTATTATAAACCTGATATTTTATCAGTACAGTAAGTTTAACCATTAAATTTCTTGAATAATTATTTCCCTATATATCCAAATAATGGGTTATGTCCAGCACTCGTTATATGTCATTTGTTCCCATTAAAATTGTTTTATTGACTAATTAATAGAAAAATCATTCTGTTCTGTACTATAGAATACAATAAAAATCCATGACATTACCATTACAGGTTTCCTCCAAATTCCCTATTGTAATTACTAAACCAATGAAAAATAGAAACCCAAAAAATTATTAAAACATACCTGAATGAATGGTAACATGGTGTTATAATCTCCACAACATAAATAGGTTCGGCCCCCTGATATCCCCAAATATATTGGATGAAGAAATTGTTTTGTTTATTACTTCCTTATCAATTAATCCCACTCCCACATATTGTGGTTGTCCTGTGACCAGTAACACAGTTCCTAAACCACGAGGATCATCTTACAATAAATTACCTATTCAATGCGATTCATAATATGAACTAGGTCCTCAACCAAATTGGTAGTGTGCTCAAAATCAACATCCTCCTATACAATCACATGTGATGAATCAATAATATACCCCTCAACATGTATACATGAAACATGTCATGGATTATTGTCTAACTAGAAGTGAAAGTAAAATAATAGTCCAAACAAAATTTTTATCCAATGATATGAATGGGGATCACAAAAATAAATACCAACATACACTTATTACCCAATGTGTGATGTACCATTTGAGGTGAAAAAATTATAAATAACAAATTAGAAACCTCAAACTCAAATTAGATAACTCTGTAATTCCCCATATTATTTTTCATTACTATATTCATTGATCGAATTCCACAGGACCTACTACAACATAATCATTATATTTTAAGCAAAACATGGACAAGCAAAGTATTACACTCAAAAATATTAAAAACATAATAGATATCTTCATGGATTCCCATAAATAACCTCTTATGGAAGTATATTTATTGATTACTAATAATTAATATTATTTGGAATCTAAAAAAAAGAAGTTTTTTTAGGAGATTATCTGAAAGAAAGATCACAGACCTGAGGAATATCCTCTAATCCTTAGATATCTATATCCATATATCCATTCCTCTAATTATGAAAAGATTATTCTAATTATGAAACCCATCACCTCTGGGAAAGCAGTCCTAAACCTTGACTTGATCTTCACATCCCTATCAAAAACAAATACACAAGGATCCATGATATGTCTAAAAATCTCTCAGATGTTATATTACGCAATATATTCTACCTTTATCACACTTGGATAGGTAGGAAATGAAATTACATTGTGAGTCGATCTACTATCACAAATGTTTCATTATACCCACTAGAATCCCTAGGAAAACTATAAATAAATCTAATAAAATATCATCCAAATTCCATATATGAATGGGTAAAGTCATCAACAACCTTGACGGCTCTGGTCTTCCACCTTTATTTTTTCACTATAATGGAAACAAAATATAATACTTTTTATTAAAAATATCTTCAATTTCTACCAATACTTATTCCTCAGGTGCTAATACATCTTCGTACCCAATGGTGCACAGAACAAAAACAACGATGTCCACTATCCAAAAAATAATATCTCTCGGAAATCAAAGAATCCAACATTCTATGAAATAATAAAGCTCCAACGTGATTCCAAGGCCACTAATTTGAGGTATCCCACTAATATAGGATTTCACTAAAGCATTGTATCATTGTACATGACACCTTATCAAGCTGAACTCGCTTATCAAAAGGTGATCAATAATTCATCAAAGCCACAAATAGATGTCCACCATACTTTTTTACTCAAAAACACATCTTATTAAAAAAAACTTCAGAATACCCTACTCAACTGATTCTTTTGTGGATTGTGTAGGTTATTTCCTTCTTAATAAATTGACAACCATTATTCCTTTTCCTAGAGGTATAAGAATTATATAAAGCAAAATCCTGAAGATAATCCACTCATAGTTTCAATTGAAAATTCATATCCCATTAAATAAAAATATATTATAAGAACTAAGGATCATATTCTACCAAAAAATCATATAAAAGAGATAGTGACAATACATTTTGAGTTTGCGAATAATAGATTTGAACTCAATATCAATGATAGAGTAACTATTCTTTTGAGGGAATAACTGGTGAGATCCATAATCCACAATCTCTTTCTTGTGTATCAAGAGAGATCTCAAAACAGTATTAGAAGCAATATAAAATATATCATAACCCGAACCTAATTCCGAAAGAATAAAAACTGGTGTTGAGGTTGACCTGAGCGTCAACTACTCAAAAGATCTCTGAAACATTTAATTAAATTAAATGTTTACAACAGTATTGGTTAATATTTTCAACTAGGATTCAATAATAGAGATTCCCCGAACAAAGATTCTATAATAACCAGAGAAACCCAAGAATCTCCAAATCATAAAAACATTTATGGGATTCTATCAATACATAACAACCTATACATTCTCAGGAACTACTGATTATCCCCACTATAATATCACATACCCCAAAACATCACCTATTAGATCCAAAACACACACTTGAAAAGCATACAATGTATATTATGTTCATTCAATGTTCTAAGAATGATATAGAAATAGTCAATATGATCCTCCTATGACTTTGAGTTCTCTAAATATCTATCAAAAAAAAGGTTCAATGATCATTTATATATATGTTTCATCAAAACCATGAACAATACAGAAGCATTTTTGAGACTTAATAGAATAAAAAGAAACATTGAATTCCCATATCAAATCATAAACATAGTATTCTATATATTAACATCATGTATTAACAACTGGTGATACCTTAACAGTAGGTAAATCTTATAAAATATAGAATCCCCTATATGAATATCAAATAAATCATCAATCCATGTAAAAGGATATTTGTTCTTAATCATCACCCAATTTAACATTAGATTATAAAAAAATTGTATGTATCATGTATTCCTTAATAGATATGAGGATTTGATATGATAAGGGTGACACGATAGGGTGAATAAGTCCTTTAGCCTTAGGTTCCTAAAGATCTACCTTATGTTCTCCCAAACATAGTATGTCCCATATGGTAGTACGGTACTGAAATAGGAATTATCCCAAGGATCGTGTCAATAGAAAACTCACTCTCTCCTTATTGTTGTAATCAAAAAAATAAAACAAAAAGTCCTTCGGTTACACATACAAAAATTTCAGATGTTTATCACCCCATCAATGGACAAATACAACAAGATCCCTCTATGACAACTATCATGAGATTACCCCATCACATAGAACAACATGCCCTAATGTTACGAATGTAGGACCCACTCACCCTATATAATATGTGTGACTCCATCAACAAATAATAACTAAACTCAAAGATGATAATAGTAAATCATGTACATAACATTAATCATCGAATCCATGATCATAATTATGTCGTATATTTTATGATCTAGCTCTAAGAAGTACCACTCCCCCTCAAAGTCTGCAATCATCACCACACATTGGGCATCCAAAAACATGTCTGAACTTCTTAAAGGGAGGCATGAAAAGATATAAAATATATGGAAGAGGACCCAAAAACAATACAAACATTTATAATTGCATTGATGATATTAAATAACGTGTGAAAATCGTATAAGAAACTAAAACCATTTGAAGAAGAAAAATACACAATACCACTGACAATCATTGGCACTACTTTAGATTCTACTATTAAATACTATAATCCATAAATTATTCATGTATTAGAAACTTGATCATCTCTCATAGATTGATGATTAGAACCACTACCCTTGTAAGAATATAAATGAACCTTTGAACCCATTATGAATGTGCATCCTACCCTACATCCTTAAGATATATTTTCACAAAAGAACTATATATGACTTTATATTCCAAAAATATGACTTGTCTTATTATCCTTTGAAATGTTAATTTTGTTATGAAATCTGTTACCAAACTATTAGTAGAGAAACTTCTACAACCATATCATCTCCCCTGAGACTATTCCTAAGAAAAAAACCAATATTATGCCTTCTTTTCTGCCCAAAAGGTGGACCATGGATTACTATTGAACTAACTAATGCTCCATCCAAGCCTATCTTTATATCTATATCAGCATCAACTAATGAATACTTTTCAATTACCAACAAAATGGTACATATTTTCATGAGTATCAACATCAATAAAATATCAGGCCTCAACCCTAACTTAAACGTATGAGCCTTCAGGTACTCAATAGGGACAAGCATTGTTTCTCACTATTGAAACTCTACAATACTGTTCGATATTAAAAAATGGGATTCTCCGCCTTATATATGGTCAAAAAAAACCTAGGTATTCACTTACTTAAATGTCTCATTACAAAACACATCGGAAAATATTTTTTTTAAATAATCCCCGATAAGATCATCAAGAAACATGACTTGGAAAATAGATTCCCACCATCTCCTTCAGCGTCCCTCAAGCATATACATTGTGAAACCCACTATAAATTCTTCATGATTCATTATGGAGATGAATATACTCTCTATCTTCTCAATCCCCTACCCAAATTCATGTGTCCCTTTTTCACCATGATTGATGGGGGGATGTGGATGTGTAAATTTTTACCCATGATCCACTATTCGTGATGGGTTCCCAACACCCACATGTCCTAGAGTCTGAATTGTATGGATAATAGATTTTATCAAAGAAGGGGCCATTGGAGCACCCACTTTCAAAACATTTTTCATAGCTTCCTCTCTAATATTTGGAAGCTCTCTTCTTAGAGGCATTTTCTAAGAAAACAAAACAAAAATTGTTAGACAAGATCAAATTACAAATTCATGTAAAGAATTTTAAGTATTGATATAATATATTAAAAATTAATAAATTTTCGAAACCACAAAAAACCATACATAAAAATTAAGAAATACATGTAATTATAGGATCTATATTGTTTATTTAAATGTACTCAACCATTAAGTATTGAACCTATAAAATAAACCTTGATTAACTATGGTATCTCGATTTCAGTTGTGAAAGTGAGATACTGAAGTCAAATTTCCACACCTAGAATTCAAATATTGATGGTCCTAACTCGAGTGTACCCAAGACAAATAAAACTGTGGAATTTCAAACACACGTCAGGATTATCATACCTTTTGACAAAAATTATAATGAACCAACCTGGGTCAACTAAACAATACACCTAAACTAGTTATTTAGATAATGTGGGTAAAACATGACAACAAAAAGAAGTATTAAATACAAATAAATAAGAAATACAACCTTATTTTGAAGTGTAAATAGAACTGATACAATAAATCAATATAATTCAAGCCAAAAAAAGGATAAACCGAAAATATGTCAAGTCCCCACATGACCAACAGTCACCTCCAAAACAACCCGAACTAAAAGCATCATCAACAGAAGAATCTATCATACTAAAAGATGATCGTACCTTTACATGAAAGCTTTAATCCAACATCTATAAATCCAAAATTTTTGGGTGTTATCCAATTAACAATTGGATACTAAAAACATTTATATACAAGGTCTAATATAAATAGTTCTTTAATTCAATATAATAAGGATGAAATTACAAATCATTTAATCAAATAAAAACCAGTTATAATTGGTTTTCATTTTGGTTCTTTAGTTTTTAATAAATCATTTCAAATTATCAAATAAATAATATTATATGTATAAGTGATAAAGATGAGATATCATATACCAATATCCATATGTAAAAAAAGTAAACATAGATCCATTAAACAACATATAATTAGAAGCTATGTGATACGACCTGATAAAAAAATAAATGTGAAAAATTCATGTGTTAAATAACTACTAAAAAATAATACCTCATATTAGAGCTATAGTCCATAAGACACAATTTTCTAGACACTCAAAACCCTAAAAAAGCACAATAATATATCTAATAGATATCATGTCCTACGAGTTGATATCATAAAGGTTACCTCCCAGTTGTGAAACTCACCCTAAGGATACTTGTTTCTCTTTCACGATGCACCCAAGGTTCCTAATGTGGAATTATCCAATACATTTTCAAAAAAATATTCAGACTTTTATAAAACTAGATTCAAATCATTGAAAATCTGTTTCATAGTTTAATGATGTAATTGAATATCAATAAAATCCATCTCAATGAAAAACACCTTTTTTAATACATTTTCCTTTCCAAGAAAACATTTGAATCCATTTATCACTACAAATTAATAAACAACCCTATGAAATTTTTCATGTATGATATGTAATTAATAATATTAACCAATGTTATAGAAACACAAACCTCAAAATGGTAGAAAATGTGATTCGTTCAACAAGTGAAAATAAAAACCAAGATTATATCCTTAAAAGGAAAGGAACACTTATTAACAAAAAAAGACCAAGAAAAGACACTATCTGATCAAAAATATGTAGTAAAACAATACCCACAAATAATACTAAAGAATAAAAAGAACGATTACATACCCATAAACAACCAATTTAGCAACAATAGTGATCAATCACAAAACAAAGTGATCTTGATGGGACTGAGTCACCCAAATTCACTTTGGATGTTCCTCTATGTTAAGGGAAATTAGTCCTGTAGGAATGAAATTAGAATTTATACCAAAATTCCTGGTTAAAACCAACCGTGAGTAATTAATCGGACATGTAACCTCATTAGCTGCCTTTTACATTTCGAGTCCCACCTACAGAAAAAACCTTACATTTTTTATATAAAAACTATTAATTTATAATTATTTTACATGTAAAATTTACAAGGCATGTGAAATTATCATTATATGTATCCAATTCATGGGTTTTATCTGGAAGACCCTGTAATTGTTTTTCTTATTACAGGTCATGTTATTTACAAATGAAAAAAATCTATTGGTTTTATGTTGAAAATTGTAAACAAAAAAATGACATCACCATTACATGTATCCTCACAATTATTACTCAATAGTACTCAACCAATAAAAATGGAAAACCAAAATAAATATTAAAACATACATGATAGAAAGGTAATGGGGTGCTACATCGCTCATCCCTTTTCCATATTCATTATTACCAACCATAATTAATACCATCAATATTATATAATATAACCATCAATCACATACAATATATAACATAAACCACTATATATGTTATATTAAACAACCACCACACATTTAAAAAAAAGTCATAACACCCATTCATATCAATGAATATCAATCATATAATACCATCCAACAATGAAATGAGTCATTACACATTAAAGTTACACTAATGTGACTGTACATATCAATAACTAAATTTTTGCAGAAAGCATTCAAACCTAAGAAAATAATATCGTCATCATTATATATAAAGAATAAAATATCCAAATGTTAGAACCTTTTTTTTCAATCATGTATTGATCCTTTAAATTTTGGTCAGACTATTTATTTTTGACTTAATATGGATGACTATTGAGATATTGAAGGTACCAAGAGTGTCTGAGGCTTTGTTAGTACTCAAAACCCATCTTTTTGAAAAAATGGCGTTATCGCATGGTTATGCTAAATAGTGTTGTTAGGGTACACAGTTTTGATCTAACTGTGTGGATGGTTTGTATTTTTGGGCAGATCCATCTCATATGGTTAGTTCATGGTTTCCCTATTTATGTCCCATAACAATGTTGTACGCCCCATCCTATAGGTTCCCTTTCATGGTTGGTTCTCGGTTTTTCAATCCATGTAGACATACAACAAACATGGTAATTTGTTGGTAATACACACATTTCTACCCTTAATGATCTTGTTAACCCACCCTTTTCCCTAATCTGAGTGCAAGAGAACAAAACATCCATTTCCCCCATGATAGAGATTTTTTAAGGACTAATATAGGGATCAATAGATCTCTTTCAGCAAGGATCCATTGAAGAATTCCTTCGTCATGTTGGATGTGCAATGGTAAGTACTCAAATTTGTTTGAGACGTTCTGCTTCTCTCTTTCTCTCAACCTAGTTATATGGTGTGTGTGTTTTTATCATTTTTTCAGATCAGATCTCATCTATGTAAAATCAGAGGCCAATATTGTAGTAATAGGGTTTTACAAGCCTAAGGTGTGCAGTCAATAATGAGTCCCTCAATTTCTTTGATTTTGGAATTTTCATGCGGGGCCCTCCGATTTTATCATGTGTCATTTACTAAATTTATATGGCATGATTATAATCATTAGATGCATGAGGGTATTCTATTTATTAATATGTGTTTAGTTTTAAGTGGTTATGACCACAACTCAATCCATACCGTTTAGGATTTTATTCCATAATTGTCATTTTAGTGATTTAACACATTTGAGGCAATGTTCAAGTCTTCCTTTTCCTGGCCTTCATAAGTGTATTATTCCCTATTTTTAATTGATTGATTTATATTGTGAATTTTGAAATGTAATTTTCCATGTATTATCACCACTAACCCCACCTAAGGTATGTTATTCAATTAATAAACTTATGTGGTAGTGAAATTGGAAAGTATACTACGTATATGGGGTTCCCTTATTAAATGTATTTGAATAATAGGTTACACCTTCATAGTACCGCTTACCATGTTGATGGAATGTAGAAGAGTGAACCATGCATAATAGAATTCCTAAAAGTTTTAAATTAATGGTTTCATTTCTACCTAGCCAGGTCACACTAATGAAAGGAAAGGCATGAACCAAATGGACTTATTGATTAATTAAGACTTAATTAAATGGGGTTTCTCAATTATCTATATCAAAATAATGAAATGTAATATTTGGAGCCTTTTGAAATATTATAATAAATAATTATCAAATTGGAGTTACCTGACTCGATCTCTCCATGTATTGTATAGGGAATTCCATGATCACTCAGGAACTGCATTTTGATTCAATGATGCACCTTGATTTGGTAGAGAACCACCTACAACCTTATTCTTTTTTATTGTTGGATGCATTGTACGAGACTATAAGATTCTATATATAATATTATAGGATTACTTGGATACACTCCATGGATCCAACATTTAAAATTAGATTCCATGACTAAATCCCATCATGACAAGTAATTTCTTATCCCTATATTACCTTGGATGAACTCCTTTGACTTGGTAGACATCTTATTGTTGAATTCTGTGGACTGTGTTCCCTAGATTACACTCTCCCCCTAGCTAGGATATAGTTATTACTGATTTAATGACTATTGAGGTCTACATTTCCTTGGATACTACCTTAGAACATCATTATTAAATATCAATACAGGTTTCCTTGTTACATCATGGAACATTAACTAATATTAATATATGAAGAAATTCATAAACTGGTAAAAAACAAATAACGAACTAGTTACATGTTCAGAATCCAGCTGAGGGATGAAGCAGGTACATGGGTATTTCATTTTATTCTACTTGTATACAAAATTTATTCAGGACTTCACATGGTTACATTTTAATTTCATGGGCTGAATGTTATAGACACCATTGGTGGTTTCCCATTGAGAATTACCTCACAACCTCTATAGGCATCGTTTGGTACCTATGGTAGATAACATGAATGCACGTGTTGATGAAGGGATGCACATGGTTTCGTAGAGTTGATTGATTATGGTTTAGGATGGAGATTGATAATATATGATTGAGGTAGAGATAGGGATACCTAGGGTAGTTTTTTATTTCTTTTATACATTTTTGTCACACGATATACCTATTGTCTTGTATCCATGTTTTCTAGTTTTATAGTGAGATGACATATCATCATCAGTTCTCCCAATTTATTTAGTTATTGTTATCCTTGTATATCTATTAATGTTTTCTACTTCTACTATTTACATAATTTTCTTCCAGTATTTACCTCTGTTGTTATCTATACGTTATGCTACACTTAGGTAATTAGATCATAGTCTCCCCAAGGAAACACCCAATTACCTTGCTACAAGTTGGCAACCTCTGGCATTTAGGGAGATGCAGTTGAGGCTATTTTTTCCACAATGCTTGGAGCACCTATTAAGTGGCATCCAGGTTCGAGACATAAAAAATTCATATTAGAGTGGTTTTCCATAATTGATTTACTATTTGGATAGACTAGTCTAAAGATTAATAACACACGAGACTTGGTCATAAGCTGTTGAGGGTTATCATTAACCCAGGTTTGGGGTAAAATCCAAGTTTCTCAAAATATAATTGTTGTTATGTGTTCCCTATTGCAGATTATATTATTTCATTATTAGATGATGCACATTTTATGTCATTGCTTATTTTTCATCTAATTAAGACTATATTTTATTCTTGTTTTGGTTATATGAAGGATTGTACCACTGTTACGTGCATCATATTAGGCACCTGTAATTCAAGTTTCATGAATATTTTCATGCCATATAGGTACATTTCCCTGATTCTCATGGTTTATTATGCATATGATTGTTGTGTGATGTTGTTGTAGTAAGATTATTCATGTATTAATATTGGTTGTGATTGAGTGATTACATATCTAAAATCATGTGGTTTTATGTCCTGCATGTGTTTGGATGAGTAATATACAAAGTCATGAAATTATTCTATAAATAAACGGGTGTCATTTTACCTAATGAGGTGTATGCGTAATGATTCATCTGAATGGCTATCCATTATAAAGTTATACATGAAATCTATAATGAAATGGTTTCATATCATTATGAAACTTTATTATGTTTACAAAAGGTAAATGACTAAACATAGTAACTAAATTTTAAAACGAAATGAAACCTATAATTGATCACTCACACGTACCTGGATATCGATGGGGGTAGTTGGGGTAGTATACCTTTGGTCTTGACTATTGTTTAGATTCTATAAGTGTTGTTTTCTATCTTCATAAATCATGTTATGAGGTATCTTTATTGAATTTCTATTCTAATGTCACCATGAAATCCTCATGTCATACGCTAGAAAGGGGGGAATGACCATTCTCCATACATGGTGGGCCCTGAGCCGCAAATATTACCTCTAAGAGTGTCACTTGAGGAAACGACTACTATAACTGATCTGGGAACTGATTCCAAAAAGAATTTGATACATTCCTATGTATAATGGAGTCCATGTATGGTGCTCCACGATTTTCACCTATGATGCCTTATCTGACTCGTGAGTTTAACCTGTATCATCCCCATGTTTTCTCAGTGGATGATGGTCCACAAGATTGTAAGCCTTGTCTAGAGGCCACCTTATCTCTCAGTGAACATCATGAGATGCCTCCAGATAAGAGGGTCAAATATTTACTAACATTATTTGATATTCATCCGACCACTGGTCAGAAGTGATTACCTAGGTGGGTCACTATCCGGGCATGTTATGGGTTGATTTTCAGACTGCCATCAGTGATATGTATATTCCTCAGATATTGAGATATCACATAGCTAGATCGTTCATGCATTTTAATCAGGGTTCAATGTAATTTATTGTGTATCAAATTTATTTTATAGAGTTGAATAGATTTTCCACACTTCTATTAGGTGATGATATTTCACATGACAGGTGCTACGAGGATGTTCTTACGTATACCATCAGTACACATGTGAATATCATTCTCCAAGATATTTTTTCTAAAATAGTCATTCAAGATATTATCACTAAGTGCAACCTGATAGATCATAATAGCCATGGGCATAAAAGTTCAATGTCATGGAAAGCCATTATTTCTCATGGTGACAAGACACATTCCCTTAATGTTTATCATCATGGAACTGACAACTAGAGAATCTATTTGCATATGTCTGGTATTTGGAATTAGTGTGGAAGATGTGGTAACCAGAAGCCTCATTATGATAGAGACCCATGGGAGTTCCAAGATTGCATCAATTTGGGGAATCTATAGAGATTATGAAGGCCCTTACCACCAGCATTGATTGGAAAATGATCAGTGAAACCTCCACCTTCAGAAGTGTGATCTTTTATGCTATATGAGGTAGGGAGTTAGAATAGAACGGATATGGCTTCCTGATGAGTAGGTCGTCGCCAAAATATTTAGAATCCTATACACCAGCTGCACCAACATATATGTTTTGATAATTTTAGTCCAATGGTTATATAGGTCGATGGATCAAGCCAGTTTCATGCACTGCAGTCGATACCCAAGGATCAGGATGCATGGACATTAATGGTTCGAGGTACTATTCTTGTGGCATCTACCATAGTATCATTTTTATTTGAAAAAATATCTTAAAACTCATGAATCTATTTATCTATCGTGGAATTTATTTGACTAAATGTACATCATTATTTTGGGGTAAGGACCCAAGATAGATCATTAGGTGTGTGGTCAGAGGGAATAAGACAATGTAGTGACTATCCCCTTGAGTTAGGAAGTTACCCTTTCTTATGGAACCTCTTTATCCTTGAGATGACATGATTATATGTCCTTATCAGGATGGATTTGTTGGTTCAATATCATGATTTTGTAGACGTCTATCATCGTATGGAATATTTCACATCACTAAAGGGAAGAAATTATATACATAAGGGTGAGTGGGATGTACAGGCTGGTAGAGAGAGACCAGAGCATCATGGGATAAGTGGATTTACCACCCCAATTAAAACTCTCTTCATATAGGATCAGGGATTATGTTAAGATGATTTTTCTCCTATAGTTAATAATTTAAAGGATGTCTTTCATGAAGATATTTCTTGCATCCCTCCATAGTGAGGGAGGTAGATTTTACTAATGTGCTTGCTCTGGGATCAGTACCAATGTCCATTACTCCATACAGGATGGAACCTAAAAATATTCATGACCTCAAGATCTAGTTAGAGGATTTTGAGGCCAAAGTATTTATACGGACCATTACATTTTCTTATGTTTTGACCATGTTTTTTCCCTGAATGTGAATTGAACCTTATTTCTACATGTGGATTACACATATTTGAACTGTCTTATGGTTAAGAACCTATATCCATTACCTTGAATATATGATCACATTGACTATCTACAAGGAGCATATATCTTCTCTATGATCGACCTGTGATTAGGTTATCATTATGTGTGAGTCAAGCCATCAGACATACATCATATAGCATTCTATAGTAGGTATGTTCTTTATGATAACTTTGTTATGTCTATTGATATTAATAATGAACCAACTGTTTCAATATACCTAATGAATTGGGTTTTTATTTCCATTACCAATTATTTTTTGTTGTCTTTTTGAACTAAAAATTGGTGTATTCTCACACTCTAAATGAACATTCCTCACACCTTGAGATCATTCTGAGTACACTAAGAGACTATCAGCTTTAATTTATTCTTTCTAAGTTCCAAATATAGATCAAAATATTTCATTTATTTGGTTATATCATATTAGAATAAATATTATTTATTGAACAAAAAAAGGATAGTGGAGGATGCATTCATTTGTGAGTTGACGAGTTTAAGAGTTTTTTTTTCGAAAATCCATGATTTACAGAGCGATAAACATCCTCATATGGTGTTAAGATCAACATTTAAGGAAAATTAGAGCTCCACTCGTGAAAGTAGGTTTGGTCATGCAAGTGGTGGGTTGGGTGCACAAGTGTAAATATATACAGGAGTTCCATGCCAGTTGATAGTTGCACGCAAATATTGATTTGGGAGTAAAAGAGTGTGATCCGCCCATGTTTTTTATTGAATACGGGTGTGCCGCACCAGTGGTTTAGCGACACTTGTGCACCATGTTTGGAGAAACACACTGATAATTCTACTGTTGCATGAATGTGGGATGATAGTACAGTGCACCTGCGGTAAAGGGTTATTCATCAATTGATGAAAATTGGAATACAACATTGCATCTACCTAGAGTGGAGGATGCATTCCTTTGTGATTGATAAAGGATGTGACATGTACTTAAAATATGACTTGAAATATTAAATAATCAATTATCACACTTCAATTGCGAGATCAGTGATATTTCAAATTGTAATTAATTTTAAACCAGGAGGGACAATGAGTTAGCTCCGAACATTTTAAATAGAAGTACAGTTATAGTGGATTTCATACATATTTACATCTCTGGTGTATGATCCTTGGAAATATCCCAATGAGCATGGAACAATTAATTTTTTTTGTCATGTGCGTGATTTAATTTCCCTTTATAATTTTCTATGGGAAAAAGAGAGAAGAGTCTTTTTATTAACAGTGAAACAAGATCCAAAGGGTAAAAGGGTTAAATCTATCAAACCCTAATTCACCCCCTCCCCACTCAGGGGATCTGGCCTTGTGGGAAAAACATGACTCATGCCTTGTATTACATCTCAATGGTTTTAGAAAGAACGGTGTCATGGTCCTTTGGTCAGAAGCGTGTGAGAAATCCTTTGAGGATCGTAAAGGGAGGCTTTTCTTTGAACCTATTGTAATTATTCTAGATAATAGAAGAGTTTATGCCATATTATGTGATTCCTTAAGCATCAGACATGGACTAGTTCTAATGTAGGGGGATACAATCATTTTGTACATATCATGGTTGTTTAGGGATCACTAGAGAAATTACCCGATGCACAACCTTGAGATGGTAGTATTTTTTCATGCCTTAAATTGTTGAGGACAATATCGATCAGGTGAGAATGATGTGATGTACCTGGAGAATAGGAGTTTCAAATATATCTTTACCCTACATGAGTTGAACCTCAAAAAGTGGATATGGTTTGAATATCTACAATCCTTTGATTCTGAGCTTGCATATACACTGGGGAATGACAATCTAGTTGCGGATTCACTGTGTCGGGAAACATAGACACATGAGATAAAAAATCTAGTGATGAATGGGCGTTATTGTCCTATTTTTATAGCTCCATCTAGAGTTTCTTGATAGTCATAAGTTTTATTACCTCTCATCATTGGCAGTCCCCTCATCCCTCCTTGAGAAGGTGATGGGTGGAAAATTTTTTGATTTGAAGGGATTGATACTCCATTACAATATATCAGGATATGACCAGCGTATGGATTGGTTGGGGATAGATAATACATCCCTTATATAAATGTACGTGTCAAGGTTACTACTGATATGATAGAAGAGTTTATTCATGAGTCTCATGATTCTTAGTGGTTTGTTAATCTTAGGGTCTCCATGATTTATAGATATATGTGATGCCAGTATTGGTGTCCTAGAATGGAATGTTAGGTAGCATGCTTTACCACTAGGCATTCCACTTATAGTAGGTGAAAGACTATCACCAGAAACATGTAGTCTTATTATTGATGCTTCTAGACCCAGAATGGAAATGGAAAAAAATTGCATGAAACTATAGTAGGGTTGCGAAGGTCAGTAAGGGGTATCGTGTTAGAAACCAACCTCGTTCAACCCTGAACCAATCACCCGACCAGGTCTGCGACTTGGACCTAAGGGAAACTCGAATCCCCATAGGCTTTCAACTAGTGTCGGGCATCAAAATAAACTAGTTAGGAATCATTTGGCCCCTTAAGAAGATAAATAAATAATCATAAACTGAACAAACATGTAAACAACATAAAATTAACTAAACAAACTGGTAGTAGAAAAAGGAATACATGAAGCAATGTGATATACCTCAAGTGACCTCATGGGTCCCCATGAGAAAAATAATACACTCTTTCTAAGAGAGATCCAAAACTAGTGGAACCTGAAACTAAAAGGTATAGTATACATGACCACCAAGATGCTCAGTAGGAGTTCCAAGTTACAACAACTCCCTATGCCCTTTCTTTTTATATGAAGTCCAAAACATGCTAGATTGAACATATGATGTAATAAAATAGTTTTTTTTAGTCTTTTCAAATTCAAGTAACAAGTTTTCATTTTCATGTAAAGCATTTCCCTCCACTACATTTTCAAAATAATTTCCTAGAATTCATTAACATTTAAAAATGGAAGGAAACTAATTTAGATTAAAATGTGGTTTTCAAAAATAAGACACCAAGTATGAAACAACTGTAATGAAAATTACATCACAAGAATCATGTCAAAAATTAACACCATGGGTAATACCTATAGGTATCTAGCATAAGTGGGACCCTATAGACCTCTTATCTTAGTGAAATGTGGCTCAGAAACTACAACCTTCAGAAAACATGGCTTAGAAACCATGACCCTTAGTAACTCTGGTGTAGAAACCACAACCCTTAGAAATTAATATGTTTAGTTAGTGTTGTTACGTCAATCCTGCTAGATTAACAGGGATGAACCCCTGCCGTGTCATCTAGTGTACTAGTCCTGGTCACCCACCTAGATACCCAGGTTTCCCATTGTGCTCTATTTTAAGTGGTGTTGGTTTTTTTTCAATAAATCCTATATGTACATACCACGTTCTTAATCTAAAACCCATTCAATATCACACCATCATTCCCACTCCTTAAGATAATTCCCCATCTTTCACGTCAAACAATGCATAAGCATCAAATTTGGTACATAACAAGACATTTATCATAAGAGTTATTTTATAAAACAAAGGGGGTGTGCCTCAGGAGAGGGGTTTCCTTCTCCTAAAACATTCTTAAAGTGATGAATAGGATCAATTGCATAAAGGTAATGCTTTTTAAAACTATCCAGCCAAAAGGCCAATCAAATTTCAAAATACTCATTACCAATTCAAAACCACTTATAAAATCAATTTTAAAGAAAAGTCACTTAAGAAAAATATAATTATAAATACATTTCAATTTCCAAGACAAGGGAATAATCATTTCAAACAACCACACGAAAAATTTCATATCATTTGTATAGAGAATAAATGTAAAACATCTTTTTAAAAGATTAAAGCAATTATGAAATTAAATTTAAAGGCATAGGAATAGGGTACCTACCTCAAACAAGTCTCTATTTGTCGATGACCTCTCGAACTGACATTTGATGCATAAACTCACAAGAATTTATACATACATATATATATATACACACACACCCCTATATACATTGCAAATATTCCTCTTGCCATGAGGGAATATGTACCAAGAGGGAATATGTATATATATGCCCTAACCTATTCATGTACATGTAGGATACCTGAACAACCGCGGTCCAAAACCATCATAGTGAGGTCCAACGCACTACACAAATAATTTCATAAATCAATTAAGAACACAAAAAATCTATAAAACAATTCAAAATAACACACCATAGATCATCACAAATAACACATGCATTTATTATAGCACAAAATTCATTCACATAAACCATAATATTAATATGATATTGGAGATCACACTAGGGAAATAAATATCACATCAAAAGTGCCAACCGGGCCTTCTCCCATCTTATAAACATTTCAAAATCCATTTCTGGAAAAAATAAGATATTTGAAACACAACTCCGAGGGAAGGAATAAGAATATTCAAGCATATACACATAACTCCAAGGAACCAATTTTTCCATTTTATAAAACCAAACACCCTTTTTAAATTAAAGAAACTTCTCGAACATAAAGACAACCCACGTTGAAACCCATTTGGCATAAAGTCCAAAAATCAATTGCATTCCATAATTAAATCATTTATTGTAATTATTTATCAAACATAAAGAATTCATCAATCCCATTTCCATTAGACCACATTCAAAGAGAAAAAATAGGCATACCCACAAGATATATAATACTCTCATATTTCTACACATCATTTAAAAGAAAATTGAAACCCAAATTTTGAAAACATTTGAGGTCGCACAACAATTTAATGCAAAATTATCATCAAAATATTTAGTAAACAACTTTTAAATTCTATTAAACAACTCCAATATTTATCACAAGGCTTTGAATACAAACACCCACTCCAAATCCTCTTCTAAGGACAAACACACACCAATAAAATGAAAAAAAAAATTATAGAGCTTTCACAACGTAATAAAACACTAATAAAAGACTAAACATGGGTTTTCATCACGAATGAACTATATTTCATATGAACAAGCAAATAGACAAACCCAACAAAACATAAATTCGAGGATACCCAAATTTTCTTAAAAAAATAAATTAAAGAACATGATAAATTTATTTAACAATAAAAGTATTTCCATAAATAATATTTGAATGCAGAACTACCAACTTCGGTATAGAAAACTCTGATAAATTTACGTGATACTTCAGTCGTACGACAATCGCACCACAAGGGGTCTGATTCGAACCATAAAAAATGCATCGAATCAATTACGCCAAAAAAGGACCCAAAAAATATGAAATTAAAACAAAAAATCTACCAATTGGAAGAATGAATAATCGGAGCAAAACACACCTGTAACAATGTTGTAGATGGGAAACCAGAAAAGAGAGAGGGCGACTGGAGGTGCGCCGCACCAGAAATCTCTCCTAGAAAGGAAGTGCAGTGCATTTTTGATTTGTGCGAAACAGTAGGGGGAGATGTGGTTTGGTGCAAGGTGGGAGACTACGCGGCTCCATTGTAGCCGATCGATTATGCCGGAGGGAAGACCAGGAGGATGATCCGTTCAAGGTGGAGGAGCAAGGAGAAAGAAGGCAATGGATTCAATATTATGGTTTGGGGAAGAAGTTGTGGCATGATAGGATTGAGGGGGGGGAGGAAGATGGAGTATAAAAAATAAAAAAATGAAAGAAACAAAAGAAATGAAAAAAGATGAAATGAGAGAATAAAATAAAATAAAAATAAAATAAATAAAAATAATTAATTAATGAAAATCATAAAAAATAATAAAAAATTTAATAATAAAATTAAAAAATAATAATAAAATCAACTACAATAATGAGATAATTTATTGAGGACAGAAAACACGCATGGTCGTGCACACAGTCACACGCCTATAAAAGAACCCAAATATTTTCTAAATTATAACCGATTGAATCTAAAGCTCAAAAGAAAGACACAAATTAAATATATTAAAATAAATTGATGGTCAGGGTGGGACAATTCTACCAACGACAAAAAAAATTGGCCCCCAGAAAGTCACCCAACCAATCGAGGAATCATACTCGAGTTCGAAACTGAATGTGGAGAACAAAATCACGAACTCAGTTTGACTTTTCACTCCATGAGTCACACCCGAAAAGATCTATAGGAAACCGAAATAATAAGGTTCATCAGAAAACAAGGACGGTTCTCCCCACCATAAGAATTCGACTAGAACAACCACCATTGAGACACTCATCAGGACTATCTCTAGAACTCCTAATTCGAACCAAAAAAGGAATCTGCCAAAACGGATCAAAACTCCACCACAAACCATCTCTTGAAGGAGGCACGACAAGAACCATTGCGAGTATTCCCACCATCTAATAACATACCATCATAGGATAATTATAATGGAACAATATGGGACCCATGAAAACTGACCCATGAACTCTTTGCACAAACCAGACCCCCAAGATCAGGAAAGCCTTTCCGGCCTTATCGTGGACTGGCTTTGGAGATCAGTTTATAGTCGACCTGGGTTGGTTGAAAAAATGGTATCAATGGAGGCCCATGTTATTTGGGGTTTTAGGTAGCATGGTGATTGGGTGAGTTGAGACTCGAGAGGTAGGTGAGAGAAGGACAATGTGTACCCTTACACATCCCGAGACTCGAGTTGTCAGGGGTAGTCTAGGATTTGAGCTTATCATTTTGTTTGTCTGTGTGAATGAGGGATGGCAAAGGAAGTGATCTTGTGTTACGCGATGAGCGCGCATGGAGTAGAGACCCATGTATATCCCGATTGCACGATTCATGGTACTTCATTTAGTGGATGCTCGCTTAGATCTTGGTCTGCTAATCCATGTTATCTGGTTGGAATAGACACTAGTCCCTTATTTTTGAATGTTTTGATCAGAGTTATTTTTGGGATTAGCTTTGATTAACTTGAGTGGATTCCAAAAATGAAAATGGTTCCTTGAAAAAGTTTTTTTTAAATAGGAATGTGGTTTTGGTGTGAAAAAGTGGTTTTCAAGTGGAAATTTTTTCTTTTAATGGAATATAGTTTCACTGGGAAAAATGGGGGGTGTTTTGGAAGATGTATTGGGATCTAAGTGACACTTTTTGGAATGTGAATTGGAAAATATTTGATGATTTGGAAATGAATTTATTTAATGATAAGTGACATTTTCAAATTGGTTGATAATTTTTTACTTTATGACGAATGATCTGTTTAGGAAATGAGAAGTGTTTCGAATTTACCTTTGGTATTCCTATGAGTGATCACATACATTGAGGAATGCATGTGGCATAAGAATAAATGGTGATATGTGTGGATGTGTAAATGAGATAGCACAAGGGTACATGTATATGTGAGACTTCATGGGAAGCCAATGGTTGATATTTATGTTCATCTATTTGATGAAAATGGTTTTCCAAAAAAAAGTTAATTTAAATGTTTTGAAAAGTGAGTAAGCAGTTGTTTAGTGTTCTCTTTTCATGTGTAGTATAATTTTTTTTGGGTTCTGGGTTTTGACATAAAAAATTTTGGTTGGAATGGCGCTCTTAGTTTTAGCTTTAGTTTGTTATTGTGGTGCGAAATTTTGATTTATGATGAGTTTTGATTGGGATTTGTTCCACTTGTTTTTGAGTATGCTGCCCAGGAATGTCCCAGAGGTTTATAGTGAGTCTTTTATAGTTGTTGGTTCTACCCAAACTCATAGCGGAGTGGTGGAATATAATTCCTTTTGTTTTTTCCATCTTCTATGGTGATCATGATCTAACGATGGTAGCATACTGGCATGGTAAAATTAGTGTTGTTTTCAGGTTATTGGAAACTCCCAAATCTTTGAGAGTCTATATTGGTACGTGTTCATTTAAGGATTCATATATGGATTTGTGTGGGAGAAAATCCCAGCATCGATGCATGATGGGATGTCTTAGAATTTGTATAAGACCACTCTCATCTGATGGTTCATAGCTAAAGAAGTGAAGGCCACGAAATTGGAAGATCTCATGAGTGTCCAGCAAGGCCAATGCATAGTGGAGGCTTACGTAGAGCATTTCGAAAGGTTGATTACCTTTTCTCCAGAGGTAGCGTCATGGAATCAATAAATGTTTCTCTGGTGTGGGGTCTTTATATAGGGTTCATGGGCCAATTCTTTTTGGGTTTTGGGATGGTACCCCATTCAGTGAGAGAGAACAAGAGGAACCTGTCTCAGTCAAGTTTTCTTGTCAATTACAACTAATATTAGTCCGGACACTCTCTTTTTAACTTTTGGGGTGGATGGTTTGGGTACTTTAAGCCTCCTTGTCATAATCCTTCGACGAATTTCCATCAGTGTGGTTGTTTGGGAATCTTAGAGGGGTTACATTAGAAGCAACGTTAGAAAGAGTATCGACAGAAGGATGATAGCTCCTAACTATGGGGAAGTAGATATTTCAAGACATTAGATCTCCAGCCATAGGTCTCAGAGTAAAGCCTTTCACGTAGTCAGAAATCGTTGGGTGTGGGGCACCTTGGTCTAACATTAGTCTTATGTGCTAAAATAGGGATGGATTGAATTTTTCTGATGTAGCATCCTCGTCTTTGGAGTTTTTGTTTTGCTGTAAAAGGAATTGAGGTCTCTTTTTCTCGTTGGGGTCCTTGTTCCATGAATACCCCACATTTGTTGTATGGAGGCATGTTGGGATCATATTATTGTAATTTTAAGTTTTGTGCCTCCTCAAATGTGAGCTTTGAAGGTTGTCTCTAAATGTTTGTGAGTCTTAAAAGGATTGTCTCTATTGTGTGGATAGCTTCTTTAGTGGCCCCTTATTGTTTCCGGACCTGCTTGTTTTGGAGATTCATGCATATTTCTTAATAATTACTAGGGTTTTGGTTCGTCGTTCGGTTTGGGGTCTTTTGTCGAGAACCATATGTGGTGGGGGTCTGGTTTGTGCGAAGAGTTCATCAGTCAGTTTGTGTTGGGCCCATATCTGTCCATTCTAATTGGCCTAATCTAGTTAGTTCATAGATGGTGGGAAGACCCACCATAGATAATGTCGTTCCATCTTTGAGAGTTGGTTTGTGGTGGAGTTTTGATCTGTGTTGGCAGTTTCCATTTTGGTTCAAGTTAGCAGTGCTATAGTTAGCGGTGCTGAGTGTATCATTGTTTGTTGTGCTAGTCGGGTTCTTGTGGTGGGGAGAACCCTCTTCATTTCATGATAATTCTTCTCATTGTGAAATCCCATAGAGCAAGTCAGGTGAGACTCGTGGAGTGGAAATTCGCACTGAGTTCATGATTTTGTTGTTCTTGTTCAGTATCAAACTCGAGTTTGATTCGTCGTTTGGATGGGTGACTTTTCCG
The DNA here is from genome assembly GCA_963277665.1 of Viscum album. NCBI lineage: Eukaryota > Viridiplantae > Streptophyta > Magnoliopsida > Santalales > Viscaceae > Viscum > Viscum album. The sequence goes on along the minus strand of OY728157.1, from coordinate 163,629,735 downwards.
GGGAAGATATTTTTTGTGTTGGGGAGAATTGTCACACCATTACTGATGCTTTATATTAATATAGTTATTTTGAGTCTAATTTTTGAGCTTTAGTTTGAACCGTTTTTAATTTAGAAAAAATTTGGGTTCTTTTACGGGCGTGAAACTATGCGCACGACCGTGCAGGGTGTCTGGCCTCAATAAATAATGTCATTATTGTGGTTTATTTTATTATTTCAATTTGAATTTCATAATTTCTTTCTTTTATTAAAAATATGTTTTACATTTATTCTGTATACACATGCTATGATATTTGGTTACAATTGCTTGAAATGATTATGCCTTTGTCTGGGAAATTGAAATGTATTTCTAATGTCGTTGGTCTTAAGTGACTTTTCATGAAAATTGATTTTCTAAGTGGTTTTTAATTGGTAATGCGTATTTCCATAGGTGTTTGAACTTTTGGCCAGGTAGTTGCAAAAGGAGTTCCCATTATGTAATTGAGCATGTTTTTCACCTTTAGAATCTTTTATGAAAAAGAAAAACCACTCTAGAGGAACACCCCCTTGGTTTTAGAAATTGACTTTTTGTTGAATGTGTTATTATGTGCCTAATTTGATGCTTATGCATTGAGTGACATGAAATATGGGGAATGCTCCCAAGGAGGGATAATTTTGGTTAGAGGTTGAGTTTGTTTTACATAAAGAATGTGTTATGTGCATATATGTTTTCTTAATAAAGAAAACATACCACAACATGAAATAGGGAAAAATGGGAAACCTGGGTATCTAGGTTTTTGACAGGGACTAGTACAATATATCACACGGTAGGGCTTCATCCTGGTTCGTCTAGAAGGATTGACACAAAAACACTAACAATAAATACGAATTTTTAAGGGTCGTGGTTTATAAGCCACAGTTACGGAGGGTCATGGTTTCTAATCCACGTTTTCTGAGGGTCGGGGTTTCTAAGACTTGTTTCACCGAGGGATGAGTTCTCTAGGGTCTTACTTGTTCTATCTCCCTATAGGGATTACTCATGGTGCTCAGTTGTGACATAATTGTTGCGATTTATTTTTCATTTCAGTTTTTTCATACTTGATGTCTTTTTTGTGAAAACCACATTTTAATCAAAAATAGCTTCCTTCCATTTAGAAACATTAATGCATGCTTGGTACATATTTTGAAATTTTAGTGGGAAAGAAATGAATTACATTGAAATGAAAACTTGTTACTTGAATTTGGAAAGATTGAAAAATATTATTTTTTTACGTCCAATTTTCAATATAGCATGTTTTTTATTTCATATAAAAGGCAATGTCATAGGGAATTTTTTGTAACTTGGAACTCCTACTGAGCATATCGATGCTCAAACCTACATTAAAATTTTGTTTCAACTTCTTCTAGTTTTGGATCCCTCTCATAGTGCGGGTAGTTTATGTCCCATGGGACCCACGAGGTCACTTGAGGTATATCATGTTGCTTGGTTTATTCCTTTTTTTTCTGCCAGTTTGTTTATTTCATTTTCTCTTGTTTATCTTTTTGTTCAGTTAATGATTACTTATTTATCATTTTTATGGGCCAAATCATTCCCAACTAGTTTATTTTGATTCCTAACACCAGCTTCCAGCCAATAAGGATTGGGAACACCCTTAGGGCCATGTCTCGGACCGGCTCAGGTGACCGAATCATGGTCGACTTGGGTTGGTTCGTGACATAGCAACATTGTATGGGTAGTTGTTGACCGACTAATAAAATTATCCCACTTCATTACTACTCAAGAGACCTCATTTGATGAGCTGGGATGACTATATGTTTTTGAGATCATATAACTACATGTAATCCCACATAATATCATTTAAAATAGGGGCACTCATGTCACATCATGGTTCTGGAAGGGATTACAGAAAGCTATGGGTACATAGGTGCTTCTAAGCATATCATTTTACCCCCAGATCGATGGATAACCAGAATGGAAAATATAGGATCTTGGGGATATTCTCTGATCATATGTCATTGATTTCAAAGGATCACGGAAAATCATATCCATCTCGTTCATTTGACCTATAATAATAGATTTTAGGAGGCAATTCAGAGGGATCCTTTAGATTCCTTATTTGGTTGGTCATGTTTTTCACCCTAGTTCTCTCTAGAGGGTGGTGAGGCATCACTAATAGGTGCTCATATTGTTCAAGATACTTTGAATAAGGTTTAAATCATCAATAAACATATGTCTACTGATCAGTCAAGATAGAAATTTTATGTTGATCATCGTCGAAGACCTCTAGAGTTCATTGCCATGGATCATATTTTTCCTTTAGGTATTTCCTAGGATATGGTATAGAATGTAACCAAATAAAGTTAAGGTTTCACCTAATTAGGTAGATATATTGGTGATTCTTGAGAGATTTGGGTCGGTGGCCTATCAGTTTAATTTACCATTGAGGTAATGTTCCATCCACAACATCATTCACGTTTCATAGCTTCGCCAATTTCATGACAACAAATATCATAATTTTGATACTAAGGGGGTTGATTTAGATTATGATGATACCTTTGAGTAGTATCATGTAAACATCATTGACAGGAGAACAAAGACTCTTTGATTTCAGTATGTCTCTCTAGTACTTGTGCTATAGAAGCACAACCACATGCAAGATGAGACTAGGTAAAAGTAGTGTAAGATCCCATGTAAATAAAGAATATAACATTTTCATATTTACTTATATATGAGAATTAAATATTAATCTTATTTTAATAGGGATTTTATGTTCGACATCATTCCTGATACGCAATAACGAGTTTCTTTGAAATCTTATGTTGCACACAACGTTGAGTTATATTGAAAAAAAAATAAAATAATTTTATTATTTAAAATGATATTTAAGGCCTAACCATTGTAATAGTTGGAATGAACAGAAGTAAATACAATATGACTATACATGTTTGTTAAATTTTTTTACATTTATCTAATAAAAGTTAGAGCCTTAAAAAGTGAATGAATCTAATTTAAGTATAAATACTCTAATATTCATTAAAAGGCCGATTTATAGCCTTTTGATGGTGAACCCTATTTAAATCTAGTTTTGGTCACTTTTATATGTTCTATGTGAAAAATAGAATTCTTCTTTAGAATCAGGACATCAAATTTTAATTTGGGTAAATTTTTGATATTTTTCTGATAAAATTCATTTTTTAATGAATAGTGAAAAATATCGTATCTTAATTAAAAACATCCTTTTAATCTAATTAATTTATATGGTTAGATTTTAATTTTAATTTGTTTTAAAGTTTAATTAGATTATATTTTTACCATTTAATCCAATTTTGTACATTGGAAGTAATTTCGCTTGGAAATTGGAATAAACAATTGTCAATCTTTTGACTGTTATTATTTCTAAAAAACATGCTTTTTTTGTTTTCAGAACGAGAATTAATTTTAAATTAATTAATGCAACTTCTATGTTTAGAATTTTGTAAAATAGAAAAAATTCTTGAATTCATAATATCAAATATATCTTACAATGAATTTTTTTTTATTTTTATGAAAACCATCAATTTTTTATGAATAGTGAAAACACTGAGTGGTAGTTTAAAAACCGAATTTTTCATTTAAATGAAATTCTACCACTTATGTGAATTTAATTTATAAAATCCAACATAAATTTTTGTTATTATTATGTATAATTGTGTTCCATAAGATGAAAATATTGTTGGATGATTAGTAATTTTTTACTTTTATTTACCATGGTTAAAGGTAAATAAGGTAATTTAAGGTAAAACCAATATTATTATAATATAAAATTACCTTAACACTTGTAATAAACTTATTTAGTGACTAATTAAAGACAAATACAATCCTTGGGTGAGGTGTTTGGCCTTTGAAAGCCAATTGGGTAAGTTAATGACATTAATAACTTTTTATTTAAAGTAAAAATCAAAATATTATAACCATGTATTATTTTTCTAAAAAAATTAATGTGGGGTTATATATTTGATATATTTGACTATAAATATTCATTATAAATCTAAAAACATTTCCTAAATAATGTTATTTTATTTATAATTTTTATAGATCAAATAATTAAAATTATTTATGACACAATAATGATGAAATATTTACTTCATTAATAAATGATTTAATGAAATGAGATTATAAAGATTGAAACAATATACAATACCTATCCAATTATTTTTGGATGATTTTATTTCAAAAAATAGTCTTATTTTCTTTGACGTTAATATGTTTTTAAACTTTTGAAACTGAAAATCATTATATAATAACATAGTATTTACAAAATTTCATAAAGAGACCCTCCTCCCCGTTATAAAAATACTTCACCTCTAACCAATTACTCACCCCTCTCTTGCCCCATGTCATGCCCAAACACTGCCCAAATAAGCTCTCAATATCCATCTCTTCAACCTCAAAGCCTTACCATAGGCAGAAGGAACTTTATGAAATCAATTTGGTTCAAACCAAATGGAGTTACCATATTTAAAGGTAACATCTTCTCTTAACTTCTTTTCATTTATTTTACTTCTCCAACCCCATAAACTCTTTTTTATTTCATTATTTTATAAGTACAAAAATATCCTCAATATACTAGGATGTTTTTATTAGATGTACTAGTACTACACATACAGACACCTCCGTCTAAGGGTTAAAGAACATACAGTTTCTGTGCAGAGCAAACAACTACCTCACGAAACAATGATTGGTCAATCTTCTCTTAACACCTATCATGGTGAACATTATGATGGAACTAAATTTATATATTATATTTATTATATTTTTTTTCCTATATTCTTATGTATTTATTATTTACAAACATACCTTTATTCTTTCCAATAGGTGTAAACATGATATCTTCATTTGAGGAAGGGCGGACAACCGCCCCCTCAAAGTGATAAGACTCGTTCATGTCATACGAGGAACGTAAAAAGGATGGAGTTAATGAAATTATATATGATATTATATTTTAATTTTAATATACATATGTATAATTATATTTTTCATTCCAATAAATATGATATAGAAATGAATGTAGCATTCAAGCGTACGTAAGGCTTACAGTCTCCATGAATAGTGCATTTCATTTTTCACCTCCAAATGATATTTACTATTATAAATAAATATACATATATACTATATATATATGATATATCTGATATCTAAATAATGAATATAATTATGGAAATAATTAAATTTTGGCCACATGGACAACTTGTGATTTTAAGAAGTTCATTATTGACTGAAGTTCCAAATATCGACAAAACAACAATTATTAACTTAAATGATTGCATAATGTTTATAATATGGTAATAAGTGATATAAAAGGGATAATAAACATTAAAAGGGTTATTAAACATCATAAATTATCTTTAGTGTATTATTTAGGAGATTAAATAATGAACGGGTCAAGTCAGACACGAGGTAAGGGGTTTCTTATATCACTTTCAATTCTGGGAGATTTGGATTGTTCACCAATTATTTTTTGCATGTGGTGTATTGTGTACTACCATTTTATATATATTATTTTGATTCTATTTATATTCATGGTATTTTTTGATTCGTTTTTTGGTTATTAACTTTTGGTCATACGACTCGATTGATTATAATGTGGTAAGGGGTTTTCATCTCACTTTTTATTTTCGTGTGATTCATGCTTTGTTAGCCACTATTTTCTTCTATGTGGTGTATGTAATGCCTATCCTTTTATTGTTTTTATAATATAATTTAATATATCGTTATTTACATCTTCATTGTATGATCCTTTTTTCATGTTGAGTGTGTTTCGTAAGTTACAAAATAGGTAAGGGAACTTTTTAACCCAATTTCAATTCCTTGGGTTAATCTTATAATTCTTAACTATGTCATGTTATGATTATGTGTGGAATCACTATTTATTTGTTCATGTTTTAATTTACACTCCCATTTGTTTTTATATACTTTTGATACACATAATCACTTCATTGATAAATTTTCAAGTCATCGATATGAACTCGATAAGAGTAATTTTAACTCAATTTTCATTAATTGAGTTGATCATCCAAGAAATTGTTGTTGTTTTTACAAATAATGTTACGCCCTGACCCCAATTACCCAGTGTTGGTGCATTATTTTAATAAATTGGAATGAATACAGAGAATCATGTCCCGAAGGACCGACCATTTTACCATTCTTGGAAAATAGATTACATACATGAATGTTACATTACACTTTTTAACGTACAAAACAACATAAATAATCCTTTATGAAAACAATTATTCCCTAGTATTAACCCTATATATCAATCACAATACACTTCTTGGAATCCTGGGTAAAATAAAACATAGAAAGGGGTGAGCTCTGATGCTCAGTAACGATAACCATACAACGGAAACATTCATAAATAAGTATAAACATTTAAGGCAATGCATAACTAAAACAAAATCCTTTTAAACATGAAGTTAAGAATAATATATCAAAATAAAATGAAGTAATTCCATTTACATATTCACATGGATATTTTACTAGTCGAATAATCACATGTAATATCACTAACCACATTCAGAATGGTGGAATGCATAATACCAGACTATCATAACCACATAGTCAAGGCCTTATGCCAAGACAACAAATATGATTTTGTCAAGGCCATGTGCCAAGACACTAGTTTGTCTCATGAGACCTACCGATGCATTGAGGAGCTATAGTGGGCTCCACCCATCACTTAGTAAGTCCAATGCATTCCTCATATGAAAGTTTTGAAACATAACATAAACATTCACATTAAAAATGGAACATGAAATGTCAAAACGTTACCCATAAACCATGAATGGTATAAAAATAACACATCTACTGTCAAACATATCACAAAACCTTCAATACAATACCGATGATTTGTATCATAACAAATCAACATCAAACAACTTTAAAATCCATTAATGGATTTTGACATAGATGAAAATGATTTGTAAAAATCATTGAGAGAAATATCCATTTATCATGAAAACATTTAAAAGTAACACAATTTAAAAAGGAAGTCATTTAAATAAATTTTTGAATAAAAGTCTTCCATACAACTTTGAAACATTTGAATGTAATTAAGATTTTAAAACATTCATGTCCATTTAAATAAATCCTTAAAACTATTTTTGAAAACATGGACATTAATGAGAGTGGTTTAGAAGAATAAATATTTTTATCATTTTAAATGATGTTTTAGTAAAATGTACCTTAAAATAATACCCTTAAAACTATTTTATGAAACATGTAAATGGATAATAAATGTGTCACAGTATATACTTACATAAAATCAACCTCGGATAACAAAGATATTGTGAAATTAACCCTTACTAATTTGGTAACTTACGAAACATACACCCTATGAAAAAAGTATCTTACAATGAATATGTAAATACATATAAATTAAATTTTATTACACTAAGAATACAATTAGAGGCTGTACATCCACCACACAAATGGTAATAGTGGCAATATGGCATTAATCTCACAGAAATAATGAGTGAGATAAAAACCCCTTACCTGGCACTTTCCTTTAGTCGAGGGTACATTGAACCTCTTGTATGAAGACCGTACTGTGTTTTTAAATTATAGCAGAACCATATTAATATTTATGATATCATATATTATTCATTTATGACTTTATACTACCCATTTAATAATAATTTCCATGTTAGATTAATATTTTGGTTAATAATCGATTTTTTTATCGTACATGTTTTAACTTGTTACTCTTGATTTTATCACTTAGATCATTATTTAAATACATCCAGAATATAACAAACAATTTATATATCATATATAATAAGAATATAAATATGTATAATAGACATATGTATGAAATTGAAAACACCTTTTATGGAGACGGTAGTACGTACGTACGCATAAATGTTATTTTCGTTTTCCTAACGTATTGATCCGAACAAAGTGAATAAAATATATGTAAATACATATAAATACATATATATATTTATATTTTTCTCCAATAGCGTTATTGTGTCATATATTTAAAAAATATTAGTAATATATATTTTCATAATCGTCGATGAATGGTGACTGTGGAATTGAATCTCATCGCGTTGTGGAGAGGGTAATCCGTACGTACGCACGAGGGACAATTTCATTTCATTAAAGGTGTGGAATTGGATGGTATATTAATTTTACAGAGACATTATCATGTTATTTTATTTATTTATATACATATTACTCATCATTCTATCCATCCAAATAACATAGTGTTGAATAACAAATTACACCACGGCGTGGAGACGGTAAGTCGTCCGTACGCACACATGGTGACATTATCATTCATAAGATGGATATAATAATGAATATAGTTGTGGAATATTTATAATAACATCACTTTATATATAAGATACTGGGGTTATTATTTTATAATGGAAATAAAAAATAAAGAAGAAGTGGAAGAAGAATGAAACTTGAAAGAGGGTGGTGAAATCATTACCTCTTCTTCGGGTTCTTCATTTTGATTTGATCGAAAGGGATCCTTAGGATGGCTTTTTTATCAAAATAATGAATCTAGGGTGAATTTAGGGATGTTGGGAGTATATTTATATAGGTTTTGGCCGAGCCAAATGGCTTTGGAGGTGTGATTTTGAGAGAAGGGGATGTGCCCTTTTATAAGAGGGGTGAGGGTCACTTTAGGAAAAGATTAAAGTATTAATTTTTTATAAAATCATATTCTTTTTATAATGGTTCCAAAATAATTTATTTCATTCCTTAGGTGTTTGTGGGTCGAAATTATCTCAACAAACATGTTTTAAACAAATTTAGGTTGCCATTTTAACATTATCATTTTGATTTAACTCTTAGTTAAATACTTTAACTTTTACTGTGTCTTCTTGTATTCTTACTATATATGGTTAATAAAAATTATCTAAACATCCAAGAGAACCTAAAGTGTCTCATTAATGAGATATATAATATTATTTAAGCCCTTTTTATGGACCTTACATTTTTAGGAATATTATATCAACCAATAATATAGTATTTGTTTTAAATATTAATTTATGTCAATTTTGACACTATTTGGTATTTTGTTTTTGTGAAAGTCATAACAACTTGATTACTTCTATAAAGATAAATTTAATCATCCCTAACATGTCATAGTGTTCTATAAAATTCTTGTATGTCATAAAAATGTTTAAATTATATTTATTTTAATATTTATAATACCATTTATTTGATTCTTTCATTAATAAGGTAATTGCTGCATCATCATTGTGTCATAAATAAATTTAAATATTTAATGTCTAAAAATTTTAAATAAAATATCACGATTTAGGAAATATTTTTATCTTTCTAATTAATATTTATAGTTGAATTTATCTTATGTATAACCCTATATTAAAAATGGTTTTGTTAATAATCATTGAATTTACACTTTCAACTCTTCTTTAATTTAAATAATAATAAATGTCCCAATCTAATCCAAGTAGACCTAAAGTGTCATATTTTATTCCTATGGTCGTATTTGGTCAAATTACACTTATCTAATAGAATTATGACATGTGTTAGGGTAATAATAATATCATTTTACCCTTAATTACCCTATTTACTTTTAATCGTGGTAAATAAAAGTAAAAAGTTACTATTCACCAAAAAATTGTTTTTATCTTATTGAATCACATTCTACTCTTTGATATCAACCATGTCTCTCAGATATTTGAAATTCAACTCACAGAAGCGGAAAAATTATGTTTTATGTGAATTTACAAATTTTCCTAAGAGGTGGGTAAAAGATTGTGAAAAGTTCAATAAAATTTTTATATATCTAAAATTATTATAAACAAACTCTAATAAATTAAATTGAACTTATATAGTTATTATGTATTTATTTTTACCTAAAATAAATTTAAATAAAATAAATAATTATTTAAATAAAAATTCGTTTTTAAACTATAACTTAGTGTTTTTTACTTTAAATCAAAAATTAAATGTTTTCATAAAAATACCAAAAGTTTTCTCTAAGATAATTTTGATATTCCAAATTCAATATTGAATTCCATTTTACTAAATTTAAAACATAAAAGTTAAATATATTAATTTAAAATTATTTCTCGTTGTCAAAACCAAAAGGCGTATTTTTACGAAATAATAACTATCAAAATTTTGACACTTGTTTATGTCCAATTTCAATGTGAAATTACATAAAATGACCATCATTGGATTAAATGGTAAAAATATAATATATTTATACTTCCAAACCATTAAAATATATATGTTAACACTTTAAATTATTTTGATTAAAAAATATGTTTTCAGTTAAACTATAGTATTTTTCACTATTCAACCAAATATGAAAGTTATCATAAAAACACCAAAAAATTATTGAAACTAAATTATTATGTCCCGATTTTAAAGAATAATTTTATTTTGTCAAATTGAATATAAAAAAATTTCAAATATTTGACTTAAAAAGAATTCTCCATTAAAAGGCGGTATAATTGCATTTTTTGAAAAATACTTCTTTTATCTGAAAAAAAATGTATTTGTTATTACATTTTGTCTAAGAAACTCATAATATGGATTCTAAAATTATAAGGATTATATAACATTAAATATGTATTTAATACTATTAATAAATGCTTTTGAACGACTTGTTTGGTAAGTCATGGTACGCTAGAACTCAGTGTTGCGTGTAGTGAAAATTATTGAATTACATTAAAGAAATAAAAAACTATAAAATCTTGGGGTGTTACATTCTTCCCTCCTTCAATAAATTTCTTCCTCACAATTTGAAATTATTTTTTGAAAATAAAAGATTGAAAATAGAAAAATCCTTTCGGAAAACCCACATCAAAAATTAGGTTAATAAAATTTAGTCTTAATAAAAGGAATATGGAAATAAAAGGATCGCCAACAAATTATGATCTCGATTGGGAGAATATTGGGGGAAATTAAATACATATAATTGGAGAAAAAATTTAAATATTTATAGGTAGTGATTGAGGTCATCATTCACAAACAAGTGTAAAATTAAGGGCCTTAAATTCATCAATCTATGATGATTTAAAATACCATCTTTTCAATAAAACATATGGTATTAGGATAACACATTTTTGGTTTTAAGATCCCTTAACTAATGTATATGAATTAATTTCTTCATAGAATAATAGAATAAGTTAAATATATACTTGACATGTAGAGTCCAATCCTTTAACTAATTTCTACCACAAACTCATCTTTCAGTCTATAAGATAATAGAACATAAAAATAATATTCTATTTATCCTATTTGTATAGGATTAAGAAATAAATTTATAATTCATCTAGTAGATTTTTTTTTAAAAAAAAATACTACATTATTCAATCCAGGACATCACATTGGCCAGTGTTAGGTGATACACCCTTGTCACACTTCAGTTTCGGGTTCAAGTATCGAGGCCTTGCCAGACGCGACGGGTTGCCGCCGGACCTCCGGGTTGTCCTTTAATGGAAATAAAAAAATAATCTTAAACTAGAATTATCAAAAATACATCTGTCCAAACTCATAGTAAAAAATTTATAAGGAAGTTAAACACAATTAATATCCTTTTTGTCACGTAATAACATGTGAACACCTTCATCATGCATTATTTTAAAACACTGCAACATCCTGAATTACTATAAAACCTTATTGATTACATTCATGATCCCTTTTTCCTTATAGAATACAAGATATACTCCTTCTATAAAAAAATGTTGTAAACTCCAAAAATGATGGAATATACAAATCATTAATCAGTTTCAAGGTAGTCAAGAATATCCATAAAATTTATCCAAATCAATCATGTATTTTTCCAAAATCACTACCTCGGTATCAGAACCATATTATGGTTTATCATTCTCTCAACCATATACTTTCCAAAAATTTAACCTTCTATTGAGTCACTTTTCGTGGTTCCACACAATCTCATGTCCTTAATGAAATACTACTGCAGTACAATCCTTATATACTCTATAATTATTATAAATAGTACATTGTTGATACAACACTCAAATGACATAATTCTCTAATAACAACATACAAACTCTAATCAATCATCCTCATATTTTGTTGTATCATAACATCATTATTATCCAATATAATCATTTGGGTCATACTCTAATGATTTGGACATTGGTTCGCGTAGTGTCTCAACACCCTGCAGATGAAGCATTTTATATTTGAAACCTTTTTCCTAACCTCACAATCACGTACTTGGTGTCCTTTTTTACACTTATAACAAAAACTAATTCCCTTCATACATTTACTAGGTGATTATTCCCACATTTATCACAGAGGGGAAAATCCATATTTCCCCTCTTCGCTTTATCGGTCTTTCTCTCTACCATCCTGTTCTTCTCTTTCTTCCCTTCAAATCGATATGACTCAGAGAATTCTTTACTTGTCTTACTAACACATGATATTATTTCATTATATTTTGAGAATACATGGGAGACTATTTTACTTCTAAATGATTGATTAATACCATGAATGATATGATCCTTCTTACCCTCTGGATCAAAAGTATTGTCGGAGTTCTCATTCCTTCAACTAGGTGCCATTTCTAAACAATGGAATACATTAGGTCAGTTTAGGAATCACAATTTATAATTCCAGACATGTAAAATACCTAACATAAATTGAACAGTTTATGGATATAATCCATAATCATAATACTCATAAACCCTTCATAATGGTTTATAAGGAAAATGAGAATTATCCGAAGCATATACCCTAGAAGTGTCGTAACCAAGAGTGCTGCAAGGCCCATTGTCATGCACCAGTTACCATTCCAGTCTAGCTCAAAGCGGTGTTTTATGGTTTTACCCCTAGATACATCTGTGCCAGAGCTGCCACTACCTTCTCGTATCCAGAAATGGATGTATTTTCATGGAAAACTCACACAATCTCTACATTACTGAAATTCTTGGAAGTACTTTTATATTAATCCTAAAAGTATATCTTAGGTCTATGTTCTCTAATCAGTGTTTATCTAAATCCACTTTCCAAGTTTATTGCCAAAATTATTCTAATACCAACTTTAACGCCCCGACCCCAGTTACCCAGAGTCGGTTATTTATTTTAATACATTGGAATGATTACAAGGAATCAAGTCCTGATGGACCGATCAGTTTAGCAGTCTTGGAAAATATATTATATACATGAATGTTACATTCACTTTATAACATACCAAAAAACAGAAATAATCTTTTATGAACACCATTATTCCCTTGTTTTAACCCTTCATATCAATCACAATACACTACTTGGAATCATGGGAAAAATAAAACATAGAAAGGGGTGAGCTCAGATTCTCAGTAAGGATAACAATACAGAAGAAACATTCATAAATAAGCATAAACATTTAAGGAAAAGCATAACTAAAACAAAATCCTTTTATACTTGAACATCATCATAATATGGAAAAATAAAATGAATAAATTCCATTTACTTATTCACATGGATATTCTACTAGTCGAATAATCACATGCAATATCACTAACCACTATCATAATGATGGAATATATAATCCCAGACTATCATAACAAACTAGTAAAGGACTTTTTTCACAACTAAAAATACGATTTTGTCAAGGCCTTGTGCCAAGACACTAGTTTGTCTCATGAGACCTACCGATGCATCGAGGAGCTATAGCAGGCTCCACCCGTCACTATGTCCAATGCATTCCTCATATGGAATGTTTGAAACATAACATAAATATTCGTATTAAAACTGGCATAAGAAATTTCAATTCATTACCCATAAACCATGAATGGTATAAAAATAACACATCCACTGTCAAACATATCACAAAAGATTCAATACAATATGGATGATTTGTATCATAATAAATCAACTTCAAATATGTTTAAAATCCATTAAAGGATTTTGACATAGTTGAAAATGATTTGTAAAACTCTTTGAAAGAAATAACCATTTTTCCGGAAAACATTTAAAAGTAACACAATTTAAAATGAAGTCATTTAAATACATTTTTGAATCCAAGTGTCCCATTCAACTTTTAAACTTTTAAAAGTAATTAACATTTTAAAACGTTCATGTCCATTTAAATAAATCCTTAAAACTATTTTGAAAACATGGACATTAATGATAATGGTTTAGTTGAATAAATCATTATAAAATTTTAAATGATGTTTTTGTATAAAGTACCTTAAAATAATCCCTTTTAAAACTATTTTATGAAACATGTACATGGATAATAAAATGTGTCCCTGTAGATACTTACGTAAAAACAACCTCGGATAATAAAGATATTGTGAAATTAACCCTTACTAATTTGGTAACTTCTGAAACATACACCCTATGAAATAAGTATCATAAGATGAATATGTAAATACACATAAATTAAAGGGTATTACATAAAGAATGAAATTATGGGCAGTAAATACACCACACAATAGTTAATAGTAGCAATATGGCATGAATCTCACGGATATAATGAGTGAGATGAAAACCCCTTACCTTGCAAATTCATTTAGTCGAGGGTACGTTTAACATCCTGTATGAAGACCGTATTATGTTATTAAATTATACCAGAACCATATTAATATTTATTATATCATACATTATTCATTTATGACTTTATACTACCCATTTAATAATAAATTCGATGTTAAATTATTATTTCGGGTAATAATCGCTTTTTTTATCGTACGTGTTTTAACTTGTTACTCTTGATTGTATCAATTATATCATGATTTAAATACTTCTAGAATATAAAACATGATTTATATATCATATATATTTATATTATAAATATATATAATAGACATATATATGAAATGGAAAATGTCGTTTATGGAGACGGCCGTCGGTACGTACGAATAAACATTGTTTCCGTTTTCATAAAATATTGAACGGAAGAAAGTAAATATAACATATGTATATATATATGTACAGTATAATTATTATTTCATATATTAAAAACATATTATTAATATCTATTTTTATAATCATCGTTGAATGGTGAATGTGGAAATGAATCTATTTGCGTCGTGGGGACGGTAATCTGTATGTACGCACGAGTGAAAATATAATTTCCAAAAAGATGTTGAATTGGATGGTAGATTAATTTTACAGATAAATTATTATGATATTTTCATTATTTATATACATATTACTTATTAATATATCCATCTAAATAACATAGTGTTGAATAACAAATTACACCACGGCGTGGAGTCGGTAAGTCGTATGTACGCACGCATTGTGACGTTATCACTGATAAGATAAATAGAATAATGAATATAGTTGTGGAATATTTATAAAAACATCACAGTATATATAATATACTAGAGTTACTATTTTATAATGGAAATAACAAATAAAGAAGAAGTGGAAGAAGAAAGAAACGGGAAAGAGGGTGGTGAAATCATTACCTCTTCTTCGGGTTCTTCCTTTTGATTTGATCAAAAGGGATCCTTAGGTTGGATTTCTAATCAAACTAAGGCCTCAAGTTAGAATTGGGGGAAGTTGGGAGGATATTTGGGCAGGTTTTGGCAGATACAAATGGCTTTGGAGGTGGGATTTTGAGAGAAGGGGAAGTTCCTTTTTATAAGAGTGTTGAGGGTCACTTTAGGAAAAGATTAAAGTATTAATTTATTATACCATCATAATCGGTTTATAATTGTTAAAATGAACTTATTTAGATCCTTAGATATTATGGGTCGAATTAATCTCAGCCAATAGGTTTTAGACAAGTTTAGGTTACCATTTTAACCTTATCATTTAGATTAAACTCTTAGTTAAATAGTTTAACTTTTACCATTTCTTCTTTTATTATTACTATATATCGTAAATAAACTTACTCTAAACTTACAAGAGAATATAAAGTGGATCAATAATGAATTATTAAATATTATTTAACCTCTTTTGTAGAACATTACATTTTTAGGAATATTATATCATCCAATAATATAGTATTTGTTAAAAATATTAATTTGTGTCAATTTTGACACTATTTGGTATTTTGATTTTGTTAAAGTCATCACAACTTTAATAATTCTAAAAAGATACATTTAATCATCCCTAAAATGTCTTATTAATCTATAAAATTCTTGGATGTCATAAAAAATTTGAAATTATATTTATTTTAATATTTATAATACCATTTATTTGATTCTTTCATTAATAACGTAATTACTGCATCATCATTGTGTCATAAATAAATATAACTATTTAATGTCTAAAAAATATATATTAAATACCATGATTTATAAAAACTTTTTATCTTTCTAATGAATACTTATAGTCAAATTTATCTTTTGTATAAAACAATAATAAAAATGGTTTAGTTAATAAACATTGAATTTAACACTTTTAACTCTTCTTTAAATTAAATAATAAAAAATGTTCTAATATAATCCTAGTGGACCTAGAGGGTCATATATTATTCATAATGTTGTTTTTGGTTGAAATAAACATTTCCAATAGAATTAGGACATGTTTTTGGATAATAATAATATTAGTTTTACCCTTAATTACCCTATTTACTTTTAACTGTGGTAAATAAAAGTAAACAGTTACTATTCAACAAAAATTATTTTTGTCTTATTGAACTAAATTTTACTCCTTGATATTAACCGTGTCAATTGGATTTTTGAAATTCAACTCACAGAAGAAGTAAAATTATGTTTTATGTGAATTTACAAATTCTTTTAGGAGGTGGGTAAAAGACAGTGAAAAGTTCAACAAAATTTGTATATATCTAAAATTATTATAAACTGGCTCTAATGAATTATACTGAAATTATATAAGTATTATGTATCTATTTTCACCAAGAACAAAATTAAATAAAATAAATAATTATTAAAATAAAAATTTGGATTTAAACTATAACTTAGTGTTCTTCACTATTCATCAAAAATTTAAAGCTTTCATAAAAATACCAAAAATATACCCTAACCTAATTTTGATATTCTGAATTCAATAATGAATTATATTTTACCACATTTAAAACATAGAAGTTTTATTTATTAATTTAAGATTAATTCTCGCTATCAAAACCAAACGGCGTATTTTTAAGAAATAATAACTATAAAAAATTAACACTTGTTTATGTCCAATTTCAAAGTGAAATGACATACAATGACCATCATTGGATTCAATGGTAAAAATATAATATATTTTTACTTCCAAACCATTAAAATTTATATGTTAACACTATAAATTATTTTGATTAAAAAAGTTGTTTTCAGTTAAAATATAGTATTTTTCACTATTAATCGAAATATGAAAGTTATTAGAAAAAATAGAATAACATTATTGAAACTAAATTATAATGTCCTGATTCTAAAGAAGACGTTTATTTTGTAAAATTGATTATACATAAGTTTCAAATATTATATTTAAAAACGCTTCGCCAATAAAAGGCGGTAAAATTGCATTTTTTGAAAAATACTTCTTTTATCTGGGAAAAAAATGTATGTGTTCTTACATTTTGTTTATAAAACTCTTAATATGGATTATAATATTATAAGGATTATATAAAGTTCAAAATTTAGTTAATACTATTCATAATCACTTTTGAACGGCTAGTCTCGTATGTTATGGTGCACTAGAACTCAGTGTTGCGTGTAGAGCAAGTTATTGAATTACTTTGAACAAATAACGTACTATGATATCTTGGGGTGTTACAAAAAAATGTTTGAATGTTCTATGATTTATTTTCACTTAGTATCCAATCGTATTGAGTGTATTTATATTTTTCACACATTATTATGTAATTGATTTATCCTTAATCTAAGGATACATTTTTTACAAGGAATTTGATCTCAATTTACATTCCATTGAGACTTCAGTGTAGTTATGAACCAATTCACTCTTATATGGTGTATATATTTTCCTTTGGAATATTATATAATTAATCCATTTATTCTCATCATATTACAATGTTCTAATTAAATTTTATTCCTCAGTTATTTTTATTCAAGCATCTCTCATTTTGTTAAAAACTCTTTAACTAAAATATCATTTTAAATGTTTTAAAGATTTAATCTTCTAAATATTTATCATTAATGTCCATGTTTTTGAAATGGTTCTTAGGATTAATTTTAATGGATATTAATGTTTTCAAATGATAATTCATTTAAAAGATTCAGAGTAATATGGGACACTTTGATTCAAAAATCTCTATATTAAATGTTTTAAATGGTAATGAAATTGGTTTTGACAGAGCATTTATTATGTCAATATCTTGAAATGATATCTTGTGATTGGATTGTGGAAATTTTATCTTTCATGTATTCTTTTGTTATGTGTATGAAAACCCTGCTTTTATTACAAACTTAAACGTGATTTATTACAAAAAACTTTACTTGATACAACAAATAAGATTGAGAGGATTAGTGTCTATGGGGCTTAGGATCATTACATAAAAACTTAAAACATGAAATACAGCATCTTTATTGAAAACATCCTTTACAGGACCACTACATTCCCCCGTACTTAGCATTGCATGGGATAACCTGAGGACATGCATAAGAAAAAGGGTAAGCTATAAATCCCAGTAAAGGAGTACACATGGAATAACATGAGGAGTACAAAACATGTTAGACAATAGGCATATCAATAGAGCATAAAAGATACATGAGCATAAAGGAATGATAAAGCATGATAATCATAACATGGAAATGTGGCAACAACACTTAACATGGAATTAGCATGAGCCAAGGCTCATTGCACATAGAGCATGAGTAAATCCTCATTGCATATAAAGCACGAGTAAACCCTCGTTGCACTTGAATTATCATGAGTCAATAGACATTGAACAAGACGTATCATGATACTATACTTTACCCAATGCATTGGATCTCTATAAGGGCACACCCTTCTTAAACATTTCATTTCATGCATAAGTGTGCCACATGGGTCATAAAACATGGATTCATAAAACATAATCATTTATTCCATGATAAATGAATGTGGAATTAATAAATGAAACATTATAATCAACCAATAAATGTTCATAACGTTTAATACCTTTGATGGAGAAATGGGCATGGTATTCACTACACAATGGCATTGGCTTAGAAAATCAGTGTGATTTCGGCAGCGTAACGACGTGACATAAGAAATCATAAAAACGGTTGATGAGAGAGAAAGGGGTTACTCATCATATTTACATGTAATGGGAAGTAAGGATGTCATACAGATACATGTCCTATCAATTGTAATGGAATTTAGATTCATGATACAAAATTATTGCTTGAATGTAAAAGAAGAGAGAGAAGTTGCTTTCTGAATTTCGGCATACTAACAGGTGTACATGGGAGGAATATAATAAGAGAAAAAGGGGTCTCCAATAATTCAAACAATAATAGGGAAGTATGGGGGAGGAGTGAAACCATACCCCAACATTCATAATTGAAATTAAACGGGCAATACAACTTAAAGAAAATTGACAAAAATGAGAAAGGAAGAAAAAACCCTTACTTGGAAGTGTGCTTACAAAGGATAGAGAGAGGCTTGTGAGAGACTTCCTGGGAGATTGGGGAACCTTGGGAGGATTCTAGTGAGAGTAGGGATGAGGTTGGACGAACTCCAATGGCTTTGAGTGAGGAGGAAGTGGGAGCTTTGGTGAGTTTGTATAGGAAAGGTGAGGGAATTCTTTTTGTTAGGTTTGGGTCCCCTTACATTAAATTAATCCAAACCACAAACATCCCCTGGTTTTTGCCCATGGTTTTTGGAAAAGGGAAGAGGAAAAAAATATTTTATAAGGACAAATTCCTAAATTCTTAAAATATTAGTGTTTCTTATGTAGAGGTGAGTCACACTCCCATGGAAATTAATTTAAAAAAAGGCAAGGTGTTGAATAAGTCTTGAGGGGTCCATTGATATTTTGAAAAGTAAGTTAAACTAACCCAAAATCAAAATATTTTAATGGTGAAACATATATTGGCCGAACATAAAGATTATAGTATTTTATTACATCACTATTGGGTCATTATGATGTCATAAAACACATTATATATTTAAACGGTATTTAATTTTTACCAAAACATTTGACTGTCTCAAAAAATTATGAAAAATTCACCATTGGATAATTTCGACGTCCTGATTCCAGAAATAATATTTATTTTATCTAAATATTTTTATTAATATTTTAATTTTCTCTTTTAAAATAAAAACTACCATTTATCAAAAATTCACGGGTTTTGACAGATATGGATTTCAAACATTAATAAAAATTATAACTGCCTTCATAAAATTATATGATCATTTATATTTAATAAAAATTAATTTAATAATAATATTATTTTATTAAAATATTATTTAATTCAAAAATCCCTCAATTTAATAAAATATATTTCTTAATTAAATAATAACTAAAAACACCATTTGTACTTTAAAAACTATTTACAATGTATAAAAAATGACTAGAAGTTATATTCATTATTATATAAAAAACAATGTACATGAACATAGTACTACTTATTTGTTACATAACCCCTTAAAACAGCCGCATAAGACCTAAGGGTAAGGTGTGCGATGGTGACAGACTATTGGGGTGGCTCGGATAACATCGCTCGAGTGGTAATTTCAATAAACTTCCCCATTTCCCGTAGACGGTCACGTTTGAGATTGACATGATGAAGCTCAACTTGGGCTTGGTCAAGAGCGAAGCCCAAAGATGCCACCTCTTTTCCGATCTTTGACAAATGGGCTTCGTATGGGGAAATTCTACTGGATGAGGCCATTACTTCCTTTATCTGAGTAAATGGGATTTGTCAAAGTCCTATACTTATACTAATCATGTGATCACTGTTCAACGGATATATTAGAAATTGTCAAAATTCTTAACATAAAACCAAGTAAGTTGACATTTTATATAAACATAAAAAGACATTTAATTAGATCAAGAGGGATTTTCATTAATGAGACTTTGGGTCATTACAATATTCCCCCCTTAAGAAATTTTACCCTCTATGTTTTTCTTTTCCCACACTAAAACAGATGTGGGTAACTCAGCTTCATAATTTCCACCGATTCCCATGTTGCTTCTTCAAACTTGTGGTTTCTCCACAATACCTTCACAAGGGGCATTGTCTTATTTTGTAGAACTTTTTCTCTATAATCTAGGATCTTTACTAGTTGCTCCTCATAATAAAGATCATCTTCCAATTGTACAACCTTAGAAGAGAGTACATGTGAAGGGTCTGGTATGTAATTCTTTAAGAAGGATACATGAAATACATCATCTACTTTGGCCATAGTAGGAGGATGTGCTAGTCGATAGGCCATATCCCCGACACGATCAAGAATTTCGAAGGGGCCGATGTACCTTGGACATAACTTCCCTTTATTTCCAAACCTCATGATCTTCTTCCACGGAGATATGTGTAGAAGAACCATGTCTCCATATTTAAACTCAAGGTCTCGTCGATGATTATCTTCATAACTCTTCTGTCGACTCTGAGCTACCTTGATATGCTGCTGAATGGTTTTTACCTTATCCACCATTTCCTAGACCATTTCTGGTCCATGCAACTTATGTTCACTGACCTCATCCCAACATGCTAGTGTTTTGCACCTTTTCTCATACAGGGCTTCGTATGGTGCAATTTGGATGCTCGAGTGGAAACTGTTATTATATGAGAACTCAACTAGAGGAAGATGTTGATCCCATCGTCCTTTAAAGTCCATTGAGCATGCTCTCAACATGTACTCATGTTTTTGGACAGTTTGCTCGGAATGGCCATCAGTTTGAGGATGATATGTCATACTGAAGTTTAGTTCAGTATTCAGAGCATGTTGAAGACTATTCCAAAACATAGAGATGAATTTGGATCTCGGTCAGAAACAATAGATAGTGGTACTCCATGCAACATTACCACTTCCCAGATATATATCTGTGACAGTTGATCCAAAGAGAAATCCTCTCAAATAGTAATGAAGTGTGCAGTCTTTGTAAGACGATCCACAACAACCCAGACTGCAATGTTGCCTTTGGATTTCCTTGGAAGTCCGGTGATAAATTCCATGGTGATGTTCTCCCATTTCCATTATGGTATGGGAAATGGTTGCCTCATCCCCTTATACTTCTGCCTCTCTGCCTTCACTTGCTGACACACCAGGCACTTTGATGTATATTCAGCGTTCTCCTTCTTCATATAATCCCACCAAAAGTTTTCTCGGATATCTCGATACATCTTTGTGCTCCTCGGGTGAATAGGAGAATTTAAACTATGTGCATCATCCAAAAGATCCTTCTTCAGCTCCGGACATGATGGAACATATAGTCTTTTCCCAAACCGCACAATTCATTCTCCATTAACATTAATCTCTGAGGATTTACCTTTTTTTGATAGCTTCCAGTTTTTTCTGAATTCCCACATCATCCTTTTGAGCATCCTTTAACCTTTCCAAATGAGATGGTTGAGCAATAATTTGTGAAAAGATTGATTATGTTCTCTTCTTTATGATTCCCACGTCCATCTTTATCAAGTCTAAGAAGATTGAATCCTTCTCAATTCTCATCAGTGATAGAATTGTTGGGTACTTTCTACTTAGTGCATTTTCCACCTTGTTCGCTTTCCCAGGGTGATAATGTATTGAACAGTCATAATCCTTGATTAGATCGATCTATCTTATCTGGCACATATTATGCTCTTTCTGTGTGAATATATATTTAAGACTCTTGTGGTCATTATATATCTCACATTTCTCTCCATAGAGATAATTCCACCAGATTTTCAAGGAAAAGATCACTGCCGCCAACTCCAGATCATGCGTTGGATAGTTTCGCCCATGGATTTTCAACTACCTTGATGCATAGGATATCACTTTATCATTCTGCATCAGCACACAGCCTAAGCCCTTCTTTGATGCATCACTAAATACCACAAAACGTTCCCCACTTATGGGTAAAGTGAGCACGATTGCAGTGATAAGCCTCCTTTTCAACTCCTTGATGCTTTCTTCGCATTCATCACTCCAAGAAAACTTTACTCCCTTTCAAGTTATCATGGAGAGAGTGTCGGACAATCATGAGAAATTCCACACAAATTGTCGATAATATCCAGCTAACCCCAAGAAGCTACGAATATCCGTTACCGATGTTGGCCTCAGCCATCCCTCAATTGCATCTATTTTGGAGGGGTCCACAGATATCACATTGCTTGTGATGATATGACCCAATAATGAGACCTCCTTCAACCAGAACTCACACTTGATGTACTTTTCATAGAGCTTCTCCTTGAGTAAAGTCTCTAGTACAGTTTTTAAATGCTCCTCATAATCCTCCTTGGTTTTGGAGTATATTATAATATCATCTATAAAGACTACCATAAATTTGTCAAGGTAATCTCTAAAGACTCTATTAATCAATTCCATAAATATTGATGGATAATTAGTGAGTTTGAATGGCATTACTATGTATTCATAGTGCCCGTATCTTGTGCGAAAAGCAGTCTTGGGGATATCTTCCATCTTTACCCTTACTTGATAATATCCCGACCGCAAGTCCACCTTGGAGACGTATTCTACTCCAGACAGCTGATCGAACAAGTCATAAATTCATGGGAGAGGATACTTGTTCTTTATCATGATTTTTTTAAGGTCACGATAATCGATGCAAATCCACATTGACCTATCCTTCTTGACGCAGAGGACTGGTGCACCCCATGGTGAAGCACATGGGCGTATAAACCCATTATCCAGATTCTCCTTTAGTTGTTTCTTCAGCACTTCAAGCTCAACAACAGCCATTCTATATAGAGTCTTGGATATTGGTAGCGCCCCAGGTATAAGTTCAATTGAGAACTCAACATCTCTTCTTGGAAGAAGACCAGGCAGTTCCTTGGGAAACACTTCAACGAATTCTCTCACAATAGGCATTTCTTCAGGGATGGTTTCTTCCTTGGAGTCAATCATCTGAGCCAGATACACGTTCTCATAAGGCAGTAATATCCATGCTTGAGATGATGCAGCTAAAGGAGATTCATCTTCCTCCTGACATTTGTAAAGAATCAGGGTTGATTCTCCATATGGAGTGTGATTTCCCTCTCCCGACCATTTATGTTGGTTCTATATAAGGAAATCCAATCCATGCCATGAATTGCATCAAATTCCACCAGAGGGAGTATGATGAGGTTTTCTGGGAAATTCAATCCACAGACTATAACAGGGGAGGACTTATATTCATGGGATGCAATGATTGCCCCATTTTCCATACTCACCGACATCTTTACATCCATGATTTGTGGTGGTGCTGGGATTTTTCTACTAAACTTTCGAGATATAAAAGAATGTGTAAAACCTGAATCAAAAAGTACATTCACTATTCATGAATGAATAAATAGCGTACCTATCAACACTTCGTTGTCAGGGTTCACTTCAGCAGAAGTGATGGAAAAATCTCTTCCTTACTGCCTTGGTGGTTGTTGGTTGTATCTGAAAACCCTTGGATTAGGGAACAGATATGAAAAATGATCTGGTTCTTTGCATTTGTAGCATTGAACAACACGTTGAGGTTCGAACGGAACGTTCCTCTCCTCTTTCCCAGCCGTGGGTCTTTCTTGACGACAGTTAACAGCTAGGTTCCCTTCTCTTCCACACCTGAAGCATTTTCTCGTCCCCTTAAGGCAATTTCCAGGGTGCTTCTTTCCGCACTTTTGGCAAGTGGGGTGATGGATCTTCTTAGCACCGTAGGATTTATCCATCATACCACCAACATTGATGTCCACCTTATGCTTCATGTCCCCCTAATACCCCTGTGATTCCCCGATCTCTATTTCAACCTTGAGG
This sequence comes from Viscum album, assembly GCA_963277665.1. Classification (NCBI taxonomy): domain Eukaryota; kingdom Viridiplantae; phylum Streptophyta; class Magnoliopsida; order Santalales; family Viscaceae; genus Viscum; species Viscum album. The sequence continues at coordinate 163,604,994 of OY728157.1, read as the reverse complement.
GCACATCAGACAATTTTCTCATAGCTGTCGAAGTCACGAATCGCTAATACTTTCCGCAAGCTAGGCTTCAGCCAACCAGATAAGCGGTCAACCTTGCATTCGGGGGTAACGACAAAGCCGGAAGCGTATTGTGCAAGACTTGTGAATTTTTCCTCGTACACTCCAACAGATTCTTCATCTTTTTTTCTTAAAGTAATGGATATCCCTTTCCATCATAAGCTGGTGGGTGTGTGGAAAATATTTATCAAAAAACATCTTCAGGAAATCCTTCCAGTCCAACGCCTCGATCTCCTCCCCAGGCTTAGTATTTTTTATCAACGTCCACCATTGACCAGCTTCACCCTCCATACGATAAGCCTCCATGAGAACCTTTTCTTGTTCATAACATTAGAGGATGTAGAATATCTTTTCAATGGAGTTGATCCATTGTTCAGCGATCATGGGATCAGAAGATCCACTAAAAGTAGGAGGTCTTTGTCTCATAAAGCTCTCGATAATGACTTGTTCTTTAATAAGGGGGGGAGGGTTGAACTTTCCTCTAGACCCGTTTTTATATTCAAAACATGAGTTAGATGAGAGAGAAGCGTGAAAAAGTTCACGATTCCCGCTCCCATTGGATTTGGCATCTCATTAGTACAATCATCACACTGATCTTCACAACGGTTGTTAGCCCGAGTCCTCCTATTTCCAACCATTGGATGGAATAAAAGGAATGTTAGGGGTAACACATAAACAAAAATCCAAAGACGAAAGTTGATGACTTATAAATAAACTTTTATTTCCTTAACTCATGAGTCTATAGGCTTCAATCTAGGATTTTCATGATATACATTCTAACATATATTCATAGGGGCATTTTATTAATTCCCTTAATAAGGGTTCATACTAAGATTTGGAATTTATCAAAACATATCCCTCGGGTGTTTCATAACCAAGAGTGTAGCAAGGCCCGTTGTCATGCACCAGTTCCCGTTCATGTCTAGCTCAAAGTCGTGTTTTCAGGTTTTACCCTTAGGATACATCTGTGCCAGAGCCGCCTCTACCTACTCGTATCTAGACAGGGATGTATTTGTTTGATAAACCACATACTCAGTACTTACCAAAACATAGGGATGTTTTTATTATACCTAGTCTTGTATCTATGGCTTTACTAGGGTTTTCTAATCCCAAAAATAACCAAACCTATCCTCGAATATCAACTATGACAACCCTGTTTTTATTACAAACATAAACATGATTTATTACATAAAACATCACTTGATACAATAGAGAAGATCGAGAGGTTTAGTGTCCTTGGGGCTTAGGATCATTACATAAAAACTTAAAACATGAAACACAACATCTATATTGAAAACATCCATTACATGACCACTACATTCCCCCGTACTTAGCATTGCATGGGATAACCTGCGGACATGCATAAGAAAAGGGTGATCTATAAAGCCCAGTAAGGGAGTACAAATGGAATAACATGAGGAGTACAAAAAATGTTGGATAATAGGCATATCAATAGAGAAAAAAAGATACATGAGCATAAAGGCATGATAAAGCATGATAATCATAACATGGAAATGTGGCAACAACACTTATCATGGAATTGGCATGAGCCAAGGCTCATTGCACATAGAGCATGAGTAAATCCTAATTGCACATAAAGCACGAGTAAACCCTTGTTGCACTTGAATTATCATGATTAAAAACTAATTTCACATGATGTATAATTATACTATACTTTACCCAATGCATTGGAGCTCTATAAGGGAGAACCCTTCTTAAACATTTCATTTAATGCATAAGTGTGCCACATGGATCATAAAACAAGGATTCCGAAAACATAATAATTTATTCCACGATAAAGAAATGTGGAATTAATACATGAAAAATTATAATCCATAAGTAAATGAGAATAAAGTTGAATACCCTTGATGGGGAAATGGGCATGGTATTCACTACACAATGGCATTGGCTTAGAAAATCGGTGTGATTTCGGCAGCGTAATGACGTGACATAAGAATTCATAAAAACGGTTCATGAGAGAGAAAGGGGTTCCTAATTATATTTACATTTAATGGACAGTAAGGAGATCATATAGATACATTTCCCAACAATTTTAATGGAATTTAGATTAATTATACACAATTATTTCTTGAATGTATAAGAATAGAGAGATGTTTCTTTCAGAATTTCGGCATAGTAACCGGTGTACATGGAAGGCATTTAATGAGAGAGAAAGGGGTCTCCCATCATTCAAACAATAAGAGGGAATTATGGGGGAGGTGATAAACCATACCACAAAATTCATAATTGAAATTAAAAGGGAAATACAACTTAATGAAAATAGACAAAAATGAGAAAGGAAGAAAAAACCCTTACATGGAAGTGTGCTTCCAATGGCTTGAGAGAGGCTTGTGAGAGGATTCTTGGGAGCTTGGGGCACCTTGAGAGGATTCTAGAGAGATTAGGGCAGAGGTTGGACAGACTACAAGGGCATTGGGTGAGGAGGAAGTGGGATCTTGGGTGGGTTTACATAGGAAAGGTGAGGGAATTCTGTATTATTTAGGTTTGGGTCCCCTTACATTAAAATAATCCAAACCACAAACCAACCCATGGTTTTTTCCCATGATTTTGGGAAAATGGAAGAGGAAAAAAATATTTTATAAGGCCAATGTCCGAAATTCATAATATATTAGGGTTTTGTATGTAGAGGTGAGTCATACTCCCATGGAAATTAATTTAAAAAAAGGCAAGGTGTTGAATAAGTCTTGAGGGGTCCATTAATGTTTAGAAAACTAAGTCAAACAAACCCAAAATAACATTATTTTAATGGTAATACATATATTGTCAGAACATAATGATTATAGTATTTTATTACATCACTATTTGGTCATTATGATGTCATAAAACACATTATATATTTCAACGGTATTTAATTTTTAACCAAATATTTGACTGTCTCAGAAAATTATGAAAAATTCACCATTGGATAATTTCAACGTCCTGATTCCAAAAAGAACATTTATTTTATCTAAATAATTTTTTAAATATATTAATTTTCTCTTTTAAAAAAAACTTACATTTATCGAAAATTCACGGGTTTTGACAGAAATGGCTTTCAAACCTTAATAAAAATTATAACTACATTCAAAAAAATTTAAGATCATTTATATTTAATAAAAATTAATTTAATAATAATATTATTTTATTAAAATATTAATTAATTCAGAAATCCATCAATTTCATAAAATAGATTTCTTAATTAAATAATAACTAAAAACACTATTTGTACATTAAATTCTATTTACAATGTATCAAAAATAACAAGAAGTTTTATTCATTATTATATACAAAAATAATGTACATGAACATAGTACTACTTATTTATTACATAGCCCCTTAAAACATCCTCATAAGACCTAAGGGTAAGGTGTGCACTGGTGACAGACTCTTGGGGTTGCTCGGATAAAATCACTCGAGTGGTAATTTCAATCAACTTCCACTTTTCCTGTAGACGGTCACATTTGAGCTTGACATGATGAAGCTCAGCTTGGGCTTGGTCAAGGGAGAAGCCCAAAGATGCCACCTCTTTTCCGAGCTCCGATAAATGGGCTATGTAAGGGGCAATCCTACAGGATGAGGCCATCGCTTCCTTTGTTTGAGTAAACTGGATTTGTTAAAGTACTATATTTATACTAATCATGTGATCATTGTTCAACGGCTATATTAGAAATGGTCGGAATTCATGACATAAAACCATGGAAGTTCACATTTTATATAAACATAAAGAGACATTTAATTACATCAAGAGGGATTTCCATTAATGAATCTTTGGGTTGTTACAATGTTTAATGATTATTTTACTGTCCTTGGGAATTTTTTACATATACAGGTGGTTCCATGATAAACATAGGGCGGGTGAGCTCGAGATAGATCTCCAATGCATTGGGTAATGTTATAGAGATAAACATTAATGTTTTTCCTAAGATATTTAGGGAATATACAATGATGGATATTCTAAATGTGACTCCCTAGGTAGCTATGATATATATTATGTAAATATGTTATGTATCCACAATTTACCTTTATGATTTATGAATTCTATGTTGTATTCCTAAATCTGATGATTTCATGAGGTATGAGCTTATGTTTGGTATGTATTGATGGAATAGTGTTTCTTTATTTATTTTATCACCCTTATTGATATTTTTTATGCTCATACCAAGTTTTTTAATGTTTTTCACAAGACTTAAAGATAAATTGGGTCCAGGATGGGATCAAGGAAAATCCATTCTTTCTAAAACATGGAAGTAGGCATGACTCTTTTTTTAAGAGTTTATATTAAAAAATAAAAACTGAGTAGAAGTGTCTACTTTTTATTGAGATGAAATGTAACAGTTATGACCTCATTCTCTAAAACTCTAAACCCTAGAAGATCCTCAATGTGAATTAATGACTTTACTCAGGATTATGTAATGTTTAAGGCCGGGTCTTTTAGTTGGAATCAAAGGTCAGTTTAGACAACTATATGTATTAGGAGTTTTTGTTAAACACATGATTAGTCCTTATTTCTATGATTTTATTTAAATCCTTGTTTTATAACTTTTTTAGATCAAGAAAATTCTATTTCAAATTGAAGGAGGAGGATCTCAAACTACATTCCTATCTCTTCTAGATGACATGCTTGAAATAATTATTGCAATGTCATGTTCAGGTGATTTTGAATCATTTTCTAGCATACAACTCACATGCAAATAGTTGTTTGAGATATCAAACACCTTCACTATACCTTGATATCACCATGGATCATGGAATGTATTTAATCAAATCCTATTTTCTCAATATTTTCAAATTTTCATGAAAGGTAAATATTATCAAAGAATTTTCAAATATTTTACCTTATCACAAGATTTTGATGCATATTATGATTTTGAAAAAGGTGCTGAAGAATGAAACCCATATGCAACCTATTTATAGTTTATTTTACAATATAGTTTCTCGAAACATACTTATGGTATTTTAAAATTACCATTGATTGAATGATTTAACTCAAACTCGATCTGACTGTTTTATAAAAATAATGTTTTATCATATGTTTTGAAATTAAATGTTATACAAGATTATTTTCCGAAACTATTTTTCTGCGAACACCCTTATGACCCAAGTTGAACAAGGTGTATTTGGATGAAGGATTAAAATGATTTTGAAGGATCTCTAAATCATTATTTCAATGCATGTACCTTTTACCTATATGAACTAGATGATGATGAAACCATATGGACACCATAGTCAAGTAATGTTGTTCTTTCTATTACGAATAGTTATATTTTATCATATGGTGGTGAAGAAAATAAGATGATTAGGTATTAATGTATTAGGATGAAAATTAAAGTTATAATAAAATTTTTTATGTTAAAACATGTTAGGGTTGTTATTGAGTTTTATAAAAAGGACAACTCGGAAGATGGGTGACAACCCATCGCATCCTGCAAGGCCACATGAATCAAACACACAACTGAAGGGTGAAAAGGGTGAATCGCCTACCACCATCCAACGTGAGGACCTTGGTTATTATGACTTTTTATTTTTAGTTAAATGAATCTATGGATCAATAATAAGTTTATTTTGGGAAATTATGTTTTGTCAAATGGATATCCTAAATGTAGGAAAACATTTTGGTGATTAAGTGATAAAGGTTATTTTGGTAGATGATCTCTATTTTGGGGAAACACAATATGCCTATGGAAAATAGAATACTTTGAGATCTCAATTGAGGAGTAAGGGTGAATTTTATTTCATAAGAGTCAATGTTTTTATTGTGTACTTATAATAATTTTGGGTTATTTTAGGAAATAATTATCCTATAATAGATATTATGTGATTAGGTTAATTACACATTAGTATGAGACTTTATGAGTAGTAGATTATTTGAAGATAAATGTTAAGATATACTGTGAAAGACTATGTGATTAAATACTTTTGAGTTTTGGGTTTCAATCTTAGTTTTGATTATTTTGACGAATTTTAAAGAAAATTGTATTTTGAATGGTCTTTCTTGTACATTGGATTATTTTGATGAATTTTGGAGATTAAGAGTAGTATTGCTTTTTATAAAGGATTATCTATTAGAGGATTATCTGTTATTATACTAACCAATGTTAGTTTTGGTTGATGTAAAAATATATAAGAAATATATAGTTTGTCTTTTTTATATTATGTGATACTCTAGAAGTTGATTATAGCACCTCAGGTGTGACTAAGTCATCTTGAATAATTACCGTTGGGAGAAAAGATGAGTTTGTGGTATAATTTTATTAAAGGATGACACTCTACATGACAATTAAGTATATTTCATTACGATCTTAGTGTAGTTATTAATAAAACCCTTCAACTCTATTAAAATAATATTGATGAAAAAATGTTATAAGCTATCTTTTATCATCTTACGTTAACCCAACCACAAATTTATGGTATTTTGGTGGTTAAATTTCAGTGATTATGTTCAATATCACTCTATATTAATCTATGAGTGTTAGTTTCTCTTCCATATACATTTTTTCATATAATCCTAGTATATGTTGTACCAGGTGAACTTTCTACTTCTATTTATTTTAAAGTGATATTTTTATTGACTCTTTTTCCTATGTGGGACCTTCTATGAAGTTTCCAAGCCCAATTTCAAAATTTTGAAGATGTAATTTCCAAAAGGGGGGAAGGTTGAAACATCATAGGTAAATAAAGAATATAACATTTTCATATTTACTTATATTTGTGAATTAATTATTAATATTAATTTAAATGAAATTTTATGTTCGATAGCATACTTTATAAGAAACAATGGGTTTCTTTGAAATCTTACGTTGCACAAAATGTTGAGTTATTTTGAAAAATAATAATATAATAATATTATTTTAAATGGTTGTTAACGCCAAGCTATTTTGTAGGGACCCCGGTTCCCGGGTTCCTATGGGGCATGATGTACTAACAATTTATTATAATTAGTTATGATAATACATCATTTCCCATTACTACAGAAGATCGTGAGGCTCAGGATTCTGGGAAACCAGCTGCTTTTGAAAACTCCTCTAGTACAAATCCTTGCCTTAAATTTTTTAAAACGAAAACGTAGGCTAAGAAAAATATGCCCAGTAAGGGGTTCTAAAACGTTTTAAGAAAATCCTTTCTCAAAGAAGTCATTTTTAAGATAATAAAACACTTCACTAAAAACAAATCATTATCTTTTATTAAAACATATAAATCCAACATTTTTAAAACCACTTGCACAGAGAAGGAGTACATAATTAAAATAAGCTTCAAAGAAGAAATAAATCAGAGAGCGCAAGTATGTGGAGAATAGATGATTCATAACTTACAACCAAAATTACTTCAGTTCTAAAAGATTGTGTGTAAGCAGGAAAGACATCCATACCACAATTCATTGGCACATAAGGTTCTTATAACAACATACCACATGTGTTACAGTTCTTATTTCATAATTTCATTCTCGTATTCAAAGGAATTTCAAACTAGGGGATGTCCTGTTAGTTGAACTAACCCCTGGTTGACCATTTATCATCGCATGAGGAGGGAATGTATAATGCCAGACTTTGTCAAGACCTTTTGTCAAGACCATAAAACATACATAATATGGGTCAAGGATAACTGCTCATCCCATTTCCAAGGTAGACACAAGCCAAGGCTAACCGCCAAGGCTGTCGCACATATCTTCTCACGAGTCTCTTCCTTTACCCAATGCATTGGAGCGCTATTTAATTCCAGGCGCACCCGTCCATAATCATTTAATTCCAATACATCTCTCACATATCTTGACATGGTATTACATTCATAGGGTTTCATTCAAATATTCTTAATAAACACCCCTTTTACATACATATTCATAACATGAAATGGATCATGTCGTAAATGGAAAAAGAACTAGACTTTTGGCTTCAGATTAAACAGTGATGTAAATAAACTAAATCAACATACTCTTGTACATGAAATAATAATTAGAACACTGAAAAAAATGAATTGTCATGTAAAATTACATCGTCTCTTTTAAATAAAACCCATAATTCATAGTTTATCTCTTTAAAACATGCCAAAAGTCATTCTTTAAAAGTATAAATTACATCGAGGGTACATGCTTGAATAACTTTGCAGATTATGCCAGTCCACTGATGCAACATACACATCCATTAAAATTATTAGAATCTTATATATGTCAAAATATAAACTATTTCATGATGATAATGAATTGAAACAGGGTTTTGTAAAACTGAACTTCTAAATACACATTCACCTGACCATATGTAAATGTTTAAGGGGTTCATGCCACACATTTTCACAAAAATGCATGAATGGTCAAAAATGATGATAAATGAAATTTTCTGTTGGAAGAAATATTTTTATATCAAACATATCCTTAAACTCCATCATATACATAAACATGTATATAAATAATTTTGGTATTATTCTTGAAATAATAATCTTTATGGGTAAAAATAATGTTAATAAATCATCATGCTTTATTGTGATAAGTTTTAAAACAAATAAACAAGCTCTTCCCTTATACTCACATGTAAATGTATATATACATCTATATAATCACATGTACATATATATCTATATGATACATATATTTGTAAAATATTACATGTTCATAAAATTTCCCAAAGTGTCCATTTTTCATAAGGCAGAGTAACGCAAAGGTTGTATACATACAAAAGAGATGTGTAAAGGTGCATATATCGTCTTATATATATGTATATACATATATTTATATATACACGAAGTGTATACATGTATGGAAACACCAGAGCTGAAGTAAAATAAATCCTAAGTGTTTCCTTTACCCTGGTTTGGATCTCCATGCAGGAAGAGGGAAGCATATATGAATGATTCTTAAGCCCTTGTATATTTATATATACACATTATCATGAAGTATATATATATAACCGTTTATATTCACCCAAGAAAATGAATTTAAAACAAGAAGATCTCCCTTACCTTCGCTTGGAGAGGAGGAGAAGACGAAGCAGGTGGCGACGACAAGGTGGTCGAAGATCGAAGATTCACGAAGAAAAAACCATCCTTGCCTTTACTGAAAAATTATTCTCTTTGGTGAAAACTAAGACGTAAAGACAGGGAAATCCCCATGCGTGGAGACGTCGACCGGGTATCTGAGGCCGAAGTGGTGCCAACCTTGTGGAAAGGAGGGAGAGAAGTTGGGTCCTCCGCCGACCTATGCGAAAAAAATGACACTGCCTCCCCTAGTGGTTCATGTGCGCGAGGAAGAAGAAACCATGGGGGAAGTAGAAATCCGGAAAAACGGGGGATGACTGAGATTAAACAGGAGTTGATTGAACGGCTCGGACACAGTGCGGCATAAAAAAATAGGGACAACTGTGATTGGATGCGCCGAATCGGATGGATAACCAAGAATCGGTGATATTAAAAAAAATGCGGCCACAACGTTTTTTTATCTTCTGCTTTTTTTTATTTAATTCTTTAATACAACTATTATATAAAAATGTTATTATTAATTTCTTACAATTATTAATCAACTTTTATTATTCTATGCTATTTCAATGGTCAATTAATACACATGTATATTAATTAATTCACCCCTATCTATAATATATATTTATTCTCCTTTATTGACTTATATAAATTATTTATCTCAATTTATATGATTAATGATTTAAATTAATGTTATTAATACAATTAGACATTAAACATAACTACATATATAATTATTTTCAAATTCACAATTAAGAGTGCATTGACTTAAATATTAACATCATGAAACAAGTTTGTAATACAAAAGAAACCATAATTTGACATCATTTCAAAACTGATAATTATAAAAAGGTAAAATAAACATTTTCAGTATTATTATTACTTATTTTAATTTTAGGGGTAAGTATAAGACATTTAACTTGAAGTTTGACATAGAATATATATATATATACACATATATATATATATAACCCAAGAGTTTGAAAACATATTTTCATAGACAAAAAAAAATCCAACCAGATTCAATATAGTTATTCATAAAATAAATATTTACTTGCTCAAGTTAAAACATGTTTAATAAATAGTGCACAATAATAATATTAATTCCCACTTTTTTGCATAAAAAAATATGACATTCTCATATGATTCACATTTTGGGAAAACAAATAATAAATTTGTTATATTATTTTTATTGTTGTTGTTTAATAAAAAATTAAATCAAATAACATAATTAATCTTTTTGAACATTTTGGGGGTGTTCAACTCTTAGCTTCAACAGTCCAATTGAAAATTAAAACATTAGAGGATAAGTAGATCATGGGGGCGCCAACGGCTATATTTATAGCTGTTACTGTCTAATGGTCAGATCTGTGTTCTTATAAAAACCTGATATCGAGATAACCCAAAATCAAGACGACTGAAAGAGAAAGAGGTGGAGATGGTTCGAGTTATTCCTTTGGTGCTCAGTACGGCTGCGGTGGCTTCGGCCATCCTTATGTTTGTTTTGATGGATTCCAAAGACCATTACCGCCTTCTCGAGATTCTTGTGGTTCTTAGAGGTTTTCCTATAATTTTAATTGGGTTTTTAATTGGAATATTTGGTTAACTACGCTTCTTGATTCATCTATGTGAGTTGTAGTCACCAAGATGTTCCTCATTTGAATAAAAGAGCCTTTCATTCATTTTGGTGAATTTTATCTATTTTTTTTATTATTATTTATAAGATGATTGTTCGTTCGATTAATGGATAAACATGCCATTATTAAAAACACAGTTTTCTTGGGTCGTTACATTATTTCCCCCTTCAAAGAATTACGTCCTCACAATTCTATTCATAAAAGGAAAAAAAACCAGTCGTACAACATTACCAAAACAGGGGATCCGGATCGGTTAACAGATAACCAAGTTTGTACATAGTCCTTCCATTTCCCTAGCCTAGATGCACATTGGACAGTCTATCTTGAACTCCTGCTCGGGTGTACTGCACCCAGGCTTCTAAATGGAGGCTCGTGTGGTGAAAATCTTGGAAACGTTTGAGTGGAAAAATCCCCTGATAAATCTCCAGACTACATCTTACTAGAGGTAATCGAGAGGGATGATGCAGTTGAGGAGGATGAGATTTAAGACCCGAAACATAAAGGCAGCACTAAGGTGGCCATCGTGAGAAGCTATGAGGAAACGCGCTCTGGCAGAAAAGTTTTGTGCCACAGTAAAACACTGGAAGAGACCCTCGTAGTATTTTCCACTTCACCTATAGTAGGGGAGTTGGGCAGTGGCGATGAGATGAAAAGCACGGTCATCCCCCTGACATGAACGAAGAATCTTAGGACTGTTCGCTAAGTCAAGAAGACGTTGGAAAGACCCTCGCAGGTGGAGAAAAGATGGATAATCCATCGTGCATGTCCTGATCATAATAACCTCTACTAACTCATCAGGTAGTTATGAGATGTTCGTTTGAACAACCACCTAAAAAAATATTCGAAAGAATACACATATCAACACTGATAAGGTAGAGGCAGAAATGAAAATAGGAAAAATTCATTTACACAAAGGTTTACATATCAAAGCTTTAGTTTACTAAATGAAAACCACAAAGGGAGGAAAAACTCCCTAACTCTTCAAACGACACACAATCTAAACAGATGGGGTCAAACTCATGGAAACATCTATGATGCATCCTGAGTTTAGCATGATGGTATGGAGTTGGGAAACATTATTATTTACCTCTTTCCTAAGAGAAAATCGGGTGGACTCATCTTCCAATACTCCAAAGTCCATCAACTGGCCCCAGAAGCCATAGCACAAAATCTGCCACAGGTATGCCGCTCAGAGTTCTTCGGCATTAGCAGCTTCATGAAAGTGGTTATCGAGCATCCTGCCAAATTCTTCGCCAGTCGTGAACACTCAGAAGAGTCCCTCGTGGTATCTTCCCCGACGTGCATAAGAGGGAAATTAGGTCATCATCATTAAGAGATAATCCATCCCCAATCCCCGGAGAAGACTAAGCACCCTAGGTGGGTTTGATACATCATACATTTTCTTGCATGACATGCGGATATGGGCATAATTAAGAAAGTTACCTCGACTAGCCAGAGACACAATGATTTCTAGAGCCTTAGTGGGAAGTGACAGAAGGTAGGTAGGTACATTTTTCATCCGCCATCTAAATGTTACAACATAATTATTTAGTCAAACATAGTTTTATATTCATACTACCTGGTTTTCCAGAGTTACCTGAACCCATCCTCTAATACCAACTGTACGGACCCCAGTTCCCGGGTGCCTATGGGGCATGATTTTCTAAAACTTTATTACAATTAGTTATGATAATACAACATGTCCCATTACTACAGAATATCGCGAAGCTCATGATTCTTGGAAACTAGCTGCTTCTAAAAACTCCTCTAGTACAAATCCTTGCCTGAAAATTTTAAAAACGAATACGTAGGGTGAGGGAAATATGCCCAGTAAGGGGTTTTAAAACGTTTTAAGAAAATTCCCTCTCAAAGAAGTCATTTTGAAGATAATAAAACAATTTACTAAAAACAAAGCATTATCTTTTCTTAAAACACATAAATCCTACATTTTTTAAAACCACTTGCACAGAGAAGGAGTACGCAATACTAATAAGCTTTAAAGAAGACATAAATCAGAGAGCGCAAGCATATAAAGAATAGATGATGCATAACTTACAACCAAAATTACTTCAGTTCTAAAGGATTGTGTGTATATAGGGAAGACATTTATACCATGATACATTGGCACATAAGGTTCTTATAACAACATACCTAATGTGTTACAGTTCTTATTTCATAATTTCATTCTCATATTCAAAGGAATTTCTAACTAGGGGATGTCCTATTAGTTGAACTAAACCCTTGTTGACCATTTATCATTGCATGCAGAGGGAATGTACAATGCCGGACTTGGTCAAGACCTTCCATCAAGACCATAAAACATACTTAATACGGCTCAAGGCTAACCGCCCATCCCGTTTTAATGGTAGCACAAGCCAAGGCTAACCGCCAAGACCATCGCACATAATGTCTCATGAGACTCTTCCTTTACCCAATTCATTGGAGCGCTATATAATTCTGGGCGCACCTCTCCATAATCATTTAAGTCCAACACACACCTCAGATATCTTAACATGGTCTTACATTCATAGGGTTTCATTCATACATTCTTAATCAAAACCCCTTTTATATACATATTCATAACTTGAAATGGATCATGTCATAAATGTAAAAACAACTATACTTTTGGCTTCAAATTAAACAGTGATGTCAATAAACTAAATCAACATACTCTTGTACATGCAATAATAATAAGAACACTAAAAACAATGAATTTTCATGTAAAATTACATCATTTCAATTAAATAAAACCCATAATTCATAGTTCATCTCTTTAAAACATGCCAAAACTCATTCATTAAAAGTATAAATTACATCGTGGGTACATGCTAGAATAACATTGCAGATTACGCCAGTCCACTGATGCAACATACATATTGGCTTAGCATCCATTAAAATTATTATAATCTTATATATGTGAAAATATAAACTATGTCCAGATAATTATTAATTGAAATGGGGTTTTGGAAAACTGAACTTATAAATACACATTCACCTGACCATATGTAAATGTTTAAGGGGTTCACGCCACACATTTTCACAAAAATGCATGAATGGTAAATAATGCTGATAATTGAAAATTTTAGTTGGAAGAACTATTGTTATATCAAACTTATCCTTAAACTCCATCATATACTTAAACATGTTTATAAATAATTTTGGTATTAGTCTTGAAATTATAATCTTTATGGGTAAAAATAATTTTAATAAATAATCTTGTTTTATTGTGATAAATTTTAAAAGAAATAAACAAGATCGTCCCTTGTGCTCACACATATATGTACATATACATCTATATAATCACATGTAAATATATATCTATATGCTCCATATATTTGTAATATCTTACATGTTCATAAAATTACCCGAAGTCTCCATTTTTCATAAGGCAGAGTAACGCAAAGGTTGTATACATAAAAAAGATATGTGTACAGGTGCATATATCATCTTATATGTATGTATATATATATACATATATTTATATATACATGAAGTGTATATATGTTTCAAAACACCAGACCCGAAGTAAAATAAAGCCCAAGAGTTTCTTTTACCCTGGTTTGGATCTCCGTACTGGAAGAGGGAAGCAGATATGAACGGTTCCTAAGCCCTAGTATATTTATATATACACATTAGAATGAAGTATATTTATATATAACCGTTTATATTCACCCAAGAAGATGAAAGTAAAACAAAAAGATCACCCTTAACTTCACTCAGAGAGGAGGAGAAGACGAAGCAGGTGGCGACGTCAAGGTGGTCGAAGATCGATGATTCACGAAGCAAAAACCCTCCTTGCCTTCGGTGCAAAATTATTCTCTTCGATGCAAACCGAGACTTAAATACAGGGAACTCCCCATGCATGGAGATTTCAGTCGGGTATCTGAGGCTGAGGCAGTGCCAACCTTGGGGAAAGGAGGGAGCAAAGTTGGGTCCTCCGCCGGCCTATGTGAAGAAAACGACACTATCTAACCTACTAGTTCATGTGCGCGAGGAAGAAGAACAGTGGGGGAAGCAGAAATCCGGAAAAAAGGGGGAAAACTGAGATTAAACGGGAGTCGATCGAACGGCTCGAACACAGTGGGGCATAAAAAAATAGGGGTGACTGCGATTGGATGCGCCGAATTGGATGGATAAGCAGGAAGCGTTGATATTAAAAAAACGCGGCCACAACGTTTTTTTATCTTTATCTTTTTTGTTATTTAATTATTTAATACTTCTATTATATAAATAAACGTTATTATTAATTTCATACAGTTATTATTCAACTTTTATTATTGTATGCTAAGTCAATTGTCATTCAATACACATGTAAATTAATTAATTCACCCTTATCTATAACATATCATTATTTTCCTTTATTGACTTATATATACAATTTATCTCAATTTCTATGATTAATGATTTATATTAATGTTATTAATACAATTAGACATTAAGTATAACTAAATTTATAATTATATTCAAATTCACAATTAAGAGTGAATTGATGTAAATATTAACATCATGAAACAAGTTTTTTAATACAAAAGAAACCATAATTTGACATCATTTCAAAACTGATAATTATAAAAAGGTCAAATAAACATTTGCATTATTATTATTAATTATTTTAAATTTAGGGGTATATATAATACATTTAACTTGATGTTTGACATAGCATATATATATATACCCCCAGAGTTTGCACACATATTTTCATAGACTAAAAAAAATCCCACCAGATTCAATATAGTTATCTATAAAATAAATATTTACTTTCCCAAGTTAAAACGTGTATAATAAATAGTGGAAAATAATAATATTAATTCACAGTATTTTTCATAAAAAAATATAACATTCTCATATGATTCACATTTTGGGAAAACAAACAATGAATTAGTTATATTATTATTATTGTTGTTGTTTAATAAAACATTAAATCAAATAACATAATTAATCTTTTTAATCCTTTCGGGGGTGTTCAACTCTTAGATTCAACGGTCCAATTGTAAATTAAACATTTAGAGGATAAGTGGATCATGGGGGAGACAACAGCTGTATTTTTAGCCGTTAGTGTCTAACTATCGGAATAGTGTTCTTATAAAAACCTGATCTCGGGATAACCCAAACTCAAGGTGACTGAAGGAGAAAGAGGAGGAGATGGTCCGAGTTATTCCATTGGTGCTTAGTACGGATGCGGTGGCATCAGCCATACTTATGTTCATTTTTATGGATTCCAAAGACCCTTACCGCCTTCTCATGATTCTTGTGGTTCTGAGTGGTTTTCCTGTAATTTTAATCGGGTTTGTAATTATATTCTTTGGTTATCTATGCTTCTTGTTTGATATCTGTGAGTTGTAGTCACCAAGATGTTCTTCATTTGAATAAAATATCCTTTCATTCATTTTTATGCCTTTTCTCTATTTTATTATTATTATTATTTTTTATAAGATGATTGTTAGTTCGATTAATGGATAAACTTGGCATTATTCTAAACACAGTTTTCATGGGTCTTTACACGTTGTAATTTCAAGAATGAATAGAACTAACTAAAATTTGACTATATGTGTTTTTCAAATGTTTTTACATTTATCCATCAATGTAAGAGGCTTAAAATGTGAATGAATCTAATTTTAAGCATAAATACTCAAATATTATTTAAAAGGTCGATTTACTGCCTTTTGATAGAGGACCCTCATTAAATATAGTTTTTTTTCACTTTTATATGTTCTATGGGACAAAATAAATTTATTTTTTAGAATAGGGACATCAAAAATTACTTTGGATTAATTTCTGGTATTTTTCTAATAAAATTCATTTATAATGAAATGTGAAAAATACATTATTTTAACTCAAAATGTTATTTTAATCTAATTTATTTATATGGTTATATTATCTTTTTAATTGGTTTTAAATTTTAATTAGATTATATTTTTAGCATTTAATACAATTTTAGTCATTGAAATTAATCTCACTTTGAAATTGGATATAAACAAATATCAATCATTTAGTAGTTATTTTTTCTTAAAAACACGTTTTTTGTTTTTACAACGGGAATTAATATTTAATTAAGTAACAAAACTTCTATGTTTTGAATTTTGTAAAATATATAACATTTTTGAAATCATAATATCAAATATAGATTTGGTGGAATTTTTGATATTTTTCTGAAAACATTAAATTTTTTTTAACAGTGAAAACACTGAGTGGTAGTTAAAAAAATAGGCTTTTTCATTTAAATGAAAATTTACCACTTCTATAAATTGAATTTAGAAATTATGACATACATGGTTGTTATTATTAAGTAAAATTTGGTTCAATAAGATGAATTTTTTTTGAATAGTAACTTTTGACTTTTATTTACCGTGGTTAAATGTAAATAGGGTAATTCAAGGTAAAAACAATATTATAATAATAAAAAATTACCTTAACCATTTTCATAAGATTATTGGGAGAGTAATGGGAAACCAATAAAATCATTTGGTGTGTATTTTGTTCTTTGAAATCCACTTGGATAAGATAATGATATTGATAACTTTTTATTTAAGGTAAAAATAAAAATATCATAACCATGTCATGTTTTTCTAAGACAATTTCTATAAGGTGTTATATAATTGATATATTTAACTATAAATATTAATTAGAAATATAAAAATTTTTCCTACATCATGGTATTTTATTTATAATTTTTATACATCAAATAAATAACATTATTTATGACACAATAATGATGCAGTGTTTACATCATTAATAAACGATTTAAATAAAGGAGATTATAAATATTAAAACAATATCCAAAACCAGTACAATTTTTATTTGATGATTTTATTTCGAACAAGATTCATACTATATTTTACTTTAATATGTTTTTGAACTTTAGAAACTGAAAACCATTATATAATAAAATAATATTTTCAAAATTTCATAAAGAGGATCTCCTCCCCTTATAAAAATCCCTCATCTCTAACCAATTACTCACACCTATAAAGACCCTTGTATCATCCAACCTCTACCCAAATAAGCTCTCAAGGTCCATCTCTTCACCCTATAAGACTTACCTTAAGGAGAAGGAACATCATGAAATCCTTTTGGTTCAAACCAATGGGAGTTACCCGATTTAAATGTAACATATTCTCTTAAGTTCTTTTATTTTATTTTACTTCTCCAACCAAATAAACTCTTTTTATTCCTTTCTTTTATAACAACACCAATATACTAAATATAATAGTATGTTTTTGTGAGAAGGATTCAAACTACACCTACCCACACCTCCATCTAATGGTTAAAGTATATACAGTTTCTGTTGATGGCGAACTACTACCTCACGAAACAATGATTGTTAAATCTTCACCTACCACCTCTCATGGTGGCCATTATGATGACACTAAATTTTTTTATGATAAATATTATGTGTATTTTTTCTCTTTTATTCAGTAATTTTATTTATAAGTATACCTTTATACTTTTTAAATTTGTATACACGGTAATTTCATGTGAGGAAGTGCGGACTACCACCACCTCAAAGTGATATGACTCGTTCATGTCATACGTGGAATGTATAAATAATGGATTAAATGAAATTATATATGATTTTATATACTTTAATAATAATATACCCATGTATACTTATATTTTTCATTCCATTAAATATGAAATAGAAAAGAAAGTAGCGTTCATGCCTACGTACGGCTTACCATTTCCATTAACGGTGCATTTCATTTATTACCTCTAAATGTTATACCCTATTATAAATACATATATATACTGGATATATAAGATATATATGATATCTAAATCATTAATATTATTCTATAGATAATTAATATATGACCACATGGACAACTTGTAATAATAAGAAGTTCATTTTGGACTCAAGTACCAAATATCGACAAAACGACCATTATTAACTTAAATGATTGCATAATATTTATAACATGGTAATAAGTGATATAAAATGACTAATAAACTAGAAAATGGTTTTTAAGAATTTATAAATTAACATTATTTTATTATTCAGGATATTAAAGAACGAGCGGGTCGTGTTGGACATGAGGTAAGTGGTTTCTTATCTCACCTTTAATTATGGAGATTTCCATTTTTGACCACTTATTTCATGAATGTATTGTATTTTTTACTTCCATATGACATATATTATCACTATTATCTTTATATTCATGGTATTATATCATTAATTTTGTGGTTATTAAATTTTGTTAATAAGACTCGATTGATTACAACGTGGTAAGGGGTTTCCATCTCACTTTTTGTTCTCATGAGATTCATGCTATGTTTGCCCCTATTTCAATTTTTGTGGTGTATGTAATAACCATGATTGTATTCTTTGTATAATATAATATAATTATTGGTATTTAATTCTTCATTGTATGATTCTTCATTCATGGGGTGTATGTTTTGTAAGTTACCAAACCGTGAAAGGAACTTTTATCCCAATTTTCATTCCTTGGGTTAATCTTCTAATTCTTAAATTTTTCATGTTATTAATATGTGAGGAATCAATATTTATTTATTTATTTTTAATTTATACTCCCCTTTGTGTGGATATACTTTTGATACACATAATCACTCCATTGATAAATTCTCATGTCATCGATATGAACATGATAAGAGTAATTTTAACTCAATTTCAATTCATTGAGTTAAATATCCCATTCATTGGTATTATTTTTAATAAAAAATGTGTGAATGTTATCTGATTGATTTACACTGAATATCCAATCGTACTAAGTGTATTTATATTTTTCACACATTATTATCTAATTTATTTATCCTTAATCTAAGGATACAGTTTTTATAAGGGATTTCGTCTTAATTTACATTCCATCGAGGCTTCAATGTTGTTATTCACCAATTCACTCTTATATGGGGTATATACAATCCTTTGGAATATTATATCATGAATTACTTTATTCTCATCATATTAAAAAGTACTGATTAAATGTTATTCCTCAAATAATTTTTTAATCATCTCTCATATTGTTAAAAACTCTTGAACTAAAATATAATTTCAAATGTTTTAAATATTTATTCATTTAAATATTTCTCATTAATGTACAAGTTTTATAAATGGTTTTTAGGATTTATTTATATGGAAATTAATTTTATAAAATGATAATTTATTTAAAAGTGTCAAAGTTTAATGGAAGATTTTGATTAAAAAATCTCTATATTAAATGTTTTAAATGGTTTTGAAAATGGTTTTGACAAAGCATTGATTTTGTTAATATATTGAAATGATATATGGTGATTGGAATGTGAAAATTTTATATTTATTTTATTCTTGTATTATTTAATATGATTATGTTATGGTTATTGGGTATTGTTTATGTATACGGGTGGTTCCACGATAAACTTAGTGTGGGTGACTCTGAGATAGCACTCTGATGCATTGGGTAACGTGACTGAGGTAAATTTTAATGTTTCTCCTAATATATTTAGGGAATATACTGTGATGGGTATTAAAAATGTGACTCTATATGTAGTTGTGATATCTACAATGTAAGTATGTTATGTATTCCACAAGTTACCTTTATGATTTATGATTTCTATGTGTTATTAATAAATTTGAGGATTTCACGAGGTATGAGCTATTGATTGGTATGTATTGATCAAATAATGTTTTCTTTCTCTATTTTATAAGCCTTACTAATATTTTTATGCTCATCCCATGTTTTGAAATGTTTTTATAGGACATAAAGTTGAATAGGGTCACAGATGGGATCATGGAAAAGTCACGTTGTCTAAAACATGGAACTAGGAATGAATATTTTTTGAAAGAGTTTTTATTTTATGAAAAAATGAAAACTGAGTAGAAGTGTCTAATTTGTTTTTTTAGATGTAATGTAATAGTAATGTCATATTTCTCTAAAACTCTAAACTTGAAAAGATCCTCAATGTGAATTCTGGAATTCACTTAATATTATGTAATGTTTAAGGTCAGGTCCTTATAGTTGGTATCAATGGTTGGTTTAGAAAACTTTAGGTATTGGGAGTTTCTATTAAACAAATGGTCAGTACCTATATCTATTATATTTGATAAATCCTTGTATTATAACCTTTTCAGATTAATTAAAGTCTATTTCAAATGGAAGTAGGCGGATCTCAAACAACATTCCTACCTCTTCCGGATGATATGCTTGCAATAATTATTGCAAAGTCATGTTCAGATGATTGTGAAACGTTTTCTTGCATACAACTCACTTACAAGCAGTTGTTTCAAATATCAAACATCTCCACTATACCTCGATATCATCGTGGATCATGGTTTGTATTTAATCAAATCCTAATTTCTAAATATTATCATATTTTTATAAAAGTTAAATATTATCAAGTCATTTTCAAATATTTTACCTTATCGCAATATTTTGAAGCATATTATGATTTTGGAAAAGGTTCTGAAGAAGGATACCCTTGCACGACCTATTTATATTTAATTTTACAATATATTCTCTCAGCATAAACTTATGGTATTTTAAAAGGATCACTGATTAAATTTTTCCACTCAAACTTGGTCTAACTATTTTCTAAAAATAATTTTTTATTAGATGTTTTGAAATGATATGTCATACATGATTATTTTCCAAAACTATTTTTCTATGAACACCCATATGACCTAAGTTTTACATAGTGTATTTTGATTAAGGATGCAAATGATTTTGAAGGATCTCAAAATAATTTTTGCAATGCATGGACCATCTACCTATGTGACCAAGATAATGATGAAACCATATGGACACCATGATCAAGGTATGATGTTTTTTCTTTTAAGAATAGTATTATTTTATCATATAAAGGTGAAAACAAATATATAAAATTTTGAGGTCTTAATGTATTGGAATGAAAATGAATGGTATAAGAAAATGTTTGAGGTTAAAACATGTTAGGTTAATTTTTTAGTTTTATATAAAGGAAAACATGTATGATAGGTGAAAACCTGTTGCGTCTAGCAAGGCTACATAAATAAAAACCACAACCGAAGGGCGCAAGGGAGCAAGGGCATATCACCTACCACATGCCTTCCTGATGTCCGGACATAGTATGAACTTTTATTTTTAGTTAAATGATTTTATGGATCAAGAATAAGTTTATTTTGGGAACTTCTGTTTTTTCAAATGGATATCCTTAATGTAGGAAAATGATTTAGTGATTAAGTCGAAATGGTTATTTTGGAAGATGTTCTCTATTTTGGGGAAACACTATAAGCCTATGGAAAATGAAATATATTGTGATTTCAATTGAGGAGTAATGGTGGAATTTTATATTGAATGAATCTATGCTTTTATTATGGAGTTAAAATCATTTTAGGTTATTTAAGGAAATGATTAACCTATCATAGAGAATTTGTGATAAGGTTAATTACACTTCAGTATGAGACTTTAAGAGTAGTCAATATTTTCAGGGATAAATGTTATGATTTAATTTGGGAGAATATGGGATTATATACCTCTGATTTTTCAGTTTCAATCATAGTTTGAATTATTTTGAATAATTTTGAGGAAAATTGTATATTCAACGGTCTTTCTTGAACTTTGGGTTCTTTTTTTTTGTATTTTGGAGATTAAGAGTAGTATTTATTTTTATAAAGGATTATCCTTTTGGGGATTATATTATCTTTTACTAACCAATTTTGTTTTTGGGTGATGTCTAAAGGTAGGGGAAATAAATAGTTCATCTTTTGTAGATTATGTGATACTCTAGAAGTTGATTCTAGCACTTCAGGTGTGACCAAGTCATCTTGAACACTTTCCGTTTGGATAAAAGATTAGTTTGTGGTAGAATTTTATTAACGGATGACAGTCCACTTGAAAAGTAAGTATATTTCCTTATGATCTTAGTCTAGTTATTAATAATACTTTTCAACTCTATGAAAATTATTTTAAATTAAAAATCATATAAACTACCTTTTATCAATATACTTTTACGCGACCACAAATTTATGGTATGGTGGTGGTTGACTTTATATGATCATGCTCACTATCACTCTCTATTAATCTATGAGAGTTAGTTTCTCTTCCATAATCATTTTTCCATGGAATCCTATTATTTGTTGTCTTGGGTTACTTTTGTACTAAACTTTATTTTAAAGTGATATATTTTATTGACACTTTTTCTTATGTGGGACTTTCAATGAAGTTTCCAAGACCAATTTTAAAATTGTGAGGTCATAATTCCCAAAAGGGGGGAAGGATATAATATCCCATGTCAATAATTATTATAACCTTTTTATATTTACTTATATTTTGGAATTAAATATTATTTTTTCTTTAAAGGGGTATTTATGGTTGATAGCGTACCTGGTACACAATAATGGGTTTCTTTGAAATCTTACGTGTCAAACAATGCTGAGTTATATTCAAAAATAATAATATAATATTATTATTTTAAATGGTAGTTAATGCCTAGAAATTGTAATTGCATAAATAAATAAAACTAAAAACAATATTATTATACATGTTTGTTAATTGTTTTTACTTTTATCCAATAAACGTTAGAGACTTAAAATGGGAATGAATCTCATTTTAAGAATAAATACTCTAATATTCTTTAAAAGTGCGATTTACCACCTTTTGAAAGAGAACCCTCTTTAAATAAATTTCTAGTCACTTTTATATGTTCTCTGTGAAAAAAGTAAAATTCATTTTTTGAATCAGGACATCAAAATTTACTTTTGTTAAA
This sequence comes from Viscum album, assembly GCA_963277665.1. Classification (NCBI taxonomy): domain Eukaryota; kingdom Viridiplantae; phylum Streptophyta; class Magnoliopsida; order Santalales; family Viscaceae; genus Viscum; species Viscum album. Next base: position 163,581,667 of record OY728157.1, on the reverse strand, counting down.
TTTTTTGTATTTTTTTGATAAAATTCAATTTTTAATCAATAGTGAAAAATAATTTATTTTTATTTAAAGCTTCCTTTTAATATAATATATTTATATAGATAGATTAACATTTTAATTGGTTTTAATATGTAATTATATTATATTTTTACCATTTGAACCAATGTTGGTCATTGTAAGTAATTACACTTTGAAATTGGACATAAATAAGTGTCAATCTTTTGATAGTTATTATTTCTAAAAAAAATTCTTTTTGTTTTTTACAATGGGAATTGATTTTAAATTAATTAATGAAACTTATATGTTTTGAATTTTATAAAATAAAAAACATTTTTTAATTCAGAATATCAAATATATATTAGTCTAAATTTTTGGTATTTTTCTTAAAACCTTCAATTTTTTATGAATAGTGAAAACACTGAGTGATAGTTAAAAAACCGACTTTTTTGTTTAAATAAAAATTTACCACTTTTTTGAATTAAATTTTGAAAATCCGACAAACATGGTTGTTATTAGTAAGTAATATGTGGTTCCATAAGATAATTTTTTTTGAATAGTATCTTTTGACTTTTATTTACAGCGGTTAAAGGTAAATAGGGTAATTAATGATAAAAACAATATTATAATAATATAAAATTACCTTAAAACTTGTCCTAACCTTATTGGGTGAGTAATTTCAGACCATGAAACTCCTTGGGTGTGACTTTTGTCCTTTGAAATCCACATGGGTAAGATAATGATACTAATATCTTTTAATTTAACATAAAAATAAAAATATCATAACCATATATTGTTTTTTTAGAACAATTTTTATGGGGGTTATATAATTGGTATATTTGATTATAAATAATCATTAGAATGATAAAAATATTTCCTAGAACATGGTATTTTATTTATAATTTTAAGACATAAAATAAAAAATTATTTATGACACAAAAATGATCCAATGTTTACCTCATTAATAAATGATATAAATAAATGAGATTATAAAGATTAAAACAATATCCAAAACCTATTAAATTATTGTTGGATTATTTTTTTTCGAACAAGAGTCATCTTATCTTTGACCTTAATATGTTGTGGACCTTTAGTAACCGAAAATTATTATGTTATAATATAATATTTTAAAATTTCATAAAGAGACCATTCTCCCCCTTATAAAAAGCCCTCACCTCTAACCCATTACTAAAACCTATAAAACCACATGTATCATCCAAACTCTAACAAAATAATCTCTCATGATCCATCTCTTCAACTTATAATACTTACCTTATGCATAAGGCAATTCAAGAAATCCTTTTGCTTCAAAACAAAGGGAGTTACCTGATTTAAAGGTAACATCTTCTCTTATGTTATTTTCTTTTATTTTACTTCTCCAACCACCTAAACACTTTTTATTCCTTTATTTTATAAAAGAACCAGAATCATGAATATACTATTATTTTTTTAATGAGATGGATTATAACTACACCTACACACACCACCGTCTAATGGTTTAAGAACATACTATTTTTATTGACGGCGAACTACTGCCTCACGAAACGATGATTGGTCTATCTTCTCCTACCACCTCTCATGGTGGACATTATGATGGAACTAAATTTATATATGATATATATTATGTTTATGTTTTATCTATGCTTCTGTAGTTTTTATTTACAAACGTATCTTTAGGATTTCCAATATGTGTAAACACGATAATTTAATTTGATGAAGTGAGGATTACCGCCCCCTCAAAGAGATACGACTCGTTCATGCCATATGTGGAATGTATTGTAAAGAAACGTAAATTTCACGATATTTTTTTACTAACTTCATTGGGATTTTATGAGTACGCAGTTTATGACAGCACCTGATACCGAGGCCCGGTGTTCCCGGAATCAATTTCCGAAGTCCAGCTCGAGTAAGTTTGGTGAACAAACGAGCGGGTTTTTATATCATTTGAAATGGTGCTCGGAATCGAAATCTGAGGTCACCTAAGTTGTTTTATCCTATGTATGTGAGTTGGGGTGGGACGCACTAGATCCTAACTCCTCTTGTTAGGATATTTGTGAGGTGAGGCACACACGAGCCCCACCCCTTCAAATTCATCTAAACCCTCTTAATGTTTGAAACCTCCCACATTAATTTGCAACTCACCCTCTCCCCGCCTTTATTGCATGCCAACTCTCACATTAAATTAATTGATTAATGCTATTCAGTTAATTTAATTATGAGTTTTAATTTTGACGTTTTGAATTTCTTGCATGGGTAAATAAAATAAGGCAAAGCCTTATTTTAGTTTTGTTGTGTTTTGTTGTGTTACGAAAAGGGGGGAGAGCTCTTGATTATTATTTTCCCTTGAAATAACATCATCTTCTCTACCGAAGAACGTACCCACCTCAAGGAGGAATGCTATTTCACCAAGGGAGAGCATCGACTCGGCGACTCGGTTTCTTCCGTCATCTTCTTCCTCCACGACCAAGGAGGAGGCACCGACACGAAAACTCGGCATCAACTTCACCTTTCAATCATCTCTCCTCGTCAAAGGAAGGGAGACTCCACTTCCTCCTCAGACGTTCTCTGTCGACGTATACAGAGCTTCAGCCCACAACCTCATTTCCCTCGATGATCATCATTCGACAACTTGTGTCGAGGTAGGGGTTAAGATCAATTTTTATTTAATTAAAATTGCGCTTTTTTTTGTCATTGAGAATACTTATTATTTTTTCCACTTGTTATCAACATGACGGGAGGAGGTCGGACCGCACAAACACAGCCGATTCTCCTCCCCTTCCCTTGTTGTTAATCATTGAAGTTCGAGGCAATGGAGGTGTGGTGCCGTTGCATTGCGTGGAAATGAAAAAGGGGCCGCGGCCGAGGTGGGATGTGGTGAAGGTGCGCGGCACCATCACGCCATGCCGGTGAGGCTGAAGGAGGCCGCGACCAAGAGTGGGCCGAGGCGGAGGGGCGCGGCGTCATGACGCCGCGCCGCAGCACCAAGGGGCCACAACCGGAGTGAGCCACGGTGGAGGGGTGGGCCGCGGTGGAGGGGCGAGGGGCCATCGCGCCGCGACGATGCAGAAGAAGGCGGCCGGGCTCGGCCTGCCGCCGGTGCCACCTGGAGGCAGGACCCCATCGAGTCCCGTGGTTACTCAAGGCCGGCCTTAATGGCCGGCCGTTCCATAAAAGTCGGGGGTTAAAACCCCTGGCCAGCGCAAGGGGAAGCACACTCCTTTCCGCCCCGCTCGGCCCGCGCCGAGTGGCCCTGCTCAGACAGCACCAAGCCGCCCGTGCTGGGTCGGGCCGCCCGCGCTGGGCACACGTCGGGCTGGACCGCCCGCGTCAAGCCCTGCGCCCGGGCCCGAACCCCCTATTTTCGGATAGATCCATTCAAATGGCCATAACGTGGGATACATAATTCCGATTGACACATTTTCAATTGCGTAGAAATGCTTTGATCAAGGTGGTCATTTAAGTATATTACACTCAAGGTTTTGGAGAACTTTGGGTATGGTTGGGTTGGTTTGAAAACGAAACCAACCGGGCCCTCGGAGCGAAAATGCTTATAACTTATGCTCCGGACGTCCGATTGACATGACGTCAAATTTGTTGGATTCCTCATAGTGAGATAGTTATTTTCACTTACTCTGATCGAGGTTTGGAGGTAGCTAGAGTATGGTCATGTTGGTTTTAGCTTAAAAACCAACCGGGCCCCTGGGAAGAAAAAGCCAATAACTCTTAGGCTGGGCGTCCGATTGACGCGCCCTCTATAGTGTTGAGTTCCTTTTGATGAGACAGAACATTGTGATACATCAACACTGGACTTTGTGACAGTTGATGTATCGACCCCCTGGCTCATGGAGAGGACCCTCCCGGTATCGAGCATGATGTGTGTGGGAACCCTGGAGCTGGTTGCGACTGCGACAATGATGATGACTGTACTTGGTTCCTACGTGTGTTCGGCAGTGAGGACGACTGTACTTGGATCCTCCGTGGGTTTGGTAGCAATGACCACTGTACATGGATCCTACATGGGTTCGGCAGCGATGGTTACTATACTTGGATCCTACGTGGGTTCGACAGCGATTACTTCGGTACTTGGATCCTACGTGTGTTCGTTATGGGAGATGATTCAGAGGCTACATCAATCATATCCACCCCTCTTTGTGAATAGTATACCTGTGTGTGCTGAGTCTTGACTTTCAATCTTTATCCTCGATATGATTGACTTAATATCATGTATGGATTGGGTTGTGCATTCTTATGTGGATTGGGTTGTATTTTCTTGTGTGGACTGGGTTGAACTTGGGCTCGTGAGTTAGAGCATAACTGGAATTATAGACTTAGGTATATGTATAGGCATATACCTAAGTAGTGTTGGTTGATACTTCATGATTGTATCATTATTTTTTGGTTTATCCTTCGTGGATTCTGGGAGACCTTCGGGAGTCTCGGGGTCCCTACTGAGTATTGTATACTCACCCCTGTACAGGCTATGCCCGCACTACATTGTGTTTGATGTAGACGACCGACAATGCTGATCGAGGTGGAGGCTCATGGAGCTGGATGGTACCTGGAGGTGGATCACCAGACGAGACGTACACGGAGCGAACGGTTGGACCCAAAGAGCTGTGGAGGCAATCTATTCCCACCCTTCAGGTGGTATTTCTAGAGGATGGCTCGATGTTGCTGCTTTACTTTTCTCCTACTATACAATCATTTTAGTTGTACTTTACTTTTAGTTGGGTTTGTATTCTAGCCCATTTAATTTCCAGCACTTACTTTTGTACTCAGATTACATAGTGTTTACTTTAGCATGTGGACTCTGTGGTGTTTGTTTTCTTATATAAAGACAATTCCTTCCCCTTTATCGAGATTTATGCCTTTGTTGCTAGTCACCAGCCCCTGGCCTATGGAAGGCGGGCTTGGGGTAGTCACGACATGAGCCCCGAGGACGGGCCATGACAAATTGGTATCAGAGGAGTCAGTTCTACCGCAGAACTCAAAACTCTGATAATTTCCTCTATGTGAAGGAATAGTGTTAACTGTATTGAGTGTGGTTAACAGTTCAGGGAGTCCAGTGTTGGTGCGACGACTGACGTATCCATAAACCAGGACCTTGACTTCTGATTTCAGACTCGATGCCTGAAAACATTGATTTCATGTCTGTTTGAAAAGTTTTCTTTGTGATTACATTATGTCATCTCATCAGGTATACTATATTGACCATGGCACACCTGTTTCTTTTCAGAATGGCCCCACGATGGCAGCTAGCTAGGGTTTCTAGTTTTGTGTGAGACGACAACCCATCGAGTGACGAGGCCTCGGTGTAGGGCCCCATTATAGTAGAGGCACCAGCTGTACCTCTACCCTCCGAGCCACCGATGCCACCAGCCCCAGCAGCTTAGAGTGCACATCGCATGAGTGCACTGCACAAGTTTTAGCATCAGAGACCGCCCAAGATCCATGGGGAGATGGACCCTCAGGCAGTCGAGGATTGGATGGAGGCTGTCGTTCGAGTCTTCAGGTTGGTAGGGACTCCAACAGACCTCATGGTGATCCTTGCAGCGAGTCTCCTGCATGCAGTAGCAGGTAGATGGTGGAGCCTGATTCTCCTGATGCACGATGAGGCATCTATTCTTTGGACGGACATAGAGAGTCTCTTCCTCTCGGAATTCGTTCCAGCCACCCTCCGTGCAGTGCGCATTCAGGAGCTACTACAGCTACAGCAGGGCAACATAACAGTAGCCCAGTACTCAGAGATTTTTACCAATCTCTCGCGCTACTCCACGGACATGGTACAAGACACATTATTTTGGGCCCAGACCTTCGAGCAGGGACTGAGGCACACGATCAGGGCTTCGATGATCTCCCTCAGTATTCCAACACATGTAGGGGTACTGGAGCGATCCCTTCTTGTAGATAGTTTTCTTGTTGAGCCTACACCAACAGCGAGACCTACCGCTGGGCAGTACGTAGTGGATTCTTCTATAGCTGGCTGTCGACGGATGTCATAGGGGTCCAAGCGGACCAGAACAACATGTGGGTGACCTCAGGATACTAGCTCGGAGGTGCGGGGCACATGCAGCAGAGCCAGTCATACGAGAGGCAGACAGTGCTATGGAAGGCAGGGCCACATGGCTCGTGACTACCCGACTCGCCATGCAGAGGACCGGCAGACAGTTGAGGGACCATCTAGGTAGATGTAGAGGTTCGACCGTGGTGGTCCGTAGGGACCATGCAGAGGAGGCCGAGGAGATGGCTGAGTAGAAAGTGGTGGGCAAAGCTTTGAGGCTCTACCACTACCACCACCAAGAGGTCCACCCTAACCATAGGGAGCTGGCGGACAGATGCAGGCTCATCTTCAAGCAGCGGAGGCCTACGACCATGGTACACCTGAGATGATTCAAGGTACTATCTGTGTCTACTCCACCATTTCTTTAGTTCTTATAGAAACGGGAGCGAGTCATTATTTCATTGTCTCTACCCTTGTTCGGAGCTCAGAGATTACGATAGATCCGTTGGCTCAATCCTTACGGCTAGAGACTCCTACGGGAGTACACTCGATGATTAGAAACTGGTGCCAGTAGTGTGAGCCTACTCTAGGAGATGAGAGCTTCTGATGGGATCGTCCTGTAGTGGCATCGAGGCCTTATGATGTCATGTTGGGGATGGATTGGTTGTCAATAGTCCATTCACAGATCGACTGTATTAAGCGCAAGGTGTGGTGTGTCCGCACCGATGGGAGCAGATTCACCTTCACCGGAGAGAAGGGAGCCTTTGCAGCGCAGGATGGACTCACTCAGAGGAGAGGACAGCTAATCATTAATCAGTTGTTAATCTCATCCTGGGAGCAGTTGATGTGAGGAGTCTGAGTTTTCCTATTGTGGTGGATCAGTATGAAGACGTTTTTCTTAACGACGTTCCAGGACTACCCCATCGCAGAGAGGTAGAATTCTACATTGACATATACACCGGTACAACCCCGATATCTACCCAAGCATATTGGATGGCTCCCGCTGATCTTCGTGAGATGCGGGTACAGTTGGAGGACTTGCAGGGCAAGGGATTCATCCTACACAGTGTTTCACCCTTGGCTTCCCCGATTTTGTTCCCCAAGAAGGTGGACGGGAGCTTGAGACTGTGTTTCAATTACCATCACTTGAACCAGGTGACCGTAAAGAACAAGTATCTGCTATCGAGGATTGAAGACCTATTTGATAAGCCAAAAGGATCAACATGGTTCTCGAAGATAGACCTCAGGTCAGGCTGTCATCATCTCAGAGTTCAAGATGAGGATGTGCAGAGGACAGCCTTCAGGTGTCGGTATGGCCACTATGAGTTCTTGGTTATGCCTTTCGGCATAACCAACTCTCCATAAGTGTTCATGAGTATCATGAACATGATCTTCCGGACTTACCTCGATCGATTTGTCATAGTCTTCATCAATGATATATTGATTTACTTGACTACTAAGGAGGAGCACGCCTACCACTTGCGGGTTGTACTGTACACACTCTGAGATCACTAGCTTTATGGTAAGCTCTCAAAGTGTCAGTTCTGGATTTGGGAGGTCCACTTCTTGGGACACGTCTTCTCTGAGGCGGGAGTTGTAGTGGATCCTACGAAGATCGAGGTAGTGCTATATTGGGAGCCAACCAGGAGTGTGATGGAGGTGCGGAGTTTCCTAGGTCTCGTTGGGTACTATCAGAGATTTGGGCCAGATTTCTCCAGAGTTGCATCACCACTTTCAGCTTTGACGAAGAAGTGGAAACCCACTGTGTGGTCAGATAGATTTCAGCAGAGCTTCCATAAGCTGTGACAGAGACTGACTAGTGCACCCATCTTTAGGCTACCAGAGGAGGGTGTAGGGTATGTAGTTTACTGCGATGCATCAGGAACCGGACTCGGGTGTGTCATGATGCAGGAGCAGGCAATGATCGCTTATGGTTCATAACAGTTGAGGCAACACGATAAGAACTACGCTACCCATGACCTGGAGTTACCAGTAGTGGTCTTCTCCCTAAAGATGCGGAGGCACTATCTGTTGGGTGAGCACTTTACAGTCTACTCTGACCACTATAGTCTCAAGTACATATTCACGCAGAAGGACCTGAACCTGAGACAGCGGCGATGGCTCGAGTTCCTCTAAGACTATGACATTGAGATATTCTATACTTCTAGGAAGGGGAACATAGTAGTTTATTCTATTAGAATGAGGTTGGGCATCCATCTACTTAGAGAGGCGACATAGCAGTTAGCTTCTTTACAGATATCCTTCGTGGATAGAGATGGGGAATACTTTCTACAGTCGCTCACAGTCACTCATACACTACTTCAGTGGGTCAGAGAGGCACTACGAGGGTACGTTTACTATGAGACGTGACATGCACAGATATCCTCAAGACAAGAATCTAATGGATTCTCTATAGGAGGAGAGCACGTCGTCCTTTTCAGAGGACGTAACATGGTACTAGCTATATTACAAGAGTAGGTGCTAAGAGAGTTTCACACTTCCCCATTGGTGGTACATTCTGGAGTAGTGAAGATGTACCAGAATTTCAGATGATAGTACTGGTGGCCGGGTATGAAGAAGGTTGTGGTAGAGTTCGTTTCACGATGCCTCACCTGCCAGTAGGTGAAGGCGGTGCACCAGGTACTAGAAGGCTTGGTACATCCCTTGGAGGACCCAGAGTAGAAGTGGGATGGGATATCTGTGGATTTGGTGATAGAGCATCCACGTTCTTCCAAAGGTCATTACTCCATTTGGGTAATTGTTGACCGACTCACCAAGTCGGCCCACTTTCTACCTATCAGAGAGCAGGGCTCAGTGGAGCGCTTGGGACGCCTCTATGTTTAGGTGATCGTACGACTTCTTGGTGTTCCATTAAATATTGTCTCTGATCGAGATGCTCGCTTTACTTCCCGGCTTTGGAAGGGGTTGTTGGAAGAATTTGGGACACAACTACACCTGAGCACCGCCTTTCACCCACAGATGAATGGTCAGACAGAGAGGACCATTCAGACTCTCGAGGACATGTTGTGTGCATGTTTCCTTGACTTTTGTTGTAGCTGGGACGATATACTACCCTTGGTGAAGTTTGCGTACAACAACAAATAACACTCCACCATCGAAATGGCACCATTTGAGGCATTGTACAACCGACCTTGAAGATCACCCCTGTGCTGGACATACCCTGGGGAGTCAGTACTTGTTGGACTAGAGATGGTCCAGGCCACGACAGAGAAGGTGCAGATCATCCAGGAGCAGATGAGGACTACAAAGAGCCGACAGAAGTCCTGTGATGATAGGAGATGTAGGCCACTAGAGTTCGAGGATGGCGACTACGTCCTCTTAAGGATCTCACTTGACGTTGATTACAGAGATTTGGCCGAGGCGGAAAGTTATCTCCACGCATCATCGGACCATTCCAAGTACTCAGCAAGATAGGCAAAGTGGATTATCGTCTGGCCCTACCACCTCAGTTGCACCGGGTGCACGATGTCTTCCATGTATCTCAGCTGACGAGGTATGTGCACGACCTGATGCCTATCATCGATCATGGGGAGCTGGACATCGATGATGGGGCTACGTTTATAGAGGTTTCGTTGGAGATCGAGGATTGATAGGAGCGGGTCCTGTGTGGATGGTCGATTCCTCTAGTGTGCATCAGATGGAAGCACGAGAACCTCTATGAGAGCACATGTGAGCGGGTTTCTCAGATGCATGGACAATACCCTCATTTGTTCTCCTAGATTATGATGTATCTTTACAGAGACGTAAAGCCCAGAGGTGGGAGTAATGTAAGGACTCGTACATTTCAAGGAAATTTTTTTCTTAATTTCATTGGGGTTTTACGAGTACGCGGTTTTGACGGCACCTAATTCCGAGGCCTAGTGTGTCTAGAATCAAATTCTGAATTTTAGCTCAGGAACATTCAGTGAATGAATGAGCGGGTTTTTCTCTCTTTTGAACCGGTGCTCGGAATCAAAATCCGAGGGCACCAATGAAAATGCAATGACAATTTTTTGCTTAAGAGGACCTTTTCCGATGGTGCGTTTCCTTTGGGGGAGTTGTTAAAAATTGAGGATTAAATGTGAAGTAAATAAAATTTGTGGAAGAAATTTTACATCTATCCTAATTGGTTTTATCCTAAGTAAGGGAGTCAGGGTTGGACCCACTAGATCCTAACTCCTCTTGTAAGGATATTTGTGAGGTGGGGCCCACATGAGCCCCACCCCTTCAAATTCTTCTAACCCCTCTTAAAGTTTCCAGCCTCCCCCATTAATTTGAAACTCGCCCTCTCTCCCTCTTTATTGCATGCCAACTCTCACATTAAATTAATTGATTAAAGCTAATCCATTAATTTAATTAAGAGTTTGAATTCTAATGTTTTGAATTTCTTGCGTGGGTAAATAAAATAAGGCAATGCCTTATTTTATTTTGGATGGCTTTTGGTGTGTTAAAAAAAGGGGGGAGCTCTTGAGTATTCTTTTCCCTTGGAAGAACTTTATATGCTCCGGTGAAGAACGTCCCCACTTCAAGGAAGAATGATATTTCACCAAGGGAGAGCATCGACTTAGCTACTCGGTTTCTTTCGACATCTTCTTCCTCCATGACCAAGGAGGAGGCACCGACATGGAAACTCGCCATAGAAATCGCATTTCAATCTTCTCTACGTATGAAAAGAAGGGAGATGCTGCTTCCTCCTTGGACGTTCTCTGTCGACGTATACCGAGATTCACCCCACGACGTTGTTTCCCACGATGATCATTGTTCGACAACTTGTGTCGAGGTATGGGTTAAGATCAATTTTTATTTAATTAAAAATGCCCTTTGTTTTGTCGTTGAGAATACTCATTCTTTTGGCCACATGTTATCAAAATGACTGGAGGAGGTCAGACCGCACAAACACGGCCGATTCATCTCCCCTTCTCTTGTTTTTTATCGTTCAATCTTGATACAATGGTGGCGCGACGCCGTTGCACCGCACGGAAACGAAAATGGGGTCTCGGTCGAGGCAGGCCACGGTGAAGGTGCACGGCGCCGTCGCGCTGTGCCTGTGAGGTCGTGACCAAGAGAGGGCCGCGACGGAGTGGCATGACACCGATCAGATGGGACCCGCGGCCTTAGGCATCGGTGGTTCCGCAGGAGGCGGCCGGGCTCGGCCGGTCGCCAGCGCCACGTGGAGGCGGGACCCCCTCGGCTCCCGCGGGTACACAAGGTCATCCTTAATGGCCGACCATTCCAGAAAAGCAGGGTGTTGAAACCCCCGGCCAGCGCAAGGGGCGACACCCCCCTTTTCGCCCCGCTTGGCCAGCCCATGCTACCCTGGTCGGCCAGTGCCGGGCCTCCTGCATTGGGCTGGACCACCCATGTCGGGCCTGACCTCCCGCGTCGGGCCGGGTCACCAGCGCCGGGCCGAGTCGGGCTGGCCGGGCCGGGCCGATCCAGCCGGGCCGGGCCGTGATCAAATGGGCCAGACCCGGACACGGGGTGGTTCGACTCAGTTCGGGCTGACCCAGGGGGTATCAGGGTGGGTCGGACCGGGCTCGTACCCCCTATTTTCGGACAGATCCATTCAAACTCCCATAACATGTTCTACGGACCTCTGATCGATGCACTGTCAGTTGTGTAGAGATCCTTGGATCGAGAGGGTCATTTCAGTTTATCAAACTCAAGGTTTCAGAGACTTTGGGTACGGCCAGGTTAGTTTGAACACGAAACCAACCGGGTTATCGGAGCAGAAACACTTATAACTTAAGCTCCAGACGTCCGATTGATGTGTCATTGATTTTATAGTATTCCTCTTAGTGAGATGGTTCTTTTGGAAAACTCTGTTCGTGGTTTGGATGCAGGTGGAGTGCGGTCAGGTTGGTTTTAGCTTAAAAACCAACTGGGCCCCTCGGACGAAAAAGCCAACAATTTTCAGACCGTGTGTCCGATTGACGCGCTGTCTGTAGTGTTGAGTTCCTTTTGATGAGACAGAACTTTTGGATACATCAACACTAGACTTCGTGATATTTGATGTATCGACCCCTTGGCTCGTGGAGCGAACCCTCCCGGAATCGAGCATGCTGTGTGCGGGAACCCTAGAGTTGGCTGCGACTGCGACAACGATGACGACTGTACTTGGATCCCACTTGGGTTCGGCAATGAGGACGACTATACAGGGATCCCCCATGGGTTCGGCATCGATGAAGACTATACTTGGATCATACGTGGGTTCGAAAACGATGGTTGTTGTACTTGGATCCTACGTGGGTTCGGCATCGATGACTTCTGTACTTGGATCCTACATGGGTTCGACAGAGGATATGATTCAGATGCTACATCAATCATCTCCACCCCTCTTTGTGACTAGTATACCTGTGTGACCTATGTCTTGACATTCAATCATTATCATCGATATGATTGACTTGCTATCATTTGTGGATTGGGTTGTGCTTTCTTATGTGGATTGGGTTGTAATTTCCTGTTTGGACTGGGTTGAACTTGGGATCGTGAGTTGGAGCAGAACTGGAATTGATGACTTAGGTATATGTATGGGCATATACCTAAGTAGTGTTGGTTGATACTTCGTGATTGTATCTTTCCTTTTTGGTTTATCCTTCGTGGATTCTGGGAGACCTTTGGGACTCTCGGGGTCCCTACTGAGTATCGTATACTCACACCTGCATGGGTTATGCCTGCACTACATTGTGTTGGATGCAGACGACAGACAGCGCTGATCGAGGTGGAGGCTCGTGGAGCTAGACGGTACCTAGAGGTGGATCACTGGATGGGATGTACAATGAGTGGATGGGACATACACGGAGTGGATGGATGGAACCGAGGAGCTGTGGAGACTATCTGTTCCCACCCTTCAGGGGGGATTTTCAGAGGACGAATCGATGTTGCTTCTTTAATTTTCTACTGCTGTACTATCTTTTCAGTTGTACTTTACTTTCAGTTGGGTTTGTATTCTAGCCAATTTTATTTCCAAAACATACTTTTTTACTCAGTTTACTTAATGTTTACTTCATCTTGTGTACTCTGTGGTGTTTGTTTTTATATATAAAGGCAATGCATTCCCATTTATCGGGATATATGCCTTTGGTGCTAGTCGCCATCCCCGGGCCTATGGAAGGCGGGCTTGGGGTAGTCACGGCACGTGCCCTGAGGACGGGTCATGACATGTATAAAAGATGGAGTTAATGATATTATATATGATATTATTCTGGAATTATAATATACATATGTATCATTATATTTTACATACCATTAAATATGAAATTGAAATGAAAATAGCATTCATGCGTACGTACAGCTTATTAACTCCCTGAACGGTGCATTTCGTTTCTTACCTCGAAATGTTATGTACAATTATAAATAAATAAATATATATATAATAGATATATATGGTATATTTGACATCTAATTCATTAATATCATTTTTGAGATAATGAAATTTTGACCACATGGACAACATGTAATTATAAGTTCATTTTTGACTCAAGTACCAAATATTGACAAAATGACCCTTATTAACTTAAATGATTTAATAGTGTTTATAACTTGGTTATAAGTGATATAAAAGGAATAATAAACCTGAAAATGGTTCTTATGCAATTATAAAATATTTTTTTTTCTTTTTAGGAGATTGAAGAACGAACGGGTCATGTCGGACATGAGGTAAGGGGTTTATTATCTCACTTTTAATTCTGTGAGATTTCCATTATTCACCAATTATTTCTTGAATGTGGTGTAATTTATACTACCATTTGATATATATTATCATGACCCTATTTATATTCATGGTATTCTATTATTTCTTTGGTGGTTATTAAATATTGGTCATATGACTCAATTGATTAGAACGTGGTAAGGGGTTTTCATCTCACTTTTTATTCTCATGAGATTCATGCTATTTTGCCACTATATCCTTTTTGTGGTGTATTAACTGCAAATGATTGTATTATTAGTATAATATAATTTAATATATGGGTATTTACATCTTCATTGTATGATCCTTCTTTCATGTGATGTATGTTTCATAAGTTACCTAATCGATAAGGGAACTTTTTAACCAAATTTCTATTCCTTGGTTTAATCTTATAATTAATAAAAATTTCTTGTTATGATTATGTGTGGAATCAATATTTATTTATTTATGTTGAAATATCCACTCCCATTTGTGTAGATATACATTTTATACACATAATCAGTCTATTTATAAATTCTTGAGTCATCGATATGAACTTGATAAGAGTAATTTTAACAAAATTTTCATTCATTGAGTTAAACATCCAAGTCATTGGTGTTGTTTTTATAAAAACAATGTGTGAATGTTTTATAGTTAATTTACACTGAATATCCAATTATATTGAGTGTATTTATATTTTTCACACATTATTATGTAACTAATTTGTCCTTACTCGAAAGATATAGTTTTTATAAGGGATTTTGTCTCAATTTACATTCTATTGAGTCTTTAGTGTTGGTATGGAGAAATTCATACTTATATGATGTATATATTGTCCTTTGGCATATTATATCATGAATCATTTTTTCATCATTTTAAAAAAAATTCATTAAATGTTATTCCCCAATTTTTTTTTATTCAAGCATCTCTCATTTGGTTAAGAACTCTTTAACTAAAATATATTTTTAAATATTTTCACAATTTATTCTTATAAATATTTCTCTTTAATGTCCATGTTTTCAAAATGGTTTTTAGGATTTATTTTTATGAACATTAATGTTTTCAAATGATAACTCATTTAAATGGTTCAAAGTGGTATGGGAAACATTGATTCAAAATTCTATTTATTAAACGTTTTAAATTGTTTTGAAAATGGGATTTAAAAAGCATTGATTATGTCAATATATTGAAATGATATATTGTCATTGGAATGTGGAAATTTTATCTTTCCTTTAGTATTGTGTTATGTGTTTTGATTATGTTATGGTTCCTGATCATTTTTTATGTATATGAGGGGTTCCTTGATAATAATAGGGTGGGTGAGCCCGAGATAGCTCTCCAATGCATTGGGTAATTTGACAGAGGTAAACATTAATGTTTCTCATAAGAGATTTAGGGAATATAATGTGATTGGTATTTAAAATGTGACTCACTATGTAGCTATTATAGCTACAATATAAGAATGTTTTTCATGCCACAAGTTACTTTATGATTTATGATTTCTCTGTGTTATTCATAAATCTAATGATTTCATGAGGTATGAGCTTATGTTTGGTATGTATTGATGGAATGATGTTTTCCTTCTTTAATTTATAACCATTAATGATATTTTTATGCTCGTACTATGTTTTGAAATTTTTTTCAAATTAACTAAAGATGAAAAAGGTCAAGGATGGGATCAAGGAATATTCATTCTATCTAAAACATGGAACTATACATGACTCTTTTTTTAGGAGATTATATTTTATGAAAAAATTGAAACTGGGTAGAAGTGTCTACATTGTTTTTTTTTGAGATGTAATGTAATAGTTAGGTGATAATTATCTAAAAACCTAAACCTGAAAAGATCCTCAATGTGAATTATTGAATTCACTCAATATTTGGTATTTTTTAAGGCCAAAAACTTATAAGTAGGCTGATATAAAATCACAATGGCCAGAGTTACTCTCAGAAAGTATTTCTCCATTATTAAAGGTGATATCGACAAAGAGTTCTTTTAAGGGGGAAGACTATAAGAACCTAATTTTTCAGTTAGGTATGGATCCTTTAAATATCTGTCAAATTATTAATATTGGATCTAATATGGACTCATATTGAGATAGAAAAGGTACCAAGGGTTTATGGGGAGTGTTCATATCCTATAACCTATATCTTGAAAAAATGGCCCTATCACATGATTAGAGTAAACCATGTAGGTAGGGTGCATAATAATATCTAACTATGTAAATGGTGTGTATTTTTTGGTAGATCCATCTCACACATTTGGTGAATGATTTCTCTAAATTTTTGTTACAACCATGGGGTACACACCTTCTTATAAGTGCTCCTTTATTGTTTGTGTATGGTTTTTCCAATGGTACATAGGAATAATTTTGGGTAATTTTACATTTTTACCCCTAATGATGTAATTAACCTCCCATTCTCCCCCAATCCAACATCTAGCTGGTAGAACCTCCATTTTACCCCATTGTGATCCTTTTTAAGAAATATGCTGGGGATAAAGAGTCATCCTTCATTCAGTATCTGTTAGAGCTTTCTTACATTACAATGGATGTGCAATTATAAGTACTAAAGTTTGTTTGATACATTATATTATCTATTTCTCTCAACCTAGTTATCTTAGTATGAGTGTTTTTAAATTTTTCTCATATATAATCTGGTCAAATCTAAATCAAATGCCAATACTAGAGGATGATAATTTAACAATCCTATGGTGGGTGGTCAAAAACTCTTCCCTCAAGTTTCTTGATTTCAAAATTGTCATGTTAGGGCTCATCGATTTCAGTGGGTTTACTTCACTCTATTTATATTTAATTATTATAATAATTTTAGATATATGATTGTTATATTTCTAAATATGTGATCAGTAGTTATTGGTTATTCCCAAAACTCCATCCATCCCATGTATGATGTTATTACATAATTGATATTTTAGTGTTTTAACATGTTTCAGCCACTGCTCGGGTGAGCCTTGGCTTGATTATCCTAAGGGTATTATTTTATATATTAAATAGATAGATATACATTCTTATTTGTATAATGTAATGTGACATGTATGATCACCACTTGACATAATTATTTTAGGTGCTAAAATTAATAAAAATATATAGATGAGAAATGGGAATATATACTAAGTGTATGACTTTCCATTTTTTTTAATGTAATTGAATAATTGGATGAATGTATGTATCAACCATTAACCTGTTGATAGAAGGTAGAAAAGTTAACCATTCATATTAAAATTAATTAAATGGATTAAATGAATGGGTGCATTCTTCTTGTACTTTTCATAGGAATGATAGGAAAGGCTTGAACCCAATGGACTTATTGATTAATTAAAAAATAATTAAGTAGTTGAATGATCAATTAGACTTATCACACTAATGAAAGATAATGACTTCAACCTTATGAAATATTATATAAAATAACTTTAAAAAAGAAGTGGTCTAACTCAAGATCATCTTTTATTCCAATGGGGATGACTTGTTCACTAAGGAAACCCATTCTGATACAAGGATACAATTTTCTTTGGTTGAGACCCACCTGGAACCAGATTCTTTCCTATTCACTCATTCCCTATATGACATTATTGGATCCCTTAAATAATATTATTGAAATACATGGATACACTATTTGGAACCATAATTTGAAATTATGTTCCATGGTTAAATCCCTCTGGGACTTGTCATTGGTTATCCTTGTTTTACCATGTATGAACTCCTTAGACTCGTTATAAATCTTATTGTGTAATCCCTTATACTATTATCCTTGGATTACACTCTTAACCTTGGCCAATATAATATTATTGGTGACTTGGAGACCCCTAAGGTCAATGTTGACTAGGTTTTTACCTTGGAACTTCATTATAAAATTTCATTAAACATGCCTTGTTACATCTTGAAACCTTTACTTGTGTTATAATTTTACAAATTCATAAAAGGATAAAATTCAACTAATGAACTTGTTATAGTTTCATACTCCAGTTGTGGGATGAATCCTGAACTTGGTTAATTAGTGACATCTTACTATTATACATTATATACGCATTCTTTTACACTGTTACATTTTCCTTATAGGGGCTGGATTTTTTCGACATCTTTGGTTGTGGCCAACTGAAATTTTTCTCACACCAACCCTTGGTGCCGTTTGGTATCGAAGGCAGATTACATGAATGTAGGTTCTTATAAAGAGATTCATACAACTTTAAAAACACGATTTTTTATTATTTACAAGGGATCTTGATTGCCAATGACTGAGCCAGAGCTCAATATTCTTGGGATAGTCTTTTGATTTCCATTATAATTTTTAGGAACATGTTATTTATGATATCTTGTATAATTGTTTTCCAGTTTTCTATTGATATGGAATTTCATCATAATGTAATCCAGTTGATTCAGTTATTTTTATGCTTGTCTATCTGTTAAATTTTCTGTCTTCCACTATTTACATAATTTGGTTCCACTATTTACCTTTGTTATTAAGTATCTGCACTAATAGACTCTAATAATGAGGGTATATTCTCCCAGAAAACAAACCATTGGCCCTTCCTACTATTCAGATGCCTCCAGAATTTTTGGAGATGCACTTGAGTCAATGTGGACCATCGATCTTGGTAACCTTTGAAGTGGTATCTTGGTTCATGAGGTCACAATAGAAATCCCTCATTTTCTAAATCTAAAAAATTTAATAATTTGACATTGAATAGATGAATTTTTTATAATTAAATACCAATTAAATTAGTAAAATAATGTATATTATATATTTTACTCAACATATTAATTATGAGAATAAGGTGTTCAATAATTTTTTAAATGTGATACTTTTAAAAATTTATTTGTAGATACATTATAAATGTTATAATATAAATAAATATTATAGTTGAAATATTGGGCATGAATCATCAAAATATTCAAAAAATAGTATTTATCATAATCTTTTAAGGATCCAACTTTTCTACTATAATTTAATTAAATTTTATCTGCTAATTAACACAATCAAAATTTATAAATAGAAATTTTATGTTTTCGTCATTGAAATAAACCAAAAAGGCAGCGTCTAGATTATTTTACCTTATAAAAAAAATTTAAAACCACACTATGATAAAACATATTTATAGTGAGATATATAAGATCATAAAGTTATTAACTCATCAAAGGATCCAATATATCTCTAATTATAATAATGAACCTCAAATCCATTCCAAAAGTGTAATATAATTGACTAAAACTACTATCACATCCTCTCTAAGAAGAATAATTGAGAGGGATCCAAGAAAAAGTGAAGAGAATTAAACCAATGATCTAAAAGAGGATAATTAAATATATGATAGTGGAAAAACCTATGAAAATGAGAAATGTTTCTCAAATGAAATATATTATATCATATTTATATTAAGTAAATGATAATTATTATGCTAAGAATAGGGCCATGAAAATTTTAATTATTCTATTTCATGAATCACCTTGTTTACCATAGATATTTTTTAATTTTTTTAATTTTTCATCTCCATTAATCATGATATGATGAATGGTCATGGAAAATTAACCACCAACTTTCCATGGTATTCAAATTCTGGATAATGTTGGTGTTGGCCATATAGTAATAAAGGGAATTTCATTCATTTGATAAGGATTCCTAATTCTTTGAATTATCAATATAATTCCATTATGAGTTATTAAATATATTCCAGAAAAGTAGAATTTTACATTTCATTTTATATTGATCTTATACATATGTATGAGTTAAGATTAATATTATTTTTCATTATTATACATTTGTATATAATTTTTTACATTTATTTTTCAATTTTTTTATAGTCATAAAAAAATATTAATGTATAAATCATTCTTAAAATATTAATAATAATAGTTAAAACACATTAGAAAATCTTTATTTTAGAACATGTATGTGTAATACCCTTTATATGTTTGTTTCTTGATATCATATATAAAGTTAATTTTTTTAAAAAATTTCATCTCTCATGATATGTATAATAATTATCTTACATCAATTTTAATGTGTAAGATTAATTTACATTTACAAATTTATGAGCATAAATAATATATATGGATAAAAACAACTTCTGAAATTCTATCAACCAAACATGTAAAAGAAAATAAAAAAAACATAAGGGATACTATGTAACAATGAGTGGTATCTATGAGTGAAATACATAGTAAGTTTAATATATAAATATTATTCCCATAAACAAAGATGACACCAAAGGCTAATTTATACAACAAAATAACTAAGGGTCATGTTTTTAATAATATTTAGAATTATCTTATAATAGGAATATCTTTTAATACTTATTATCGATTTTGAGAAACAATTTCCATGGTTTGGCTGTGTTATATATTTTTTTCAATGTGTTTTTTATAATATAACTATTTAAACGTAAATTTCATTTTTTTATTTATTTTTTCAAGTTAAAATAGATTTATTTTAAAAAATGAATATACTCAATTTCTATTAAAATGTATGAATATTTTTGTTTATATAATATTATTATCATTTTAGATATTTTTTGCTTATGTTTTAATATAATTGATAAATTGAAATTAACAAGTTGTGTGTTTGTCAATGTTATAATGTTATAATACTTTTTAATATTTAATTAATTTTCAATGTGTTTTGATTATTTATAGTTGATGAATATTTGAATTTTAATTTTTGGGTAAGTGATGAGTCATTCTTGTTTAGTTTTAGTAACTCTCAATAATTATACCCTTTTGATTGAAAAATATATAAAAATTTTATTATTACCTATAAATATGAATTAATTATTAAAATGTCATATATTGTTTTTGTCATTGTATATATATCTATAATAATGTGTATATATATTACTATTAATGTGTTACATACATTAATTTCATTTTCTAACTTTAAATGGTTATTTTTATAAAAACTTTATTCACATAGAAACATATAGGTATCATATTTTTTAAAGATGTCTAATCGATTAATTATATAAAATGATAACATAAATATTTTATTTTTATGTTTTTTTAATGTCATACTAAAATTTGGATATCATTTACTTTATTTCTAACTCAATATATATATCGTAATTAATTTTGTTTACATATACATGGGAATCAATGTAAAAACTCTTTTCTAGGATTTTATTCATTCTATACATTGTATATAATGATGTATATAAATATTATCAAAATTTATAGGAAATAATTACTTCATAACATGTTTGTAAATAATAAATGATCAATGGATATAATATTAGTTATATTAATATAGAATAAAAATTAGACTTTTTTTATCATTACTCTTAACTATATTAATATTTAATGGTTTGATCAAGTTCACAATTTCTAAAATTAATCAAAAAAATTATTTTTGACATTTCATATTGAATATATGATTTAATGTTTAATTATATATAGTTTCCATACAAATATTTAATAAATGAAAAATTTGATCCATTCAATTTTAACAATCAACAGTACTATCTTTACTTTAGTATTTTATTAATTTTTTTAGTCTATCTTGATTTAATGTTTTTCTCTTGACACATAACTATACACATCGATTGAATGTCAATGATTACTAGTTCATGGATTGGTATTGTTTTATAAATTAAAGAGGTTTTCATTGATAATTTAAATATTGAATAAAAATCTTATCAAATGAGAAAACATTCTTCTATATTTATAACCTAATTTTAATTGAGACTTGGTGTGAAAAAAGCAGATTTAAATATATTTAATGAAATTTTAATTATGAAACCCCCCATGTTGGTCTCTTATTCCATCATGATATCAGAATGATTTTTTTTGATAAATTATATTATAGTAGATATTAGTTACAATTTAATGGGTATTACTTATAAAATATTTTTAAACCTAAACATCAATTTTTAATGACATTAACATTTAGGTGATAAAGTTTTTTTCTCTAAATCTTTTTCGAAAAATAGAATTTATTGAATTGATTTGAAAATTTAAAAAATATAGAACGGTTATGTTAGAAATATACATAGATATCAGAAAATGTGTTTTTCAATAATGACATGTCATTATATTTTTTTGAAATCCCATTTTTGTTCTTGAATATTTTTCAACAATGTTATATATTTATATTTAGATTGTATGGATTTAAAATTTATTCTTAAGATCCAATACATTAGAAACACATTATTTTAATTATATAATTAATTCATTTAGAATCAAAATGTAATAAAACTATTCAACATGATAGATTATATTTATTTTCCTGATGAAATTTACCATATATATAAAATGTAACATTGGACATCATCCAATAGATAATATATTATATAAAAAAAAATTACATTTCTTTTTGAAAAATTGACTCCTATGAAGATGGTATTTATTTAAGGTTATTTCTAATATCTATTGGGATGCTTTGAGAGAATATTTTAAAATACAAACTATAAAATAAATTTATGGTTTTTGGTATATATATATTTTGTATAGTTAATGTATTTTATTTCATAATCTAAACTAAATCATTAAAATTTCAATATCTCATAAATGATATGGTATCCATTTGAATTATTTTTTTGTTTAGTATAGACTTCTTTATTTGTTGTAATATATTTAATTAATTAATTTATAATAGCTCATTGGTCTATAATAATGATTTAAGTATACATACCCAGCCATATTATATTATTTCATTTTTCAAATTAATTAATTTTTATTACTAGAGACGTGATGGAAGAGTTCTATATGTCAACAGTGGATAACAAAACAAAATTCCTTCTATATTTTTATAATTATATTTGTTATTTTTATAAAAATAACTGGAAGTGGAAATAAAATGAACGAAATTTATTATGGATGTGAACTAGTTATTTAATAAAATTGAATTCACCAATATTTTTTGATTAGGGGATATTATTTCTAAAAAATATATATACCCCCAAAATTAAAAATTAAACATTGACAATTAAGGGAAAACTATTTAATTAATAAAACCTATTTTCCTACTTGAGGATTCACTAAATTAGAAATAAAAATTATGTTGATCTCAAATGTCAATATCTTGATGAAATTATTTCCCACGGGGAATGAAAATAAGGGTCCATAAGAAATTCAATGTGGAGAATCATATAAGAAAGGTGAATAATAGTCTCCTCTTTGATTTTTAGTATTTTCATAAAGGGTTAGAGTGAGAAATTGGTAACTTTGTAATTCAAGCTACACTGTTAATTACATATAATATAGTTACCAAGTGTTTTTATTTAGGGGTTTCATTTTTTATTATTTTTTATTCCCTTGTATATCAATTAAGGTTCCATAATCTTTTAATTTAAAATCCAATTAATATTGATAATTCACTTAGAAATATGATTAGTGTTGGTTGAAAATTTATATAATGTGTTTTAAAGATACTGAATTTAGAAATTTCATCGTATTAATTGAATTTAGATATAGTAAATTAATAAAATACAATTATTTGGGATTACATTCTAACATATAATTACTAAATTTATTTATTTAGAAACAATTTCATTTTTCTATCACCATTGTTTTCAATTAAAAATCATTAATTGGTGTTCGATATTAAACCATGTCATGATTTTCTTGTTATTTGATACTTTTATTACTTATCCTACTAGTTAAATACACTATTACAAGAATATATGATATAATCATTAGTTAAATCAACATTATTTTTTAAAATAGATCATAATTATTTTAACATAGAATTTTTGGGACAACCTATAATGTGATATATAGTGTTCTATATTAATTCATCAAATTAAAATCCTAAATTTTCAACAATATTTCTAATAGTACAATATCATTACATTGTTTCATTGATTTAATTAATAAACTAGTCATATACATCCAATTTGTGTTTTTTAAAAATTCATTATAGAAAAAAATTTGAAAATAAATTTGCAAGGGATTAATATTTTTTATGTAATTTCAATGATGTTACACTATGGTAAACTATTTCACCCTTTGGATACGTTATTAATGTCCTAAAAATAATGAGATAATAATAAAAGATGCATAAAATCATCATGAACATTCATAAATTAGACAATAGAAATCCATAAATTTTGTATATATACATATATTACATCTTATTAGATGAATAATCATTTAATAACATAATTATTTACTTCTAAACTATGAATTTATATTATCATTGGATGTTTATATACATATAAAATATGCTCATAAGTGAACTATAATATTTCCTAATAATTTCATTATAACTATCACCATTTTTAGACACATCACACATTTTAACTTTCATCAGGACTTTTTGAAAAGATATATAAGGAAGGGTGAGTATAGATGCTCAGTTAGGGTAATCAAGTGACATATCAACATAACGTGACAAAAAGGGTTTTGATACATGATAATAACAATAAAAACACAAAACCATTATATCAATATCATAGTTGTATGTCTTGTAATAAATCCTGACAGTTCATAAGAAAATAATCATAATTAAATCATGTTTCATAATCTCTGAGATCATAACAAAAATATAAGATATTGATTTTTGATATATAGAGAAGTGTAGAAAATAATTTCCATAGTAGCCAAGGATAATTTCTAATAATATCACATTGGAATAAGATGACTACCCAAACCATCATAACATTCACGGTTCACTATAGGACTATCTTAGTGGAAAAATTCCCTTACTATACTTGGTTCACTATCTATTCCTGTTTTATTTATATCATGATATATAATTCATTTATCAATGAATTTGAAGGATACATATTTGTGAGAAAACCCATAAAGAAATATAAATCACACAAATTTTTTCCACTAGATCATAAATCATTCATCATGTCATATCATGTGAAATTTAAATAGTTTTCAACAAAAACATTATAACAATTCATCATATCATAACTCATGTAAAAAGGAATGGGTTTTATAAATATATTTTCATCGTTATCACAAACCATATAGAGAAATAATAATTATGAAATCATTGCATTGTATCCCCAAAAATGGTTATGAAATTAAAAATAATTTCATCTTATATGTGAATGTCTTTTAAAATACAACATGAATTAATTCTTAAGGGAAATATCCCGTAAATATTCAAATTTATTACTTAAAAACTAAAAAAATTCTCAAATATAAAAAAATAATTATCTTTTAAATGAACATTGTATATATAAAAATTAATATTCGAATAATTTTATTTTCAAGATGGTGGGAAATTCTACTCATTCCAAGTATGGTAAAACATTTATTCCTTTCAATTTTTTAGTAAAAACTCAAAATTACCTTCATTTAGATGATGAAAAAAATATTCAATTTAAATAATATTATTTTGGAAAAATTTTTTAAAAAAGAAAAAACTAACAGTTAAATATAATTGGTGAATGGTAAAAGTTGACATAAGTTGTTTTATTAAACTTTCTGTGAAATAATTTTTGATCAAAATGTGAAATAATATTGATTTTCTTTAAAATAATTATTTTGGTACCATTAATCAATAAATAGTGGAAAATTAGTGGAAACTATTTATTATCATGAAATTATATGTCGATAATAAATGTCCTGATTTATTGAGTGATAAAATACTATTTTTCATCATTACATTTTAACCACAATCAATCCTTACAAACAAGGACAAGATAACATAAAAAATCACGACATTGTATATTTTAAAATAAAAACCTAATAAAAGAGAAAAACATAGAGCGGTAAGATTATCCTCATTATTTTTGTTAGAATAATATTAAAAGATATTAATGTGAATAATATACACCACATAAATAAATGTCTTGAATTTTTCATTTGTCAAGAAGAACAATAATTGGGAAAAAAGTTCTTTTCCTCATATAATGACTTTTTTTGGAACAAAATTGAACCACCAATATAATAAATATTGTTTTATTATATATATATTATATAACCATAATCATATATATCACACTATCTCTAATATTTTATAACCTTTTACCACAAGTTTGGTAACAAATATTTATTAAAATCCATGCTTCAGGTGATAACAACATCCTTTTTATTATATGATTTGGTTTGGTAGATTTGTTCATTAAAAATTAATTATAATTCCATCATATAAATAATTTTAATCATTATATAAATATAAATTATAATCTTTACTCACATATTTATTTTTTCCATAAAAATAGATATAGAAAAAAAGGACCACACCATTCATTGAGATGGTAGTTCATACAAATTGATTAACATTGTTTCAATTTTTTTGACGCATGTGATGAATGAAAGCTAAAAAATAATTTTCATTTAAAGAAGATTTTTTTTAAATGATATATTTAATATATATTTATTAAATATATCATTACTATAATTTTTTTCAATATATAATGGAAAATGTATCACATCCCATCATGTAGGTGGTAGTCCACACACACCCATGAGTGATGTTATGGTTTCCCAATGGATAAGAAGGTAAGAAGTTCGATGTGACACTAAAATTATTTTAGAATAATTATTTCATATGTAAAATCTATTATAATTAAATCAATAATTATATCTTGACTTGATAGGCAGTGATGAAAAACTATTTACATTGGTTCACGAGGCGGTTTTCTACAGTACACATAATCGATGGTTTTGTGTCCAATTTGATAGTAATTGAGATAAATATTATTTATTAAATTAGTAAAATAACATATCAGTATATGGGATATTTATTTTATTACATCTTAATTATTTTATATGAATTGAAGAGGGTGTAATTATAAATAAAATAAAACACTCGATTAAGAATGATACCTCTTCTTCAAACTACCACTTTATATTACCACCATAATCCTTGAAAGGAGGGGTTACTAATCAAAAAAATACACAAATAAGTGGTAATTGATATAATGAATGAAGGTTTGTATATATTGGCAGAAATATGTGTATCATGATGTTTTAAGAGTAGAGGTTAGATGATATCCTTTTATATGTGGGGGAGGGAACCCATATAGAAATTTCAAAAATGAATAAAAATTGATAACATAATGACCAATAAAAATGATTAAAAATGGCCTTATATTAGATTTAGTTATATTATAAGGTTTAAATATATCCATATAATATCATTTATAAAAGTTTATGTTGAAAAATTACCCTTATCATTTTGACTAACCACCGGTAAGCCTATTTTAACCTTAACTATGGTAATTAATTTTATAATAAATTTTATAATGAAAATAAATTATTTTAAAATAATTACCATTTATATATTTTTATAAATAAAAATATTTATTTTTTTTTGAAAAAACCAAGTACATAAAACTGGTAGAATGAAATTTTATTGTAAACCCAAAATCACAATGAAAAACTGTTTTCCAATGAGAAAGTTTTCATACGTATAAAATTATTCAAATAAAAAATAAACAAATAATTGATTAGAATTTAATAAATTAGATTAATAAAAAATATTTAATCTAATGATACTTTTAAAATAATTCAAAAAAATGATATTTTTAGATGATTTAATAGAAAATAAACTTTTTCCACATTTGTTTTTAATATTTTCCACTATTTATTAAAAATTGAATATTTTTAGATAATTATAAGGAATTATCTCTATGGTAATTCAGTCATGTTTATTTCAATATGATTTAAATTTTCTAAAATATAATTTCAATTATTATAAAAAATTTAGTTTTTAAAAAGGTGCGAAAATCATGATGAAATTTATTTTAAGAATAAATTATATTATCAAGCATTAGAGTAAATTAGTTCTTAAACAATGACAAGAAACCATATTAGATGAATGATAAGAAATTATTTAATATAATATATAAATTAATATTAAATAAGTACCCAATAAGAAATAATTTAATTTATTACGAAAAAAAGACAATTCTTGTATTAAAAATGCTTTCTAAAAAAAAATTTATTTATAAATTTTTTATATTTTCATTTATAATTACTAGATTACCAATGAATTTTTTATATACATATATATGAAATATAAGTTTAATAATTTAGTTAATCTTTTTCATATCCTTTAATTTAACAACTGGGTAAAACTACCACAATAAATAATTCTATTTTAATATTGTATTGGTGTTTATATATAGTCATTGTTATCTATAACTCACACAATCAATGGTATTATATTAATTTTAAAAATTAAATGACAAAAACATCATGTTGTTTTATTAGACCCCATTTATATAATTATCTCCCATAAAGTTAAGTTATTTTGATACAGACAACTAAGGATACATGTTCCCCATTATATACTCAGGTTCCCATGTAGTTTACAACAATTTGTGGTATCACCACAAAACATGGATGAGGTTATTGGTACCGTTTCATAGATTATACTCTATATGATAAGAAACTTTATACACGATATGGATTAGTTGTGTAGTTCTATATAAGAGATACCAAAAACACATCATATAATTCTAATAAAATTTTTGGGAGTTACAATCATGAATATGGAAAAGGAAAATATTTTTTCTACTCATATTTCTTTAATTTATGAATGACAGAACATTATTAGTTATAGAAATTTATAGAAAATATTTTTAAATAAATTAAAATTTTATATCACTATGATAAGTGTCATAATTAAATCCCTACTAACTCTTACCATCCTTCATGAACTACTGAGTGACTCTAACATTATATTCCATTTATTCATCTACATTAGGTATACAGAGATTTCACTTTCCAAATTCATCACATAACATTGGAATTCTACACTTCTATAAATAGAGGGAATCATTTGGATCCTTCAAAATTGTTTATTAGAAAAAATTATTGTATGAAAACATAACTAGAGGAATGTGTTGATCCCAAGCTCATTATAAAACCATAGAATAAAATCTTATCATATCTTCTTTGATTTCAAATGAATTAGGACACTGAAAATCTATCTGATGATGAAACAATATATTGAAACACAATCCAATATTCAAAGCCTAATGAGGAATTATAAAAATCATTGATGTAAACCTCATATCTCTACCAGATTTAGAAAAATTTGGTACTCTATTAAATATTACCATATCCTTAAAGTATATCATTGTATTCATACACAAATAGAAATGTTATATTAGAAATAAATCATGTAATTTCTGTATTTTGATTGACTATAACCCAAATTTCATTTTATCCTTTGAAATTTTTAGGAAGTCGATCAAAAAATCCATGGTGATGTTATCAAATTTATTCGTTGTTTGGAGTAATGGTTGGTACATCGCCTTGGAATTTTGTGTCTCAACATTTGCATGAGTATGTACCTTCTAATGAGATACAAAAGGTGAAATATATCTATTCAGTCAATACCATTAGAAATACTATTTCATATGTCTATACAAATTTATACATCCATTATGAATAAAAAATGATTAAATACGAGAATCTACTAAGAAATCATTTAAATATCCTATGGTCATAACAGACAAATGGTTCCTAAACCCCATCATTTCATCACAATAAAGGTAGAACTCACACATATTTCTCACCTTCTTCTAAAATTTCTTTTTTTTCATTTCTTCCTCTTTAATCTTCACTAGGATAGATGGTGGAAAACTTATTTGGGAAATATATGGTTTCTCCTCTTACTTCATGATATCTATATACATGCATTAAAAATACATAAATACTATATCTTTTGTGACCCTCATCATAGATAAAACTCATGATCCATTCGCCAAAAAGCATTAACCACCTTTTCCTTTTTATCATTATGGTTTTCTGTTTATTTTTCATAATATTTAATTGATTACAACCAATTTCTTTGGTTTATATTCAAATAATCTTGAGTGAATATATAATTTAGACATTTACAATTAGTGCATATATTCCACCATTTCCTATATTGATTATGAAAAAATATTATTAATGAAAAATTTACTACAGGTAACTCAAAATAATAAGTTGGGTAATATTTATCATGATAAATACAATTTTTAAGATATAATCAATAAATTTATAATTTTGAATGATGAAAAAACCACGATCAAATTATTTAAGCGTCATTATAGATTTCAAACCCTTATCTACTACAAGTTAATCATAAGACCCCACCTTTTTAAAAAGATATTTCAAGGTTGTTTTAAGGTATAATTTTTTCTTGTTTCAGAAGATATTGATTGGGATTTCATTGGGATAACGTTGGACTAAAATATGAAATTTGGGAAGAAGGATCTGAGGTTTATGGTTCACACATAGTTTTCCCAAACTGTGGACCTCGTCCCAAGAAACTATAGAAACACAAACATGTGGCCATCACATAACTAGAGATTGATTTTTCAAACTATGTTAACTCTTAGGAAAAATCATGCACCCAAATATAATAGTTTCCTAGTTAAGGCATGTGATAAGTGTAAATTGTTCACCCATAGTAGAAATCCATGCATATAGAGTTTTAATTCCCAAAAATAGTTTTAAAATTTCCCAATCCACTATTTTAAACAAAAATTGAGCCATAACTCGACCCCTAAGGCCATTTGAAAAACATTACCCTCCCAGATTGATTCCAAGACATACAGACATCCATTCATGGTGAATTGATGTTTGGATTGAAGATCATCTCCCCTCCGATTAAGATGATATTTTCCTATGTGGTCTCCGTTTTCATTCTGTTATTCTCCCATCTGTTGTAGGGTTGTTATTATTTATTGATAGATAAATCATGATCTAGAATTGTGGATATAGATCTATAAATGGGTGATACCGATTCATATGTTCTTGGATTTATGTGTAATCTCTATATATCATTCAAAGTCTTTATTCCTTTCAAATTGTGTATTTCTATTGGGTAAAAACTCATCAAAAAATTGAGGGGGTGGTCTATAATTCAAATCCAAAATTCATGAATTATATTAAATATATCTAATTGAAGAACATATATTGGATGAATAGGAATTTAGATTCTTGATTGAAATAATTAATTTGGTGAAATATATAATTGATTAAATTAGGGAATAATGGATACTGAATTGATTTAATTGGATAATTAATTTATAAGGACCCGGCCTTAAACATTACATATTATTGAAATAAATGAATAATTCCCATTGGTGATATTTTCAGGTTTAGAGTTTTAGAGAATTAGGACATAACTATTACATCTCAAAAGATTACAAATTATACACTTCTACGCTGTTTCCATATTTTTCATAAAATAACAACTTTTGAAAAAAGAGTCATGTCTAGTCCCATGTTTGGGATCGCATGACTTTTCCTTGAAACCATGTAATGCCCTGACCCCAGTTAATCAGAGTCGGTGCATTATTTTAATACATTAGCATGAATACAAGGAATCAAGTCCTGAAGGACTGATCAGTTTAGCAGTGTTGGAAAATAAATTACATAGTTGAACGTTACATTACACATTAAAAGATAAAACAAAACGTAAATGATCCTTTGATACACCCATTAATCCTATATCTTAACCATGCTTATCAATCATAAAACAGTTCTTGGTGTCCCTGGAAAATGGAACATAAGAAAGGGGTGAGCTCAGACACTCAGTAAGGGTAATCAATATAGTGGAAGATAACATAAATAATAAGAATGGTGAATAATTGAAACCACATGCCTTTACCAATAATAAACATAAATACTTTTATAGAAGGAATATTAATTGAGAAAATAATGTCATAATAAAACATAGTAATGGGTATTCTACTAGTTGAATAACCACATGAACTATCAATATAATTTTCATAATGAGGGAATGTATAATACTACACATTCAAAAACATTTTGTCAAGGCGTCGACCAATATGTCTAAAAATTATAATGGCATCAGCCAAAACCATATATCAAATTGGGAAAAGGCCTCATCCAATTCCACTTCTAGTTATCTCATGAGACCTACCAATGCATTTATGAGCTATAGTAGGCTCCGTCCAACACTTACTAAGTCCAATACATTCTTCATATGAAAAGGTTGAAATATAACATAATCATTCGTATTAAAACTAGCATATGAAATGTCAATACTTTCACCATAAACCATGAATGGTATAAAAATAGAAAATCAACAGTAAAACATATCATAACTCATTCAATACAATATGGAAGAAGGTATTATAATAAATCAACATCAATAAAACAAAATATCCAGTAAAGGATGCTATCAAAGTTGAAAATGACGAGTCAAACTTTTTGAGAGACATAACCTTTTTTGAAAATCATTTAAAAGTCACAAATTTTTAAAGGAAGTAATTTAATAGAGATTTTTGAATCAAAGTGTCCCATACCACTTTGAAACTTTTCAGAATAATTATCATTTCAAAACATTCATGTCTATATAAATAAATCCTTAAAATAATTTTGAAAACATAGACATTAATTAAATAGATTTAGAAATATAAATCATTAAAACTCATAAAATTCTGATCGTGATAAAGTGTACCTTTCAAAAACCATAAAATATTCATTTTGAAATAATTTTTATGAAAAATTGACATGGATGATAAAAATGTCCCAGTAAAGACTACCACATAAACAATCTCGGATAATAATGAGATTGGGGAATTAACCCTTACCTTGAACATTACTTTAGTCAATTGTACATTTGACCCCTTGTATGAAGATAATAGTATGTTATTAAATTATACCAGAACCATATTAATTTTTATGATATCATAAATGATTCATTTATGACTTTATACTACCCACTTAATAATAATTTCCTTGTTAAATTAACATTTCGGGTAATAATCGCTTTCTTTATTGTACATGTTTTAACTTTTTAATATTGATTGTATCGCTTAGATAAAGATTTAAATACATAAATAATTTAAAAAATGATATATATATATAATATATATTTAGAATATAAATATGTATAATAGACATATATATGAAATGAAAATCACCGTTTATTGAGACGGTAGTCCGTACGTACGCATAAACATTGTATACGTTTTCATATCGTATTGAACAGAACTAAGTGAATAAGATATATGTATGTAAATATATATATATATATATATATCTCTATTAGAATTATTATGTTATATATTACATACTTATTAGTAATATATATTTTTATAATCATCGATGAATGGTGAACGTGGAAATGAATCTCATCGTGTCGTGGAGATGGTAATCCGTACATATGCACGAGTGACAACATCATTTCCATAAAGGTATGGAATTGGATGGTATATTAATTTTAAAGAGACATTAGTATGTTATTTTTATTTTTTATATACATATTACTCATCATTATATCCATCCAAATAACATAGTGTTGAATAAAAAACTACACCATGGTGTGGAGACGACAAGCCGTACGTACGCACGCATGGTGACATTATCATTCATAAGATGGGTAGAATAATGAATATAGTTGTTCCTAATTTATAATAACACCAAAATATATATATGTTACTGGAGTTATTATTTTAGAATGGATACAATAAAGAAAGTGTAAATGGAATAATAAGAGAACTTGAAAGATGGTGGTGAAATCATCACCTCTTCTTTGGGTTCTTCCTTTTGATTTGATCAAAAGGGCTACTTAAGTTGCCTTCATAACCAAAATAAGGCCTATATGATGAATTTAGGATAGTTATGAGGATATTTTTGCAGGGTTTGGCCGAGCTAAATGGCTTTGGAGGTGTGAATTTGAGAGAAGGAGAAGTGCCCTTTTATAAGAGGGGTGAGGGGCACTATTGGAAAAACATAAAATATTATTTTATAATAAATTTATATTCGGTTTAGAATGGATAAAAAGAGACTTATTTCTAGTATATGGTTGGAATGGGTCGAAATCCTCTCAAACAATATATTTTATACAAGTTTATGTTACCATTTTAACCTTATCATTTAGATTTAACTCTAAGTTAAATAATTTAACTTTTACCGTGTCTTCTTTTATTCTTACACTATATGGTTAATAAACATACTATATACTGAAAATAGAACCCCAATTGTTTCATTAATGTCATTTATATTATTATATAAGTCTTTTGGCCGAACAGTTGATTTTTAAGAAATTTATATCAATTAATAATATAATATTTTTTTAAAACTATTTTATGTCAATTTTGACACTATTTGGTATTTGTTTTTTGTTAAAATAATAATAGAATGATTACATTAAGAAAATGATTTTAATAAATAATTTCATGTCATATTACCGTAGAAAATTCGGGGATGTCATAAAAACTTTTAAATTATATTTATTTTAATATTTATAATACCATTTATTTTATTTTTTCATTAATAAGTTAATTTCTGCATCATCAGTGTGTCATTAATAAATTTATTTATATAATCAATAAAAATTATAAATAAATTACCATTATATAGGAAATATTGTTATATTTCTAATGAATATTTATAGTAGAATTTATCTTATGTATAACCCAATATTAAAATTGGTTTAGTTATTTAACTTTTATTTTAACTCTTTTAACTCTTCTTTAAATAAAATAATAACAAATGTCTTAATCTAATCCATGTGGAACTAAATGGTAATATTTTATTCATACGGATATTTTTGACGAATTGAACATATTCAATAGAATTAGGACATGTTATACAGTAATAATAATATCACTTTTACCCTTAATTACCCTATTTAATTTTAAACATTGTAAATAAAAGTAAAAAGTTTCTATTAACCAAAAATTATTTTTATCTTATTGAACCACATTTTATTTATTGATATGAATCGTGTCTCTCGGATTTTTTAAATTCCACTCATAGAAGCAGTAAAATTATGTTTTATGTGAATTCGCAAATTCTCCTAAGAGGTGGGTAAAAGACATTGACAAGTTCTATAATTTTTTTTATATATCTAAAATTATTATAAATTGACTCCAATGAATTAAATTTAACTTATATAGATATTATGTATCTATTTTTAACTAAAATAAATTTAAATAAAAGAAATAATTATTTATATAAAAATTATGTTTTAAACGATAACTTAGTGTTTTTTCACTATTCATAAAAAAATTGAACGTTTTTAGAAAAATACAAAAAAATCACCCTAGGAAAATTTCAATATTCCAAATACAAAAATGAAGTATATTTTACCTAATTCAAAACATAGAATTTTTATTTATTAATAAAAAATTAATTCTCATTGTCAAAACAAATAACGTGTTTTTAAGAAACAATATCTATCAAATGATTTACACTTGTTTATGTACCATTTAAATGTGAAATTAATTCCAATGAAAAACATTAAATTAAAGGGTAAAAATATAATCTAATTATACTTAAAAAACATTAAAATGTATAATTAAACACTATAAATTATTTTTATTAAAAAATATATTTTGAGTTAAATTATTGTATTTTTCACTATTCACTCAAATATGAAAGTTATCAGAAAAATACCAAAAAATTATTGAAACCTAATTATTATGTCCCTATTCTAAAAAAATTTATTTATTCAAAATGAATATATAAAAGTTTCAATTATTTTTTTAAAAATGGTTCTCCATTTAAAGGCGGTAAAATTACATTTTTTGAAAAAAAAAAAATTTATCTGAAAAAAATGAATTTTTTCTTATATTATGTCTAAGAAAATCATAATATGGATTCTAGAATCATATAATGTTAAAAATTTTGTTAATACTATTCATAACCACTTTCGGACATCTACTTTGGTATATTGTGATGTGCATGAACACTGTGTTGGTGTAGTGAAAGTTATTGCATTACTTTGAAGAAATAACTTACTATGAAATCCTGGGGTGTTACATTCTTACCTCCTTTAATAAATTTCATCCTCACAATTTGAAATTTTTCTTTGAAAATAAAAGGATGAAAATAGAAAATTCTTTTGTAGGAAAACCCCACATGGAAATTGGTTTAAAAAAATTAGTCTTAATAATAGGAAAATTGGAATGAAAAAGTAACCACCAAATTATGATCTTGATTAGGATAACATTGGTGGAAATTAGAGACACATAATTGGAGGAAAAATTATCTATTTATAGGGAGTGATTGATTTCATCAATCACAAACAATTGTAGAATTGTGGGCCTCAAAGTCACCAATGTATGATGATTTAAAATACCATCGGTTCAACAAAACATATGGTATTAGGATAACACATTTTTGGTTTTAATATCCCTTCTATAAAGTTTAATAAATATTATATCCATAAAATAAGAGGAATATATATATATATATACATGAAAAGTAGATAATAATCCTTAAAATATTTCCTACCACAAACTCATCTTTCACTCTAATAGATTTTAGATAATATATATATATATATATTCTATTTATCATAATCGTATAGGGTCCTAGAAATTATGAATTCGTAATTCACATATCAGACCCTATAAAAAACTACATTATTCAATATAGGAAATCATGTGGGTCAGTGATAGGTATACACTCTTTCCTCCCTTTGGTTGTGGGTTCAAGTCTCGCAGCTTTGCTAGACGTGACGGGTTGCCACCCGACCTCCGGGTTGTACTTTTTATGGAAATCCAAAAATAACCTTATCAATAGTATCCAATTTCATACATAATCCATTCTAACCATTAAAATTATCCAAAATACTAATATCCAAAATCTCAGTCCAAAGTTTATAAGGAATTCAAACATAATGTGGATATTTTTTTTTCAGGTAATAACATGTGAACGACTTCTTCGTGTATTTTTTACAACACCGCAATATCCTGAATTACCAAAACCAACCATCTCTTATTCCAAAATCACTACCTCATTATCAGGACCATATTATGGATTAAATTTAGTTCAACCATTTATTTTCCAAAAGGTGTATCTTACTATTAAGTCACTTTTCTATGACCCATATAATCTCAAATGCTCAATAAAAAAGTACTTTAGTACAATCCTTATTTATCTCCTTCATTCATGTAACCAGTATATTGTTGATACAACACTCAAATGAAATAATTCTAAAATAACAACATAAGAACACTAGTCATTCTTAGTCAACTGAGGTAGTATCATAACTTGATTATTATCCAATAACATCATTTGCGGTATACTCTTATGAACGGGACATTGATTAGCATACTATCTCAAAGCCTTCCAGATGAATCATTTTACATTTGAAATTTTTTTCTTACCCTTTGAATCACGTCCTTGGTGTCCTTTTTCTCCACACATATAACAAACTCACATTTCCTTCATGCAATTACCAAGGCGATTCATTCCACATTTATAACATATTGGAATATCCTTCCTTCCCTTGTTCCCTTTATCCATATTTCTTTCTACCATCCTTTTCTTCTCTGTATTCCCTTAAAACCCATAGGATTCATAGAATTCATTACTGATCTTATTTACAAATGATACTATTAATTCATATGATGATATTCAGTGGGAGACTATTTCCATTCTAAATGTTGGCTTAATACCATGAATGATATGAGCCTTCTTACTATTTGGATCATACGTATTTCTGGAGTTCTCATTCATTCTACTAGGTGTCATTTATAAAAAATGGCATACACTAAGTCAATTTATGAATCTAAATTCATAATTCCAATCATGTAACATACCAAAGGTAAATTGAACAGTTTTTGGATACAATCCATAATCACAAAAATGTTTTCTTTGAGAAGGTATATACTAATAAATACTTTATAGTGGTTTTTAATGAAAACGAGAATTATCCTAAGCATATCCCCCATGAGTGTCGTAACCAAGAGTGCAGGAAGGCCCGTTGTGGTGCACCAGTTCCTGTTCGAGTTTAGCTCAAAGCTATGTTTTTGGGTTTTAACCCTAAGTATATCTGTGCCAGAGCCGTCTCTACATACTCGTATCCATACAAGGATGTATTTTCTTGGAAATCTCACAAAATATCTACATTAACAAAATTCTAGGAAGTCCTTCAATACTAATCCTCAAAGTCTATCTTAGGTCTATGTGCTCTAATCAGAGTTTATCTAAATATAGCATCCAAGGTTATTGCTAAACTTAGTCTGATAATAACTGTAACGCCTCGACCCCAGTTACCCAGAGTCCGTGCATTATTTTAATACCCTGGCATGAATACAAGGAATCATGTCCTGACCGATCAGTTTAGAATTCTTGGAAAATAAATTACATACATGAATGTTACATTACACATTAAAAGATAACACACAACGTAAATGATCCTTTGATACAACCACTAATCTCATAGATTAACCATGTTTATCAATCATAAAACACTTCTTCGATTCCTAGGAAAATGAAACATAAGAAAGGGGTGAGATCAAACACTCAGTAAGGGTAAGCAATACAATGGAAGATAACCTAAATATTAAGCATGGTGAATAACTGAATCTACATCCCTTTACCAATAATAAAAAAAAATCTTTTATGGAAGGAATATGAGCTGAGTAAATAATGTCATAATAAAACCTAGTCATGGGTATTCTACTAGTCGAATAACCACATTAACCATCAATATTATTTTCACAATGAGGGAATGTATAATGCCAGACATTCTGAAACATTTTTTCAAGGCCTCGACCAAGACATCTAAAAATGATTAAGGCCTCGGCCAAAACCATATATCAAGTTAGGAAAGGCCTCTGCCAATTCCATGTCTAGTTGTCTCATGAGACCTACCGATGCATCGAGAAGCTATAGCGTTCTCCACCCGTCACTTACAAAGTCCAATACATTCCTCATATGAAAATGTTTAAATATAACATAAACATTTGTATTAAAACTAGCATACGAAATGTCAATACTTTAACAATAAACCTTGACTGGTATAAAAATAGAACATCCACAGTCAAACATATCATAACTCATTTAGTATAATATAGAATATTGTATTATAATAAATCAACCTCAATCAAAAATAATATCCAGAAAAGGATGCTAACAAATTTGAAAATGATGAGTAAATTTTTTTGAGAGAAATAACCTTTTTGTAAAATCATTTAAAAGTCACACATTTATAAAATCATTAATTTAAAAAATATTTTTGAACCAAAGTGTCCCATAACACTTTGAATCTTTTGAAAATAATTATCATTTCAAAACATTCATGTCCATATAAATAAATCCTTGAATTCATTTTGAAAACAAGGACATTAATTAAAAATATTTAGAAAGATAAATCATTAACACATTTAAAATTATGATATTGATATAGAGTAACTTTCAAAAATCCTTAAAATATTCATTTTGAAATCATTTTTATGAAAAATGGACATGGATGATAAAAATTTCCATGTAAACACTTACACCTAAACAATCTTGGAAAATAATGAGATTTGGGAATTGACCCTTACCTTGAACATTCCTTTAGTCTAGGGTATGTTTAAAATCATGTATGAAGATCGTATTATGTTAATAAATTATACTAGAACCATATTAATATTTATGATAACATACATGATTCATTTATGACTTTATACTACCCATTTAATAATAATCTTCATGTTAAATTTACATTTCTGGTAATAATCACTTTCTTTATCGTACGTGTTTTAAATTGTTACTCTTGATTGTATCACTTAGATCGAGATTAAAATACTTTAAGAATATAAAACATGATTTATATATCATATATATTTATAATATAAATATGTAATATAGATATATATATATATGAAATGAAAAACACCGTTTATGGAGACGGTAGTCCGTACGTACGCAAAACGTTGTTTCCGTTTTCATATCATATTGAAAAGAACTAAGTGAATAAGATATATATAGGTACATATAAATATATATCTCCAGTATCATTACTATTTCATATATTACATACTTATTAGTAATATATATTTTTATAATCGTCGATGAATGGTGAATGTGGAAATGAATCTCATCGCCATGTGGAGACGGTAATCCGTACGTACACACGAGCGACAATATAATTTCCTTAATGGTGTGGAATTGGATGGTATATTAATTTTACAGAGACATTAGAATGTTATTTTCATTATTTATATACATATTATTCATCATTATATCCATCCAAATAACATAGTGTTGAATAACAAACTACACCACGACGTGGAGATGGTAAGCCGTACGTACGCACACATGGTGACATTATCATTCATAAGATGAATAAAATAATGACTATAGTTGTTCCATATTTATTATAACATCAATGATTGTATAAGATACTGGATTTATTATTTTATAATTGAAACAAAAAAGAAAGAGTAACTGGAAGAATAAGAGAACTTGAAAGAGGGTGGTGAAATCATTACCTCTTCTTCTGGTTCTTCCTTTTGATTTGATCAAAAGGGTTCTTTAAGTTGTCTTTCAAACCCAAGGAAGGCCTCTGGAATGAATTTATGATATTTGGGAGGATATTTGGGCATGTTTTGGCCGAGCCAAATGGATTTGGAGGTGTTAAGTTTAGAGAAGGGAAGTTCCCTTTTATAAGAGGGGTGAGGGGAACCTTTGAAAAAAAGAAAAATATTATTTTATAATAAATTAATATTCAGTTTATAATGGCTCCAAAGTGACTTATTTCTAGGATACGGTGGTAATGGGTCCAAATAATCTAAATCAATAGGTTTTATACATGTTTAGGTTACCATTTTAACCATATCATTTAAATCTAACTCTATGTTAAATAATTTAACTTTTACTGTGTCTTCTTGTATTCTTACACTATATGGTTAATAAACATACTATATACTACCAATTTAACCTCAATTGGTTCATTAATGTCATATAAATTATGTTATAAGTATTTTTTCTAATCCTTATATTTTTAGGACTATTATATAAATTAATAATATAATATTTTTTTTAAAAACTATTTTACGTCAATTTTGACAATATTTGGTATTTGTTTTTTTGTTAAAATAATAACTGCATGATTACTTAAAAAAATTCATTGAATCAATCCTAAAATGTCATATTCACCTAAAAAATTCTTCGATGTCATAAAAAATTGAAATTATATTTATTTTAATATTTATAATACAATTTATTTGATTCTTTCATTAATATGGTAATTACTGCTTCATCATTGTGTCATTAATAAATTTAATTATTTAATCTCTAAAAATTATAAATAAAAGACAATTATGTATGAAATAGTTTTATATTTTTAATGAATATTTATAGTCGAAATTATCTTATGTATAACCCTATATTGAAAATGGTTTAGTTATTAAACTTTGATTTTAACTCTCTGAACTCTACTATAAATAAAATAATAATAAATGTCTTAGTCTAATACAAGTGGACCTAAAGGGTAATATATTATTCCTAAGGTTGTTTATGGTCTAATTAAACTAATCCAATAGAATTAGGAAATGTGTCAGGGTAATAATAATATCATTTTTACCCTTAATTACCCTATTTACTTTTAACTGTTGTAAATAAAAGTAAAAAGTTACTATTCACCAAAAAAATATTTTTATCTTTTTGAACCAAATTTTACCTACTAATATCTACCGTGTCTCTCGGATTTTTGAAATTACACTCACATAAGCGGTAAAATTATGTTTTGTGGAATTTGCAAATTCTCCTAGGAGGTGGGTAAAAGACGGTGAAAAGTTCTAAATTTTTTTATATATCTAAAATTATTATAAATCGACTCCAATGAATTAAATTGACCATATATAGATATTATATAACTATTTTGACATTAAATAAATTTAAATAAAATAAATAAGTGTTTAAATAAAAATTCGGTTTAAAACGATAACTTAGTGTTTTTTCAATATTCATCAAAAAATGAACATTTTCAGAATAATACCAAAAATTCACCGTAGGATAATTTCGATATTTCAAATCCAAAAATGATGTCTATTTTACCAAATTAAAAATATAGAAGTTGGATTTATTAATTTAAAATAATTTATCATTGTCAAAACAAATAGCGTGTTTTTAAGAAACAATATCTATTAAAAGCTTGACACTTGTTTATGTATAATTTCAGTGTAAAATTAATTCCAATGACAAATAGTGGATTAAAGGGTAAAAATATAATCTAATTATACTTCCAAAAAATTAATATTTATAATTCAACACTATAAATTATTTTGACTAAAATAGTTGTTTTGAGTTAAAATATTGTAATATTTACTATTCACCCAAATATGAAAGTTAACAGAAAAACACTAAAAATATATTGAAACTAAATTATTATGTCCCAATTATAAAGAAGATGTTTATTTTGAAAAAATGAATAAATAAAAGTTTCAAATATTGGATTTAAAAAGGGTTCTCCATTAAAAGGTAATATAATTTCATTTTTTGAAAAATAATTCTTTTATCTAGAAAAAATGAATTTGTTCTTACATAATGTCTAAGAAAATCATAATAAGGATTCTAGAATTATATAATGTTCAAATTTTTTTAATACTATTCATAACAACTTTTGGACGGCTAGATTGGTAAGTCATGATGTGCATGAACTCTGTGTTGTGTGTAGTGCATGTTATTGCATTACTTTAATGAAATAACGTACTATGAAATATTTGGGTGTTACACCCCATCCTTGACCCTATTCGTCTTAAAGACCTAAGAAAACATTTGAAAACATGGGATGGGCATAAAAAAACTTAGTAAGGGTTATAAAACAGTGAAAGAAAACATTATTTCATTAATACATACAAAACATAATCACTTTTACTTTCCTCATGAAAACATAAGATTTATGAATAACACATAGAAATAATAAATCATAAAGTTACTAGTGGCATCCATAACATACTTACAATGTAGCTATCACAGCTATATTGGGAGTAAATTTGTAATACCCATCACAGTATATTCGATTAATCTCTTAGGAGAAACATTTAGGTTTACCACTATCATGTTACCCAATGCATTGGAATGATATCTCGGGAACACCCACCCTAGGTTTATCATAGAGCCACTCATAAACATAAATAATGCCCAGGAACCATAACATGATCATGACACATAACATGAAGAATAAAGGAAAGATAACATTTCCACATTGCAATAACAAAATATCATTTCAAGATATTGAAATAATAAATCTTTTCTCATAATCATTTTCAATAAAAAAATATGAAAAAGGGTATATGGTGTTTATTTTCTATTTTAAAATATTAACAAATTTTTAATGAATCCAATGATCAAATAATACTCGCGGCGGCGGAAAGGTCATTTTCACCGATTACGTAAAAAACATTACTTTTTTTGGTTTAGTAAAACGCTTGATATAAAAAGATTCCCCTTGAATGAAATGAAATTTAAAAGGGTTTTATACACCATATAAAATAAAGTCATGTATAAAACTAAATATGCCTCAATGAAAGGAGATTGAGACGAAGTACCTTACCTCATGTCCGACTTGAAACGATCGTTCTTTAATCTCTTGAATAATAAACTAAAGTTAATTTATACATGATTACGAACCTTTTTCAAGTTTATTAATATTTTTATATCACAAATTACCATGTTATAAACATTATGTAATCATTCAAGTTAATAATGTTCATTTTGTCGATATTTGGTACTTGAGTCACAAATAAACACCATATAGATACAAGTTGTTCACATGGTCAAAATTTCATTATATCCAGAATGATATTCATGATTTAGATATCATATATATCATATATATCTAGTATATACAAGTATTTATTATAGTACATAACATTTTGAGGTAATAAATGAAATTCACCGTTCATGGAGACGGTAAGCCGTCCATACACATGAACGCTGCTTCCATTCATATTTTATATTTTAATGGAATTAAAACATAATTATACATAGGTATATTATAATTTCAGTATTAATATCATATATAATATTACTATCCTCATCCTTTATACGTCCCGCATATGGCATTAACATGTCATCTCAATTTCAGGGGGTGGTAGTCTGCACTTCCTCAAATCAAATTATCTTGTTTAGCCATAATGGAACAATAAAGGTATGTTATAAAAGAAAAATACAGAAGCAGAAAAAAAAATAAACATAACATATATCATATATAAATATAGCGTCATCTTAATGT
Source organism: Viscum album (assembly GCA_963277665.1). NCBI lineage: Eukaryota > Viridiplantae > Streptophyta > Magnoliopsida > Santalales > Viscaceae > Viscum > Viscum album. The sequence continues at coordinate 163,538,159 of OY728157.1, read as the reverse complement.
CTACCATGATAGGCGGTATGATATAATCAAACAATCGTCATCTCGTGAGGCGTTAGTTTTCCATCAACAGAAATAGTATGTTTTTTACCCATTAGATAAGGGTGTGTGTAAGTGTAGTTTGAATACTTCTCATAAAAACATCCTAGTATATTTATGATACTGGTTCTGTTACAAAATAAAGGAATAAAAAGAGTTTAAGGGTTGGATTAGTAAAATAAAAGAAAATAATTTAAGAGAATCTGATACCTTTAATTTGGGTAACTTCCTTTGGTTTGAACAAAAAGAACTTCTTAAAGTGCCTTCTGCCTAAGTTATGGAATATAAGACTAGAAGAGTGATGTAGGGAGTTTAATTGGGCAGAGTTTGGATGAGCCAAAAGGCTTGAGAGGTGTGAGGAATTGGTTATAAGTGAGTTCTTTTTATAAGGGGGAGGATGGGCTCTTTAAGAATGTGTGAAAATATTATTTTATTATAAACTTTTATTTGCTTTTAAAAGGTCACCTAATCATTAGAGTCGAAGTTAAGATGAATAATAGTCAAAAAATTCATCCTATAATAATTATAAAGGTTTTGGATGTTATTTTAATATTTATAATCTTATTTAATTAAATTCTTTATTAATGAGGTAAACACTGCATCATTCGTGTGTCATAAATAATTTAATTTATTCGATGTATAAAAATTATAAAAATTACCTTGATGTAGGAAATTATTTTATATTTTTAATTAATTTTTATAGTCTAAATAATAATTTATATAACACTTTGTAAAAATTTATTTATTAAAATATATTTGTTTTTGTCATTTTTGCCTTTACTTTAAGGTAATTAATCTAATGGGTAATTATTAATCCCAAGTTGCTCAATGGGGTCCCAAAATCTACCCAAAGGTACCCATGGTCATAAATGACTCAAAAAATAATGTTTGGACTAGTGTTAAGGTACTTTTGAATTATTATAATATTCTTTTTACAGGGAAATAACCTATTTATCTTTAATCGCGGTAAATAAAAGTCAAAAGTTACTATTCACCAAAAATTATTTTCAACATATTGGTACACATTTTACTTACTAATAACGAACATGTATGTCATATATTCTACATTAAATTCACAGAAGTGGTAAAATTTAATTTAATTTAAAAATTTTATCATTTTAACTACTACTAAGTGGTTTCACTATTCATTAAGAATTGAAGTTTTTTAGAAAAATACAAAAATTTCAGCCTAGTCAATAATTAATATTACCAATTCCAAAATTATTTCTATTTTAAAAAATTATAAACAACAAAGTTTTATTAATTAATTTTAAATTAATTCTTGTTGTTAAAACAAATAGCGTGTTTTTACGAAACAATAACTATCAAAAGATTGACACTTGTTTATGTCCAATTTCAAAGTGAAATTAATTTCAATGACCAACATTGGATTAAATGGTAAAAATAAATTCAAATTAATCGTTAAACCCAATTAAAAAGATAATATAACTATATAAATTAATTATATTAAAACACAGTTTTGAATTAAAATACAATATTTTACACTATTCATTAAAAAATGAACTTTATCGGAAAAATTCCAAAAATTTACACAATGTATGTTTTGATGTCCCCATTATAAAGAAGGATTTTCTTTGGTCAAATAGAATGTATTAAAGTTACAATAAATATATTTAAATATGGTTCTCCATTAAAAGGCGGTAAATCTACCTTTTAATGTCAATTAAACTTTAAATTAGATTCATTAACATTTTAAGCCCCTAACATTTTATTGGATAAATGTAAATAAATTTAAAAAACATGTATAATCATATTGTAGTTAGATTTTTTTCATTCCCGACAATATAATGGCTAGTAGTTAACTTCCATTTAAAATAATAATATTTTATTATTAGTGTGCAACGTAATATTTTAAAGAAACCCATTGTTGTGTATCGGGTACACTATAGAACATAGAAACCCCTTTAAAGTAAAATTAATATTTAATTCAAAAATATTAATAAATACTAAATATGTATTATTATTTATTTACATGGGATGCTACATCTTTCCCCCCTTTTGGGAATCACGTCCTCGAAATTTTACTTATCAAAATAATTGGGGGTATTTAACCCTCATAGAATTTTTAGATTCCTATGATGCCTCTACAAACATATGTTTTTCTTCACAAAACATTTACCTGGTGAATTACCTTATTCCTAGACACTTTCTCTCTACAGTCAAGAATTTGAACTGGTTGTTCTTCATAAGAGAGATTCTATTCCAACTGAACTACCATTGAGCTCAAAACATGAGACGGATCTGGCATATACTTTCTCAACATGGAAACATGAAAAACATTGTGTACCTGGGATAAAAATGGAGGTAAATCCACTCTATATGCAACTGATCCAACATTTTCTATAATTTCATAATGTCCAATGAACCTTGGACTTATCTTTCCCTACATACCAAAATTTATCACACATTTCCATGGAGAAAACTTGAGAAAGACATGATCACCTAACTCAAAAGAAAGATCCTTCCTCCAGTTATCTGTATAACTTTTCTGTCTGCTCTGAGCTATTCTCATCTTCTTCTAAATCAACTAAACTTTATCTGCCATCTCTTCTACCAATTCTAGTCCCATCAGCTTCCATTCACCTACCTCATCCCTTAAATCTATATTTCGACAACTCTTTCCATATAATGCCTAAAATGGAGCCATCTGTATACTAGAATGAAAACTGTTATTATATGAAAATTCACCCAAAGAAATATGTTGGTCCCAACGTACCTGATAATCCATCGAGCAAGAACAAAACATATCCTCCAATGTCTGAATTGTATGCTCTGATTTTACATCTTATTGATGATGAAAAGCTGTACTAAAATTTAATTCAGTACCCAAAAAATTCTGAAGGCTTTTCGAAAAGGTTAAAGTAAACCTGGGATCACGATCAGATACAATGGAGTGGGGAACTCCATGAAACCTGACTATCTCTTTAACATAAAACATAGAAAGTTGATCTAGGGACAATGTATCTCAAATAAAAAGGTAATGAGAAGATTTAGTAAATCGATCAACAATAACCCAGATTTCATTATTAACTCGAGATGTCTTCGGTAATTCCACAATGAAGACTATGGATATATTCTCTCATTTCCACTCTGGCACCGGTAAAGGATGAAGCATCCCTTTCAGTATCTGCTGCTCTACTTTGACCTGTTGGAAAGTCGAACACTTCATAGTAAAATCAGCAGTATCTCTTTTCATTCTATCCCATCAATAATACTCCTGAAGTCTTATGTACATCTTAGTACTACCAGGATGAACAGAAAACTAGGAACTATGAGCTTCACATATCAATTCATTTTTCAACTGTGAATCACAGGCCACACATAATCTCTTTCCAATTCTCAAAACACAATCATTATCAATGTTAAATTTAGGCAACTTACCTTTCTAAACCAACTCTACCTTTTTCTATAACTCAATATCTTCCTTCTCTGTTTGCTTAATTTTGTTTGATAGAAATGATCTCACTGACACCAGATTCAAAATAGAATAATTTTCTGCACCAAAAACTTATATGGAAAATTTTATCAAATAAAAAACCAAAGGATCTTGTTCCAAATGTAACATGGTTAATGAAGCATTACTTTTTCAACTCAAATCATCAACCACTATAATTTATTTTCCCGGATGGTAATGGATAATGTAATCATAATCCTTGATTAAATCTAGCCATCTACTCTGTATCATGTTAAATTTTTTCGAGTGAATATAAACTATAAATTTTGTGATCAGTATGAATTTCGCATTTTACTCCATACAAATGGTGCCACCAAATTTTTAAATAAAAAAATATCAGCTAATTCCAAGTCATGTGTAGTTTAATTTAACTCATGAGGTTTCCACTAATGTGAAGCATAAGCAATTACCTGATCATTCTGTAGATGGATACATCCATGTCCTCTCAATAAATCATCATTGTAAATAACACACTCACAAATACTGGAAGGAAGTGCCAATACTAGAGCATTAACCAATATTCTTTTCAATTCATGAAAACAATCATCACATTCTTTTGTCAAGATGAACTTAATACCTTTTCAAGTTAACTTAGTCAATGAACTAGATAACCATGCAAATGTTTCAACAAAACTCTACTAATAACCTTCGAAACCAAGAAAACTAAGAATCTCAGTTATATTTGTGGTTCTTGGCTATTCTTCAACAACTTTTGTGTTAGAAGGATCAACCATTATGCCATATTTTGAAATAGTGTGACCAAGGAAATAAATTTTTTGTATCAATGAACACAACCACAAACATATCCAATTACTCATGGAAAATTCTATTCATAAGCTCCATGAATATAGCAGGTGCGTTGGTTAAACCAAAAGGCATAACTACAAATTCATAATGGCCATATCTAGTATGAAATTCGGTCTTTGGAATGTCTGCTTCCTTTACATTCAACTGATGGTACCCCGACTTCAAATTAATCTTTGAAAAATACTGAGCTCCCAGGAGCTGATCAAACAAACCATCGTTATGAGGAAAAGGACACCTCTTCTTAATATTGATGTCCTTAAATGATCTATAATTAATGCAAAGTATCATTGAACCATCTTTATTTTTCACAAACAAGATAGGATAACCCCATGGTGATGTGATAGGTCGAATAAAACCTTTATATAATAACTCTTTCAATTGCATATTTAACTATAAAAGTTTAATTTGGGCCATTCAATAAGGGGTTAGGAAACTGGATTAGCATCCGGAACGATGTAAATAGTAAATTCAACTTTTTGGTCAGGTATAATACCAGGAAACGCATCAGGAATAACATCAAGGTACTCATTTACCACTGGCCCACAATTAATTTGAATAGTTCCTTTGTTTTCAATAATACGTGCAAGGTAAAATTCATTTCCATATTTTACTATTTTCTCAGCTTCTTGATATGTTATCATAAGAAAGGGTTCATTCTTGTATAAAAACTGAAAATCATTCTAAAAAGAAACCTCTTTAGCTCTGTAGTCAATCTTAGCATGATAAACAGAAATTAAATCCATACCCAAAATAACATCAAACTCTACTAGAGGCAAAACAATAAGGTTTTCAGGTAGATTCTTTCCACACACAAGGACATGAATGTTCTTATGTTTTATTCTTTTCTCAACATTTCCTATAGGACTTTTTACCGTATGTTATATATTCATATCTTGATATTGAATTCCCCATTTACTAGAAAACTTCTCAGAAATGAAACAGTGTGTAGACCCTGAATCAAACAAAACATTGGAATAATATGAACAAACAAATAGTATACCTAATACAACATCAATTGATCGCCCAACCTCTGCTGATGTAGTTGCAAAGGATTTCACCACCACTTTCTGCTTGTAGTCTGGATGCTTTTTTCAGTTGATTTATTTGATGGAAACTCATTTGCATAATGCCCCATTTCATTGCACTTATAATATTTTACTGACTATAAATCAGATTTTATTTTACCATTACCCTTATCATTTTCAGTACAATTACGAGCCTTATGTAACATTTTACCACATCAACAGCACTTACCAGAATTCAAAAGACACTCCCCAGCATGCTTTTTACCAAAATTTTTAAAACATTAAACTTATGTTTTTTACCATCAGACTTTTTTGAAGAGTTCTTCCTTTTCGCCTGCCACCTCGACCTCTTATTCTGTTGTTTTTCAAAGAACACATGATCATCAGAAAACTCCATTTCCACCTTCTCCACACAATGAAATTTTTTTCATAACTTTTTAACTCACGAGAAGCTAAAGCCCTTCAATATTTTGGCTTTAATACTGAGTAAAAATGGTTGATTTTACTACCATTTATAGCCTGAGTCAACTGTTCCATCACTGCAACAAATAGTTTAGTACCGATTCTGACCATCTCAGGTTTCATATTTGGAAGGTTGTCATCTCCTCATGTCGTCCCAACCTAACTGCCCTGTTTCCTCTATGGAAAACCATTCTAAACAGAAAAATATCTTAGGCGAAGAAACATGGTAATCTATAAATGTTATACAATTTCAATATTAATATAAATTACTTTATGGATATTAATTTAACAATACCTTGTCTCCTAAAGTTATCTATACCGACTTCTGATACCAATTATAAGGACCTGACCATAAACATTACATATTATTGAATTAAATGAATAATTCACATTGGGGATCTTTTCAGGTTTAGAGTTTTATAAAATTTGTACATACCTATTACATCTCAAATAATTACAAAGTAGACACTTCAACACAGTTTCCATTTTTTCATAAAATAAAAACTCTATAAAAAAAGAGTCATGTCTAGTCCCATGTTTTAGACAGCATGACTTTTTCTTGACCCCATCCTTGACTGTATTTATCTTTATGTTCTGTGAAAGCTTTTCAAGACTTGGGAAGAGCATAAGAAACTAAGTAAGGGTTATAAAATAAATAATGAAATCATTTGTTCAAAAATACAGACAAAACAAAAACTATTTTACTTACCTCATGAAAACATAATATTTATGAATAACACAGAGAAATCATAAATCATAATGGTAACTTGTGGAATCCATAACATACATACAATGTAGCTAGCAGAGCTACATAAGGAGTTACTTTGGAATACCGATCAGAGTATATTCCCTATATCTCTTATGAGAAACATTCAAATTTACCTCCATCATGTTACCCAATGAATTAGAAAGATATCTTGGGCTCACCTGCCCTAGGATTATACAAGAACCACCTGTATACATAAAAAATCCCAAGAACCATAACATGATCATAACACATAACATAAGCATAAAAGAAAGATAACATTACCACATTGCAATAAAAAAATATCATTTCAATATATTAAAATAATAAATACTTTATCAAAATCATTTTCAATACGAAAATACATTGAAAGCATATATGGTATTTATTTTTCCTTTTAAAAACATTACTGCTTGTTGATGAAGCCAAAGATCAAATAATACTTGCAGCGGCGGAAAGGACGTTGTCACCGCATACGAAAAAAACATTATTTTTTTGACATTTAGTAAAATGATTCATATAAAAAGATTCCCCTTGAATGAAATTAAATTTAAAAGGGGTTTATACACCGTATAAAATAATGTCATGTAAAAAACTAAATTTTCCTCAATGAAAGGAGATTGATATGATGTCCCTTACCTTGTTTCCGAATTGACTCGATCGTTATTTTATACCTTGAATAATAATATAAAGCTAATTTATACTGACTTAAGAACCTTTTTCAAGATTATTAATCCATTTATATCACTTATTACTATGTTATAAACATTATGTAATCATTCAAGTTATTAATGTTCATTTTGTCGATATTTGTTATTTGAGTGACAAATAAACACCATATAATTACATGTTGTACACATTCTCAAAAGTTCATTATATATATAATGATATTCATGATTTATATGTCATATATATCATATATATCCATTATATATATGTATTAATTATAGTAAATAACATTTGGAGGTATGAAATTAAATGCACCATTCATGGAGTCAGTAGGCCATACGTATGTATGAACGCTACTTCTATTTCTATTTATTATTTTAATGTGAATAAAACATAATGATATATAGGTATATTAAAATTACATTATAATATCATATATAATATCATTAACTCCATCCTTTATACATCCTACATATGGGGTTATCGAGTAATATCACTTTGAGGGTGCGGTAGTCCGCACTTCCTCAAATGAAATTATCACGTTTACCCATAATAGAAACCGTAAAGGTATGATATAAAAGAAAAATACAGAAGCACAAAGAAAACATAAACATAATATATATCATATATAAATATAGTGTCATATTAATGAACACCATGATAGGTGGTAGGAGATAATCGAACAATCATCGTCTCGTGAGAAGTTAGATTGTCATCCACAAAAACAATATGTTCTTCACCCATTAGATGGAGGTGTGTGTAAGTTTAGTATGAATAATTATCATAACAACATCCTAGTATATTGAAGATACTTGTGTTGTTATAAAATAAATAAGTAAAAAGATTTTATGGGTTGGAGAAGTAAAATAAAAAAAAATATGTTATGAGAAACCGTTACATTTAATTTGGGTAACGTTTTTTGGTTTGAACCAAAAGAACTTATTGAAGTGATTTCTGCCTAAGGAAAGGCTTCTAGGATGATGAGAGGGATGTAGGGAGTTTAATTGGTCTGATTTTGGACTCGACAACAGGCTTGAGAGGTGTGAGGAATCGGTTAGAAGTGAAGGATTTTTATAAGGGGGAGGAGGGGCTCTTTAGGAAAGTGTGAAAATATTAATTTATTGTAAACTTTTATTCTTTTTTAAAAGGTAAAAAATAAATAAAGTCGAATATAAAATGAATCATGATCAAAATGAAATCATCCAATAAAAATTAACAGGTTTTTGATTTTATTTTAGTATTTATAATCTTATTTATTTAAATGATTTATTAAAGAGGTAAACAGTGCATCATTCTTGTGTCATAAATAATTTAATTTATTCGATGTCTAAAAATTATAGAAAAATACCATGATGTAGGAAATATTTTTATCTATCCAATGAATATTTGTAGTCTAAATGATAATTTGTATTACTACATTTAAATATTAACTTAATAAAAGGTATTTGTTTTTGTCATTTTTTCCTTTACTTTAAGTTAATTAATCTAAAGTGTAATTACCACTCCCAAGTGGCTCAATGGGGTCCCAAAATCGTCCAAAAGATTCCATTGGTCGTAAATGACTCAACCAATATGTTTTTCACCAGTGTTAAGGTAATTGTGAATTATTATAATATTATTTTTACCTTAAATTACCCTATTTATCTTTAACCGTGGTAAATAAAAGCCAAAATTTACTATTCACCATAAATTATATACATCTTATTGAACCAAATATTACTTAATAATAACAACAATGTATGTTGGATTTTCTAAATTCAATTCACAAAAGTGGTAAATTTTAATTTAAATGAAAAAGTCAGTTTTTAAACTACTACTAAGTGGTTTCACTATTAATCAAAAATTAATGTTTTTAAGATAAATACCAAAAATTCGGCCTAATTTATAATTGATATTCTGAATTCATAAATGATGTCTATTATACCAAATTGTTAACATAAAAGTGGCATTAATCAATTTAAAATTAATTTTTGTTGTTAAAACAAATAACATGTTTTTAAGAAATAATAACTATCAAACGATTTACAGTTGTTTATGTCTAATTTCAATGTGAAATTAATTCCATTGACAAAAATTGTATTAAATAGTAAAAATAAAATTTTATTACACTTTGAAACCAATTAGAAAGATAATATAACCACATAAATAAATTATATTAAAACACAGTTTTGAATTAAAATACAATATTTTTCACTATTTATTAAAAAAGGAACTTTATCGGAAAAATTTCAAAAATTTACTCAATGTACATTTTGATATCCCCATTCTAAAGAAGGATTTTATTTTTTAAAATATAATGTATGAATGTGACCAAAACTAGATTTGATGTGTGTTTTCCATCAAAAGGCGGTAAATCGACCTTTTAATGTAAATTATGCTTAAAATTAGATTTATTCATATTTTAATCCCCAAACTTTTTATTGGATAAATGTAAATACATTTAACAAACATGTATAATAATATTCTATATAGTTTTGTTAATTCTCGCCAATACAATTTCCAGGACATTACTTCCATTTAAAATAATAATATTTTATTATTAGTGTGCAACATAAGATTTCAAAGAAACGCGTTGTTGCGTATCAGGTATGCTATAGTACATAACAACCACATTAAAGTATAATTATTATTTAATTCCGAAATAATAATAAATATTAAATATGTATTATTTTTCATTTACCTAGATTGTTACATAATTGTTGTATTAAATACGATATATTGAGACTATAGATTTTTGACTAATAATTTTTGAAATTTTGTGAATTAGAATTTTGTTTTAGGAATAATTAATTGTTTAGTTAATTATCTAGATATTGAATTGTTAATTGTTTAATTAATTATTCAACAAATTTTGGGATATTTAATTGGAGGTTATTGATTAACTAATTATAAATTAATTAAGGTGATTGATATGCCTAATAAATTGGGCAATTAATCTAGGGGAGTCATCTGATTATCTAATTTTATAATTAGAAATGAGGATGAGATGATTATTTAATTCATGTGTTAATTAATTGAATTTATAAGATTAATTAAATTTGGAGTTAATTAATTTAAGAGTGATGATAAATTAATTGTTGAATTGGTTAATGGAATGTTATTTACATGATTAATGGTATCATTGGAATTCATATGTTATTTGAGAAAATGAATGGTAAAAATAGATTTCTTTTGTGAATTGATACAATGAATGGTAACAATGGAATTCATGTGTGAATTTAGACAAAGAATGGTAATAATGGAATTCCTGTGTGAATTGGGACATTGAATGGTAAATATGTAATTCATTGGTGAATTACATCAATAAATGAAAACAATTTAATTCATGTGGGAAATGATATGGATAATGGAAACAATAGAATTATGATATATGATATGTTTTGGGTTTCCTTAGGAACCCGGGTATTATTTTGTTAAATAATGAATATTAGAAAATGTGATAATAACCTAATTATTTATATTATTTATATCTTTATAAAAATTCATACACCATTATTGAATGGATATTATTTTAGGCACAATTGATGGTGGAATTCTAATTAGAATCAAACCTACGCAGGCTTCCTTACCAGTATCTGAATAGATTCCATGGTTATAGGAATGACTAATGAAAAGTCCTTGTGTTAGATAGCTAATTTGTGATAGAACATAGATGAGGGAACAATATGTGCTTTGGTACCTGCTTCTTAGATCTCAATGTATTTACATTTTACTTTCATTATCACACATAGAATGTACATTATCATGGAAAATTTATATTTTAGTTATGATATTGTATTACTAGTTTTGGAATTCTTTGGATATTAGATTATTCTGATTATGTTATATCATATGTTTTTTTATTACTTTTTATTTAAATTATTTTTATACATTGATAAAGATTGTATAGTCTCCACATGAATGATATTAGACCCTCGCTGCTAGTTGGTAGCCTCTAGAATATAAGGAGGTGTGCCTGCAGTCAGGTGACCAACTATCTCGGTGAACTGGTGTGTGGTACCCTGTTTAGGACGTTAAAAAGTTATATCAAAAGAAGTTTTCTTTTATTTTATTAATTCTTAAAATTTGGGAATGCTATATAGGATAACGAGATTAGTCTGGCCATGGTTATGAGATGGTGTAAGGGAATATTTAACCCATATATGAGAGATAACCCATGCACCCTCGATTGGATTATTGTTATTGATGTGTTTTGTTATAGTTGAATGTCATTTCACCTTGACTGACACTCTAGTGGTGTAATGTGATTACTTTTTCATTGATTTTTTTATTTTATAATATTTTTTCATATGCATTGAGAGTTGAGTTGAATGAAACATTATAGTTAATTATTATTGTAATATAAAATTATACATTTTAGGAACACACTTAAAAATGGTCTGTGTGTAATTTGTAGAACATTAACTAGATTTCCATTCTTTTGAAAAAATACTAAAATTGTTCCTAATATGAAATTATGATTTTTAAAATGATGAGATGTGAGAATAAATGGGGTTTTAATGATAAACATGAATATGCCCTTTTTAAACCATGGCTTAGGTGTTTGATGGTCGAGGGTGGGATAGTGCCTTGATTTTGAAAATGTGACTGGGTTTGGGGAAAAGTAAGGTCATTCATTATTTTTATTTCCTCTTTTGAAAATGTGGTAATGTTTTGTTATGTGAACTAATATGTGTGTTTGGAATTGTAGGGGTATGAATCCATTATGAAGATTGTTTATTGGATGAAATGAGGATATTTATGGAGATTTTATAAAGATAGTGAAACTAGTGGCACCAATATTTTCATGTAAGGAACTAGGAGAGAAATTTTGGGAGAGCATCTAACGCATCATGATGTTTATGGGAAAATACATGAAGCAGGTTGAGAGAATTATCCTTGACTAGACACAAGAGCTTCAGTTCCATCACTATATGAATTTTACAATATAAGGAGGACCTAAGGGAGATAAGTTATAGATAAAGTACATTGATCCTATACATGACCATTTCATGATTTATTTTGAGAGGAGGTTCAAGTTGACTACTTATATGCTAAGAGGATCAATGAAGCGCTGGTGGGAAGTTAAAGCTATAACTGGATAGCATGATGATATGTTGTGGAAGGACTCCATGTAGTTATTCTTGGTGAACTTCTCTTCAGATATACTGAGGTCAGAAAGATAATATTGGTACATCAGGTTCAATTAGGTGAGTATTGTAACACCCCGAGATTTTTTAAGATATATTATTTTTAATTTTATTCATGTCTTCTATTGTACGCTGCACCAAGATTATTTTGCGCAATACGCAACACCATATTAACTTGTAGTTTACGCAAACACTAATCTTGGATCATGTTACACACAATTTCAAGTTCATTTGATAGAAGTTATTTTATGCAACATTGAGTGTATATATATATATTCAATGAATAAATGAAATATGGTTGGATTATATTATATGAAACAATAAAAGAATATTTCACTACACGAAACCCTGACATTGCTTGCATTTCAAGCAATCACGACCTTCCATGATAGCATGTGTTGTACGCAATACCGAGTTTCACTAAACAACAATATGTTATTATAATATTTTATAAATTAGCCATTATGAATAGTAATACCCACTTTTTGAATTTTTATAAATTTTTCCTTTCAAAATGTACTTCATTTTTTGATTTGGAATATCGAAATTAGCCTGGGGTGAATTTTTGGTATTTTTCTGAAAACATTCAATTTTTGATGAATAAAGAAAACACTGAGTTACTATTTAAAAACCGATTTTTTTTAAAATAATTATTTATTTTTTTTTAAATTTATTTTAGTTCAAAATAGATACATAATACCTATATGAGTTCAATGTAATTCATTGGAGTTAGTTTATAATAATTTTAGAGATATAAAAATTATACAGACATTTTTTCCGTCTTTTACCTACCTCCTAGGAGCTTTTTACAAATTTGTATAAAACATAATTTTACCACTTATGTGAATGGAATTTCAAAAATACAATAGGCATGGTTAATATCAAGGAGTATAATGTGGTTCAATAAGATAAAATTAAGTTTTGGTGAATAGTAACTTTTTACTTTTATTTACCCAGTTTAAAAGTAAATAGGGTAATTAATGCTAAAATGATATTATTTTTAGCCTAACACGTGTCATAATTCTATTGGATAAGAATAATTCGACCAAAAAAAAACCTTAGTAATATAATATTATCATTTAGGTCAATTTGGATAAGATTAGGACATTTATTATTATTTAATTCAAAGAAGTGTTAAAAGAGTTAAAATCAAAGTTGAATAAATAAAACATTTTCAATATAGGGTTATAAATTAGATAAATTAGACTATAAATATTTATTATAAATATAGAAATATTTCCTACAAAATGTTATTTTATTTATAATTTTTGTACATTAAAAATAAAATTTATTTATGACACAATGATGATGCAGTAATTACCTTATTAATGAAATATTAACATAATTGATGTTATAAATACCCAAATAAATGTAATTTGAGACTTTTTATAAATTACACTAATTTTATATGTTAATATGACATGTTATTATTTATTAAATTAAATAATTTCGAACTAATAATTCTGTTATAATTTTCACAAAAATCAAATACGAAATAGTGTAAAAAATAACATAAAATCAGTTTTAAAAAATATATTATATTATTAATTGATATTCTATTCCCAAAAATATAATGTTTGGATAAATGACTTGTATAAGGTTATATATATAAATATTTAACCACTTGGGGTTATTTTGGCTTGTTTTAGTATGTTTATAAACAATATAGTGTGAGAAAACTAGAAGACACTGAAAAAGTTAAATTATTTAACTTAGAGTAAAATCTAAATGATATGGTTAAAATAGTAACCAAAACTTATCTAAAACCTATTTTTTGAGAGTATTTCGACCCATCCCCACTTTATCTTATAAATAAATCAATTTAGAGTTATTATAAACCGAATATAAATTTATTATAAAATAATATTTTATGTTTTTACTAAGGTGCCCCTCTCCTCCATAATAAAAAGGCACATCCTTCCTCTTCTCTTTACACAATTTTGAGCCTTCAAGCTCATCCAAAACCTGGAAATTTCCCTTCTAAACATTCATAGAAACATTATAGAGGTTCTGGTCTCCTCCAAATACCAACTCTAGTGCCTTAAGAGGAAGTTTAAAGGAGGTGTGTCGAAGAAGAGGTAATCTATTCTACTGATTCTTTCATGTTTCTTTGGTTTTCAAATTCATCTTATTTAGTTGTTTCATTATAAAGTAATAACATAAGTATTAATATTATAATTATATGTCATTATTAATATTAAACCACCCCATTTCACCTTCTATCCATGCTACGGAAAAAGAAATCACCGTGCGTGCGTACGTACGGAATACAGTCTCCACGCCGTGGTGTAATCTGTTTTTCCACCACCACCTTACATTGATGGGTATAATAATGTAATGAATAACTATATATGGTTAGTATAAGATAATAATGATTCTGAGATACTATATCATCCACCTCAATTCCATTCAATAAGTATGGGAACAATATCATCGCTCGTGCTTACGTACGGATTACCGTCTCCACGACGCGATGAGATTCATTCTCCATGTTGACCATTCAAAAATGATTATAAAGTATATATAATAAATAATAATTAAATATATGAAATATTTAAGCTAATGTATTTATGTATATATATATGTGTGTGTGTGTCATCTACTTACTTCCATTTAAGTCAATGAGGATTGGAAAACAACGTTCATGCGTACGTACAGCCTACCGTCTCCATGAACGTTGTATTTCATTTCATTCATCTATATATTATATATATATACTGAATATATATGATATATAAATAATGATTTACTTTTTTGATGTATGTAAATAATGATATAAGTAATAATAATTTCAAGAACAACAAGTCCAAACATGTACGATAAATAAAACGATTTTACCCAAAACACTACTTTAATAGGGAATTTACAAAAGAATGGGTAATATAAAGTCATAAATGAACCATATATGATATAATAACAATGAATATGATTCGGAAATAAGTAAATTAATTTATTTAAATTATTATACAACAGGATCTGATACGTACGAAGCATATCGGACCGAAGGTAAGGGACAACTTTTCCAATGTCATTTTTATCTAAGATTGATTATTCGTTAGTAATTATTGGGGTTATATTTACCATCCCTATCCCTATTTTATAAAAATTGATTCCTGTATGTTTAAATTCATTATTACCCATTTTTGACTTTTATGATGTGGTATGTAAGGAATCTTTCTTTTTTTTACCATACAATGTATTTGTTTTTGACTTTTCCGAAAAAAGTACGAGGAGAATATTTTTAACTTATACGGCGCGAATGGATTTTTACGGTTTCATAACGCCTCATTTTCATGAAGATTAGTCTCCAAGATTTCATGACTATTTTCAACAAAATCCTTTTCATTTAAAATTTCATGGAATTTTGTGAAAAGAAAATGATTTTGAAGAAGAAAGGATATTTTACTCAGGAATTAATTTCATGTGTTTTATCAAAACCATTATCCATTTAAGATGAAATTATTTCATATGTGTTTGTTTCAATTATAATGTCTCTATTATTTACATGGTTGAATTCTTCTTATGATGAAATTATATCCATTTGTTTTATATGGATTATGTTATTATGGGATGATGTTTATGAAACCCATTTTATTCTTTGGGTTATGATGAATGATTTATGTTTATGTTGTGGAACGCATAAGAATTATTTCATTATAATATGGGTGGGACCTATATATCCCTCCAATGCATTGGGTAAAGATTTATATCTCATGAGATAGACATGACTGGAATGGTAAGTTAATCTCGTTCAGTGTTACAAGAATGGAACGAGGAGTGAACTCGATTCAGAATGGGACATTGTCCACTAACATGGTCTTGGCAGCAATTACCTGGCTACTATAAAGTCATATCAGGTGCTTAATGGTTTTCTACAATTACCTTTTTTATTCCCATGCTATTTTATCGTGATTGCTGTTCTTTTATGATATATTCCTTACATACTTCCATGCTTTATGTCTTTTCTCAAGATTTTGATGTTTAGATTTTATGTTCATGTTTTTGGATTCAAATGATTATGGATTGTTTTATGTTCTTTATGATTACACTTACTGAGAATTTGAGCTCAACCTTTTTATGTTTTCTTTTCCCCAGGATATAAATAAAGGTTTTAGGTAAGAAAATAGAATGGGAAGATCTTTATGTGAGATGATGAAGATCTCTCACCATGATAAAAGATTATTCTTCCATGTTTCCAAAGACACTAAACTATTACGGTCCTTGTGTGTTTGTTTTTTGTTATGTATTATGTGTTCTGAAAAAGTAATGTAATGTCCATATAAGTCAAGCTTGGGTCTCTACAGTTGGTATCAGAGGAAAGTTTTAGTTAACCTTTGGAAACTAGGATGCGAAAACATTAGTGAAATATCTAGATATATGTCTAAGGTATGTCTAGGGATGTCCCTAAGGTTACGTATAAGTATAGTTTATAGCCCGATAATTATGGTAACGATCTTAGAATTTAACCTAAGATGTTAGATATTGAAGGTAATCCCCCTTGATTTTGATTTTTTCCTCCCACACAATTCATTTTGTGTTTTTGAAAATGGATTGAAATAGGAAGATTCCTGATAATGGAGGATATGATGGACAACAGAATGATATTCTTCATGAGAAACCAAATGAAATTGGATCTGGAAGTCCACATATTGTAATTATTCCTAATCAGTAATCTCATAGTATTATAAATAATCTCAACTTTTGTATGTTTCATGACTCATCTAATAAGATAAATATGGAGTTTCATGATGATCATAGAGGAAAGAAAGTTCAATTTCCCTCATATAAATCATGTGGGAAGAGGCATCAGGGAGAATGATTCAAAGGAACTGGAAGATGATTTGGGTGTGGAAAAGAAGGACACTAAGGCAAAAATTATAAAGGAAAAGGTTCAGTTAACACCATGGACAAGGATAATGGTGTTTCTAAGACATAAACAATGGTTAAATGTTTTAAATTTGGAATGTACGAGCATTATGCAAACCAATTCCCTAATAGAAAATCTCATGAAGAGAATCATCATGGTCATATGGGTAGTATTTATGTGGTTGATGATGAAGAGACTACAAGTGATATATGCGATGAAAGAAATTATGAAGCTCAGTTAGTGGTTTAAGAAGGTAGTGGAATGATTGTATGTTTATCAAGAATAATGTATGGTACTATGGAATAATGAAAAATATAAGGATTGTTACACTGTTGTCCTTCCTTGAGTTTTTGAAAGTATATGATGAATGGTACTGGTAACTATGAAAGGTTATTCAAATATTTTTGGAAGGTAGATGATATGTGCATAATGAAGGGATAAGGAGATAATGACATGTTTGATAGTATTAACGAGCTCATGACTGATATAAGTACAACGTGATATCATGGTTTGCGGATATAGAAATTTTGGGATTTTGGTATGTGGAAAGAGTTAACTTTTGACAGAATTCATGTTTTCACAATGGTTATATTGTAATTTATGTTTCAAGAGAATAAATGAGTAAGGTATTCACATGTTTGGAATGTGATCAACAAGATATATCTTGTTATATATGGGGGATAAATGATAATATTCACATGCTTGTTATGTGACCTTTCCAGTAATCATTTTCCCTATACTATGAGATTGTACATATGTATTTCGGATAAGTCTTAAGGTTGTAATGGATTAAGTTGAACATTAGATAGTATTGTTTACAGATATAACTTTTTTTGATATTATTTCTGGAATGTTATAATAGTGTAGTTCCAGAAAAAGGGAAAACCTGAAGGACGGGTGACAACTCGTCGCATCAGACAAGGTTGCGGGAATCAAACCCACAACTGAAGTGTGGCAGACCTTTATTTCCTACAACTAGCCTATAAAAAGTCCCTGGTTAGTATAAAGTAGTTTTATTTTATTAATAAGTATGATAGATGAAGTATAAGTTAATTTTTGGAATCAGATACGATTAATCTCACCATATATGGACTTATGTATAACTTATGCTAACCTATTTTGTGATAGAAACAGATGGGATGACTTATCATTATATCGCATGATCTGCTAACACTTGATGAGTGACAAATTCAACTTCATTTCATTAAATAGAGATGAAGTGTAAATTTTTCATGGAATGAGCAACGATGATATTACACTAAAATCAAGTATGTATTTCTCTTTAGGGAAAAGTTCATCAACATTGGGGAAATGATCTTGAAAACCAAAAATGTTGTCCTAGTACTCTCATATCTGATGAATTAGATAGTACCTTAGATCATCACAAATTTATGGCATTGTGATTGTTGGATTTTTCATAGCCATGTTCTCTACCACTCTCCTTTAGAACATGATGGTTAGATTTCTCTTCCATATCCATATTTTCACTTATGTTCTCCTATGTGGAAACCCAGGGATATATTAATTCGGGTAACCATTACATTTCATATATTAGTTTTTAAAATTATGTTTTATTATTCCTTTTTACGATGTGGGTTTCTATGAAAGAGACATTCATGTAGTAAACGATTTATAACCCCCAATGAATTTCGAGGGAGAAATTCATTTTAAGGGGAGTATAAGGTAACACCGTGAGATTTTATAAGATATATTCTATTTAATTTTTTTCATGTCTTCTATTGTATGCTACACCTTGATTATCTTGTACTATACGCAACACTGTATTAGCTTGAAGTATACGCAACACTAATCTTGGATCATGTTACACAAAATTTCAAGTTCGTTTGATAGAATTAATTCTACACAACATTGTGTGTATATATATATATATATATTTGAAGTATAAATGAAATATGGTTGGATTATATTATACAAAACAACAAATTAATCATTCCCTACATGATACCCTTACTTGGCTTGCATTACACCCAATCACGACCTTCCATGATAGCGTTTGTTGTACGCAATACTGAGTTTCACTAAACAATGATATGTTATTAAAATAATATATAAACTAGCTGTTATGAATAGTAATACCCACTTTTTTAAATATTATAAACTTTACCTTTCATAATTGACTTCATTTTTGGATTCGGAATATCGAAATTATCATGGGATGAATTTTTTGTATTTTTCTGAAAACTTTCAATTTTTAATGAATAGGGAAAACTCTACGTTACTATTAAAAACCCGAAGTTTTATTTAAATATTTATTTATTTTATTTAAATTTATTTTTGGTCAAAATATCTACATAATACCAATATATGTTCAATGTAATTCATTAGAGTCAGTTTATAATAATTTTTGAGATATGAAAATTATATTGAAATTTTTACCATCTTTTACCTACCTCCTACGATGTTTTTTGAAAATTTGCATAAAACATAATTTTACTGCTTATATGAATGGAATTTAGAATATCTGAGAGACACGGTTAATATCAAGGAGTAAAATTTGTTTCAATAAGATAAAAATAATTTTTGGTGAATAGTATCTTTTTACTTTTATTTACCCCGGTTAAAAGTAAATAGGGTAGTTAAAGGTAAAAATGATATTATTTTTACCCTAAAATGTTTCCTAATTCTATTGGATAAGTATAATTCGACCATAAATAACCCTAAGAATATAATATTATCATTTAGGTCGATTTGGATTAGATTTGGACATTTATTTTTATTTAGTTCAAAGAAGTGTTAAAAGAGTTAAAATCAATGTTTAATAACTAAAACATTTTAAAGATAGGGTTACTAATAAGATAAATTCTACTATAAATATTCATTATAAATCTAAAAATATTTCTTACATAATGTTATTTTATTTAAAAAATTTTGACATTAAAAAATTTAATTTATTTATGACATAATGATGATGCAGTAATTACCTTATTAATGAAATATTAAAATTATTGATGTTATAAATACCCAAATAAATGTAATTTGAAACTTTTTATGAATTAAACTAATTTTATTGGTTAAAATTTCATGTTATAATTGATTCAATTACTTTTTTTGAACTAATCATGCTATTATTATTTACACAAAAATCAATTACCAAATAGTGTCAAAATTAACATAAAATAGTTTTAAAAACATATATTATATTATTAATTGATATTCTATTCCTAAAAATCTAAGGTCAGTCAAAATGACTTATATGAGGTTATATATATTAATAATAAACCACTTGAGGTTCGTTTGACTTGTTATAGTAAGATTATTAACCATATAGTGTAAGAAAAGAAGATGACATAGTAAAATTTAAATTTTTTAACTTTGAGTAGAATCTAAATGATAAGGTTACAATATTAACCTAAACTTTTCTAAAACCTATTGGTTGAGAGGATTTAGACCCATCTCCACTTTAACTTTTAAATAAATCAATTTGGACCTATTATAAACTGAATATAAATTTATTATAAAATAATATTTTATGTTTTTCCTAAGGTGCCCCTCCCCTCCCTTATAAAAGGGCACCTCCTCCCCCTTCTCTTCAAACAATTTTGAGCCTTCAAGATCTGCCAAAACCTGCTAATTACCCTTCTAAACTTCCCTAGAAACATTATATAGGTTCTAGTCTCCTCAAAATACCAACTCTACTACCTTAAGAAGAATCTTAAAAGATGTGCATTGAAGAAGAGGTAATCTCTTCTACCGATTCTTTCAAGATTCTTTCTTCTTCAAATTATTATTATTTAGTTTTTTCATTGTAAAGTAATAACATAAGTATCACTAATATACTGATATGTTATTATAAATAGGAAACAACCCCATTTCACCTTCTATCCATCCTACATGAAATGAAATCACAGCGCGTGCGTACGTACAGAATACCGTCTCCACGCCGTGGTGTAATCTGTTTTTCCAACACCACCTTACTTGGATGGGTATAATGGTGTAAAGAATAACTATATATGGTCATTATAACATCATACTGATTATGAGATGCTATATCATCCACTCCAATTCCATTCAATAATTATGGGAATGATATCATCGCTTGTTCATACGTACGGATTACCGTCTCCACGACGCGATGAGATTCATTCTCCATGTTAACCATACAAGAATGATTATAGTGTATATATAATGAATAATAATGAAATAAATGACATAATGAAGCCACTTGATTTAATCATATATATATATATGTGTGTGTGTGTGTGTGTGTGTGTGTGTGTCATCTAATTACATCCATTCAAGTCAATGAGGAAAGGATAACATCGTTCATGCATACGTACGACCTACTGTCTCCATGAACGGTGTATTTCATTTCATTCATATACTTATTATATATATATACAGAATATATATGATATATAAATCATGGTTTACATTCTTTATGTAAGTAAATAATGATATAACTAATAATAATATCAAGAACAACAAGTCCAAAAACGTACGATAAATAAAACGATTTTCCCCAAAATGCTACTTTAACATGGAATTTACAAAAGAATGGGTAATATAAATTCATAAATGAACCATATATGATATAATAACAATTAATATGATTCTGTAATAAGTAAATGACATTATTTAAATCATTATACAAGAGGTTCGGATATGTACAAAGCATATCAGACCTATGGTAATGGATAACTCTTCCAATCTCGTTTTTATCCGAGATTGTTTATTCGTAAGTACTTACTCAGGTAATATTTTTCATCCATGTCCCTATTTTCTAAAAATGGTTTCATGTATGTTTAAAGTCCTTTTACACATTTTTGACTTTTATGATGTGGTATGTAAGTAATCTTTCTTTTGTTTACCATACAACGTATTTTTTGACATTTCTGAAAAAAGTACGAGGAGAATGTTTTTTTAACATATATGGTGTGAATGGATTTTTACGGTTTAATAACGTCTTTTTTTCATGAATCTTACTCTACAATATTTCATGACTATTTTCAAAAAAAATCATTTTATTTTATAATTTCATGTCATTTTGTGAAAAGAAAATGATTTTGAAGAAGAAAGGGTATTTTCCTCAAGAATTCATTTCAAGTGTTTTATCCATACCATTTTCCATTTAAGATGACATTATTTCATATGTGATTGTTTCAAGTATAATGTCTCTATTATTTACATTGTTTGATTCTTTTTATGATGAAATTATATCCATTTATTTTATATGGATTATGTTATGATGGGATTATGTTTATGAAAACCATTTTATTCCATTGGTTATGATGAATGATTTATGCTTATGTTGAGGAACACGTAAGAATGATTACATTATGAGATGGGTGGGACCTATATCTCACTCCAATGCATTGGGTAAAGATTTATATCTCATTAGATAGACATGGCTGGAACTGTAAGTTAATCCGGATCAGTGTTACAGGACTGGAACGAGGAGTGAACTCGATTTAGAAAGGGACTTTGTCCACTAAGATGGTCTTGGAAGCAATGCCTTGGCTACTATGGAAGTCATATCATGTACTTAATGGTTTTCCACAATTACATGTTCTATTCCCATAATATTTTATCACGATTGATGTCCTTTATGATATATGCCTTACGTACTTCCAAGATTTATGTCTTTTCTCAAGATTTTGATGTTTAGATTTTATGTTCAAGTTTTTGCATTCAAATGATTATATACTATTTTATGTTCTCTATTTTTACCCTTACTGAGCATTTGAGCTCACCCTTTTTATGTTTACTTTTCCCCAGGATATAAATAAAGGTTTTAGGTAAGAAAATAGAAGGGGAAGATCTTTATGGGAGATGTTGAAGATCTTTCACCCTGATTAGAAGAGTATTTTTCTGAGTTTCCAAAGACACTTAACTATTATGGTCACTATGTTTTTGTTTTTTGTCATGTATTATGTATTCTGAAAAATTAATTTAATGTCCACGTTTTTGAAGCATGGGTCTCTACAAGTATTCCCATGATTGGAAGTGACAAACTCATTGCAAACATAAAATGATTTTCTCCATCATTAATAGGGGATGAGACATCCTTGAAGAGGTGATTCCCTAATAAAAATAATTGTGAGTTTATTTAACAGGATAACCTATTTATGTTTAATAAGTTTCATAAATTGCTGGAATAGGTTCTCATAGAATAGGGGAACCATAGAGAGGCTACTAGTGTAGTACACATAGTTCCAACTCGACGTTCTGGAGGTATGACTTCCAAGAGGATGAAGGGTCTCTACAAAATTGTTTTATAGGGTAGTGCGAAGCGAAGTACTCGTATAGAGTAGATAATTGCTCAATATCTTTCTCAAGTGATCTATCACCATTTTTGTAGGTGTGGACACTTTTGGAGATATTTACCTTGACCAATAGTACTGTGAAAATCTTATGATAAGATGAGACATCTGTAGAAATATTTCATGAACACATGACATACCTATACTGATGGAGGAGATCAATAGAACCAGATTCTAGGAAGGGGATATTTTTCACCGTGTCACTCATGAAGATTTAGTTATACTATCCAAGGTTGTAGAGGAAGAGGGTGGACTTCATTTGAAAAAGTACACCTGTATCCGCAGAGTGGTGCAGCCCAGGGGACTCAGACGACATCTCAGGGAAGATGGGAATTTAATTTCATGTGGTGGAACATACACTTATGGGTAAATAGATTGGACCATAAATAGTGAATGTTACTATTATTATATCTTAAACATTATAATATTACTTATTTTAAATTGTTTCCTCTTATTCCATTATTTCTTAAAAAATTATAAATTGTTTGAGCCTGGTGGTGGTGTTTTTGATCAGGGTGTTAAGGATATATAATCTATTTGGAGTATGATCAAGATACAAATATTTATACAAGGGGTGTTATTTTGATATTGTAGAGTACCCTTTTCATTGATATCTTTAAATTCAATATATGTTGGTATTCGGCCTAATTATGGGCATAGAATGTTTAGTCACATATAGATACCACATTGATTGTTATTGCATGAGGGTGATGTTTTAATATTCTGAGGGTAAAAAGTATATCCACAGTGGAGTTCGGGATATCTTGGCATTCCATACGGGGTTGGTTCATTAACAACCAGTGGATCTTACTGCCAGTTTTCTACTCTATTGTTTGATTATGGGAGTGAAAATTATGTTGCCTTCACACCCATAGTGGACAGGTTTCAGGATGTGTTTCTTGAAGAATTTATAGAACTTACACATGAATGAGATGTGGAATTTTCTATTGTGATCATGTCAGGACCTTAGCTAGTTTCAGTGCAACTATATAGAATAAAACTGATAGAGAATCAAAACCTTAAGAACACATTGTTGGAGTTGGAGGATGATGCATGCATCTATCTGATCACCTCACCTTACAGTTCTATATTCTTGATTTCGAAGAGGGATGACAGATCATTATGGTTTTTTATAGACTAAATATTTTTAAACTATATCTCAATGAAGAATCAACATTCTCTTATGCATATATATGACGAATTTGAACATTTGATAGGATATTTTATTTTTTTCAATGACTGAATTGGGATCATTGTATCATCATTTGATATTTATACCCTCTAATGTATAGGGGACTTATTTCAGAATAAAGTATGACCTTGATGATTTCTTCAAAATTTTGTTTGCATTGAAGAATCCACGAGAAGAATTTAGGTTCATGATGAAAATAATATTTAATCTTTACATGGATATGTTTGTGTTAGTTTTTGTGGATATAATGTTGGTGTACTCCAAGACTCAGGATGATCATGATTGACATCTTTTGTAGTACCCCCGATTTCTAGTATTTACCCCTTGTTCGTTGCTTTTTAAGTATATGAAGCATACGATAAGTGGTTGGGGAATGTTTGGAGACTTTTAAAATTTAAAAGGGCGAAATGTGGGGATGTACCGGTTGTGCATGGTTTTCCCAAACCATGCAGAAGCTATGCAGGTGGGGGTCGTTTGGACAGAGGAGACCGCACGGTGTGCGCACGGTTTGGGAAAACCATTCGAGGAGGCCGTGTAGAGCACCTCTTCCATGTAGTGACTACCGCATGGTTAGCGTACGATTTTACTAACCACGCAGACTAACCATGTGCGAAGTCAACTTATATCCTATTTTTAAGGATCAAATCCGTCTTATCCTTAAAGCCACACGACTTTTTTCCTAGACGGCCCTAACTCAGGATTTCTTTCTAGTGAATGTGGGAGAACACTTACCAGGCATTTTGGAAGCAATCTGGAGGGTTTCCTTGGCGTTTAGAGGCCGGTTGATCTAGGTAAGTAACGTTTCCTTTAGTTTTCATTGTTCTCCTTATTCCCTTTTGATGGATCCTTAGATCTATGCAAAAGGTGGGTAGATATAAGGTAGTGGATGACCTTTAAGCCATGATTTGGTTTTGTTGGTTCTAGGGGAAGGAATCTAAGGAGGTTTCGGGGACTAGTTGACTCAGTTTGGTTGGCGTTCTTATTCATTTGTTGGTTTTGCCTTTTTTGTCAATGTAGGTGCCTTCACTCTCGATTCCTATTTCTTAGAAATTGATGGCTTAGTTTCAAAATGTATCCCTTGATTGAAATGGTTGGTTTTTCTAATTGAATGAAATGGTTTTCAATAAAATGGTGAGGCTTTAATGAAAGGTTTTGAACACACTTGGTCTTGGGAATGGATTTCATAGGTTATGGTGTGTGTTCATATGCATTGGGATGGATAAGGGAGAAAATTACCCCCATCAAAAGGTGGTTATGGATAAGGGCGAGAAGTCTCCACATCACTAGGTTGGGACGGATAAGGTCGTGAACTACCCCCATCAAGGTAGTCCACTAGGTGATGGCTTAATGGAAGGATAACTCACAACTCATGAGTATAGTGAGGTCCGGGTTTCATGCATGGTTGGTTTTGTGGATTTGTGAAATGGAATTAATGGGCCAAAATGGAAATGGTAATTTGAATGGAAACTTTACTTGGATGCTTTTCTTGGGAAAGATGGTTTCTGTTGGAAAATGGATTTGACATGGAACATGTTATATTGTGAACTATTTTGGAATTGTATTGTATAAATTGTTTTATACAAATGTGCTAACATGTTTTATCCTAGAGGCATGGGTTGGGAAGTCATCGAGGAAAACCTACTGAGTTTCATTACGAACCCCATGCTTTGGAACGTTGGTACTTTTGCAGATTTCATATACCGAGATGTTGGAAAAGGTAATGTGTCACATGTCTCCAGCACTACTTCGTGATGCTTGGGCTGGTTCTGGATGTTGGAGCTTGGATCTTGTGGATCATGGAGATGGGTTTTCATCTTGTAGTCTTTGAGGATTTCTTTCCTCTATTTACTCTGATTCATTGTTGGTTCTCTCTATGGTACTGTTGATTAATTTTCATAAAATAAATGGTTGAGTTTTCT
Organism: Viscum album; assembly: GCA_963277665.1. Lineage (NCBI taxonomy): Eukaryota > Viridiplantae > Streptophyta > Magnoliopsida > Santalales > Viscaceae > Viscum > Viscum album. The sequence continues at coordinate 163,511,552 of OY728157.1, read as the reverse complement.
GAGTTATTACATGCATCATTTAATGGTTTAGTATGGTTATGGTTGTTGGTTTTTTGGTATGTTCCAAATGGGTAAATTTTCCCCCACAAATTTTGAAACCCATTGTCATTTATTTCCATCCTTTGGTGCCTTGGGGATGTTGCTTAAGGATTAGTAATGACTTATTGAGCTCTCAAGCCCATGAGAATTTGCAGGACATTACAAATGGTATCAGCTTGTTCGATCCTGGCCTAACATGTAGTCATCGATGTTCTCGGTCATGGAGTTGTAATTCCTCTATTTCTATTCCTTTTGGTTGGAATCTTAGATAAGAGTAGGATTGTTAGAACATTAAATGTATAACAAAAAAGGACGTAGATAACCATTTTATGCTAAAATTTAATATACCAGGGTGTTGGGTACATAAGTGTTTTGGATACACTTCTAGAATGTTGGAAACCTCATTGTCATGGGTTTAGCCATAGAAATGTTCATGAAATGCATTATAGAGGAATGAATTCACACTAGGATTGCATATATCATTGTGAGGAATGAGTAATTACTTTGTGGAAGGTGATAATTTTTGAAAAAACGCATAATTTTTTTTTAACAAAAATGATTTTGAAAACAGGATATTTGGTGTTTTTTGAAAATGTTCTGATTTTTAAAAACCATGTGGGATGTTTTCAAAAATGGGTGATCATGGGAAAAGGTTGTTTTGAAAAACAATGTGGTGATTGTTGATGTGATAGAATTTGAATTTCTAATCCTTCATTTGTTATGAAGTGAGACTAACGGCCTACGTTGTTGGTATAGAAAATGGCACCTGTTAGGCATCGTTGAAACCAACCCAAATAAGATGTAGAGAATGTGGTTGCACCTGAACCGCGTGTGAACCAAGAGCTGGTTTAGATTATCGTTCAAGCATTCCAGGTTGTGGACACAAGGAATGGAAGGGATGAGTCAAGGCATGTAAACCATTCCGTCCAGTTCTAGAAGCAGAATCAACCCATCTTTCAGGGTGATTCTGAACCAGAAAGGGAAGAGGTGTGGCTGAGTAGGATGAATCGTATATTCAATTTCATCGGCACACCAGCATAACTAAAAGTAATGTTGGCGACGTACATGCTGGAGGATCATTCATGACAGTGGTGGGAGCTAGTGGGGCAGGCTAAGCTGGATCCAAGCCTACGCTGGGAGAAATTTTAGGAATTTTTTGATAAACAATTCTATCCTCACACGTCCAAGATCCAGAGGATGACAGACGTTTTCCATCTTGAAGCAGGAAAATCTCTCTGTCATGGAGTATGCGGCTAAATTCATGAATTTAGTGTGCTTTGCACCGGAAGTTGCTGCAAGTGCATCACTGAAGGTACACATCATTGAATCAGGGTTGCGACATGAGATTCACTTGAAGATAGTTGTGCTCTATATTACGGATTATACAGAAATGGTGAACAGATAAACAATAGCTGAAAAAGACATCTTAGGAGTTATGGGAGGAGGAAGTATGATGATACCCACGTGAACGGGTGGGAACTCTAATGATAGGAACAAGCGGAAGAGGGACACCAACTTCCAAGGTGGGAGTGCGAATTAGAACCAGACGGTTGTATCAGTGAATATTCTTCCACGACCCCAAAGCAGAGCAGGGTGCTTTCAATGTGGTTCTTCTGACCACATAAAGCAAGAGTGTATGATACAACATATAGAATGTTATAATTTCATGAAGATGGGGGCATCTACAACACTATTGTAGAAATACTCCAAGGTCGGGTTCATGAGACACTTCTCAGGTATCGCAAGCATCGTATGCTTCCGCAGGATGAGGAAAACAGAGCAAGTCTCATTAGCATAACAGAGCTAGTCATGGTGATTCTCGAAATACCATGACTCCTCAACCAGGGCAATCTCAGCAAGGCAACAAGGAGAAAAGTGTACCGGCGAAGCAATTGTATAGAGCTGAGCAGATGATTATTGATGATCAGGCTGGACCATCAACATTAAGTGGTACAATTCATTTTAATTCTACCTTTGTGAATGTTTTGTTTGATACTGGTGAATCTCATTCCATCACTGCTTCTCATGCTGTTGACTTGATGTGTTTAAAATTGGAAATGATACCATCTATCTTGAAAATGAAAACTTCTATTGGTGAAAAAGAATGTCAAGCCTTCATGTGTAGAGCATGTGTTATAACTGTTGATGGAGTTGAGATGAAATGGGACTTCTCCATATTAGATATGAATTTCTATGATGCAACCCTTGTTATGGATTGGTTGGCATTGTTTAATTCTCACATTTACTATTATGGGAGAATAATTAGTTTCATGACTGAGGATGGCTTTGAGCATCTATGCAGAGGAGGGAAGATGGTAAAGGAAGGGGCAAGTAGCTTGTTGGAACCAATGGTGGGAATTATTTATTACCAATTGGCAGTGTAATCTTTGGAATCATTGGAAAAGATCATGTAAAATAGTTTTCCAGTAGTGGTGGAGCAATTTCTTGATGTTTTCTTGAAAAATTATCAAGGTTACCACCTGTAAGAGAAGTGGAGTTTACGAATGATCTTTTTCTGGGGACCAGTCCTATATCACTTCCATCTTATACGATGGCACAAATGGAGCTAAAGGAATTGAATGTGCAGTTAGAGGAGCTGAAAGGAAATGGTTTCATTCGGTCAAGCGTGTCTCTGTGGGCAGCACCAGTTTTCTTTGTAAAGAAAGAAGATGGAACATTGAGGCTATGTGTGGATTATCGTAAACATAACCATGTTACGATAAAGAATATATATCCATTTCCATGCATTGATGACCAGTTTGATCAATGGCTGGGAGCTCAGTGGTTCTCCAAGATTGACTTGCGGTCAAGATATAACCAGTTGCGAGTTTGGAAGGAGGATATTCTGAATACAACCTTCAGAAGAAGATACGACCACTAAGAATATGTAGTCATTCCTTTTGGTCTTACGAATGCACCAGTAGACTTTATGGCATTAATGAATTGGATATTTCAGTGATATCTAGATTCTTTTGTTGTCGTGTTTGTGGATGACATATTGGCATACACAAGAACAAGGGCTGAGCATGATCAACACTTGGTGATAGTGTATTAAATCTTGAGAGACCATCAGTTGTATGAAAAATTATCAAAGTGCGATTTTTTGATAAAAGATGTATGTTTTCTGGGCCATGTTGTTTCTGAGAAAGGTGTTTCAGCTAATCCAGAATAGATAAAAGTAGTTCTTTCTTAGAAACCACCAAATAATTTCTTTTAAATATGAAGTTTTCTTGGTCTAGCTGGTTATTACCGATGCATTGTCCGTGACTTCTCACAACTAGCTTCACCTATGATGGTATTGACAGAGAAGAAAAGTGCATTTCAATGGACCAAAGAATGACAGAGATCTTTTCAAGAGTTGAAAGTTCACCTTGCATCATCGCCCATCTTGATTTTTCCAGAATCAGGATGGGGGTATATGGTGTATTTTGATGCTTTGGGAACAGGTTTCGGTTGTGTTCACATTCAAGGAGACCATGTGGTTGCTTAAGGCTCAAGGTAGTTGAGATGGCATGTGAAAAATTACCCAACACATGATTTGTAGTTAGCTGCAGTCATCCATTCTTTGAAAACATAGAGACACTATCTCTTTGGTGAAAAATTTACTATGTTTACATATCACAAAAGATTGAAACACATTTTTTCATAGAGGGATTTGAATATGAGGCAGAGGAGATGGATAGAGTATCTTAAAATGTTTGACATCGACTACATGTATACACTGGGTAAGGGGAATTCGGTGGCTGATGCATTAAGCCAGAAGTCATAAACTCAGTTGGAGAAAGAAGCTTCAGATGAGTGGCAGTTGATGTTAGTCCTAGAAGACATGCATACGGAATGTGAAGGTCTAGTTGATGGTGCGATTTTCTTTCCAGTTGTGCTTCTTCCTAATTTGGTGGAGATAGTAAAGGAGGAAGAGGCATCTGATGTAGACTGTGTTGCAATGAGGTCAAAACTCAATGGTGGGGAGACAATTGACGGATAAAAGATGGATGAGAGTCTAGTTTAGTGATTTCGAGATCAGATAGATGTACCTTTAACTGTATAGAAACAACTCCTTCATGATTACCACCATTCCAGATGGGGTTTTCATATAGGAATACAAAATATGTATAAGGTATTGAAGATGTATTTTTGGTGGAGAGGTATAAAATGGAAGGTAGCTGAATTTGTTTCAATGTGTTTGACTTATCAAAAAGTTAAAGTAGAACCTCAGCAACCGAATGGTATGTTACAATATTTGCCTATCATAGTGTGGAAATGGGATCATATAGAAATGGATTTTGTTACAGATCTTCCAGGAACTATCCGAAACATGATGCCATTTGTGTGATAGTGGATCGTATATCCAAGTCGGCCCATTTCATCCCGATTCGTGAAACTCATACGGTGGACGATCATTCAAAAATATAAATATGAGAAGTGGTAAAGAGGCATGGTTTACCAGTGTCTATAGTCTCATATAGAGATCCAAGGTTTAGATCTCGTTTTGGGTAATCATTACAGCATGCCCTCGGGACTCGGTTGCGATAAGCATGGCGTATTATCCTCAGACGGATGGGAAATCCGAGCGGATGATAAAAACGTTGGAAGATATGTTTCGGACTTGTGTAAAGGATTTTTGGGGCTCATGGGAGGATCATATACGCTTAGTGGAGTTCTCATACAATAACAGATATCATGCCTCGATATGCATGGCTCTGTTTGAATCATTGTATGGGTGTCCATGTCGTTCTTCACTTTGCTGGGTGGAAACAGGCGACACTTCACTAATTAGGCCAATCCTTAATGAAGAAAAACTATAGAAGATACAGTTGATTAGAAAGAGGATGGAGACGACTCAGAGTCATCAGAAATCTTATGTGGATCATCGCCGAAGACCTTTATCATTTGCGTTGTTTGATTAAATATTTTTAAGAATCTCTCGAAGGCTTGGACAACATCATTTTGGGAAGCATGTGCGAAATATCTCCTCGATATATAAGACCTTTTAAGATACTCGAACAGGTTGATGAGGTGTCGTATCAGTTGGAATTACCACCATGGTTTAGTGGAGTGCATAATGTGTTCCATGTATCTCAGTTGAAGAAGTATCAGCCCGATCCGTACCACGTGAACATATGGGATCACGTTGACATAAAGCTAGATGCTTCATTGGTATATATTCCGGTAGAGATTGTGGATAGGAAAGAGAAAGCCTTACATGGAAAAATCATTAATCTAGTACGGGTTTTATGGCAGTATGGTCAGACTCAGGAAGAGAATTTTGAACACTAGAAAGAAATTAAAGGGAAGTGTCCAAAACTCTTTCATGCAAGCAGTGGTTATCTACATTCCGAGGACGGAAAGGAAAATGGTGGGGAGAATCTAGTACCCTCATTTTCTGGTAAGTAACCCTTGTTATATGCTTTTTAACTATATAAAGAATACGATAAATGGTTGGGGAATGTTTATAAAATTTTAAAGGGGAAACAAGAAAAATGTGGGGATGCATGGGTAGCGCACGGTTTTCCCAAACCGTGCGGAAGCCGTTCAGGTGGGGTTCCTTTGGATAGAGGACTGCATGGTGTGCACACGGATTAGGAAAACCATGCGAGGAGGCCGTGCAGAGCGCCTCTTCCAAATAGTGACTACCGCACAGTTAGCGCATGATTTGACTAACCGTGCGGACTAACCTTGGGAGAAGTCAACTTATATCCTACTTTGAAAGATCTAATCCATTTTATCCTTAAGCCCAGTCATTTTTAGTCCTAGATGGCCCTAACTCATGATTTCACTCTGTTGATGGTGGGAGAACACTTACTATGCATTTTGGAAGTTATCTGGAGGGTTTCCATGGCATTTAAGGGCTAGTTGATCGAGTTAAGTATCATTTCCTTTAGTTTTCTTAGACATCCTTCTTCCCTCATTATGGTTATTTAGATACACACCCATGGTGGGTATATCTATGTTAGTGGATGACCATTAAGTCGGGTTTTTTGTTTTGTTGCTGCTAGGGGAAAGAATCTAAGGAGGTTTTGGGGACTAGGTGACTCGGTTTTCTTGGCGTTCTTCGTCCGTTGTTGGTTTCACAGTTTTTTTGTGGTAGGTGGCTTCACTCTCGACTCATATTTCTTAGAACTTGATGGCTTAGTTTCAAAGTCTTTTTCTTGATTGAAATGGTTGGTTATGCTACTTGAAAGAAATGGTTTTCAATAAAATGGTGAAGCATTATTAAAAGGTTCTAAAAATACATGGTTTTGGGAATTGATTGCATGGGTTGTGGTGTGTGTTCATATGCAATTGGATGGATATGGGCGAGAATTACCCCCATCAAAAGGTTAGGATAGATAAGGGTGAGAATTCCCACTATCACTAGGTTGGGACAGATAAGTTTGTGAAGTACCCCCCATCAAGGTAGTCCACTAGGTGACAGCTTAGTGGAAGGATCACTCACAACTCGCGAGTATAGGGAGGTCCGGGTTGCATGCATGGTTGGTTGTGTGGATTTGTGAAATGGAATGAATGTGAAATAATGGAAATGGGAATTTAATTGGAAACTTTTCTTGGCTACTTTTCTTGGGAAAGATGGTTTCTGTTGTAAAATAATTTTCACAAGGAACTTGTTATATTGTGAACTGTATTATAATTGTTTTGTATAAATTGTTTGATATAAATGTGATAACATGTTTTATCCTAGAGGCATGGGTTGGGAAGTCATCAGGGAAAACCTACGGAGTTTTATTACTCACGCCCTACTTTGGCACGTTGGTGCTTTTGCAGATGTCATATACCGGGATGTTGGAAAAGGTAAAGTGTCACATGTTTCTAGCATAACATCATGATGCTTGGGATAGTTCTTTATGTTGGATCATAGATCTTGTGGATCATGGAGATGGGCTGTCATTTTATATTATTTGAAGATGTCTTTATAGTGTTTACTCTGATTCAATGTTGATTCCTGCTGTGGTACTCCTGGTTGGTTTTTTATAAAATAAATGGTTGAGTTTTCTGAGTTTTTATCATGCATCATTTAGTTTTTTTGTCTTGTTATGGTTGTTGGTTTTGTGGTATTTTCCAAATGGGTAAATCGTCCCCCACTTATTTTGAAACCCTTCGGCATTTATTTCCAGCCTTTGGTGCCTTGGGGATGTTGCTTAAGGCTTAATAATGACTCATTGAGCTCTCAAGCCCATGAGAATTGGCGGGTCATTACATCTTTAAATCATTTAAAGTACTATGAGATATAATTAACTATATACCATGATATATAAGTCTCAGTTTCAGATTGATTAGTTACACTTCCTAGGCCATATGGTCATGGAATTAGGTGTGTCTATCGACTGAGATAATATTCAGGAAGATGTTTCTTTGGAGAATAAAAAAAAAGTTTTTGATTTCTATAGATTTCTAGGGTTAAATTGTTATTACTAGAGGTTTAATTAGGACTTTTACCACTCATAAGCTCAATTTTAGGATTGTCCAAAAGGGGGATAAATTTTGAATGGTCAGAAGAAGGTGAGAATTCCTTCTAGGACCTAAAGAATATTTTGGCTTCGGCACCAATCTTGATCCTACCTAAGCTAGGTGAGGAAAATATTGTGTTTTGTGAAAGTTATTTAATATGAACAAGAAAATTCTTGATGTAGAGAGATTGAGTTCAGGAGTATGGGTCTCAATAATTGAAACAACCTGAAAAGAACTACTCTATGCATGATCTTGAGTATGATGTAGTGGTTTATGAAATGAAGTGATGGCGACATTATCTATTGGGAGAGATGTTTACTATGTATACATATCATAGGAGATTAATGTAAATATTTTATCTTCATGATTTAAATATCCAGTAGTGGAGGTGGGTTTAGTATATGAAGTCATTTTATTTTGAGCTATCATATATTCTTGGAAATGATAATAGTGTAGATGACTCTTTGGGAAGGAAAACTCCTTGTGAGGTGGTTTATGAGCCTAGTGAAAAGTGAAAAATGATGAGTTTATTGGATGAGAATCATGTTATGGTTCTAGAGAGTGAGGAAAAGATTACTCTAATAACATTTTATGTAGAGTCTATACTCTTTTGATGTATCAATGAATTGTAGTATAGGGTTCCATAGTTTTTTTTTCTCAAGGGATGTCCTTAAAGGTGGGAATTCACCATTTGATTGGAATATAGATGATGATGGAATTATCTATTTCAAGAATTACTTTTTTTAAGAAAACCATGTGGGATTATATGATATGTGATTTTGATTCATTGAAGTGGGTGGTACATCTTGGTGTGACCCAAAATTATTGTTACATATGATAATAGTTTTTGGTGGCTGGGCATGAAGTAAAATATAACAGGTTTGGTGACATAATGTTATAGTTGTTTGTAGTTGTATTCCATGAATCAAAAACCTGGTGGTCTTCTAAAATTTTTTACCCTTTCAAAATGGATTTGGATTAATGTGAATATGGACATTGTGGTGGTTCTACTTAGGAATCATCATAATGATGACACTATATTGGTGATTGTGGATAGGATAACAAAGATAGTGCATGTCATGCCTATATGGGAAACATTCTCTATATATCTGTTGGGATTGTTTTATGTTTGAGAGATAATTATTCAACATGGAGTTCCACATACTATAGTATCATTGAATGATTCATTTTTTACTTCACTCTCTAAAAAATACATACATAAGGTTCTTGGAATGTGGTTTTTGTTGAGTATATCATTCCACCCAAGCACAAATGGGTAGTCAGAGTGTACTATATAGGTGCTCGAGGATATGTTGAGAGTGTTCATTGTAAACAATGGTCGGTCTAGGAGAAGAACCTAACTATAGAGTAATTTTCATATAACAATAATTTTTAGAAAATTATACATATGGAACCATATGAGGATCTTTATGGTAGGCCATGTTGATAACCTTTTTGTTTGGTGGATATAGGTATGTCATACTTATTACGAGTAATTCTCACGTATGAGACATCAGAGTAGGTATAGCTGATTCAGAAGCATATGGCTATGGATTATTGTAGGCATAAGTCAAATAATGATAGACTTTGATGACCTATACATCGAACTGAGGGTGATTGTGTATTACTTTGGGTGTCACCTATATTGGGTCACCGTAAGATATAGAGACCAGGAATGTTGGTTCCATGTTTATTATACCATTTTAGGTTGCGAAGAGAATCATGATGATAGTGTATATATTGTATCTTTAATAGAGATACGGTGCAATGCATGATGTTTCGCATGTTTCAAAACATTGGTGGTATCACCCCAACACTTGTCCTTTGATCAATGTGGATGATGTTGAAAATGAGAGAGATGTGTCCTTTAAAGACTATTTAATACGTGTGTTGGATCACAATGAGAATGTGTTATAGGGAAAGACCATAATTATAGTTCATTTATTATGGAAACACGGGTGTTTTCAAGAGGTAAAATGATAGAGAGAAGTAGATATAAGGGCTCAGTGTCCTGATCTTTTTGAACTAAAATCTCAGAGGTGCTTGGGAGTAAAGATCAGGGAGAAGCTTTTATAAGTTGTTGAGATCATAAGATCCCAACCATTTATAAATATATATTTGGCTTGTTTTTTTGTTGTAATATTTAATTGTTTTATAATACATTAAATGGGTTATTATTTATGTCGAGTTTGGGTGAATATTATAAATTTTTTAGGAATTATTGGAAGGGCATAGTTTTCCAAAATGGTGTGCCCCAGCCCAGAAAACTATGCATACACAAATAAGGGAGATTCACATGGATGATGTATGGATTTCCAAACTGGGAACCCTCTTAGGATAAAATATGAATCCCCTAGAAGAGGTTCATGATTAAGGTTCATAATTAGGGGAAACCATGGGGATTGTGAAGAAAACCATGTATCAGATATTTTATTCACCAAAAAACAGTTTTAACTTTTCTGAAGCCCCCATTTTTAACCCTATTCAAGCATAAATTAACCCCAAACTATTCAAATTTTCGATGTCTCCAGGATATATTATAACCCTTATTAACCTCCATTCATGGTGAATAAATGTGGATATTGAATATTTTCACCCATTATGGAATGATATTCTTATCCCCGATCATGTCATTTCACATTTTTTTGTTCAATCATCTGTTTTAAAGTTTTTCTTCTCAATTTTGGTTAAATATAGATAGAGGATTTTGTATATATATCTATAATTTTGAGATCATGATCATATGTTCTTTATTTTAGGTTTAATACCTAGATCTCGTTTTGTGTCATTATTCCATTTTAATTGTGGTTTTTGTTAGGCGAACACTCATCAACGAATTGAGGTAGGAGGTTTATAATTCAAATCCCAAATTCATAAATTAAAATATGTGTTGAAATATTTGAACATATATTGGATGATTGAAAAAAGATATTCTTGATTTAAATAATTTATTTTGAAAATTAATTAACTGATGGAATTGGGAAATAAGGAATATTAAATTAATTTAATTAGAGAATTAATTATTAAATTAATTATGAGATATTTTGATTTTTTATTTGAGAAAATTAATTTTTGAACTAATTGTTGATATCTTGTGAATATTATTTTGGGTTTGGAGATAATTGTTTATTGAGTTAATTATAGAGATATTTATTGTGAATTGAATAATTAATTGTTTAATTAATAATGGGATATTGAGTTTGTGGTTATTGATTAATTAATTGGAAAATCTGTTAATGGAATTTATTTTCCTAATTAATTTTTTTATTAATTATGGGGAATCTTTTGATGAACCAATATTTGAATTATATATGAGATTGAGGTGATTAATTAATTTATGATTTAATTAATCCGATTTAGATGATTGATTAATTTTTGAGTTATTATATGGAACAATGAAAATCAAATAATTATTGATTGTATTAATTGAATGATATAAACATTTTGAAAGTCTGAAATAGAACTCATTTGATAATTGAGGCAATGAATGGTAACAATGATAGTCATGTGTGAATTAAGACAATGAATGGTAACAATGTAATTCATGTGTGAGTTGGGACGATAAATGATTAAAATGGAATTTCTGTGTGAATTGAGACATTAAATAGTCCAAATAGAATTTTTGTGTCAGTTAATATAGTGATTTGTAACAATGTAATTAATGTGCGAAATAATATGAACATTGGAATCAATGGAATTCTCATATATGATATTTTTCAGGTGTCCTTGGGTACAAGTGTGTCATGTGGAAAAATAAATAAAAATTGATAATGTGATAATTTTATACATATTCAATGTATTTATATAATTATATATCTTCATACAATATTATTAATTATATATGTATTTAGACATTTTTGGTGGTGTAGTACTAAGTTTTACTCAAAACCTACTCAAGATGCATGATCGGTACCCAAATAAATTTCATGGCTACTAGATATGATAAGGGAAAAGTTAATGTGTCACATGGTTGAGTTGGGATGGATCATGGATGAGGGAACCATATGTGGTTATGGAACCTCTTAAGAGTTGTCAGTGTCATTACATTTGAGATGAATTATGAAACATTGTATTTACTTCAACATATAATACCTATTTTATAGTATTGATATTGTATTTTCTATTTTGGTCAACTTGTGATACTTGATTATCCTGGTTATGTTATATCAATATAATTTTGTTATTCCTATATGTTTTTGTTATTGTGATCATTTTATAAAGATTGTATAGTCTCCAAATTATTGATATTAGACCCTCTCTTCTACATAGAAGACTCTGATGTACAAGGAAGTGCAATTGAGGACAAGTGAATGACAAGATTATAGAACCAATGTGTGAATCCTTGGTTGAGATATTATAGTAATTCATATACATCTATTATAACTAATCATCAATTCAATTCTAGGAAATTTATATCATTTTCATTTTTCCAAAGGGAATTAAATCCCTTCTATGTTAAAATGATCATTTTATTAAATAGTCACAAGAAACACTTTAAAAGCCTTGTATAATATCTAACAAACCTACTCCAACATCATTTCACAATAACAGTTGTTTCTCTAGTCTATCATTCAATATAATTATTCTATGATAGATAATAAAATATAAACATTCATGAGATTATATGACAAAAATATGGAACTATTTGATGATAAATTTTATTTTGGGAAATTTTTTGTATAACATATCCTTAATCATTGACTTTTAAAAAATATTCATGTGATCATAATCCTCTTCCTTTATCATTGAATTTATAGTAATATCATTAAAAAATTATATTAAAAATTGGTCAATGTAATCTCTATAGAAACTATCCATTCAATACATGAATACAGGGAGTCCATTATTATTACTAAATGGGATATCAATATATCTCTAGTGTATTTACCTTATAAAAAAAGTAATTTTTGGTATATCATTGTTTTTCACCAATAATTGATGATATCCAAAATGGTGGTAAATCCTAAAAAATTATTGAGATCCATGATGTTGTTCATGAAATTCATCGATATGGGGTATGAGATACATTTTCATGATTGTGATCTTGTTTTATTCCCTCTAACTAAAAAATTATTCATCAATACATATTTATTAATAATAAATTTTTCTTATCTAAAGAAATTACATTTTCAGTATTCTTCTTGTGGTTATTCTTCAATCACTTCCACTCAATAAGGGTTATTTATCATAGAGTCATTGAAATAGGTTTAACACCATATATTTGTTCTATTTGGAATGTAACCATAAAATTTGGTTTATAATGAGGAAACACTTCTATAAATATATACATAAAATCCTTTCAAATATTTATATCATCAGTTTTTAGATAAAAACACTTTATAATATTAATATTGTACTAAACAATGAAAGATGTTTCAATAATATGTTAATATTTATCAGTACATTTATAGATGATCATTGGGTTATTCAGAATATCAAATATTACTTACCTTACTCAAAAACATATGTGGGAATTATGCAGATAAAAAAATAAAATCATATTTTAACATTAAATTTATCTAGATGGAGAATAAAATTATTTCCAAGAATCAAATTGTAGAATAAATTAATGACAAAAAACATAAATATTAGATGAGATCGTCATTCTGTTATGGGTTTTCAATGATATTTTAACTTCTAATCATTTAGGATAGTATTTACAATTAGAAGATATTTTTTATGATATAATGGGAATCACATAACAATGTTGAAACATTGTTTTTCAATATTTGATCTTCTATATTACAACCTCTACTTCAACATTCAATATTTAATTACTTATTTTATGAAAAGTAGTTTCCATGATCATAAATTATCATTAATTAGAGTGATTAATCATGATAAATTATTCACCATATTACAAAATAAGGACACCATATTACATATCAATGACACCATATATTTATTCTTACTAATCTATTATCATTACATTTTAAATATTTCATGATGGTTCATAGAGAGTCAGTTAATTTTGAAATGGTCCATTGTCTTGCACCATGGGAAATTGAGTTAATTCATAATGTTCCATTTTCATATTTTTTACTCCAATGTATAATATTTCCTAAGAAAACTCATTTTATAGTATATATAAGGGTATGTATGTTCTTGGAAACCACTCGATCTATATTTTACTAAAATTATATGAGTATTTATTATAAATTGATTAATGCCTAGGGTTATCACTAATGTTTTGTCGTCATATTTTCTATAGGATAACTAAATATTACCCTAATATAAACTATAGAAACCTATACATTTCATTAATATATATTACATCCCATTTTCTGAATATTAATTTTATATCCTAAAAATCATTGATAAAATAATTTTTGGTTTAGTATCTATATAGACATAGATACATGAGAAATTAGTTTAGAACTTATCTATATCATCTATTATTATTATCACCTTACTTAAACATATCATGTATATTATCATTATTTATTACCTTGCACAGTGGATAATAAAAATGGGTGAGATAATATTCATAATAAGGGTAAGAAATGGTGATATCAACATAATATGATAATTAGGGTATACGAATGAGTGAATAACAATTGAAAATAAAACCCTATATATCATAGTTTATAATCATCAAAAAAATTAATCATTAGAGTCTATAAGAAATGTATCATAAAAGAACCAAAGAACATAATCCCTGAGAAAATAACATTGGAAAAATAAATTGATTTCTCTCAGAGGGATAATTATAAAACAAATTATTTAAATATTAGTGATAGATAATTTCCAAGACAATAATAGTGTCCTAGTTTAACTGCCAAATCCATCCTTATTGTCAATGTTAAATCCAAAGACTAACTTAGTGGGAAAAGTCCCTATGTGTATCAGTTTCACTACCCATTCCCGTCCTTTATAACTCATGGGATATCCTTCAATATCCAATGAATTATAGTGATATATAATTCCAATCTCTCCAATCATATAATTAAAATCATAAAAATGTGTTACACGAGATCAGAAAACATTTATCATATAATAATCAATGAGATAAAACAGGTTTCATAAACACTACATCAATTAGTCATAAAATAACCCATGTAAAAGGTAACACATTTCATAAAATATAATAAACATAGTAATTAAAAATTTCAATAAATAGTTATAATTTTAATATTGGATAATATCCCTATAAAAGGTTAGAAAATATCAGATGATGTCTTCTTAGATGGAAAATAAATTTAAAATACTTGTTCAATCATTTTGTGAGGAAAATATCCTTTCTAAAATGAAAGATATTATTTTAATTGAAAAAATTACCAATTATTAATGAAAACATTTCCCTTTAAATAATTATTCTAAACTGGTAATTAAATATTAATTTAACTTTGTTTTTTTATTGGAAATAAATACATTATGTGTATTGTAAAAAAATATTCCTTCCACAATATTGGTATAACATCAAATGTACTTAATTTTTAAAATTATAAAAAGATTAATTTTAAATATTTTATTAGAAAATAAATCATTATTAGAAATTAAATTTAAAATACTTTAATATAACAAAATTATTTAAAACAATTTTAGAAAACATGGACATTTGAGAGAAGGTATTTTTATCCAAAGGGAGAAAAGATGTTGATTTTCTTAAAAAATTGTATATTTTTATCATTAGATATTAAAGATAATAATTTGGATATAAAACATGTGTTATAAAAAAGAACATTAGGGTATGAATATTCATGACTTCCCATGGAGATATATCATATGATTTCATAATTAGATCTCAAATATAATACATCCTGATAAATAATGAGATTGTTAGATATACTCATTCCACTTTAGTAAAATTTATATAAAAACAACATGAAAGATAAAACCATACGTAGGTATGAATATAAAAATAATTTCAAATATAATCATCATAAAATCTACTAATGGGAATAATATACACTATATAAATGAAACATGTGGTAAATATTTAATTTTTTTCAAAAACATAAATGCTAGACAAATTCATATACCATAATTCTCATCATCTTTTATACATGTTAGAATATAAGGTATGATAAATAAAAGTTAATTATAAATGTATTGTATAATTATATTAACATATATCCTATTATATCTGTTATACTTGTAACCGGTTAAAATATTTTTGGAAAAAACACATTTTTAAAGTCATTATTCCATGTGATAACGACTTCATTTTTAAATTATGTGTTAGTTATATTGTATCTATACTCATAATTTGATTATAATTAAATTATATATAGAATTATATTTTTGATATAAATAATATATAAATTCATAAAATAAATAGTTATTGTCACCCTTAAATTTTGTGACATAAAAATTGTTTTCGTTCTTCCTGAACTTGAAAGGGTTGTTTCCTTCTTTCAAAATATGGAACGAAAAAATGTACATAATAATTCACCATTAACGATTAATTTTTAGACCACACACACATATATATATTATTAATTATACCCATCATTATTACTATGATTTTCAAATTTATATGAAAAACCAATCACATCACTTCATGGATGCGATAGTCGACATGCAAGTAAGAGATAAATTATTGGTTTCCAATAGATTGGATAGTATAAAGGTAAATGTGATATTATATTTCCAAAAATTGTAATTATGTAATTAAATATATATATATATATATTAAATATATCATTATATCAAATTGTGATAGGCATTGATGGAAAATATATTACATCGGTTCATGAGGTGGTATTCTGTTGTACAAATGAACAATAATTGATTCCCAATTAATATAAGAGGAAATGGATATAGATTATCCTATTAACATAATAAAATATCATAAAATGGTTTATATTGGTGTTATAATATTTTAAAAAGTTGAAAATAATATGATGTATGTTAAACTTGTAATAAAAAATTATCTATAAGGAATGATACAACATCTCCAGTCCTCTTCTTCAGGGTTGCCCCCAAATCCTTTTTAGGAGGGATTTGTAATCAATCAAAGGACACTGATAAGTCTTATGGGATATAATTAATGGGTTTCTTATGGTATTTTACAATGTAAATTTATTTATGTGTATATTATATGATAATATATGTACTTTTCCATGTGTTGGGAACCCACTGAGAAATCATATAAAATAATAGCAAATAATAGTGTCATTATGAATAAAATTACCCAAAATAGACCTATAAAAGAAAGTAAGATAGTATTCAATCTATAAAATTCCATTCAATTTGTTTTACAGAATTTATTATTTGAATACATACCCTTATAAATTGGTTTTTTCACCCATGATAATCATCTTTTAACCATTACCATTATAATCTTTTTTTCAGGTTTCACTATTGAATTTGGCCAAAAAAGAAGACTAAATTATTAAATAATATTAATTATTATGATTTAGATATAAAATCTATTTTACCAAATTTAATTCAAATATTTTGCATATTTTAATTTAAAAGTAAACCCAAAAAAGTGATAAAAACATATATTCTGAATAAACTATTTTCATAAGTATAAAAGGTTTTCATCTGAAAATTTAAAATCAAAATTCATTAAAAACCTATATAGTATTTATAAAAGTATAACATAACTTATGTTAATTTTAATATAATATTAAAAAAAGGAATAATTTTTAATACATTAAAATAAAACACATTTTTATTAAAAATCACTATTTATCACTAATAATTGAAAAATTATTCATTTGAAAAAATTAAAAAGCATTCATTGAATAATAATTTCATAAAATATATTTAAAAAATATTGTTTAATTGTCCTAATAAATTTTCTAAAACTGAAAAGATTGGCTTTCAAATATTTGAACAAAGGATGATGAAACCCCTTTTTAGAAAAAAAAAATTTAGAGTAAATTTTGATTTATTCAAATCATTTGACTAGAAAAATAATAGATTCATCATATATAATTATATTTAGTAAAATATATAAATTTTATTAAAATAATTTACCAGTAGTTATTAATTTTATTTTTTATATTAAAATGGTAATCTGTATAAAATAATATTTTTTCAGAGAAACATTTATTTTACCATAAAATGATTTTTAGTATTATTTATAATAAATTGATAACAAATTAATTTATTATATTCATATATAAATACTTTAAAATTTATAATTTAGTTATTAATAATTTTAAATTCGAATTAAATTTCTATGAGAAAACTCTATCATTGAATAATAATATTTTAGTAGTAAGACATTGTGTTTTTAGGCTCAGTGTTGCATTTAAAGAAAGATTTTAATTATGTTTATTAATTTAAAAAAATCAGGTGATAGAGATAACATATGACAAAAAATAATAATGTATGAGTAATAATGTTTGAAAAAATTTCAAGAATGGTTTTATTTTTCTAAACTGATCCTATCAAACAATTGTATTATCTAGAAGAAAACTATATATATAATACATTAATTTATCATTGAATTCCATAATGTTGTACAACCATGAATATGTTTAGGATAGATATATGGGGATGATAAATAGTAAAATTTGGCATTAATGGGTGATATAAAGACATATAATAGGGTGAAACTATAGGAGAAACGTGATTAAATATCCTATAAGTAAATAAATTACATTAAAAAAACACAATACCAAACTTTGAAACATATACCAAAATTATATAACATATATGTCACCCATAATTGAAATAAGGATTTTCAATTATTTATATATTCAATTTTAATATAAAATTTCTTGTTTTGTTCCATTACCAATATATATCAATGAGTTGTAAAATGTAAAATACTGATGAATTTTCTTATTTTAATGCATAATACACAATTTTTATGGAATTCAATAACCACATTAAGGATTGAAAAATAAAATTAGTATAAAAAATAAAAATATAATATTTCTTCTGATTATAATTTGTATATTTAATGGTTTTGGATGAGATATTTTATTTTCATTTCATAGCTCTAATTCATTCATTTTATTAAATGCCTCCAAAGGTGAGATGATTGGGGATTTTAGTGTAGTTGATCAAAATACTATCTAGTATACAATTTCTATATTTAGAAACATAATTAAATTATCTTTTTAGACTATTGAGGGGGATTATACTTTTGGATATTTTTTATATTTCTATTGAAAACAAAAGTAAGGGGAATCTAGTTATCGATCATTGATTAGAATAATTGAATGTCGGTGATGTTATTAACTATATTTTTGATGATTTATATGATTTTTCCATTAATTTTCATATCTCACACTACTCTTAAGATTAAATATTTAGTAATGATTTACATATATTATAACAAGTGTAAGTAGTATTGTAGGGGTTAGTTAATCAAGAGAATAATAATAATAATTCAATTTAAATAAATGAGTATTCATATTGAATATATAAATTTTATTATAATTATTGTGAAATTTTATAATATATAGCTATTTAGTTGGGAATAAATACAATATATAACTAATTTGGGAACCATTATGAGATAATAATGTATAGAAATAAGTGTTTAGTCCTTATTTTTTCCTTTAATTGGATTGTTACATATTGAAAATTATATCAAATATTTATTTTCTACTATAAGGATTGAAAATATAATTTTATTATTAATTGAAATTGAAAATTTGAATATTTATTACCTAGAAAGGATATGTAATCTACATATATTACTATTTTTACCTAGTATATATATTAATTTTACAAAAACTATTCTTCTAAAATTTGTTTTCTCTATATATATATATATTTAAATATATGGTTCTAAATCTCAAATATCATCAACATATAAATTTTACATCAAAATAGTTTTATACATTTCACCTAAATATATTGGGAAAAAATTGGTAATGTGGGATTAATAGCGGATGTGTTTTTTGTTCAAAAAGTGTTATCATATCTAGAAAAAATTTTATATAATAATTAAACTATTTTGATAATAAGTTTTCATGTCTACAAAATTTATAATCAGGATGAACACTCTTCGATGGTAATGATGCTTATAGGAACATGATTTATTTAACATTTCTTTCAAGAATTTTTTCTAAAAAAACCTTCTAGAACATCATGCATTAATTTATTAATTTAGTTCAAATATTTTATTAATTTTTATTTTTATTTTTTAGGAAATTTATTTATGTGGGTTTTATTTAGAGTTTCGTGGTTCATGAGACACACCACAACACTATCTAATAGTTTTTGAGAAGTATAAGACCATTATATTAACTAATTGATATAAAATAATACATTTTACAATATCAAACAATATTTCTTACGAACAATGTACCATTGTATGGAATGTTGAGCAAGAAACACTAATCAACTGTGCTCCTCTATAACCACACATGATAATAGTGATAGATTTCAGACTACCGTTGATAGTAAGATATAACTTGATCATGTTGTGGATTCAAATTTATGATAACTTTTTTAGCTATTTCATAGTGTCTTGTAGTTGATTCAAAATATTTTCAATTTTAAAGGATTATATAATTGTGACCATTATAGTAACCACTCAAAATTTGAGATAGTTTTTATACATTAATGAAAATTGAGTGGTTTGAAAAAATGGTGACTATGGGAGACATATTAAGGAATTATGATAAATAGTGTTTTATGTCTTAACTACTACCATCCATCACCACATGAAATGATCAATAATTATAATTATACAAGAATTACATCCCTTAAGTGATTATGTTGAATCAGTAATGTGATATTTGATACTTTTTGAATGATTATTTTCAACATTTGAGGATTAATTATAATTCATGAGGTTCATAAGGATATTATCACAACATATAGATTCTAATTTTATGAAACTATATAACATATACATTTTATAATTTCTATAATAGATAAAAATGATTATTTTGACTGTAAATAATAGATCATGTGAAAAAAGTCCCCTAAAAACAAATAAGCATAGTTAAATTCCCTAAATATTTATTAAAATATATATTATATTGATCCCCCAAAAATTATTAATTGGAATGTGCATGATATAAAATGGATAATAGATATAATATAGATTATGCTAATGAAAATAAATGCATTATCAGATATCCATAATAATAAATAATAACCTAAATTCTAAAAAGATAATTCAATTGATATATTTTATATAGAAAACAAATATCAGGATTTTAAATATGAGGTATAGGATAATCTAGTAGATTATTCACTATAACCCACCGATACTTATCTTCAATCTAGGAATGAAAATTATGTTACACAACCCAGATAAAACTATCATTAAATTCATGAAATCCCCATTTTGAAACATTTAAAAAACATATATCATGTAAAATGATCAATATTTCACCATAATAGATAAGAAGATTAAATTTTATGAAAATATCATTTTGAACACAAAATTCTTGGTCTGGAACATGAATATCCTCTTTGAATTGTTCATTGAAATATTGGTTTATGGAGGACATATATATAATATTTTTATTCAATAGCTCTATAAGAGGAAATTCATGGTATGATAATAAGAAGATAATTAGAGATATATGATATAAACCCCAATAAATAGAAATAGTCTATAGTGGAAAAAAATTTAGGAAGGAAATAAAAAAAAATTAAAATTATCAATGGAGTAATGAATGATAAAAATAGTAGACAATACAATGAATGAGATTATTAAATCAATGAAATATATGGGGAAACCTAACAAACATCTCTCCCCTTTCTTGATAGGTTGTTACAATGATTTTTTTGTATAAAGAATTATTTTTCTAGATATAGTACCATATATGGAATTTTTTGGTATTTTTCATTGAAAAATCTGGTAGGTGTTGTTAATCTATAATTTAATATAGTTTAAAAAATGATATATTTTAGAGTTTTGTTCAAATCAGTGAATCATGAATTCACCATGGATTTGGTCGTGATATAGTGAATTTATTTAATCCATGATTATGTTTTTAATGTCTCGTGATGGTGAAAAAACATGAAGTGGATTTCATATTTATCTGGGAAGTAATCATTATATAATGACCAAGTCTTATACGGGCATGTTTATTGACATGGTATGTTAAAAATGGCTACTGAGAAAAACCACATCAATATGCTGTCATGATGGAATAGTTATCTACTAAGGAGACATGTTGAGTCATGCAATAGGAATGGATATTTTCATGTTCTATTGGGTGTCCATCATTATATGTCAATCATTGGAGAACAGTGGGAGTTGGCCTATTCCAATAAATATTCCATGGAGGAATAAATTCATGGTTGTAATTTTTTGGAAGAAAACCAATGTTATATCACCATAATATGACTCATGATATTTCAAAATTTGAGAAGGAAAATATATAAAATATTCATTAGGACAATTAGTGTGTTTATGGATGTTATTTTTTTTATTTGATTTTAAATTTATGATATTTTTTTAAAAAGAATCATAAATTCATGGGAATTGAGTAAAAGAAAAGTTATTAATGGATTTAATTATATTATCTTATATATGGATAGGAGAGGTTTATAATTCTATGTAATATTAAAAAAAAATTGTTCGTCTCTTATGGAAATTATAAGTCGAAGAAGAGGGGGAACCTGGAGGTCCAATGACTCACTTGATGTTTAAAACAATATTATTAAACTTCATAAACCATTTATGGTTAATAACTCCATAATAATTTCTTGAGTAATATTTTTTATTCTGAGAATTAGTGAGTTCCTTAGTGTAAAATAGACAAGATATTTCTTAAAAAAGATTATAGTGAACAAGGAGGATAATTAGGGCCCCTAAAAACCTATAAATAATTGAATAAATGATATTTTATAATGGTTGGTTCATAAAAGCATTTAAATATATTCCCTTGGGAGGTATTAATTGTGGGTCAACCAATTAAAATTAGATAATGAAATGGAGAGAATGAAGTGTCCAGCATATTAAGAGAATAACGTCAAAAACATGTATATTACAATAATATAAATTTTTCCCCTATAATGTTATATTCAATGATAAATGAATTACAATAGGTGTACAAGAAATTATTTTACGTGCTATAAAATCTCTCTTGAGAAGTTATGGAAAACATTTCCCTCCACAAAGGCATTCATATCAATGATGGTAATAAACATCAATTATGGATGAAATGTATACAACACTATTAATGATATTTGGGAATATATGTTTTGTTGATAAAATGTTTGTTATGTATTATATATTATATAATAGTGTTTTATTATATAATTACCATAGGATAATGGATATATATTTTAAGGTAACTAATTCCATAGGAAGAACCATGTCCAATCCCATTTTAGAAAATTTGATATCCGGTAAAACCACTCCTAATATGTGGGAAATTTTTTGAATATCTATAAATTATATAAAAATTATCATTGGGGAATGTTATTAAATTTTTTATATAAATATAGGGTCTTGTTAAAGATACCATTAGATATGGTCGATAAATTTATGGATCAACTAATTTCTATTTTTTAATGAAATGCACAATCATGATGAGGATAAAAAAACATGTCAAAATTATAAGGAAAATTAAGAAATGTCTTAATCCACAATTAAATAAAATTGTGAAAACTCTAGAAACATTTTTACCAAATTAAATATAACTATATATTTTTCATATCACTCAAATTGAATATGTGATTAGAAATGAAGACAATGAGACCCAAATGGTGAAAAATTCTAATATGGTTAGTTTTTACACTCTAAATAATCCCAATGTGATGGGTGTGTTGGAGGAAGAAGAATTTAATTAAATTATGTTCCTTTTACTATGGATAAATAATAATAGAAAGAATATTTAATGTTAATATCTTATTTTTATTAGTATAAATGTGGGATATCATGCGGAAAAATTCAAAACAAAATTTCATAATTATATTGTGAATAAAGTCAGGGGAATGAAAATGATTTTAATAAATAAAATCTCTCTCTAATAAGAACAAATAAACACTATTGAATGTGATATTAGATTAGTTAACGATATTATGATTGTTGCGGAGGACGCACTTGTAGCTATTATAGAATAAAATGATAGTGAGTTTGAAAATGATGTAAATGGAAGAGATCATATTCTGGTTTAACTCAAGGAAATGCATTAAATATATACATTTGGAGGGACCTTAAAAAAGATATTATTTTCATTAATTAGTATAAACTATATATAAAAAATAAAAGGTGGATATTTCAAAATCAAAATCATAATTTGAATAGATAGAACCAAGATGTTTTGGATGTTCAATGAAGGAGGTTGAATTAAAACTCAACATTGAGGTGTAATATTTATTTATTATTTTGATATTTAAAATTTTTAATGAAATATCAAGAGAATTTGTGAAAATTTATATATATAATTAATCTTTAAAGTAATAAATGTATACTGGATATGCTTTTCACACCATGTATTTAATCATGTTTGTTAAACAATATTTTTTGTTTTATAGATTGAAATTTTTATGAGAAATTAATTATTGAATATATTCTCATTCCACTAGTTTATTACATTGAAGATAAATGGATATATATTGTGAATCATGATGGAAAATATGTATCCATGTTAATTTATAATTATTTTGCATTCAACGCATCAAGAGAATGTGTAATTTCATGGAAATTAAAATTTTGATTTTAGAGATTTTAATGCTTAGAAGATGATTCCATGACTGTGATGTTCATGTTACTGAATAAAAGGAAATATACAATATTGAAATTGTATTTCCAAGTGATAACATGGAGAAAACTTGTAAAAAACTAAAATTTAGGATTGTTAATTTTTCTATGATGTTAATTTAAATAAGTATTTTGGTGATTTTTTATAACAAATCTCTCTATTATTCATAAATGATAAAATATAGAGTTCCATTTGAATCTAGGAAGGTTGGAAAAAAATGGAATCATCATCTAAAAAATTAAAATTTAAAAATATATTTTCAATTTTTTATAATGAGGAAGACTTGATAGAGGTATATGAAAAAATATATAATAGGCATAAACATAGGTAGAATTGAAATCATGGGTGATGAAAGTAATCTTTGAGAATCCCAATGTAATGGATATATCATTGAATGTAATATAAAAATTGTTTTTTTAATTTTTATATAAATTGTTCGTATAAAATGATAAAAATAGGGAAATAATCATTATTTTAAAAATAAAATAATTTTTTTGTTATTATTTATAAAATTGATGGGGGTCTCTAGATCATTAGATCTTGGAAATCTAAATTTTATTATAAATATCTTATGTGATCCAAATTTCTCTTTCATGAAGGCCTCATTCATAATTATTCATTATGTTAATCATATATGGAATTCATAAAATATTTTAACTTTTAATAATATTGTTTGAAAAATTATATAATGACAGGTTTATTCATTTTAATTGTATATATTAAAAAGTAATATATGCATTTATCGGAAGATAATTTTTGTACGATGTCCCGTGAATATGAAAAGAATCATTGGAAAAATGGTTTCATCCAACTGTACCAAAAATTCTTGACAAAATTTTTTAACCTATTCTAGAATTAACCACACCGAATATTTCTTATGATCACACTCACACATGAAATTATTTGGAAAAGTGGAATTTCATTCAAAAAATAATTCATTTCAAAGAATTAGAAGTCATCAAGTCTTCCCAATATCAATCATGTGGTTGTGTGTGGACTGATTATACACAAATCCATATACCTATAATATATAATGTCATTCCTATTAATGATTTCCATATAAAATCATCCCTTATGGTTAATGATATAAAATAATAAGTGTTTTAGTCTATCACAAGATATCGAACAATATCTTAATGTATTATGTTTTTAAAAATCCAATAGTTTCACACCAATAATGGTTCAAAATTTATAAATTCAAAATTAGAAGAATATAATGAATTTTAGGTTATTTTATCCATGTTTAAAAGATTAAATCATTGTAAAAGAATGTGTATTTTAAATATGAAATCATATCATCAATAATATTTCTAATTGAATTCTCATTGAAAAAGAATTAAAAAATTAATATTGAAAATATATTGTACAGTTATTTATATACCAATCCAATAGATCAAATGTATATAACAATAAATAAAAACACCATAAAAAATCTAGTATGGAATAAAATCTTAATTCAATATTTTTCGTTTTTAGATGTATTTTTTCATTCTTGATGGGAAAAATAACATAATTTATGATGCTCAAGTTTATAAATATTTTCTTCATAGTTATTTATGATGATTATTGAATATAGGTGATTCTAGAAAATTTTTGGTGAAATGATTGTATGTAGTGATATTGTGGAAGTCTAAAATGATAATTTGATAATGATTCCAGAATATTATGGATAAAAAATCACATATGAAAAATAGCCAATTTTTGAAGATACAAGTGTTGATAAATTGAATGTAAGATGATGTGTATTGAAGGTTATAGATAAATCTTATGACAACTTTGATGATGTTGAAATATTTTATGGAATATTATGATCAATAAGACAACATCGCATCGATGAAATCACTAAAAACAATAGAATTATAGATTGATCATCTACCATTATAAAAATAACAAACAAACCAAAAATGTGTCTATCATGGAATTGCAATGTCCAAAATAATTGGAATCATTTAGTAAGGATGAAATATGTTTCTATTTGATTCATGTGAGGAAAAATAAAAAAGAAAATAACTATACATGAGATAATGTTATTTAGCCGTAAGATAATAATACAATAAGAATAAATGGGTTCTCTCAAATAAATTAACTAATTATGGAAAATTTTCAAGGAATAAAAAGAGACTTGTTTACAGAGGGTATTCCACAATTGAAGAAACTAATGTAGACGACACATTTTCACTAGTGACATCACAAGGAATAATAATATAATACTATTCAATTTTTGTGATGAAACAATATTAGGTGTACCAAATGGATTTCCAATCACCCTTTCATAATGGAATCCATAATGATGAAGTATACATCTAGAAATAAAAAATATTCATCTCTAATAATTGTGATAATAAAGTATACAATTTTATTAATTCCTTATATAGGAAAATTCCATAACCAAAAGCATGGTAGAGAAGAATGTTTTACTATAGCAACTCAAAATATTTACAGTTGTTATATTAAGATAGATATTATTTCTTTAATATATGACCAAATATCATCCTCTTCAGGTCATGGAATATTGTAAATTCTTTTATTCCATTGACACATAAGAGATATATCTATGTAACATTATGAACCATATATTCCATGACAATCGAGGCTATTAGAAAATGAAATAAATTTATTTAGATTAAGAAACAACTTGAAGACATTGGAATTAATGTTATATGTCCTATTTTGATTGCATCTAAAAATATGAGTGTTATAAACTATATCAAATTTCTATAAATCATACCTGAAAAATGAAAATCTATATTTATTTACATTTTAAATAAGTTATTATTGATAAATGACTAGTGAAATATGAGTATGTGTCAACCCAATATAAAAGTAAAGATATATTTATAAAGGCCATTCCTGGTAGCATTTGAGAATAATTTATTGTCACCTAGATTCCAACAAATTCAATCCACTAATATGGAATAAGGAAATATCTAGATCATCCTTGTTATTTTATTTCAAGATGTAGGTTTTTAACTATTTTACATTTTATTAATGTATTTAGCTCTATAACTAAACTATTTTGAGAAGTAACATATTTCAGTGAATTGATATTGTTTGTGAGATATCTAATGGATAATTTTTTTTTGTATAATGAATCAATGAATATATTTTTGAAAGAGGGAGAGTGTTTGATTTTGAATTATGGAGAGAATTTTTTTGGATGGCGAATTAATACTTATGTATTAAAGGTATGTGATCATGAGAATATATTCCATTCAAAACATAATTCTATAACTAAGAATTTATCATGGGGTCTAAGAAATCTTCATTAATTATTCATTGATGAATAAAATTATGGAGTTTAATTATTGATGTTTTTATTCTTACATTTAGTTTTTTAAATATATTATATTTTTGAGTTTTTATTCATCCCAATAGGGTATATTTTTTATTATCACCTCCAAATCATTTTTGGGAATTATTTGTTGACAAATTTACTGAAGGATAATTTACTAGATGTTAATGTTATTTTTGAAATAAATTATTTGAGTTTTTTTACAATATGTTAAAATGGAATTCACTACATCTTTGGAAAAAAAGTGGCGAATTAATTGTTAAAAAAATTATAGTCGGTGTTGGTGACCACACCTACTTTGATGGATGTTTTGATCAAGTAATTCACATGGGGTAAATATTCATTCAGTAAATTGAAATGAAGATGGTCATTATGAGTCTAAAATTACTAAATATAACATAAAACATTGTTTTACTAAGTTTTGTGGAATTTAAATCATCTAATATGATATAGGTAGTGATGCCACCTGTGTGGATTATGGGATAGAGAATTTTAGAGTATATGGCTGAAGAACATGTAATCTCACTACAGTTGGGTTAGATGATGTTGTTTGGGGGAAATATTCTTATGAAAAATTAGCTATAGAATATGTGTATGATTGTGGATCCTAGTGTGTTGAGGGAAAAAACATGTCTACATGACCACAAATTGGTGAAATATTTTTTATAATTCATGTTAGAATATCTATAAAGTACACCATTGAGACAATAATTGATTTTATGTAAGTGGTAACTTTAAATTAATGGGTGGTGTATGGTTATTTTTGAAGGCCATAATATAATAATCTTTTGGGGAGAGAGTAAATGTACAATTTATTGGGGATTAAAATATATAGTCTCACACAGTTTGGGGATATGTGTATAATATAAAGGTAGGGGAAATTTAGATTCTATATATCATCTCGAAAAGAGAATTCCCAGACCATACAATATGGTTACATGAAATGCACCAAAACTAAATAAATCCAACCCTGATAGAAATAATTGGATTGTAAAGACCATCGGAAAATCCGAAGAAGGGTTTCATGCACGATCATCACAAAAAAATTCTTCATCATAATATACCCAATGCTATATAGCTTAAAAAATGAAAAAACCCCCAAAGTATATATGTTGTTTGAGGTACTATATGTAGATTGATTAGGAATAATAAATGGATATCTCTCCCCCGCCAAAAAAATTTGGTAACATCAACCTCATTTATAACTATAAAGGAATAATGTTTTGGTTGAATAATTTGGTGATCCCAAAGGTCCAATATCATGAATTATGTTTTACATAGTGGTTCTGAAGATTATACAACATCATTATTTATTATTTATATTAATATTTATGAAATAATAAATTTATGTCCATAGGACGAGTGATTTATTTGGAATATAGTGTGGAATACTTATTAAACGTCTGTGGTAGTGAACCAGTATGATCTATAACACCACTAAAAAATTATAAAATGTAGAAGTGATGATATTTTATTTCAGTTGATTCATAATAAGAATGTCTGAATTTCCCCATAGTCTTATCCCAATTTGGTTTAATAAATAATTTATTTTACTACTTTATTATAAATTTACATAAATATAGGGTGATATTGTAGTTCTCCTCATATTGAGTTAATAATATTAAAAATAACGATCTTACTCAAATATACCAATTCATCATCTCTCTATCTATCTATATATATTCCTTATTAAAGGAATAATAATGAACAAATAAATATCCAAAAACCATCAAAAAGAAATTCACCAAGGGTTTTATGAAAATATCATGCAATATTTCAATGGATGTTCAGTCATGAACAATGACATATTGATGGATTCTCCATTATACACACTACATTTGAATGAAAATTTGTGTTGAAAATTTGTGATTTAGTGGTGGGGTCCTTTTCAACAATATAAAATTTATAATGTTCAAGAATATTTAATAGATTAATATTAATAAAATGATACTTAATTAATAAGTAGGTGACAAATCCCTAAAGTACCCAATTATTATTTGAAATGATACCTTTGTATTGTTCGCTAAAATAATTTACTATATTAATTTATTAATATTGGAGATGGAGGATAATGAAGATATATTGATAAATGTTTTTTTTGACATTTCATGTTAATGGGGTCATCAATCTTTATTCTTAATTAAGGGTTTGAGTTATTCAATGATAAAGAGGAACATGTTTAATTTGATTTATTCATGTTTGAAATTCATATAGATAAATAATAGAAATTATAGTAAATTATTAAAGTAGATGAAGGGTATATTTTATAGTAGATAAAATATAAGAATAATGTACCCTTTTCAGGAAAAATACGTGGGGTACATATTTAATAGATATGTGGAAAAAATTAAAGAGTACTACATTAATAATATTGAGTGAGAGGAAGGATTTATATTTGTTGATCACCTTTTGAGGTGTTCATCATCATACACAATTCATTATTACTAGGATCTATTGATGTTAGGAAAATAAAAACACCCATGATATATAAGATAATTATTTAATTGATATTACAACTACATATCGGTGATCATTAGTATTGAATATTCATATGATCATGGGAACTAATTAATTGAAATTATTAATCAAAGAATGATGGAAATATTTAATGTATTTTTAAAATAAATGGAATAAGTTCCTCCCTATGTACAAAAAAATACAAGGCAAGATAATAGAATAAGGGAATAAAGAAGATCCATAGGTTTTTTGACCCCTTCATAAAAGTAATCGACAATAAAGGGGTTACTAAATCATTTACTACAGGTATAATCTAAAAAAATTATAAAAAAAAATCATTTCTTTTATAAAATTATATACCCAATAATGGATTATGAAACATATTAAATATATGTTGATCGTACATAACCATTAATGACAATGGGTTTGGGATTTTTTTCATAATTAACAGAAACTCAAGGATAAAATAAGGAATGATCATTTCTCCCCCCATTAATTAATGAAATACGACAAGGACTCGACAAGCTTAAGTAATATAATTTTTAAAAGTAATTGAAAACTCCAATAATTTTATGTAATATATTATTTCAAATTAATTTAAATTATTTTATATATTACGTTACATGAAAAACATATTTTATCTTTCATCACATGGAACACCATGTTTATATTCTGTTGCATGCGACATTGTGTTCTATAGATGACTTATCGTCACACAAGCTTGAGTCCTACCCGACAACAATACATTATTAATATCATCATGATAGTTATCTCTTAGCAAATTTTATGGATGGAATCAAAAATATTAAATTAATTTTAAAAATTATAGTTTAAACATGTCTATAAAATGAATAAATTGGTTACCACCTTTTAATGGCACTAATATTTTATTTATAATTTTTTAGAAATTTATAATTATAAATTGATGAAATAAAATTAGTTTTCAAAATTTGGAAATAATAATTTTATTTGGGTGAATATTTGTTATTGTTCTGAGTGATTTCATATTTTGATGAATATTAAATGACCCCAAATTTTATTTGAAAACATTTTTTATCAAAATAAATTATTGTGATAAATTATATTTTTAATTTTGAAAATGTATAATATATAAATTTTTTAATTTAAAACAATTTATTTTAATTGAATCAATTTTACATTGAAACTAGATATTAAAACATTTCAATCTTTAGGACTATTCACTAAAAAACACGATACCTCATCCCATCTGTGAGATTGTTTAAAAAAATCAGTCACATATAAAATTGTAATTTTATCAAATAGACACCATATTTTGAAAATTCGTAATTTTTATTGTATATTACGTTCATCATAGTTTTGGACCAAATCTATTAGTGAATGTAATTAAATTTTTTTACAATGATTAAGGTAAAAATGAAATTACATACTGGTTAAACATCAATACTATGTGTACCAATCACCTTGAAACAAGTTCAGAAAAAATTTAATTTCCCTCATTTAAAAATATTAACTATTTTATTTAATTAGAAACATTATTGGATGCATATGATATAAGCGAGACCTCCCAATAGTGTTTACCTTTCTATATTTATTTTAATGTGACCCCCCTCCAAAATAATGATGTACTCACCACATCCACCTATTCAAACCTCTAAAAAGTAGTTGAGTCATCCAAAACATACTCAAATAATCTCAAGAACTACTTTTTATTATCTTATAAGTCTCAATTATTTAATAATGAAATCAATTTAAGTCTTTTGTTCTACACCAAAATCAGTTACACAAAAATGGTAACATTATTCATTGATGATATTTTTATTATTTTTCTCAAATGAAAATAATAATAATTATTATTACACTATTATATAATATAAATAGTATCCTAAATTAAATTATTATTTTTTATATTCTAGGTTCAAAAAACACCTTCAATCACATTCATTAATTGGTATACACAATCATCTTTCATTTGTACGGTGGACTACCAGCCTACAAACCTATGTTATTCACTCTTCCATTGAAACTTCTAATGGTTTAAAATAATAGATAACATAAATATTTTTTATTATATATATATATGGTATTAATTAATTATTTATTATTATTTAATTTTTATTTAACACATAATTTCATATTTTAAATTTTTTCAGAATATGATAACATCATTTTTCGACATGTGGAAAACCGCCTCTTCAAAGGGATGTAAAACATTCACACCTAACATGGAATGTATAAAGGATGAGTTTAATTAAATATATGTTACATAAATTACATCAATATAATATTATTCACATAAATAAAATTAATTAAATATATCATTTCATTTTCTATAACACTTTATGACACACTCAAAAAGTGATAACATCATTCACAGATGTGTGGACTACCTCATCATCGATTCGATGTTATTCCTTTTACATCACAAGAATTATATGTATAAATATATATAAATAAATAACATGGAATTTTATATATAACTACTATTTGGTAAATATATATTATAGGTACATTTTTTCCCTAATGATCATTGGAAAATGGGAATGTTAGTCAGGTGTGCATACAACATACCATCTCTATGATTGTAATGTTAGTTAATTTTTAAAACCAATAATTAATGATATTTATTTAAATTATTATTAATAGAAAATATGATATTTATTTCATGATTATTATTATGGGTATATTTTAATAATTACTCTTTTGTACATTGTTGACCAACAAATTCATTTTTACATATAAACTGAATATGGTCAAAACATATAACATAAATATTATGGATTAAGTAATTGTATATAATCTTTTTAGAATTAAATTATAGTTAACAATAAAATTGGAAAGGGGTTTGAATAAATTTTACTATTAACATAATTTTATTATTTATGAATATTAAGGATAACCATGTCAATTTGGACTCAATGATACGAGGTTTCGTCTAAACATACATTCAACTGAGAATTATTTTTTTTCACATAGTTAATTTTATATGGTGTATAAAATGTCAAATGATTTTTTTACAATGAGTTTGATAATATAATTATATTAAAATATTTAATTGATTTTATTCTTTCATGGATACGATGATTCAAAATTTACTCATGTAGTAGGTGATTTATTAAATCAATTTCTATTAATTAGGATAGACATCAATTTCATTTGATATGTCATGACAAAAAAATGTGTAAAATAACCCCTGATTATATTATTTTTTATTGATTATATATTTTTTTGGATGTCAATTTATCAAATATAATTATTTCATTGATTTATTTTTACTCCAAGGAAAACATCCCTGTAAGGTTTTTTCTCATCTAAATTTTGTTTCAATGAAATATATTACATATTCACGACATATTTTTTTTATTGTGTATATACTACAAATGAATGTTTTTTATGATTATTATCATCAAATTTATGTTTTCTTACATATCATTTTTATTATATCTCTTTAATAGGGTTTACATTATCAATGCTACAAATGTGATTTTTGATTTTTTTTCATAATTTTTATTCTTTGAGTCATTTGTTATTTTATAAACAAATAATATTTTATAAGGTGTATATACTTATCCATTAACAAGTTATACAATTAATATTTTTATTAAAATGATATATTGTGTTTCTTTTAATTTTGTTCTATTAATTTGGTTAATGATTCAAATGTTTTAAAGTGGAATCAGACACTAATGAATAATTATTATTTTACTTGTTTTAGTAGCCTTTGATAGTCATTTCCATTCATCAACGTCAAAAAAACTTTTTATTACTTAGCATCCAAAAGGTATATTTTGTATTTATTTCATTTGCATTATTGATTTGGATGGATTATGTTTTTTTCAAATATATTTTAATGATACATTTTTCATTTCCATAAGTTGACTATATCCAAATGATATTGTTACAAAACCCTTTTATTTTACAAGAGTTGATTATTTTCAAATGATATTGTTATAGAACCCATTTCACTTCCATGGTTTAATCAAAAATAAATGAGATTTATTTGAAACCCATTTTTTCATGGTTTGATCAAGTCTCAATTATTTTTCATGGAACTTCATTCTTTTTTGTGGGTGAATCATGTTTTTAAAGAGATAGTTTTGAAACAAATTTCTATTAAATGGGATAATCATGCTTCACAAATATTTATTTGGAAACTATTTGTTTTCAATGGGTTATTAATTTTTTCAAATATAATATTTTGAAACCTATTTATTTTTCATTGGTTCATCATGCTTTATATAGAATGTTTTGGGACCCATTTATTTTCTATAAGATAACCTTGTTTAAAAGTTATTTTAGTAGAACATGTTTACATTTCAAGTATTAATAATGTTTTACAAAAAATAATTTTTGTCTCAACTAATTTTGATGAAATATGTAAGTATTATATTCTTATATATTATAAAATATTGGTTAACCCAGATAGTGATGAATGGTCCCGTTTTAACTTATATGATGGGTATTCCCAAATAGTGCTCTAATGCATTAGGTACTCTGGATATTGAAGACAAAAATATTGGGTATTTTATTTCTGAGGGTTCTTCAAGGGTGTAATAATATTGTATAAGGGTATTATGTGATTATGTTCCAATATACCAATTAATTTAATATATTCTTTCCTTGGGTTTTTGATGATTATTTTGAAAACTATTGATATCCCATTTCCCATGATTATCAATTATAAAGTCTTTTTCCATGTTTTCGTGATTGATTATACATTTATTTATGTGTATTAATATTCATATTTTATACACATTCATTACTATTATTTTATCATACACTTATTCTCTTTTTATTCCCAATAATGTCATTAATTTATTAATGATTTTATTTTATATTACTGGGAAATTGAACACATGATTTGTTTGTTTCAATTTCTCATGGTCTTAATGAATTATTTTGATCAATTTATTTTTACAAATTACATCATAAGGACAATATTTATGACCTATTTTGAAATAATAAAATTTGGGTTAAATGGAACAAATGTTCTTTTGTTTACATGATGAATTTTTATATAGGTGATTGTCTTAATTATGTAAAACTATAAACCAAAATGTTCCTCCATATTTTAAGTGATCCAATAATTCATTTTGATGATGTGAGGTTTTAAAGGAATAATTTGGGTTACCATTACTAGCATAATAGATATAAGTGTAAACATATGTATTTTAGCTTGGGGTCTGGTTGTGTAGATTCTAGGATGTTATTGTTATCCTTGGTGAAATAAAGATAATATTGATCTAGAGGATTATAGAATAAATAAATTCACATGAACATACAGATACAAAACTGACCTATGTATTCATACATAATATTTAATGAACCACCGATTTTTAAATGTGTATGGCACAAATGTTTTATGGGATAGAAGAGGAGTTTCATGATTTCTTCATGGGTAATATTACATTTATGTATTGTAATTTATGGTTTGTTTCCAACACCATGATTTTGTATTGGTTAAGTTATTTCAGAATATATAAGTGGAAAATATATATAATAGTAATTTATAAGTGATCATTTTAATTGTTCATTTACATCAAATTTTACAAAAGGTAAAAATAATTTATTCCAATAAAATAAAAATTTATCAAATAATATCAATAAAAAATTATATTGTTCTGAAATCTAGGATTCATATAATATTTGGTTTCATATCAATGATAATAAATTAATTTTTCTATATTAATTGGACACTCACTATTCTTTTTGTGAATGATGTAGAGTTTTTATTTTATGAATGATAAAAAGAATATTTTTTCCATCAAGGTCAAAAAAAATAATAACCAAAATAAATATAAACAAAAATATGGATTATATTTTTGAGAAAATGTGGTATATAAAATATAATAATAATTGATAATATACCTAAAAAATAGTAAACATGGTTTTTATAATTATCCATTATAAATATACCAATCTTACATTGGAAAATTTAAATTACAAATTGATAGAGAAGATTCTACATATTTTAATATTCTTCTACCTATTTTATTCCCTACCATATTTTCTAAATATAAATTTCACACAATGATCTTGAATAATTAATTAATTTGATGTCTATGAGTTATTATACACCACACGTGATTCAATGGATCATTTTTCTTTTGGAATGAGAAAAATATTACAATTAGATAACGGGGATGCAATTTTTAATGAATAATATTCATGAATGTATATACATTTTCTTGGTGGTGCATAATAAGTTTGAATCATTGGTATATATTTTTTTAACACATATATATTTAAAATATTATTTAAAGGCTACATGTAACTATCATGGGTAATAAATTAGTGATTATGGGACACTTTTTTATATTAAAATGTTTCTATAGATGCCGATAAATATGAAAATTTGTTTGAAAATGTGCTCTATTACATCCTCAATGATTTGGAAAATTGGGGTGATAAAACTAGTATATGAAGAAGGTAATTGAAATTTATATCATTACAAGAATGAATAATTAGTTGTGAAAATGGGGAAATACATAAAGGGGTAATTTTAAGACATATAAAACACAATTTATATTGTATCCATTTATATTGATGTATGAAAAATCAGATAACCTTCAAGTGGATATTTCCGACAAATCATATTAGGTGGTCTAAGAAATAAAATTTATAGAAGAAAATTATCGAATGAATATTATTTTTAAATTATATGAGCTCGATGAAATTATCAAGGATGCTACCTCTTTTTTTTCTATCTTCATATAAGAGAAATGGATGTTGTGTTAAGAACACATTAAAATAATGTAAATAACATTTTATATAATATACATTTATATAAATTAAATTCTCCTTTGTTTTTAGGTAATCTAAAATAACAATGATAAGGTTTTTTCGTGATAACAATAAGATTCCCTAATGCAACAATGACCATTAAAAAGAATATAGAACTGTACATGAATTCGAATTTCCATAACCATAGTCACTAAATTGATAATTATCATGTGGGGTGTGAAATTTCTCCTTGTTTTAACTATGTATAACCAATAATATTATATTATGATATTAAATAGAGTACTTAAAAACAAGAAACATATGTGTTCCTCCTTTAAATGTTTTATTCTATCATCTATGATTTTTTGAGAGGTTATAATATAAATTTTTGATTCCATGAATTTGTAATGGAGAACTCCTCTACCTCTTGCATGGATCACAATAACCCTATATATGAGATTATATTGAATAATTATAAATAATTCACAGGGGTTGAGATTGTTATAAATATTAATAGTAATGGTTAAAGGATAATAAAATCCTGAAACAAAATCTATGTATATCTACAATGATTCGTGAGGAGGGATTTTTTATTTTTTTTTAAATTTATTCCTCCCATTGTTGATATATGATACCACAAAAAAATTTATTTCCCTTAAATATGTTATACAATAAAACATTTTATAATAAAAAAATTACTTTATGGTTGATTAAATGATTAAAATATTTAATTTTTACCTCTGACTTTTTTCTCATTATGGTGAAATGGGATGTCTAGAAACATTTCACATGATGGGGGTATATAATATTTTAATCTGTCAAAACCCTTTCCACTATTAGACCCTAATTATTATCCCAATAAATCACCAAAATATATTACATCGATACATTTACAGCCTTTTCATAATTTCAATAGACATTAAAATGTACACCTTTTCCATCACTAGTTACTAAATTATGAGGCAACCAAACATAATATAAATAAATATATCATTATTTATCATTGCTACCTATATTATCTCAAGGGGAATTATATGGGATGCAACAATAATTTGAGTTACTTTGGGAAAAAGAAAAAGAAACATTATATTTTATAATATGATTTATCATTTCTGAAAAACATATCCAAAAAAGGTATCCTTCAAGATGTATTATACATAATACACCTATTCATTACTTATGTAATTAAAACATTAGAATAGGTTGACCATATACACTTATTAAGTGCTATGAAATAATGTATATCATTAATTTTAATAAATTTAAGAATAATAATGACTGTAAGGAATTTTACTTAACAATAATCAATTGAAATGGGAATGTAATCACTTTGTTATACTGAATATAATAATAATATAAAACATTTCATAAAACATTAGAATAATATAATAATATATAATCAAAGAAAATAATTATAGGCTATAGATTTATAGCATAGTAATGTTGAATAAAAATATGTATATAAAATCTTAACATACGTTTATGTTAATCACTAGTATATTTATATTATATTAGAACATGGTAACCATCTATGTACCATAACATAAATTTATAATCCATTAACTGATGTCCCTTAAAATAAAATCTCATGATTTTGAATGATTTTCCATTTTAATTAATGAAATATATATTTATAAGATATTCTATCACGTAATTATAGATAAACATATGTGTAAGTGATTGATTTTTACACAACCATTTTAATTTTAAT
Source organism: Viscum album (assembly GCA_963277665.1). Classification (NCBI taxonomy): domain Eukaryota; kingdom Viridiplantae; phylum Streptophyta; class Magnoliopsida; order Santalales; family Viscaceae; genus Viscum; species Viscum album. The sequence goes on along the minus strand of OY728157.1, from coordinate 163,473,316 downwards.
TCTTGTTGTGTTATGGAATTCCATTGACATTTAGATGTTTTTTGTGGGTTCATAGAGATTTTGGATTGATTTCTTATGGAATTTATTCCTAAATGTTTTATTTTGGGAAGGGGTTTTTATCCTAGTGTGACAATGTGTCATGGTATTGAGATAATTCCATGGGATGTTTTTATAATTATGTCTTAGGGATGATGTATAGTCAAGGATTCGTTATCATTATTCATCATGTTAAGGGTCATGAATGAAATTTTTGAAAGGGGAAAACCATTCTACCTTGGTATGATGAATTCATATTGATTTTTTACCCTCACATATTTCCCCATCCACACTACCTATTCATGGTGTGAAATATGTTTATGATTCCAAAAAGACTTGAAGGTCATGTTCCATGATTATAAAACTTTAGGTTTCATTATACTTTCATGAATAAGATATATTTTAATCATTGCCTATATTTATTCCATATGAGGAATAAGAGTGAGAATCATGACATTACTTCGATGAGTTTCAACATTTTCAAATTATATCATTAATGAAATTATGATCTACCATGTTTCAATTTTTGAAACATTCATTGACCAAGATAAGAGGGGGAGATCAGGGAATATTATTCCATGAACATCAAACATGTTCCCATTACATTTTGACAAATCCTAGTGGTTATGTGATTTTATTATTACCTAGTTTATCTATATATTTAATTTTTATATCTTTTTTCATTTAATTTAAAACTACTTATATACATCCCAAGAATGTTATTAAATATTTCTTACATACATTGGACTCATTTATTTACATGTAATACATTGTGTTTTAAAACTAATAACTACTATCCAATGTATCCCTGTTCCTCATTTATTTTAATCCAATAAAAATATACTCTATCATTCTAGTCTATAAGAGTTTCATTCTCTTGATTTTTTCATATTGTTATTAATTATTAATGGCAGAATCATTATTGGATCTGGGTGATAGGTTTCATTGATCAATTATGAGGCTTTGTATTTGAGTTATTTTAACTACATCTCATTGTACATGGTTAAATGTAGATTCATCATATCAAGGATGGGATTTGAATATGTAAATTATAAAAATTAGATAAAAATACAATATTTATTTATTTTTAATTAATTGGATAATAAAAAAAATTATAAATGAATATTGTAATTTATTATTAAATAAATTAATCTTAATGATTTACTTTTCCATGTGATTATGATATTATTTATAACAACTCCTCAAGACATTCCCTAGATGATGTGGTTATGAATGTTTTTGAAAATAAATGATTTTATTTTATTTTATACATTAAAAAATACTATTAAAAACATTAAGAAGGAATGATATGAAGGATAAATAATGACTCATTTATTATTGTTGTCATCCATCCTTTGAAATAATTTATATCACAAATGTTTCTATAAGAATATAATTTGGTTTATTTTAACTTATACTAATTACTCTTATATTAAATTTAAATTTAGAATATTGTATTATTATAATATATTGATTGAATTAAGGGGGAATGATATACTTTTATTTACAAAATCAATACAGATTGATAAAAACATTTATGTCATGATGTCTGTAATCATTATTACATGGATTAATGTATTAATTATTTCTCATTGACATTTATATTATTGAAAATATTATTTTAAACAATTTATTTATTCTAGAATATAGTTAATTTCTATGACTTATAAATTTAGAGTAGTTTCTAGTTAATACAAAGAGAGTGGAACTATTTTGATATCATTATGGCTGAATATTAAATGAGGTTGATGGTGGAATCATAATAATTGTAAATAATGTTTTTAGTGACCATATCATCACAACTAGATCTAATTATGATCCCTACATCATAATTTTTAATATTAAATGTTAAATTCTTATTTCATTTCATGTATATATTTTTAGTGGGAATTATTGTGTAACAGTAACCCAAAAATTATAGATTGCTATGTAATTAAAGAATTGATTAAATGATAGTGTTTATTGGTGAAATAAAGATTAAAAGAGAATGGGGATAGGATATAAAATTATACTTTCCTAATAAAAGTCTATATAATTTAAATGATTAATTTAAATATAAACATATAATGAATCATTGGTTATTACAAAAACACGAAAATTTGACTGAAACTAAATCGTAATATTGTATTGAACAATCATTTTTATGAACATACAATGTATTATATTCCTCGATTTTTGTGATGATATATTTCTTGTAATCCAAGAAACTACTTATAATTGTAAACAATGGTATAATAGTTTTCTTTAGATTGAATTTAAATTAAAATATTCAATGTGATGTCTTATTTCTAACTTTCATGTACTAATGAAAAATTAAAAAAGAAATAAACACATTTTTACTTTTATTTTAGAATTTATCCAAATATATTAGTAATTTACTATATTTATGGCCAAGGAATCTCCATTTACCACTCTCTCATCTGAAGATATAAATATATATTGGAAGATCCAAGATATATTGTTTTACAATTATATATTATGTACACATACAAGCTATAAGGGATATAGGATTATGAAATACATGTATAAATTGGTTGGGGAAGATTATGGTTAAACATTTAATTTAAATAATTTTTATAATTTTTATAGTTATATTATTTTTATTTTTACATAATATGTAATATATTAATGTATACTTTGTATTTATATGTGATGTAATGACTAGAGATCATGAAATTTAACTATACTAATATAATAGAGTTTTTAGTGTGATTTTTTAGAAATGGTTATGATGTGTTTTCAAAAGAGTGAAATTTTACTTATTTAGGGTAATATATAACATAGAAAGAATATGGTTGGGATTATTTTTGATGGTCTTGCTATAATTTTTATTTGGTATAATTTTTTTGTCTGCACTCCTTTGATATGATATTACATTTTTTTGTATTACATGGTGAAGAAGAAAAAGAGATTAGGAGAGTAAAGATGAAATTATTTAATTGATGGTTTGATTTCAATATTTATCAACTAGTTATTATTTACTCTTATTCTATATTTTTTAAATATTAATCTAAGAGTATTTAATTTTATATAAATTTGTACTGATTCATATATTTATACAAATATATATATATATTTTTGTGTGTTTGTGTCCCTAATTTTGTGTGTTCTTCAATAGTGATTTAGTTATAGTGCTATGAAATACTAGCTCATAATGGTTGATGGAGGGATTAAAATGTTCATGCTATCTAATTTAAGATTTATTTATGGAATTTAGCATTTGTTCACTCATTTTATATTAATAGTTTTATAGGGTTTTGTTGATTCATTATTTTATATTTTTTATGTTGGATCATTATCATTTATGATAAATTTGGTTGTAATATATTATATATGTATTTATTTTAAAACAAATGTTCTAGTTTATATGTCATTGTATATTTTTGGTTATCATTTAAGGTCATTCATAATTTCATTGTCATCCTTGATGGGGAATAATAGGGAATGTCATGAATAAAATGGTACTATATCATTTGGTTGTGAGATATGATGGTTCATGTGATGATCACATATTCATTCAACGATTTCCTTAAATATTTTTTGTTTTTGATTCTCACAAGCACCCACATTTGATTAACTAATGAAATTACATTCAGTAAATTATAGGATATAAAAATTCATTGAAATATTTATTATTGAATTATAATCAAAAAAAATTTCTACAATGTATATTCGTTGAACTATTAAAAATGTGTCATTATCATATTCCGGAAACACTTTCCTCAACCCCACATTGCTAAGAATAAAATAAGGAAGAAACCCTAAATTGGGAATAGTTTGTACAAATAATTATCCCTATGCTTGTTTGGAACCCAATGTTTGAGATAGAGGAATGTTTGGTTCATCAACTCTTTGTTCAAATGCAACCCTACGTTTGAGGAAGCAAACACATGTTACATCAACCCAATGTTATATGTTTTATTCATTAAATTAAGGAACCCTAAGTTTGAATATTTAATAATGGAGTTTTAAATGAAATATATTATCCGAAATTTCTACAACAGTCTTGAAGGAAATAAATATCGAATCAAATATGTTTTTATCCTATTCAATGGCACATTATGATTATTTAAAAATCCTAGAATTAAATAGAGTTAAACATAACTATTCTAATGGGATATTATTACAATGTTGAATGAATTTGAATTAAAATATTCATGATTTACTTTTCAACATTCATGGAGATGGTTTTAATGGAAGTTGTTTAACCTTATGTATTAATATGGCGATGTTATTTATTTTATATGTTTATTTATTTAACTGTATTCATAAACAAAAAAATTTGTTTGCTATTCTCTTTAGATCTACAATTCTGTTACATACATGTTTAGATCTATCTCATTTACTTTAGGATGTTTCAATCACTATTACATTGTTTATTTTTCTATATTCACATGTAAGAACTATGAATAAATTGATAAATACATATTTTTGATAAAGAAACACTTTAGAGATATTCATATTTAACTATTTGTACAATGTTTTCATTATAAAACATTGAATTAATTATATGGAATCATTGAATATCTATATGCTATCATGATAAGTTGAAGATTTTATTTCATCAATATGTTTCTTCTACAAGTTGTGAAATTTAACTCTTAAAAACAGAAAAATAAAATTCTTTTGATTTATTTGAGTTTCAGATGCTCATCCTCAGTAATAGTTAAGTTTCAACTTATTGTACAAAGATTTTGATATATTGTTCCTTGTAAGTGAACCAAAAATATTTATTATGTATTTTATGGTGTAAACTTCCTACACATAGTTGTTTATTTTGAATGTATTAGGATAATAAGACCTATTGATTATTACCAAGCTTATAGAGTTGGTCATTGATGTAGTGGACTAAGGAATATTTGTCCCATTAACCACTATACATTGACATGTTAATTTTATTTAGTTATTTTCACTACATTCTCATTTATGAGGGAAAAATAAAGTAAAATTGCTTTACAAGATATTTCATCTAAATCTATCAACGTTTTGAAACCCAAAATTCACCCCCATGTTGTGTATTCATCTTCATTCTATCAACATCGACCTAAAATTAGGTGTTAAAGGTAGGTATATTTTGGTATATTATGCTTTTCTATATTAAATATAATCATTTTTATGTGAAGGTTATATAGATTATTTAATACTCTCTATAAATTATGAGTTCATGATTCAGACAATGACATCGTAAATGGAAGATTCTAGACAAGATTTGTTAATGATTCATGCTCCATTGTTTAATGGTAATAATTATGGATGTTGGAATCCACATAAGATTATTTATTTTAAAAATCATGGAATAAGGGTTTATATAATAAATGATAAATCTTATGAGATTCCAAAAGAATATAGTTAATATTTGATAATTAGTCATAAAAAAGAATATTATCTCAGTTCAAAAGCAATGAATTCTATTGTGTCAAGTTTGAGAACTTGAGAATTAAATTGAGTTTTTTAATTTTATACATCATATATCATGTTAAAAAACATTACTATTACCTTTGAAGAAACTAACACTAGTCGAATATTAAGATACACCAATAAAGAGGTAATGCTTTACACAATAAGAATGGATGAGTATGAAACTATAAATCAAATGGATAAAATGTTGACATTGACTTTAAATAATGATTCTTCTCTTGGAAATTAAATGTCACAATTACATAATTCATTAATAGTATGTAAATTACTACCTACTAAATGGAATAAAATATATAATGTTATATGAATGTCTACATCATCAAAGAATTGGAAAATGAAGTACTTGGTTAAGAAATTGAGGATGTATGATGTCGACACGTATGTTGAAGTTAAAATTTTAAAGAAAAATGAAGAAGAATGTCTCATGAAGAAAAATGATGAATCAACTAATTCAAATTTTATATATTTTGATGAGAATATATTTTATCATGTTAAAAAAATTTAAAATATTTACACAATGAAAGAGAAAGGAACTGATGTTGGTAGATAATGTGAATACAACGAAAAATCTCCTAGAAAAGGTAAAAATTGTTTACTCAAACATTAAAAGAAATATAATTATGAAAAAATGTCAATAAAGATATTAATCCTAAATGGATTAATACTTCTAGTAAACATATTGAATCTTCTACAAATTTGGATGATGACTGCATAGGTATATATCTAATGAAAGATACTGATGAGATAAAATACTCTTACTCTCAAAACATTACTTTTGAAAAACATTCTTATGATGAGTTAAATATTTGTTGTTTTATGTTACAGGAAAAATATATATCATTAATAAAATAATATATAAAAAATAATAAATCTTACGATACTTCTCTATAGGAGAAATTAAAATTTTCAAGGTTAATTATAGATTTTAAATCAAATGCTTCTAAAATATATTGTGATTTATATAAAATTCATATAAAAAATTAACATCCAATGTTGAGGATTTAAAAATATCATCTACTATGTTAGTAATAAGTTAAAAATATTCATATAAAATTCATGGAAAAAATAAAATATTTAATGGAATATTTGGAATATACAGTAATTCTGAAATACTAAATCATAATGAAAGTTATTTTTTCATGGTTTAAATATTAAAAACATGTCTACTATAAAATGTTTCAATTATAGTACAAATGGTCATTATGAAACAAATTTTGGTTCTAGAAAACTGAAAACTTATGGTGTTAAAAGTACTTATTTCCCAAAATATTTGTTAAATAGTATAATTCCTACTAAAAAATGTATAGATACCTAAATATTTTATTTCTAACATAACTCGACCTAAAACTTACTAGTACTAAGAATCAAAATATTTTATAATTTTTTGGGAATGTATAACACCCCAAACCATCCATCCAAATAAAATTTTTATTCAATGATAGAAAAAACATGAACAATAAAGAAACCCTAGTCTTAGGGAGGTCTAAATTAGTGGAGGCTAAGGGAATCCCCTATAATCAAATTAATACCCTATAGTTTCAATAAATAAATAGTAAGGAGACTAGTGTTGTCGGAGCTCTGTTTCTCCAAATTAACCATGTGATACGTGACCTTATTACCCTTGTTCCATGTGTGGTTTACTTGGATATTATTACAAAGAGGGTCTATACATTTTCAGACGTGGTAGGATATGGACTAGGGAGTGGATCCTTTACCAAGTAGAGAATCATGATAAATCAAGAAGTATGTCTCCTCATGAGTTATATCCAGATTATCTTGAATGCAGAGGGTGATCCCGGTGAATATAGACCTGGCCTCAACCAAGAGGTTGGTACCATTTCCAAATCACTGTGTGAAGGATAACACCACCCCCCCAGTTCCATAAACCACTCCCCCTCCTTTCATAAAAACCATTTTGAGAGACCCACCTTGGTTCAGTTTATAACCATTTCCAAGAAGTTTCTAGCACATTTATTTCCCCTATATTTTGTCAAAGACGGGTAGAGTAGAGGGGGTACTAAAGTGAAGAAGACTGGACGACGGATATTCCCTCAATTATTTGATGAGGGAATCAAAATATATCAGCAAGAAATGATAATTTTCATGATGGAGCTCACTATAGGAATAGATCCTTCAAACATCACATGTTTTCTAGCATTTCAAATGCAAAAGATCCCTGCACTAAATATCATATAACGTGCTATCTATTCCTTCTCGGAACCAATCGTGAAATATAACCATATTTCAAATAAAGGATCATCATTATGATCATGAGATGAGGACCCTATAATGCCTCCAAAAAATTCTACACTACATGTGCACATTCCCCCTAGAAGAATAAGTTATGTGTACTCTCGTCTTCCCTAGTGTGTAGTAGTGTCACCTTGAAGCCAGGATTATTACCAACATTTTGATATTCTCATCCATAGGTAATGAAATGTTCCTAGTGTACCATGTTATGAATTATAACTTCACTGGGATCTTGTGAAACCACGTTGTTCCCTTCCAATCATCCTGGTGATCCTTCTCTAAAATAATCCTACGAAACTATATAGTGTAAAATATACTCATAGAAGGAGTGAACACCAAAATATCCGATTCAAAAATGATCTCAATGGACTTGAGAAGATCTTCCTGATCCTTATCCAGAACAGATTTGGTAAACATGGGATATTGGTTCACTTCATTCACTGTGATTAAAAGATAGGGGAATCCTGGGAAAGCAAGAATCGATCCATCCCAGTTTCTGTTCCAGAAAATAATATCCTATGTGCCAATAACCCATCGACTGCACTATTGAAGAGTCTGAAACGTATAGATATTCTACCATATGAGGGAAACATAACCTTCAATATCCTCTACACATACCTCACAAATATAAGACAAGGACTTACCTCATAAGGTGCGCTCCTCAAGAATTTCCAACGCGATCATGGAAAGCATACAATGAATTATGATCTAGAGACTCCATACATTTATCCCACAATCATGAATGGATCTCTCTATCCTTCCCCACAAATACCAATGTCTCTTTCCATATAACTGTGCATCCCAGAAAAATCTACATAAGACCTTGTCTATGTTGTTAATCAATCATTGTGGAACATTGTAGGAAGCTAACACATGAATGGGTATGGGAGACAGAATTCTATTAACCAAAGCCATGTGACCCCCAAAAAAAGGTATAGATTTTTCAAATTATGGAAACAATTATTTGTCCTACTAAAAAGATGATCAATGTGTAGAACCCGTTGTCTACTTGTGAAAATTAAAATTCCTAGGTACTCCATTGGAATAAATCCAAGCTGCATGTCCAGACATCTACAAAATATGACACCTACCACAAAATTCTATTGTGGGTGATGAATATGCTATTATTGGAATTACTATTTACTTTCCCACTCAATTACAATATTCATCAAGAATTTTCTTTAACCCATGAACTGAATCCCTACCAATGTTTGTTATGATTATGATATAATTAGAAAAAATAATAACAGAGACTATATGGATGTTCATATTCCTCTTGAAATGAATGATAACTCCTTGATATAGGCCTCAATTAATAATTCTACTAAACGCAACCTCAATTTGTAGTCATTGTGTATGTTGAGGGAGTTCTGAAATTTGGGAAGAGGTTATATGTTCCATCAGTACCTAAGACAAAAAGGGCACTATTATATGATGCCCAAAGCTCTTATTTCTATATAGAGCATGGTGGTACTATGATGTATAGAGATATAAAAGAACATTTTTGGTGTGTTAACATGGGGTGAGGAATTACTGACTATGTGTCAAGGTGACCAATTTTTTCACAAGTGAAGGCCAAGAGAGAACATCCTAGAGGGGTTATGCACCCTATACCTAATACTAAATTGATGATGGATGACATTAAAATGAATTTTTTCATAGGACTATTGAGGAAACCTAGAAGGAATGATCCAATATGGGTAATTGTGGATCGTCTCACAAAATCAGATTATTTCTTTCTTATAAGAGAGGATGAACCAGTTGAGTGCCTGGAAAGAACATATATTAATGAAGTTTTAAGACTTCAGGTGCACCTCTTTCTATTTTGTTCGATTGAGATCTCTAGTTTACATCAAAATTCTGGAAATTTATCTAAAATGATTTGGATACTAAGATTTATATGAGTACTACGTTTCACAACCAATCCTACAGATAGTCTAAAAGGAATATTCAGATACTAGAAGGCATGTTGAGATCATGATCTCTTAATTTTCATGTTTTGTGAGATCAATAATTTCCTTTAGTAGAATTTTATAACAATAATATATTCCATTAAAGAATTAAAATGGTAACATATAAATAATTATATGGTAAGATGTTTTGAACCCTAACTTGTTTGGATGAAGTTGGAGAGAGGAAACTTATAGGCCCAAAACATATAGAAGAGACAACTACAAAATTTACACAAATTAAGGACCATAATAACGCAGCCCAATGTATAAAAAAGAGTTATGCATACACCATGAGAAAGGATTTATAGTTTCAAGAAGGATATCATGTCTCTCTAAAATTATCTCTGTGGATGGGTGTCATAAGGTTCAGTAAGACAGGATAACTGAGCCGTAGGTACATCAACCACCCAAAATTATAGAAAGAAAATGAGATGTAGCTTACTATTTTGTAATGCCACCAAGCCTCTATAATACTAATATTGTTTCCCATGTTTCATTGTTAAATAAATACTTACTAGACCCAATGCATGTACTCACCTATGAAGAAATAGAGCTAGAACCAAATTTATCATACAATGAAGAGCCTATCGAGATTCTTGATATAAGGGAGAAGGTATTGAGAAATTGGTAAACATGAATAGTAAATGTTATATGAAGAACCCATAAAATAGAGAACGAAATGTGGGAACTTGATCTAGTTATGGAGAAGAACCACCCAAATCATCTTAAAGGGTTTTATACAAGAAAAACATCCCAGATGAAATTTTGGAAGGTGGGAAAAAATAGCACCCCAAATATTTTATGGTATGTTTCTCTTAAATACATTCTATTAAATAGATAGAATATATATCATAAAAAATAATTATATTTGAAGTATGACTTGGTTATTTCATAGATAGTCATAACATTTGCATTAAACTTATATTTTCTACTTCTGTGTTCTGAATTAAAAAAAAGGCATTCACGGTTGAAATCAGTGTGATATTTGGATCTAATAGTATCAAAAAAATATTCAATGAATAGTAACATAACATTATGAATAGTACCATACCCTTATGAATAGTAACCTACGCATATAAATTTTAATTTGATCATTATAAATAGTAACCTTACACGTGAATGTATAAATAAATATAGGCAACTTAAAATGAAGATGAATATTTTATGTTTTTGTATTTTTGATTAAATAATGACTTTAATTACATTTTAAATTTATCATATTTAGAAAATTATTTTGAAAAAAATGGATTTCATTTTTGGATTCTACACATAGAAAAAATTTTACGGTGATTTTTTAATATATTTCTGAAATACATAATCTTTTAGTGAATAGTAAAATTTGAAAATTTATGAAATACGATAAATAAATGAATTCATGCATCATGTTTGAGTCATGGATGATGTAAATAGACATTGGTACCAAATCAAATGCACATATTACTAATTTTGGTCATGGAGTCGTCAACATTTCTTGTATTAGTAAAAAATAATAAATTGATGATTAATATATTAAGAAAACCCTCCTCCCCTCCACTATATAAACCACCCATAACCCCCTCTCCCTCCCACAGCACCAAAGATTTTAATTATACCTACATTAACCAAAATATACATCCCATGCCCTATTCTCACTTCCATTATCTGATAGTCTCACCAAAAGACCAAAAAACAAATTCCATAAGGAGATTTCAAGGAGGATCTCTCAAGAGGTGAACCTCTAATCCTTTTTCTTTCAACTTCTTTTACAAGTTCTATTATTTTGTTGCACTCTCCTTATATACCCTAATACAAATGCAATTATTATTCTATTAACATAAATGAAATATATATTTTTTATGTTAACGGAATATTTTATCCTCTTCTCTAATTTCCCCCTCCTCTTATACTAAAAATGGAAACACCATCCGAGATGTGTTAATTTATAACATTCAAGGCCGACATGTTTTCAATTTCTTCTAAAATCTTATATTGGGTTCATGAAACCATTTTTATGGTTGAGAAAGATCATTATATATGTATTTAAACTTTTTGGTGTTTTGGAATCCTTACACACTCTTAATATATAATAAAAACACAAAAAATGTTCATTGTGCCAAAAATAACCATGTTAATCAAAGTGTTTATCATTAATTTTTTTCTAATGATTCATCATCCTAGTATATAACCAAAATACTTATAAGATAATTTATATCTCTATAATTTCACTAATAATATATTTTAATAAATCTATATGTTTATCCACATTTCAAATGAACTTCCATTCTTAAATATAAGTAAATCGATCATGAACACCATTGACGAAAATGCCTCCAAAACAACAAAATAGAAACTTCTTAAACCTGTCAAAAATTCCATGAATTAAACTAATAAGGTTATAATAAATATATTACATGTAGTGTATGTTCTATATTTTTTAATTAATTAAGCTAAATTTTATTATTCTGGTCATTAAGATCAATCAAAGACCACATTCGGGCATAAGGTAAGGGGTTTCTCATCTCACTTCTATTTTAGTAATATTTCCACTGTTTGCAACCTATTTATTGTATGTGGTGTATTTTTTACTACCATTTTATATATGATATCATGGTTCATTTTTTATTTATAGTTTTCTATGATTCACTTAATTTTTATTAACATTATTGGGTACAATTTTGTAAGGGGATTTGTTTCAGTTTCCATTTTATTGTGATTTACTTGATATTGTGCACCTAATAATTTTTATGCGATGTAACTACTAACCCTTTGAGATCAATTTTCATTTTAAATTGTAAATATATTATATATCCATATTCTGGTTTCATCGATATGTGTATTTTCTTAATCTTTCTACCCTTTTAAATATAATGTTTGTTTAGATTGTTGTCTTAACTATGGAAATATTGATGAATATATATGGAATACTCTATACATATATTGAGAAGGAATATTGTAATTAAATTAAATATAAGTATAAATAATTATTTAGATTTAAATTTATGGGTGGGGTCCACTATAGCCACTCGATACATCTACAGGTCTCATGAGAAAAATCTGTTAGCGAAAAACAATTTGAGTTTGTTTCTAAAACAGAATCAGATGGGTACCTACCCACAGACATAAACTGTTTCAATGTTATAGTGGTATCATGTGAAATATTCATGAAATCTAATTAATAATAATTTTATTTATTCATTTTCAGTTATTACTATCCAGGAGGTCATCACTATGAAAAAATATATTGAGGTAGTTCAATTCTAAGTTTATTAATGGTGCGTTTTTCATTTATTCACCATGAAATATTGACTATGCCAATTTTTTAATGATTCAATTATTATTTATTTGTTTGTATGCTATTTCTAACCCTTAGAGATCATTTCATCTTACCCCTTTCATTTGGTTACATTCAATAGGTTATTGAAAGGAGTCCATTTATTGAGTTCTATGAGATGTTGTTTTTTAGTTTTTATTATATAATATATTTTTTACTATTACTAATGTATTATGAGTTACATGTATGTATATAGTTTCTTAAATTCAACAAAACTAATAATTACTTTGATATTTAATTCCCTGTAGTCATTCCAATGTAATAAGTAATGCACCGAATCCGGGCTTCTAGGGTGGGGGTGTTACAATTTATACTAGTGATCTATATCGTTAAATATTTAAGTGGTCGGTCAATGGATATGTTTTAATGTATAAATTTAAGGAGTGACCAACTCTACATTTGTTCGTTTAAAAAAAAATCCTCATTACTAATGTTACTATTCCATGAATTATTTTATTTTAATATATGTATATATTTGTTAAATTATTTGTGTTATATAGAAAAATAATGTTATTTTAAAATGTTTAATAAAAATTTATTATTTATAATTAAAATCAATATTTGGTTAGTATTATATATATATATTATTATGTTAGATACAATGTTAGAAAATATATTATTTTTTATTAAATTTTGATAATTAATTTTTAGAAATAATTTATATTTTATTCTTAAAATATTATTTTGTTATACCATCAAATAAAAACACTTCTTACATAATGTGCCTCTTTTGAGATGATTTTTTCAATATTTATTATCTCAATAAATGAAAAAATTTGACTGTATTTTCATAGAACAAAACATTTCATCTTTGTCATAAAATATTTTTAATATTTTTAATTATTTATTGAAAATATCATGTATAAAATATTATTAGAAACTAGTCATATAAAAATAAAAATGTCAATTATTTCTATTTCATAATTGTTTTCTCACAATAAGACATAAGGCAATCCTTTCAACCCATTGAATGAATAGTAAGCCTCATTTTTTGATGTATCGTGTGCGAAGACTTTTGAAAAAAATAGGGAACATCATATATTTTAATAAATATTTGTTTCTTCACATCAAATATCTTAATAAAATATTCTATATATATTTACCATTTTGAATGAAAAAAATTAAGCTAAAGGCTGAGATGGGTGGATCTAGAAATTTGTATTATGATCTATAGAATGAATTAAATTGAAAAGTGGTTTTTTATTTTTTTATAAAGGGATTAAAAGAATATTAAATAATGTTTTATCTCATAATAATATTTTAACAAAATCAAAATAGAAAGACTAATTCAAATGGATCTTCTTATAAAAAAATCTATTAAGAATCTGGATCATAATAAACTAATGTTTTTTGGTCGAGCAGTTTTCATATTCATCCTATAAAAGAACAGAAGATGTTCAAAATACATTAGAATAATTTCCATGAATTTTCAATGATTAGAGTAATCAAATCATAGTTTTGAAAGTTTAGAGTAATAGTATACTTTTTCTTAAACAATTCATTTTAATTCTATTCGTATAAAAATCAATGTTTTAAACTATACTTAATTATATTTTCTATGTGAGTAATAGTTCAAATAGGTGATTTTTAATTTATTTTTATTATTATTATGAAATAATGGTCCTTATTTTTTTTATTTATTTATGTAAAAATATTGTTAAAATAACTTTATATTATATTATTTTAGGGGAGATTTAAAATATAAAATAATTTAATTCTTTAAATATCAAGGTTTCTATTTCTTTTAATCTTTTTAAAATAATTATTATTGTTTGGGGGAGTTAATTACTACTCTTATATTTTTTATTTCACAAAAAGGGGGAGAAGTTTAATGTTTTAATTTTATATTTTTTATCTCGTTCAGAATGTTTGATATATTTATTCATTGTAATATTCTTACAAATAATAAAAGTGGAGATGTTTATAGTTCTTTAAAAGTGGACTTATTTATAGGTTAACATAACGTGTTTATCCTTATTTGTAAAAATTTTGTTTCTTTATTTCATTTAATATATGAGAATATTTAATCCTTATTTTGGGGGAGAATTTTTCATTATAGCAGAAATATTATTCAAAGTGAAAAGTGAAAAAATTTCCATTTTCGATAATTTTTTTTTGACATTTTATTTATTTCATTTATGAGTTTTCCGATCATTAAATTGATGGGATTGTTTATAATGTTTTAATTCAATAATTACTTTATTTTATTTTTAGTTTCAATGCTTAGAAACCTCCACATTTGTTTGACCACTTTAATTGACTTATGTGAATATCCGTAAAATAATATTTTTTGAATTATTTATTCTTTAATTATATTAGAGAATTTGATCTACGGGTGTTATTTAGAATTCATATTTATCATATTCTGGAAAAATTATTATCGAAACCACATTAGATAGTGTTATTTAAGGAAGAAACAATACATTTTAAATATCATATGTGTATAATCAACCCAAAATTTATTTTTAACACAACATTTGTGAATGTTGAAAGTATGGTTCATCAACCCTACTTTCTGAAACAAACCAATGTATGGGGAAAAATTTTTTCTACATCAACCCTACTTGGTTAATCACCCCTATGTCATGTGTTTCTTCTTCTTGTGAAGGAACCCTATGTATGACTATTAAATGATAGAGATTTAAATCTAATATATTATCTATGATTTCTACAAAAGTCATGATAGAAATAAGGATAAATTAAAAGATATTTTATGACAAATTCAATGGATCATTGTGATGGTTTTAAGAGTCTCGTATTTAACAAATGAAAACGATACAATTCATAAGGGATGTTATGACTCCCTAGAATGATTTTTCAATTCAAATATTCATTATGAATTGTGCATTATTTATGGATCTAGTATGACATGGATCTGTTCAAACATCTAAATAAATATGAAGATGTTATTCATTACATATGTATGTATATTTATACATATTCATATATATAAAAGTGGACTGACATTGCCTGCAGATATTCAATTTGGATACATGCAAGTTTTGTTCTATCTTATATACTAGTTTCTATTGTTTTTATTACTACTGTATTTAATTTTAACATATTCCCATCCACGAATTAAGAAGCATTTAAAAAAAGTAGAAAATATACTCATTGGAGAAATTTTTATTTAAAAAAATGTATATTTTATTCCTTGTTGTTGTGTGAATAAATCCTCTTTAAACATTAGAGATCAATATGTTTTCATGTTATGTTGATGATTTTTTTTCACATGTCAGTTGTTGCTAGAAAAAATGAAGCATAAATAAAAGAATCAAATAAATAAAACAGTTTTTATTTATTTGAGTTTTGGATTCTCTTAGTTAGTCATGGTTATGTTTCAGCTTCTTGTACTATGATGTGGATATTTGGTACCTTGTAAAAGAACCAAAAAAATTTGTTAAATCTTATAAGGTGTTAACTACTTTAACTCAATTAGGGATTTTGAAGGTCATGGGAAAATAGAATCCAGTGAGTATCACTAACTAATGAAGTTGAGCGTCGATTGAGTGGAGTTAGGGATCTTTCTACCTGAACTATTATACTTTTTTGTATTCATTTCATTTTTTTCTACTCACTCATTTTTTAGAGAAAAGGGATGGATCCCTACCTCTAAAGAGTGGTGTTTTTAAGTTTTCAATGTTTTGAAGACCATAGTTCACCCATCCTACCATGACCTTATCCTGGTTATATCTATACAAACCTAATATCATGGAGACAGAATCCAATAATAATTTCATGGGTCATTTGGTGGTATAATATTACTTTATCATATTACCTTATTGAATAAATGTACTTCAGATAATTCATGGGCGATTTTATCTCATATTGACTGATAAAATTTTTTATAGCACTACATGTTATAAGAAAATATACACAACAAACATGGTAAATCCTTTTTGATGATTCTTCATCTTTATTTTATAGACCTATAATCTAATATTGAGGATAATGTGAAATATGATAATTCATTTTCAAACATTAATATGGAATCATAATTTTTATTTAGAAAGTACACATCTTTTTATTCTTTTACAAACACGTATATATGTTGGTCAATTTTATTGTATGCCTTTTTACCATGGTTTTAAATAGGATACATAAATTTATCATTGGAGAGATCATATATAAAATGAATATTCATATAGTGTAATACACGTTGAGTTATAAAATATTTAATAAATAATTTAAGAGTGATATGTTTATAATTAGGTTCCCAAAGACTAGATGTATGAGGTATTAATTTCATAATGATTATTCCATACTAGAAATGATTATTAGATTTAATTATATATAATTATGTTTTGAGAATATATTAAACATTGTTTGGTTTTATTACATGGATACCATGAGTAGTTATTAATACCTTGGGGGAAGTTTTGTGGTTAATTTTATTTTGTGTTTCTTTTTTCAAATATGATTATGATACAAAAGTGCGATATAAATTCTATTCACCATAGGGTTTATAAAATATGGTAGTTTGGGGTTCTAAATTAGATAATACTATTTAAATTCTAATTCTTCAAGATGGCCTAATAGGATAGAGTATTGAGTATTATTGTTTCACATTGTCCAAATTTATAGATTCAATTCATCTAATTCATGTTTTTGACATTCCATAATGTGTTTAAAAAGGTTACAGTTGTATGGAAGATGTTTTAACTATAAAAATATATATAATTGGGGAATTCCTTCATTAAAATTTTAAGACAATATATTTGATTATATGTTCATAGAGTCCATGTCAATTGTAAATTATGATGTCAAAGACATGTATTAAACTTCATTATTCTAATTTCAATAGATATTTAAGTTTTGGTTCACTATTCCATTACCAAAAAATGATTTATTTTTTTATAAGGGTGATTTACCTCAGAATCCTATGATTTGTAACATCCTAATTAGTATATGTATATTTGGATTACCTTTTCTTATTCATACATTACAACAGAATCCTTATAGGAGGAAAGAACATAAGATTACAATAAATATTGTTCACCCATTAGAAGAAGGATAATGTAGAGAAAAATAATATTTTCTCCTCATCATAAGGAAAATAAGTAATTTTTTAGCAAATATGTGGATGACATCAGGAAAAAAGAGGAAATGTATTTGTATACAGGATGATGTACAATATTTAGTTCCCAATGATTGGATATTGTAATATCATTTAAGGCCCAATCTATCTATTTTTTATAATGCTATATTATTTCTAGGATTTAATATATACACAATATTTCCTTGTATGTATCCTACTTGAGGATTTATGAGAAGTGATAGGGAGACTTTTTGTTCCCTTGATGTTGAATACACTAGTTAGCTGGAGAGATCTCACTTATGAGTGTAGCAAATATTAGAATATGTTAGGTGAAAAAAATTCTTCAAGAGATTTTTATGTATTTATATATATTCATATGATATAATCCTTCGCATTTTAAATTTGAATTTTGTGTATCTGATAATTTATTTCATAAAGAGTAATGTTATTTTAATTTATATATATAGATATCAAGTCATGTTCACTAGTGGGTTGGAAAATTAATTAGTCTATAAACATAAAAAAATATCTTATATGATGACTGAGCTAATGTTGAACTTTGTAGAGGTTCATCTGCTTGTGTTTTAATGGTTGATGATGATTACTAAGAATCTTCTAAACAATTGGTTATGTGGCTACCCCATTGATATTAAATCATGTTTTTGATAGAGTTTATGTCATGTGTCTCTATGATATTTGTTTCTCAATAGAGGATGGATCCTTATGAGGTGAATGGGATACTAATTTAGAATGATGAACTTCAATAAAGTGTATTTGTTCAACCTAATGTGTAAAATTATGGTTCCCCAATCATGTTTGTAGAAAAGGTGGATAATAGTCTATGAATCGGGTTTAATTATCATCACTTGAATATAATCATAATAATGGATTGTTATCCCTTTATGGGGTTTAATTAATTATTTTATCAGCTTAAGGGTCATATCTAGTTATTGAAGATAAATTAACAAACATGATATTTTCATACATATAATTAAACTGTCAATTTTTAATAATACATTGAACTGTTCTTAAGTGAACAAAAAATATAGGGAAATTCCTTATATTTTCCATAAATATCAATTAATGTTCAACAAACTATGTAAATATGTTTTCAATAAGTTTCATGATCATTTTATAATGGTCTTCATATAAAAACCTTATGTATTTTGAGTCTATTGAAGAACATATAAAGAACCATTAAACAATTTTTCATTCCCCCTAGTTCAAAAAGATATTTATAATATTGTCTAAATATCATTTCTAGGCATGTAATATTATTTATCAGGTTATTCTATGTCTCATTGGTGACTAATGTTATACCCATTAATGACCAATGAAGTGGTTTTATGGGTATCCGGTAATAATTTTATTGAGGTTTATATCATACTTTGTCTCAAAGCCTCTTATAAAAGGGTTTTTACTATTTTATCATCAATTGGGACTTAAAGAAATCATTTAATAGTAATTATTGGTATTTATTATCCATTTACTAGTGTATGAATACATTTTACTATTTGATAAGAATATATTTTCAGTTCTTTTATTCTTTAGATTGTAGAGTTTTGACATTTTTTAAAATATTTTTATAACACTTAAAACATTTATGATTTTTGTTTTAAAATTTATTAGGGGTTATTCATACCCTATGCATCATGATAGTATAGATCCCATAAATATATTTGTAAAACCCCTTATTTCTATACATTCATAGTTGTGTTTTCTAGGAATTAATGGCGAGACAATATCATTAGTTAGTTCTTCAATATGTCCCCAAATCAAAATAGTTATTTAAAATCTTCTCATAATATTATTAAATAATTCATTGTACAAAATGAATTTAATTCATAATTTGTTATGAAATTATGATTTTATATACACTTGTGAAAGGTAATGTTTTTTCTAAAACGTTTAGTATGTAATTATATGGGGATTGTGTTTAAGAGTATAGGTGTTATAGGAATGCTATATTGGAGCATTAGGGGATGCACCTTGATATAGATAGAGTCAATGGTACATGGTGTATCTCCAAGATGACTATTAATTCATTCATTATGTTGTAATTTTCTATGTATATATTAATTGATTATTAGGTTTAGGATTTTAAGAATCAAAATGCTTGTGGAGATTCCCTTGATGGATAGTAGGAGGAAAAATAACATGATTTGTTATTTATATAGTGGATCCTCATTCAATTAGAGATATGTGAGATTATCTATTTTGAGTTTCAAAATATACCCCTGATAATGAATCCTATTTTTATAAGTTGTATCATGGAGGCAGTGGTCAGTTATTGTAGTTTTGGATAATGTAATCATTTATAGATTTTGTATGAATGTGTCTGGTCTTCCATATGATTCATGTAAAGCATGATGTTCCTGATGAAATACATTATCTGTTATATATCCCATTGTGAAAGTGGATATCCACGTCCTTGGATTTCATGAATACATTACCAAAAAATAATGGAAAATATAATGTAATCAAGAATAATTTTTAGCATTTGATAATGTCCCCTCATGTGATGGAAATTATAGAGTATGGAATATAAGAATACATATTAGAATAATTTTTGGATAAGGCTTCAATGCACAAAAGGGTTCTTAGAATGATCATCTCTAATTTCGATCCTTGTTTAACCTCCCCATGTGGTAAACCATCTTCAACATGATTCTATATTTAAAATATAACATACAGTAACATTTCATGTAGAGTTTTACTATAATATGGGGTATGTTATCATGAAAATTGAATTATTTTTCAATGAAAACATATTAGATTTTTTCGGGGTCAAGGGATACATACCTATAGTTAGCTGAGTTTTTATATATTAAAATATACCATACATCTATTTTAGGGATTCATTTTTCGAATTATATTTCTCATCATATATTCTATATTGAATTCCACACAATAGGGAGAGTTATGTAAAATCAAAACCAAATTTATAAATAACACAAAAATTAATTCTCATGTGATTTTGGAGTGGATAAAAGATCCACATGATCGATATAATTCTTATGATGTTCATTGGTGGTAGTTGTATGAGTACTGCATTGAGTACATTATATTCAAGGTATTGAATCCTAATTATGGTCCACTAATTTTTGTTAGTTTCATTATTCATTTTCATAAATATGTTTTTTCATTTGGTGTGATTGAGAGTCTCAATGATTTTTTATTCTCATTTGAGGATCATATATAATAAAATTTAATCCAATGAAATTTTAAATGATTCATAGTATTATAAAGATTTTTTACAAGACTCATGTATTACTTTTTGGGGATAGGTGTAAATTTAAGATAATGATATGTTCAAAGAGTTTCATAATATGATTCATCCATATCAGAAGATAATGTTGTTGGGGTGTGTTATTATATTCAATTTTATCAAGTTGCAGCATAATGGCTTTGAATAATTCACATTGGATTAATATTTATAGATGCATTTTTGATATCATATTTTGATTGGTGATTTATTTTATTGGGATGGTATATCTGATTATGTCTATATTGATGAGTTATTGATGATTATTTTGGATTTTTTGAATATTACATTAATATAAGTATGTTTCTTAGTTTTCTTAATGAGACACATAATTGATATTTATCTCACAGGGTGTTGATAAAAATTTATATCATTCTCTCTCCTTGTGTATGGTTATTATTCCTAGGATAGGGAATAAATTTAAAGGTATCTAACATAATGGGTTAGAAATTACAGAAGACTTCCATAGTCATTTCACAAATAATTTCATAGTGTAGGGTTGTTTGGGGAAAATACTTTTTGTTTTGGAGAAAATTTCAGATAGTTTTATGAGTGAAACACTCTATATAGGTAGTATTTGTTTGTTATTTTTGTATCAAAACTAAATGATGTGTCACTACTAAGGATTCACTTTATTGATGTCATGAATTTTACATTTTCATCTTGGAGGAGTTTTCACAGTTGGACTAGATTTTATCATGGAATGATGTATCATTATCTGAATTATTATAATGTTAAAACCAATATATATTTTTATGACACTCAATAATTAATTTATTACACTTATTAGTTTCATTTTTCAATTTTATTTTTTGGATGTAAATTATGTTTACCACATTTTTATGACTACTCTGTTGACTTCATTCATTCTACATCCATTAATTTTCATGCATTGTTTTCTATGGGTGATGTTGTCTATTCTATCCCTTGTTTTTAAAAAATGACAAACTCTTGAAGTCTTTCTATAATGTTAGTGGGTTTTAATGTTATTAAATTACATACATTACCGAATATTGAAACAATTTTTTCTTGTCCAATAAATGCTCATTGGACACATAGAAATGGGTATCAACATAGTGTTATGATGTCTTGACCTAAAAATATAATTTTGATGAGGATGGATGATTATATTTCACATCATGATATTTTTTACAATGTTTATTTATTAATTTATTATTCCAATTAAAATTATTTCAATTTCAGCATCCCCTCTATATTTCTATGTAGTCATGGGACTATTTTGGTTGAACCATGACAATTGTTATTTTTCCTCATAATATTTCATTGTTTAATTACAACCATAACTCAATGGAATTGTTTTCACACATTAATTATCATATTTATTATTTTATTTGTTCTGTCATGGTAATAGAAGTGATACCCTCTTGATTCATTACTTTTCATATCGATGACAAAAAGATCATTCATGGTGGGATAATGTAATATGGGTTTTGGGTACATCATGAGGTTATGTTATATAATTTATTATCATTTATCCCAATTTAGTTCTTTTATTATCGACACATCATATTAAAGAAGCATATTATATAAATCGTGTACATATATTTCAGGTAATTATAGGTTTATGTTACATTTGATTCTTTTAAGTGCATGTTTTTATTATCATAAATAATATAAAAATATAGAAGAAATGAAATAAATCATGGAGTTAGATTCAAATGTGATAATTTCATTTATTTTGTCATTACCACTGGATTTTCATTGTTAGTGTAGTGATGTATTTTAGCCAATATATAATGTTATTTAATATATTTTATTAACTTAAAAAATATTAAATGACCCAATGATTGTATGATATGACAGATCATTAATTACTAATTACTAAATGTTTTTATCCTTCCATGGGACTTATTAACATCAATGAAAATTTTATAGAGTATCTTATGAGGGTGATTTCCCATACTAAAAAATATTATTATTAATTTTTTTTCGTTTCCTTGTGAATCCTTCTTCAAAAGATTGATTTAATTATAATAGTACATAAATAAAATTATTTATGTAATTATTTTTAATATATGATTGTATTCTAAGATTTTTTGTTATAATATTTCACATGTTTCATGATGTTTTAATTATTTATCATTGCATTTAGGTCTATGTGAATTATAATTTTATGCCATATATATATTTTTTTATATGACTTCCTTAAAATAATTTATTTGAAACCTACTATGGAAAATTTATATATATTAGGAGGAACTAATATCGGATTATTTTTATGTAAATATGATATAGTGAATAGTGTAATTGTATGGATTTTGAGGAACGTTATTGGAGATGATTATATGATAATTTTATGCTATTGGATCAATTTATGGTAGTTTTTTGGTTTAGTTTCTATCAGATTTTTATTTAATTCTTGTTATATCATTGAATAAGGTATAATAGTATCTTTGAGTATATAAATTAATTACTAGTCACAAGTTTTATAATTAATAAATGTGTGATGGTTCATAAATACAACATAATTAAAAGATGATCAGTATGGGAAATATGATCATAAATTGCAATAAAATGATATTGTATTAAAATTATTAAATTTGACGTTATCAAATGATTGGTGAATGGGGTATTATAAATTAACTATCATGCAATCACTTATTTATTTTACAATAGAATTGAATAGTAAATATTCTGTTAATAGAATGTTTTAGTATACTCTAGACATAGAAACCCATCTAATATGGATACTGATTTATCTTTTGAGGCCTACCAATTCATCAAGGAGATAACTATTACCTAACCCAACCTATCACTTTATAATCCCAATTCATTCCTCATATGAAAGAGTTAATGAATATTAAACAGAATCATATATATTGCAAAAATAAAATAAGAAATGTTAATACTTACCCTAATAAAATATACATAATCCCAAAAAAGAGTAATATGGTGAATGGTAATAACATTTTACATCCTCAGTCAAATTATTCATGCACCATCCACAAAAATAATAAGGATTATATCAATACATAATATCCATAGTGGATCAAAAGTAAAATAAATTGATGATGTCATTGATGAATACATATTCTATAAAAATATCACTAATCATTTTTTTTGGAAAACAATTCATTGAAAATTATTTCCAAAGAAAAATGTAAAAAAATTACTTTAAATTATTTTTCATTGAAAATAAAATTTCAAAAATATTAAAATATTATTGAAAATGTTGATAGGTCATGTTTTTATATTGGTAATGACCCTAACCTTGCATCACAGGGTTATTTGATACATTATTACTTTGGATATAGATATTATGTAACATATCCCAGGGATTTTAATAGTTTCATAGACTTAGAAAATAATATATATACATGAATTTTAGATACTTTTGAAAACTTAAAATAAAAAAAATTGTAATGGAGAATTATGTTATTCCTCATATCGTATCCGTGCATATCAATTTGAAAACACTTCCTTGAATCAAATATAATACAATATATGAGAATGGTGTGGGATAAGATAATCAATTAGGGTAAGCGTACAGTAGAACCAGTTACTAATAAATAAAAATTATATTGTAAATTGATAAACCAAATGTCATTTAATCAATAGATTGAACATAATATGGAATAAATAAATGACAATAAAATAGATCCTTTGAAAAAATTAAATAATCTTGAAACTTTTCAACAGATATTATAAATAATAAAATAAAAAAATGTAAGTCAATAACAGTTCTCATAATCAGGGGATGAATAATGATGGTTATCTTAATCATACTTTCAACACCATTCACATAAATATTTAAATATATGGGTAGAAACCCTTTTTATTTGGGCAAATAATTTGACTCATGATACCCATGGTTGCATCATGTTTTTTCTATTACTAGTACCCACCAAAAACATATGAATTTAAAAGAATTATTAAGATGAAATAGTTGAAACATAATCTATGTAAACATTTTTATTTAAAATTATACAAACTAAACTTTAAAACATACCTCATTCAAATAAATAAAATCATAAATTATCCGTAATAATATGTTTAATGGTAAATCAATTTTACATACTCTATAAAACTAATCATAAACGAAACAAGGAAAGAATAAAGATGATATTAACACAATACATACCTTGTGTAAAATATATAGCAAAATGATTTAATGTATTCAATGAATAAAAATTCAACAAAATAACCATAAAAACATTTTGGAGAAAAATAAAAAATTTAATAGAAAAAGTAGCATTTAAACCAAATAGCACCCCAAAAATTTTAATAAAATCATTGAATATATCCATTTATTTTTAAAAAATAAATTATTAAAACATTCAATTTTTTTGATGTTAGGAAATTATATTCATGTTGAACTTGTTAACACAATTTTTCCTTCAAATTTTTTGGTAAAAATCTAATCACGACTTGCTTTGAAAACATCAAAAATATTCCTTTGAAAATATTTATAAAAATGTTAAAAATTGGTTAAATATTAATTAATAAATTGTTTTTAAATGTTTATAAAAAAACTTAAACATTTTTAGAAAACATATTATTTTTTATGAAAAAATAATTTCGATCAAAGGGAGAAATGAATTGTGATTTTATTAATAAAATTATAAATCATTTTAAGTATATATTTTGTAAAAATGGTACCATTAAATAATAAAGATCATGAATATACTTATGATGTTTAAATATATTTAGTTTATGACTCAAATATAAAATAATTACCCCTCTAGAGACTTAAATAAATACAATCCAGTATAAAGATGATATCTGTATAGTATTGGTTTCATTTAAATCATATGGCTCATGATTGAAATAACAAACAAATGGAACATTATACGACATTTAGGGAAATATATTCACAATATAACATATAAAAAAGATAATTATATACAACACACAATGGATGAAGTTTTTAATAATGCGTATATATCATGGAATTAAAAGTTAGTCGAGAAACTCCGACCTTAGTTTCGAGTTCCTTCTAATGTATCAGAACTGTCAGAATAATTAATATTATTTTATTACAAATTTATTAAAGAACTATAATAATACAAAAAATTCCATATATTATTTACTTATATTATGTTAATATGAATTTATTATCATTTTATAGTTAAATTTACTATTTTTTGGTGATTTTTTATTCATATTTCATGAATTTTTTATTCCTATAATTTTGGAAAACTATATTATGTAATAGTTAAATTATCTCAATAATTAAATACCTGGAAATAATTCTTGTAGATTCATAATATATGTAATTATAATAATAATTAATAGATTGAAATTGAAATTGTATAATTCCATTTATTGAGAAGGCATGTTGTACGTACACATGAACGTAATTCCAACTTTTCTAGATGGATTTAAAAAGTTAAATAAATTTTAATACACCTTTAATGAATTAATATTTTTTCATATTAGGATTTTATATTAAAAATTTAATTTTTTTTAACCATTGATCTAAAAATTCTCATATAAACATTTCAAATCACTTCATGGAGGTGGTAAATGATATATACAAATGAGTGATGTCTATGTTTTCCGAAGGGGTTAAAGGTAAAAAAGATAGATGTGATATTATATTTCTATAATTATTTGTAGTTCATTGATATCACATATATTCCTCAAATTTATCCTCACATCTTTCAATTTATTGAATAAATGAAAACCAAATTACATCACTTGGTGAGGTGGTACTCCACCGTACACATGGGTGATAAAATTATATCCCACCGAAGAATAGTATGTAAGAAGAAATATATTATATAAAAATTCTAGAAGTAAAATAAAGACAGAAATATCATATAAATATATTCAATCCATCATTATATCCATCCTTCATAGGTGGTTGTAATGACCTGACCCCAGAATCCCAAAGTCGGTGAATTATTGTGTATCATTGGAATAATCCCAAGACATCATGTGTCGAATGACATATTAGATTATTAGCATTGGAAGTACTAGATACATTAATAATGTTTACATTACATCATAAAATGTAAAATTACAACAGCATTGTTTCCATAGAAAACACTGAGATCCCACAGACTATCCCTGCAGGTCATTCATAATATACTTCTTTGCATCCTGGGAAGAATGAAACATAGAAAGGGGGAGCATAGAAGCTTAGTAAGGATAAAAATATAGAGAAGGATATCATAAAAATGCCTAAATATTTAAGGCAATCTATAAAACTAATACAAAATCATTTTCAACATAAAATACATCATAATATGGAAAATGTAAATCAAAATAATTCAATTTACATACTCACATATATATTCTACAAGTCAAATAATAACATGCGATATCAATGAACACTTTTATAATGATGGAATTCATAATGATAGAATTCATAACCACATAGTCAAGGCCTTGTGCCAAGACTAAAAATAAGGTTTAGTTAAGGCCTTGTTCCAAATCACTAGTTTGTCTCATGAGACCTACCGATTCATCGAGGAGTTATAGTGTGCTCCACCCATCACTTACTAAGTCCAATTCATTTCTCATTTGAAAATAATTAAACATAACATAAACATTCATATTAAAACTGGCATATGAAATGTCAATACTATATCCATAAACCATGAATGTTATGAAATAACACATATACAATCAATGATAACACAAAACCTTCAGTACAATATGGAAGTTTTTCATCCTAAAAAATCAACTTCAAAAAATCTAAAAAACCGCCAAAGGATGTTGACATTGATAAAATCAAAATCTTTTTATACTAATATATCATTTTATATTAAAATAATTTAAAAGTCACGTAATTATAAAAGAAAATATTTATATTTTAAAATACTCTTATAATCTTGTAAGGGAACCGTTGACGATGTTTTAACGGCATAAAATAGTTGCGCCCACTGTTTAATTTTGAAAAAACATACGTAGCATAATTTTGTAGAAAAGGTCATAAAGTACCATGTTTGAAAAATGACGGAAATATTCCTTTATAAACATCTTATAAAAGTAAAAAAATGGTATAAATGACTTTAACCCATAGTCTACAAAATAGTAATAATGTTTTCAAAAACATATTTAAGAAACATAGACGTTGATGATAAAGAGGTCCCAGTAGATAATTATATATAAACAACCTCGAATAATGAAGAGATAGTGAAATTAACCCTTATATTGTAATTTAACTTGTCCGAGGGTAGGTTAACCTCCATTATAATTGTGAAATTATTTTTATTATCTTATAGGAGAATCATATACATTAATATGATATCATATATGATCTCTTAACATTTCATTGTTAATAATATATTAGTATTGTTGTCATTTCGGGTGTTAAGTGATTTGTTTTCCTTTATATGATTTGATACGTAAGTAATGTTTGTTATGGATAGGATGTATCTTATTCATATTCATAATTATATTACGTCTTTAAACATTACTTGTAATCATCTAATGAAAATTATTCATGAATTGATACGATGGGGAATGAATCTTATTGCGGTCGTGGAGACGGTAATCTGTATGTACGCAAGAGCAATAATATAATTCCATTTATATTAAAATAATATATAATTGGATGTTATATCACATATAAAGAACCATTATCATGGTATATTTATTATTTAAATCAATTACACATCATTATTAAACCCATCCAAATAATAATGTATTTAATAACAATTACACCATGATGTGGAGACAGTAAGATGTATGTATGCACGTATATTGACATGTCATTCATTGGATGGATAGAAAAATGAATATGGATGTATGATATTTATAATAATATCACATCATATGGAATATAATGGATTTATTATTTTATAATTGAAAAAACAATGAATGGGGTAGTGGATGAAGAAATGAACTTGAAAGAAGTGATGAAATATTCACCTCTTCTTTGGGTTTTTCTATTTGATTTGATCAAAAGGGATCCATAGGTTGGCTTTCTGACTAAATGAAGGCCACTAGGATGAATGGAGGATAGTTTAGAGGTTTTTTCCCGAGCTAAATGGATTTGATGGTTTTAATTATAGAGAAGGGAGAGTGACCTTTTATATGAGGGGTGATGGGAACCATCAGAAATGCAAGAAATATTATTTTATAATAAAATCATTTTCAGTTTATAATGGATTAGAAATGAATTTTTTAAAGGATAGGGTGGGTATGGGTCTAAAAACACCCAACTAATAGGGTTTAGATAGGTTTTGATCACTATATTAATTTATCTTTTAGATTTAACTCTTAGTTAAATAGTTTGACGTATACCATGTCTCTTTGTATTTTTATATTATATGGATAATAAACATACTATAAACATCTATGAGAACCCCAAGTGGTTTATTAATGATACAAATATCATTATATAAGTATTTTTTCCAAACCATAGATTTTTTGAAATATAATATCAATTAATAATATAATATTAGTTTTAAAAACTTTTTTATGTCAATTTTGACAGTATTTGGTATTTTGTTTTTACTAAATTCAGAAAAACAGTATTACTTCAGAAACAATTCATATAACTAACCCTAACATGTAATAGTGACCTAAAAATTAGTTTAATTCCTAAAAATTCTCAAATTAAATTTATTTGGATATTTATAATATAAATTATTTTAATATATCATTAATAGGTAATTACTGCAACATCATTGTGTCATAAATAAATTTATTTATTTAATGTCTAAAAATTATAAATAAAATACCATAATTTAGTAAATAGTTTTAACTTTATAATGAATATATATAGTCGAACATATCTTTTGTGTAACCATATATTAAAAATGGTTTAGTTATTAAACATTGAATTTAAGACTTTTAACTATTCGTTGAATTATATAACAAGAAATGTCCTAATCGAATCCATGTGGACCTAAAGGATCTTATTTTATTCTGAAGATTTTTCTGGAAGAATTATACTTATCCAACATAATTATGACATGTGTTAGGGTAATAATAATATCATTTTTACCCTTAATTACCCTATTTCCTTTTAACCGAGGTAAATAAAAGTAAAAAAGCTTCTATTCCCCAAAAATTATTTTCATCTAAGTGAACTAAATTTTACTTACTGATATCAATCATTTATCTATGATTTTTGATATTCAACACAAATAAGCTGTAATATTAAGTTTTATGTAAATTTGAAAATGCTCCTTGGAGGTGGGTAAAAGATGGTAAAAAGTTCAACAACATTTTTATATATCTAAAATTATTATGAACTAACCCCAGTAAATTACAATAAACCTCTATAGGTATTATGTATATATTTTGATCTAAAATATATTTAAAAAAATAAATAATTATTTAAATAAAAATTTTGTTTTAAACTATAACTTAGTGTTTTTCACAATTCATCAAAAATTGAAAGTATTCAGAAAAATACCAAAAATTCATCCTAAGCTAATTTCGATATTCCGAATCAAAAAATGAAGTCCATTTTGAATGATAAAACATATAAAATTTCAAAAAGTTGGCATTTCTATTCAAAACGGCTAGTTTGAATTGTTGTGGTGTGTTAGAACTCAAAATTTTCTATAACACACGCTATTATATTATTCAAAGAAAAGTGTACCGTGGAATCTTGGGATGTTACATTCTCCCCTCCTTCAAATTATTTTATCCTCAAAATTTCTATAATATTACTGTATTAAATGAATCAGATGGTTCTTCATTATATGTTCCTCTGGTTCCCACGCTGCCTCTTCTATCTTAGGGTTTCTCTATAGAACTATTACCAGACGAGTCGTCTGGTTTCTGAAAACTGGTTCTCTGGTATCTCGAATCCTGACGGGATATTCACAATAAGACAGATCGGGTTCCAGTTCTAATTCATCAAAGGTGTGTATATTCCTTGGGTCAGGGATTTATTTTCTCAACAAATATACGTGGAACACATCGGGAACTTTGGAGAGACTTGGTGGCATTTCCAAACAGTAAGCTAAAACCCCAATTCGTTATATAATTTTGAAAGGTACCATGTACCTGGGACTCAATGTACCCTTCTTAGAGAAATTTATAATTCTCTTCCATGGAGATATTTTCACGAAAACATAATCTCCTACTTGAAATTCCAAATCCGTTATTCGGTTATCGATATAGCTCTTCTCCCTACATTGAGCTGTTTTGATGTGGTTTTGGATTACCTTCACCTTTTCCATCATCTCCTCCACATGTTCTGGGCCTACAAGTTTTCTATCACCAACATCATCCCAAGAGGTTGGTGTGCGACATCTCTTCCCATATAACACATTATATGGTTCCACTTGATTACTTGAATGAAAGTTGTTGTTATAGGAGAATTACACCAGAGGTAAATATTGATCCCACATACCTGGAAATTCAAGTGAGAAAGATCTCATCATATCTTCAATGCTTTGAATAGTCCGTTCTGATTGTCCAACAGTTTGAGGGTGGTAGGAAGTGCCCAAATGAAGTTCAGTATCCTGGGGATTCTAAAGACTTTTACAGAATCTTGATGTAAAATGGGGATCACGATCAGAAACAATCTATAGGGGTACTCCACGATGTCTTACAAAATCATTAATATATATTTTTGATAAATGTTCAAGTGTTAAATCTTCTCTTATATCAAGAAAATGTGTAGACTTAGTAAGACGATCAAGAATGACCTATATAGCATCGTTCCTTCTAGGGGTATTTCGTAGTCCCATGACAAAGTCCATTGTAATATTATCCCATTTCCACTCAAGAATGGGAAGAGGTTGCATGACATCTCTATGTTGATCCCTTCCACCTTTCACTTGTTGAAAAACCATACATCTTGACACAAAATCAGCGATCTCCCTCTTCATGTTTTCCCACCAAAAATGTTCCTTCAAATCATTATACATTTTGGTGCTCCCTGGGTGTAGAGAGAAATTGGAGCTACGAGCATCATCGAACAATTATCCTTTTATATCAGGTATATCAAGAACACGAAGTCTCTTCCCAAATCATAAAATTCCATCTTCATACAAAAATTCACTCAATCTCTAGTCATTCATACCTTAAATCTTCTTTTGAAACTCTTCATCATCGGTTTGAGAACTCTGTATCTCTTCTAGTAAAGATGGTTTGGCAACCATTTAAAAAAGTATTGATGTTTCAACTTATATGGTTATTCCCATATCCATATTTACTATATCCATGAAAATAGGATACCTTTAAACTCTCATCTTGTTCAAAAATCTATGATCCTTTCTACTCAAAGCATTTTCCACCTTATTTTCCCTCCCTGAGTGGTATTGTATTGTGCAATCAAAATCTTTGGGTATTTCAAGCCATATCTTTTGCCTCATGTTGGGTTCTTTCTTTGAGAAAATATACTTCAAACTCTTGTGATCAGTAAAAATCTCAAATTTTTCACCATAGAGATAGTGTCTCCAAATATTCAAATTAAGGATTACATCGACTAACTCAATATCATGAGTAGGATAGTTTTTCTCATGAATTTGTAGCTGTCATGATGTATTGACAATAACCCTATCATTCTACATAAGAACACAACCATGTCCATTCTTTGAAGCATAAATATAAATAAAAAACCCATCATTCATCAATGGTAGAGTCAAGATAAGAGCATTGGATACTCTTCTATTTCTTTGCTTTGAAGTCATAAGACTTAGAGAATTCTTTTTTTGTCTTGATATCACATGAGACAATATCTTCCTATAACGAGAAGGATTGTGAGACTAATTAACGATGGAGAAATGGTTTTACCCTATCAATGAAATGATAAATATTACTTATTAGGGTTACATATATAATCAACAACATGCCTCACTAACCTTGAAAAGGTAGCTTCATACTTTGCGACATCTTCATCTTCTTTTTCCTAAAACTCAAAAATTTCCTTTCCATATCTTCTCGATGGTCATGTGGAAATTATTTTTCTAATAAAATTTGTTTAAACTCTCTACATTATATATTTTGTAATTTCTCATCATCTATTGTGTTTTTAATCAGTGACCACCATTGATCAGCAACTCTAGTGAGGCAGTAAACTATTATGACAACTTTTTCCCTTTCGTTACTCCCCAAGGTGTGGAATATTTTATCTAAGGAATTTATCCATAGCTTTGATACTAGTGGATTTGTACCCCCATTGAATATTGGTGGTTGTTTCCTCATGAAGCGATCTAACATTGATCCTACATGATGTATATTAGGGTTCCAGATACAGGTAAGGTGATTATTCATAACCTGAGTGAGTTTTCCCAGTATGGTGATATGATGGTCAGCACCAGTTTCGTCACCAGCTCCACTATAATTATATTGAGTGGAAGGTAAATCCATAAATAGATTACTTGCATTTATATGGTTTTCATTCCTTCCATTAGGCACCATTTCAAAATAATGGCATAAACTAGATTATTTTATGAATCGAAATATATAATTCCAAACTTTTTAAACACATAAAAAAAATTCAACCCTATATGGATTTAATCCATAATCATAAAAACAATTCTTTGAGGAATTATATACTCATAAACCCTTCATAATTGTTTGAAAATAAAATGAGAATTATACTAACCATATCCCCTAAGAGTGTCATAACTAAGGGTGCAGCAAGTCCCATTTTCGTGCACCAGTTTCCGTTTGAGTCTAGCTCAAAGCGTTGATTTCAGGTTTTACCCCTAGGTACATCTGTTCCAAAGATGCCTTTACCTGCTCGTATCCAAATAGGGATGCATTGATTGTAAAACTCAAAAACACTCTACAATACCAAAATTCTAGGAAGATCTTATATACTAATCCTCAAATTCTATCTTAGGGCAATGTGCTCTAATTAGAGTTTATCTAAATCTAGTTTCCAAGGTTTGTACTAAACTTTATCCAATACCAATTATAAATCCTAGTCCCTAGAAACCCAGATTCGGTGCATTATTACGTATCATTGGCATGATCACAAAATATCATGTCCTAAAAGACTGATTAGTTTATTTTCCATAGAATTACTATATACATTCATAAGGTTTACATTACAACATAAAATGGAAAACTACAACAACATTGTTTTCATAGACAACACTGAGATCCCATAGGCTATCCCTATAGGTCAGTCATAATATACTTCTTTGCATCTGAGAAAAATAAATCATAGAAAGGGGTAAGCTCATATGCATATTATGGATAACAATATAGCAGAAACTTTCATAAATAAGCATACACATTTAAGGCAATCAATAAAACCAAAACAAAAGTCTTTTTAACATAAAAATAATCATAATATTGAAAATATAAATCAAAATAATTCCATTTACTTTCTCACATTGATATTATTCTAGTAAAATAATAACATGCAATATCAATGGCCACTTTCATAATGATGGAATGCATAATGCCAAGATTTATAACCACATAGTAAAGGCCTTGTTCTAAGACTACTAATAAGCTTTTTTCAATGCCTTGTTACAAGACACTACTTTGTCTAATGAGACCTACATATGCATTGAAGAGATATAGCGAGCTCCACCCATCACTTACTATGTCCAATTCATTCCTTATATGAAAGGGTTTAAATATAACATAAAAATTCATTTTAAAACTGGCATAAAAAATGTCAATACTTTATCCATAAACCATGAATGGTATGAAATAACACGTCTAAATTCAAACATATCACAAAACTATCAAAATAATATGGATGTTTTGTATCATAATAAATCAACTTCAAAAAAATTAAAATCATTCAAAGGATGTTGACATAGATAAAATCAAAACCTTTTTAGAGAAATTTATCTTTCTATTTTGAAATCATTTAAAAGTCATGTAATTATAAAATAAAACAATTATATTTGAAAATATTATTATAATCTTGTAAGGGAAGCATCAATGATGTTATAATAGCGGAAAATAGCTTCACCTGCCGAATACGTTAAAAAAGAATTCTCACCTTATTTTTTTTGAAAAGGTCATAAAGTACCTTCTTTGGAAAATGACATAAAGATTCCTTTATAAATATCTTAATAAATTTAAACATGGGTATAA
Organism: Viscum album; assembly: GCA_963277665.1. NCBI lineage: Eukaryota > Viridiplantae > Streptophyta > Magnoliopsida > Santalales > Viscaceae > Viscum > Viscum album. The sequence goes on along the minus strand of OY728157.1, from coordinate 163,438,103 downwards.
ATTTATATAAAAAATAATCTATAAAATAGTAATAATGTTTTGAAATACATTTTTAATAAACATGGATGTGTATGATAAAGAGGTCCTAGTAGATAATTACATATAAACAACCTCGGATAATGATGAGATTGTAAAATTAACCCTAACCTTCTACTTTTCCTTGGTCGATGGTAGGTTAACCTCCTGTATAATGGAGAAATAATTGTTTTTAAATTATAAAATAATCATATACATTTATGTAAAATCATATATTATCTTTTAACATTACTTTGTTAATAATATCTTAATATTATCATCGTTTCGGGTGTTAACTGATTAATTTTCCTTTATATGATTTGTTACATATGTAATATTTGTTATGGATAGGATGTATATTATTGATATTCAGAATGATATTATGTCTTTAAAAATTATTTTTAATCATCTAATGAAAATTTTTCTTGAATGGATACGATGGGGAATGAATCTCATAACGTTCGTGGAGATGGTAATTCGAACGTACACTTGATAAACAATATCATTATTTTGATATTAAAATAACATATAATTGGATGATATAATATATAAAGAATATATATCGTGTTACATTTAATATTTACATCAATTACACATCATTATTATACCCATCCAAATAATAATTTATTGAATAACATTTACAACACGACGTGGAGATGGTAAGCCGTACGTATGCACGTATGGTGACATGTCATTCAAAGGATGGATAGAATAATGAATATGGTTGTACCATATTTATAATAACATCACAGTATATGGAAGATACTTGAGTTATTATTTTATAATAAAACCAACAAAGAAATAGTAAGTGGAAGAAAAAAGGAACATGAAAGATGTGATGAAATATTTACCTCTTCTTCGGGTTCTTACTTTTGATTTGATCAAAAGGGATTCTTAGGGTTGATTTCTGACTAATGGAAGTCCAATATGATTAATGGAGAAAAGTTTAGAGGGTATTTCGGTAGGTATTGGATGATTCAAATTGCTTTTATGGCGTGAATTATAGAGAAGGGTGAGTGCCCATTTATAAGAGGGGTGAGGGGCACCTTAGAAAGAGCTAGAAATATTATTTTCTAATAAAATCATTTTCAGTTTCTAATGGCTCCAAAATAAATTATTTAAAGGATAAGGTGGGGATGGGTCTAAGACCACTCAACCAATAGGTTTTATTCAGGTTTGGGTCACTATACTAACTTTATTATTTAGATTTAACTCTTAGTTAAATAGTTTGACATTTACCATGTCTCTTTATATTTTTATATTATATGGTTAATAAACACACTATAAACTTCCATGGGAACCCCAACAGGTTCATTAATGATACACCTATCATTATATAAGTTTTTTTCCAAACATTTTATTTTTATGAATATCACATCAATTAATAATATAATATTTTTCATAAAAACTCTTTTATGTCAATTTTGACACTATTTGGTATTTTGTTTTTTTAAATTCATAACATCGTTATTACTTCAAAAAAAAATCATATAACCAACCATAAAATATCATATTAACCTTTAAAAAATTTTAATTCATAAAAAGTCTAAAATTACATTTATTTGGATATTTATAATATCAATTATTTTAATAGTTCATTTATTAGGTAATTATTTCATAATCATTGTGTCATAAATAAAATTAAATATTTAATGTATAAAAATTATAAATAAAATACCATTATTTTGGAAATAATATTATATTTCTAATGAATATTTATAGTTAATGTTATCTTATTTTTAACCCTATATTAAAAATGGTTTAGTTATTAAAATTTGAATTTAACACTTTTAACTCTTCTTTGAATTAAAGAATAATAATTGTCCTAATCTTATCCAAGTGGACCTCAAAAATCATATTTTATTCCTAAGGTTGTTTTTGGTCGAATTATAGTTATCCAATAGAATTAGGACATGTGGTAGGGTAATAATAATATCATGTTTACCCTTAATTACCCTATTTAATTTTAACCGTATTAAATGAAATTTAAAATGTACTATTCCCCAAAAATTATTTTCATCTCATTGAACCACATTTTATTACTGATATAAACCGTGTCTTTCATATTTCTGAAATTCAACTCACAAAAGCGGTAAAATTATGTTTTGTAAAAATTTACAAATGCTCATAGGAGGTGGGTAAAAGACGGTAAAAAGTTCAATAAAATTTTTATATATCTAAAATTATTATAATCTAAATCTAATGAATTACATTGAACTTATATATGTATTATGTATCTATTTTTACCTAAAATAAATGTAAATAAAATAAATAATTATTTAAATTAAAATTCAGTTTTAAACTATAAATAAGTGTTTTGCCGTATTCATAAAAAAATTGATTGTTTTCTGAAAAATACCAAAAAAATCTCTGTATGATAATTTTTATATTCCAAATACAAAAATGTAACCCATTTTGAATGATAAATTTTATAAAATTTCAAAAATTAGGTATTACTATTCATAACAGATAGTTTGATTGGTTGTGGTGTGTTAGAACTCGGTGTTGCGAACAACACATGCTCTTGTATTATTCAATGAAAAGTGTACCATGGAAGCTTGGGGTGTTACCGTGGCGTTGTAAAATAAATTTCATTGGTTCGTGATGTAGTAGTTCTCCGTACACACATGGTTATAAATATTACATCTTTTTCTAGATAACTCTTTTGGTTTATCATGAACCATTTCTTGTCTGGATTAATGATATTACCATGGTATTTTGTATATGAGTAAGGAATTGAATATTCGATTCTATAATTTGTTCTCATTACCAATGAGTTTATGAAGTGATTATAAGGGAGGAGAGGGTATGGATTTTTATAATTTGGGGAGAGGATGGAAATTGAATATATCAAATGATTAGGTGATTACCTCATTTTTCTCATTATATAAGACATAAAAATGATTCATTATAGATCCTAAGATATGTTACTGTTTAAATATTACTATCTATTTAATTTTATTCATTTATAAGGTTTTTTAATCCCTTACCATTTAGTTTAACCCATTTTAAACTTATTTTCCCCACAACCATGATAATTATTTTTTATAATTTTCATTATTAATTATTGTATAAGTTAGAAATAATTAATAGATAATATAATTTATAATTAATACAAATATTTAATATATTTTTTAAATTCAATTAACAAATGTGTAAGAATTCAATTTAAAATCAAACCATGTACATGAGGAATGAGTTTCTTTCCAAAGAGAAAATTTCACATGCATAAAATGTATTAATATCAAAATTCAAAATGAATTTGATCAAAATTACCAAAATAAGGTAAAGTGTAATATAATATCACTAATTTTAATTTAAAACCAATTTTAAATAAAAAGTAATTATTAATTTAAATTAAATTAATGTTGGGTTTCAATAAAAAATAATATTTTTCACTATTAATCAATAATTTAATCATTATGAAAATTATAAAAAATTAAATGATTCATAACTCTGAAATTTATATTTAAAAAAAGATTTTTATTTATTCAATATTTCTACAATATTAGTAAATATTAATTTTATATTTTGTCCCCAAAGCATGATAAGGCAGCCATTTAGAGAAATGTAATTTTTATAGAAACATTTATTGATTATTTATGAGGATTCATATTTTATATGTAATCAATTTAAAAAAATTAATTTATCAAATACATGGAAAAACCATATTATTTTTTTAATTTATTTCTTAATATTCATAATCTCCAACTTTATAAAAAGGTTATAATGGTCATAATTAAATAATTATATTTAAATTGAGTATTGTGTTTCATTCAAACATAATGATGTTGTGTGATGTAAATTTTTTGGATGAGATTTAATTTTTTTAAAACAAATTTTGTCAAACATTATGAATGTGGAGAATTATTTTCTTATAATTGTTTTTTCATGTATTCTTCCCAATATGAAATCCTTCTATTAAAATAAATGTGTGTTACATTCAACCCAACATAATTAATCTGCGTCCTCACAATTTAATCTTGATATTTACAAAATGTTTTTAATATATAAAATAACTATATCTCACTACCAAATTGATATAATGGTTATAAAAAATCCTATTGATATGATAAAAATTAATGTACCGTGTCTTTTTGGAATAATAACATAACTTGGTCTCTTTCTAGAAGAACATAGGTGGGAAGTAAATATGTGGACATAAGAGAAATGTGTAAAAATATAAATTGAGTGGTAAATATAAGTGATCAAAAATAAAATGGGTGATTAATATATGGTCAATATTCAAAAACATTTTGTCATTAAACGGTGAAAAGGCATTTGGTTCATCAGAAATGATAACTGTATGATAATTGTTTTTATTTTAATATCATTTTTCAAAATTTGATGAATTGTATTTTTATCTATGAATATAAGGAAATATACATAATTTAAATCATTAAATTTTATAATAAAACTGCTATACATCTTGATTTATTTATTCTATTTCACCATAATCTCTTATTAATTTAAATTAATATCCAAAAATTAAAGTTTTATGGTTGAATCACTGAAATTAACTTTTAGTATATTGTAATATCTATAAATGTGTAACAATATATTACTCCTAACATTAATATTTTTTTATAAATAGTTAACCAATAACACTAATAGTTCCACATTATCTATTCAATAATTAGTTAATCTTAAGTCTCGTTGAAAATATGTCTAATAAAATTTTAAAGGAAGGTCACTAAATCTACATTATATTCCATAGAAAAAATAAAATGTATCATAATGTCACATTCATTTTTTTTGAAAAACATGATCACCATGATACCATAATGAAAACATGAATGCTTGATATAAAATGAAATATTTTAATTTTGAACATATTCCATAAATCCAAACAAGTATTAAACATCATAAAAATATCATAATCCATCACATCACTAACCAATTTCAAGGTCACCAATATTATCCCTTAGATAAATATTTATCATTATCATCTCAATATAGTGGACATATTAATGGATATATTCCAAAAATAATTTGTTTATTAAGTATTTAAAAATTCTATTAAATCATTTATCTTATTCATTGATTATATTCAATATATTATTTCAAATCCATAATGATAAATTTTTTTAGTACAACCATTATACATTTTGAAATTATTATTACCAGAATATTATTAATGAAAATAATCCTATAATATAAAACTTTTATCCAAACACAAGAAAATTAATTATTATACTATTTATTTTTTAATAAAATAAGCTTTATATTGATCCAATATATTTTTGTTAGGTATATTCCTTGATGCTTGGGGAATTTGGTTTTTTATTTCCCCATCTCATTAAAATTTAATTTTTTTAAATTGGAAACATTATTCATTCCTTTGAAATCATGGGAATGCTATAAATTCTCTACCCACATTTAGAAAAATCACATAACCATCAAGCATGTACTATTATTTTTGTTTCTACATTTATCACATTTTTTAAAACCCTTTTCACATCTCCAATTTTCCCATTTTTTATCTTTCACATTATTATTCTATTTCTTAACTTCAAATACATTATAATTATATATTTGGTTCCATATCTTGATAGCGAATAACATTGTGTCATCATATGAATAGAAATATATAGTTCCATTCTAAATATTGGATTAATCCCATCAAATAAATGATTATCCTTAAACATTTATTTATGTTCATTGATATGACTCCCAATCCTTTTATTATGTTCTATTTATTAACAATTACATATAGTACAGTAGATCATAAAATTTTGAATCATAAAAATATAATTCAAATGTTTTTGATAAACTTCACTTTAATTAAAAAAAAATTATGCATGGCTCAACTTATAATCCTAAACATGATTTCGTCTGGAATATTTCCCAATTTTAATTTTTTATCCCAAACATTTCATTATAGTTATTAAATAATAATGTGAGGTATGCTAAGACTATCTTAATAGAGTGAAACCCCATTTTTATATTAATTCATGTTGTTTTGTACCAGGTAATGATCAAGACAAGCCTCACATTCCATTTTTTGAGTTATTACACCTTCGATCAACTATTACAAAATCATGTCCACTTGTAGTATCTTAACATTATTTATTACTAGGTTACAAACACACTCTCCTCCTACTGAAATTTTTGGATTTTCTTCGTTATTATTCAAATAATTATATCATAGGTTATATTCCCAAAAATATACTTTCCTAAATCTCATTCATAAAGTTTCTAATAAACTTCCTAGATACCAAATATAAAAACTCTGACCCTAGTATCCTAGATATGATGAATACATTATTACAATTGTAATACATAAAATGTATCACATTCCAAATGAACACTATTTTTGTATTATTATTAAATAAAATACATAAATTAATTTTAAATTAATTTTATAATGTCAAATAAGAAGTTTTTTCTTTGATAATTTCAGTATTCCTCATAGTGCATCCAAGTATATCAATCATTAAACACATGATGATATCCTGGGGTTAATAAAAGATAAGAAACATATGAGATTAGATAACCATAATTGTTAATCATACAATGTAAACTATTTTGAAAAAATAAAGACAATTAATTATTTACGGTATATTAATGAAACAAATTTCATTTAATCCATAAACGGATCATAATATGTTCAAAATAAATGATAAAAAAAGACATATAAATAATCACATAAGACTGAATATTTTCTATATAAATTATAAATAATTGAATAATTCTGTGGGAATAAATAATTGATATCATATTTAGATATTTTATAATTTCATAAATTTAAAAGAATATGTCATGGACATTCACAAGACATTTTAAATATGTGCATAGAAACCCATCTAATTTAGCCAATAGATTATCCAATGAAAACATTCTATGAATCAAGGGGAAATCTATAATAGGGAATCACTCATCAAAATCAATTTATAATTTATTCCTCATATAAAATGGTTTAAAAATAACAAAATATGGATATTAATATTAAAATACTGACATATATATGTCAATAAAATTATTACAACCCGACTTTTTGGTAAAGGTACAGATCTTTAGTATTGCTCTCAAAACATTCCATAAAGATTTTTTAATGTGTGTAACATCCTAAGGATGTTCAGGGGAGTGTCCGGGGTTTGTTCGGAGCCTAGAAGTTTGAGAAATGGACTTGAAGACAGTGGCGCATGACCTACTCATGGACTGCGCATGGTTTCAGAAAAACCGTGTGGCCTTTTGTCTGGAGGCAGTGAGGTGTGCCCCGTTTGAGCACGGTTTGGGTAAACCGTGCGCCTAAACCATACGACCTTGTTCTGGGTGAATATACAATTTTGACCTTAAGTATCTTTTAAGCCTAAATCCCTTCCTCTTTCATTCAAGCGAACAGAACTGAGGGAAGAACTCCACTTTGAGTTCAAAACCCTCTCTTCTCTGAATCTCCTACCGCGTCTTCATACAGCACCTGATTATTTATCTGTCGGAAGCATTGTAAAGGAAAAGGTAAGGCTTACCACACCTAAGATTCCTTCCTCAGAGAATCTTGGTTTTCGTTTTTCTATTTTTCCGCAGGCTCATAAGCCCTATTTCTACGGCATTGGGCTGGAACTCAGATCTCTTCCATCCTACTGTTATTCTAAGGTTGATATTTGGTGAGCCTATGCCTACAGGACTAAGGTAAGTGGTCATGTGGTTTCCATTTTGGGTTTTCGCCTTTTTGAGTTATTATCGTTGTGTCGTGGTTTGTCTTTCTCCAAACCCCATATTGATAATGACTGCTTCATATCTAAATGACCCGGGTCATATGAGATTGATGAATATAACCTGGATAGGGTGTTTAGATAAGGTATGGACTGGGTAAGGTCAACCATAGGGTATATGCCTTTATATTAAGCCCTTTTTCACCTTCGGACATCAATGATATGTCTTAAAACGGCATTCTCCATGTTAGACAAATGAGATGACATGGTTAGAGGTTGGATAGGATGAGATAGATTGCAGCCCTTTAATGAATTGAAATGTATGTTTCCATGAGATGTGATTATGTGATATTATAAGATGGAAATGCCATGCTTTGTTAATGTGATATGATATAATATGGATTTCCTTATATAATGTGATGTGAATGGTTATGTCGTACTGTGTTAACATGCTTAATGAATCTCTGTGAGTGGGTGGGAGGCTTTCTTACCCCGTGCCAGATAAATCTCCGTGGGTGGGTGGGAGGCATTCGTACCCCGTTCCAGTTGAGTCATTGTGTAATTGAACGAGATTCATTCATACCTCGTGCCTATATATCCTTTATGGGTGGGAGGCATTCTTCCACACGCTATCTACAGTACTTATGGACGAGAGGAATTCTTACCTTATGCCAGTGAATATTATACATACATGAGAATAATGGATGAGTAGCATGCTTACCTAGTTCCAGGGATAACCTATATCTATGTACTTCTACTTCTGGTGATTGTTCAGATTACCAGCCATGAGATTAAGCAGGTAGACCCACCAAGTGTCCTTCCAGAAGCTGAGCCGGATGGATGGTTATTTACGTTGCTTTACTTACTTGATGTCTATTACTCACTGTTACTTGTGATCACCTATTTGGATTACACATAGACACTGTTGGTGGTGGCTTACCGAGACTTGTCTCACACCCTAACCAGGTGGACTCCTTGGCACCCATGTGGACCTTACTAATTCATGTACTAGAAGGGGAAAAGGCCAAGCTTCAGGTTGTTGATACAGGTATATTCTAGCTGGAGATCCAGAGTAAAGAACTGAGCTTGTATAGAGATGCTCATGGACTACTTTTGTACTTGTTTCCGTTTGTATTACTGTATAGCATGCTTTCTATCTATTCCCATTTTATCATCATTCCATGAATCCATTTTGTATCAGAAACTGCCTATGAAGATTTTCTATTTTATTCAGGGTTTTCCTTACTTTTTTAGTTGGTGGAATGTTTTACTTTTTTTTCTCCTGTTTATCCTTTAGTTGTGATTCCTCTATTCTTGCTACTTTACTGCTTTTCGCTGTGTACTCTGAAATGTGTGTAATGTCTCCCCACTGACATACCAACACACCCAAACTGCTAGTTGGCTACCCCTGGCATATGGGAAGACGAGCCAGGGGTCATGTGGCCAACCGGGCTCAGGGCTCAGGTTGAGAGGAAATCGGGTATGGGACGTCACAAAGTGGTATCAGAGGGGTTTCTTCTTTCTTGCTTTACTATTTGGTGACGATATACATGGAGACTGGGAATTCATGGGGACATAACCATGAGCCGTGCTTGGGCATCGCAAACCCATGTACGGGGTATGGGCCAAGTTTCTCATTTTATGTTTTTATTGATTGTGCTATTTAATATTGATACCATTTCACCATTGGGTACTTCACATTTTATGTGATGTTATTGAGATTTGCAATGATGGAATTTGGATTCAGGGTTTGACCCGATGAATTGAGGGTTATGCCTTAGAACATGAAACACGATCAACAAAATAAGATTAGGCCATGCTTTTTTCCATGCCATGTTTAAATTTTCAGTGAGCATAGTTTGTTGTTTATTTCCATGCATTGTACATATGTGTTCAACTATGTTAACCCTTCTTGCAGGTTGTGAATTGAGGAATGATGTGGTTTTGGTGGTTGCCACTCTTTAGCTCATAAGGTGTATGTGCCCTTATGGATCGGAAAACGACATTCCAACTAAACCAATCATTCTCTATAAAATAAATTCCAATACTTCAGTAGCACAAGTAAATGAGAAATGACATCCAAGTGTGTGTCATATTTCAGTTCATGAGGAGTATGGGCCCTTATAGTCTGGGAAATTCCATATAACTGGATTAAGATCAATTTGAACGGTTACAGGTTTTACTAAGAATTACTATTGGTGTAGATAGGTGATCTTAGATGTAGGAAGGCTTAGTACCTATCTTAGAATCTAGTGTTCAATCTTGAATTTGTTGGTTTATTCTTTTGAGACGTTTGTTTGGAATTGTAGCACTATGCATCTGAGACTTCCTTGAATCGCGTGCGCTGAATTCGGTGATGATCACGTTCCTGAGGTGGTTGGCCCTAAGCCGCTAGTTGATATTCCTATCGAGCCACCCATAGCTCCTCTTGCTATTCCTGAGATGGGGTCGATGCCCAGTTCCGTGAGAGCTTCTTGCGTATGATGCAGAGTATGAAAGGTGGAGTGTGACCTGCCCCAGGTATGGCAGGGTTGACCCGCATATTTCAGTCACAGAATCATCCTACTTTTATGGGAGATGGCGGACCACTTGCTATAGAGCCCTAGTTGGAAGCTATTCTGACTATCATGGAGCACCATCAGACGCCTCCAGAGCGGAGGGTTAAGCTCGCAACTTTAATGCTACGTGGTTCATCCAGGTGGTGGTGGGATTTCACTACCCATTCAGGACAGCAGAGAGATATGATCTGGATTGATTTCTAGACCATCTTCTATGATTATTTCTTTCTCTAGACTTCGAGGGCTGACCGAGATAAGGAGTTTATGAATATGCAATAAGGGACCATGATAGTCATGGAATATTTATCTTGTTTCACTAAGTTATAGCATTTTTCTCCTCCACTAGCTGCTAATGATCTCACAGCTGCTAGGCGTTATGAAGATGGGCTGTGTTATGCCATCAGGTCGTAGGTTAACGTGTTCAGGTTGATGACCATTTCGGAAATTTTCAATCATGCTTTGATTACAGAGAGAAATTTGATATATGTAGACAGTGCGAACCAGGGTTGTTCTGCACCAAATGTTTCTAGTGGATCTGCTTTTGGGAAGAAGTGTCGTTTTGAGGACTCTCATGGTGTTAATAGTTGTTAGACCTTTTTCTCATGTGGTACTCCTATCTGTCACCAATGTGGGGTGCCATGAAATATGAAGAGGCAGTGTACGTGAAATCCAGTAGAGTGCAAGGGGTGTGGTGGGTTGGGTCAACTCCACCATTTCTACAGGACTGTTCCCCCATGTTCTAGTGAGAAGGTATCTGTACCTAATCCAGAATATGGTGCTAGATCGGTAGGATCACGTCAGTCAGGAAGCTGGAATACTACCGGCCGATCAGGCTGTGGCGGCAGTCGAGGCAGAGGTAATCAGGTGTATGACTCTCAGCAATAACAGGGTGGGTCTGCTTAGGGTAGCTAGGCTATAACTCGGGGCTGTGGTAATGTCCAGTTGTATGCAGTCGAGCCTATGCCACAGGAGCAGAATGCTAGACTATATTCTATATGAGGTATGATTCTAGTTGTCTCTACATTAGTATCTGCTTTGTTTGACATAGGCGCTTCTCACTCTTTTATATCAGAGGGGATTATTGAAAGTTTGGGCCTCAACGTTGAGTCATATCAAGTTATTATCAAGTTAGATACCCCATTAGGTATCTGTTCATAGGTAATTCATTGTTGTTAGAATTGTCCCCTCGAGGTGGGCGGTTACCTTTTTGTGTGGAACCTGTATGTTCTGGATATGACAATTTTTGATGTAATAATCAGGATGGACTGGTTAATTCCCTATAGAGCCCGGATTGACTGCTATTGTTGGAGGGCGGCGTTTACGTCACCATAGGGAAACATGTATATTCATAAGGGAGAATGGGATCTTAGTGAGACACGTGAAATATCGGAACACCAGAGTTTAGGTGGTTTCACGGAACATGTTTCCAGTCTTTATCTCGATGACCAATGGCTCCAACCCTCTATTTATCCTCCCATGGTGGAGTTTTTCAGTGATGTCTTTTCTGATGATTTCTATGGTCTACCTCCAATGAGAGAGGTGAAATTTTCTATTGATATTATACTAGGAGCGACACCAGTGACCATTCTTCTTTATAGGATAAAACCTAAGAAACATCTGGAGCTCAAGAGTCAACTGGAGGACCTAGAATAAAAAGGAATTATACATCCTAGTACTTCTCCTTGGGGATCACCGATTATCTTTTCCAAGATGGAAGATGCTACCCTTCGTCTTTGTGTGGATTATTGTGAGAAAAATCAGATGACTATTAATAATCGGTATGCTTTACCTCTAATTGACGATATATTCGCTCAACTCTGAGGAGAGAAGGTGTTTTCAAATATAGATTTGAGGTCGGGCTATCACTAAGTGCATGTTAGTAATTTAGACATACCTCAAACGGTGTTCAAGAGAAGGTATGGTTTCTATGAGTACCTACTCATGTCGTTGGGGCTTACAAATGCACCTTCAGTGTTTATAGATCTTATGAATCAGATTTTTCACCCTTACCTTGATTCTTTTGTGGTTGTATTTGTGGATGATATCTTATTATATTCACACACGAGACATGACCATGAAACACATCTTGAGATCATGCTGAATACATTAAGAAAGAATCATCTTTATGGTAAGCTCAGAAAATGGCACTTATAGATAAATAAGGTTCACTTCCTTGGTCACATTATTTCTGAGTCTAGAGTTTCAGTTGACCCTGAGAAGTTGAGTGCTGTAATTTACTAGGAGCATCCCAAGAACATCATTGATATCGAGAAGTTTCTTGGGGCTTGATGGATATTATAGGCGGTTCATTCGAGACTATTCACATTTATAAGCACCGCTTATAGCTTTGACCAAAAAGGGGGTGATATTCGATTGGTCATAACCTTGTGAAGTAGCTATTCAGGAACTGAAGGGAAGACTAACTTTATCACCGATACTGATTTTGAAGGAGCCATGAATAGCTTATACGGTCTTTTGTGAGGCATCATGAATCGGGATTGGAGATGTCTTGATGTAGGAAGAGCGAGTCGTTTCGTATGGTTCTCATTAGTTAAATCCTCATGAACAGAATTATCGGACGCACGACCACGAGATCGCAGTGGTTGTACATGCCTTACGCTGTTGGAGACACTATTTGTTGGGAGAGCAATTTGTGGTGTTAACTGACAATAAAAGACTCAAATATATATTTACTCAACAGGATATAAATCTCAGGGAATGTAGGTGGGTGGAGTACCTACAATCCTTTGATTTCAAACTGTCCAGCACTCATTGGAAAGAAAATTTAGTAGCTGAGGTGCTGATCCGGAAAACTGAGTCACAAGTGGTTCAGGAATCTAATGAGGAGTGGATGCTGATGACCATATTTTTGGATATTCATGTTATGGTTCAAAAGGTTCAGGGTCAAACTATTCTCCTAGCCTTAGCGGTGAAATCCACTCTTTTGGAACGGGTCAGGGCAAGAACATTTTCCGATCCAGAAGGCCTTGTTCAATGAGAAAGTGTCGCTGATGATTCCTTTACAGATTAGACCGTGGATAAAGGTGATACTTTGTTGTTCCGTGGGAATTCATGGGTCCCAGCAGACATTAGAGAGGATTTTATGAGGGATTTCCATGCCTCAACATGTGCAGTTCACCTAGGCATCACCAAAATGTATCGTGATTTGTGATGACAGTAATGGTGGTCTAACATGAAGTGGTAGATAGCTTGTTTTATCACGCGTTGTTCCACCTGTCAGTAGGTAAAGGCGGAACATCCATGTCCGGCAGGGCTTTTGCAACTGTTATCCATTCTAGAGTGGAAATGGGATGATGTTTCTATGGACTTTGAAACCAGTTTACCAAAATCACCTCAGGGAAATGATGCAGTATGGGTTATCGTTGACCGTATGAAAAAGGTCACACATTTCTTACCTGTACGGTAGAATTTCACGGTTGATGACTTGGGAAGACTGTATGTCAAGGAAATAGTGTTCCTTCATAGATCAACTCGTTCTGTTTTCTTGGAAAGATATCCTTGTTTTACATCTCGGTTCTGATAGGGTTTACAGAAGGCCTTGGGTACGCTGGTACTTTTGAGCACAGCCTATCACCCGCAGACTGACGGACAGACCGAGCAGACTATATAGGTACAAGAGGATATGTTATGTGCCTATGTTCTCAATTTTGGAGGATCATGGGAGAAACACATTCCTCTTGTCAAGTTTAGTTATAACAATAGATTCCAGGCTACCATTGAGATGGCTCCCTATGAAGCCTTATATGGTAGGCATTGTCGCTCACGTTTGTGTTGGATTGAAGTAGGGGAGGCAGTTGTTCTAGGACCACGTATTGTGCAGGAAACTACAGAGCAGATATAGATCATTAGGAAGTGTATGTAGACATCAATCTAGACAGCAATCCTATGCTAAAAAGCACCAGCGACCTCTTGAGTTCGAGGTTGGGAACCAGGTTTTCTTGAAGGTCTCACCGAGGTTGGGGAAAATACGTATACAGAAGAAGGGTAAGCTTTCTCCGAGGTTCGTAGGACCCTTTGAGGTGATAAAGTGTATCAGACCAATAGAACCCCACCTTGCACTTCCACATAGATATCAGACCATGCACGATGTTTTTCATGTATCTCAGCTACGCCGGTACTTTTCAGATCTGACTCATGTTTTTCAGCCTAATGAGGTTGAACTGGATATGGATGCTTGCTTCGAGGATTATCCGATTCGAATTGTTGACTGTAGTGTTAAGATACTTCGTGGTAGGTCTGTTCCTCTTGTACGGGTGCTATAGTAGCACAACTGGGTACAAGATGAGACCTGGGAGTCAGAGGCTGATATAAGCTCACAATGGCTAGAGATTTTCGTTGATTACACCTATGTACCCTCGGAAGGCCATCTCGGGGACGAGATGCCTTAGGGACGGGAGGTTGTAACAACTCAACTCGTTGGTAAAGGTACAGATCATTAGTTTTGGGGTGAAATCTTTCCTTAAAGCTTTTCTAATGTGTGTAACATCCTAAGGAAGGTCCGAGGAGTGTCCGGGGTTTGTTCGGAGTCGAGAGTTTGAGAAATGGACTTATAGGAAGTGGTGAATGGCCAGTGCATGGCCTGCGCATGGTTTCAGACAAACAGTGTGACCTTTGGTATGGAGGCAGTGAGGTGCGCACGGTTTGTACACGGTTTGGGTAAACCATGTTCCTAAACCATGCGAACCTGTTCTGGGTGAATTTACAATATTTCCCTTAAATATATTTTAAGCCTAAATCCCTTCCTCTTTCATTCCAAAGGATAGAACTGAGGGGAGAACTCTTCTTTGAGTTCTAAACCCACTCTTCTTCTAAATCTCTTTCCACATCTTCTTCTGACACCCGATTCATGATCCGTCAGAAGCATTGGAAAGGCCAAGGTAAGGATTACCACACCTATGCTTCCTTCCTTGGTGAATCTTGGTTTTCGTTTCACTATTATTCTACAGGCTCATATGCCCTATTTACAGGTCATTGGACACAAACATAGATATCTTCCTACCAACTATGATTCTGAAGATGATATGAGGCAAGCATACACCTACAGGTATAAGGTGGGTGGTCACCTGGTTTCCATTTTGGGTTTTTTCCTTTTTGAGTTATTATCGTCGTGTCGTGGTTTGTCTTTCTCCAAACCCCATATTTATAATGACTTCTACATATCTAAATAACCTGTGTTGTATAAGATTTATGATTCTAACCTAGATAGGTTGTGTAGGTGAGGTATGGACTAGGTAAGGTCAACCATAGGTAATATTCCTTAATATTTGGCCCTTTTTCACCTTTGGACTTTAATGATAAGTCTTGAAAGAGAATTTTCAATGTTAGGAAAATGAGATAACTTAGTTAGAGGTTGGCTAGGATGAGATAGCCTGAGCCTCTTTAATGAATTGAAATCTATGTTGCCTTGAGATGTGATTATGTGATATTATAAGAAGTAAATTCCATGATTTGTTAATGTGATATGATATAATATGGATTTCCTCATATAATGTGATGTGAAAAGTTATGCCATACTATGTTGACATGCTTGATGAATCTCCGTGTGTGGGCGGGAGGCATTCATACCCCATTCCAGATAAATCCCTATGTGTGGGTGGGAGGCATTCTTACCCTGTGCCAGTTGAGTCATTGTGTAATAAGATGGGAGTCATTCATACCTCGTGCCAATATGTCCTTTATGGGAGAGATGCATTCTTTCCCATGCCAGCTACAATGCCTATGGACGAGAGGCATTCTTACCACGTACCAGTGATGATTATACTTATGTGAGAAGCATGGACGAGAGGCATGGTTACCTTGTGCCAGTGATAACCTATATCTATGTACTAATACTTCTAGTGATTCTTCAGATTACCTGCCATGAGCTGAACCAGGTAGACCCGCCAGGTGTCCCTACAGAACCTGAGAATGAGGGTAAGTTATTTAATTTTATTTACTTACTTGTAGTCTATTACTCACTGGTTCTTGCGAACACCTTTTTGGATTACACGTAGACATCGTTGGTGGTGGCTTACTGAGACTTGTCTCACACCCTACTCGGGCGGCCTCCTTCGCACCCGTGTAGACTTTACTACAAAATGTACAAGTAGGGGAAAATGCCCAGCTTCATGTTATTGATACACGTATGTTCCAGCTGGAGATCCAGAGTAGAGGACCGAGCATGGCTATAGATGCTAGTGGACTACTTTTGTTCTTGTTTCTTTATGTATTAATTTATAGCACGTTTCCAATCTATTCCCATTGTATCAGCATGCCATGCATCCATTTTGAATCAGACACTACTTGTGAGGCTTTTTTATATTATTCATGGTTTTCTTTACTTTTTCAGTTGGTTTGTATGTTTTCCTTTTTTTCTCTTGTTTATCCTTTAGTTGTGATTTCGCTATTCTTACTACTTTACTACTTCTTGTTGGGTACTCTAAAAAGGTGGTAAAGTCTCCCCACTAACGTACCATTACACCCCCACTGGTAGTCTGAAGCCCCTTTCATATAGGGAGATGAGCCAAGGGTCATGTGGCCAACCGGGCTCAAGGCTCTGGTTGAGAGGCAACTGAGTTCGGGATGTCACAAAAATAAACATAAATATTATCCATCATGAGTAATATGATTAATGATAGTAAAATAATACATCCAAAAATCAAACGAATCATAAAATGTATATAGAAATAACAAGTATTAAATCATAACAATATATAAGTAGAGGATCATAATCAGAATAATGTGTTGATGTCGTCGATGAATAGAAATACCATATAAAGACATACCAAAAATTGAAGAGGAAAATAAAAATTTCTCTAGGAAAATAATATTTCATAACAAGAAATTGAAAAAAATTATAAAACATATTTCATAGGAAATACCGACAGAAAAAAATAAATGAAACATTAATTCATTTAGGTGTTATTTGGGAGAGAAATTCCCATTCATGTCTTATACTTTAATAAAATATTCCTTTCACATTTTTGGTAAAACCCAAATATAACTTATATTGAGAAACATATGAATATAACATTCAAATTTTATTATTGAAATTCAGAAGGGGTAAATAATCCAGTATTAAATAATTTAAAAATGGTATCAACTTTTTTTATTAATATTTATAAAAAATGGATTTTTAGGAAAATGGATTTTCGATTGAATAGATAAATATTTCAGAATTTTATTAAAAAACTACTCAATCATCTTAAGTATAAATGAATATGAGAATAGAAATATCAATTTAAAAAGTTCATTAGTAGCCATTGTCTCATATTACAAATAGGTTTTTCAATAAAATATCAAATGACTCGTGAAGATTAAACAAAAATAACAAATCTATAATAAAAATGAGATTTTAAAATAAACTCTTTCCATTTTGGAAACATTTGAATCACAATACAAATGAAAGAAATAATATAAAATGAAATATTAAATAATATTAATATAAATAGATCATGTTATAACATATAAAAGTGGGATATATATACCTCAAACAAGGTAATAAGTGTTGAATATGTTGTATATATCATGGAAGTAAAAGTGAGAAGAGAAACACTAACATCAAGATTGACTTCCAACATCTGGGTTGGAAACTTTTGTATAATTAAAATAGTATTTCAATTAATATATTAAATAAGAATACTCATATATTACATACCATATATTATATACATATAGTATTTTATCAGCATTTTATTATATATGTTTTTAAATCTCAATATATCATGTGATGATTGATTCGATTTTCATGTATTTTTAGTTGATAAATTTATTTCCATGAAATTTAATAATTTTTACATCGTCTATCAAATGTAAAACAAGATATAAATATCATACATATTCAGTATATATATTTATATTATTATATAAATTTCATAGATAGAAAGTGGTTTCAACTATTCGTAGAGAGAGTAAGTCATACTTATACATGATTGTTGTCTCTATTTTCTAAAAGGATGAAATGAATGGAATAAAAAATTTGATAAATCATTAAGAAAAATTTATTTTATTTAAACAATATATATGAATCAAATTCATCCATGTGAACATTAATGTTGAAATAAAATGAAATGTATCTCCCATCACTTTTTGGAGGTGGTAGTCCACACATACGCACAAGCGATATTATTATTCTATAATGGTATCTATGGTATGTATTTTGATGTTATATAACATTTATTGAAGTATTTGTTTTGTCATATATACCAAAAATATTCATTAACATCATCCTTTCTAACTTCTAAGTAATGTGTCAGTGAAAAGATAATAACCTCACCTAGTGAGGTGGTAGTCCGCTATACACATGAGTGAGTTTTTCATATCCCCAAATTAATATAAACTAAGAAGTTATATGTTTTATCATAGTTAAATAAATATTATAATGTCATAAATAATATTTAAATATGTTAAATATCTTTTTATATTCATTATTTATATATGTGATGAATAAATAATTATATTTGTTCGTGAGGTGGTAGTTTACCATACAAACGATCAATGAAATGATTTCAAATTTAAAATAAGTGTGTATGGATATAGGTTATTATTTTTAACTAATAACATAAAATTATATAGTATAAAAATGTGATATTATTTTTTAATAGTTAGGGATGATAATAAGGGGTTAAAAGAATTAATAATATGAAAATGTAACATTAAAAAGAATAATCTTCTTTTAAAACCATCTGTAGGTAAAACCTAAATCTTATCAATATTAGATTAATAGTATAACCCATTCTTGTTGGTTGTGGGGGTGGATTTATGGAATGTTTCTTTGGTAAATAATGTAAAATACAAATGGTTTTGGATGATGGAAGAACGGTGGGGATTGTGTGGCTTTTTATATGTTTGGGAGAGAGAATACACATAATATTTGAAAATATAATGTGATACCCACATTTTTTCACATTCCCAAATCCTCCAAAATGAGACAATATCTAACCACATATTTTTTTGGGTCGAAACCTTTTTATAAGATTGGGTTTAAGAAAGTTTTAGGATATTTTAAACCATATCTTCTTAGTCCAACACATGGCTAAACTTAATTTTACCTTAATAGTGATAATTAATTATTAACATTTTCCTCGTTCATTATGCTGAAATATTAGATTTAAATTCTTTTATAATATAAATTATTATGATTCAAAGAATTTAATCCATATTTAATTTTTAAATCCCTATAAGCGGTGGAATTAAATTTAAAGGTAATTTATATACATGATGAAATAATGATTTTTCAAAGAGAAAATTCTCATAAATATAGAATTTTTTAATATCAAAATTATATATGAAATTGATTAAAATGAAATAAATTAGTTAAAAGTATTTTTAATTAAACTAGTTATTTTTTATTATAATTTATAATATACTTTTATTATGTAAATAGTTTAAACAAAAAGGAGGTCTTCCATAAAAATTGATATTTTTAACTATTCATTAAAAAATTAGTCATTTCAAAAAATTATCAACAATTATAAAATAGTTAATTTTCAAATTTATATTTATGAAATTATTTTTGTTTTTTAAAAGAAAATTTCTAATGGTGTTAAAATTTAATTTGAAATTTTCGGTGCAATGTGATACTAGACATCCTTTGGAGTTATACTGTTTTTTTGTAATCATTTATATTTCTTTAAAATGATTCATATTTTATACCTCATTTGAAGAAAAAAATTTATTTTTTATACACCTGTGTAAAAAAAATTATTTTTATAATTTAATTAATAATTTTCATGCCTAAAAAATTAATTTACATGATATATTTGTAAGATTTAAATAATGATAATTTAATAGATATAATGTTAATCTCAAACCTATTTTTGTCAGTAATGAAAGAAATAAAAGATATTCAGTTTAACTAAAAATAAATCTATTATAAATTGTAATAATTTTAAATTTTATTTTATTTTTTTAATTTCATATATTCTATCGAATATGATGTTCATCATTAAAAGTTATTAGAGTGTTACATCAAAATTGTATTCAAGTAGTACATGTTAAAACCAAAACACAATTCCGATTTTTTTTAAACTCCAAATAGAAAATTTTTGAAAATTAAATGAATATAAATTTCAAATAAAAAACGTAAAATATAATAAAATTTTATTATTAAAATGATTTGAAAAAAAATTAAAAATGTTCATGAAAATATTTTAGAAAAAATTGAAATTGATGAAAATGGGTTTTTGACTTAAGAGAGGAAAAGATGGATTTTAATTGACACATGTTATCAATAATTATATGTATGAAAGAGTTAAAAAAAGATTCAATTAATTTAATGATTCAAAAAATAATAAAATAAAAATAAATTTGATTGATTTTTATAGAAGAAATTTCAAAAAAAATCTTAATAGAGACATAAGGAAAAAAAATCAGAAATGACCATTATATTAAGATGGAAACACTTACCACTTTGGTAAATTTTGTATTATAGGTACCATAAATGAAATAAGTTGAAGTTAAAAATTCAATACCATGAAGATAAATATGATCATGATATAACATATCATAAGCGGATGTATATACAACCCACAAAGGAATAAGTGGGGAATAGGGTGTATGCCTCACATATATAAAATTGAGATGCGAAGCCTATACCTCAACATAGAATTCATTGTTATTTTAAAATACTAGATTTATAATTAATATAGGTTAATTATAACAAATTTATAGAACCATAATCATCTATTTCAATCCATATATGATTTACTTATACTGTTTCATCACCTGCCTATTAATAATTAATTGTTACAATCACTAATTTAAGTGATAATTTCTTCGTTTTCATGTATCTTTTAGTATTGTAATTTAGGTCATTTTATTATTTATCCGGGTAACATATTCTGAATAACATTATACATGAAATTTTTGTAATATATATTCATTAAATAATTTTAGAGTAATCTTTGCATTATAAAGATAAAAAATGGATTACAATGTTCATAGAGAAGCTAGATCGTACAAACTCATGAATGCTGATTCAATCCTTCTCAAAGGATAGAATAAAAGGAAAATAAATACTTATTCAACATTAATGAGTCATCATATTTAAATATGTTTTATTTATATTAATTAAATTAAACCAAATTTTATTTAACTTAAAATATAAAGGAAAAACAATTCATATTGCTACTTCAAAGAAGAAGTCCTCATGTACACATGAGAAACATTATTAATTTCCAAAGGATTTGCAATTAAGAAGTTATATTTGATATTACATTTATTGTATTATTTTATTTCTTAATTATAAATTATATTAACTAATTCTTACATTAATACATTCAATGTATATTTTTAGAAAAAAATAAATCATGTAGATTCACAAGGATATTTTATGCCATACACATGAGCATCATTATCATATTCCGTGATAAATAGAAATTATGAAGTTATATGTGATATAATAAATCTACAAGAAAAATAATTTTACAAATTTAATATAATTTTTTTTAATGGGTCATAATATCTCTCTTTGAAAGGTGCTTATGGAAAAATAATTACATTAATTCATGAGGTGGTAGTCCACTGTAGAAATGATCGATTTTTTTGTTTCCCATGTTATATAAATTTAGATGGATATGTGTTGTTAAATTAACATAATAGAAAATATGTATATATTTTATATTGTTTTCATTTTATTATAATAGTTGAATAATTTTTTATGTAAGTGGAAGAAGAAATTAAAAATCCATGTTTATAAATATTACATATTCTTTTGAGAGCCTCTTTAAGAGTATAACTACTACCTTCATAGTATTTGTGCTTATAAAAATAAGGATTATTGAATGTTTTTATGGGTGTAAATAATTAATTTGTTAATATATTTTCTTCCTATAATTATTTCTTATATGTAATGTGGGATAGAGAGTGGGTGACTTGTTATAAGTGGGGGTGAGGACACATAAGGAATTTTGGCAAATATAAAGAGGTAAACATATTTTTATCATTAAATATGCTTAAAAAATTGGTAATTATAGATCATTATAGGTTATATTGTGGTAATATTTCATTAAAATTGTTTTTTACAAGTTTTAGGAAATTTTAACTATTACCTTATTAGTTTCATCCCCATGTAACCTCATTTGTACCTTAATCATAGTAACTAATTTTTAATGTTTCTAATATTTAATATGGACAACCAATAAGTTTACCGTATTATATAATATAAATTATTATTATTAAAAACATTTTATCTAATTTTTCTAATTCAATTAATAGTAGCAGTTGAATAGAATATAAAATTACACATCAGATTTGTTGAAATAGCGGTTTTCTAAAGTGAAAATTCTCATAAGTATAGAATGTTTTAACATAAAAATTCAAAATAAATTGATTAAAATGAGATAAATTATTTATAGAATAATATAATGAAGTTAAATTTACTTTAATACCAATTTATTAATTAAATTTCCTTTCTAGATAATTTTATAATGGTGGGATTCTATAAAAATCAATATTTTAGACTATTTATCAACAAATAATTTTTTTTGCCAAAAAATATCAGAAAATCAGACAAATAAAATTTATTGAAGTAAAATTAATCATTATTTTGTTTTAATAAATTATTTTTCTATAAGTTTTAATGATTAATATTAAATTATGTGTTCAAATCCCGAATAATCCACCTTTCATTAAAATTCATTTTTTCCAGAAAACATTTCAATCTCATGAAATTTATTATTATTTAATTTATAATAAATAAATAATAATTGAATTTATTTCATACACACTACAACCATATAATTTTAGTTGATTATATATTTTTATTCATATCATTCATCTTAATGGCTAGGTTATGATGGTCATGTTTACAAAATAATATTTTAATAGTGTATCACGTTTTGTTCAAACGTCTTGTTGTGTGCATAACAAGATATCAAATGAATCAAATTTATTTAAATTAAAATATATCCTAATGTATTTTGTTATTAAATTCACATATAACATTGTTTTTTCATGTCATATACACTGTTATATATGATTTTAATCTTTTAAAATATTATATTATTGCAAGACACCCCACCCATAATTTTTTTTTCTCATTGCAATTCAATCATGATCTCAATAATCAATGCTTTGATATTTTAAAATATCATTCTTAATGTCCAATATAATGATAATGATTTAAATGAATTATCTTGATTAAAGTGGCATGAATGTACAATTTTTATCTAGAGTATTCATATATGTAGTTTTTTCATGTATGAAAATATCAGTGGGAAGTGATAAAATGGTCATATAAGAAAAGTGTAATTAAAAAATAATAATGGTGGGTGATATAGTTAAATCAGAAAAATAATTATAATTATAAATAGAAATTAAATAAATATAAAACCATAAATGTACAATTATTTAAAACGAAATTTAAGAACATGGAAATGAATGTAATATTATAATTATTTTTCACAATAATTTTTTCCAAATGTTGAGGGATTTTATTACGAAATATTTATAGAAAAACAAATAATTTATGTATTATTTCATCATTTAGGATATGGTTTAATGAAATATTACTTCATCAGGTACTTCAATAAGTTAACATCCAATAGAAATTTTCTGCCCAATGCACTAAAATTTATATTTAAATGATTGTTACATAAAAAAAGAGTGAAAATTAATTCTTCTTTTCTCTATATTATTTCGAATGAAAAAATTGTTAGACCAAGTCATAAAATAACACCCAATGTTTATTTTAATAAATATTTTAAATATTTAACTTGAATAATCATCCAAAATAACATTGTCCAAATTCAATGTCCATAAATTTGGAATATAGGTAACTAAATCAACATTATATTCCCAAAACAATATAATGTGGATAAACATGTAACATTCCAAATAAGTTAATACCTTGATCACCAAATAAACCAACCAAAAACAAGAATATTTCAAAAAAATCACTTTATTCCTTAATTGGGATATAAAATTTAATAAAAATCCATAATTCTATAACTATAGTAAACTCTATAAATTATAACATAAAAAATAAAGTCACCAACCAATTTTAATGAAACATATATTATCCCATAAACAATAGTTTGTCATTATTATAATGGTACCAGGATTTTATTAAGGGTTATATTTCTTAATTAATTAGTTTTCCATGATGATCGACTTTTAGTTGAATCCATTTTCCAGGTTATTGGTACCAATCAATAACATCTCATAATTCCGTAATGGAAAAGTACTGTAGTAAAATACAAATTCTTATAACCATAATATGATTGACATAATAATTGGAAAAAAATATTTAATCCAAACATAAGAACATTATTCATTCCACTTCATCTGTAATAATAGTATAAGCCTAGCTGTGATCCCATGCCTTATTTTCCAAATATTCCCTTAACTTTTTGGCCATTCTTTTTTGTAGATGCCCGTGTCATTATAATTTAAGCACAAAAATAAAATGAATCTATCTAACTCTTTCCTTCAAGTTTTTGTTTAGTTTATCTCTAAACTTTAATCAATATCACATTCCTATCAATAATGTACTAGGTTGTTCATTTGAAAAAATTTCACATGTTGTAAAACACATTTTTCCATTCTTCCCCTTATATATTTTTTCTCATCCATCATATTCATATGTTGTGTTTCCTAAAATGCATAATAATTTTGATAATTATTTATATTTATTGATAGAAAATTATATTATCTCTTGATTTGATGACAATTATTTGGGATACTAGATCAATATGAATGATTGGATTAAATCTATCAAAAAATTGATCATTATAACTAATTGGATTACATAGATTAATATGGTAACATTTCTTTTCTTATGTTCTATTTCTAAAAAATTTAATACATGAGATAAGGTCATTACATTCTGTATCAAAATGCGTGACCCCCAAAAGAGTCAAAAACATAACATAGATTTCCAAATTCGTGCATGGTTAATATCAAAATTAGAAACATGGTTTTTTGGGAATGGGTACAATGGTAAAAATAATTTCAAATCCTAAATAATTTTTGGTATGGAAAATTACAATTATACTATGAATATACGTCCGGATTTTCAAAAAAAGGTGTGTATTAAGAGCCATTTTGTGTACTAGGTATATTTTGAGTTAATCTCGATCCACCTTTTTGGATTTATTACCCCTAGATATATTTGTTATATAACAACATAAACTTATAGTATTAAAAAAGGTATGTGTTTGTTGTGAAACAACATATTCTATAACCTATATAAAATCAAAGATTTTTTAGTATTGTATTCCTTAATGTATATCTTAAGGATATTTTTACTAATGTATGTTTTCCAAATTCTATATCTGATGTTTTGTACTTATATTCCTCTAATACCAATAATAAAGGCCCATTACCCAATATCCTAGAGCCAGTGGCTATATTGTTACATTGGTATTAGACACAATTAATCACAGACCCAATAAAATAATAGTTTATTAGTATTTTTAAAGTGGATACATACATGAACAACACATAAAAATTGAAAACATAAAATAAATAGAGTTCTTTCATTGTGAATATAATTTTTTCTCATAATGTATCCCTCCATATCAACTACAAAACACATCCTTGTATCCTAGGGAATATTAAACATCAGAATGATGTTACATTTGATGCTCTGTTAGGGTATCAATAAAATAGATTTATCTTGAATAATAAATAATATTACAAATTCAAGGTAAATAAATAAAAAAATTATATTTAATGAAAAACATATCATAATATGGAAGAATTAAATAATAATCTTATAAATCCATATAAATAATCACATAATCTTGAAGAATATCCATTGATATTGAAACTATTCAAATAATCGCATGGATATCTATAAATTTTATCATATTGAGGGAATTCTTAATGATGTACGTTGAAAAAATATTACAAATGAGTTTCATAAGATATTTTAAATTTGGGGGTAGAAACCCATTTAATATGGCCAACTAACTTGTCTCATGAGACATGTCCTTGCATTAACAGGATATCTATAAATGGGACCCACTGATAATATACCATGTCCAATGTAATTCACAAATAAAAGGGGAGAAAAACAGTTAACATAAAAAATTCACAGTGAAATCCTAACATATTAAATGTTCATACTTTCTCCAATCAAATGAACATAATCACATACTATCGAGAGTTATATGGTGAATGGTAATAACATTGTACATCCCAAATATAATTGATAATGTACCATATAACTAACGAATATGGAAATTATTATAGAATCTTATTTCTAGAGGATCTTAAGTATAATAAATTGTTTATGTCATTTATGAATAGAAATAGCATTAAATTTTATTAAAATCATTTTTTGGAAAATTTTCATTTCACATAAAAAATAAATTTAAAACATATGATTGAAAAAATATATAGAAAATTAATTTCATTTAAAATATCATGTGAAATAATATTAAATAATATTTAAAGCATTTAGTTTTCATGAAGGTGGAAAATTGGATTTATTTTGTACATGGTAAAATATTGATTCCTTACACATTTTCAATAGGTGTCAAACACGATGGGTTTTGAAAATGAAATTAAGATTTATTTAAAAAAACAATCTAAAAAAGATAACATCGATAATTTTGTTAATAAATAATTTTAAATTTTTATAAAAAAATTTAATAAAAATCATAAAAAACATCGAATCCGATGAAAATGGATTTTCGACTAAAGAGAGAAAAAACATCAGATTCTCGTAAAAACTCTTTATCAATCATTTATTATTACAAATAGTATAAAATTTATTTATTCCATAAAAAATATCCTGAATAAAAATATTTGAATAAATTTTATTTTTTATGATTGAAAAATTAAATAATTCTATAAATGTGGAGTTAAACAAAAACAATCCTTAAGGATGATGATATTGTGAAATAAACTTATACCAATTAGAGAAATTTAGTATGACAAGCACCATGAGTTAATTAAATTAAAATGAAACATTAAAAAACACCATGATAAATAGTCTCATGATATAAAATATCAAAAAACAATTGGCATTTGCACCACTCAATGTTAAAAATGGTTAGTATAGTGTTTATATCATGGAAGTAAAAGGGAGGCTAAAAACCATTCCATCATGTTGAACAACATTCATATGTGTCTGTATCTAATTTATAATAAATTTATGTCTACATGATATCTATAAAATAACCTTTATTACATATATCAGTCCATATATTATTTATATATAGAATTTTACACCCCATTATTTATGATTCATAGTTAAAACTATTATTTGTACTAATAATTGTTTCCATATTCATATATGTTGTAGTTTGGACATTTTTGGTCCATTTAATTTGATCATGATTAAATAATATCAAGAGTTTTATCTATGATATAAATATAATATATACACAAAATATGTGTATTTAGTGTAATATTTTAATGTTATATATATAAAATGGAATACACTGTTAATGGAGATGGTTGGTAGTTCATACACATGAACCTAGTTTCCATTTTTCACATCAGATATAATAATTGGAATATAACCACTAATTTATATTTAAAGTATTATAATTTTTTCAAATATATAATTTGTAATAATTAAATAATTCATCATTAAAATAATTGAATAAATAAAACCAAAAACTATCACCTTGCTACATGAAGGTGGCATTCCACACATATGCGTGAGTGATATTATTTTTTAAAACATTTTAGATTCTAAGTTGATATAGTATTTATTATAGTATGGGATATAGTATTTCTTAT
Organism: Viscum album; assembly: GCA_963277665.1. Classification (NCBI taxonomy): domain Eukaryota; kingdom Viridiplantae; phylum Streptophyta; class Magnoliopsida; order Santalales; family Viscaceae; genus Viscum; species Viscum album. The sequence goes on along the minus strand of OY728157.1, from coordinate 163,410,178 downwards.
AGTATTTTCAATTAAAATATATCACATATATTAATTAATTTTCTCCATAATACCTTCCATTTAAATGATATGTATAAAAGGAACCATATCACTTTGTTAGGTGATAGTCCGCCGTACACATGAGAGACGTTCTGTTATACCACACCAAATGTAAATTTAAAAGTTATATTTTATATCATAATTATAAAAGTATAAATTTTTTATAAATATCAATTAAATATGATAAATCATTCATTGCAACAATTCTTAAATTGTGTATATATAGAACAAAATACATCGTTTCACAAGGTGGTAGTATATTGTACAAACGATTGGTTATTCCATTTCACATTTGACAAATGTGGAGGTGGATATGGATTATTAAATTAATATACTGACATCTCAATATAGATTAAATATTTATTTTATCATATTATCATATTTTAATATATCTTAAGGGAGGTGGAATGAGAAATAAAAAATACTCACACCAAATAATGTTACCTCTTCTTCGATAAGCCTCTTTAGATTTTTTCCTAAATACTTCATATGACGATTTCATAAAACTAATAAATTTATGAGGAGTAAAATGAATTAATGATGTTATTTGGGTAGGTATTTTCCAAAAAATGGTTATTGAAGTGTAAATAGTGGAGGATTGCTGGAGTCCTTTTATAATTGGGGAGAGGAAAAACATGGAATTTTTTAAATGATAATGTGACATACTTGTTTTTCTCATTAAAAATAAGCATAAATGTTTAAATAAATAACATCATAAGATATAAGTACTAAATATTTCCACAAATATTTTATTTATACTTGTTTCATCTAATTGTTTACACCTTATATTCTTAGTTTAAAACCCCATTTAACCCATTTAAACATTACTATGGTAATTTATTTTTATGGTTTTCACTATTAATTATGGTAAAAATATAATTTAATCTCATTATATAGTATAAATTATTCTTATTCCAATCATATAATGCATTTTTATAAATTTAATTAAATGGTATTATAGAATTAAATATAAAATTAATCTATAAACGTGACGAACGACCAGTTTTCCAAAGAGAAAATTCTCATAAGTATAGATTTCTTTAATATAAAATTTCAAAATGAAATTTGATTAAAATATCCTAAATTAGTTAATATGAATTACAATTTTACTAAAATTACTTTAAAATAAATTTATTTTAAAATTTAAATTTGTAAATGATATTATCTAAATGGCAGATTTCAATTAAAATCAATTCCTTTTATTATTCATCAAATATTTAATCTCTTCAATGAATTCTAAAAAATTCAGAGTAATATAATTGTGTCATGCTGAATTAAAAAATAATTTTAATTTTGGAAAATATTTTTATTGAATTTTGTATTACTAATTTTCATTAACGTGCACAAGAAGAAACTAATCATTCTTTCTGAAAAATTCAATTCATCTTAATATATTAATTTCTCAATAAAATGGTTCTTGTTTTATTTAAAATATATATCAAAAAACTAAATATATTTTATAAATATTTAAATTATAGTGACAATAACCCTAGTGACATGGAGTCTTTGTCAACCTTGTAACATTAGGATATGATATGAGGAATCCAATTCTCGAAGGACTAAACAATTTTGTAGTCTTTGAAAACATCATACATTTATGGATTCAGATTAAATTTTTAAACATAAAATACAAAATCTATTTTCCTTTAGAACACTATTATTCCCCTTATAAAATTTAATTATATTAGTTATAAAACACTTCATGATATCCTAGGAAAAATAAACCAAACAAATAGAGTAAGTTAAATTGATAAGTAAAGGTAGGAATGCAATATAAGCAATGAATGAATAATTCATAATGAATATATAAAAGAAATTATATAAAACACAACGCATTTATTAATTAACATGAGAATATCATGGATGGAATACACTATTATAAAACAATTCCATTAAAATAGTCATATAAGCCTGAAAACATCAACATTTGTATTCAAAAAAAATTCTAATAATCACATGTAATATAAATTAATAATTACATAATGGTAGAATGAATAATTATGAAAATATAAAACATACCATGGTGGTCTTCTACAAAAAAATATAAATAAATGGTTAATTCCCCATCCAAAACTCAATCTAACTCGACTCATGAAACCCTATGATGCATCATGGGCTAATAGAAGGCCCATTAAATAACATAATTTTTATAATGAATTCCACATATTAAAAGTGGTGAAAAATAATCATCCTATACATTCATGTTGAAAAAAAACATATCAAATGTTAATAATTAACCTAGTCAATAAACATCATCATAAACCATTCAGAGTGAAATGGTGAATTGTAATAAAATTGTATATCCTTTACCAAACTAATAATAAACCATCCATATAAATAATAATGTTGGTAGCAATAAAATATATACACATTCTATCATAATTAAAATTGAGGGATGGGGAAATTGTTGAATTTAAATAAAAACACTTCAATAATTTTATTTGAGGAATATAATCCTTTCATGTTGAAAATATTATTTTAAAACATAATGTTTAAAAAATTGTTTTCAAAATAACAATAACTTAAAATATGATTTGAAATTTTTTAAAATTAAATTTGAAATATTTGGTTGTTATGATATTTTAAAATTCTCTTTAGGTCGTAAATGTTAAAATAATAATTTATTTCACATTTTTGATGAAATCAAAACATATTGTGTTTTGAAAAATTCATGTAGATTATGTTGATTTTTAAAAAAAATTAATGATAGATAAAATTTATTCAATATATCATTTTAAAATGGTCTTAATGCTTTTTCATTTTTTTAAAATTATGGATATTAATGAAAAGTATTTTCAACCGAAGTGGGAAATAATTTCTATTTTTCTCATGAATATATTCTCAATCATTATAACTGAAAAAGAGTGTAAAAACTATTCCTCATGATTTAATAAATTATTTAATAACCATATATAAAAATACTAAATTTTTTAATTAGGATTAAATATCAAACAATTCACCCAATGGGGACAAAAAAATAAACAATCTTGAGTAATGTTGAGAATGAGAAATAAACCCCTAACAAATTTTTAAATTTTGAATTAAAATCCCATTAAAATAAATAAACTAAAATGAAAAATTAAATTACATGAAGGAAAGTATATTAATTATCTAAATTATAAAATTTTAATTTATTGCACCACAAGAATAAAATATCTATTTAATATGGAATATGTGTCAAAGAAGTAAATATGGGATGGGAAACACTTACCTAAAATACGATTTCATTAAAATGTGTTTTACCTATTTTATAATGCTTTTATAAATTTTATTAAATTAAAATAAAACCATAATAATAATTTTATTATCTTATATGAACTTATTTTAATATATTACAACCTATTTGTTAATAATAGTTTATTATATTTTCATTATTTTGTGTGTTAATTGACATGTTTTCTCATGCACGTCTAGTCATAAAATTCCTCATTTTTATGTATATGATATATGTATATATATATATCTTATCCATAAGAATAATAATTACATAAATAACAGATTTACTCAATAGATTTTTTATTTTGAACTATTTTGATATTTTTCATATCGAAAAATAATCGCATCACTTCATGGAAGAATTTGAACGTACTTATGAATGATCAATGATATCATTTTCTTAACAATTGAATGATTAATAAATTGAGTTAAATATTAATATTACATAATAAATGTTATCTCATATAAAATACACATATATTCACTAATTTAATTTTATTTCTATACATCTAAATCATATGTGAAAAATGAATCATAATGCTTTGTGACCCTATAGTCCACCATACACTAGAGCGATAGTATCATATTTGAAATGTAATAGAAAAAAAGAAGTTATATGAGTAATTAAAATTCTATAAGTAAATAAATAAAATAAATATCATATAAATGTGGAAAATACTTAATTATATTCCTCCTTTATATGTTGTGATGGAAAAAGAACTATATCAGTATGCAAGGCAGTAGGCGGCAGTACACTTGATTGATGATTTCATTTCCCATATGATCTAATTGGATATGGATAAGTATTATTCCATGAAAATTATAACATATCAGTATAAGGGTTACACATTGTTTTTATATTTAATGTATTAAGACATATTTTAATGTGTAAAAAGAATAAAAAAATGAAATATGGTTGTCAAGATACTTACATTCTCAAAGAGTAACCTCCAATGGATCTCCTCTCGTGGACCATAGGGATGTAATTTTAGGAGGACTAGTAGATATAGAATATTTAAAAGGGTTTTTTGGAGATATAATTTAGGCGTATGATCTATCCAAATAGCTTTAGTTTTTTCAATAAGTTACGGGAGTGAGTTTCCTTTTGTAATTGGGGAAAACCCACAATGAAACAACTTGTAAATTTCCCAAATGATTCCTATATAATAAAGACATTTCTCAAGTAAAAACCTTATAAATGACCATATATTTGGACATAGATTGATTTAGTATTAAATATATCATACTAAAATGGAATATAATTACTATTATAGTCTTTTTAACCCATATCTTCTTAGCTAAAACGACCATAGTAAAACCATTTTTACTTTTACCACTTTAATTAATGTTTACATGTTTCACTATTAAATTTTAAAAAAAAATTATATGTACATACTAGATAATATAATTTTTTCCAATTAAAAAATGATCCATTTTTTCAAAATCATTTAATATTATTTGATTAATTGAATTTAAAATTATGAACACTAACACAATGATAAAGAAAGTGTTAAAAGGGAAAATAGTCATACATATATAATGTTTTAATATTGAAATTAATTATGAAATTTATTATATTTACCTAAATTAGTTTAATTATAATATTATCTAACTAATATTACTTAAAAAATAATTTAAAATGTAAAATATCTTTATAAATAAATTAAATGAAAATGTAGTTTTCAAATAAAAATCAATGTATCCACTATTCATAAAAAAAACTTGCATTTCAAAACAAATCCCAAATATTTTCTATAAGATAAATTTTGGAAGATTATTTAAAAAATTAAAATTATTATTTAAAATATAATTTACAAAATTTATGAAAATTATTTAGAAATTATTAATGCAAAGCGCGACTCAACAACCTTTTTTAAAAATACAGTTTTAATAAAACATTTCTTTTATATTTAGATGATTTTTTATATATAAAATCAATATATAATCGTTTAATTTATTATATACATTTTTATTCTAAAAATGATCCATAATTTAGTTATTACTATGTATACCCACTAACAATACATCTAGGTTTTAATATAAAACTTTACATAATATACTTTTTATAGAGTACCATTTTTCATTTAACCCAACTGTATTGTGAATCTAACAATATCAAATTGATTGAATTTATTGAAAAGTTAATTTATTCTAAAGTATCATGATATTCTATTCTCTTATATTTTTTTTTTCTATTTAATACATTTTTAGGTCGTTATGTTTATATTTAAAAAAATTAGGTGTTGCATTCTACCCCTTAAATAAATCATGTCCTCATAATTTAACCTCGATAACAATAATCTGAGGTTTGAAATTTGATGTTTCCTTTTGTGAAAATTGAGATCAAAAAAATATTTAATTGATCAAAATATAAACAAGATAGAGTGGAACGTCCAAACTTAATATGAAATAATACATAAATATATATCAAAGTTGGGGAATATTTTTGGCAAGGGAAGATATGGACATGGAAAAAAATATAAATAATTTTAGATACTGATAGGATTTATTGATAAAAAGAAATGTTAATATAAATGTAATGTCATAGACAGAAAATCCAAATATATGATGATTTAAAATTCCAAAAATTCAAGATAAATTAATTTATTATGAAAACATTTGGTATCAATACACATTTTCCAATAATTATGGAATTAATATTCCACATAGATTTAAAATATATCAATATATACTAAAATGATATATTTTTATTTTATAAGCATAATTTTATCTTTTTTTCTCTATAAATCATTTCCACTTAATTTAATACTTCTATAAATGAATATCTAAGATGAATTTTTTATGCCAAATGTGTTAAAATTACCTTTTAAACGATCATGAGATCCATAATTGAGTAAAAATAAATTTTTTCTATCTTAAAAAAGAACAATTCAGTATAGTTATCAAATAATACCCAGTTATCATTATAATATTATCCATATATAGTAAACCTTAATACTTTTCCAAAACATGTCTTTCAAAATTTAAAGTTAAAACTTCTTGATGGAATATCAATAAATCGGTATAATATCTCCCACAAAATATGATTCTTCTCTTCATGTTTCATTCCAGATATTTTGAAACCATGATAACCATAAAACATTAATGAATAAATTCATTATTCTATATAATAAACCTCATGGTGTCATATATATACCAGAAATCAATTCATTTATTAAACTAAATCTAAGATATCATAAATCATAAAATCAGAAAAAATATTCATGGTAACCAATAATATATCATAAGCAAATATGTATCGTTATTATCTCAAAATAGAGAACATGTTAAGGGTTAAATACCAATAATAATGTCTTTTCTAAGAGGATCACCTGCCTACTAAATCATATCTCAGGGAACCATTCAACATAATCATTCAAATCCATAATGAAATAATACTCCAATAAAATCCATATACATTCCATAATTCTTATAACCAGAATATCATTGATTAAAATAATAATATAACATAATTTATGAATTTAAATAGAATAACATTAATCATTTTAGTTAATCTATATTTCTAACTTTTGATTGACCGTGATCCCATAGCTTATTTTTTATATAATCCTTTGATACAAAGGTTATTCATTTTAATATTCCCAAATATCATAAAAGTAGAATCATTACTCATTTATAGATTCATTATTACCGAAAAAATTATAATCATGGGGTCCTTTTCTTACACATATATAGGAACCACATTTTACTTTAATAAGGTGCAATGTTGTTTCCATCCAAAATTATAATATTTTGGAAAATGCATTATTCCCTTCTTGCATTTATCCATATTTTTCTCTTATATCCTCTTATTCTCTAACTTCCCTAAGAATTTATAATATCTGTAGAATTATTCCTCTAAATTTATATATAATGATATTATATCATTGTATGATGATGTAGTTAGGGATACTATTTACCTTATAAGGATTGGATTGATCCCGTCCAAGATAGGATCATCCATAATATATGGATTACGTGAATTGATAATGTTTTCATTCCATACACTAGGTGAAATTTCTAAACAATAAAAAATTATATCACCCCATGGTTTTATATTATTTATAATTTTAATATTAATATCCTCAATATCATATGTTGCATGAAAGGTCATGCATTAATGAAAAATTATATACTATATATATTTTAATTTAGAATGAAATTTTATCCTAACCATTATGTTTGTTGTTATGAGTTGGATTAAAGAACATATAAAAATATATTACTTATTTTATTTGTCAAAAATTAATTATAAATATTTATAAAAAACAAATTAAAAAGGGGTGCTTTTTATAATAACTATTCCAATGCGTATAAGTGTGTTTTGTACTAATAAAATAAAAAAATCACAAATTTTGGTTTAAATTAATAAATATATATATATTTAATATTTTAAATCAATTACTTCACATTCATCAAAAAAAATTCTAGAAAATATATAAGAAAAATCCAATTGTACGCATAAAAGATGTACTTTTATAAAAATTGTTTCTCCACATTTTAATGGTTCACTAGTTTTAAATATTGTTTTTATACATTTATAAATTCTATTTGAAAAAATAATTTATTATTTTAAATAATAATATAAAAAATTACTTTTGATGAATTTTTGGTATTTTTCAGATATGTTTTATGTTTTGATGAACAATGATAAATTATTGCATTTTAATAAAAAAATTAAATTAAATAATAAATCATTTAAATTATATTTTTAATTTTTCTCCAATTATAATTAAACAATATTTTAATCAATTAATCTAAATTTGGTCACTGGAATCAATCTCACAATGAATTTTGATATAAAATCATTTGTATCTTTTTAAATGTATCACATTAAAAACTTGTTATCCCGTTCCATAAATGAGATTAATATTTAATTAATCTAATCATATCATTTTTATTGAATTTTCTAAAATATATTACTTATTTTTAATTATAAGGTTAATGTTTGTAAATATGTCACTATAATAATTGCACAATATGAAACATAATGTTAGTATTTCTTTAATTAATAGAGTTTGGGGTAAATTAGGTAATTAAGGGTAAAAAAATATTATAAGTATTATAAAATTATAGTAAATATATTAATCATTATATTCTAGGTGTTAATGTCTACCGTACTTATCCTTAGAAAAATATTATGGCCTCTTGGATCCACATATATGTCTATTATACTTTTTTAATATTTTATTATAATGAAAGTCTAATATGTCATACTGATGTTTTTAATAAGTGATACATTTTTTATATATATCACTCATAATATATCTTCAACTAAAAATATTAATCAGAAGTATAATATGTTTATATCATTATAATAAATTTATAGGAAATAAATAATTACCCTAATGGATTACACAATGAGGATGAAATTATTTTTTAATTATTATAAATATAAAATAAATGATATTAAAAATATGAAAATATATATACATAGAGATAATACATTCCATAAATGAATTTAACAAATGTCCTAGACGTGTTAGGGGTTTACTAAATTTTTGTTTAAAATGTTTCTGGACTATTCATATAATTTTTATAGTCGTGTAATAAATCGTGTCAAAATTGACTTTAATGGTATTTTAAAATAAATAATATTTTATAAAATGATTTAAAATTAAAAAAAATATAAAATTTGGTCCATGAATTTTTATATGTTTTTAAATTTAATCCATGCACCAGTTATGAATTGTTTAGTGTTTTCTAGATACTATGTTAAACATTTAATCATAAAAATTTCAATATGTCATAGAAAGAGTTAAATGGTTTTACAAAGGAGATATGCCAAAAGATAAGGGTATGAGTGTTCCCTGAACGTGTCTAAAAATTATTGGTTTATAATATTTAGACACATAATCATATATATTCCAAATAAATCACTTTGGATTCATTTTTAATTTGAAATTCATTTTTATTAATTTAATATTTCAAGAGTTTCCCAAAGCATCATCACACCAATTATAAAAAGGAACCCCCTCCCCCACTTCTTCACACCACATTACGCCATATATCTCGATATAGAAAAAACCATTTCACCTTAAAAATTACATCCCATAATACTGTAAGAATTAATTTCGGAATAAATCCAAACAGTGATGTTATTTTTGTACATGTCTAAAAGAGATACCCAAAGAGTATGTAACATTCATAAACAAACTTTTTTGTTTCATTTATTCATTTAACCCATTAAATTAATTATATTAATTGTTAAAATAATAAACTTAATGATATAAATATAATGAGATTATTTTATATTAATATTTCTACCTACACTCACACACACTTCAATCAAATGGGATACACAATCATCGTTCTTTTGTATGGTGGTAAATTTCCTCGCAAACAAATGAGATTCATTGTTCGATTTCCACCTTTCATGGTCGGGAATAATAATTTAATATATATTTTTACATAATCTATACACATATATAATATTTTAATTATTTTTATAATTATTTATATGATAAAACAATGATATATTAATATGGTTAAAAAATTTAACGAATAAAAACACATGCGAATAACAAAGCTGTTATTGCACTAAACATAACATTAAAATTAAATTGTTAAGAAACCTTTAATATAATTTCATAAGTAAATCATATATATTATTATATAAATTAATATGGTTATTTCATAGATCTATAATAAACCTATATTTATCATACATGATGTTTGAGAATGAATGATGACAGTCAAGACATTTTGTGATGGACTTTTTCTCTATTTTCATTCACTAAGGCATATTTGGAGGTAATGAATCTATATTAATTTATATGGTGTATATAAATATCCATTGAAATTTTATTTAATTATTTTATAAATTATTTGGATATTAAATTATTTTTATTTTTTATTATTTCATGTGGCTTGCGATTCTTATAATTATAAAGAAGTAAGGGAATTCTAATCCCAATATCCATTATTGGGGTTGTACTTCTACTTCCGGATTATGTCATGGTAAACATATATGTGAAATTAATTTTGAATATCATGTGTTCCATTTACACTTTTTTTATTTGGATTCACTATGGATACACATAATTAAATTATTTTATTAAAGATCAATTAAATGTATTGTATTTCTAAGGGACATCATCTCAATCTCCTTCTATTGAGGAAGAGTTTGATGTTGTTCACTCACCTTCATTTATGAGGACTATATAGAAAGTTGTATAGGATACAATGAAAGTATTACAATTTATTTATTAAATATCTCTTCTACTTGTGAATATTATTGATATTATTTTAGAACATAATTCATATAGGTAGAAACGGTTTAAAAAGTAAATTTTATTTATATTATTAATTTATTTAAATTATTTTTAAAAGGAATATTTTGGCATGTTTTATATAGAATATTTTGAAAAATGACAAAAGGTATGATCAATTTTTTAACGTACACGCCGAAAACAACTTTCCAAAAGATATGACTATTATTAAAATTTTAGAATCATTTTTAAATTATATATATTCATTAATGAAAAACAAAATACCCTTGTTCTGGGGAATTTTTTTTTTAAATATTCTAATTTTCATACAAAATAGTTTTTATATGGGTTTAATAATAGTTTTTTCTCAATTATATTTATCTGATTTTATTAGAGTATTATTGTATGTATCAACCCCCTTTCATGAATATTATTCCTAATTGAGGTTCATATTTTATGATATTTCTATAATATTTTATTCATTTTTTGATCATTTTGGTTGTTGATGTTTACTTAGATTCCATTCATGGTTTATGGTTAAAGTTTCACATTTCAAATACTATTTTATGAATATAAATGTTTGTATTGTTTAGGATTAATCTATTCATTTTAGGTACATGGTGGACATAGTAAGCGATGTAAAAGGACCTATATACCCCCCTTGATGCATTGGTCGGTCTCATTATACCAACCAAATATGGATTTGGCTAAGGGCCTACCCATTTAATTTTTTATGTCTTGATCGAGGCCTAAATAGTTTGTTTCAGATGTCTAATATTAAGAATTCAATAATTATGATATTTATTATTTTTATTCCATGTGATAATTTGACTAGTATAATATCCCTAGTTATGATTCCAATCTCAGGTGATTATTTAAATTGAATGTGTTTTCATTATTTATCTTTCCACGTTGTTCAATCCATATTCACTCATAGATTCTGATTTACGCTTACGCTTACTAAGAATTTTATATCCAACTTTAATATGATTTAATTTTTACCCAAAATTCCATAAAATATATTATGACTGAAATATAAAAATATAAAAAGGTAGAATAATGTAATATTAAATTATACTATTTTTTGTATTTTATTTTATAACTTTTGAGGTGGATTTCATCAATATGTAAATTTTACCATGACTACTACACCATTATGTCATTTGAGATTTTATTCTCTATATCTTATGGGAAATGTAATAAAGTAAGAAATCAGATCTAGGATATAGGTTTGGGGTCATTTATGTTTTTATCAGAGGATGATTAGTAGAAACTGTGGGAAATTGGTTGATTATATAATCAAATACAATAACATAATTATTAAATACATCCAAATTAATTAAGAATATTATATAGAGATTATTCATACCTAAATTTTCAATTTGGGTTCTATGATTCGCTACTTTTGATAATAAAAATTATGTTACATAATGTTATGGTCTAATATAGTGTATGTAATTGTTTAGAAATGAGACCTAGTAGAAGGAATGGAAACTGTGCCGACGTACATAATCTATGAAGATACTTTCCACCTATATAAGATAATGATGTCGAAACTAGAGCATCAAGTGGTGCTGAAAAAGATATAAATATACTCGGAAAACTAACTCGGTTTATGATTAATAACTATACTTATATGGAATATACTCGTCCAAAATACAATGGAATAAGAATTAAATGATTTCTGAGACAACAACTTCAATCATTCAGTGGGAGTAAAAATTCATTTGTAGAAGAGAAATGGATATGTTAATTATAAAAGATAATTCTTACTTTGGGAATTAACTAATGGATATGGTTTTCATGGATGATTATTATTTATCAACAGATTCATATCAATGAGTTTCATATATTCAAAACATGAGGGGGGAAGAAACATAAAACATGTTTTTCAAGGAGTTTTAGGAACTTTTATTTGAAAAATAATTTCCATGTTAATATAATGTAGATATGGAGAGGAAACATCTAATTTTAAGTGGAGAGGAATATGATAATGTTTTTAAGTATGAATAAATATTTAAATTGTTTGAAAAATAATTTTCAGACTAGATAAATAAAATAAGGAGTAATATCATACATTTAATTTATCGATTAAATCCATTCATTCAAAAGGAATTGGGATCCAAAAATCATTCAACATATGATGATAGAGTATCATGTGCTACCAATCTAGAGAAATAATCATTAATGTATTATGACTTCATTGCAATGCAAGAGAAGAAGGGAACTTAATTACAAGATTCAGATAATGGGAGGAAGTGAATGAAGGATTTTCAAATATATGATACTTGTAGAAGGAAACACCCTGGTACCATATTAAAAGGAAAAGTTGTTTTCTTCCATTGTTGGGCGAATTCTCATCATTCCCACGATTAAAAGTGGCATAAATAATCTACTATTGTACAATGATACAATTATAAGTGTATATGAAACAATGTAATTGCATAACAAATGTTTTAATGAAATATACCTCAAAATAAGAAATGGTTTCAAGGTATATCATATATTATTACTATATTCAATGTGGAATAATAACAGTTTTTATCTAGTTATAAGAATCATAGTGTATATTAGGATTTCACTATAGTATTCTTTTTAAATATTTGGAAGGCTTCTTATTTTCATTATGGTTTTAAAAGTGATAATGGTATTCATATATTTGGTATGTGAAAAACATATATGCATTATGTTTGGTTAAAATCTGATGTTAAGTTGAATTTTTAAATTTAGTGATCTTCTTTATTAATATTTGGACTGTGAATTTGGACAGCTGTATTTTGGATGGGTCATAAAGTTGGAATATATTATGTTGTACATTATATATTATTGTTTGAGGTTAAAGTATGATTAATTGGATACATTGTTCTAACCTTTTTGGTTTTATTACACATTTATAGGATGAATGAAATAATTTCATAGCAAATGATTCATCAAAATTTCTTCAGGTGTAAAAATTAATTTGAATATCCATCTCTAGATGTACCAAATGCAGTGAAAATTCATTGAATAAAAAGAAAATTATGACATTATTACATGGAATGATATCAATTTCTCTTTTTTAAATTTCATCGACTAGATTCTAAAATCATACCTCAACTTTGGGAAAACTATTTTGAAACAAAAACGTCATCAGATCACAAGAATTGTGCTTTTTTATGGTTAACATTAAAATAACAGTGTCCAATATTACTCTCCATCAGAAAATGGTAGTTTAATTTATCTTTCGTGAATATTATTTCAAATTTTACTAATTATTTTCTATTTGAATGCCTAATATTGGGGTTTCCTTCTCATTTTCCATTCCCTTTTATCAAGATGATTTTTTATTAACCATAATTCTATTGTGGGTTTCCAGTAACAAATTTTCAAGTATCATAATTTTATTTTTGTAGAAAACATAATATTACGAGGAAAAAATTTACTAAAGTATGGGTGAATTTAACACCACATGATTTTAAAGAATTTATATTTTTAAATTTAGTATCTTTGATAACATACGTTGTAAGAAACACTGAGATTAAACAAACCACGATATACTATTAATATATATTATTTTAAAAAAAATTACTTTTCTAACAAACTAGTTCTTATTAATAGTGTAAATTAAATTAAGAAACTATATTATTGAATTAATTTCTTACCAATTATTTAGAAAACAATATACAAACCAATTTAATATAAATAATTTAAAAAAAAACATTTTAAATTCACAAAAGTGTGTCTTTTACCAATAAAATATCACACTTTTCGGATTATATTAATGAAATATATATATGTATATAAATAATATTTTTAATATAAATTTTAAAATTCATATACACTGTTTTCTATACTAGAAAAAACAACAAATTCCATTTTAAGAAAACAATTTGTAATTTTTTAAAAAATAGCGTCACTGCCTTTTTATGGAGAACATGAATTAAATGTATTTTTGAAACTTTAATATATTATAATTGAAAAACTAAAATTATTATTTTAATCCAAAATAAGAAATTTTACTTTTTTCGAATTTTTTTTATTTTTATGATATGTTTTATGCTTTGATGAATATTTGTAAAATATTGCATTGAAATTGAAAACATCTTTTTTGTGTAAATAATTTATTGTTAAATTATATTTTTCATTTTTTATGTAGTATAATTAAATAAGGCTTTTATCATTTAATCTGTTTTATGTCATTGGAATCAATCTCATTTTGAATTTTTATATACAAACATTTCAATCTTTTGAATGTTTTCACATTAAAATTAATTTTTTCTCGTTCCATCAATATACTTATTATTAAATTAATTTTATCCAATTATATTTTTTTAATATTGAAAAATTGATTCCATATTTAGAATCATAATATACATATTTATTAAAAAAATTCATTTTAAATTTGGAAAATATGAACTGTAAAGTTAGTAATTTTTTAATTACTATGGTTAATGGTAAATAAGGTAATTATGGGTATAAATAATATTATAAGTCTAATAAAATTTCATAAAAAATGTTATAATTTTATTTCATGAGTTATTGTGAACAAAAAACATCCTTGTTGTTATTTTACGGCCTTATTGCGCCACATGGATGACATTTATCCTTTTTTGATATTTTATTTTTTAAAAAGTCTAATATGTAATATTATTATTTTTAATAACTATTACATTTTTTAAATATTCAAATTAAAAATAAATAATATACCATAATTAGTTAGTTGAAATATTAAATAAATTTATTAATCATATAAATTAATTTTTTATTTTTTTGTAAATAAATAAATAACTATAAGGATTACATAATGATGACACAATAATTATTTAATTAGTAAAAATATCATATATATGATATGAATTTTTTCAATAAATATAACATGATAAAATTAATGTAATAAATGAATTTATTAGATATTATAAATATATTAGATATTTATTTTAGTTTTTGTTTCGAAATTATCTTGTGTATTGATATTTTTTAAAATTTATGATGTAAATGTTTTCAAAATTGATATTAATGTTGTTTTCAAATAAATTATATTAAATTAAATGATATAAAATTCATAAAAATATAATATCAAAATAATTGGAATAAGGATTAAAATTTAATCCATGACTCATTTATGGTTATTTTTTTAATTTATTGTAACTACATTTACCATTAAACTGTAAAAAATCATGTTGTCAAGGTAATAGTCTAAGGGTTTAACAATGGGTTAAAGTCAAAGGGTAAGGGTAAAAATGGGAACCAAACATGTCTAAATTTTTGGAGGATTTAGAACAATAAAAATATTATATTCAAAATAACAAACATTGTAACCATTTTAAATTGAAAATTAATTTATATTGATTTTATATTATGAGAGTTTATAAAAGTTCCCCTCACCTCAGTTATAAAAGTGCACCTCCTCCCTCACCTATTCAAAACACATTAATCCCTCTTTATTGACCAAAACCTGATTATTTCTCCTTTCAACATCCCTCCCTCAATCTTAGAATCCTTAATTTTGTCCATAAATCCATCCAAAGAAGTCCTTTATGCAAATAAAAAGCATATACCCAAAGAAGAGGTAACATTCCTCAACAAATGTTTTTGTATTATTTCATCCTTAAACCAATTAAATTATTTTTATTTTATGATTATATAATAACCTCAGTATCCCCAATATGTTGATTTTTTTTATTTACTTTTAGAACTGAAATAACAAACACTTCTTTAAAATGGGATACCCAGTCATCATTCATGTGTACAGAGGACTACACCCTTTAGAACAGATGTCATTCATTTTTCCATTTCCACCTTTCATTGTTGGTAATAATGATGGAATTTTTATTTTTATATGATATATATATATATATTATTTAATTCATTTTTATCAATTTTAAAATAATTAAATCATAATATAAGTAATAAGATGAAAAATATTACAAATCAAAACGCATGTGAAAAACAAAGATGTTATTACTCAAAATGTAACATTAAAATGGAATTGTTAATAAAAAGTTATATAAAGTCATATTTAAATTATATATGCTATTATAAAAAATAATATGGTTAGATGATAAATTTATAATAAACATATATTTATTATATAGAAGGTTTGAGCTGGTACGGGGAGAGTCAGACATAAGGTAAGTGACTTCATCTCATTTTTCTTCTAGTGAGGCATATTTTTACATTATACACCAATAGTATATACTAAGTTGTATATAACTATTATTTTACATGTAATATACTGAAATTATAAATTCTAATTATATTTTTTGGGTTTTAAATTTTACTTATTCACCTGGAATATGATTGGACTCATTACAATGAAGTAAGGGAATACTTAAACCAATTTACACTTATTGTGAAAAACCACCACTTTTTAAAGATGTAATGATAATATTATTTGTGAAATTAATTTTCAATAACTTATGTTATATTATTACATGTTTTATGTATATTTATACTGGATACACATAAAAAAATCTTTTGATTAATGATCAACTCACAGATAAGATTTTTGTAATGGACTTCATCTAAATATCATTTTATTGAGGCATAGATTGATGTTATATGCCCACATTATTTTTTAAGAGTATATATATCCCAATTAAATTTAAATGCCATTAATTTATTTAATAGCTTTTTATTTAATGTTATCATAAATTTAATTATTTCATTGGGAATATGATCTAAATGTTTAATGTGGAATGAGAGACCTTAAATTTTTAACAATTTAATTATCAAATATTTTTATCCTTGTCGATATTCATGATATTATTTTAAATATTTATTTATCTTGATATAACGGTATTATAATGAATCTTTTATTTCCAAGTTATATTTTATTCAGTGGATTCTAAAATGATTCTTTGTACATAATTTATAAAGAAAATTTTTATAATTGACAAAAGTAATGTTCTATTTTTTCATTATTAATTGCGACAAAGACTTTCCCTTTACTAGGACCATTATATATTTTCAATATTACATTTCAAGATTACACATTTTTTTAAATGAGAAACCAAATTTACCTTATTTTTTTAATAGTTTTCATTATAAATGGTTATTTTTATATGAACCAATTTTTCATATGGGTTTAACTATAGTTTTTCAACAATGATTTTTCTATGTTATTATTAGAAAATTTTCAACTATATAAACACATGTATTTAATTATATTTTAATTCCTAGAACCCCTCAGGTATTTGAAAAAAATTAGTACTTGAGGTGCTCCGGTGGGGTGGGGGTCACAGTGACTCATTTCAAGAGTTTTCCCAAAATATAGTTTTTGAATGGTAGGTCTGGCGTCAGTAGGTCGAGCATCGGTAAGTCAAGAATTAGTAGGTAGGGTGTTGGTAGGTTATGCATCGGTGAGTGGTTTCAGTAAGTTTCATCAGTGAGTGGAATCGTTGAGTGGCAACAATGAGCGATGTCGGTGATTGGTGTCTATGAGTGGCATTTGTAGGTGGCGATAGTAGGTGATGTCAATTAGTGAGGTCGATTGGTGGAATTAGTGGGTCACATAAATGGATCATATTTGGCACTTGTTCAATAGTAAGATACCCTATGGTGACTCATTCGTCAGTGTTTCATGTCAATGGCTCACAGAATGGTGATTTATTCCATGATTTTCCCATCTTTTCTAGTTTCACCCCTCTTATGTTATATTTGACATAAATCAAGTTTAAAACTTTGTTTTACCCTTTCCAGGAAGTTTCGAAGGATATTAATTACATCTTTAATATCTTAATTCCCTTGAGACATTAAAATGTCCAACATGCATGGTCGGGACCACGATCTGAATTCATAGTGCTTTAAATATATCCATTTTCCATAGATAGAGGATCTAGATTTTTTTCTAAAGACAATATAATATCCTTCATGAATCTACCCATTTTATCTTTGTATGCCCGTATCAATTCTTCCCCATGGAGTCATGTGTTGTGTTGTGGCCTTCAAATATAGTTTTACCATTGAGTCCTTTATGCTGCTCGCACACCCCCTTTTTTAGTGCAATGAGGATTTGTTATGGTCTATTCATCTAGGTATGGGTTCCATCATCTCTCTTTAATTTTGTATCATTTTGGGTCGGTATACTGATGTTTTCATGTGAATACAGTTAAATCCAATTTTAAACGTAGTAATAAATTATGGATAGGAGATGATGATGACAATGATAATCATAGATGTTACATTAGTAATAAAAGAGTGGTGGGGAATATTATGATGATGTTTGTTTTATTTTATCTGTTAACATTTATCCATGCTATGAATTTTTTTTCTGTTTTCCTTCTAAAAATCATGGTCGTTGGTGGTCTCTGATTATGCACTAGACTAAATAATACTTGTTTTTAATCTTATAATCAACTACTGTGAACCTTAAAACATGATTAATAATGTCAATACAGTTAACTAAATGAATTCCCTGGGATCATAATTATTCTATGATAACCCATAATTTTTCAATGCGGAAATAAATAATGAGTGAGTTAAATTAGAATACACATTTCCTTGTTTGGGTCATTATATATTATGTGTTTATATTTCACATCTTCTTCTTTGTACGGTTTGTGTAGTGATTATTTTGAGATAATGATAGTTTGTGTATATGGTTTTTGGGTGAAATGGTATTTTACGTTGAAATATTGATTGATTGGGGAATGAATGGGTGTGGTGTTGATATGCAGGGGGTTTCCAAGTATGGTTGTGATGAGTTGTGTTGCGAGGATTGGATATATTTTGGGGGGGTTTCTTCTTGCGAGAAAGGAAAAGTATGTGTGAATTTGAAGAATGAAAATTAAAGTGGTTTACTTGGGTTCTATGTTGGGAGAATGTGTGATGTGGGGTGTTTTATCATAGTTCTCTTCCTCTATTTGTCTTGGCTGTGAGGCTGGATGTATGTTGTGGTTGTTAGTTTTCTAGGTAGGGAAGGAATAACTAGTAAATGCTTAATAACATCAAAATTATTGGGTGTTAAGCAGATTTCACTTAATGAATTTTGAGGTGACCGCCATTCGTTCTGATACATGCATTTAGAGGTTGTAGCAAAGATGGAAATTTTATGGGGTGGTTTTTTTACTTAATAACCCATTGGATGTGATGAATATTTGGTACCCATATATATACTTATACTTTCATGTGATTAGTTACACACCCCAACCTAGTTTAGAACTACATGTTGAACACCCCCATTGTTATGGTGGAGGGTGTCTTTCTCAAACATACTGGTGGGAGGATGGATAGATATCCACCCTCTCACCCATACTCTCTCTTCTAGGAGGTGATAGAAAAAGACCCTTTGGGAAGGTTGTCGTTTGTGAGGCCTAGGTGTTTATGGGTGAGTTTTGCTTCCTAGGATTCTGGGGGCAGGATGAGATGTGTTTGCAAGGAATAAGTGAGTGTGCATAGGACATGATTTGGTATGTGGTCCAAGTGGGTGCATGTGGATTGTGACAGATTTCTTTCAGAAGTAATGGGATCCCTAGAACGTTTGTCGTTAGGGTGTGAGAGTGGATAATCATTGGTAAATTGGTGAAAAGTAACTTATCATCCAATTTCATATCATATTACATTACATTACTAGTGTTCTTTAGTGAGTGTACCTTGGAGACATTTGGGATGGATAATATACCTTGTTAAAAACATTGGGTGTTTTTTTATGAAGGCATTTGTATGTTTCTCTACCTCTGCACCAGAGACTTTGGTTTTCCCTACAGAGTAAACATGTAATCTCACCCATATATAAGACAATTTTTAGGTTTCTAGCGAGATTATGTTAATCGTGATTCCATACTAGCTCGGGTTTTGGAAATAGTTTTTGTATCACTTATTAGCGTTACATTTGGTATTTACTTTGGAGACTATTTCTTTTCTATCAATTAAATTTTGAAACATTCATGTGGGATTGTTGTGTTTTTATTTCATAGATACATGTCCTGGATTTTTCTTGAGGTTGATACATCATATCTTCTCATAATGGTTACTATAAAAATTAAAATTCCTCACATTATGTGAGATTTATATATCCCTGTTGTTGGATGCCACCCTAGGGCCTATAGGAGGTGGGACTCATGGGTCATTATCTCCTTTTCATCTTAAATATGGATGGTCATGGCACCTTGATATCACTTCCCTCTTCATGAATAAGGAGAGTTGTGATAGAATGGTATCTGAGACTGATTGTTGAGATATAAGAGAGAGTTTGGAGTTAGGAATAATGATGATTTCATGGGTAGGTAGAGAAATAGTGGTAGGTAATCTTTGTTCATGACATCGTCCAGGGAGTACCTGCTAGGAAACAAGATTTTTGGGCCCCCCTCTAATCTAATGTAAGGACACTAAGATTACCAAATGAATAAATAAGGCTACACTATTTTCAGGGTAGAGAAACTTGGAGAGGTACATGCATCATGATGACTTGTGTTTTTGTTTGAATTTTTTTGATTCTTGGAATTTAAATAAATAAAAATTTAAAATAATTTTTGAACAAAATTCCATACCACTGGGTCTTAGGAGTTCCTTGTTTACTTTTAAACTGTGGAACCTAGTCTTTGTCCATGAGTGGCTCAACCCAGAAAGGTTCAACATGCTGATCTGGTTGATAGGAAGAGGGTTGATCCTGAGGAGGAGGACAACCAGTGTCAAATAATTCTATGTTCTTTCTAGCATCAGACCTTGGGAAAGTATGTGGGCAATGTCTCAGACTTGGATACATAGAGCTATATTGGGGAGCTGGACATCCGCTTCATCTAGATCTGTACTCTGCTGGAGTACTGGGTTATGTTGTTGATTAGTCAGATGAGGGGAACTACTAGTTAGTGTTAGATGATGTCTTTGGGGTAGATAAAGGAGGATGATTTTTAGTGGGTTGATTTAGAGAAGGAGTTCAGGGCAGAATTCCTCTCTTCGACCATGAAGGCTAAGAAGTGACATGATCTGCTCTCCCTCAAATAAGAGAGTACGTTGTTTTGGGAGTTGGGGATCACATTAAAAGATCTTATTCACTTCACTCCAGATCTCTTTTCGGATAAGGATTCTTGAGTGACATGCTTAAAGGAGGCACTTCTTCAATCTCTCCAATAGCAGTTACTCCATTCA
The DNA here is from genome assembly GCA_963277665.1 of Viscum album. Taxonomy (NCBI): domain Eukaryota; kingdom Viridiplantae; phylum Streptophyta; class Magnoliopsida; order Santalales; family Viscaceae; genus Viscum; species Viscum album. The sequence continues at coordinate 163,388,645 of OY728157.1, read as the reverse complement.
CAATTCTGACATACCTAGAGCTCCAAAAAAATCCTGATGTATTTTAAAGAATGAAATCATGAGGAGGTCTACCCTAAGAGGGGATCCATCATGGTTCACTGAAAGTAAAAGATGCCAATAGAAGGTCTCAGGCACTAGGACTGTTGAGGTTTTGGCCGTCTTGGAGTCGACCTCAGTAGTTTCCATTTCGACCTTCTTGTCATCGTGCCTATCCTATAGGCATTGGGATATATTTTTTTATCTGTGGAGTTTATGGTAACCTTTATAGTCCATTTCAAAGATTCATCTGAGCATAGTATGGTGGATATGGGAAGGCTCAACACCCACCTTAGCAGTACTTTTCAGCCACGTTATTTTAGCAGTTGGGACAACATGCTTCTTCTCCAGTGAGGGGAGATGGAGTAGGTGGTGTCCTATCATAGGTTGTTCCTAAGAGTCCCCGAATTGGACATGGTCAAAGAGGAATTAATTAGTAGAAGTGCTAAAAATCTTATCGTGGTCAGTTACAGGCCATAGAGGATGCAATTCTATAAGCTTCGGAGATCATTTGTGGTATGATCATATTGTTTAGTACTCTTGATTGTGCCTTGTTTGATTCATGAGATTCACACACTTTTTTTGCACCTATTCTATCCCATAATATTGGGTTAGACATAAGAAGAAATTTCATTTCCTTGAGGCCGAGTACACTGATCAGAGTTCAGCATAGCTATTTTTTATATGTGTTGGGGATGTAGACTGATGAGGGGGTCACATCTGTCATGTGTGGATATTTTCTTTCTATAGATGCAATCATACGATTACATCCTTGTAATTGAATGGTTATAATTCTAACTTGATGTTACCAACTGCTTCATGAGATTATTTTTCTTTTCAACTGTGGATGGGAAATTTGGGGATTTCATTGAAGAGGTGAGTTGTCTGATGGGCAGTTAGAATTTGGATCCTCTTCTTTGCTTATAGGAAAACCTGTATATGTAATCAGTGGATTCTCAGATGGATAAGGTTCCCAGTGTTTTGTAGAATTATTTTATGTCTTCCCTTATGAGTCTGTGACCCTACCCCCTCAATGTGATGTTGATTTTAGGATAGACTTATATCCTTGTACTTCTCCAATCTCAATCGATCTTTATTGGATGGAAACTCCTGAGTTGCGGGAGCTGTAGATTTCTATTGATGACTTGATAATGAAGAGACTTATACAGGATAGCATGTAGCTTTCAAATTCTTAGTTCATGTTTTTAAAGAACTAATATGGTGTTCTGAGGTTTTTCATAGACTTTTGAATGTTGAATCAGGTGATGGTCAAGAACCATTACACTCTCTAAAAGATATATGATCTTTTTGGATATCTGAGTGGAGAATGTTGGTTTTCAATGATTGATATAATGTCTAGGTATCACCAGTTTTGGGTGAAAGAGGGTAACATCCCCAAGACTACTTTTAGGTGAAGGCATAGTCACTTCAAGTTCATGGGTATTTTGTTTGTCATTACGAATGCTCTGGCCATTTTCGTGGAACATATGAACATCATATTTAGTGGGTTTCAAGACCAGTTCAGCATCGTATTCATCATGAAATTATAATCCACTCGAAGTATGATGAGGGGCATATTAATCATATCAGAACTATTATGGAGGTCATTCGATTCCATCGTATCTAATGAACGTTTTCCATGTGAAAGGTTTGTACATGGTAGTTCCACTTCCTTGGACATTGGGCATCTCAGTAGAGTGTAGCAGTGGACTTGTTGATGGATGAAGAGGTAGTTTCTTGGGTAGCACCTAAGAATGTGGCAGATGATTATAGTTTTATGAGTCTGGAAGTCTATTACTAGATATTTGTACCTAGATTTTATTTATTTTTTTTCCATTTATATCTCTAAACAAAAAATATCGGGCCTTTCTATGGAGTGGGCAGTGTTAGGCAACATTCATCTATATGAAGGGGATATTGTTCAGTTCTCTAGTGCTCTGGTTTCCAAATGAAGGTGTGATGTTTGCTGTCTTCTATGAAACATCCCATATAGGCTTGGGTTGTGTTCTAATGTAACAACAAGTAGTGATCTCTTAGAGATCTAGTAAGTTATGTCCTAATGAAAGTAACTATTCCACCCATGATCTGGACATAACATCAATTGTGTTTGTGCTAAAGTTGAGGTATAATTTCCTTAGAGGGGAGCAGTTTTTGTGTCTTAAAAGATTATAATATCTGGTGATATATCTTTTCCTAGTGAGATATGAACTTGCGATAGCATAGGTGGATGAAATTTTTTCAATATTAAAATTTTGGGATCTATTACACAATAGAGAAAGGTAATTTTTGGGATGATTCTTGGATCAAAAGTTCACAGAATGGGGTTGTTTGGAAATTTGTGGACTCATGGATAGTGATGGGGGAGTCAGTCTCCTTTCACTTAGATGTGGTAATGGTTGACAGTAAATGATATCTATTTCATATTACATTACAGACATCTCTAAGGGATTAGCTGGAGGATTCATAGTGGGGGGGGGGGGAATTTGAAGTGGAGGTGATGTGTCCTCACATTAACCTGGGTGATTCTATAGAGGAGTGGTCAGAGGATGGAAATAATTTGATGTTGTTCCATGGGAATATATGTTTTCTAGTAGAGATGTGTAAGAGAGTTCTATGTGGGTTTCAAATGTCACCCATAGAGAAGAGTTTGTGGTGAAGTGATTTGCGAGATAGTAGATGGAGTTTGATAACCATGTGGCCGGTAGTTTTCCCATCCATTTGATAAACATGAGTGGTAGTGGGATGAAATCTTGAAGGATTTATTCACAAGGATACTTAGGGATCTGGGAGGATATAATCCTATTTGGGTAGTGGTGGACCGACTGATGAAATCAGATCATTTCATAGAAATTAAGGAGTCGAGCATTGTTGATTAATTGGTGAGAAGGTATGTGGTTAAGGTGGTGTGGCTTCATGAGGTTTCGAGATCCATCATCTCATATCAGGATTCGTGTTTTACATCACGAGTCTTAAGGGTATTTCATATATATTTTGGCACTCAATATCACCTCAGCACTTCCTTACACCCTCATCTAGATAGGTAGACAGAACAGACCATCCAGACATTAGAGGACATGTTTAGAGCTTGTGATTTTGATTTTTGGGAATGTGGGATATGAAACATTCCCTTGGTAGAGTCTTCTTATAGTAATATAAATCATTCTTAAATTGGATTTGATCTATTCAACTCTTTATATGGAAGACTGCGTCGTTCACCCTTATGTTGGATAGAAGTTGGAGAGACAACCAGTCATGGTCCTAAGCTGGTGTAGACCATGACATAAGAGGTTCAGTTTTACCATGAGAGGATAAAGGAAGCACAAGATTGGGAGAAGCTGTATGGTGATCATAGGTGGAGTCCCTTAAATATTGAGGTTGGGGACCATGTGTTCTTGAAAAATTCCCCTTGACAAGGGAAGAATAGGTTTGGGTGAGGGAGAAATTTTACTTTGAGGTTAATCGGATCATTTGAGGTGTTGGGCGAGTTGGAAAAGTATCATACCAATTAGCACTGCCTCTATAGTTGGAGAGGATCCATGACATATTTCGTGTATCTCTTCTTTTCTGGATTCTTCAATATTACTTCCATGTCATTGAATTAGGATTTTTGGATGTTGATGAAGATGCAACATTTGTGGACTGTCTGGTGGAGATACAAGATCATCTAGAGAAGTTTATATATGGATGGTGTAATGACCCAAACATTCATTAATGAAAATTCTTCTTGATCTAATTAAATGTATTATTATGGTGAACATAATTGGGATTATATTTCTGGATTTTAAAATATAGGTATGAATTTTGACTGTTTCTAATATAGTCATTGAACAATGATCACATGATTAGTACAAATACAAAGCTTTAACAATTCCAATTTATTCAGACAAAGGAAGTGATGGACTCATCTACTAGACTTCCCCCATATGAAGCCAATTTTTTGGAACTCTAAAAGTAAGTGGTATCTTTGGGCTTCTCTTTTGATCAAGCCCATGGCGAGCTTGGACATGTTAATCTTGAGCGGAACTAACTATGAGTGAAGTGAAAGTTAATAGTGATTACCACCCTAGCGATGTTATCTAAGCCACCCCAAGAGATTTCCACCATTGCACACCATAACCTTCAGTCTTATGTGGGTGTTATAATGGGGTATGTAACTATACCCTATCACTACGAATATGTACATTATTATTTTGTACTTTTATTTTATTATTGTTACATTGTAAAGAGTTTTTAAAGAAAAAATAGTATTTTAAATTAATATTCAACTAAGAAATCATTTTTGACGAATTATTAGATTTTTGAATTGAATACTATTTTAATAAAATATTATTATTTTTAAATTACTTATTATTAAAAATAAATTATCATATAATATTATGAATGCAATTGTAATTTTTATTAGGGTTTGAAAACCCATGAATTTTCGGTAAATTTCAGTTTTTATTTTACATGTAAAAATTACCATATTTATAAAATTATTTAGATAAAATGAATATTTTTTTTGGAATCATAATGTCAAAATAATCCAACAGTGAATTTTGCATAATTTTTTGAAACCGTCGAATTTTTTTGTAAAAATTAAATACCATATAAATATATAATGTGTTTTATGACATCAAATGACCCAATAGTTATGTAATAAAATACTATAAATATTTTTTTTGGAAAATATATGTTTTATAATTAAAATAATGTGATTTTAGATTTTTTGATTTATTTTACAATCCTTTAGTGGACCCTCCAAGACTTATAAAACATTTTGTCTTTTTATATTGTTTTCTTTGAGATTGTGACTCACCTCCATATAAGTAACTATATTAATTTAAGATGTTATAATGTTGTCCATATATAATATTTTTTCCACTCCCCTTTTAAAAAAAACCATGGGAAAAAACCATGGGCTGGTTTTTGGTTTTGATTAGTATAATTTGAGGTGTCCCAAACCTAAATAATAAAGAATTCACTGTGTTTTCCTATATAAGCCCACCCATGCTCCCACTTCCTCTCCACTCAAAGCCTTTGGATATAGAAAAACTCATTCCCTCCTCTCTCTAAAATCTTCTCATGTTTCCCCAATCTCCCAAGAAGCCTCTCTCAATCCTCTACCAAACCATTGGGATCACAATTCCATGTAACAGATTCCAACCTTTCTCTTTTTATCCACGTTTCTTAATACTGTTATGCACATTTATTTTCCATTAAAAATGTTGGGGTATGATTTAAAACCTTCCCCACACTACCCTGTTTATTTTTCGGTGATGGGATACCCCTTTCTCTCTTATCAATGCCTCCAATGGACACCTATTTCTTTGCTGAAATTCTGTGTGTAATTTCACTATCCTCTTTTACATCCAAGTAATTTTTTGTATTATGCATCAAAATTGCATTACATATTTTGGGACATGTATCTATATGACCCATTACTATCCATTTCATGTAAATATTATGAGACACCCTTTTCTATCTCATCAATTGTTTTCATGAATCCTTATGTCACACGGTTATGCTGCCGAAATTGCACCACGTTTTTACAAGCCACGATCATTGTGTAGTGAATACCATACTCATGTCTCTATCAAGGTTATTCACCTTTATGCCCATATACATATTTAGTGTTACTTTCATGAATTTATTCCAAATTACTTAATCGTGGAATAGCATAGGATGTTGATTGATTTGAAATTATATGATCCATGTGGCACACTTATTCATGAAATGAAATGATTAAGAAGGGTGGGCCCTGATAGCGCTCTAATGCCTTGGGTAAATTATTGTATCATGTTACGTCATGTGCAATGGGTTTTGAATCATGCTATTTCAAGTACAATGAGGTTTTAATCTTGCTTTGTATATAATGAGGGTTTACTAATGCTCCATGAGAAATGAGCCTTGGATCATGCTAATTCCATGTTAAGTGTTGCTACCACATTTTCATGTTATGATTTTCAAGCATTATCAAGAATTTATGTTAATGTTTCTATTGTGCTCCACTGATATTCCTATTGTCTAACATGTATTGTATTACTAATTTTATTCCATGTTTATTCCCTTACTAGGCTTTATAGCTCTCCCTTTTCTTATGCATGTCCTCAGGTTATCCAATGCAATGCTAAGTACGAGGGAATGTAGTGGTCACGTAAGGAATGGTTTCAAAAAAGATCTTGTATTTCATGTTTTAATTTGTTATATATTGATACTAATCCCCAATGACACTGGACCTCTTGATTTTCTATGTTGTATCATGTGATGTTTATGTAATAAATTAGTTTTAAGTGTGTAATAAAAATGCAGGGTTGTTATAGTTGGTATCAGAGGATAGGTTTAGTTATTTTTGGGATTTGGATTAAAAACCATAGTGATGAAATAATGATAAGAATAAGTTTAAAAAAAATATCTATGTATTGGTGAGTATTGAGTAAGTGGTTTATCATGAAAACGCATCCATGTCTGGATACGAGCAGGTAGATGCGGCTCTAGCATAGATGTATCCTAGGGGTAAATCTCGAAAACACCACTTTGAGCTAGACTCGAATGGGAACTTGTGGACACCAATGGGCCTTGCTACACTATTGGTTACAAAACTCCTGTGAGATATGATTTGGTAAATTTACAAGCATATTATGAACCCTTATTAAAGGAATTTAAAAATTTCCCCGAAGAATATATGTTAGAATGTAGATCATGTATACCATAGAATGAAGCATATAGATTCATAAGTTAAGGAAATAAAAGTTATTTATACGTCATCAATTTTGTCCTTGGATTACCCTTTATGTTTTACCCCTAACATTCCTTTCATTCAAGACAATGGTTAGGAATAGGAGGACTCAGGCTAAAAACCGATGTGAAGATCAATTTGAGGACTATGCTAAAAAGATGTCCAATCTAATGGGAGTGGGAATCGCTAACTTTTTCATGCTTCTCTCTCAGTTAACTCAGCATTTGAATAGAAACACGGGTTAGGAGGAACGTTCAACCCCCAACCCTCCCCCAATAAAGAACAAGCCACTATCAAGAGCTTCATGAGACAATGGCCTCCAACATTTAATGGATCATTTGATCCCTCAATCATCGAATAATGGATCAAATCCATTGAAAAGATCTTCCCCATCCTTCAATTATATGAACAATAGATGGTCTTTCTGGCTGCTTATCGTATGGAGGGTGAATCCGATCAATGGTGGATGTTGAAAAAAATATGAAGACTGAGGAAGAGATTGAGGTGTTGGAATGGAAGGTTTTCCAGAATATATTTTTTGATATATATTTTCCACGCACCCTCTGACTTAAGATGGAAATGGACTTCCTTTCCCTCAAGAAAAATGATGACAAATCTATTAGAGCGTATGAGAAAAAATTCAAAAAGCTTGCACGATATGCCTCTAGCTTTGTGGTCACTCCCAAATACCAAATTGACCACTTCTTTGGTGGGCCAAAACCTAGCTTACGGAAAGCGCTGGTGATCCATGACTTCGACAGCTATGAGAAAATTATCCGATGTTCCCTCAAGGTCGAAATGGAGATCGGAGAATCTCAGGGGTATCATTGGGATTAAAACTGTAATGTCGACATCAATTCTGGTGGTCCGATAGATAAATCCATCGGTTCTAGGAAGATCCATCACCCCACTTGCCAAAGGTTCGGAAAGAAGTACCCTATAAATTACCTGAAGGAGATGAGGAAAAGCATTAGTTGTGGAACCGAAGAGCTCCTAGATGTTAACTACTGACAAGAAAACCCCTCGACTACAACAAAGGAAAGAAATGCTCTGTTCGAACCTCAACGCATTGTTCATTGCTACAACTGAAAAGAACCAGGGCATCTTGAAAATCAGTGCCCTATGCCAAGGGTTTTCATAGGCAACCAACAACTTCTAAGGCAGTAAGGTGAAGCTTTTTTACATCACTAATTCCAAATTGAACCCCAACAATGAAGTATTGATAGGTAAAATGGTTATTCATTCAATAATAGAGAACTTACTTTTTCATTCATGTTCTACTCATTCTTTTATATCCCAAAAGTATAGTAGAACAATTCCAACACCACCAAAAATCATGGATTTAAATATGTCAGTTAGTACAGAAAATGGTGCAATCATTTCATACCATGAATATAACTCATCCCCTATCATAATCTATAGATTTTATTTCTCAAAGAATATTGCCATACACCCTCTAGTGGGATTTGATGCAATTATTGGCATGAATATTCTTTCCTTATATAGAGACAACATAAATTTACATTAGAGGGAAATCACTCTCCATGTATAGAATCGACCCCCGATTCTATACAAGTGCATGGAGGAAGATGAATCTTCTTTAGCTCCATCTTCTCAAGCGTGGATATTATGGACCAATGATCATGTGTATCTAGATCAGATGATTGAGTATAAGGAAGAAACCATCCATAAAGACATTCATATTGTTAGGTAATTTTTTAAAGTGTTTCCCGAGGAATTGACTGGTCTTCCTCCTAGAAGAGATGTTGAATTATTAATGGATCTTATACTAGGGGTGTTGTCAATATCCAAGACTCCGTATAGAATGGCTATTGTGGAGCTTGGGGGGCTAAAGAAACAACTGCAGGTGAATCAGAATAAAGGGTTTATATGCCCAATTACTTCACCATGGGGTACACCATTCCTCTTCATCAATAAAAAGGATGGGTTAGTTTACCTTTTCATAGATTATCATGAGCATAAAAAAATAATGATAAACTACAAGTATCCTCTCCCATGAATTGATGACTTTTTAGATCAGCTGTGTGGAGAAAAATACTTTTCTGAGGTGGATTTTTGGTTGAAATAATATCAAGTAAGGGTGAAGAGGGAAGATATTCCAACGACTGCTTTTCGTACAATATACAGGCACTATGATAGTAAGTCCTTTTAGACTCACTAATTCTCCAACAATCTTCATGGACTTGATGAATAGAGTGTTTAGGGATTACCTCGACAAAATTTTTGGTAGTATTTATAGATGATATTATAATATACTCAAAAACAAGAATGATCATGAGTAGTATCTAAGAATTGTACTAGAGACCTTGTAGAAGGAGAATATCTATGCAAAGTACTGCAAGTGTGAGGTCTGGTTGAATGACTTTCATTATTGGGCCACATCATTTCAAGCAATGGGATATCTATGGATCCCTCCAAAACAAATGCAATTAAGGGATGGTCGAGGCCAACATCTGTAACAGATATCCATAGATTCTTGTGGTTAGCTGGATATTATCGACAGTTTGTGAGAAATTTCTCACAATTTTCCAACCCTCTAACCAAGCTATCTCGGAAGGGAGTAAATTTTTCTTGGAGTGATGAATGTGAAAAAAGCTTCAAGGAATTAAAAATGAGGCTTATCACTACACCTTTGTTCACTTTAACCACAAGTGGAGAAATTTTTGTGGTATTCAATAATGATTTGAAATAAGGGTATGGGTTGTGTGTTAAGGAAAAATGACAAAGTCATTGCTTATGATTCAAGTCAATTGAATGTTCATGAGTAGAATTATCCAACACATTATTTGGAGTTGGCTATGGTGATCTTCTCTTTAAAAATTTGGTGGAATTATCTTTTTGGAGGGAAGTGTAAAATATATACGGACCACAAAATCATCAAGTATATATTCACACATAAAGAGTTGAACATGCGCCAATAAAGATGGTTAGAGCTGAAAAAGACTATGACTTCTCCCTCCATTACCACCATGGGAAAGCGAACAAGGTGGAGGATGATCTATGTAGAAAGAACCCATAAATGTTATCATTGATGAGAATTGAGAAGGGCCAATTCTTTTTATATTTGATAAATATGGACATGGAAATCATAATGAAGATAATATCATCAATCCTTTCACAAATGATTGCACAACCATCACTCTTGGGAAGGTTAAAGGATGCTTAAAAGGATGATGAGAGAATTCAGAAGAGAGTGGAAGCTATCAGAAAATGGAAATCCTCGGAGTTCAATGTTAATGATGAAGGAATTGTGAGATTTGGGACAAGAATATTTTTTTCATCATGTCCAAAGCTGAAGATAGAAATTTTGGATGATGCACATAGTTTAATTTTCTCTATTCACCCATGAGAAACAAAGATGTATCGAGATATCTGAGAGCCTTATTGGTCATATAATATGAAGAAGGAGATCACTGAGTATACATCAAAGTTCCAGGGGTGTTCGCAAGTGACGGCAGAAGTAGAAGGGAATGATGCAACCATTTCCCATACCAGCATGGAAATGGGAGAACATCACCATGGACTTTGTCACCAGACATACAAAGACATCCATATTCAAAAATGCAATATGGGTTGTTGTGGATCATCATAATATATCGGCACACTTCATTGAAATTTGGGAGGATTTCTCATTGGATCAACTGGCACAAATATACATCAGGGAAGTGGTAAGGTTCCATGGAGTACCACTATCTATTGTCTCCAATCGAGATCGAAGATTCACCTCTATGTTTTGGAGGATTCTTCAACATGCTATTGATACTCAACTAAACATTAATATGGCCTATTATCCTCAAATTGATGGTCATTCTGAGCAGACTATCCAAACATTTGAGGATATTTTGAGAGCATGCTCCATGGACTTTAAAGGAGGATGGGATTAACATCTTCCTTTGGTAGAATTATCCTACAATAACAGTTTCCACTCGAGCATCCAAATGGCACCTTATGATGACCTGTATAGGAAGAGGTGTAGAACACTGGCATGTTGGGATGAAGTCGATGAGCATAAGAAGCTTGGGCAATAAATTGTCGAAGAAATGGTGGAGAAGGTGAAAAACATTCACCAGCATATCAAGGCAGCCCAGAGTCGACAGAAGAATTATGAAGATAACCATCGACGATACCTTATGTTTAATGTTAGAGACATTCTATTTCTATATATATATCCATAGAAGAAGTTCATAATGTTTGTAATGAAAGGGAAGTTATGTACTAGGTACATTGGCCCCCTTGAGATTCTAGATCATGTTGGGGTTGTGGCCTATCGACTAGCACTTCCACCTAACATGGAAAAAGTACATGATGTCTTTCATTTATCCCTCATAAAGAAGTACATATCTGAACCTTCACTTGTACTATCTTCATAGTTAGTAAAACTAAGGTATGATCTTTCTTACGAGGATCAACTAGTGAATATCTTATATCTTAGATAAAAAGTTCTACGAAATAAGAGAATGCCACTCATTAAGGTGTTGTAGCCAAACCAAAAGTTTGAAGAAGTGACGTGGGAATCATAGGAAGTTATGAAGAAAAGTTACCCACATATGTTTTAGTGTGGGAAAAGGAAATTTCACGGGAAAATATTCTAATGGGGGGGGGGAGATTGTAACAACCCAAACATTCATTAATGAAAAATCCCCTTCATCTAATTAAATGACTTGTTAGGGTGAACACAATTGGTTTTATGTTGCTGGATTTTAATATACCATTATGAATTGTTACCGTTTCATATATAGTCATTGAATAGTGATCACATGATTAGTATAAATACAGGGCTTTAACAAGTCCTATTTATTCATACAAAGGAAGAGATGGCCTCATCCTGTAGAATTTCTCCATTCGAAGCCCATTTGTCGGAGCTCAGAAAGGAGGTGGTGTCATTGGGCATTTCTCTAGTCCAAGACCAATCCGATCTTGAACAACTTATGTTTGAGCAGAACCAACTACATGACATGTAGAAGTTAATAGAGATTACCACCTGAGCGATTTTATCTGAGCCACCCCAAGAGTCTGTCACCATCACACACCTTACCATTTTGTCTTATGCGGGTGTTATAAGGGGTTTGTAACAATACCCTATCACTATGACTATGTACATTATTTTTTTGTTCATTCTTTTTATTATTTTTACTTTATAAATATCTTTTAAATCAAAAATAGTATTTTAGTTAATATTCAACTAATAAATCTATTCGGATGAAATAATGGATTTTTTAATTAAATAATATTTTAACAAAATAAATTTTAAAAAATTAATTTTTGATAAATATAAATTTTCATACAATTATATGAATGAAATTGTAATTTTTATTATGTTTTTAATGATGTTTTTGTCAAAGCCCATGAATTTTTGGTAAAGGATTATTTTTATTTTAAATATAAAAATTCACATATTAATATAATTATATAGTTAAAATGGATATTATTTTTGGAATCCAGACGTTGAAATTATCCAATGTTGAATTTTTCCTAATTTTCTGAAACTGTCAAATTTTTGGGTAAAATTTAAATACTATTTAAATATATAATGTGTTTATGATATCATAATGACCCAATAGTGATGTAATAAAATACTAAAAACATTATGTTCAAACAATATATGTTTTATCATTAAAATAATTTGATTTGATATTTTTTTTATTTATTTATCAAATTTTAGTGGACCCTCCAAGACTTATAAAACATTTTGTCCTTTTAAACTATTTTCCTAGAGAGTGTGACTCACCTCCACAAAATCAACCCTATTATTTTAATAGGTTCGGCCATTTTCCATAGAAAATATGGTTTTCCAATCAACTTTGGAAAAATACTTTCGCAAAAACTATGAGCTGGTTTTTGGTTTTGATTAGTTTAATGTGAGATTTCCCAAACCAAAATAATAAAGAATTCCCTCTCATTTCCTATATAAACCGACCCAAGCTTCCACTTACTATTTACTCGATTCTATTGGAGTTCAACAAAACCATTCACTCCCATTTCTAGAATCCTCCCAAGGTGCCCCACGCTCCCAATAAGCCTCCCTCAAGCCTCTCCCAAGCTTTTGGGATCACACTACCAAGTAAGGGATTCCTACCTTTCCCTTTTTATCCAAGTTTCATAATATTAGTATGCCCTTTTATTTTAAATTAAAAATATTAAGGTGTGATTTTTCACCTTATCCATACTACCCTATTTATTTTTTTATGATGTGAGATCCCTTTCTTTATCATAAATTCCTCCCACGTACACCGTTTACCATGCCGAAATTATGTGAGCGATTTCTATCTCCTCTTTTTCATCCAAGTAATTATTTTGTATTATGCATCAAAATTCCATTGTGCTTGTTGGGACATGTATCTATATGACCCCATTACTGTTCGTTTTATGTACATATGATGAGACACCCTTTTCTCTCTCATCAATTTTTTTTCATGAATCCTTATGTCAAACCGTTATGCAGCTGAAATTGCATCACGTTTTTCGACCCCAAGATCCTTTGTAGCGAATACCATACCCATGTCTCTATAAAGGTTATTCACCTTTATGAACATATATATATTTAATAGTACTTTCATGTATTTATTTCACATTACTTAATCATGGAATAACTTATGATGTTGATTGATTCCAGGTTATTTGATCCTTGTGGCACACTTATGCATGAAATGAAATGTTTATGAAGGGTGTGCCTTGATAGCACTCCAATGAATTGGATAAAGTACAGTATCATGATATGTCATGTGAAATGGGTGTTTAATCATTATAATTCTTCTGAAATGAGGTTATAATCATGTTTTATGTTTGATGAGGTTTTACTCATGCTCCATGTGCAATAATACTTGGTTCATGCTAATTCCATGTTAAGTGTTGCAGCCACATTTCCATGTTATGATTTCCATTCTTTATCAAGCCTTTATGTTCATGTTTCTCTTGTGATCTATTGATATGCCTATTTTCTAACATGTATTGTATTCCTCATGTAATTCAATGTTTATTCCCTTACATGGCTTTATATCTCAACTTTTTCTTATGCATTTCCTCATGTTATCCCATCCAATGGTAAGTATGAGGGAATGTAGTGGTCATGTAAAGGATGTTTTCAATAAAGATATTATATTTCATGTTTTAAGTTGTTATGTAATTATACTATGCCCCAAAGAAACAAAAAATCTTGATCTTCAATGTTTAATCAAGTGAAATTTATGTAATAAATCAGGTTTAAGTGTGTTATTATAAAAAGGTCTGTTATAGATGTATTGTTCAAGTTATTTGTGTAGTGTGGATACATAGTGGCATGGAGGAGATTACATGGGAATGGGACACACAATTTTTTGCCTAGTACCATAGTTTGTTTTTATTTTTTCTTTGTAATGTAATCCTTGTGCCTTTTTTCTATAATATGGGTTCCTTCCTTATGTAATAATGTGTGATGAAGTTATGACTTGTAGAATAGGGAAGAGAAAATTGTCAATCTATATTCATTAATTCAGATTCGATGAAAACCATGTGAGCAAGGCATTGCTACCCAGATAATGTAGTATATCACTGTGGAAGAAGTAATTATCTAATACATGTGTATAGAAAGGGTGGTTTTTTGTTGAATATTAATGATGGTAATGGTGTTTCAAGTAAAAGATGATCCTTGAGTTGTATTTCACGAGGTGGTTGTTTGGACCACTCATTCTTCTAGGGTTAGTTTTGAATTCTTGATGGTGATATTAGTTTGATAGGTATCTCATGTAATGTCACATACCCCTCTGGTCCATTACATTGTCATAATTAAATGAAAGAGGTGTTTTGGGGAGTCAGGATAACTCTGTTCGAGTGTTTTTTGAAAATATATTTTTTGAATTGTAGGTCAGGAGTCGATAGATCAGGCATCATTTGGTCATGTTTCTGTGGGTATTGTGTTGGTTGGTCAGGTGTTAGTGAGTGCCATCAGTGAGTGGCATTGGTGAATGGCATAGGTTAGTGGCGTTGTTCAGGGGTGTTGGTAGGTGTTGTTGGTAGGTGTAATCAGTGAGTGGAATCGATAGGTGGTGTCAGTGGGTCACGTCAGTGACTTGTTTAAAAATGATTCACCTTACGATGAATTGACCATCAGTGACTCGCATTTGTGGCTCACCCAATGGTGAGTCATTCCTAGCCTTTTCTAGTTTCTCCCCTCTTATATTTTATTTGATGTACATTCAGTTTAAACCCATTTTACCATTTCAGAACTATTTTCAAAGAATATTAATTATATATTTAATATTATAATGCCCCAAGGACTTCAAAATAGCCTTTCCATGTGGTCTTCACCCTGATCTAAATTTTAATTACTTTGAAACCATCTCCTTTCCTTTGATATCAAATCAATATTTATTTTCTAAATCAGAGATCCTCTATTCCTTGAACTCTACCTTTTTCTCTTTGTACGCCCATGTTCTTTCTTCCATGTCGTGTCATGTGTTGTGTTTTGGCCTTCAGATCAATTTTTCCCTTTTAATCTTTCATTTTACTCATGACCCCCTATTTTTGTGAAAGGATGATTTTATGATTCTTTGTTTTTCAAGGAATGGATTTCATCATCTCTCTTTAATTGTGTGTCTTGTGGGGTGGTTAAACTGATGTTTTGTTGTGAATATAGTTGTATCCTTTTTAAATGAAGTTATAAACGAGGGGATGATTATTATAAATAAAAATGTAATCAGACATGTTACATTAATAATTAAGGACTGGATGGGAAGATGATGATGATGTCTATTTTATTTTATCAGTTATCTTTAATCCATAATGTGAATTGTGTTGTCCTTATGCCTTCTGAAAATCATGGTCGTTAGTGGTCTATGTTTATTAGCCAAACTCATGAAAACATGTTTTGTATCTTCTCTTCAATGTATACGAACATGAAAAATTGATTTATCATGTATATTAAATTAATTAAATGGATTCCCTATGATATAACATGTTCTTTGATAACCCTTGATTTAACAAATTTTAATTGAATAAAATTGTTTTGAATTTGAGTACACCTTAGCTTGTTTGGTGTGGCTACGTGATGTGTGTAGATATTTTCTATCTTGTTCATCGTATCAGTTGTGTGGTGAAACGTTTGAGTGAATGGAGGTGTGAGTGGATGGTTAGAGGATGAAATGGTATCTCTGGTTAAGATATTTATTGATTTTGGAATGGATGGGTGTGGTGTTATTTTTCCACGGGGCTTCCATGTACAGCTGTGATGATGTGTGTTACAAGGTTTTGGATGTAAGTTGGGGATTTCTTTTTGAAAGCAAGGGTTGGGTTTCATGACTTTGAAAAATGAAAATGGTAGTGGGTTTTTTTCGGATTTATGTGGGGAGGATGTGTGAGGTGGGGTTTTTATCATAGTTTTCTTCCTCTGTTTGGATTGTTTATAAGGCTAGTTGTGTGTTGTGGTTCTTAGTTTTTGTGGTTTTGATGTAATAATTGGTAAATGATTAATAACATCAAAATTATTGGGTGTTAAGAGGATTTATTTTATTTATTTCAAAATTGGTCATTGTTTGTTCTTATATATGTATTTAGAGGTAGTAACAAATGTTGTAGTGTTATGGGGTTGTTGCTTATTTGAGAACCCATAGGTTGGGATGAGTGTTTGGAACACATACTCACACACACACACAAACATATATATATATATATACTTTTAATTACGTTTAATTCTATACAAACCCTTATGCTGTTGAACACTATGTGACAAACACACCCATTATTATTAGGGAGGGTGTCTTTCTCATCATCCTAGTGGGAGGATTGATATATGGCTGCCCGCTTTTCCCTACTACCTTTTCTAGAAAGTGATAACCCAAGACTATTTGGGAAGGTTGTTTTTTGTGAGTCCCAGGTGTGTGAAGGAGAGTTGTCCTTCCCAGTTGTATGTGGGTGGGATGAGATGTGACTGTGAGGCCGAAGTGGTTACGGGTGGGATGTGATCTGGTATGTGACATAGGTGTGTGAGGTATGATTGGGATATAGTTTTTTCAAAAGAGGTGAGAGCACCATGACCATTTTCCATTAAGGTGTGAGAGTGGGTAATTAGTGAGAAAGTGGTGTGGGTTACCCTATCATCTATTTTGATATTATATTAATTTACATATGTTATTTGGTGAGATTAACATGGTGAGATTTGGGATGGAGATTATACCTTCTTAGGTGCTTTTTGGATTAATAGATTCTTCATGGGGGAATTAGTATTCGTCTCCACTTGTGCATAATAAAAATCATTTTCCCTACTAAATATACTTATTTACTCACACTACATTTTTAAAATTGGAATTATGTCTCCCGGGAGATTATTCAGATCATACAGGAAAACACTAGAATGGGTGTTAGGGATAGTTGTTGTGTTGCTGCTTATATTTTCTTTTTGTATTTACATTGGAAATCCCATTTTTTATCAGTTAGATTTTGAAACATGAATGTGTGATGGTTTGTGTTTTCATTCATATATACATGTATTGGAGTTGTTTCAGGTTGATAAATCTTATCTACAGATCTTTGTTACTATAAAAAGGGTAATTCCTCTTATTTTGTGAGATTTATATACCCTTGGTGTTGGTCACTACCCCAGGACCTACAGGAGGTGACACTCGGAGGGTCATTATCTCTTTTTCATAATTAATAAAGAAGGTCATGGAACCTTACTATCCATTATCTCATCTAGAAGAAGGATGTTTGTGAAAAAAATTCTTAATTGAGGTTATTCTATTACTATACCATCAATAAGATTTTATTGAATGGTTTATTATTAGTTTGGATGTGGATGTTCTATTTTGATATCATTCATGGTTTAGGGTTAATGTATTCAAATTTTATACAATAGTTTTTCAATATGAATGTTATTTTTTTTGGATTCACCACATTCATATGAGGAAATAATTGGACTTATTAATCGATGTATGTGGCCTACTATATCCCTTTTATGTATGAGTTGGTCCCATGAGACTAACAAGATATGTATTTGGCCAAGGGTTTTCCCTTTTATTGTCTGATGTCTTGGTCGATGCCTTGATGGTATTTTTCAAATATCTATCCTTATGAATTCCATTATTATGAGATTAGTTAATTATATTCCATGTTATTAATAAAATAGTATAATATCCATGTTAATGAATCTTATATCATGTGATTGTATAAATGGAATGAGTTTTAGTTATTTACCTTTCCATATGGTTTGTTCCATATTTACTCATAACATCCATTATACACTTACCCTTACTGAGAAATTGAAATCACCACATTCAAATGTATCAATTGTTTTCTCTAGGATTGAAATATATATATTATAATGATATTAATGGATATAAAATGGAGGAATAATTGTAGACTCAATGAATCATTTTATTTTTATTTTATGTTTTAAAATGTCATGTTGATATCATGTATGTAACTTGATTACCAAGAAAAACAAACAATTCTATCCTTTGGGATGTGATTCCTTATATCATATGAAAATTTAAATAAGTAAGTAACTGGATGTAGCCAACTAGGGTTTGGGTCATTATTGTTCAAACCCAAATTTTTTGTATGATGTTAAAATCCCTTTATTTTGGTTTAAATTTATTTTTATGCCCTTAAATATGTACCCATTTTGATCAATTGTGTTTTGGAGGAGTCCATAGCCCGTTCACGGTCTAAAACGTAATTTTAGTGGTGTTTTTGGCCTTGTGAAAGGTTAGGAGAAACAATGTGGGGTAGGTTGCACAGTTAGGATAACATTGTCATTGGAGACAGTAGCTTCTGTATGGTTTGATAAGCCATGTATTATAGGATGCATAACCATGCGGAATGCCTGAAATATTGTAGATTTTTACAGAGAGTTTTTTCATGGTTACCACACGGTTAGCTAGACCATATAGGGTAACCATGTAAAGAAACCCTTGGAGGTAGTGAGTAGTGAATGGTTTCCAAATTATTTTGGAAATCATGTGGGTAAACTGTCCAAGCCTACTAAATGTGTTTTCATGTAATTTGATCTTATAGTTAAAATTTACTTTTAAACACTTTTTTGGTTTTCTTCACCTTGATGCATAGAACCCTCCGTTATAGCTCTCCAATGGCTCCAAATATAGGCTTTGATCCCAATCATCTATATGACCTCCCTTTCGATCACCAATCATCTCATCATATTCAAATATACAAGGCCTACTTTCCATTTTAGTGGGTCTTGATTTTTATGGACAACGATTCCTCTATTTTATTTTTGGTGCATATTCCCTAATATCTCATTATTCGTATGTTCTTCAGATTTCTCTTACACGGAGATGAATTGGGACAAAATACTGAATGATCTCTCAACTACTGAGTCAAGGTAGGTGTTCCATACTTTTCATCAGCTTTTCTGCTATTTTCCAGGAGTTCAACCGATATACCACTAGTTAGACATTCCTACATGGACTTGTTTTCGTAGAAAGTTTGATGTTGTAGGCTTATTAATATATTGTGAGGATGATCATTGGTGCCCTTTAGGTTTTTTAAACCTTTATCCCGATTCAAGGTCACCCATGGGGTGTGACATAAAGAATTAATTTGTTTATTCTTGTTTAAACCACCCAAGGGGTGTGTTCAAGTGATTTCCTAGTTAAAGGAATCTTGTTAATTCATTAATGGTTTGAATATATATTCATGGAGATTTAGTGCCTCCTTTCCTTATTATGTCATATGATTCCATGCCTATTTTGGTAGTTTTAATAAAATGAATTGGATGATATGGGAGGGTATACCTATATGAAATGTCTAATGGTGTGTTAAATGGATTATATGGCGGTGTAGGACCATATGTTCTTCTAAATGAAAAATGGGTTTCATGAGTTGGTATGCTCACGGCTTGTGCTTGTTGATGTGATTGGGTATACTCGCATGGAATGAATTTGATTAAATTGAATTCATTTATTGAATGGTGATATATTCCATGGACTACTCTCCATGGGTATGGAATGTGGTAGTTGATGTCTTGTGTTGATTATGCCCCTTATGTCTTGATTCCATAGGATGCCTCATGCTTTACTACCTTCTGGATACGAGATGCTTGGGATCATGTAAGATATGTGCTACTGACTTGCTCCTAGGAACCCAACCAGTGCGTAGACCAAAATTCCACTATGACACCCATGTGACTCAATGTGGATGCCTTATACGATTTCCATGGATCTGGAATGTCATGTTATAGATATCATAAATGGATTCTCTAGAACATGACACCTTGGATCTAGTCTTATGGATACAGACATCATTATACAACATTAATGTGGGTTACTTGTGTTGGATGGATATACAACAAGGTTGTGTGACTTATTTACTATTTATAGATTCCATGTTAGGAGCAGAAACTTTTTCAGGGAGCCATGTGTGGCTATTTGGTATCACTAGTTGTTGTAGACACATGTTTTTGGAATTCACTTCTAATTTAATATATATTTCCACATGATAGCACTCTTTATATTGTTGTTATAACTATATAGACCCTCGATGGTTTCCCACTAGGATATTTTTCTCACTCCTTGTTTGGTCCACCATGGGGAAACAAGGAGAATATATGGGTGTAATTGATGATAGGGGAAAGCACCATGGTTCATGTTGTTGACTATTGCATTGAAGCATGGGAGGATATGACCAAGCTGAGGCTTGCGATGCTACAAACACTTTTTAGTCCTTTTTTATTTTTTTGTTACCTATACTGTATTTTATTTCTATGTACTTATTTGGTTTCTTTCTAGATAAATGTATCATCTACATCATATTTTATATGGTACTTCCTTTGATATTGTTTTTTATTCTTATCTTCTATTACTTCAGTTAACTTCTGCTTATTTTCTTCTACTATTTATTTTGTTTGTATTCCATTGTGATACTCTAGTAATGGGGGAATAGTCGCCCCACTAACTCACCTACTCCCTCGCTTCTTGTAAGTAACCTATTGTGTTTAGGGATATGATCTTGAGGACATGCAGCCGACAGATCATGAGGCACCGTTGTGTGGAATCTGGATCTGAGATGTTACAAAGTGGTATCATTGGGTCTTTTTTAGTTTTCCTTACTGTTTGGCAATAGTAGACAGAGACACGAAGGAATATAAATTTGGTAATATGTTGTGCCTATTAATATCTACATTTTGTATAGGGAAAATCCATGTTTCCTCGATCTGAATTTGTATTTTCTAGGTTTTGAATATTTTAGTTGACTTGATTTCACCTTTTGGTGACGCACTTGAATTCTGTAGTTAATGTTGATGTAATTGCAGTTTTTATTTCTTTTTCAGCCTAATGAGATGATGGTGTTAAATATAACTCATCATACATGAGAATATAAGAAATCACATTCCATGAATGTTTTCCATGCCATTTATAATTCATACGTTATTTTAAGTGGTTGTGATAGTTTATGTTATAGATTTCCATGTTGTTGTATTAGTTGGGTGAAGTAGATAGATATGTGACATCATATATCAATTCATAAGTAGAATGGTACCTTATGGATCGAAAAATGATGCACCCCTAAAATTAAAATATTAAAACAAACATGATATATCTACAGTTTGAATAGGAACCATGTTTTGGGTTCATGGGGTGTTAGCTGCCCTTATGGATTCAAGATTGGCTGACCCTTGGTAAAATGAAATGGAAATTTGAAATTATGATAGCATCATGACTTATAACCATATTTTGAGTGGTCAAGAGGCATATTTTCATGTGGTTCAATGGTTATTTATTAGACATTTTTGTCTTATGGAGGAGGATGTGGGTTGACATGGTTTTTAAGAGGGTTTTGACGTGTCCTATGCTTTTAAGTTGTATGCTTTGATGTTGATATTTTTTGTGTGTGTGTTTTGTAGTATAGATTGATTCCTCCATAATGACCATCAGTGGTACACCATGAAGCGATATATGACCATACTCTGGAGACGGTTGGATTTAGGCTACCAGTTGATCCACATTTAGTGACAAATGTGGCACCAAATGTTGATATGGATATAGGTGTTGAAGAATAGGTCCTAATGGGTTTCTTTGATTATATACAGACATTATAAGGTTCACCATAGGAGTCCTTGATTATGGATGATCTGACACAAGTATTCCAGCAGCAACATCCTCTCACGTTCAAAGGTAATGGTGCACCCCAAGCTGCATATCTATGTCTTGAGACTACGTTCATGATGTTTGAGAATCTTGAGACCCCACCAGAATGGAGGGTCAATCTCGTGGCTTATATGATGTGTAGAGAGTAGAAGAACTAGTGTAATGTTTTGAACAAGTATTATGGGCTGTGGGACATGGGTTGTAGTGATTTACTCATCTTCATTTATGACTACCTTTACCCCATGACTCAATGAGCAGTGCTGACTAGTGAGTTCAGTCATCTGGAGAAGGGCCCAATGACAGTTATGGAATACTCAGAATGATTTACAGAGCAACAGTGCTTTGCACTAATGTATCTTCTTGATGATCTATCTAGGGAGAGATGCTTCTCATAAGTTCTAAGACATGCTATCAAATTTCAGTCCAACGTTTTCATATTGACTTATGTCACTGAAATTGTGTATTATGCCCAGATCACATAGTGTGACTTGAGGGGATATGGGGGGGAACAAAAATAGGAGGGTTATTTATTCACCCTATGGATCTACGTATTCAGTAATGAATCACCCTATCGAGGCAACCCCTGAAATGAGTGCTAGTCAGGCAGTGGTTACAAGAAGCATGGTGTATTCCCATCAGGGTGGTAGGAGAGGCCACCTGATGAATCAATGCGACCATGACCCAGTCGAATGTTGAGCTTCCAACAAGTTGGGGAAAATGAAAATTTTATTTTTCAACCTTCCTTCTAGCTGGGAGTCATAGGGGTTCAGCCCCAACTTCGTTTTTAGGAGCATTTTCATTATATCCATGTTAGGAAGGGACATAGAGTAGTGCATGTCGGTCAGGACTCGGTAGTAGTGGTCATGGATGTGGAATCCAGAAACCAAGTCCATAGAGATAGTAGGGTGGATCAGATCATGGTAGCAAGTCAATGTCACATTGTTGTGGTTTATTCCATACTTATGTTTTGAAATAGATTCAATAGAAGAAGGATCTCAATCACAATACAGTTAGAGGTATGATCTTTTGAGATTTTATTATTGCATATTCTCATTATGATATAAGTACATCACATACTTTTATATATTAACAGGTGGTTAAAATCCATGCGCATGTGGTTTTTCATTCCAAGGGAATTATGATTCTAGACACACAATTGGGAATCAAAACGGATGATGTGAGCTAGTTTATGGAGTGTCCCCATGAGGTTGGTGGGTGACACTTCTTCTAGTGTTTTTATGTCCTTGAGACTATGAGGTTTGATGTCATCCTCGGGATGAACTATCTAGTGGATTATCAAGCGTACTTTGATTGATATCACCAGAGGGTGACTTTAACATCCCAAAGGGTTAACTTTTATTCACAAAAGTGAATGGGATGTACAGGAGAACCGATATATACCTGATCATTGTGGGATGAGAGGGATGACTACCCAAGTTTCTATTTTGTATCTGGATGATCATGGAGTGGGTCATGTAGACTTCCCTCTAGTATTTAATCTCTATAGGGATGTCTTTCCTGATGAGTATTCTAGATTACCTCTTGAGAGAAAGGTGGATTTCTCAGTCGATTATTTTCTAGGAGTAGCACCAATATCTATTCCTCCACATAATGAATAAGATAGAGTTGTAGGATCTCAAGAGGTAGTTAGAGGATCTGGAGGTTAATGGGTTTATCAAACCTAGTACTTCATTATGGGGATCATTGATCCTTTTTTCAAAAATGATTATAGTGCCCTTTAGCTATGCATGAACTATAGTAAACTGAACCAGCCGATGGTTAAAAACTGATATCCCTTGCAATAGATAGATGATGTATTTGATCATCTTAGAAGAGCCCGAGTGTTCTTGAAAATAAAATTGAGGTCAGGATATCACTATGTGTGTGTTCGACCTGTAGAAATACCTCATACCACCTTTTATAGTAGGAATGGTATGTAAAAGTATTTGGTTATGTCATTCGGTCTCACAATCATTCCAGTAGTTTTCAGGGTGCTTATGAACGGACTGTTCAATCCTTATTTGGATTCATTTTTTCTGTGGATAATATCTTGGTGTATTCTCATAATCGACATGACCATGAAAACAATCTTGATATCAGTTTAGATAATATATTTGAGTATTTTTTATATGATAATATCTCAAAGTTCCCTTCCCATATGGAACATACTTAATTCATGTGTCACATCATCTCAGAGACAAGAGTATCAGTGGACTCAAATAAAGTGAGAGAAGTAGTTTCTTTGGAACATCCCTAGAATGTGTTTCAAATATGGAGTTTCATTTGGCTAGCTATATACAACAAGTTTTTTATACCATACATATAACAATTGGGAGCACTGTTTTGGGGCTTGAATAAGACGGGTCTGAAGTTCGTATGGTCAGAATATCATGAGTTGGCCTTTTAGAAGCTGAAAGGGAAGTTGACGTCAGCACTATTCCTTATATTTCCGGAGCAAGGAAGGTGCTACATGGATTATTGGGATGCATAAGGTATTGGAATGGGGGTAGTGATGATGCCATGAGATCGAGTCATTGAGTATGGGTCTCGATAGCTAGGGCCTCGCTAGATGAATTACCCAATTCATAACATTGAGTCAGCTGATGTTGTTCACACATTACTTTGTTGAAGACAATATTTACGGTGGAAAAGTTTGGTGTATATAGACCACAAAATCATAAATTATATATTTAAATATGGAGATCTGAATCTAAGGAAATGAATGTGGGTAGAGTAACTTTAGTCGTTTGACTTCGAGCTTTCCTATAATCTTGGTAAGGGCATTGTAGCGGTCAGTGCACTAAGAAAAAAATTAGATATAAGTAGTGCAGTAGGCCAGTAAAGAGTGGAATCTTATGGAGTTGTATTCTGAGATGCATCTAGAGGTTCATAATTAACAAGGTAATTATTATCTTTAATCCATAGGTGTGACCTCTATCCCGAGGGACAGAGTTAGGATGAGTCATCCGTCAGATTCAAATAGACTATTTCTACAAAAGAGTGTGGGAGGTGTGGTCCCTCCTCCTAGTTGGATAGTATGTGGGGATGAGATAGTTCATGTATATGGATGAGTGCGGGTTCCAGGGGATAAACATGAGGATTTGATGTTTTATTTTCATGCATAGGCTTGGGAAGTACACCCCAAATCACCAAGATGTAATATGAATTTTGACGTCAGTACTAGTGGCCGGGTATAAAGAGAGATGTGGCTGGTTTTTTTATGAGGTGGTCCACCTATCAGAAGGTGAATGAGGAACATCTGTGAAAAGATGGTATTTTACAAAAGATACGTATTCTAGAGTGTAAATGGGATGATGTATTGATTTATTTAGTGATCATTTGACTGGGGTTTCCTTGAGGTCATGATGTTGTGTGGATTGTGGTTGACAAGTTATTGAGGTTTGATCAATTCTTGTTGATTAAGGAGAACTTATCTATTGATGAGCTCAAAAGGTTATACATCTAGAAGGTGGTTTGGATTCATGGTGTACTTCCAATTATAATTTAAGATAGGGATTCCATCTTTCCATATCGTTTATGGTAATGTTTTTATAGGTTTATAGGTACACAGGTGCTTTTGAGCACATCTTTCCACCCTCATACTGATGGCCAATTAGAACGTATGATATAAGTGCTAGAGGAAATCTTACTAGCATGCACCAAATAGTTTTGGGGCTTTTGGGAGGGAGTATCCCCTTGGTTGAATTTTCATACAATAACTGTTATTGAGTGATGATTCATATAGAACCTGATAAGGCTTTATATGACAGGTCATGTAGTTCTCCTATGTGTTGGTTATAGGTAGGTGAGGCCGCATTACTAAGACTGTGATTAGTGTAGGAGAATTATGATAAGGTTCAATTGATTTAGAAGTGAATTGATATTGTATATTCTTGTCAAAAATCCTACACCAATTGGTGCATATGACCTCTAGAGTTCGATTTTAGGGATCAGTTTGTTGTGTCTTTCATCGAGGATGGGACACATGAGGATTATAGGATAGAGTAAGATTTATCTCTAATATATTTGGATATTTGAGATTCTGGGGAGAGTTGGGTTGATTTCATATCAGCTACAGTTACCTAAGAGGTACTGATCCATGCATGATGTCTTCTATGTATCTCAGCTACACTGCTATAACACCGATATGTCTCAATTTTTTCTGCTTGAGGAGGTTGAGTTATAGGTTGATGTGTCCCCTAAAGAGAATCTAATTCATATTTTTCAAATGATCATAATGGTTCATTGAGTCTGATCAGTTCCTCTATTTTGGGTTCTCTAGAAGTACAACCTTTTACAGGACAAGATTTGGGGAAGAGAGGCCAACATATGTGCTCAGTGGCCTGAGGTGTCCTTAGAAGAATCTTGTCCTCCCTTCAAATATAAATTAAAGGAAAAATTTTTATAAGGGGGGGATGTTGTATGAACTAGGGTTTTCATATGAGAAACATATCCATTTATTTTCAGTTCAAATTCATTCATTTGGCCTTACATGTGTACCCCTTGTGATCATGGGTGTTTTGGAGGCGTATGAGGATCATTTGGGGACTGAAACTAGGTTTTAGGGGTGTTTTAGATTTGGAGAATGGTTACAGAGACCACGTGGGGTAGGATTCATGGTTATGTTAACCGTGCAGGAAGATAAACTAGCATGCACATGGTTGAAAAACCATGCGGTATAGGCTACACGTCCATGTGAGAAGTAAAAATAACTACAGGTTTTTATAGACAATTTCTACACCCTCAGCCATATTGTGCAGTGTAACAGTGTGAAGTACCCCTTAGATGTAGTAATATATGAATGGTTGCCTCCTGGTTTTAGAAACTGTGTGGGTAAACTATGTGATCCTGTTGGATGTGTTTTTTAAATTTTCATTTACTATTAAAATTTATTTTTAACCCCTTTTTGGATTTCCTTCTCCTCAACACTAAGAACCCTCTATATGATCTCTCTTTTGGTGCCTAATCTAGGCATTGAGCCCAACCATATATCTGACCTCTATTTCGATCGTTGATCATCTCATTGAATATGCATCAGTAAGTCCTACTTTCTTTTTAACCCGTGCTTATTTCTTAAGAACAATGACAGTGGAATTTATTTTTAGCAACATATTCCCTGATATCTTGTTATACATCTGATCTTAATATTACTCTTAAACCTAGATGAATTGGGACTTGATATTGGATTATATCTCTACTAGAAAGTCAATATAGGTGTTCTATACTTTTCTTTCACTTTTCGAGTGTTTTTTTGAGCATTCCTCTGATATGTTGCCAATTGGACTTTCCAGTGTGGCCTAATTTTTGTAGCAATATTCTTATAGTTAGCTTAGTAAGACCTAATGAGGATTCCCATAGGTTATTTTTACATGTTTTGGAACCCATTTAATGATTAAAGGTTATCTATGGGTTATGCCGTAAGGAAATACCTTGTTTATTCCTATTTAAACTAGCCAAGGGGTGTGTGCTTCTGCTTGCCTAGTTATAGAAAACCTGTTAATTCCTTATTGGTTTGAATAGATTTCCTAATAGATTTAATGCCTCCTTGGCTTGTTATATCTAGTAATCAATTTCCAATTATGATATTTTGACTTAAGATAAATGGATTATATGGGTTGGTATAACTATATGACATGACGAATGGAAGGTAAAATAGATTATATAGGACGGTAGAACCATATTCTCTTTAAATGATAATTGGGTTTCATGACTGTGTATTCCCATGGCATGTTCTGGTTGGTGTGAGTGGGTAGGTTCACATGGAATGAATTGTTTAAATTAAATTCTTTCATTGAATAGTTTGATTGATGGCTTGGAATTCTCTCCTTGGGTCTGGAATGCGGTAGTGGATTCCTTGGGTTGATTATACCCCATGGGTTTTTATTCCATAGGATTTCTCGGACCTAGCTACCCCATGGACCTGAAATGCTTAGGTTCATGCAGAACTTTTTCTATTAACATGCTTCTACGATCCAAACCAATTACTATACCAAGTTTCCACTGGGATGACCATGCGATTCGATGTAGATTCCATGGACGAGTTCATTGGTTCCAGCTCGTCGTTGTCTAGATATCTTACTTGGATTCCTTAGTACATGACACCCTGGATCTGGCCCTAGGGGTCTACCATCATTATACGGCATAGATATGGGTTACGTAATATGTATAGATGTATGAAACTTTTGTCTAACTTTTTCACTTTTTATTGCTACCTTGTTAGGAGCAGACACTTTTGCAGGGAGCCTTAAGGGACTCTATGGAATTTCTAGTTACTGTAGACACCTAACGTTGGAATTTAATTTTACTTTATTATTTATTAAAACTTTATAGAACATTTTATATTGTTGTAATAACTATATATTCACTAGGTGCATTCCTACAAGGGTGTTTATCTCACACCCTATTTGGGCCACAATGGGGACCATAACAGATTTTATTGTTGCAGGTCATGACAAGGGAATGAACCCTTCTACATGTTATTAATGAATGATTTGGAGCAGGGAATCATAGGAAAACTCTAAGGATTGCGATGCTATGGTAACTTTTTGGTAATTTTAAATTTTGGTTACTTGTTATGTATTGTATTGTCATGTATTTCTTTGAATACATTATATATACATGTATCGTCTTCAACATTTAGTATATGAGACTTTCCTTATTGCTGATATGTTTTCCAATCTTGTCTTACATTCAGTTGACTACTCTTTATTTCTCTTCTACAATTTATTTTTTTCCTTCCAATGTGATACTGTGGTAATGAGGGTATAGTCTCCCCAATGACTAACCTATGCCATCACTTCTAGTCAGCATCCTCTAGTGATTAATGAGATGTGTATGAGGCTATGTAGACGACCAGTCTTGGGGAACTGTTGTGTGGAATCTATGAATGGGTTGTTGCAATTATAGATAATTTATATTTTATCATAAAAATATTAATCATAATTTATAATGCCGATCACAATAAAAAAATATCATAAATTTAATATTTTAGGCTTCTACATTCTTATAATCCTAAAAAAATTATTTATGGTTATCTTTATTTCTCATTACTTTATAATGGTTTGAAATGTAAATTTGATTTATCTAAAGTATATCCCCTATGAGTTTCAAACCAATTGTGTAATAAGTCCCATTGTTTTGAATCATGTGATGATCGGGTCAAACACAATTTTCCCTTTTTAGATTTATTACCCCAAGGTACATCGATACCAGATCCACATCAAATATCTTTATCTAGGGAGGGACATAATTTCTATCATACCACTCATTTTATCCCTAACTAAACATACAGGTAAATTTACTATACATTGAATCATGCTTAGAATAAAAATATTATATATCCTAAGATATATCCATACAAATATCCATAGGGATAAAATTAATCTTTTCTCATTGTAGTTTCTAATGGTAAACTAAACATATCCTTTGATACCGACTTTAACGGCCCCAACCACAATAACCCAGAAATGGTGTCTATTTTCTTACATTGGTGAAAGATACAATGAATAACATCCTAAAGGGTATAATAGTCTAGTAGTCTTGGTAAAAAATATTCAAAAATTAATTCAAATTACATTTTAAAACAATTAATAAAAAAAGTATATTCTTTTAGAATACCATTATTATTCATAAAATATTTCTCCATATCAATCATAATACAATTTATTATATCATGGGGAATATCATATAAAAAGGTAATTATTATATGATAATTATGTGTAATAATACTATTGAATATATGAATAAATAAGGCATAATAAATATTCAAAGGTAAATAAGTGAGACACATTCAAATTAAACAATAACATGAGCATAAAATTGATAGAATAAATGATGATAAAATAATGCTAAATAAATAATCACACCCTATTGAATAGAAAAACATAAATATTATAACTCATAAAATATTAATTTGGAATTTCAATATATGAATTCATCATGATGGAATTAATATTTATTGTCATAAAAAACATTCTGTTGAGGCATTGTTCCATGAAATCTAAATAAATGTTTAAGGTCTTGGACAAAACAAAATCTATTTTATATCATGATTTTTAAAAAGGGATTAAGGGGGTAGAATGGTCCCCACATGTCACTTACTAATTCAAACTAATTCCTCATATGTGTATTAGGTTCTTGGGGGTTCAATTACATCAAACACACACACTGCACACACAAAGACCTTAATGGCGGGTCATACCCCCCAAAGGGATAACTCACATAACCACCAATTTTATTACAATATATATATTTGTCCTAATGACACAATGGGAATTAACTCCATTAAATAACATTTAGGCCAAAAAATTTTATTGAAGGACCATTCTGTGGATTTTACTGCTACAGTACCCCCAATTGCTATAGTACTGTCACTACTACAGTACTCCTTACAGTGTCTGCCACAACCATAGAAATAGTTTCCACCACTCCTAGAGTGTTTTTGTTGCTATAGGGACTCTAATACTACAATAATACTATTATACTACTATAGTACGTGTGCCCAATGGGTTATGAACAACAATTTTTCATGTCGGAATATGAGGCGTATACCACTAAGCCAAACCCCAACTAAAATTTCTCATATGAAATAGGAGAAACATACTAATCATAAACCTTTATATTAAAACTATCATTTTATATTCTAATACTTACACTAATCAATAAACATAATCATAAACTATCCAGATTAAAATAGTTAATGGTAATAAGATTTTACATTCACATTGAAATTATTCAAACCACATATTGATAAAAAATAATGATGGTATCAATATGACATATCAATCGTGTATCTTATGTAAAAAATATTTTTATTTTTATTTATAAATATAAATATCATAAACTGTCATTAAATGCATTTTTGAAGAAAATAACATATTCACTTTAAAAATCACCATTTAAAATATAAAGTTCACAAAATTTATTAAAAAAATTTAATTGTAAAATAACCATTATTAAATTTTTAAATATTATTTTATACGTTGAGTGGTCATGAATTATGAAAATACTATTCATGATGTTAATGTTAATAAAAATATTCCTTTATCATTTTTTGTAAAATCCAAATGATTCATGTTTTTAAAATGACATAAACAGTCAAATAATTTTTTTATGAAATTAAAAAATGTGTAAAAATATATTTAATAAATAATTTTTAAATGGTTAATAAAAATTTAAAAATCATTTTTAGAAAAAAAATATTTTTTTTGAAAATGGGTTTTCAATCGAAGAGAGAAAAATTGTCATATTTTCCTAAAAATATTTTATCTACAATTTTATGTAATAATGTGTGAAAAAAATATTATTATTAAATGATAAATTTCATTAATTAACTCATTTTAATAAAATTGAATTATTTTATGATATAAATATAAAATAATACATTCAAGGGAGATAGAAACATAAACAGTCTCATGTAATAATGAGATTGGGAACAAAACTATTGTCACATTGGTCACTTGTGATTTTAAGATACTTAAATGAAATGAAATAAAATGAAACAAAAATAACCCTAAATATAAATATATTTAAAATATATCATATCAAATAGGGTGTATATACACTACAGAAAGGACAAAATAGGTTATTATGAAATATTTATCATAGAAGTTAAAGTCAGATGAGAAACCCTAACCTCATGTCTGATTTCCATTCTATGTGTATGTAAATTTTGTATAATGCTTATTATCTTGTTGTTAATTTATACCAGAAATATTATAATATTTGAAATTTTATATATGATCTTATTATAACATTTTACCGTATGTTGGTTAACTATATTTCACCATTTTCATTGTTTCTAATTTTAAATACTATATTTTATCAAATATGTTTTAACATGAATGATCCAATTATTGTAAATATAATATATATATATATATATATAATTCCTGAAATTATAGAAATATTATTAATATCATATTTACTCATTATATACATTTTTAGCCATTTATGAAAGTCGTGTATGGAAAATGAATCGCATCACTTCATGGAGATGGTAGGTTGTACACAAGAATTTGAAACAATATCATTCCCATTAAGAGTTAAAGGGTAAGGAATTTTGTGATATATTGATATGTTCGAGTAAATATAATCTAATATATAAGTCATGTATTCATTTAATTTTCACTTATCAAATTCCATCTGAAGTGTATGAAAAAATGGAATCCCATTGCGTCGTGAGGCAGTAGTATGTCATACACATTGGCGACATAATCATATCTAAAACAGAACGTAACATAAAAAAGGTATATGTTATATTAAAATTTAATAAGTATCATAAATATCACTTCAATATTTTAAATCAATCATTATATCCAGCCTTGAATGGTGGTGATGGAAAACAGACTACATAGGGTTGTAAGGCTGTATTCGGTTGTACATTCGATTTAGGATTTCATTTTACATTTCATATAAATTGATATGGATAAATATTATTCCCTAAAAATACTAAAATATCTATATATTACATATAATGGTGTTATTATATTTTAATAATGATGACATAAATGAATGTGGATAATAAGAAACAAAACAAAATATCTTTTTAAGATAATCACATTCACTAAGAGATTCCTCCTTTGGATATCCACCTAAGGACATTCGGGTTGGTCATTTGGGAGTACCATTAGTTGTAGAATATTTATATGGTTTTTAAGAGATATTTAGGGTATTTATGTTAAAAAAATTCATCTATAGGTTTGAAAAACTGAGGATAAGGAGTTCTACTATTAAAGTTGGGAAAACCCACTTGGAAACCGAATAAACTTTTCCTAAAATAATAAAACATAATATTTCAATTCACAATAAAAAAGATTCCAAAAACCATATATTTCAAAATGTTAATTATTATGATTATATATTTCCATAAAATGGAAATTTTACATGTTTTACAATCATTTTAATCATTATCATCTTAGTTTAATCCCCATGTAAACACATTTTTCATTTACCATGATAATTAATTTTACTATTTTCACTATTAATTTTGTTCATTAATTTTTTTAACTAATTATATGATATAAATTATGATGACTAAATATATGGAGTCTATTATCCATATACAATTCATATTAGTTTTATATTTGAATTTAAAATTATACACTTATACGTGATGAAAAATATATTTTTAAAAAATTAAATACTCTTATTTATATAAGGCTTAACATTAAAATTCAAAATGAAATTCATTATAATGAAAATATTTAGATGAATGGTAATATAATGGAACAATTTTTACTTTAAAATAAATTTTAAATATTATTTATCCTCCAAAATAATTTAAACAAAAATTCAGTTGTCAAAAAAAATTCATGATTTTCACGATACATCAAAAAATGAAATTTTGATCAACTCCCAAAATTTAACTCTATGATAATAATTTAATTATGCTTAAAAAACAACGTTTTTTTATAAAATAATTTATAGTTGAATTTTTAAAAGTAATAATAAATTATGTGTATAAATCTTGGTTAAATAAATTTTTAGAAAAGATAAAATTTTAATGAAAACATTCATTTTACTTTAAAAGGATTAATATTAAATATATATCAATAGATAACCATTTAATTTATTTTATAAATATTTAAAACATATAAATAATTTAATTTTTTTATTACTATTCCTACTCTCCAACTTAACAGCTAGTTTATATGGGTAATGTTTTTATAATTATATCTTAATAAAGTATCGTGTATCATTTCAACCCTATAATATGCTAATCAAAAGTTATCATTGAGATTGAATTTATTTATAAATTAATTAATAATAAACTATAAAGATGTAATATTATCTTATAATATTTGTTTTTTTCATATACTCTATTAAACATCATATTTCTATTTTAAAAATCTCATTGTGTTACATAATCCATATATTTTATTATTATTTAATTATGACTATTCATACCTACCATTTTATTGTCTTTGTAATAATGTTCATGTATAAATAGTAATATTTAAATAGGGTATCACAGTTCATTTATACCTAATGTTTTCTTTATTTTATACTATCAAATATATTTAATACCACACCCCGACCTCAGATAGTCTTACCTTTTATTTATTTCTCAATGTTGGACATTTGGATTGAGGTTCTGGTTGGGTGTCAAAAAAATGTCTTTGCTTTTTTTGTGGTATTTATTTCTTCTAGACCTATTCTCAATTATTGTGAATGTTGTGGGATTAAAGTGGCATGTTGGGGAGTTTTTGATTTCATTGGTGTCTTCATATTTTCTTTAAAACATTCAAGGATCAGTGGATGGACTTCCCTAGTGTTTGAAATGTAATTTGGAAGTTTTTGGGCTATTCTTAGGGTCTCAAATTTTGAGCACAACCTTCCAAAACCGCACAATCTAACCATGAAAAGTTGTAGGAGTTTTCTAATTTCCATGTCATAGTTGTGGCACTGTAGTGATACTGTAGTAGCCAAGATACTGCTGCAACGATGGCACTGTAGCGGAAGTAGGGTTACTGTAGTGGTGGTAGGGGGCGCTGTAGCAGCGGTGACACTATTGCAGTGCGGGTACTGTAGTAGTACTATTCACAGATTGGGCCTTGGGCCAAAAAATTGGTCCTACGAGCTATGTAATTGGATAAATTTCCACTGGGACTTCGGGCGATGTAATGGGACTCCCTATACACATTTAGAGAGGTCTTTGCTTTGTTTAAATAATAAAAATGAGGCTTCGACCCCAAAATTTTAAAAAAAACTCTATATTGGGTGATTCGACTTCAAAAATGAAGCCCTACTTGTTTGGAATCGACTAGAGCAGCCTACCCTTCCATTATACTTCTATCTAGGGCAATTTAGGGGAAATTTCAGAAGAAACCTTCCTTATTATTCATGTTTCCTTCATCAAATATCCTCTCCTTTTCCTCCCCTCATTGTTATTGGATTTTCATTGGATGTTTTCTTCCACGGCCAAACCCTAAGGACAATGGTTTATGTTTTCATCATTTTTCATTTGATCTAGAATTTGAGAATGGTTTGTGGGGATTAGACCTCTCCTCTCTTGAAGTGTCATTGCATCCACACTTGGTTGAGGTAGGTGTTTCCAACATTTTTACTTTCCGAAACACTCCACAAACAGTTTTGTGTTTCATTTTATTTGTAAATTTTATTATAACCTCTAATATATATATATATATATTGATGCGAATGAGGATTTATTGTTGTCAAAATTTACTGACAAAAAGGTTTTCTAT
Organism: Viscum album; assembly: GCA_963277665.1. NCBI lineage: Eukaryota > Viridiplantae > Streptophyta > Magnoliopsida > Santalales > Viscaceae > Viscum > Viscum album. Next base: position 163,353,588 of record OY728157.1, on the reverse strand, counting down.
GGGATTTGTGTGAAATACCAAGGTTATTTCACATACGGTTATTGTTTGAAATGTCATTTTTCTATAATGTTAAATTGGGTTTTTTTATGAAATTTTTAGCCTTGATTATGGTGGTATGGTTATTTATTGGTTATGGTATTGATTTTGTGTGTATGGTTTGGTAATTATTTATCATGTTAACTGTGTTAATATGTTGTAAAAGGGGTTCTATGGTTACAATGAGATAGTTTTATGTTCATTAAATAATGTGGATGGTTGGATGTGGTTTTCAGGAAAATTTATGGTTTTATGGATATGGTTTTTTGGGGGTTCCTTGTAATATTTGTTTCCTAAATTCTGTTCAAAATGGAATCTCATGGGGTTATTCCCATTTGGTTTCTAGTGCTTGTGTTTTGGAATATGATTGGATTTAGTGGTATTTTGAAATTTCACACTTGATGATGGTCATATAAATGATTTGGAAATGTTTTGGTAAATGTATTTGTGTGGGTAAACATAAATGCACATTTGGATTGTTTCTAGAGTTTCATGTTTTTATGAAAATTTTGAATGTCTTGATTATGAAATTCTCATGGAAGTGGTGTTCATCTGGGTTTGTGAAGTGAATTTTTAATATTTTGATGTGAATAATTTTTCCAGTATGGTTTTCAGATGTGAATGTGGTGGATTATTTAATGTGATTATTGGTTTGGTTGATAAATTGTGTAAGATGTATCATATGATGTAGAATTGGATTGATCACAAAAAGGAAGCCGATGTAAATATTTGGGCGTACTTGTACTAGTATACTAGTGATCCTATGGGGTTTGACCCCTATTTCACATAGAAAGTTTAACGATAACAACATTAACTAAACTATGATGATGATTATGATGATCGGGACCACAAGGTTATGAGAATGTTCCCTACGAGTGGCTTGTGCACGAGAATATATATATTTATGGTTAATCTTACACTGAGATATGAGGTACCTGGGGCCCATAGCTAGCTAGTGCCTTAGGGCGTTCCCATGACTAGTTCTCAATGATTATATTACACCTCCCGTCAACATACAGTAGGTTAGGTTAGTAATTTTAAATTTAAGTGTTTTGTATATAAAGTGGCATTCTTTTAAAAAAATTTCCACTTAAACTTGTTCTATTAAAAACTATTACAAGTATTATTTGGTTTGTTTTTTTGTTATAAAATGAACTTTTTCTTGAAAATGGATGGGGGCATATGTTGGCCTTTGAAATGGTAAAGTTGTGGTTGTTTAATAAAATGTGAAAAATATGTTCCCATAAGTGTATTTCAAAATAGTGTTAATGAACTATTTTTGGAAAGGAAACACATTGAATCAATGGTGATTGACTACTGGAAATTTATCTCACACCCTACCTATAACACTCTATGTCGGTAAACCCGAGCTGTTTTGAAGGTTCAACATTTGTTTTCTATATCTAGGTTCATGTGCTCATGGCTAGAGAGTGTTTGGACTTATTGTTGGTGGTGACCAAGATGTCACATGGAGATAGTGGTAGCTTTGTCCAGTTTTAGTTTGTACATAGTTTCATTTTTCTTATTTTTGTTTTCATTCTATTTTTTTTTTCATATTGTATTTTGATCAGCTGTTTAATTATTTATGTTATTTTGTGGGTTATTTATGTGTTCTCATTTTGATTACTTTACATATTTTATTCGGTTTATTGGGATGAAATCATTCCCAATTGATTTATATATGATGCTCGACACTAGTTTCCAACCCGTAGGGATTAGGAACGCCCTTCGGGTCAGGTCACAGACCTGGTCGGGTGTCAGGTCAGATGGAATCCCAGCTTGGTTCATGAAAAAATGGTATCAATGAAGGCCCTTTTTATTTGGGTTGTTGGGTAGATAGAGGCTAGGCTTTTCAAGACACATGAGGTTGGTGCGGGAAGGGAATCATGAACCCTTACACATTCTGAACATTTATTCAACAGGGGTAGTCTGGGATCGAGTATTATTTCTTGTGTTGTTTTGGAAATGAGGCATGATAATGAAGGTGAGTCAGGTAATGTTGTGTCCTTAAATGGTGTGGTGACCCATGTGATGTCCAAGTGACCGGTTCTAGGACCTCAAAGTGTTACACATTGCTTGGGGCATGGCTCACCACTATACTTCCAGGCTAGGCATAGGCACTAGTCCCTCATTTCAGTGGGCCATTGTTTGTTGGGTTTCATTTTGGTTTCAGTTGGTGTAAGTGTATGTTGAAAATGAAAGTGGATTTTGAAAAGAAAAATTAAATTTAAAAATGGATGTGTTTTCTAGGAAATAGTTTTAAATTAATTTACTGGGTTTTCAAACATTAGAGATGTTTTAGGTTTGATAATGTTAATGGAATTTTTACTTTGGTATTTCTTATGGATGTTGACATGTGTGTGTGTGTTTGTGAGAAGTGTGTGTTGGCACATAAGGATGGGAATGGAAAGACGCACATGTAACAGTTCATGGGATACCATGGGTTAGGTTTTGGAATTATAGGCTTATCATGGTTTTTCAAAATGTTTATTTGAATGGGAAAATTATTTCGAAAATTATTTTTTTTTGAAAAATTGGTTATTGGTACTTGGGAATTATCCATGGAAGAGATATTTTTTGAGTTTAATTAGAAAAATATGGTTTTTGAGAAAGGATATTAGGGTGGTGTTTATTTTTTTACTTGGCTTATGAGCCAGTTGGTTTTGGTTTGAGGTATTCCTTTTTTTTATGCCTCATTTTGATGTTAGATTTCATTTGTACTTTTATTGTTGCTCTGAAAATTCCACCTAAAAAGTTCCCCAATGTTCCTAATGTGTAATTCCCGGTTCATTTTCATTAACAGGGTATTATAGTTTTTAATGGTGACCAAGGTTCACTATTGGCTGTGGAGTGCCTTGAGAATGTCAATTGTGTCTTTAAATCATTTGGAACTTCTAATGTTGTTAGAGTCTGTGCATTTCAATTTTTTTACTGAGTGTCCAACCATGGATTGGTGGGGGTTCATTTCCCCATCATCAATGGAAGGTGAGATGTCATTGGAAGTTTTTAAGGACACAATCAGCCAACGATTCTTATAAGAGGATGTGAAGCAGAGGAAGGTGGAAAAGTTGTAGCATGTTTGGTAGGGCCAGTGATCAGTAATGTCTTATGTTGAAAATTTCACAGAGATGGTTCCATTCCCATTAGATATACCATTGAAGGATCAAATGAGGGACCCTCTCTTTATATTGGCTCTTCGTCCTCAAATTAAGAAGAGTGTGATATCATCTGCTGAAACTTTTATCGAGACATTTGTGGATTAGTAATTCAAGGATGAGCTGGTTTTTTCGGGTGCATCCAGTAGTTGTTGGTTCTAGTAAAGGTTCCCAATCTAGAGAGTAGAGTGTTCCAGGGAACCAATTTCTGAAAAAAATCATTTTTCGGCTCCATCATCCAGTTTGTCAGACCATTTTATTGCATGTTTACAGTGCAGCCAGTTTGGTTACTCAAACCCATATGGTCATATTCCTTCGAAGACTTGCTGTAATTGTGGCCATTTGGGTAATTTAGAGAAGTACTATAAGAGGCACTATCTAAAAAGGACATCTTGATTTCACGTTTTGTTGCCTAACTATGAGGATGGAGATGCATCAGCCGTCGGAGCCCCAACCACTGGTCTCAAGGTGAGGTTCACTCACAGCTAGGATTGCTGGTGGGATGTAAAAGTGAACCATGTTTTTTCTGTGTTGGGATGAACATGTTTAATATCTCATTGTTCTTATTTCATAGATTTTATAAGATAACCTTTTTTGGTAATGGTGTGATGAAATAGATCTATTGTAACCCCAATAGTCGAGTCTATATGAATGTGAACTTTGAATGTTTTCATTCTCCTATGAGTGTGTCTTGCCTTAATTTAGGCCTGTCAAAGTTTTAACTTTCAAAAATTTTCATTTAGAGATGGTTGATTTTTGTATAATTGGTTTATTTTGGGTTCGATTTGTTTGGAAGGTTCCATGTTATAGCAGTGGTAGTGTCAAACTTGTATATGGATGATAATGTTTGACCCCGGTTGAGGTTTCTGGTTTTTTTGGAGTTTTGAGGGTAATTTTTCATGTAATGAACAGTTACCACACTGCTAGTTGAAACTCTGCGGCCCCAGCCCGGTGGACAGAACCAACTACATGGCTATGGCACGACCTTGTAGTAGGTCTCATAACCGTGCAGCTTTGTGTATTTTTTGGGTAGAGGAATTGGAACAGTTGGCACACAGTTTTGAAATAGTGAATCCATGACATGTGGGGTGCCCCTTCTTTCAGGTAGTTCACACACTGTTGGTGCACAGTTTTCTAAATCATGCGACCAAACCAGGTGAGATATACAGATATTTTAAATGTCAAAATCCCTTATCCTTAGATGGAGTGTGGGTGTTTTTTGGGTTTTAAATTTTTTTCATTTTATTTGAGTACTTATGGTGGTAGAACCCTCTCGTGTTATCCCTCATCCCCATTCATATATTGTGGTTTTTTTATCGGTCGATTGTGACTTGTGTATTAGACAGTCATCCTGGGGTTCATTGTTTCACCTTGGTTTTTGTCAGGAATGGACTTGAGCTTTGGTTAACATTCATATGGGTGACTTTATGGGGGAATAAAGTGTCTGTGGTGGGGAGAATTGTCACACGCCGTCCTCAGATACTACATCATTTTATTTATTTCTCAACATTGAAAATTTTGGTCGACGATCCGCTTGGGTGTCCAGAAAAATTCCTTGGGTTTTTGTGGTATTTTTTTTCCTCTAGACCTATTCATAGTTATTGGGAATATTGTGGGGTGAAAGTGGCATGCTGTAGAGTTTTTTATGTCATCGGTGTCTCCATATTTTGTTTAAAACATTCAAGGATCAATAGGTGGACATCCCTAGTGTTTGAGAGGTAATTTTGTGGGTTTTGGACAAATTTTGTGGTCACATGATTTGAGAATGACCTTCCCAAACCATGTAACCAAACCATACAAAGTTGCAAGAGTTTTCTAGTGGCCCTCGCATGGTTTATGCATAGTTTTACAAAACGTGCAGCAAAATCGTGCATCCAATTGAGGGATTTATATGTTTTGATGTGGAGCTCTGATTTTGGTGATTTCACCACCAAAATAAATCCTTATCTATTGGGAATTGACCAGATCAGCCTCCCCTCCCTACTTCTTAGATTTAGGGTGATGTTGGGGTGATTTCTAAATAGCAGTTCATGATCCATCATTTTCCTTCATCAAATCTCCTCTCCTTCTCCTCCCCTATTTTCTATAGGGTTTTCTTTAGGGGTTTTCTTCCATAGAAAGACCCTAATTACTAGGTTTTATGTTTGGTTCATTTTTATTTGGATCTAGTGTGTGTGAATTGTTCGTGGGGCTTAGATACCTCCTCCCTAGAAGTTTAATCACATTTTCACATGACTGAGGTTGGCATTTCCATATTTTTTCATTCAGGAACACTCAATAAGAACATGTGTGTTTTCATTTAATTTTTAAATGTCTTCATAACCTCTAATATATCTATTTATTGATTTTAATGGTGATTTAATGTTGTTAGAAATTATTGAAAAAATATTTTCAAAGGGAATTGTGTGAAATACCTAGGTTATTGCACCTTGGATTGTTGTTTAATATTTCATTTTTATTTAATGTCAAATTGAGGGGTTTTTAATAAATTTTTAGACTTGATTATGGTGGGATGGTTATTTATTATTTGTGGTATTGATTTTGTGGGTATGTTTTGGTAATTATTAATCTTGTAAAATGTCTTAAATTGTTTTTAAAAATGTTTTTATGGTTAAAATGAGATTGTTTTATGTTCTTTAAATAATGTGGATGGTTGGATGTGGTTTTTAATCAAATGATGGGTTTTATGGAAAAGTTTTTTTTGGGTGTTCCTTGAAATATTTGTTTTCTAAATGTGGTTTAAAATGAAATCTCATGGGTTTATTCCCATTTATCTTTTGGAGAGTGTGTTTGGTAAAATTATTGTCTTGAGGGGCTATTTGGCATTTCACAGTTGAAGATGGTTTTAGAAATAATTTTGAAGTGTTTGGGTAAATGTATTTGTGATTGTAAACATAAAGGCACATTGGGAATGTTCCTAGAGTTTCATGTTTTTACTAAAATGTGGAGTGGCTAGTTTATAAAATTCAAAGGGAAGTGGTGTTACTCATGTTTTTTGAAGTGATTTTTAAATTTTTCAATTTTCATACATTTTCAAGAATGGTTTTTTGATGTGGACGTGGTGGCTTATGAACTGTGATGCTTGGTTTGGTTGATGAATTGTGTAACTAGAATCATGTGATGCAGATTTTGATTGAGCACAAAAAAAACCCAGGGATCTAGGTGGGTGGACTAGTAATAGAATGATAGTGATCCAGTAGGGTTTGGCCTCTGTTTCAGATAGAAATTTTGACGATGAAAACACTAACTAAACTATGATAATGATGATTATGATGCGGACCACAATATTATGGGTATGTTCCCTAATAGTTTCTCTTGGATGAGAATGTATATTTTTATGGTTACTCTTACACTGACATACAAGGTACCTGGGGCCCACATCTAGCTACTGCTTAGGGTCATTCTTGTGACTAGTGCTCAATGATTATATTGCACCTCCCATCGGCATATTGTAGGTTGGGTTGGTAATTTTAAATGTATTTTTTTTATTTAAAGTGTTATTCTTTGAAATTAATTTACATTTAATGTTGTTCCCTTGAAAACTATTTCTAATATTTCTAGGTTTTCATTTTTGTTATAAAAATATATTTTTCTTGAAAAATGGATGGTGGTGTGTGTTGGACATTGAAATGGTAATGTTGTGATTTTTTAATAAAATGTAAAAAATGTATTCTTAAAATTGTATTTCAAACTAGTGTTATTTGACTGGTTTGGGAATGGAAACACGTGTAATATGTAATGATTTCCTACTGAGCTGTTAGGTCACACCCTACCTATACCAATCGGTGTTGGTTGAACCGAGCTATTTTGTAGGTTTAACATTTTTTCAGGTATCCTAGTTCATGTTCTCATGGTGCTAAGAAGTTTGGTCTTGTTTTTGGAAGAGACCAAGATGTCATATGGAGATAGTTATATCTTCTTCCAGTTTTAGTTTGTTCTCAATTTCATTTTTCTTGTTTTAGTATTCAGTTTGTTTAGTTTCATATTGTATCTGAATCAGCTGTTTATTTATTTATGTTAAGCTATGTGTTATTGATGAATAATCATTTTGATTAGAATATTTATTTGATCCTGGATGTTGGGATGAAATCCTTCCCACTCTATTAATATATGATGCCCGACACTAGTTTTCAGCCTCTGGGGATCGGAAATGCCTTTCGGGTCATGTCGTTAACTGGGTCGGGTGTCGGGTCAGATGGCATCCCATCATGGTTTGTGACATTTAATTTATTTTAAAATAAACATTATGTATGGTCATAAGGTGTTAAATTTTCTTTTATGTTTGCATTGTAGGTCTTATATTCTATTAAATATGATGTTCCTATTTTTATATATATTGGTGTAATAATATTTCTTCCTCCACCTTATCTAAAATAGACATATTCATCATAACATTATTAGTTATAGTACCAATAATAAATATCGATGTCATTATGATAACAGAATAACCATTTCCCTCATCCCATCAAACTATTGATAAATGATGTTATGACACATGTGTATTTGTGGATGACTAACTATACATAATGAGGCGATTTATCTTCATTCAATACTCCACAGTGAGGGTAATAATGATATATTTAATTAATATTCATGTCATTTATGATATTTTTAATGTTTATGTTTGGTAAAATACTATTCACCTTTTTAATCAATTCATCGAAATGTAGAAACATCACTCGTGCATTCATATGAACTACCACCTGTATGTGGTGGTGTAATTAATTTTTTAGTACCACTTTATATGCATGGATATATATATATATTATATTAGATATATATTATATATAAATCAAGCTAATATTATTGATATGATGAAACCATGACTAATATTTAAGGAATGAAACTCTATAATGTAACTATACATGAAAATCAAAGAAGATCACTACCCAAATGGTGATGGTATAGAGATATTAGTAACAAATGGATGATAGTGTGAAACAGGTAAATCATGTGGGTTATTATAATTATGGATGTGGTTATTTTATATATGTATAATAAATTTATTTTTATTATGGAGATGGATAATACTTCTTACAAAGCACATCGAACATGATGTCATAGTTTAATGTTGCAAATTCACTTTTTACCAAGATTAATTTTGATTAAATTCATCATAATTAAATTATTTCACTTATCCCTCATAGATCCTATCCAATTTATTATTTAATTATTATTTTTGGAATTAAAAATTTTTTTCTTTGATTTTTATCTCAGTCTATAATCTAATGTCTAAATGGTAGTTTTTATAGAAAAATTAAATTATTTTTCTCTCCGTCCAGGAATCCTCCACCTTCAATGATCATATTTCCATTACATTTTTTCATTATGATTAATTTTAGTTTTATTAAATGATTTATTAATTTCATTTTTACCCATTTCTTAATTTCTATAAATTTCTTTTGATATGAAACATCTTTTGATTTTTTAAATGAAATATTTTTATTAAATTTTAAATGGAATAAATTTTTTAATGTATATGACAAAAAAATATTTTCCAACAATTAATAATAAACACATCTTTTTAAAATTATGTTAAATTATTGAATTTTTATTTATAATTATAATGTATTTTTTGTTATTTTCATAATTTATAGATTTTATATAAGTGATTTCAAAATGAATTGGCGTATTTTCATTAAAATATTTAGAGTAACCATTTAGGGGAATGTTTCTTATATGATATCTTCTAATGATGTTACTCGTGATTCAATATATATTTGATCCATTTATACAAACCTTATTATATTTTTTATAAATTTTTATTCTTATAATGAAATACTGAGGAAAATAATTTTCTATTAATTGGGTTACTCTATAATGAAATGATATTTTTTTTCTCGATATTTTAGGTTTTATATGAATAGATAGTGATTGTGTGATGTCTGGATAAATTATATTCATAAACTTAATTCGGTATCAATTACTATTTTATGAGTTCAAAGGGTATATGAGATATTATCCCAAGACAAAGAAAGGAAAATGAGAGGATATTCCGAGCACAATGTGGGTAAATGGGTAGATATCTCAATCCTAACATGTGGAAGAAAATCATAGTGGGAATCTTTGAAAAAATATTTGTAGGATTATAGGAATTCATTTACATGTTCTACTATTTTATTAAATGATATTATATTGATGTTATTCACCCAATTACTAAATTCTTTGATACATTTAAGATTCATCACAAATTAACTACCAAGCGTTCTTCCATTACCCATGCTTAATATGTATTAATTTCTCAATATGATTTAAAAATGCTAATATCATGTTTTTATACCCCTATTATGTTGTTATTAAGGTAAATAAGTATTTATATATAAATTATAATATCTTGAAACCCATACTCTATGATATAGTGATAAATACATAATTCTTAATTTCTATATCTGTTTCCAATAACTGTGAAATGAATTTTTCCATCCCAAAATATAACATAAATCATACTTATTGGATCACATAATTACCAAAATTTATTTTAGGTTCATAGTTTATAAAATAATTAAAAACACTTATATAAAAATAATAATGATATTAATTTGTATAATTTCTCAAAATACTCAGTTTTTATTAATCCATATTATGAATTCATTAACTTCTATACAAAACAATTCAAGAAATATCTTATAGTAATTGTTTATAAGATAGGGGAAATAATCAGAATAATGGTGGCCTTAAATTCTCCATAACTTTAAAATATTATATTATGGATTAATGATGTATTTGTGAAAAATATATACATATGATTGTGAGAAAAACATGAATATTAATGAGACGTAATATATAATAATTCATAACCCTTAGAATGTGGTACCAATATAATGGTACTCAGCATGAATCCTTAAAAATAAGACATTTATGATTTAATAAAAATGAATCATGTTAAAAAAATACTTGATAAATTGGAATATTGTATTTTTCGCAAGTATTGGGAAATTTTTCACATAACGTGGAACATAAAACATTATTTATGGAATCACTAAACTAGATTATTCCATCATTTTCATAGGTTAATCTTCAAATAGTAAATATTTTCACCTAATTGGATACAATCATATTCATTAACTCTTTAATTTTATAGGAACAATATATAATAATAAAATCGAACTATTTACCAAATTAATGTGAGGTCATTAACAAACCCACTAATACTTAATTTAGATTTGACAACAAATAAATCTTTATTCATTATGTAAAAGTAACATATATTTAACAACTCATTCAAGAGTATTAAACTATTAAAAAAATATAATTTAAAATAACCACAATTTCTTTTTAGCTTGATTTACCTATGAAAAAGAAATGATTTCCCTAGAAGTATCATTAAAATATAATCAATAACAATTTCGATAAATGATCATAGTTATATCATATGGTCATATCACTAAAGAAGTAATGTAATCATTATATTATTTCAATATAGATGAAAATTTAATTAAAATATTATTATTAACATTTCATATTAATGATTGTAAAATAATATTTTCATTTTCTATGTGTAAAAAATAGATATTCCAAAACTATTTGGACAAGTATATTCACAGTAAATATTAACTGAAAATGGAAAAATTTCTTCGAATCTAATAATAATTATGATGGAAGAAAAATATATTCATGTTATAAATGATGAAAATTAACATTCTTTTGAAACTTTTATAAAGATATTGAAATGTTTAAAATGTAAAATAATTCCTTTAAACTATATAATATATGGTCCTGGAACATGAAAAATAAATATATGATTCCATTTATCTTATAAAAATTAAATTCCGGAAATAATATAAATAAAACGGATAATGATTTGGGATTTATTTTAATTCTATATTAAAATATTATCAAAGGAAAATAGTTTACAACATTTTAACGAAAATAACTTTGAAATATATAATGACAAAATGAAATTACTTTACCTATAAATATTATATTTATATTATATTTCAAGAACTAATAAATATATCCTAAATATTAACAAAAATGAATCTAACAAAGTATCTGTGAAAAAAATATGTATGATATGAAAACCCATTTCAAAATTTGGAAATAGTGGAATAAAAAATCCACTGAATGAAGGAACTAAACAGGATTACGTAAATCCCTTAATTTCTATGAAATCATATGTGAAAAAAAAACCCATGTAGTAAAATTTAAACCATATAAAATAAAACATGGTGTAAAATATTAATTACATATCAATTAATTGAAAGATCGTGAAAATCATTGTAACATTTATAATATTTTAATCATTATCACTTGAAAGAGATAACTTCAAATGAACATTGAATATTATGATAAAATTGTCATTAATTATAAAATATGTTAATTGGAATCATATACACCATATAAAATTAAGTCCATGAAAATTAAAATACATGTATCAAAGAAATAATAATTAGATATATAAACCTATAAAATATTGTATCATTGATGTTCAATTTAATCCTTGAAGATATTATTATTAACAATTGTAAAAACACACAAAAATGTGATAATATATCAAAATCAAATCCAATGTCATTAAATTCATAATATTGGAATAATGATGTGAATTAATATGTTTTATAACCTAATGAATATAAATTGAGTAATGAAACCAATACCTTACATCCAAACATTCTATCTATGTCCATTAACTTTTCCATTTTTATGGTCCGCCTTTAGATATCCCCTAAATGACCATTATGATGAGAATATCCTCTAGAATGCATATAAGAATGATAAAAAAGGTTTTTCAGTGGTTGATTATGGTATATTGATCAAGAAGTGCGAAGATGAGTGGTGGTATGTTGTTCATATATTTGAGAGGGGTGATGTCCTTGTATACGAGAGGAGAGGGGATCCAATGACATTTCCCTAATTATTGGATTAATATAAATTATTAATCATTTCAAATTTGAGGAAAATGATATATATTGATAATATAGGTTGATGATAAGTCAAAATACTATAATACAAAAAAAATTATAAAATTTTAGGTCAAGTTGTAACCCATGTATCCTAATATTAATCACCAATTAACCCATTTATCACTTTCTATAATAAATATGTTTTTAGTCTATATTGTTTAATAATGTAACTATAAAAAATAGTTTAAAAATAAATGTGAAATGTTTTATATTTTTTGATCACATCCCATTCACATTGAAAAAGGGATATCTTTAATAAATTTTAAAATATTTAATAAAATATTATTTAACATAAAATAAAAAAAAATTATTTTCATGACCAATCATATAATTGATTGTAAAAAAATAAAATTATAGTACTATGGTAAAAAAATAATCTTTAAAAACATTGATAATAATTATATTTTTCTCGATTTTTTTACACTATTATATTCCAAATAATTATAACTCTTGTGTTTTCAAAATCATTTACATGAATCTTATACTTTTTTCAAAACATCTATATCGGAATTGGTTAAAAATTTATAGTAAATATTTAATCACTCAAAAATAAAAAAGAAATTACCATAATAAATTAAATTTATTGATTTTCAATTTAACTTATTTGGAGCCTTCATATATTTTCTCTTATCCTCATCAAAAAATATTATGCATATTAAATGAAAGAGATAGATTTTTTTTCATTACATTAATAAACAAATGTAAATGTAATTTTCAATGAAAAATGGAACCATAATTCCATATTTTATAATACATGATATTTTAGTCAAATTTAGATAAACCAATGAAATTTAGGATAGTTTATCAGTGATAGTTAATCCTTATTTCATATTTTTATCATCTTCTACGCATTTTACACCTATTGTGGGGAAAACATTTCTAGCATGGTTACTAATCATTATTAAAAATAAAATATGTATTAATGTCAAAATATAGAAATTATATTTCAAATTTTGTAGTAAATTTTATAAAACTCAATTACTATAAGTTGGTTCATGTAATTTGAAAATAAACTTGAAAACACCATCAACAAATGTTTATCAAAAAAATGAAACATTATGTATAAAAATGTTTTTATACCAAGATTAAACATAATTTTGATTCCAATGACACTATTTGGATAAATTTTAATAAAATCGAACTAATGAAATTTTAGAATCAATTTAATAAATCGGACTTTTAAATATAATATTTTAAAATATAGCTTTCCATAAAATCTCTATTTTGTTACTGTTCCTTGAAAAATTCACACTTTCAGAAAGATCCAAAATTTCAACATTACAATATGCCCATATGATGAATAAAATTTTTTTATCCTTTTTATAATATATATTTTCTAAATTTGGTGGAAACAAATTATAATTTTTTTCACTAAAAGTAATAAAAAATATTTTTCTAAAAAAAATTGAGTATAAATTACATCAAGAAATTTTATGTTTTTTTGTAATAATTCATAAAAAATTATATTAATTTGGACCATTATAAATAAACTTTAGAATTTTTTAATTCTACTCATACCTATCAATTCAATGGCTAGAATATAATTGTCATATATACAATAATATTATTTAGTGGTTATCATTTCTTCAGAATTCTGTGTCGTATTGGTAATCAAACATAGAATTCATTAAACTCTCAAGGTATTACATTCTACCACATTAAATAACTTATATCATTATAAATTTTTCAATATAATTGTAATTTTAGGGATTAATATTTAAGTATCCATATTTTCTTATCCACATTCTAAAAAGGATTAATAAAACATCCAAATGAAAATATGGAAGGAAAATTATAAAGGTCACAAATAATAACATATACATTGGTTCCTAGTTAGGAAAATATTATTCAGTGGTAGAAAATAAGGACACGTAGAATAATTTTTTTTTCAAAATAATGATGTATAATAATAGAGATCATTTATAAAAATAATGAGAATGAGCATGAGATAATCAGTTAACAAGAAATCATAAATCAATGAACTATAAAAAAAGCCATCAATAATTATAAATTATCGTTTGAATGGAATAAATTTTCATTTTATATATCTTCTATTTAATGGTGAGGTATCCTTATATAATTAAGACCATGAACAAAAAAAAGTACATTCATGATTGATTCATAATTATAAATGAAATTTCATCCCTTGGTTTGATGTTTAAACATATTTAAACTTAAATCTTTTCCCATATTTTAAGTGAAGAGTATACATGATGAGTTTTTCATATTAATAAGGATTTATCCTTTAATAACTTATAAGATATTGGAATAGGATAAAAATTTATTTCCTTTTTATTAACAAAATTAAAAAAAATTATAACAGTGTGACATAATACCTAACATGATTAAACAATCAAATGAAGAATTAATGAATTTAGCTGTAAAATGTCACAATAACATTAAATATGAATCATATATTATTTCAACAATTATTAACCCTATATAGTAATTAAGATTAACAACTTCATCATTAAATAGTCTTTTAACCTCAATGGTTACCAGAATCCATTTATATTACATCAACAAAAATATAATAGTCACCATTCAAAGAAATTACTCATTTTACACCTATGGGTTTCATATAACTAAACAATATATAAAATATATCAAAATATCATTAATCACCATAACATTACATCACCTAAAACCTCAATATTGGAATATATTATTTTCAATATATGATAAAAGTTAAATATTTAAAACCTTGATGATATCTATAACACTAATTTCAACCTCTTATAACACTACCAAAAAATGTTTTTCCGAGCGCCAAAATTTATCAGTGCTAAAAAAATTCACTAATAAAGGGGGTACCTTTATCTTTCCTAAAAAACACTGATAAAGTTACCCCCCCTTATCAACGCTTTTTCTAGTAGCGTTGATAAAGGGGGGCCTTTATCAGCACATTTTTTAAAAGAGCTGATAAAGGATTGACTTCAAAAACATATTTAATTAAAAATAATATATAAATATATAAATATATAAATATAGTTATATTGATATCAATATAATATATAACTTTTAAATATATTTTAGATAAGTATAAATATACATTTATGCTTAATATACTTAATATATAAGATATTTAGTTCAAATGGCTTATAAAAAAATTAAAACAAATATATTTAATTAATAATTTTCTAATTATTAAGCTTTAATAGTAAATTAATAACAATTTGAAGACTAAAAAAATTAAAAAAAATTAAAAAAAGATCCAAAATATGTTGAAAATTCAACTCAATCATTAAACGGCCATAAATTTTGATCTGGGTTTCTATTTGAGCTCTACCACATATCAAATCGAAGCCTACAATGAGCTATACATCCATATGATTAAAAGACACCTCGGTAAAGTTTTTTTGAGGCCAAAATAGGCTATGAAGTCCTCCAAAACTGAGTTTTTAGTAGGGATACCCCGATTTTTTAACATTTTGTGGATTTTCAGCCTCGTTTAAGGGGGTATTATTGGCTTTTTTTGGTAGGGACTGAATTTATTCCAAGTTTATTACATTCATATTTTTATTAAATATTTTAAATTTAATCATTTTTTTTATAATGAACTTCTATTTATACTCAAATATATAACAATATATACATATTGATTATATATTCACAAAAAAAAGTAATTATATAAATAAATAATTAAACATACTTATATATAAAATATATTTCACAATATATAAGCATTATATAAAGAAAAACTATCATTAATTTTATTTAAAAAAACATATATGAATATTTATATACCTATATAATGTTTCTGTATGTGTGTATTTGTATGCGTTTTTATTTACAAACTGATATATATTATCTATATATTCTGACATATGTATATACATACTAATATATAATTTCTTTTAAATATATATAAATATGTGTATTTATACTGAAAAATACACATATATAATAGTTGTGTGTGTGTTTTATATATGTATGTATTTATTTATTTATTTTAATCACATAAAAAAATATTTTATAAATGTATTTAAAATTGATCATACAAATATATATTAATATACAAATAAATATTCAAATAAAAAAATATAACTAAATATATATAAATATATATATATATATATATTAATATATAATAATATATGAATAAATATATATATTAATATAGCTATAAATATCTATATTAATATAACTATATATATATATATATTAATATCACTATAAATATATTTATTGATATAACTATATATAAATTAATATAACTATATATTACTATATGAATAAATATAACTAAATAAAAATATAAATAATTAGATATGTCATTAATAGGAAAAAAAATCAATATGTAAGACTTGTAATGGCTTTAGGCACCCAAAGGAAAGGTCTCGAGATCAAATCATGGTGGAAGAAAGGGTGCATGCATGGGGGTGGATTTGGGGGGCTATCCCTGATAAAGTGGTTGGGTGTAGAGATAATATAGGGTGGCGGGGGGGGGGGGGGGGGTGCGTGTGGGCACTGAGTGGATGGAAAGCGCTATTAAAAGGGGGGCTTAAGCGATATAAAAGCCCCCCCTGATTGCCAGAATTTTTCTAAAGTTTTTTAAAAAATTTTAAATTTTTTTATTTTTATCAGCGCTAAAAAAATAACTCATAAAAGGTGTCTTTAATCAGTACTAAAAATAAAGCGCTGATAATGGACCATTTTATCAGCCCTTCATTTTAACCCTGATAAAAGGCCACTTTTATCAGCTGTCTTTTTTAGCACTGATAAAAGTTGTGTTTATCAGTGCTTTCTGGAGTACTGATAAAGGGGACCCCCCTTTATCTTCATCGGCTTTAACAGCACTTTTCTAGCACTGTTAAAGGACATTTTTAGCACTGATAAAAGGTGTATTTATAGTAGTGTAAAATCATGTTAATCAACCATGTAATGTAAAACATCTTCTATAACATATTGAAATGGCCTTGAATCCACACACTATGCTCAGATAATAAATACATAATATTTAGATTCTAGATTCTAGAGTAATAAAAATTACCCAATTTTAACCAACCATAATTACAACATTAAAATAACATATGTGTTCTATTTTAAACACAATTTAAATTTAGTATTAGTGTTTTAGATATTTATAAAAAACATATCAATAACATCACTGATGCAATTAAGTGGGATATTTTTCCACTATACTGAGGATTTATTATTCCAAATCATGTATTCATTATCTCCCATATTAATTAATTATAGTAATTTATCTCTTAACATATTCCTCTATATCGGGTGGAAAATAAACATAACAATCATGATCTCAAATTATAATTAAGGTAAAACTATAAATTAATAATTTAAAAACATTGATGACAACATTATGATCATAATGGTATGAGAACATATTAGAAATGTATGATAATAAACATAATATATGTCTTACCTATCAATACATGAATCAAAAAACAATGTGGCGTGATATTAATATTTAATAATAAACAAGAGACATAATAGTCAATAAAAATGGTCAATATGGCAAAAATCCATGATCAATGGAATCATCTGATCATATTTAAAACATAATGAAATGATGTGGTAACATGAAACAAAAATCCTTCATCATGTAATCACTACATAATGATAACTATAATATACACTTACGGGTAACATACAATGGTTAACATTATAATCTATTAGAATATCCTCAAATTTATTAGCTCCATCATCTCTTAGTAATAACATACAATTGTTTACTCATCCATTTTGCACAATGTATTGGAGGTATTTAATAGACACCACCATCCTTGGATTTAAATTGAACCACCTATAAATCATGCATTCATTTTTTTCATGTATACAAAAATTTACAATACATTTACAATATTAAAACTATTAACATAGAAATCCATTTTAACAACCATTATTCAATTTTAAATTGATTAAACCATAGAAATGAAACGATATCCATGTCAGTTTCATTAAAAATTAATATAAACCATTTAGAGAATGGAATTAAATGAATTTAAAATATAATATCCATAGATAATAATTGTAATCGTTAATGGATAATGATATATATGAAATTACCATAATAAAGTAATTTAAATTTATTCCAAGAAAATGTGTAAACATCAATTTTCTAACTGTTCTATAAAAAATATAAAATTCAAAAAATATTATAGAATGTATTTTAATTGGAAATAATAATAGTAACATGTAATGGAATCTCAAAAGATATTAATAGTTTTTATAGTGTAAAACTTATTACCTTTAATTTATGATATTAAAATACATTCTGTTTAAAAAGTAGTAAAATATTTTAAAGTCACCTTTGTGGGATGTTAAAATAATTTATTTAAAAAATGATTAATGAAAGAAAAAATATCATGGAAAACATAGTTATGAAATAATATAGGTCTTTAATTAAAAAAATTGAAAAAATATAAGTAATATGATTGATGAGTTTGAATAAAGGTCTCTATAACCATTATGAAAACATTGTAAAATATTTTTTTCTATGTTATAATCCAAAAAACCATTGAAAGGGATTAGATGACAAAAATAAAATATCATGAGTCTAAAAAATGAACGATAATATATTTCAGGAATCCTTATATAAAAATATAAAAGCATATTGCTACATCAATTTAAATAAGATTCAAATAAAAAATATTATGATATGGAGGGATTCAAGTGTGGGTAATGATTCAATAAGAAACTAGGTTGAATTGTTTGACATTACATGATCAGGTATAACCCATAGAACTAATTTGGAAAACATGTTCATTTGGAAGTAATTACATCATATAAAAGTAAACATAGTTAATAACATAAATTATGATTTTAAGAATTTACATTTAGACTTTTGAAAATCCTTGAATATTTTATAAAATATGAATCACTATTTAAAGAATGATATAACATAATATGAATGTTAAATATCATGATATAATATTTATTAATATTATAATATCTCAAAAGAAATCTAATGAAACTTATAAAATTTAGAAGGTGCATAATTTAAGACATGTCTCAAAGCATCACTATAGATACAAATTTTCCTTGAAATGATTGAAACATTGATGGTAGAATTAATAAATTGATTGGTTTTGTGTAACAGTTATAAAAAAATGGGATATATATCATTATAAATATGAAGAAATATTAAACATAATTTTGGAATAACATATTTAATTAATTATTTATATATCATAATGAAATAAAATTGAGTTATGAAACAACTTTACTAGATTCCATACTTTCTAGGTGCATCCTCTAACTCCTCATCATTATAATCCTTGTTTTTATATCATATTATGTGCCTAAGAGATAATATATTATGAATAAAACCACATCTAAAATGTATTAATTTTGTCTGTAGTATGTTTTTGTAGATTTTGGTTAAGATATATTCCTTAAAAAGTGTTGGTATGAGATGAGTGTTGATGTTATTATATAATAGAGCAGAGGGGAACCCCTGGAGTAACATTATGTAATAATTTTATATAATTTAGATATCTTGTTTATGTAGAGCTACGATTATATATACTGAATATAGGGTGATTCTCATTCCAAATCAACTCATCCAATAATATTTATTCATACATAGTTGTTTTCAACTATTATATCTCAGTTTTTACCTCTTATCAACCCATTTAATTATTATCACAATGTTAATATTATTTATTCAATTTGGGGCTTTAAATTTAATATAAAATGTTCTGTGAACCATAAATGTACAATTATTGATATTATAGATCATTTCTAAATGTATTAGACAATTGTAATAATTTTTTGATGTAAAAATAATTTAAAAAAATGTTATTTAATCCAAAATTACAATAATATCACATTTTGATTATTCTAAAAATTGGATTTTTGAGAATTTCAATATAGAATGTTTTTATAATATTAAATTTTAAAACAACACTAAGATATTTTTTTTCAAAATAATTTTTAATACGATAATAACCCAAAAAGTATTACTTTTATATATTTTAAATTCATTTAATTGAATTTTCTATAAATTTTTTAATATTAGTGTCATAATTGAATAATAATTGAAGGTAATATTTTAAAAAGTAAAAAATAAAAATTAATTTACCATCATAAAAGTAGTATTTAAAAAATACAATTAAAATTTTATAATAGTGAAGAAAAATTCATATGAGAAAATATTATAGATATTAAAATAATGTAAGATAAATTCATTAATTTTCTATCAATTCCAATAATATAATCTAATTTTTAAAATAAAAATTTCTTAAAAATTCCTTTTTCTAAAATATATTTTTTTTGGAAATTAAGATATAAACTGAATTAGAGGAATCTATATTAGTGATTTGAAGAATTATATTATATTTATAATGTTGTTCATCCCATTATAACAATAAAATAATGAAATATTTTTACAAATGTTACTATTAAATATAAAAAGGTAAACCACTAACTAAATCAGCCCCTGACAAATAAAAAAATTGATACTTTTTATTGAATTCATTAATATTAAGTGGATGAAATTACATTTAATATAAAATAAAATAAATCTTTTCAAAAGAGTTTCCAATGAAATGAATACATATGTAAAAATCATTTACATAAAAAAATGAATAATTATATTCCTATGAAATTAATTATATTATGATTATGAAAAAAATAATGTGATTATAATATCAATTTATAAAATTATACATTTTAAATACTTAAATGGAGAAGATTATATTCTTCCAAATCATTATTTTCTTTTAATTCACTAAAGATTTATTCAATTTGAAAAAAATAAGAATATTCTAAAAATATGTTTTCTATATGATAATTTCAAAAAATATACCCTATTGATAAAATTCATTATTTTAATTTTCTAATAATAATAATAATTTTTAACTTTTAATGAAAATAAACAATAATAATTTCTATGAAAATTTATTTATTAAGCATAACATCACTTCACTAAAAATAGTTTTTATAAGGAAAAGTCAACACATTATTATTTATTTGGGATATTATATATATATATATAATTAAATATTTTTTACTCCTATTTAAACTAAAAAAAAATCTTCTAGTTTTAGTAGTCATAATTAATGTGATATAATTTCATGGTTCAATTTTTCTTTTTTTCCCTTATCGTATAGGCTAACAAATATAGTTTTAATTTATAATTTGGATATTATATATATATCCCGATCATACGATAACAGAGAATCTAAATTCAACATATATTATGAATCATTTTCTACAAGATTTGGATACATTTTTTTGTATGATATGTATTGGAAGGGTTCTAGTTAGGAAGAACTTATTTGGATATGATATAGATCTTTTTTTTACCATATTTTGATGTATCCAATTTTAAGAATACTCTTAATATTTATTTTTATATCATGGATAATGATTTTATATTGTAAAAAATCATTTTAAATGTTTTGATATTTATGAAAGTAATGTTAGTTTAACATTTTTTAGTATGAGAGAATGGTTATGGCCTTCATTGGTTACTGTGATGATAAAAAATCTGTGAGAACACTTATTATACTACTATGTATAGTATAACATACATTTTTATGGTCATGATTTGTTTTGGTTTTTTTAGATATATCTCCATTTACATATTGGATAGTGGATGTGGTTGTTGTACATATCCACCAAAAGATAAAATCTCCAACAGAGGAGATTGGAAATTAACTCAATCATTATATATGCATGATTAATATGAATAATACATCACACATAGAGAAGCACTCCCAAGGGATATTATTACATCAATTGTTATTTTATTTAATAAACATTATGAAGGATTTGAAAATATGAACACCATGGATGATCTCGATTAAACCTAAAGTGACATAAATCAAAGATAATTGTAATGATAAAAACATCCTATAAATCATATTCATGATATTATGGGTTCATTATATGATTATTAGTTTTCATGAAATAGATTTTGGTTATATCAAATACCTTTCAATAGAAGGAACCATGTAAAATATACATATTTTAGAAACTTTAATGGCATTCCTCTCATGAAAATGAATATTATTGGAGCTAGAATAAAAATTCTTAATGCAAAGATTACATAGGTTTCTTGGGAAATGAATTTTATTGATATATCCGTAGAGAAAATGAGAGAAAAATATTATATTGATCATTTATTATGAAACATCAACTATATTTTAGTGATTCAGTTGACCCATTTTTTCATGGAAATATACTACTGCCAATGAAAATATATTTTCCATTCTCTAGTTCATAAATCATAAAAATAATATTTTGGTGGTTTATCTTTTGGAAGGAGAATTAAATCAATTATTAAATCTTATAAATAACACGATAAACCATGATTAAATTGATATTGTAGTCTAGGATTAATTTATATTTTTACTTTTCAATAAGTAATCATTATTTTTAATATGAAAATAGAGGACTAATTACATGAGATAATCTAGAAGGATGATAAATACACTTTTATATATAAGGAAAATTTTACATGAAGTGTGATGCTAACTTATAGTGTTATCATATACCCAAAAAATATGATTGATCAATTCATAATGGGATTATAACCACATTTATAAGGGGTTCTACCCATACAAATATTTTTGTGGGTCGTAACAAGTAATTGAATATTGTATCACGTTTGAAATAGAGATTAGAGTTACCCACCAATCACATGGATTGGATAAGAAATAAAATACAGAATATATAGGAAAATATATTAAAAATACATGGATATAATATAAATAGTCTTCCTTAATAAAATATTTGTATATAGACATGTTGTGGAAATATCATTCAGATGTACAGTAAGTTCATTATGTTTAGAATGAAATGTCATTGGGAAATAAGATAGAAAAGTGATGTGAAGAGGATATATAATCCTGATAATAAAGATATATCTTTATTAAATTCACCTCTCACCCTCCAATGTTTCAAATACATTTATTGTAGTAATAATGATAACTAGTTCTGAAATATTAGGGATATTGATGATGATAAAAATCGGTAACCTCTACATAATTGAGATAATGGAAGATCTTAGGTTATCATTATCATCGATGTGTGTTACAAGAATGAATATGTTAATAGTACATTAACCATCCCCTCTAGAACTCTTAATGAATAATTTCATTCTATATCTACCCACTCTAGTAAATTTTCAATGAATATCACTTTACTACCACATAAATTTGATGCTTATGTAGTAGTTAAAAATTCTAATGGAATGATGATCACACTTAAATTATATCATTATATTGCCCCTGATATGAATTTCAAGATAGACTTGGGGGTAAACATTAATTAGAATATTTTTATAAATATTTTAAAATACGATTAATATTTTATCAGACAAAATAATTGATGTGTCTGAGTTTGATGCTAAAATTTTACGAAAGAGGAAATATTAAAATAACAATAAGATAAAGATTTTTTTAGAAGTTCATTTAAATTTATATATTCATAGTATACACATTTAACCCTTATTACTTAGTGAGATAATATGTATTCACTAAATAAATAATATTAAATGACTTTCATAGCTATATACTCTCATCCTAGTCTGTTACAGGATAGATTATACCTTATATCTATTTTTACCACCTTGAGACATAACCTAAAAACCATACTGTTATACATAACAATAAATAACCTATGTACCAACATTTTAATCATGTTAGAATAAATTGAATTACCACTTAATGGTGGAATAATTGTGATCACAAATAATTAAATAAATATCCTTCTACAAAAAATAAAAAATAAATTATCAGAAGGAGATTATTAATAATATAGAGTATAATGGTAGTATTCATCCATTAAAGTATTTATGGGGAACCAATTATTCATTTGGAAAAGGAAAATCATCAAAAAAATTAAATATTGAAATATATAGAGTATAATATATATTTTTGTCACTTTTTGTAAAATTTACCACTACACTTTCTTGGCCACTATTTATAGATAAAAATATAATAACTATTATTCCTATAATACATAACTTATAATAGTTTTCTAAATCTTTCAGGGTTTAAAAAAAATCAAATGTTAAAACCAAAAAAAGTATTTAACTTTACAATTAAATTATTTTTATGGGGAAATGAAATTTCATTTGAATTTTAAACCATGTAAATTTACATCACATAATTTTTAAATAATTAATATGAATTTAAAAAAACATAATAGTTGCTAAAAAAAATTTTAAACTTTTTTTACAATAATATCATGAAAACTAAAATATAAAGTGTGTGTGTGTGTGATTTTATGATATAAAAAATTATATAATGTTATTATTTAACTGCACAAGGGGATATAAATTAAAAATACAACAATTTATAAAATAAACTAATATATATTACAACAAGTGTAAATTAAATAAAATTTATACATGGGTAAACCCACAAATTCATGTGATTGGTAAATATAAAGTTTATTTCATGTCATTGAGAAAAATATTTTAAACATGTTGTGTAATCGTAACTAGATCACTATGTATGTGCAATGGAAATTTTCATTATTGTATTTTGTTGTTGAATAAAGGTATCTAATCACATGAACTGGTTATGTAAGGGTAATCGATAGACTATGTAACTTTGAATTCATTTTAACAAAGCCCATATAAAAGGTAACTAGTATTCTCTATAAGGTTAACATCCAGTTAATTTAGCTTTTTATTGGTAAAAATATCATAGGTATGGGTATTGTTATTATATAAGGAATCATTTTCAATATGACTAAATATAATTATATCATACACATATGTGAGGAAAATTTATTAGCGGTTGCATAGTGGAAATATAATAGTTACAAAAATATAGTTTGATGTTCATAATACTTATGCAACGAAATGTTATGGATAAATAAGGGTAAGAAAACTATTTCTGAACCAATGTAATGGTAATACCATTCTCATATATAGGTAAAAAATAGTTGGGAAATATGATTTCAACAAAATTTATACAGAAGGACTATAAATAATAATGAGAATAATAATACTAAAACATTATCATTATTTCTGAATAATTTATTTATTAAATATTAGTATTAAAATAGAACATGATTATAATTTGATGAAATTAATGAAATAAGAAAAACATATAATATTATATATGATTAGGAATTTTAAATAACACGTGATTCTAAATAATGTTAAATAATAAAGCTCACATGTAAAACAAAATTTTCAATAAAACAACATAATGTAGATTAAGAATCAACAAATATTTATAATAAATGTAATAATAAATTACTAACAAATTAACCAAATAGTATATTTTAAATATAGTATAACATAATAAACATTTCATCAAAACTACATTGGTCACAAAACATTAAATACCCCCCATTAATAAATTCTGAACTGTAAATTTAATTTAAAAATAATAAAATTTCATATCATTGGTAAAATTTATGAATAATAACCATATTTTTTTAAAATACAATTATATAACCTTTTTTAGAATTAGCATTATATTTTTAATAATCTAAAATTATATGGAGATCACTATATTTTCAAATTTACATGTGATGGATGTAATAAACAACTAGACATGAACATTATTTTGGAAAAAAATATTTTTAAATATCAAAAATGATCAACCCTATATATTAAAAACACACTTAAGAAAAATTGATTTAGGGAGGGAATAAAATTAATAATCCCATTGAAAAATTTAAACATGTACTATTAATAATATTTTAATATTATGTTAAATAATTTAATATAATATAGAATTTCTTCCACTAAATTTATTTAATATAATCACAAATAATATGAACATATGTTCTCCTGTAAAAATATCAAATCACAAAAATAATATTCTTATAATCTAAATTTATTTTAACAGAATTTAAAAATATAGTATTTTGTGATATCTAGTAAACCATGACATTAAAATGAACGAAAATGATCAATAGAAATAAATTAATTCAATGCATGTTATTTGTTTATGTGATGAATATATTAAGATCTTTCTAAATATCCATTAAATTTTTATATTCATTAAATCATGATAAACCACAATTTTAAATATCTAGTCCCCCAGAATCAATGAATATATAAATAACATTGGATGTAATTTATATGGATTTCCAAATAATTTGATAAATATGTGATTATAAAAGATAACTAATCATTTTTGATGAGGTTTAAATGAATCATTCTAATCAATTAATGTATTATTATTTAATCCCCTATTAAAAATCAACTTTCATAGAATAAATTTTTTTGGACGATTAATTATAAATATGAACTATTTTATAATTTAATGAGGTATGCAAATAATGATCCTAATTAAAAAAACATAAAAAAATGTTTAAATTAAAAAATAAATTGAAAATAATCAATCCGTATTACAAAAATATTCATAATAACATTGAATAATATTGTGTAAAATAAATATTATAATGTAATAAAAAATGGTGATTTTATTAAAAATTAAAATAAAAAATATGTTAAAAAGATTGATTATTATAGAATTTAAAATTTTAAAACAATGATTGAAAATTCATGGTTTCCCCGAATATAATTTTAATATGGAATTTAAACCCATTTTTTACCTATTTCTTGGATAAGATCATTTAGAAACCATCATAGAGTTTAGTAACTTTTTATAAAGGTTATTTAAAAGATGAATCTATTGGAATAATTGTCCTAGTAAAACCAAATTTTTTGGTAAATAAAATATAGCACTCATTTTCAGAGTATAATTTCACACAAAAAATAAATCAATTGGTAGTGGAATTTTTTCTATTGGAACTATTAATAAAACATGTATAATACATTTTATGAATCACCTTATTATAACCAAATATTTATTTATCTTTATTTATTTTATTTATGGGAATCATCTTTTAAAAATCATCATGTGCATACATGAATGTAAAAAAGTGTTATTTATAAATAATCAACCTTCTTTTAATATTTTATTTCTCTACTAATGATCATTATATGTCTTTCCACATTTGAAAATTTTTTGGGAAGGTAATGTTTGAAATTTAAAACTTGTAGACAATATCTTATTACTTTCATTCTAGACATTAGACATGTCATCTAAAACTAATTTAAAAAATATTTTATAAATTTTCATCATTTTTATATATAAAATCATGATTCCTATCATTTTTATTTATTAATTTTTCATTATCCCTATAGAAAATTGCAATTGTTTTGAAATAGAATAATCGGTATTATTTTTAGAATTTTTTTTCACTATTACCAACCTTTTAGTTTCATTTTACAACTCAACATATTTCCCATAACGGTTTTTGAAATAATTTATAACTTTTTATGCACCCATATGATATAATTTATTATTTTCTTATAAATCCTTAAAATAACTATTTTTTTAATTTTTTAGTAAATGAACTATAATTTGGAAAAGAAATTTTTTAGTAATACAAGTGGGATTTAATAAAGGATAAATAAATAATATAGTGTGTTATCATGTATATCTATATATTAAATAATACCAATTTTTTATCACATTCAAATTCATCAGTTCATGATATTTCATCCTCAGTACAACTATATCCACCATGATAAGATTTATTTATCTTCTTTTTATATTACATTTCTACTCCTTCATTCAGTAGTTTTAGAAATTATATTTTATGTTTCCCATATTCCTTCATTTATAGAATTTCATAGGGTTATTTTTTATTTAATTTTGTTACCTTTACTTTTGAATAACCTCATCTAGTATATACATTCATTTTAATGTTGTTCCATCTTTACATGTTCGTTAAAATATTTCAAACTCTGATTAATCTTATTTATATTTTCCCTAATATAGGATGATTTAAATTAATTTTAATAAGAATATATCTTTTTATATTATTTATATTCTACTATTATTTATTTTTTAATATCATTACTATCATTATTCTTCAATGCTAACTCATATTCAGCAGGTGATACAATATGTTTAACCATAGTTTGAATACTGAAGTAAACCATTTCATTTATAGTAACCATTTTATAAAAATAATTTTTTTTAAAATCATATTCTCTTTAAGGGATAATATTCTATTCCAAACTATAGTAAATTGGGTGTACATGGAACTAATGTTCTTAGGGCCATACATTCTACATACCTAAAAATATGCATTATGTATTCCAATCATGGTTACCTAAATATTTTTAACTATATCATGAATGAGTTTGTTATTTATATAAATGTTATATGTATTTTTAGATGAATAAAATATAAATACACATGTTTCTACATATTTAAATTTAATTTAATTTCATGATTTTGTATTTTAGCACATAATTTTAAGAATCACTCCCATATTAAATTTCATTATTCATTATAAATACCTATAAACAACCCTTTAAATATAAATAATCACACACATTGATGTTAGGTACTCCAAATTGATGTAATATCTCATTTTATAAACATTATATTTAAAAAATAAATTTTATTTAGACTATTATGTCTTGTATAATGATAGAACAAAAAAATAATAAAATAAAAATTTGGAAGAGAGTGTAAGTAATTCTTTTATTGAACATCCTATGATAACAATTATTATCCTAGATATAGATGGAATGATATAATAGAGGTGGTCATTATTCTTCCATAACAATTATGAATTTAATGAAAAAATTAGTGTAATATTTATTTAAATAGAAAAATAAATGACTTTGAGTTTTCAGTGAAAATAGAAAGAAAATTGATATAAATAAATGGACATAAAAAAAATATTTTAAAATAAGTTTAGTTCATTGTCCATATACCTAGTCTACGCATCATTTCTAACGTCTAGACCTGGATGACCACTATGATGGTAGTTGCAAGGGTTGGCCACGTGGCCTCTAGTGCATCTCCCACTATGTTAGAGGATACCGATTAGTAGTGATGGTGTAAAGGTAGTTCAGTCGTGAGACTAGACCCTCATTATCTGAGTTTCATAGTGGTATTACATTTAAAAAATTAAATTAATTATAATAATAAGTAATAATAAATGAAAAAACAACAGAATATATATTTTTTAAAATTTAATAAAAGTGGAAAATGATAGTTTATATAAGGAATGGATTTACATATGATGATATATAAACTTAAATAAGAATAATACCTCATGATTTACAATACAGAGTAACACAGGACTCCAGCTAGAAAAACACAAAAGACCTAAGGTAATATCCACAATCATCCTGAGCTTCAGCTTAGTCCTTTTCTTCTAACACCTTGAGTAAAAGAAACACATCATAATCAATCATGAAAAGTATATAGGCCTGCGAAAAAGATAGTCTACTCAGTTACCCCCCATTGAAATGGTTTCCCATGTAAGGTGTAACATATAAATCTCTATATTCCCTAACCCATGGTGTTTATCCCAATCTAGGAAGTACAATATTGTTTAAACATTGTATATTTTTAAAGAAGAAATAATCAGAATTAAATAAATAAACCACCACCCATCCTTGTTCTTAAGGGATTTCAGATGGTTATACTAGCCTAAGATCATTGTCAGAGTAAGAGTCTAATCATGTCACCATGTTTATATATATTATATATATATACATACAGACACACACACACACACACACAAACACACACATATATATATATATATATTGTTGGGTGACCAGCAACATAACATGCATGCATCCAACACCATTCTATGAGCCGATAAGCTCTTGTCATGGAGATGTAAGCTCATTATATATATATATATATATATATATATATATATCCCTAGGATGACCAAAATGTAACATGAAATCATCCAACTCCATTCTATGAGATGATAATCTCTACTCACCTGTTATTAAGCCTGATATATATATATATATATATTACTTGGTGGATAGGGATATAACAAGAATGCATCCAAGTCCAGCCAATAATTTGATAAGATCTACTCATAGGTTTGTAATCCAGACAATCATATATTTTGTGGGTTGGACCCAGATGTAATCTACAAGAATCCAACACCATTATATGAGCTAATAAGCTCTACACATGGGGTAGTAGGCTTGACATATATATATTTCTCGTTGGATCAGGATATAACACGAAGCCATCCAACTCCAGTTATCTATATGGTTTAATCATTTTTAATATAAAATGCATGCATAATTAATCTCTTGTTCATCTTATATTCGCACTAAATTTACATATAATAAAGAGTGAACACATTTATACATGTGGAAACACATCTAAATAATTTCAATTAAAACATTATCATATGATTGGTTACATTCACAATTCAATTGTTGAGGTAAATCCCTCTATTGTACATCATTCACATCACCTATTAAAAAGATCAAAAACATTTATAATATAGTTAATTAGGTAAATCCTCTGATGCATTCTAAATTCCATGTCTATATTCATAATTTAATATATAAGGCACGAGCTATTATGTTCTAATCTAGACAATGTCCAATTTTAGTTACAACCTTGTAACTCATATCAGAAATTTTTTAAATCACAAAAAAGAGAATGATCATACCAACACCCAGGGTTATCCCATTTTAAACCATTTTTGTTCAATATACTAAAACATAAAAATCAATCTCTTAAACTTAATGAACATTATAAGATTCCATGGAATGAGGGAAACTACATTATTGGCGTTTTCCAATTCATAAACAAGAGAAAGTCCAAGAAATTAAACTTAATTATCAAAGGAAAATTCATAAAGAGATATTAAGAAATATTTCTATGCATGATAGAAGTCAGAAATCATAATTTTTAGTTTTCCTAGGAAGTTCACATCCATTGAAGGGGTTTTATTATAAAACGAGGACATTGTTTATGAATAAAATAATGTAATAGAACTATATGTTTCATTCATCAAGGAAAATCATTTCAAAAAATTTATCATTCATGGAAAAGTATTAATAACAATAAGAAGAACATGCAATTAATTAATTAATTCCATGATGAATAAAAATTTAAAGGAATGGGATCATACCTTAAAGTAGAACAAAACCAAATAATCGACACTTAATGACCTTAACAATAGAAACATTTAATCCATACATTTACACACATAAATTGAAATATATATTTATTTACCCCCTAATCCTATGTACACATTTCCCACTCCATAATGGGACATGTACAAGGATTCTGTATATAAATACATATAAATATATGTGTGTGTAAAATCCTTCATAGATTCATCAAACGCTATAAACACACAACTGAAAACACAAAAACAATGAAGAAAGGACCCACACAGTAAATAAAAATTACCTAGAACCCATAAACTATAGTGTCACCAAATTATACTAGAGAAACAATGAGAATGGAGGAATAAAACTTACCCCAAATAAATTTTGGTGAGCCAAAATGATCAGAACCACCTTGCCTTTAATGGATTTTTCATGAATATAACCAAAGGAGTCCTGGGAGGGCCTTCACATGCATTTACACTATAAGAAAATAAAAAACCCATAATAATCATTGAGCTAGGGTATCAGCAGAACAAATCTGGGAGATAGAAGTATAGGAAAACACTAAACAATGGAGAAGAATATAATATGAAGGCTTACCTTGAATCATCAATCAATAATTGTTATGAAATCTTGGTTAATCATAAATCGAGGAGGGGACCATAAGGGATGTGTCTGTCTTGCACCCTCGCGGTTCGGATGAGGTATCTCATGTGAGTGGAGGGGGATATGGGATATGTTGTGTTTTGATTCATTTTATATCAGATTTAATTAAATTAATCCAATTTATGAGATATGGTATCACACATGGTTTGGGAACTACTTTTTGGAAATACATGTACCAAATGTTCCCTCTTCAATGTGCACCTAGTGAACCCCTTATGGTTTTCCCCGTATTATTTTCTTAACCGTGTGGAAACCATTGGGTGTGTATTGTTAAGGTATTACCAAATTTCCAAAAAAAATGTGGGTTAGGAGTATGATTTGCTGAAATTTTCATATTCTATGAGACAAACATTATCCACCTACATAATGCCTCATGGTTTCCTACTATGAGCAAGATGGTTTTATGAATATTGTACACCCTCTACAGGTCCATCAATTCTTTATTTTTCTTTCCTGGAACTCCCAACACTCCTAGAGATACATGAGATACTTCACAAACCTTCAACCAAATCCAAAAACATCATCTTGAATTGATAAAACTCTCGGAATTCATTTATAAATCTTGGTTTTAAGAATAGTACATCCAATAAATGAAAAACATCAAATTTCCTCAATAATTTAATCTAGTGAAAAAAACATATCAATTGAACCTTCCCACCATAGTTTTTATTGTCCTCGAGAATCTTTCAAGAATAATCAGAACACCATATGACCTAATATATCCATGAATCTTCAATCAAAAATTTGTGCTTCATTTTAAAATAACCAATACTCCATCACCTTTCATTTAAGAAAACGACACTTAGGTTGCAAAACTTTATCCAATACATATTTTGTAATCGATTACCCAAACAGATCCTATTAACTATCAATAGTAATATACCTGATCCCCCATAGTCTCTTCAAGAATATGATAAAAGGTACTTCTCACCATAGGATTTAACATTCAGGACTATCAATTCCATGTCATAAAATCCCCATTATTGGAATCCTCCTTCAATGTACTCACCAAGAGTTATGATGACTCTCTTAGTGTGAATTTGATCTTAACAAATGATCAGTCACCTATCGATCTTATCTTGAAAGATCAAGCTATAATTTCCTCAGAAAAAACATCCAATAAAAAAATACTCATCTTCACATAACGATGCTCTATTAAATTTACCATCAACAATTTTATTCTCTAAACAAGAGAGGCCACTCATCAATCCAGTTTGGTCGACTATCCAAGAGGAATCAATACTTATAAGGCTACCATTTTAAAAAATAACTTTGATTCTTTCTCTAATGGAACATGACATTTACGACAAATATATACACCAAAGTCCACCCACAAATTTCGGTGATGTTCCATGACTAAACCATCAGATATCCATTAAATCTATCATGATGATACCTGAACAAAGTTGAAATCTAGATCCATCCCACTGGAATCGTCACCCTATTAGCATTAACTTCGAGCCTGTTAACATGACTAGGGTATGCATAGAATTCAACGAACCAGAGCCCAAGGAACCAAACCATGTTGTCCACATTCCATAACTAAAAGAGAGGCATGAAATAAACCCAGAAAATATACATATGTTCATTGACTAAGACCATAGTGGAATCATCATAGTGTTCACATTATAATAAATGGCTAGTGACCAATATTCCATATATGGAATTCATAATTATGAAACCATGGATACCTTTGATCCACCAAGGCTCTTTAGGAAACCATGCATCCAGTATTCTACAATGAGAAAGAACTACCCAATAGGCTCATCATCTTTGGAATGTTTTTTTCGGAGTAATACTAACACTATATTATCTAATAAAAGATAATTTCCAGATTGGGTTCATTGTTTTCACTTAAAAGAATGTAATAAGAGGATTTTAATGATTACCAGAATGAAAGTGGTCAAACCACTACTGGTTGACACCTTCAATGAAACTAGGTTTCACCTACTAAAACACTGATATTAACTGAACGCATTCCGTTACTACCCAAGTCGTTCTATGATCATTTATCTTACCAATGATGTCCTGCCCATATCGATGCTGGTTCACAAGGATTGCATACAAAGAAAACCATATCTAATTCAGGCTATCAAGAAAGCACTGACATGATTTAAGATTTGCGAGATTGAAATACACTCAATTTAAACTAACCATTTTCAAATGGTCCTCCGTAGTTGAGTTCCTTTTACATGGGAGGGGACACTTAACTGAACAAATGGGAGTCTCCCCACATTAGATTTTTTCTAATATTTGAAAATAATATAAGATAGACATCCATCATAGAATAACCCTATGCTAAAACAACATAAATTAATGAGGTATGATCCTCTGGACCATGATTGTGACATAAAAGCCTTAAAAGAATAAAAAAATGAGACTAACATGCATGATAAAACACTAAAGTCTGTTGAAACTCTATCTCATGCATTGTATTGAACATGATTCTTTTTACCTGAGGGAACCACTACCATGTAGATAGCCCGAGAACATACTCAATCAGTACAAGATATTTATGTAAGAGTCGTATTACCTCATATGTTCATTATCCTAGAGGATTACATTATTATTCATCATTACTAAGAAAAAGAAATGGGGTTGAAAACCTACAATGTATTCAACTCTATCGGAGGAATGTATAACCATCTAAATAAAGGATTTCTCGATGCTAATTCCCATAAAAAATCCAAGGAAACAAAGACCACACATCGAAATAATGGTTTCATTGGAAAATCAATGTCTTAAAAGGTACAATTACACCAGAACAATACCTAACATAAAAAATCTCATGACCCTAGGAAGGAATTAATCTCTATGGGTGCTGCCTACTAAGGGCCACTCCATTATGAAGCCAAAATTTTGACCCTATAACTAGTCACTAATAAAAAATTTCACAAGTCTAAAAATTGATTCATATAATCCCCTACGAATTAAAATAAGGCCAATGGTAGACACTAACTCTTCTTTTTTAATCCAACTCATAAGAGAAACTCAAGCTACCCTTACATGAGGGTTTAAACAAGGGACACCTCTACATGTTACATTTTCAATGTCTTAACCTTTATTAAAATTTTATATTTAATCATTAAATTATTAAATTCAAAACCTCAAGTACCATTTTAATACATATGAACAAGGTACATGATTAACATAACACCCGACGGTTAAAACATGAAATCACATCAAACATCCATTTAAAACATTTTACACTACATGACATTAAGTCATAGTTTGTAAATATATCAAAAAATTCATTTTAAATAAAGCAATCCTATAAGGGTCCCATTTTAACAAAATGTGCTCATCAAATTTGAACTCATTAGATGCTTCATAGCTACCAAAATTTGAAAAAAAAACAAATGGGTCATCCCATATATTACTTTTCTCAACATATCTACATGGGTCTAGTTGACCATTTTAGAAGGTGTTGAAATGATTTTAGATTAAAATTAAACATCCCATTACCCTTATGGTAATTTCAAAATATTATATATTCACATGAAATAGTTCGACAACATGGGTTTCCATTTATCGCCTCTTGAATCACCCACACACTACATGGATTGAATTTTTTCACTCATAAATTGAAACCAAATTTCAGTTTAAAATTTAATGGTTTTCATCATTACACATTTAAAAAAATTAAATATATATATATATATATATTTCTCAATGTGGTTTTAATATACATGTTTCAATTTCCTTGTTGTTATGTGCCCATTAACCATACAATTGTAAACTAGTTCTTATTCATTCACAACCAATATATATCCCGACCACAAAACCAATTAAATATATCAAAAATGTCGTCATAATATGTAAACATATTAAAGCATGATATAACATAATAGTATGGAACATAAGCAAGAATAAAGCATTACATATTATTAATCAATCATGGAAAAAATTCTAAAATTAAATACTAATGATTTTTATCTATATATTCTTACTAGTGAAAAAAAATCATGGAAAACACTCAATTCACATAGTCAAATCATAAAGAATAGTAAAATGTAACTCCATAGAATGACACATGTGTTACATATTAATTTCTATGTGCATATATGATATGTTAAATGCTTTATCCTTTCCTTACCAGGACAAGGGATAAATGAAAAAAAATATAAACAACTAGTCGTGTAAAATACACCATTACATTAAGGAGATATCATATCAACTGGAATAAAAAACATGATGAACAATAATCATAGCCATGGTCACTTGGACATTTCACATACGTAGGGTGATCATCCCCAATTACAGCTATTAAAGAAGCACTGAAACATTCCTATACTCGTGTATACCAACCCAAAATAGTAATAATACGTATAAAACTCTTATGATATCACTTTGTAACATATTGTGTTGATTGAAATCTAGGATAGTAGATAGACCAGTGGGTCACATGGACCGAAGACAATCTCCCCCTAAGCCATAGGTTGCTCACTGGTAGAGAGGGAGTAAATGTGGTTCAGTGGGGAGAGTATACCCTAATTACCATAGTTGAAGGACAGTATAAATTGTACAAAAATAATAGGAAACAGTGGAATAAGTAATAAGAAATGAAAAAATATCATAAAAGAGGTTTTATATAACTGAATAAAAGTGTCCAATTTCAGTTTATAAAATGTTTTAATGTATAGACGGTGATACACAATCATAAATAGGGAGCATAAAACATGATTTATAATATAGAGAAATACATGACTCATGCAATGAAAAATTAAAATCCTTAAGGAGATCTCCATGAACATATTGAGCTTTAGCTTAGTCTATTACTCCTAGCTCCTCTGGTATAGGTATCACAACATAATAAATTAACTGAGGTCTGCATTCTTGTGAAAAGGAGAGTCTACTCAGGTACCCAAGTGAAATGGCATCTGAAGAATGGTTTGAGATATAAAAACTAGTAGCTATGAACCCACAGTGTCTATCCCAATCTAGATAGTTAAATATACTTTAAATTGTGTGCTGGTAAAGATAAGAAATTAAAAAAAAAATCAATAAAACACCTCTTGTACAGGTTCTTAAGGGACACCTGACGACTATACCAACACTAAATCATTGTCAACTAATTTTTTGATCATTTCAACTTTTATATATAAATATAGTATATGTAAATACATATATATATATATATATATGGGTGGATCATGATGTAACATAGATACATCTAATACAAGTATATGAGATGATGATCTCTACCCATGGTGTAGTAATCCAAATATATATATATATATATATATATATATATATATATATTATTGGGAGTACCAAGAGGTAACAAATTGGAATAGAACTCCATTCTATGATTTGATAAACTATACTCATGGGGTATTAAGCCTTCAATACATATATTTCTCTGGGTGGACTGGTAAGTAACATATAGAAATCCAACACCGGTCTATGACATGATAAGCTCCACTTATGGGGTAGTAATCTTGATATATATATTATTCAGTGGGATGTGATGTAACACACATGTATATAACATATATCAGTGATTTATAATCTCTACTCACATGTTAGTAAGCCAGACATATATAAATTTTATTGGGTGGATCATGAAATATCACAGAGGCATCGAAATCAAACATCCTATATTTCATAAATATTTATAATATATAATGCATGATGCATTAAATTCTCATGCATCTCATTATACCATATCATTTTACATATAAGGAGGGATGGAAACATTTATACTTAAGTAAAAACATCTTAAGCAGATCAATTAAAACATTATCATAGGGTGGGTTACATTCACAATAAAATTCATGAGGCAAAGACCTCACATGTACATCATTTTCATCACCCATTAAAATCATAATTTACATTTATAATGTAGTGAATAAGTAAAATCCTATTATACATTTAAAAGTCCATGTCTATATTCATAATATAATACATAATTCATGACCTATTTTTTACCAATCTAACCACAGTCCATTTTCATTTAAAACCACGAAACTTATATCAGACATGTTATAAAGAAAAACAAAGGACATGGTCTTACAATATTTTAGTGTTTTCACATTTAAAACTATTTTAATTCAATTTAATAAAAAATTATTATAAATATCATAAAATCAATGATAACTTAGGAGATATCATATAAAGAGAATAACTACTTACACTGGTAATTACAATTCATAAAATTGGAAAAAACTATATACATGTCAATTAATTAACCAAGGAAAAACATAAGAAGCTACTAATAAATATGGATAACAATTATAGAAGTAATAAATAATCCCTACGACTTTTCCAAGATAGTGTACCTCTTTTGGAGATATTCTATTATTAAATCATTAATTTTTTATCAAAAAAATCATATAATAGAACTAAGTGTTTCATTCAACAAGGGAGATTATTTCAGAAAACTACCATACAAGTAAATGCAAAAATAAATTCTTGAAAAACATGTAATTAATTAAGTAGTGATTTTATAAATAAAAAAGGAAAGGAAAGTGATCATAACTCAACGAGGAACCAAACAGAACATTCGGAACTTGAGGATCTTGATGAAGCAAATAGACATTACACACTTCCATACATATGAATACCAATATATATTTATATACCCAATAATCCTATGTTCACATTCCCCTAACCATGAGGTAACAAGTACAATAACGATGTATATATAAATATACATGTACCCATGTGTATCAGTTCATGGATTCCCAGAATCATCAAACACATTAAAAATGCCACAAGAAACTCAAAAACACCATCACAAGGAACC
Source organism: Viscum album (assembly GCA_963277665.1). Taxonomy (NCBI): domain Eukaryota; kingdom Viridiplantae; phylum Streptophyta; class Magnoliopsida; order Santalales; family Viscaceae; genus Viscum; species Viscum album. The sequence goes on along the minus strand of OY728157.1, from coordinate 163,315,227 downwards.
AGGAACTGAAATTAAATAACTGGGAAAAAATAAAATAAAAAAATGACTTTAAAATGTAATCAAAGTAGTAATTGAGTAAAATAGAAGCCCAAATTGATGGTGGTGAGACAAAAATATCTGAGCTACCTCATCTTCGGGTGAAGATGTCAGAATATGACTAAAGGAGTCCTAGCTGATCCTACATGCACCCTAAAATTTGTGGAAAATTAAAATCATCATTAACCCTTGTGGAAGGGTTTTGAATGAATATATATATGAAATTGGAGATCAAAAAATGACAAAAAAATTGATTCTAAGAGAAAATAAACCCCTACCATGATGCATCAAACAAGAATCATATAGAAATCTAGGAGGAACATCCATCGAAGAGAGAGAAGTGAGGGAGGGGTGTGTTTTTCACTTTTGGGGTTTGGAGAGGGGGTCTCCCATTAGTGGAGGGGGACAATAGGATATGAATTATTTAAATTTTTTTGATTTTTAATTTAATTAATGTAATATAATATTCAAAATTGGGTATCGGGCATGGTTTGGACTACACAGTTCAGTAAATAGTGTTCCAATCATGCACCTTTCACTTAAAAGTTAGGGCACCATGCTTGGTTTTTCCCATACAGTTATACTTACCATGTGAAAATTGTGTAGTGAATAGTGTCATGGTACATCCAAATTTCCAAAAACCATATGGTCTAGGTGCACTTTTTGGTTAACCATGCACAACCTGTGTGATAGCTCCATTCTTCCTATATAAGGATGTATTATTTCCTATTGTTGTCTGTATGGTATCAAACAAACTATGCACCCTTTAAAGGTCCTCTAAAACCTATGTTTCCCATTTCAGAACTCCCAAAAATCATTGAGACACCCGAGAAACATTACCAGTCTTCACACAAGTCCAAAAACATCACCTTGAAATTATCTGACTCACATAATTCATTTCTGATGCTCGGTTTAAAAAATGTTCCATCCAACAAACAAAAAGGTTTAATTTTTCACTGGAAATTCATCTGGTTCAAAAAATATATGGTTACACCATTTCATATTAATTCAATGAGTGGATTAGTTTTCAATAAACTTATGGAGAACACTTCTTTTACTGGTGACTAATTAGAACCATTATTATTAAGGGATGTATCACACATTTTCCTCAACTTTTTTTTTCAGATGGAGGTTTAAACGAGAAACCCTAACTTTATATGGACAAATGTATTGGCTATATACATGTATTTTAATTGGGTTAGTATACCAATATATACATTTTAATAGAGTTAGGATTATTCATAGAAATAATTAAATATAGAATGTATGTAAACAATATATCTAAATAAATTATTATATCGTTTTGATGATGAAGAAAGAGTATGATGGTAAACTCTAACCATTCAAGTACTGATGTATGAAAAATGAAGCTTTGAGAAATTGTAAATCCATAGAAAATGTTTGTTCTAAGGATAATGAAACTTCTTAACTCTTTTATCAATTGCAGTATTGTCACACACTACATATCCTCAGCCTCTATTTATAAATCAAACATCAACTAGCTATAATCTATTTTACATGTCACTTTCATCGATCTTTCCTATTTCTTTAACAAAAGTACTAAGTGATAGAAACATATATGGAAATTAAATTATCGTTATAGGAATATAATAGGGAGTGGTATTTTTATTTGAATATATAATAATTAAAAAATATATTCCATGGGGTTTAAATAATAAATATGAATTTATAAAAACCATATATTGATTTATATATTATTTAAAAATAATTAGTTAATGATGATATCATCAAAATAATAAAACAGAGCATATGTGTGATAACTATATTTTCAAAAATACATATTGTTTATTTTCATGCATGAGAAAACATATAAATTACAATCCAAACAACTAATAATGTAACTAATATATTTTATTGTTTGTGTAAAGGAACTAGAAGATGTGTAATTATTATAAAATAATTTAATGGTAGAAAGATTTATTTATCATAAAGATATTTTTATATGAAAAATCTGTTTTTATCATAATAAATTGAATTAATAAAAATTTAATAATACTATAAATTCAATTCATATATTATTTATTCTAACAAATATATTGAAATTTATAATATATTTTTTACTATTTAATATATGAATGTATATTCAATTCAATGCTTATAAATTATTTTTTCTAAAAATAGTTTTATTACAATTTTCACACTTATTCTAATTTTAATATTTTCAATTAATTAAAATGTAATTTGATAACATAGATTAAATATATGGAATTAGTATATCCAAATGATTCCATTTTCATTTTCGACATAATAAATAGTAAAAAATTAATAATATTATACAAATTTTATGGTTAAAACGAGTTTATTGGGGTGGGGAAATTAAGAGTTGAAAGTAATAATAAAATAGAAATATGATTACATTTTATTGTTTGATGTGATTTAGACACTATATTGAATTTATTTTCTTAGAAATTTCCATTTGGTTCCAAATTGGAAATAAATTGGTTCTCTTTTATCTAAAATTAGGATTAATTTTGTTTGTATACTCTCCCCCACATATAAAAGGTCACATGATTTCCTCTATTATTCAAGAAAATATATCCTTTTATATCATCATTTACCTACACCAAAATAATTCTAGAATTATTTCCGTAAAACTTGATTATTAAACAATATACCAAGACAATTCTTTGATATATTACGGTGTAAACTGACGGATGTATCTCAAGTACAAGGTATAAATCTTAACTGATATCCTTCATTTTGATTTATTCTTAAACCCAATCGAAACCTAATTTCTCCACGTTAAAAATATTAATCTGGTTTCATAAAATACTAGTATTTTATTACTGTGGTATAAAACCTTTTCCCACATCATTCCATCACTTTTAATGTAAAATTATCATTCAATTAATGTGCTAACCACCACCAACACAAAGCGATGTGATTTATTTTTCATTAAAACTTCAAATTCATATTTATAATGATGTATTTAATGAATATATAATATTTTTAATATAATATTATTCTTTTAATAGAGTGGTTTTTTATTTTTCATTTTTCATTTCACGCAATGAAAATAAGAATCATCACTCATGCATATGTATGAAATAATATAAACATGAGATTCGTAATAATTTTTCAATGTCACGTTATGTTAATGGTTATAATAATTTTAAATATGATTATGTATGATATTTATATAATGATTATTATTTTGGATATCATCTAATCATGATCAATCTTTATGACCCATAACTACCCGACTGGTATAGTCTTAAAAATATAGTCAAAACTAAAAATGATGATGGTAATGAAAGATTGTTAGTGAATGAGTGATAAAATATTACTAGTAACCCATGTATGGAATTAGATATAAGAAAATATTTATGGAATATAAATATAAAAAAATGGTATTTATTATATTGGGGTAAAAATTTCCTTGATAATAATTTCATAGGTTATGTAATGGATATATGATACAATCTAACATTTTACCAAGATTTTTTATTCACAAATTTATAATAATGAAATTTTATGATCTATCGAAAATTAAAAAATACAATTTCTAATCGTATGGTTATTTCCATAAATTAAATGTTTTCCTATATTTTACTATATCAATTCTATCAAAAATCTTAAAAAATGTTTTCCGAGAAAGACGTATTTATTTCCATCTTAATCTAGTAATAATTTTCTTTGTGTTTCATATTTTCGGTTAAATATTTCAAATAATCTTTATAATAATCTCGATTAATGGCCTAAATTCAATGTAAAGATGTTTTAATTTCTATAAAATTTCTTAAATTGAATCTTCCTTCTGATTTTATAATGAGGAGATTTTATCTATGGTGTCCATGTAATCTATGTTTTAATGAATTCCACATGATTGATTTTTTCATCATCATTACTACTATTTACCTTAAAAATTCTACTATAAAAATCCATGCTTCTTTTAATCAAAAATTATATTCTTATATCATTGAATTTGATATATTTTAATTAGAATATGACAATTTTTTGAAAAATATTCACCATGATTTATTAATGGGATCTTTTGAAATACATATCAAATCTATGATAAAAACCTAAAATATTAAATATTGTGTAATTGGGATATCAACCAATTATACAATCCTTATTCATTCAAAAGATAGTTTATGATAATGATTATAGACTATTAATGATGCCTGATTTATTTTACATGGGTTAATAATGGATTAAAAAAAATTCATGATCTTATGTTATATATATAAATTGATTATAATTATGTGATGGGAGAATCTATTATAACCCTTAAATTCATTAAGTAATGATTCATATTCAATGAGAAAAAAGGGTACATGGGATGATATCCCTGCCCCATAATGTGTACACATGAGGTTATAAGAAGAAAAAAGTCGATACATATGTTATTATGACAACCATATCAGGTGATGGATGTTATCGTAGGTGTACTACATAAAATATTTCAATGATTCTAATTATGAAACAACTTATAACTATATTTTAGAACATTATCTTAAGCCAATTGTATACTCTCATAGATAGTTTTTACTTATAAACATTTGATTAATGTGTTATGAAAGGCCATGGTTTATTCTATGAATCATAATTATTATCTATAAGGGATGGGAATGATATTAAAAGGTTATTCTCATGTTCTCATACCCGAATGAAAATTTCAAGCACAAAACGATAAATGATAGGTATCTGAATTTTTTCCCTAATTAATCACATGAGATCATCATATAATATCTTCATATCCATAGAAATGAAGATTGGTGGTATGGATGATATGTATATGAATTTTAATTATTTGAAGAACATTGTTGGGGATGATGCAATGAACCGGCCTGAATATCATCTCAAAGAAGACCCCGATCAGACCTACCACATACTTAATCTTTGTTCATGAACACCATGAGCTGATGACTAAAACTCAAGCATTAGTGTATGATCAGCGGGAATGATTTCACACATACTGATGTAAAATTTCACATATATAAAAACAATGAAAACATGAGAAATGATAAATTTATGCAATAAACAGAAGAAAATAGATGAAACCAATACAACTCATGTGTAGAAATAATATCCATGTACAGGTCCAACCACATAGCTGTAAAAAAAATGAAAAAACTGTCTACACCATGTGATAGTGTGGCAAGACATTATATATATCCCCACCATCTAATAAATGTAGCTGATAGAAAACCTCACCACCTAATGTTGGTTGTGTACCTTTAACTGCATCTTAATACATAACCAATTCTATACACCACTGAAGGGTTGTGTTGGGTGCGAGATAATAGGCTTAGTAGGTCACCCCCAAGTGTTCCATATCATTTTTCTTAATAATAATTCAAGTATGTTCAACATTAAGTAAAATATTTAAGGATAATAGTTTAATAATTTTAATATCAAAATCGTGTAAAATATATTAATTTATCTATTTTATTAATATCCAATTAAAAACGGTAAAACTGTTTCAAATAATATCATATACATATATAGAAATTGATATATAATGTTAAATAGAATAATGTATCACATATCATATCATATCAATGAATGTAAAATAAAATTGTACCAACCAAAAGTATAATAACATGTTCTTTCATGATAGGTATCACACTATGTCAGGATATCTTTGAAACATGTACCTTAAGATTGAAATTCCCACACACAAAACACCACTAGTTCTTTGAATACAGTCTAGAGAGAAAAAGAGAACCCTATTAAGTGAACCCCCAATAGTTGTAACATGACCCCAGAACAATGAGTCATTGATGTGGTGGAAATACATATGACAAAACCCTCGAATATTGGATGAGGCCTATTGTTATACCTTTCAAAAAAGTACCCATTTCTTAGCATGTTCTCTATTTTTCAAACTAGTTCATAAAAAAATTCCCATCTAATATTTACTTGAAAAACATTTCACAAAAACTTTTCAGAATGTTTTGAAAACCTTGTTGATTTACCAAAATTAGCAGAAAACCACCTTTTCTATAATGTCAATTTCACAAAAAAACAAAAAATCAAAAAAAAAATTCCATTTTATTTAATAGGAAAATATATCCAAAATATAATAAGTGAAGCTCACAAAAATATTAATGAGAGAGAACTAGCTACTTCAAAACTGGAGTTGCACATGCCTAAAGAGAAATCCGCCAACAGGAAGGATTCAACAATGAAAAAAGATGACCTTGATCCAATATACACCACTTAAAATTGAATCAATTAAAAAAATAGGTTCTTTAGAGAATAAGAATCAACACATACCTCAAAAAATCAAACCGGCAACACCACAACCAAATATGAAATGACCCAAAAAATAATATCACATAACAAATATTGAGATAATAATGATGAAATATCCCAAAGTGTTAATGGATCTAATAACACAACATAACTGAGCTACTCCGATAAATTCAATTCAGAAAAAGAAAATATTAATCACATGAAGTGATAAAATCCAACTATAACTGTGATTAATCCCTATAAAAATCAATCTAAATTTAATGGAGAGTCCAAAAATCATAGGAGAAGGGATCTAGGTAGAGATTGAGGATGTATGTGGAAAAATAAATGAATAATCAACTGATGTGGAAACCAATAATCCAACCTACCAATAGATATAGGTCATGTAACCCCATTACACATTATATAACCCACAGTAATTACATACATAAAAAATTCTAGTGATTTTTTATTAAAACCCAATATTTTATCATTACACATCATGAAATCTATACACAATTTGTACTCCATTCAAACTATTTTACTTCATTACAATATCATTATTATATATATTACTAATTATTTACTCCCATTACATAGTGCATATTTTCCCTATAGACTGAAACAAGTATATTTATAAATGAATAAAAACACCACAGATATCCTCCAATCTCTAGGATAACCACACAACCCCATTAAAACATTTTTACATGAACTCAACTTATTTATACAAACTTATAACCCCAAATTATGGTCATTTTTCTAATAAATTATTCTCCATCCTTGAGATTTCCAAGGAAAAACCCATTTTGTAGGAAGACAATAAAATATAATAGAATTACAAGATGATAGGTAATCGGGTGTTACAAACTCCCCACCATAAGACATTCCATCCATGTGAATTCATGTTGAAGAATGATGTCTGGTAAAGGGGAGATGACATTATCCCACATCAATAACACTATCCCATATGTCTCTTAATAATTTGATTTGTGTCACCATAATAATGTGACCAACCAACTATAAGTTTCATGCACAACATTCAGTTGAGAGTCAATGATCAAAACTTGGTTCTAAACCACAGAACCATATAGATCTAGCACAATCTCTTACCAACTCAGAATGTGTGATGTATCAGAATGATATTTCATGATCTGTGATATTATGGAAACATCAAGAATATATATCAACTAAACTATAAATGAAAACTAATAATTGACCCAACCAAGCCCCTAAATGACTTCAAAAGGTACAAAATATCTTAGATCTATCCTTCCATACTTTCCAAGATGATGGTGACCAATACGATGAGAATCATTCTAGAAAACCAGGTCAGCTACAGAAAACACCAATGGATGATTTATTTGTTCTACATTATAATTAATCCATCATTTTTTAAGAATATTTGAACATAAATCTTGAATCCTTGAAATTATCTCATGAACCAAACTTATAACCATCAAAGAATCTTCTCCCACATCATCCCAAAAAAGAGGTGATCCCCATGGGAAACAATAAAAATTCTATTTATGAGTCATTTTTATTTATGAAAGATAGCTTTTTTATAATAAAACTAAGACATTCCTATATGGATATTCCATGATCAACAAAAATCCTAGATGGAGAAGAAAATAATTTCTTCTAATATCATAATTGCACATGTTTTCTGACTGTATGTCAGTGGATTACAAGTTTTACTCACTCTTACCAGAGTCCCCATTGCCTCTTTGAGACTCCTCCATAACCTCTAAGTGATACTTGGATCCTTGTATGAAATAATGGTATAATGAACCTCATGTAATATACCAATTTCATGAACATATAACTTACCAAGATCATTATATTTTCTAGTTTCATAGATTAGAGTGAAACATGGTGACTTTATAAACCGATCAATCACCACTCAAGCAGTATTCCTACCATTGGGGTGTTTGTGGGAATCCAAAAATAACATACATGTATACCTCATCTAATTTATAAACCATAAATTAATGATTCCAAATCAATACAAATTTTTTCATTATATATTTCATTATGTATTGGTAGGTGTACCTGCGGGACAGAAAATCAACAATGTCAGGCTTCATACCATGACACCATAATTATCATCTCATGACATAATATACCTTTATAGTTCCTAAATTAATCGACCATAAATAAAAATGAAAACAAAAAAACCCCAAACTCCACACATTTTATTTATGAAAAAATCATCCCTAAAACAATGAGTACCATCTAAAGATAGATACAAACCTGAAATTGTCACACAAAAATATAGTGTTACTTGATTTCATTTGAACTCAAAATCCTGCAGGTGAGTGTGTAGAATAGATGAAATGATAGATGATGATAACCAAAAAATAGTCAAAACCATACCTACACAACATCTTGAGCATCCAAATTCAATATTGAAAAAATCCCCATAATGGTCAACTCTTCCTTTGAATCCAGAATAGCTTGCAATGTCAGTTCCCTATAAATAGTATCTGCAAGAACATTCCCCTTCCATGTGGTGCACATTATATAAATGTCAAACATCATTAGGTATTCCAAAAATCATCTCTATTATGTAATGAAAATATTTTAAGAAAATATATATCTCAATCTCTGATGCTTAGAATAGATTTTGAATCCATACACAAATAGATAATTCTTCCAACACTAAAATCTATTCATAATTATAGAGATCACTAATTGTTGATTGGGGTAATTTTTCTCATATGGTCTAACATTATGAGTGTCATAGGATACCACATTATCATATTTAATGATAACTAACCATATAAACATTCCAAAATCATCACAGAAAACCACATACACTTTATTGGGCACTAGAAAGATCAGAATATGATCCAATGTTAGTAGTATTTTCAACTCATTAAATGAAGAATGAATCATTTCATCCCATTTTAATTTCACCCCATTCCTAGTAAGATAATTTTGATATTACACCAATCATGATAAATCCATGTATAACCATGGATAGTATCCATTAAGACCATGATATCTCTGAATCTCAAAGAAATTATATTGATACTTCTATGAAAAAATAACCATTAACTTTTAAGGATCAACTAACATGCCAAGATCATAAATCAAATTGTGTAATATTATCACTCCATTAATATAGAGGATTCATTTAAAAATCATTCCTTAAAAATAGAGACTCCTCTTGATTTCAAAAACAAACTCAAATGGTGCTCATGCTCATTCTATAAAAATGAGTAAAATTGAATTTCACCTACAAAAAAACCAAAAAAGTGTCAAGATAATGATAAAATATATACTTCATTAAATAAATAAAAAATAAATTATAATTACTCATAAAAACTAAAATAAAAAATAATCATAATGTCCATATGTGGTCCTAAAATAATTATTTGATATATCGTACTCAAAAACTCTCATATGATGCTAACTTGATTGAATATGAATCATCAAAAACAACTTTCCCCCATTAACATATCAATAAAATAATCTACAAGAAAAAATGATACCATTCCTTAATCATTTCCTAATTAAACTCTCAATAGTCTAAACACAATCAGAGTAAACCATAAACATTTACATTAATGATAATTTGGGTTTCGAAAGGTGAAAAAATATTGAGAACAACACTATTCTACATTAGGTCATCCAGCTTAATCTTGAGCTCTTTTGGAAACGTTGGTGTTTTACGACATGAAGGTATTGATATCAGCTACGTCCTTGGAACTAAGGCAATCATAAACTCTACCAACTTATATATTGTAATAAACGGTAAATATTATGCGAAAACATAATGAAATAATTGTAATACAATAATAAAATAAACAACATAAGAAACATCTTCAGGTACAATTTCTATGATAGAAAACACACTCCAAATATCTGGGAAGAAATTTCATATACGACCATACCTTGAATCCCAATCTCTCTAAATCACATATGTGCTTACGTTGGCTAAATTAAACAAGGCACATTGATGGTAACAATCAATCTTGACATAGTGGGTTACTAGCCAATCCATCAATACGATGAGGTCAAATAAATCCATATCAAGAACCAAAATATCGTAGAATATTTCTGTATCTGCTATTGATATATCATAATATGGAAACATAAAACCCTATTATATCATATACCTAATTTTTTTTTACTAAATCCATAAGAAATGAAATGAGTTCCATTTTATGGTTATCCATATCAACCAAATTGCTAGATATAAATGAGTGGGATGCAGTAGTATCAATTAAAGGAGTGTCTTCTAAAAAAGAAATAATGTTGGTACCTAAAAAATATCATTAGACCCACGTCTATGTCCATAAAATACATGTCTAATTTTGGACGGTTCATCACTACTGAGGCCTATGAGAAGAACCTTGTAGTCTTTAATTCGTCTGACAATGTCTTAGTAGACTTTTGAAGTGATGATCCTTGACCATATTGTGGAGTATAAATAGCCTGACAGAAACACTAGAGATGATCATAAGGTCCAAACTAGTACACATACTTGTAGCATATGGAAATGAACACCTGGTGGTCCAAAATATACTACACTAATAGAAATTTTGAGGCATAATACATATTGTAATAGGAGGTGCAGAAGAGCCCGGTTTCCGAGAACAACCTCCACAATTCGTGTGATGATCTTTCAACATAACCTTTTTCCAATGCAAGACACTAAATCTTACACTAGGTAGTAGAGGAGTATTTTAATACTTAACCTTTCCTCTTATATTCATTTCTCCCATATTGGAATTTTCTAATTTCTCTACATAGTTCAAAATATATAGTATAAATTCATGTGATCTAAATGTTGATCAAAAACGTGGAAATTATTTTGAGCATTCTGATGGTCATTTTTCAAAACCTCTGGGTAAAAAGGAACTAGATTTGAAAATTGATTCATGTATCCTGACAGTGAACTATATCCCTACTTCTAATAGAGTAACTCTAGAGAATTCTCAATCTTCATTGACATGAGTAAAAACTACATGAAGAAGAGAGTATTCAAACCCTTGTACTCCAAGCTCACATACCTATATGAATATACTATGGAATCCCAAAATATTATTCTATGACCCTTAAGTATAAACATTTACACATCACCATGATACTCTTAATAGTATCCAAGAAGACAAATATTTACGAAATCATAAATAACAGTCCTCTAACTCTTGAGGATTATTCTTACCTATAAAGGAATATGGATTTTTATGGATGGACTCATGTGATCGATCTCTTTCTACTAATGATATCATCTATACCTCAAAACCCACCTTATAATATTTTGGGACATTTGGGTCAATATAAAAAACTACCCACACTATAACCTTGATAATGTTCTATTTCATCATAGGGTTTCCTTGTTGATCATCAGTTGTACCTTTTTGAGGGACATGCTGAACAAGTCTTGGAGGCAGACTGATACACACCGAAACAAAAGAAACAATAGAGTACATAAATATCTATTTTTAATATAGAAATTATATAATAAAATACTAATATTAACATTAATAACTCAAAATATGAGCCACACATTCAAATATCCCATGGTAACTTGGGTCTCATCTTGGAGAGAGCTAGCTAGGAACACAACAAAGTATACCTTCAATGTACATAAAATATAATCTTCATTTAACCAATGGTCCAAAAACAATGAATCATTAAGATAGACAACATTTAATACAAATATATTCTGAACATACCCGAATACCCCCATAACAGATACCTGACCTGAATCACCACATACTTGAAAGGTGTTACCAATCCCTAGGGGCTGAATACTATGACCAATGCAGCAAAAAATGATAAGAAGGAATGATTTCTACCCACCTGAAGTAAGAACAAGGAACATATAAACAATATATAGAATGATAGAAAATATAACTATAATCCATAATGAAAAATATATAGTGGAAACAAAAACCACTCAAGTATATAAAAATACATGTATTGTTAAAAAAATAAATGTCCTCCAAAAAAGGACAAATCATCCACTACGTGGGATAGTGTGGGTAGACTCCAACCATCTTACCACCAGCTACTCAACTCAACAAATTGAAAACATTACCTCTACACTATAGTGTCAGACATTTCCATTCATCCAAAGACATAACTAATTCTATGAACCAATGATGGTGTATGATGTGTGTCAGGTAAGGTGATAATTAATGTCGTAGAATAATTATCTAAGAATTCTAAATGTCAAATAAAAAAGGCAATAATAATAGTTTAATATTTTTCATATGAAAATCATGTAAATTTTTTTAATTTCTACTTTTCAAAATTTCTAATTAAAACAAGTAAATTGGTTTCAAATCAATTCATATACATATATCTAAAATGAAATATCATTTTAAATTGATGCTTGAATCACATATCATATAAAATCTATTAATGTAAAATGAAAATCTACAAACTAATATTAGAAGCACATGTAACATCAAACAAGGAATCAAAGTATGTGAGGTTACATATATAACTCATACCTAAACATAGAAAATTGTATATGAATTATGTATTTATACATATTAATTGAGTATAGAGAGTAATGTAACATTGCATCATGTGAACATTCGAAAATGACTGATAATTGACTAGAATATCGAGCCATTGGGGTAGAGTAAATCCCCATGATTACTTCTCCAAATAGTTTTTGATACCAATTACTATACCATCCACCATAGTACCTAAGGCACCCATTTTTCTATATTTTCCAAACCAATTCATCAAACCTTTTCCATCAAATCATTATTTGATAAAAAAATCACAAAACCATTTTAAAATTATTTGAAAATACATTTCATCATACTAAAACTAAGAGAAAAATCTGTTATAAAAATAAATTTTCACACAGACAAAAAAATCAATCTATTTATCGATTTCATTTAATAAATTAATTTATTTAATAAGGGAGAAATATATTTCACTATCATAGGTATGATAAAAAACCACCTACCTCAAAACCGAGGTCATACATACCCAAAAAGGGACTCACCAACAAGAAGGACTCCACATTGACAATGAAGGTCCTATAACCAATATAAATTACATATAATTTATTTAATTTAAAAAATGTTCGAGGAGAATAGGAGTTGACAAATACCTCTTGATTTCACACCCGCATCACCACAAAAAATATGGAAAAAACCCACATAATGATATCACAAAAATATTATAGAGAAAATTAATAAGAAACATCACCATGGTTCAACATATAAAATAATGAAATGAAACAAAACTATCACGATATAAGTATTGAATAATTAGAGATGATTACTCATCTAGAGGGATGCAATCCAATAAAAATTGTGATCTATCATGGAACAAGATAGACTATATAGAATGGAGACTTGAAAAATCATAGGAGAATGAATTTAGGTGACAATAAAGGAGGGATGAATAAGAATGAGAAAAAAAGTTGATTCATCACCATAAAATAAAACATCCTGATAGTTACATGGGGAAACAAATTTACACATTTTGTAATCCATGTCGATTATATACACTGAAAAAATTTATCATTTTTCAATTAAAAATTATCATTTAACATTACACGACATGTAATTTGTAAATTGTCCATGCTGCTTTTACACTGTGTACGATATTCATTGAATCTTTGAAAAATATATTACACATCATATAATCCCATTACATGACACGTATTAATCATGCATACTAAATAAATTGAATATTCTTACACAAAAACCTCATACTCCTTTGGAGTCCTCTGAAATCACATAGATCCCAAAAATCCATTGTCACATTTATACCCAGACACAACTAATTCAATCATATATAAATCCTCAAAATATAAGATATTTTCCCAGAAAATGTTCCATATCCATGGGAGCCCCAGGAAATCCCCAATTAAAGAAGAAAATAAGAAAATATAAGAGAATTATTAGAAAGTTGTTACCTAGATGTTACCAATGATATAGATCATTGATGTACCAGTTTCGTAGGAGACCATGTATTGAAATTCCATAAACCATTATTATAATTATGTTAATAATTATTAAATTTATCTAATATTAATTTAATAAGATGAAATATTCTTTGTATTTAATTTTTGGCCACCACAGAACTGCACTTCAGTGACTACGATATTAATAGATTAGGTTTGTTAGTCCTTTAAATTTCAGATTTTATTTTTCTTATATGACATTAATTTTATTGAATATCATAAATTTAAGATTATTTTGTGTTTCCAAAAAATAATTGATTTGTTCCATAATTTACTCTCATTTGATATACAATTATTGCGATTTAGGTGGCTTTTGAGAGGTGTAATTTGACATAATTATTAAGTGATAACCAATTATATTTTAAACCGTAATCTGTACGCATTAATTTTTACCATTGAAGGTTGTCTATGATTGTGAACTAACAATAGGAGCAATGTGTAAGTCTGTAATGTAGACATTACTGAAAAATGTGTTAGGAAAGTGTTATCCATGGGGTAGAATGACCTAGGTATTATACATTGACATATTTTATTATCCTAAAAGTGTAACCATTATTGTGTTAAATTATAATTAATTAAGATATCTTTTTTAGTTATATATCATATCTTATTTTCCTTTCATAGTATATAACAGTGTCTCACCTCCAAGTAATATTAGGTGATGCTATATCACCCACCCATTTTATATTGGTGCTATATTGATCACTAAAAGTAATTTAGTGATTTAACATCATCACAAACAATTTTAGTTATCAATCAGTCATTGAAAAGAAGATGAAATAATATAAAGATTTTCCCATTTGGATATTATATTATTAGTACATCAGCTATATTAGTAAATAAATGTATACATATTTTTGTGGTCCATATGGTACATTATCCCCTCTTAAACCTATTGTATTGGCATATCATCTATATGAGACATGACACCAATGGTGTTCCAGATAGTATAAATGTGACAAAAGTGACACATTTTCCTCATTTGGATATCATTATAGTAGTGTATCATCCAATTAAGGTATTGATATAGAGTTATATGATTTTATAAGAATTTAACATTGGTCTTATATCATATAATATTTGGGGATGGATTTTTGGTTCCTCATCCTTCTTATCAAGTATATTAGTGGTAAGTCATCCACCTAAGCTATTAGTTGGTGGTATATTGTATACCAATCAATGGAAATTATAATATTATTTCTTCAAATTATTCTTCATTCTTCATTATCTATATTTGTTTTTTCAATGTTTTTTTAATGATTGTTCATTCACATGGATGAATATTATTGGTGTCAGTTCATTCTCCCACTGATGTTTTGTAGTGATAACTTATATCCCACTACCACATATAAAAAAGTGATATATAATTCATCATTAAGGTGGTTTCTCATAAAACATGTATTTCATCCCATTATAGAATAATAAAATGACAATTTCATCATATGACTTATGGTCATCACACTTAATATCGTGAAATGTTATTTTTTATTTATTTTGTATTATATAAATTATATAATTATAATTCCCATGTATATAATATATTTGTTGGGACACTATTGGTAGTGGCCAACCAAGTTACTCTCACACCCATTATAATAACTATGGAACTCAATGAAAGGTTATTTTTTGTGATCCTGGTAAGGTAAGAATCCCCAAAATTTCATATATGGGAGTTCATGGAACATGGTGAGAGTAAAGATGTTCTTTAAGGTTTTGAATCCGCAGTGTATAATAATGTATATTTTAATCATTTTTGACTTCTTGTACATTATTTAACCATATAAGGCCCCATAAATAATATATTACTCATAATTATAGTATAATATTTCATATTTCTATAGAAATTATTGATATTTCTATTGTTCAGACTGTAGTTGTTATATTTATTTTATTGATGCTTTATAGCGTGATGAGTATAAGTTGATATTTCGTAATCTATTTATATGGTAATATTCAATTAAGGTTTAAGTATTTCCATTTGAAAAATATCAACCCTCACCATTTGTCATAAGATAATTGTATACCTAGAGGCTTGAGTGGGGAATGAAAAAACTAGTTTAACAATGGTGAATATTAATAAAATTAAGAATTATCAAAAGATATATCATATATTTATTTTATTTTTTCATTATTTTTATCAATTATAACATAAATATAGTATTTTTAGTAGTTTTAGATTGATTAATGTGACTTTACAAAGTCATACCATGTTTGAGAGAAGTCGATGATACCATTGAGGAGGTGGTTATTCTTGGATTTCTCAAATATATATGGGTTTTTTTAATTATTTAATTTAATAATTTATTTATGTTGTGTATGTTTCTAAACATAGATAGAGTTGGAATTATGTTTTAATTCTTGAACCATTAAAAGTATGAAGGGATCGTATAACGTTCATATTATTTTATGTGATTTATATTCTTGTTCTGATATAGGGTTGAGTTACTTAATGTGTAAACATGAAAATAGATAATATTCTCATATATATAATCTTTATAGAACTCTACATAACCAAAATTGATTAATGATTACTATTTATGATAGTCTTTGAATCTTATATGACCATATTTAGATTATTTGAGGCATGATGTTTTCAAGTGTGGACTAGATGCATGGTTTTTTTGTGACCCTTGTATCATACACTTATTTTATACAATTTAGGGTTCTTGGAATGATATTTATTATAATAAACTCTGAATTAAATATTATTGTTGAAATTATTTTTGAGTATTGTTACTTTATTTATATAGATTTTCCACTAGGACATCATATTATCAATTGTTATGGGGTCATGGACGAGCATTCATCATCAGCAATATGTTCAAATCGATCTATTTTACCAATTCCACATATTAATCAATAGAGTAGAAGGATATTTATTTATAACATATAGTATATCATAAATGGTCTAATGAGGGATGGACCAAAAATATCATACCAAACATATGAGTTACTACCATGAACCAGCCAGTATACCCTGGTACCCGGATACACGATCTGACACTGACAGAGACCGAAAGCAATTACAAATCCTCAAACGTTTGGATTGAGCACATAGAATCATAAAGCATAAAATAGAGAATAAACATTCCACATGGAAATTTTAAAAAATATATACACATATGTATACTCAAATGTTTCAATAGATAAATTACTAGAACTCAAGAAGGTTTATCGAAAACCCAAATAATAAAACGTCAATGTGTGTATAGTCTAACAAGTCAAACATTCCATGAGTCAAATCACTCCAATCAAAAGTATTAAGATAATCCACCTCCTCTCATAGGTTTGTTCCCTTTGTTTAGGGATATAAGATGAAAAACTACAAATACCCAAAGGAAAATGTTAGGTGTGAAGTAAAAGAACCAGTTGGGTATCACAATGTTCTCCATAATAAGATTCCATAATAATAAACCAAATAATGTGTTAAATTTAAATAGATTATAGAATGAACATAATGTTTCATATTTAAATAAAAATATTCATTCATTAGAAAATTATGGAAAATATTACAACAGTTGATTAAATAAACAGTTAATATAAAACATAATATGAAAATTACTTGGAATGATAAAATCAATTTCACATAAAATGAAATATATTTAAAAATAATCACATCATGGTCCATGTTCATATTCTCTTTGGTAAGACAGTCCCTCGTTATAGGATCCTCACAAGCTCATATCAAAGATCATGGAAATGTGTACACACATCTCATTGGCTCATGCTGAATAGAAATAATCAACATCCCATCTTGGATAAGTTCCATATAACTAGGGTTTACAGTGTTTTCATCCTAAATATCTTTCATGTTAATTGTGATCCTAATATGCTTATCCCAAATACCAAACAATCTACCCAGGCTAGAATTTTCTCAATCAGTC
This sequence comes from Viscum album, assembly GCA_963277665.1. Taxonomy (NCBI): domain Eukaryota; kingdom Viridiplantae; phylum Streptophyta; class Magnoliopsida; order Santalales; family Viscaceae; genus Viscum; species Viscum album. The sequence continues at coordinate 163,297,152 of OY728157.1, read as the reverse complement.
AGTTGACGAAGGGAAAATAAATTCATTTCTAATTCATTATCATCATTAATAATTCAATTTCCCAATTTACATTTTTCAAGTTCCAATTCACTTTCAAAACTAAAACAATGGGTTTTTATCAATTCATTCATTTTCAAACCAAATACAAAAATAATTAATTATTAATTTAATATAAATATTTTTTTAATATAAACTACCAATTGAATTTATAAATTCCATCAATTTTGAATATAATCCATAAATTGTATTTCTATTAGAATGGGGGATTTTCCCAAAATTCAATTCAAAAAAATTTTCAATTCCAATTTTCATCAAAATGAGTTTTCAGAAATCAATTGAATGAAATTTAAATCCAATCGATAAAATGATTGTTTAATTTTAAGGAACAATCTAAAACTAAACTAGAAACCATTATTCATGGTAATCAAAAATAAACACCCATATCAATATTTCCCATCGAAGAATGATGAAAATGGAGATCTAGACATCCAACTTTGAATCAAGAATGAAATAAATGTAGTTTAGATCCATCGAAAAATGGTCATCTATTGAATCCTAGGGAGGAATGAAAGATAAAGAGGGAGAAGAAGAATGTGAGGAAAATCACTTACTAGAGAGGGATAATACATGATCTTCCAAGCTTTGATCCACCTTGGAATGGTATTTGGGTTGCAAAAATGGGTTCTTGAGAGCCTCCATAGCATAGAAATTTATGATATATCATGTTACGGTTCATCAATTGGTTAATAATTTCTTTAGGAATTTTTACAATTTTTTTGAAATAAATTAGTATTTTTCGTGCTGTTAGAAGGGTATGTATGCATAGTTAGTCAAACATTGGACCCTAATTGTGCATCCTTATACTGGGATTCATTATTTCATCTTGGTGGGAACATGGTTCCTTAAACAATGATCCAATCAATGAAACCCCAAGTGTCCTGGGTTTCATGGTTTTTACATTGTGGGATCAATGTTTGGGAAAATAGTTCTCCAACAATAAACAATATATAAACATAAAAAATAAATATTCCACCTAAAACCATTTGATACAAACCCAAAATAAATTATTATTCAAAATATGGGTCAATTATTACATGAAAACTAGTTTAAGAATGTCAGTATCTCATGAACATAATATCATTCTACCCAAAAAATTATTTACAAGAAGTTTCTATATAAAAACTTGGGGCTATTGATCTCTCATCAGTTCCTCGCACTCCTATTTCTCAAGTGTTTCATTACCATGCATCCAAATAACACATCCCAAATGAATCTTTCACACATGATGTACCTTGGTTTGATAATCAACTGTCCTTAATGGATGCTCATTCATTAATAAATTAGGCTCAACATTAAGATCCACCCAACTCAATCCATGAGATGGATCAGAAATTTAACTTCACTACTAAGATACATGGACAAAATTATGCATCGATTTCAACTATAGAGGATGTTATAAATTATAATCCACCTTCCCAACATGCTCAAAAACCTAAAAATATATCAAAAAATCGTGATATCTTCCCTTACCATGTATTCCATTGATGAACCGAATGTGGTGAAGCTTACAAGATGACCTAGTCACCAATGGAAAAGTCCAATGGTCTATAGTGGTAAGAAACATTTTATTTTTACCATATTTGTGCCGTCTACTTTCTCTAAAAAATCAACTAAATCATTTATGTAGTCCCTCGAATCATGCTTAGTCCAACCAAAGAACGTTCACTGAAATCTGTCCAACATAATAGATATTTACAATGTTGTCCATGAAAGGTCTCAAAATGATTATTTCTATTCATTTATTGGTAACTATTGTTATAGGAAAACTCAATCATTCCAAAATTTTCATCACAAGACCCAGTATAGTGAATAGAACAAGCACACAAAATATCCTCAAGAATCTATATAGTAGTCTCTATCAAGACATCTATCTATAAATGGTATTCGTACTCAAATGATTCTATGACCTCAGTGCCCTATAATGGCCTCTCCATATGAGAGAAGTTACATAGGGATCCATATTAGATACCAAATAAAATGGAACTCTATAAAAATGTAAAATATCTCTCACATATAGATTTCCCAACTCCATAACACTGAATGGATCATGATTTCGTATAATGTCATGCAATTTGGTCATCATAGTAATCACTACCCATATTTTATTAATCTTTGTCTTGTTATGTATAGACCTAACCAAAAAGTCCACATAAATCTCATCCAATTTCTACATCAAGAGAAGAAGTGGGTAATGAAATCCTAATGGTCTCTAATGCTCAGCCTTAATCTATATAAAAGAATATTATCAAAAAACAAATTTAGTGATGCATCCTCTCATACAAAGAAACAAGAATCATCACATCATGACATATAAAATAATGTATGTTACATGGTGAACTTATCCTTAAAAGTTATGGTAAAAACCCATAATAGATTTACTAACATATAATGACACAAAATGTTTTTTTCGAAAACATAAACCAATATTAATGGGGGAAAACACTCAAAAATAGTATCCCCAGAATAAATAAAGTCTCTAATTTTATAGATCAAATTATAACACTAATTTTCTTAAAACAATATTGCAAAAAGGGGAGGTAAACTAAAAACCTTCTATGAAAAAAATGGAATCTGTTTACTGGACTCATAAATGAATCTACGAAAAAGGGCCATCAAGTTCAATCTTCCAAGTAATATTTCATAGACTAGGAAGAAGTTGCTTGCCTAAAGAATCTAGTATGACATTCCCTTTCCTCAAGGTATAAGAAATGTATAAATATAAATATTTTAAGTTCCCCAACCAATGTATATGGTATAGATTGAAATATTTTTGAGAGAAGGTATAACTCAATCTATTATGGTCAGGATACAAGGTGAAAAATTATCTAATAACAAAATGCCACCTACTCTTAAGAACAAGAATCATAGATTGGAGTTCAATGTTATAGGTATGATGTGTTTTCTCAGATATCCTAACAATTTGAGTGACATGAGAAATGATGTGACTACACTGCATAAGAAAACATATAAAACCTAAAATTAAGGCATCATTCAGGGACACATATCCCATCCTGGACTCTATAAGAGTCAACACTGGTGTGAAATTCAAAATATATTTTAGGTGAACTAATGAAGTATCACATTTTTCATACCATGAAAACCTCACTCCCTTCCATGTGAGTGTATTCATATAAGAAGAAAATTTTGAGAAATCAATTATAGACAAAAAATAATATCCATAAAAACACAAGAAGACACAAATATAATAATAATTTCAGGGATTTGGCATGCCATAACAGATTTCACATTCTCATGATAAACTAATATTACATGTTACTATACTCTATGTCCCAAAAATTATCATTCAAAAATCCAGAAATCAAATTTTGTTAACTTGGCATAACATGGACTTCCCTCAAAGGATGAACATGATCCTACTCTGACATACAGTAAACCATAATATCATCCTCAAAAAACACCATGAAGGTGTCAATATTCTAATTGAAGTACATGTTCATCAATGAAATAAATAATTATTGAGTATTTTTTATACCAAATGTCATGACAAGGTACTCATAATGGTTTTACCTAGTCGATAATAAAGTTTTCATATTGTGAGATTCATTTATTCTCAACTGGTGATAACAAGATCAAAAATAATCATTTGAGAACCACTTAGCCCCTTTAAAAATGTCAATTGGGTCGTCATTCCATGGAAATAAAGACTAGTTCATTACTGTAACTTGGTTGAGTATTAAGTAACAAATACGTAGGCGAAGTGATCTATCAGGATTCCTCAAAAATAGTGTAGGATCCTACCAATGTGGCATATTCAGACATATAAATCCTTCCTCCAATAGATCATCCCACTGAGTCTTCAACTATTTAGTTTTAGCTTGTGATTATGATAAGAAGTCATAGACATTAGTTATATAGCAGAAACTAACTAGATTGAAAGCTATATATACCTTAGTAGTGAAAAACTGGGGAAGTCAATAGAAAAAACATTAGGAATCATGAAGAAAAATATAGGAAAAAAATATCTAAAATATCATGACTCTAGATCAGAAAAAACACTGATATTACTTTGCCTGTCTAAAAAATGTTTATCTCTACTCAAACGTAGCTCCCACTCTCCCTTAATGACACAAAACACCCCCTCAGGTGCGGTAAGTATATTTTTAAATGATTAAAATTAATTTGGTCCATTTTAGCAACAATACATTCCATATTTAAATTTAAATCATGAGTAATCATGCCAAGGACTATAAAATACATGGATGATCAATCTCTAATAAATAGAATACACATGTAGGGAGTCAATGACCTTTTATTCTCTTCATTCGAAGAGGCTTAGTAATTTTGAGTACAAGAGATAAATTCGATGTATGATGATTTAGATGGTTCAGAATATATGTTGATATAAAATAATTGATGAACCATTTTTAAATAATATTGTCACTAATGATGAAGCTACAATGATGGTACCTATAATAGGCACTAGACATGTATCTTCATCCTCTAAAGACACTTAAACTTAGTGGAGTATCTTTATTATGGATTATTATGGCTATATAACCTTAAATCATGAAGCATATGATTTCAATGAAGTATGTTTCAGTGATGATAAGCATGCACACTACATCAGGAAGAAATGATATGATATGATTTCAGAATGTTTCTTAATTATCCACCATAGCTACAGATCAAGATGGCTACTGTGAAGACCCACTATAAATTCCTTGGTTTTCTATATTGGTCGAATTTCAAAGGGAATCTTCTAATAATTATTAGAGTTAAAGAATAACTCTACTATCGATATTCTCGAAGAGACTCATCATTCATTCTTTTTTCAATTATGGGCACTCATAGAACTCACAATGGGAGAAAAAGGAAATCTGGTCAACCATGACTTACTAGATAGGTAAAGCTCAACCATCAACACTATATTCTACACATCATCATAAGATCAAAGATTCAATAAAAAAATGAAAAATTATCATATTTATGTTCTTTATTGAACTCTAAATTATTCATCTTCTAATTTGATACTATCATATCTATAAACAATATATTATTTTCGATTCGATACAATTATTTTTAATGGTCAATCTAGACTTCTTGAGCTTGAAAAAATCTATAGCCTTTTCCAACACCATAGACTCTAGATATAATTCATCATAATTTTTTTTAAATTACATCCAATTTAAACTCTATGACCTATTCACAATAATAATGGAATACTACCATCTCCAACCATGTCCCTCCAATAAAAATGAATCACACATTACCTTACTAGATTAATAATTTTCCACGATATATAAGAAAGTATTGATATTTGAAAACTATTTCTCATCTTGTAGAAGATATTTAGAGTCATGGAAATAATATAGATTCCAATAATGGAACTCCCTAGAACAATTTTAAAAATTTCTCTTATGAGGTTTCACAATCAGATACTTCATAAGAATAGGTTATGGTGCCCATCCCTATACTTGGATGACACACAAGATAATCTCAACAAGATTCTGGTCCATGGGAGGATTCCATTGATGTAGATTATCCGTAGATTCCTCGTGGATCCTATTCACACGTCTTCTTTAATTCATGATGGTACACAACATCAATAATAAATGTCGAAGATATCATAATATTACATAGATCAACAACTCCATAAGAGTGATGGTGAAATAAATACCATTACATATGATATCCAGATTTAATGTTGACCCATTCAAATTTAAATCTTGTTAAAGACATGAATTATTTCTCAATATGTCATTGCATAAACCATATATTGTGACATATGTCTCACTAATAATATATTTCACTAAGAACTCACTATCATCTCCCTCCTATGTCCCGATAAGATCTCCCAACAGCATACTCAGATCATGTAAATATTTCAATCATGCACCATTGATACCACATTGTCTTGAACCATCCCGGATACCCAGTTACCATGACACCTAGGCCAATAGTAACATATCCCAAAGAGAATTTTCTATCCCCAATGGATGTAAGTTATAAAATTTAATCAATAAACATAAAATATTAAATTAATTAACCACATAAATAGTGGAAGACAAAGTTACATATCAGTTTGATAAAAAATACTCTGGGAGAAAGTACCAGAAACCAAACAGGTATATGAATACCCGAAATAGAAAAAACATTAATGTAAACCGAGTCTTAAATTAAAAACATCCCAAGTGTAACATCACCCTATGAAAAATGATCGAGGGTATTCTCCACTTCCTAGATACACATTTCTTTTTCTCACACCTTGTCAAATATATTATACCAACGCACAAAGGAAATGTTAGGGTGTGACCTAAAAATCCCATTTTGTCTCCCCAAGTTACCCATAATATTATTTCATAATAACAAACAAAATAATGCTATAAATTTAAATAATACAGTGCATGGAGATATAATTTCATGTTTTAAAAACATTATTTAATTTCAAAATTTTCAAAAAAAATCAAAAAAGGATTTAAATATAAATATATAAATATATAACAATCTATATAAATCAAATGTAATTAGTGAATAAATTTCATGAACAATGGAATATATATTAAAAAATTCTAATAAGAACTGGGATCATGTTATATATGGTATGATAGTTAATGGTTATAGGATCCTCACACACCCATATCCATGATTTTGTAAATTTATACACACTTCCCTCAGGATATGGATGAGTAGGGATCTTCAATATCACATCATGGATAATATCATCAAACTATGATTTTGTTATATTTTTCATCATAAATCTATTTATAGGGAATTAACATCCTACTATGGTTGTCCCCAAAAACCAACGAGCTACCAAGGCTAGCCTATTCTCAATTTTTTGGTTTAAAAATGGAAAAACATTTCATTTTAAATTCACTATCATCATTCATAATTAAATTACCCATGTTTTATTTTCATATGTAATTAAACTTTTAAAACCAATTTTTTTTTTCAATTGACGACTTTTCAAAAAAAATCAATAATATATTTTTATGAAATCAATTAAATACATTTTTCATTAAATTATAAAATCAATATACATATTCCATCAATTTCAACAATACGCACAAATTTCCAATTACATTGGAATTTGGGTCGTTTTAAAAATTTCCATTCCAAAATAAGTTCAATTCTGATACACATAAATTAGAATTCCATAAATCAATTGAATATAATTTAAAAAAAAATTATTAAAATAATGAATAAATTATATGGAATAATCTTAAATGAAACCACATGCTTGTATTCATGGTAATCCAAACTCAACAACAATATAGTTGTTTTCCAATGAAGAACAATGAATATGGATATTGGGAAATACAACTTATAACGAAATCTAAAATCAATATAGTTTAGATCCATCAAACACATGATAATCCAACAACAATAATGGAGGGAAGAAATAAAGAGAGGGAGAGAAAGAATAGAAGGATAATCACTTATCATAGAGGGATAAAATGAGATATTACAAACTTCATTACACATAGGAATGTTTTTTGTGGATAAAAAATGTTTATTGAGAGGCTCCAATACCTCAGAATTTGAGATGTCTCGCATTAGTACTGAGTATGATGTTAAATAGGGGTTTCATTATTTATATAATATTATTTTTAAGAACAATGTATTGTCTTCGCAATTATCTAGGTAGGGACACTTTGTTAGAAAAATTGTTAATCCTCTCTATGTGACACAATAAGGGGGTCAATAGGTTCTACTAGGTGGACTCTTGATTTTTCATACAATGTTCCAACCGTGTCAAACCCCATTGTACACAGTTTCATGGTTTTCAATGGGTGGGGAATAGTTTTTGAAAAATATGCACTAACTATGAAATTTTCAAAAACATCATAAAATTTTATATTTCCCCCGTAAACCACCCAATACAATCCCCAACCAAAGAATTATAAAAAAGGATGGTCTTGGAGTCCCTAAAAACAAGTTAAATGATGTTATAGTACCATTTGGTTATCATTATCTATGAGTGTGGGTAGACTGTAGGTTATAGAGTTAAGGATATAATCATTAAAAAATTTATTTAATTACTCTGACACAACAAATAAGAGGAGGGCGAAGTTGGATTATTATAACTCTAAGAGATAAAATAATAACTAGTGTTATTTTCAATCATAAAAAATGTAATATATAAGAAATAGTGGTTTACAAATCAGGTCATGACTCATCATGGAATTATTTAGAATATTTTAGTTTTGAAAGATAAAATTAGTCTATACACCTATTTCTAGGGACCATATCTATAATAGAATTATCATCTATAATTATAAGTTTATTAAAAAATTTACAATCATAGGAATGTGATGATGCTTATAAGGATATATGGTTGTAAGATGTCCAAACTTACTCAATTATATCATATTTTAATATATTCATGTGGATATTAATTTTTTAGGTTATAAAAATATCATTGATTACTAATAAAGACTATGATGGTGGTAGGTGTTATATGTTGTATACATTCTATGTTGAGCCTAGTACTATGTCATCCAATAGTAAGAGTCTGAGATTGGAGTACGGCTTTAGAAAATGTGATTGATAGAGTAACTGGTGAAAGAATTCATCAATTCTTTAAATATGGTTAACCTTAATTAATTGTTACATATAAGACTAATACTAAAATCGTTAATATTTTTTGATTTTCCATTGGGTGTGTACCAATCATGGATGAGTGAGACCACCTATAGATGTTTTTTTGGTAATCACCCCATTGGTAGATACTAAAAATATATTTAGATGGAACTAGGAATTATAAGTTAGGTCATGTGCATATCAGAAGTAGTGTAGTTGAAAATCCTCTATTTATTAGTTTGAGGTTTGTGTTTTTTTACTAGATGGAAACAATCACCTTAAAGGTGAGGTTCTTTAGGGGATTCATGAAAATTAGAGCTTTGAAAAATTCTTCAATCCCTCTTCATGTCATCTTGAAGGGTATTTTCATACATGGTAGTAAGGTATACATTATGGTAGCTAATATAATTTTGGATTTGTAATTTTTTTTGATATGTTTGTGTCATGATCTTTTATATCTATTTTTTGAGGTTGATGCTCTAGGTTTTACATTGTATGGTCCACAAGGTTTTTTTATATCAATACTATATAATGGGTGTGACTATTGGGTTTCTATTGGATTTCAATGTGAACCATCATGATTATTTGGAACTTTTACATCTATAACTTCATCATAATTTGGATGTTCACTTCCAATGGGATCATTTGGAAGAATTAATTGACTCATTATTATGAATGCATTGCCTTTAATCACTAGAAAGTATTGTATGCCTCTATAGATGGGGGTACTTATGCATACATTAGTGAGTTGAGTCTGTATAATAGCCTTTTGGGACTGGGATGTTAGTGCCAAGGTGAAATTGTGGTCATGTTAGATATATTTTTTGAAATATGACATGATATGTGATGATTTATTTCTATTATTCATTTATTTGTTCGATTATATGATTATTAAGAATTTCATAGGGTTTTAACAAAAAAATATATATCTTTATAAGATCAATATTATTAATAGTATGGAACTTAATTACATTCCCCCCAAAATTAATGATCCTGTAATAATTCCAGTTCTATATTATTAACATGATATTTTATAGGTGATAAGTTTTTTTGACCTATACTTTCCACTTTGGTGTTCTTTTACACTATTTTCCAACACATTGGATAATTAATTTAATTTATTTGAATATTAATAAAGGATGAAATATGATATAGATAAAATGTAATGCCTTGTTCCTCCTATTTATGATATAAATAATCACATAAGAGTGTACTGGGGTTCTCTAATTTAAATATCAGTCCATGATATCAACAAGTTATTGTGACACATTATTATATTCCTCATAAAATAATTATAATAAGTTAAAACAATCATTCAATTATATTCTATCACATTCCAATGTGATTGAGTATAATTCTAAACTCATATAATATGTTTTGAGTATATAGAATGTGTTGACAGAAAAATATTCTTTTTAATTCTCTATTCCTTTTGTTTTATAAATTACAATCCATTTCATCAATAACTAATTACTAACTCATTTATATTCAAGATGTTTAAGTATATAATCATATATAGTATCACCATATAGTCATTAAGGATTTTTAATTCATATTTTATCAATACGATTCTTTTATATGCATGTGATAAATAATTGTACTCATTATTTTTTTAGAAAATTTTCATTCCATGATTATCATAGCGAGCCTGGATATGATTTCTGTCATACAAACCGAATATAATATCTATCATACACACTGTCCAATTTTCATACTAACAATATTATTGTGATTATATAAATCATACTAACTCTCATAATGAAAATCATTGGACCCTTTTTAATTTAGTTTTTAGTATCCATAACACAATATCATAATAAAATGAAAAACATTAAATCAAAATGATGTCATGTATTCTATTTCAATATGATTTTAAAATGATGTCATTGTTTTAGTTAAATGATGATCATTGGAGTGCCATGTTTCCAAGTACCTCTGAAATTATAAGAGAAAATGAAACCATTAGAGACCAAGAAGACCATAGGTAAAATTATTATAAATTCCAAATCATTTAAAAGAGATCAAGGTTGATACTGGTAAATTTTCACAAACAATGAGAGATCTTCCAAATTATTGCTTTGTGTGAAAACCATGAAGTTTTCATGATTTGAAATACTTATTCGATATACATGTAGATCTCAAGAGTTTTAGTTTTTTGCACAACGTCAATCATTGTGATTACTATTGACCGATTATGGGGATATGAAGACAGTTGTGTCGATATTTTACAGATCTAGGGCTTCTGAGGTTAGGAAGAAAGACATGCCGATAACCTTCATGATTAAGGGATTTCAGGGATAGGAAGACAGAGGCCAATCATTTCATCGAGTACTTACCATAGAGTGGTTATGAATAAATTTCATTAACGTATAAATCAATGGACATCTTTCCAAGGTTATTGGATACCCTTCCCATTGGGTTAAAAGAATTATATTCATTTACTTGATTCAAATTTCCACTGTATTGTAATAAAAAGTGAATTGTTTTATATATTTAATTTTCTATTCTTTTATTTCTGATTATGATCATTGTAATGTTAATTTTTTTTTCGATCACTTCATTTACTTAATATGATTCTATACCCTTTATAATAGAATCATTGATTTTTTTCACTATGTTTATCATAACCATTATGATTATGATCCAATTATTCATGCATGGGTTAAATTGTTTTCTTATTGTGGATATTATTAATTTCAAATTCGACCTTTGGAATATATATTGTTACCAACTGATTACGATAGTTTTTCCATCAGATCAAAGGCCCTATCATAATATTGTTTAATTGAAAAATACTTCTCTGAATATAATTAGATTAATTTTATTTAAATATGTTACCTATAAATATGAAAATAAAATTTGTTAAACTTAAAATTGGCCCACTATTGTATTTTTTTCATCTACATATACATTTCGATCAAACAATTGGAATCACATCCACCTCTCTATAATATTACTACTCAAATTTGTTATCAGAGGATCTTTCCATTATTTTTAACTTATATATCTTTTATTCTATTTTCAAATTTAGCTATATTTATGTTATAAAAATTTTGATTATAAATACTTGTTAAAATAATGTGTATTATAGAAAAGAACATTTTGGTATAGTTTTAATGATGGGAGGAATAAATGTTGGTTCAAAAGAAAATAAAAAACCATCAAGAACACGAACTTTTTAAGGTAATGATTATGAATATTGGAGTGTAATAATGATGATATTTTAGGTCAACACATGAGTTGATAACATTGTTATGCTAACTGGTGACTATAAAATTCTCGATAAATATGTTAGACTCTTTACCAATCAAGAGAATAGGGAATATTAATTGAATTATATGGTACACAATACTTTACATTATTCTATGACTAGAAATATATATAGGCATATTTTATCTTGTGATGTAACCAAAAGTATCTTGAGAAAGTTGTATATTACTCATTACAGTACTTCCATTGTTTTTGAGACAACAAGAGCCATGCTAAGTGTAGATAACCACGATTTTGAATTTCATTATGGAGAACCTATTGTTAAGGTACAAATAATGATCATGATAATTTTTTATAGTTTTCAAGTTATGTGTAAATAATAATTAGAAGATGAGATCCTTATGGAAATGTTTATAATAATCATACCAAATGAATGAGAATCAAAGAGAACAAAATATAATGAATCTAGGAAGATTAGTAATATAATTGTTGAGGATTTATTTGGGACTATCATAAAAATGATGCTAGGTTGAAATATGATGCTAGGAATGTTAAAAGGAAAAATGTTGGAGTAGGTTTTACTTATACATTAAATTAGTTGAAATCTCATACTCATAAAATGACTTCTAAATCAACAAAGACAAAGAAGGTTACTATTCAATCAGAATCGAGTGATTCAGAATATTATGAGATTGAGTTATCCAATCTAGCTCGAAGTATAAACAAGATTTTTTGTAAGAATGATTATCAGTATCGATATAAGAAAATTTACTTGGAAATTAATAATAATAAGTGTTCTAAAGTTACCTATTATTAATGCAAGAGTTGTACAAATAAGACACAATTTTCCAAAACTCAAAATAAAATATAGAAAGGAAATAAAACCTGATAAAAATCATAAAATTAAATTAAATTCCTAATAAAAATAATTGTTTTGTAAAAATAATGACTCATATAGTGATATGGGAGGAGTTTCTTCTCATCAATCCTCGGAAAATAAAAATTAATGACACTATAATACTGGTCTCTATACTAGAATACCTTATGAAATTCCATGTATTGTGGCTAAGGTACACACAACTAATTAATAAACAAATATGTCTTTAAATTCAAATTATCCTAATGAAAGGAATTCTATATCTTCAAATGAAGAATACTTTTCTAGTAGTGATAACAATACTTTACCTTCATATGATTATGTTTATGGATTTTCAAAATTTCGTGAAAATTAAATCTATAAAGTCAAAAAGAAACTTGAAAAATAAAATTGTAAGATACATTTTTTTAAAAAAGATGTATCAGATCATTCAAATGATCTTGGTAATCAAACATTTAAATTTGTTTCTATTTCTAAAAACAATGAAAAATAAAATTATGATATGGAAAATCTTTCCAAGTATTTTGATAAATTAATTCTTGAGAAATAATAAGAAGAAACAACATATACTTCTGAAATTAATACTAATATAGATACAAATTTAGTTATATAACTAATGTTTGATATTTTTTCTATGAAGAAACCCTTTTCTAATTTCATGTTTGTAAAGGAAGGTTTTGATCATATGTTTATACGAATATTTCCTCGTGGTAATAGTTCGAGAATTGGTTAATCTCATACAAAATCCATCTTCTAGTAACAATTATTTTTCCTTGAAAATTCATCCTTTTCAAAAAATATCCAAGTTGAGGTCATTAGAATAAAAAAATTTCATTAAATAAAATTCAAACTTTACTGTTCCACAAATCCCATTTCTCTAAACAAATGTGGATTTTAAAAAACATCTCTCTATCATTTCTAGTTCCAATAATTATTTGATTCTAAAAGTCTAATTATTTTTATGGAAAACATTGTAAGTGCCGACAATAAGAATATATGGTATACGAACATTAGATATTTCCAGTATATTACTAGTAACAAATACTACTTTGAAAAAATTATTGACGTAAAATTTGGAAGAGTTACTTTTAGAGAAAATTCTCATGGAAATATTGTTGGTATATGTAATATTGTTCTTCTTAGAAAAGCTTTTATTTAAATTTTTTTATTTCTAAATTGTCTCAAGAACATCTTTAAAATAATAAATAAATTATTTGATGAAGGATACCTTGTGAAATAATGGAATGATAAACTTATTTTATACAATTTGAGTGATGTATTCATTCTTTTTTCCCATCGGCATGAGAATGGTTAAAAACGTATCCTAAATGATCTTAGGATCCACAACATAACATTCCATGGTGCAATGGAAGATTAATACTTGTTAGGTAATATAATATTAGTATACAGTAACCTTAATAACTTATGAAAATAGTATAAGAAAATAATTTTTAAGGAAATAATTGAATATAGATTTGGTTCTTCCAAATTATACCACCCTTGTCCACACTGAAATCAACATAAGTAAATATTTAAATCAGTTAGTAAATTATCAAATATTGATGACTTAGAGTATTTCACACTATCTTATTTGATCCTACATTAACAGGAAGTATTAGAAGAAAGTATTTACTATTTATTTTAGTTGAAGATTATCCAAGCTACACATGGGTCTATTTTCTAGAAAAGAAATATGAATCTAATTGTTTTTTTAAAACTGTTTTAGACAAAGTCAAAAATGTGAAAGAAAATAATTAATAAATATTCATAGTGATCATGGTGGATAATATATAAATTCTTATTTTGGAACATTTTGTAGTAAGGAAGGAATTACTCATAAGTTTTGAGATCCATGAACTCCTCAACAAAATAGTGTTGTTGAAAGAATAAATCTATTTCTTCAGGAAATAAAAATATCCATTTTGAGTGACTATACAATTGGTAAAAAAATCTGGGATAAATATATTAGTACTTCTTTCAATACTATTCATCTAGTTTTAATTATACTATTTCTTAATAAAAAATCATATGAGTTATGGACAAGAGGAAAACCAAAAGTATCCTAATTCATAATATTTGGATAAAATGTATTAGTTTTGAATAAAAAATATAATTTACATAAATTTTCAACAATATCTGATGAAGGCATATTCTTATTCTATTCCACGACTTCTAAGGAATATAGTGTTTTCAAAAAAAAATCTATTATTGAGGAAACAATACATGTTAAATTTGATGAAACTGATCTCTTTGTTTTAAAAAATCCCATCATACATATTCTAGTGTGTTTTCAAAAGATAATTATCATCTTTTTGTATAGTAATATTCTAATAAAGGGAATAGTTATTAATTTTTTCAAAACTATTCACTATAGAATACCTTCTACAGTATGTTGATGAACTGGTTTTACAAAACCCAAGTCAGTTGTTTCCTAAAACTCATCCTAGTGAGTGTATCATTGGTGATGTAAACCAACATTTAAGGAAATGATGTTATTTGAAAAATGAAGTAGAAATTCTATAAATTCTCTCTAAATTCGAACATAATAGTCATAATGAGGCTTTATGTGATAAATATTGTATTAAATTAATACAGGTTTATATAAATGCATTCAAAATGGATAATGTTTGAACCATGATTGAAAAGCCTAAAAAACCTATATAATTAGACTAAAATGGGTTTTCATGGAAACAATATTTTATAAAAAGGGAATCATTGTTATAAATAAGAAATACCAGTTGAAAAAGGTTATATTCAATAAGATGTATTAGATTATGAAGAAACATATGCTCCAAAAAATGATTTGAATATATTGGAATCATGTTATTATTTTCACCATTATTCAATTAAAAACTTATCCAATTGTTTTGAAGTGTTATTTCCTGAACAAATATGTTCAAGATGACATTTTTTAATAACCATATAGATTTGAAAATACAAAACATCGTGAATACATTTTCAATGTTACTAATTCATTATATAAACATAAAAAAGACCTTATATCTTGATATGATATATTAATAGTATTATTTTTCAAAATAATTTTGTTAAGGGAAATATTGATTGAAATATTTTCAAAAAGAAATATAAATTGAGAGTTCATGTTTATGTATATGACATTATATTCAGATCATCTTAGTGATCCTAAAAATTTTCTTTTTCAAATCATAAAGAATATGATTTTGAAATTAGTATACTTGTTGAGTAAATATTCCATCATATATCAAAAGCTTCTAAAAACCCAAAGGGAATTACATTTCCAAGAAAAATTCTATTGAATATCTTGTTAAAGTGTATGGATATGATAATAGTAATTGGATTTGTCCCCCAATTGATACCTCAAATACTCTTTAACTTTATGACATTGGACAACCAGTATACCAAACTAATTTTGGAGGTATGATAGGAATTTTACTATTCTTAATAGCCAATTATCGAGAATTAACATTATCAGTATGATTTTGTTTAATATATCCAGAAAATAAAAAGGGATCCCTTTTAAAATGTACGAAAATATTTTTTTAATTAATGGGAATAATGGATTTAGGACTATTCTATTCTTCTCAAAAGGAATTTGAATTGAAAATTATTTTGTATTATGAATTTGGAGGTTGTAGAATGTATAGAAAAATAAAATTTTAACATTAAATTTCTCAGGTGATTCATTAGTTTCTTGGTCTTGTAAGAAACAACATTCAACTTTACCTTCCACTTATAAGGAAAAATATGTGGCAGTAGGAAGTCTTTATGCTCAAGTGTTGTGGATGCAACACACAATCACTGAATATAGAATGATATTTACTAAAACACTAATACTATGTGATAACAACACATTAATGGAATTAAGTAAAAACCCTACACATCACTCATAAGTAAAATACACCAATATTAGGCATCACTTTCGTAGAGATCACAAACAAAAAAGATATATCAATCTATAATTTTTTTGAAATAAATAACAACTTCCAAATATTTTTACAAAACCATTACCTTCTGATAGATTTCAATAAATTAAACAAAATATAAGAATGATCACTGTAATGTAATCATCCATGTCTAATTTATGTATAATCATATCCTAACATTAAGATTCTCTTTTTTTTGGGGAGTATATATGATTGGTATTTTCTCTATTTTCATTTTTCAGAAATGTTTTGTACTCATAATTTTTTTACTTATAAATTTTTCATACTCATAAATTATTCATATTCATAATATTTTCATACATATAAATTTATAAACTCATACAATTTTAGTACTAATAAATTTTTTTACTCATAAATTTTTTAGACTCATAAAATTTTCATACTAAAATTTTTTTAAACACATGTTTTTTTTACAATTCCCATTATATAATTTTTTTATAGGTTATATTCATTTTGTATCCAAAAAAAATTATAAACAATGTTTTATCATATTCAATTACTTTCATAACATTCTCAGAATTTTATTTTATTTTAAAATAATTTTCATTTGAAGCATTTTTATAAAATCATATACCAAATGAATATATCTATCCTGAAAGTCTGAAAGATAAAATTGCTAGCCTTACACATTATTTTCTAATTGTATTTATTTTATTTTTAATATTTATACTTTTTAAAAAAATTATCATATTTATGGTGAATATGATAAATCTTTTTTATTTTTTAATATTAATTAAAACCTCAATAGTAAATTTTTTTTCAACCATTAGATATATTTTTATATAATCTTATCTATATAATCTGAATGGCCGTATTTGTTTATTTTAAATAAAGGGATCCCCCTAACCAATCTCAGATCGATTGCCTCGTCTTTGCAATGAACCTCTATCGCCCTTTCAGTAGATGAGTCTGAAGTTTTTCATACCCAAAGTTATTCATCACAATCATGTTGGAAAAAACTGAAAACACTCCCACCATGTCTCGGAGAGATTAGGCTTCGGTTTCCCTGAAATATTTTCTAAAAATGAAAATTTTTAGGTAGAGGATAGTCATTATAGATTTTTATGATAACTATGATCATTTATTGAAAAGAATTATTCAATTCCCTAAGAATGAAGATTTGTTTATCTAGGGAAACCCAAAACTCATCAAAATCCTATCATCATTGATGAATCCTGACGATTTTATAGTACTCTGAATGATGATAGTGATTTAAAAGTAACATTTTCAATGTACGGTAGAGATATTAGTATATCATCAAATCATGATGTAGTTTTTCATGGGGTACCATCATAAGGCAATAAATTTTTTCCTTCTCAAAAGTTAAAAAAGTAAAAGGAAAATTCAATAAAGAATGATCTGATTAATATCATTTTGATCTTCACGAAGACAAAAGGAAAACTACTCATCTTTTAGAATGAAATCATATTACACCACTTTGGATGATGGAATTTAAAATTCCTATAGAAGGTGATAGAGAAACCTTAATGAATTCATATGTCATCATCCTTTATTATTTGGTTAATATAAGGAAACTAAAACTGATGGTTTATATTTTCGTAGAAATCCATACTATTATGTTAAGAGAAATTAAGTCTCAACTGATTATGTTATTAATTATTTTCTATATGTTAATTTTTCAATGTTTGAAATCTTCTAATCCCTCACTAATGTAATTTCTGAAAAATTTGAAAGCTCCTAGGATTACTGATAATATAATAAATTGGTTGAAATTTAATTTTAATTCATAATCAAACAAGTTCGATAAATATGTTAAACCTGAAGCTCCAAAATAAATAGTTGGAGGAAGTTGGGGTATCCCAAAATCATTAGTTCTGATTGTTTCTAAAAATGAATAGAAATAATGGTATGAATATAATTTTAAAATAAACAATAAAAAGAAAGCAACCGATTGAATAGATTCCAAATAGAGAATTGATAATGCTGAATGAAAATAAGGAGACCAACTATTTTCACTTAATCGAGGAGAATCCATAACTAAAAAAATTAATACTCAAAATGTTCTTAGAGAAGAAGAGAAGAAAAATAGGATGAAAATAGAAAATAATGTGTTTTAGATATTGATATGTGGAATAAATATGTTGGAAATTTAGGTGTTGGAATTTCTATCATAAAATAAATTCAAGAATAAACAATCAATCCCTTTATCTAAGAGAAGGGAATAATGAATCAAAGGTGTATTAATAATTGGATCCATCAAAGGATACTCAAAAATAATTCCTTAATGAAAAAAAATATAATGAAATGAGAGAGATTTATGAGTATCTAATTGTAGATGAAGAATGAAATAACAATAAATAAAATATGTTCAATAAAAAAATAAAAAATTAAAAAGAAAATTGGGAGATAATAATGAAGATGAAAATTATAATGATAAGGATGTAGTTCTAGAAGGAAAATATCATTCCAATAGAATAACATTAAGATCTTTAGAAACTACTTATTACAAATTACCTTCCTCAGGAGTATAGACTTCAATGAATGCTTTTAACATGACTTAAATTAAAAGAGTTATTCATATATTAGATAAAGAGAATGAAACGAGTTATAATGAAATTCTAATTCATAATTTTCATTATTATTCTACCGTAATTCAATAGAGAGAACCTACTGATTGTAAGGAATATATTGATTCAAACCATATAATCTCATTAAATGATATCAGTTTGTTTTTCAATCCCTAAGGAGAATTGAAAATGAAATCCCTTATATCCTAAGGAATGAAGAGAAAATTGATTTGCTTATGGATAATCCAAATAAAATATCATGCTCAATCAAGCTTCTAAGAAAAAGTTTAATATGGAATGAGGTGGATTTCAAAGTGATTTAGGAAAGTAAAAAAATAACATAGTTGCATTTAAATAATGTGGTGAGGTGGTCACAGAAATATAAATCAAGTATTATTCATCATGAAGATTAAATTAAGGATAATATAAGTCTTTTAAATACAGAGGAAGTTGAATTCAAAAAATGGGCAAGTGATACAGCTGAAAAATGATATAACTCAGAATCCTAGATGATTCTCAATTATAATAATTCAATGAGGTTGAAATGAAACTAAAGGTTATTAAATTTAAATTCTTAAGGATGATGTTATACCATGATTGGATAATCGATTTTAAAAATAAAAATGTATTGCTGACTGATAGAGTTGATGTTCTGGATCCAAAAATCAAATCCTAGGAAGTAAATATTCATACTTTGGAAGAAAATTTTCAATCATATGAAGAAAAACATTTTCTCTAAGACTACATTTTTGAAAACAATGATATGTTTTTCTATATAAGAAGAAATATGTTCATATTCTAATGGACGATATAATGGAATTCCAGAAAATGAGGATTTTTTAGATCTCTTAAAGAAGAAGAAAAAGAAGCACAAGAAATAATTTTTTTAAACTCTGTTTGTAGTCTTTTTTTAAATAATAATCAATGTCTTACACAATTTCAAATATATTGATATAATGTTTTACATGTTTTTGGAATGTTGGTTCACTTATTAAATATGATGAAATTATTTATTTATTTATTTATTTATTTTTTCTCTGTAACCCTTTTTGATGTATTATAATACATTCCCTATAAATTTTTATATATAATAATTAGGGAGACCGATTTATAAATGGGGATATTATACTTGATAGGTGAGAATATGAGAATAATAATAAAAGGATATTTCCTTTTTTAAGGGGACTGTATTTTTCTAAAAGTAGAATACAATCCTTGGGGATTTATCCTAATGGGGAGTTAATAATATTCATCATTATATTCAAAAGAGTTTTAAAAATAAAATTTAGATAAGTATAAGTGATTACTTCTGAAGAATTTCCCAACATTCGATGGACAATATCATAATCTCATCCTTCTTCCAAAAAATGAATATTTTCTCCCTACGGTGAAACACTAAGGTGAATTATTCTGTTATTAAAATTAAATAGTTTTTATTTAGTTTAAATAATTCTAATAAAGCTATTATACAGAGTTTTTAGTATATGTATAATGAATCAAGGATAAATTCAATGAAAAATTCATCAACAAACATAAATTCATTTTCAAAAAATTCATTAGGAATGATATTAATGATTTCATATAAAATAAGAATATTTTATACTCACAGGGTCCAAATCTCATCAAAATAATTTGCATTATCCTCCTAACAAAAAAAATCTTTTATGGTGATGTATTTTTTGGATTATCCCGAAATGGTCCTGAAGATGTAGTCTTCTACCTTATGATAAGGTTTTCTACTCCTCCATCGTTAATTTCAATATTTTTATATTTAAAATAATTTATTCATTATATGTTGAAAATAAATTTATACCAAGGAATATATCATATTTTAATATATATTTATTAATCCTATTTTCAAATGATGTATGAATATAAATGATAATTTGCACATAATTACATTTTTTTAAATAATATTTGTATCCATATTTGTGATTGAAAAACCCATTTGTACGGTTCTTTGGAATGATTCATTATTCTGATAAGACATATAATATATAGAAAGATTTGATGATATATAATCAAATATCACACTTTTTAATCCTGATTTTATTATCAAAGTACCATGCACAACAACTTTTGGAACATGAATGTTAGCTGTAGTAATCACAAAATGATGGCCTTCCCCCATGACATCCATTACTATAAGTTCACGGGATTCCATGAGATTGGTTAGAATACCCAATATTACAATATAATAATAAATGAATATTGGTAGTTTCTTTTTTTACAATTAATTCATTATTCATAGTTTCGTTCTCTCCATACCCAGAATATACCCCCGTTAATATTACACATTTACCTTGATGTTTCATTTTATAATTAATTAATTGTGTAATTAATATATTTATTTTCTTATTTTTCTTACATTTTTCTATAGGTGTTTATCTGACCATTAAAATTATTTATATCTAGTGAAAATATATAACCATGAATATTAGTTCATTATATAGATGATTGGTGATACTATATAATAAAGTGATGAAAACATTAGTGATGCTGGTTAATTTTGAAGGATAATCAAAATAACTTCCATGAAATAATTAATAATTTTTTTTCATTACTTATATTTTTAGTTTCATGTATTTCTAATCATGGGAATCAATCCCCTTGTCCAAGAAACAAACTTTTCTACCTTACTCTTCATCTTGGTAAAAATACTTTTCACTTTAGATAATTTCTCTATAGATAAATATTTATCGATGATTGCCGCTTTATATGTTCACTTTTTTCAAAAATTTATATTCCATTAACTTACATAGTCTTTTTTATCAATGACATCCATTAATAAACATCTCCACGAAGAAATACTGCTAGAATAAACATTACCCTTTAATTACATAAAATTTCATTGATAATAATTTCAAGGGACTAATTCTATTTATTTTCTATCAATAAATTTGTAATCCTTTAATATATATCGGTATATATCACATTATGCGGTCAAATATAGCTAAATCACATTGTGGATCAAGTAATTATTAAACATGAAATAAAATATTTTTCACATCTTTTGTTATTTTCCCCAA
Organism: Viscum album; assembly: GCA_963277665.1. Lineage (NCBI taxonomy): Eukaryota > Viridiplantae > Streptophyta > Magnoliopsida > Santalales > Viscaceae > Viscum > Viscum album. The sequence continues at coordinate 163,274,978 of OY728157.1, read as the reverse complement.
TGTGTTTAGAATTATTGTGCTCCAACACCAAAAATATTGACAGGATTATAAGGTAGATCAAAACATTGAAAATGAGCATTTACATGGTCTCTCTTTATTCTAAAGGGTTCCACATATAAACAATGAATCAAACATAAAGGGAACATAACGTAGATAATATTTATATATAAAATAAACATACATAAATTTTATTGATTATTCTATGGATTTAGGATAATCATCTTGTTAGTTATGTCCATATAAAATTATATTATAAAGGTTCTATCTAAACATCATTAGATTCTAACTATAATGACTCCATCTATTGTAACCAGTATTTGTTATTTTGATTTGATTTTTACAGGATACATAGGATCACACAATGAATAATTAATCATCTTTGAATACATAGAATACTAAATACATACATTATTTCCTTATTTTATTTGAATAAAAAAGGTAGCAGGAAAAGAATTATTGAGTATTTAATGAGCATTTAAATAATCCTTATCTTTATCATTGAGAGTGGAAAACATAATAAATAGTGAGATCATATACAAAGTTAGGGAAAGTGAATAATAGAAGATTACATCAGTAGATAAGGAATAAATAATGTTAAATTTTAAATAAATAATAAATATTCCATTCCACAAATCAATTAAGGTTCATTATATATGTATCCATTGAAATCATCCACAAAAAAATAATAAGGTTAATAATAACTAAATTGTTAATTAATAAATGAATGATGATGAATGTCATGTGCTTTTGAAAATGGAGTCATGAAAATAAATCATGAACCATAAAACCAATTACATTTTTCAATACATTACATTCAATAGATAGGTATACACTAAATACCTAACTATTTCATTGATCTAGTTTTTACGTGAAACATGTATATGCATTAGGATAATATGGATTTCCAACACCCGCCCATCACTTACATAGGTCATATAAATTTGTCTTGTATCTAATAAACAAAATACATAATTACAATTCAAAATAAATTCATAAATATTCATATTTAGTTAATAATAAAAAATTAATTGTTTCCCCAATCAATGAAATAACAATTGTAGTAATATTTCTTCTACTGATGTCACATATTGAAATGGTATATAGTTATGGTGATTTTTTAGTTGTAGAAATGAAATTGAATTCAACCATGATATTGAAAATAATTAAATGTAGCATAAACATAATATTAATTAATTAACAGATAGTAACATAGAAGACAATAGCATAAATTTCAATTATATGACACATGGTATACTCATAAACAAGAAAAGGATTATAGAATAAAATTAATATAAAATAAAACAATTCTTAAATTAAAGGAATTTCATTAAAAAAATATAGATAATTATATATGGTAGTTGTTAGAAAACAACCATTTCTAAATTAATATTTTAAAATTATTATAAAAATTATATCATAAATCATTTTAAAAAATCTATTAACCTATGTAGAAAATAATGCCTTTTTATTTTAATATAAAAACTAAAAATTACCAAAAAAATGTAACTATATTTTCATTAAAAAATATAGAATCATATAGATAAAGATAAATAGAGAGTGATAGTCATTATTGAATAAAATATCATAATTATTGTATACATTAAAAAGAAAATTCCTCCCATTATTTTTTAAATATGCCAAAAATTCATTTTTTGGAAACATTTTGGATATATTACATTAAAATATTGTAGATATATTAAACAAAAATATAAAAAAATTAACAATTAATAAAATGTAAATAAAAAAATTTCTTTTAAAATTTATGAATGTAGATATTTAAGTGAATGATTCATTACAGAAAAATAAAATATGGTAATTTTTTGTCAATATTATTTTAGTCAACAAGTTAAACAGATGAAAATATTTTGATAGAAAACATTTATATGACATAAATTACTAAAAAAAAAGAATATAGATTTGGTATATAAAATAATAGGTGTATAATAATTCTATCATAAATTTAAACATGAATAATCCCCATTAGTATTGAAATAAAAAAATCTCCAAGAAAACTTAAAACATTTGAATCAAAACAACATAAAATTCAAAATATGAATTTATCCTTAAAATACCAAAATTATTTGGATTTAAAAATATAATTTCTAAATTTTATACTATTTTCACTATATTAATTATAATATTTTAGTAATATAAAATATGATTCAGTAGAGTGGTATTTAGGAAAATTAATTACCTTGTATTTCTCCTTTTGGGTCATGTTATATCATCCTGAATAATCAATTTAAATTTACTAAATACTTTATTATGACACATATTCATCTATAATTATTTTTTACACATTTTACAATAAGTTGAAATCAAATCATTGAAAATTTCTTTCATACGTCTACCACTTATGTTTGACTAGTCAATTAATCCAAAATTACATCAGCATATTGAATTTGCATCATGGTGTTAAGATACGGTTCCATCATCCCATAATTTTAAAATTTTCGTGAATATAAATTACATGAAATAAATATACTATTAAAATCATTTCAGAAATTTTGTAATATAAAAATAAAGCATGACACTTCATGGAGGTGGTAATACACCCACATGGACAAACGATATTACCATTTTCCAATAAAAGGAAATGTAAGTTGGTAAATGATTTCATATATTAAAGAGTCTTAATATTTTAAAAAAAATGTAAAATATATTTATTAATTTGTCTCTTGTTACTATCCATGTGATTTGTTGATTAAAAATGGATTAAAACGAGACATAGGGATTATAGTCTATTTTAACACACACACATAATGTATTTAGATAACATATGACTGAAATGAGTTATAAAATGGTTATAACAGTAACATAACATCATCTTAGTATGGTAGATTTAATAATTTAATTATTTATATATTTTGATTGAATATTTTTAGGATGTTTAAGATGAATAGAATCGGAAAAATCAATCTTTGAACATATTTCTATTCTTTTCACGCACTCCAATTGCTTACAATTTAGTAATTCATGAATTGGAATTTTAAGAATACCAAATTTAACAACTTAAAAAATAGAATTTTGGTAAGGTATTTAGGTAGGAAATGTAATAGCTAGAATTCTCAATAAGTATTGAAAATATAGGTGGAGAGGGTCTCTTTAATAAGTGATGTAGGGGATAAGTTTTAAATATTTAAAATTTTATTGGAAAATAAATTACATAATCTGTTTATATGGATATATATTTTTATATCAATGAATATATATTGTTAAATGTTTTAATCAAAACATCTAATAAGACTAAATATAGATTTTTGTTCCATCATGAAACCATACCCATTTTTGTAATCCTTTTAAATCATTTTCCCTTAACTGAGGGGATAATTTTTTTTAAAATGGTTAATAGTAAATACACCAAAAAATTAAGATATTTTCATTAAATAATATTTATTATGAGAAATAAAAAATAATAAATTTTAAAAGGTTTGAATTCTGTTATAAGGTTGCAGTTAAATTTAATACAGGTTTCGAAAACACAAGGAAAACTTAATTTCTATAAAAACTATCACTGAAACATGAAAATTCATTTATACCAAAACCATCTATATTGATTATTCATATTAATTTAAATTGAATACATTAAACTAAAGGATAGATTTTGGACTTCAAAAAAACCTAATAGATCCTTATGAAAACAAAAGAAAAGTGAACAAAAAAAGTTTTTATCTGAATAAAAACATTACATAGATTTATAAAATTTTAACATATATTTATAATAAATAAATTATTTTAATTAATATATCTTATAAATTAAATTATATATATTTATAATATAAAATGTAATGGCTCGGGTTTTGGGGTCCATTACTTGGTAAAAATATTATGTTGGAGGTGTTCTGGGTGGTCTAGAAGGTCATCCCAGCTTCTCGGTGACTCTTAGTGGTAGCCTTGGCCTACCGGTATCCTCGTCCTACCGGTAAACCTAGCCAACCGGTGACCTTGGGGTACCAGTAGCCCTCGTCTACCGATATCTCTTGGCTACTGGTGGCTCTCGTCTACCGGTAGCTCTCATCTACCGGTCCCTCTCGTCTATCGGTAGCTCTCGTCTACAAGTAGCTCACGCCAACCGGTAGCTCTCTACTACCGGTGGCTCTCGGCTACCTGTAGCTCTCGGCTACCGGTAGTTGTCGACAACCGGTGGCTCTTGGCTACCGGTAGCTCTCACCTACCCCCCACGGGTTTTCAAGTAGCACCTACTTTTTACAAAAATTGGTTTTTAAACCATGTTTTGACCCCTTTAAGCCTGTTTTAAAGCCCATTATTTCCCATTAATGGTGTTTAAATTAAATTATTGGTGAGGTGTGCATCAGTTTTAACAACCCAGAAGGGTAGGGACCTTTTAAGTTACGTGTGGGGTGGCCCAGCCACGTGGTAAACCCACGATCTATCTTCTTACGCGGTTTCAGGTTTTTATTTATATATCTTAACCGTCCCAGGAATGTTGTATCTCAGCCTTTATAACCTAAAGGCTTCTCCCTTCGTTTCTCTTTCTCGGTCACCATGCACTCGGAGTACAATTCCTCCCGATGAGTTGTAAGACCTCGAAGTTTTCATTGATCGTGATCTGTGGAGTTCCTGCTACTCACGCGAGGACTGAACGGTGATCCTTGATCTATCAGGTAGGGATTTTCTCCTTCACCACTCCCTTTGGTGTATTATGCAGTGTGGGTATGCTTTTGACCTTGAGGAAATTGATGAAATCGAACATAATGAAGTTAATGAACCAACCTTTAAATAATGAAAGGGGGTGTTTGATCGATGTTCTGCTATACTCATTTTTATGTTGTTATGTGTTGTGAATTGTACGGGCCTGTGCTCACTGAAAATCATGGTCGTTGGTGGTCTTTACATGCACACTAATGAACCTTGGTACCCATGTATGTTTAAATAACCGCAAAATGGAATTGGTTTATTAGGTATAATCGGTTAAATAAATTGAAAGGACCAAGATCAACCCTTTTCTGTGATAACCCCAGTTAATGTACAATGCAATTGAAACCCTGGAGTGTGTTAAATCATTTAAATCTGAAAATCCCTGCATGGGCATGCCTTGTATTGGTGGTAGCGGTTTGGTCATTTCTTTTGTGGGCCGATTTCTGGGGTGATGCTGATGGGGATGGGATCCCCTGTTTTTATACTTTCGCTGGTTGTGAATTTGAGGCTGTGTGATTACTCTGATTATATGACGAATTTGGGTGGGATCCCCTATTGTTGAGAAACCATTGGCTCCTGGATTTTGGGAACATGGGGCTGTATTTCGGGGTATTCATTTGTTCTAGAACATTGAGGGATCTCACTTATCCCTTTATTGTTATGACATTCCAAGAGAACTGGGTGTGAAAGCTTAAATTGATATTGGTTGTAACGTTTTCCCTTGGTTTGGGCTTATGATGTTAGTTGCCCGGTAGTGCAGAACTTTATTTAAATGAGATTACTTGAACATGGAAGCATGAATAGATTAAATGGGAATTGGTTATGGGGGTGAGTTGTGACTCAGCTCTCAGCAGTGTGCTTCCTACGAATAGGGATGAGTGTTCTTGTGCTTGGGTTGGCATTGGAAACCCTAGGTTGGGTTGAGTGTTTTTTACTTATACATATATTTTTAGTTGATATGTTTCTTGTTCGCACCCCACCCAATTTGAGATGTTAGTGCCGAACACCACCATTTCATGGGGGAGGGTGTTTTCCCAACACTTCTATAAGTGGATGGTTATTAGCTCCTTTCTACTCCCTTTCTCAGATATACCATGTATCTACGGGATGTCTGTGATGTCCTGAAGTCCATTATTAGCCCAAGAATATTCAGGCGGGGTAGTTGTGGTGGTTGGCCTAGGTTTTTGCGGGCCTGTTGTGTTGAGTCAATAAGGTTTTCATTATGACTTTTCCATTCCTTCTTGTTTTGAAAATTAAAAACACCTTATCTTTAAGGAAAATTGCGTTTATAAGGAAAATTGCTTTTATAAGGAAAATCGCTTTTATAAGGAAAATTATCCATATCATATTTTTATTATCTATATACATATATTTCTTAAGTATAAGAATCGAATTCATTTCTATATTCTTGGAATTGTTTAAAACTTTTATATGAAGCATTCTGTTTTAGGCTCCGAATTCTGGATGAGAACTGTAATGAAGTTCCACTCTGAATTCTGGATACGAACTCTCATGAAGTTCGACACCGAAATCTAATAATGAATCCTGATTACGAATTCCCATTATGAATTCTGATGACAAATTCTCATGCTGAATTCTCATTCCGAATTCACCTATTAAACAAAATCTCGTCATATTTTCTTTATACACTCTGAATTTATTTAGGCTCTGAATATTATTTTTGGTTAGACTCCAAACTTTCATTTTTCTTACACTTTTATAATTTTTCTACTCTTTGAAATTTCGTTTACACTCTGAATCTTCACTCCAAACTTTTTAACTAATCTTGAAACGATGTCGTACATTCTGTTACACTTGTTTCATTTTAAAATGATGTCGTCCATTGCGTTATAAACTAACTGTTGGTTAAGTTACACGTGTACAGGTCCCTCCAAATTTTAAGGAAGATATAAACGTTGGAAAGGAGGCCGACCGAGCCTATAAATACGATCTCATTTGAAAGAGATCAAAAGATAAGGAATTTGATTGATCTAGAGACCACACGCTGCTAAGGTGATTTCTAGAGAGAGAAAGCTTTTCATGCTTTGTGCGTACTAAACCGCTCATTCAGTTTTTGCTTCGTGCGACTCCGAATATTGGTGATTACATTTGAGGAATTTCGGGGATAGGTAGACAGAGTTGCCGACTACCTTGAAGTTCGAGGGCTTACTTTCTGAGGAAGACAGAGGTTCCAACTACCTTGAAGTTGAGGGCTTGCGGGGATAGCAAGACAGATATTCCAATCATCATATCGAGGGCTTACCTTGGTGTGGGTAAGAGAGACGTCCATGAAAGTATAAATCAAGGGATCTTTATCCAAGGTTGTTGGATACCCTACTCTTTGGGTTAGAAGACTTATATCATATTACTTGTAGTTTTACTACTTGTTTTTTCCACTGCATATTGTATTGTAAGGAAAGTATAACGTTATTATACTTCCTTACATGTACTCCGTTTCATTTAGATTATATATACTTTAAGGTAGAATCTCATATTTTAATCTTTAGTTAACTTTCAATTTCCGGATCCATATTTCTGGAACCTACTTTCAGAATCTCATTCCAGTTTTAAGCAAGTACATAGAACATGAAGTTTATAACTTAATTCCTTATTCCAATTTTTCAATTGGTGTTAGAAGTGTTGTGAATTTTCATAGTTTAACTTTGTTAAACTTTGAACATTCCTTATCTAAGGAAATCATAGTTATTCGTAATCAACTTTAAAGGTTCCAAAATAATTTTTTAAAGTGTACAATTCACCCCCCCCCCTCTTGTATATTGAGCATCTACATCATTATTTTGATCCTACAATTGGTATCAAAGGAGGTATCTGAAATACTCGTACTCACGTATAAGTTTTTCTTGATCTTTATCATTCCGAAATTTTTCATTCCGATCTTCGTCATTCCGAACATTGTCATTCCGAACATTGTGGTTACAAACTTTTTCTACTAACTGGTTTGGTTTCCCAAGTTGTTTTAGAATGGAAGGAATCAATTTTGGATCTATTGAAAATCTAAATCCTACAGGACCACCAATCATTGATGGTAATGACTATGAGTACTAGAGAGATCGAATGAATACTTTTGTTATCAACACTGGAGTGGAAATTTTATTTATGCTTACTGGTGATTATAAAATACCTGATAAGAAAGTTAGAACTTTCACTAACAAGGAAAAGGAGTATCAACTCAATTATACGATAAGCAATACTTTACTATGTTCAATGACTAGAAATATATATAGCCAAATTTCTTCTTGTGAAGCAGCTATTTGTATCTGGAAGAATTTAGAGGTTACACACTTTGGATCTTCTAAAGTAATTGAGACTACAAGAGCTATGATTAGAGCTGAATACCATGGCTTCAATTTTCCATATAGTGAACCAATTTGTAAAGTTCAACAGAGATTTATGACTATAGTCAACAGTTTACAGTCTATGGGAGAGAAAGGGTTATATGATGATGAACATGTGGATAAGATAATTGATATTATGCCCAATGAGTGGGAATCCAAAAGAAAAACTTATTATGAGAATAGGAAGGTCACTCAAATTTCTCTTGGTGAGCTATTTGGAACTCTTCTTCAACATGAAACAAGAATGGAGAGAGATGCTGAAAATATCAAGGAGAAAAATGGAAATGGTACAGTTTCTTTCAAAACAACATCAAATCAGATGAAAGCTAATACTTCTGAGAGGGTAACCAGATCCATGTCTAAGAATGTTATTTTTCAATCAGATTCTAGTGAAAGTGAAGTATCAGAAAATGAGTTATCAAATCTTGCTCGAAGGATGAACAAGATAGGTGGCCAAAGAAGATTCCAATCCAAGTATAAGAAAAATGAAAGGAAAGATTGGAAAGATAGAGAAGTCACGTGTTATGAATGCAAGAGAGCAGGACATATTAGACCAGATTTCCCTTTGCATAAAAATAAAGTAATTAAAGAAAGGCATTCTGAAAGGAGCAGAAAGAAGTACTACAAAACCAATGCTAAGAAATTCTTGAAAGAAAATGACAACTGGAGTGCCAGTGGTGGTGACTCTTCAGATGAATCTTCTTATTATGAATCTTTAGGACAGAAGAATATTGGTCTTGTAGCCAGACTACCTATTAACAATCATTGTTTTATGGATAAGGTACGAAATGCTGAATCATTGACCAATGTTTCTTCAAATTCTAATAATAGAGAATATTATAACTCTTCTAATGAAGAATCCTCTTCTGATGAAGAAAATACATTACCTACTTATGAAGAAGTTTCTAGGTTTGCTGAACTTCTTGAAATTGAGAATTCGAAACTCAATAAAAAACATGCTAAGGGAAACTCTAGGAATAATATTCATAGGAAAGATATATCAGATCTTTCTAAATATCTTGATAGAAAAAATGTTGATTTTGAAAGTATTTCAATAAATCTTGAGGATATATGTTCTGAGAAGAAAAAACTTTCTAAAGAATTAGAAAAAGTAATTTCTAAGGAAAGTATCTTCGAGCCTAGATCTAGTTTTAAAACTAATGATTTTGAGGATAAAAACTTGGTTATAAAACTCAAGTCCGAAATTTTTTCCTTAATGAAGTGTTTATCAAGCTTTACCCATGGTAAGGAAAATTTTGATAAAATGTATCCCCAAATACGACCTTTAAGAAATAAATCTGGATTTGGTTATACCCATGCAAAACCAATTTTTAGTAACAATTATATTGTTCCTCAATGTGCCCCATTTTGAACCAAGTGTCAATGTGGTGGTCACTTGGCAAAGAATTGTTCCTTAAACAAAACTCAATCTCTAGGATTTCACAAAGCTTATTCCTCTAAGAATTTGTGGGTACATAAAATTTTGTTATCTAGAAATCTCGGATCCAAACAAGTTTGGATTCCGAAAGTCTAATTCTTTTCTTGATTTCAGGAAAATAAAGAGACTACCAACAACAACACGTGGTACATGGATAGTGGATGTTCCCGGCACATGACTGGTAACAAAAGCTATTTTTAAAATATTATCAAAATGAAAAGAGATATTATTTTTCAGTTTATCGGATCGGAAGATCAGATTGCTGATATTTTCACAAAATCTTTGTCTTCTGATAGATTTGAATACATTAAACAGAAGTTTGGAATGATAACCGTAAGGTAATCATTCTTAATTATCTTTCTATTGAAAAAGTCTCCTTAGAATAATAAACTCCTTTTCATAGGGGGAGTACATTTGTTTTTTAGTGTTACTAAATTTTACTTTTAATAATTTGTTTTTCAAAAGTTTTTTTTCTCTATTTTTGGAGTTATAATTTCCGGAATTGAAGCTTTCGGAATGGAAATTTTTTGAAACTATAATTTCTGGAATGGTAATTTCTGGAATCGAATTTTTTCATGATTGAAATTATTGGATAAAGAACTTCCGGAATGGTGATTTTCAGACTAGGGTGTTCGTAATGAGACTTTCGTACTGAGACTTTCATAGTAAGATTTCTGTATTGAGACATTCGTAATGACATTCTCATACTGAAATTATAATAATGTTTTTTTATTATTCTTTTCGTACTGTGTTTTCTGCACTGAGTTTTTCATAGTGTGTTTTGCGATCTATGTTTTTTTCCGTAGTAAATAAGGATGTTACCCATTAAGAATAATCCTCCCAATCCAACCTGAAAGGTATGATTTTCTTACACATGTTTTTGTAATCATACTTTACTAACTAGTATTTTCTTATATATTTTTTTTTCAGATTATAGTTTTCTTAAATATTTTTTTTAATAAAAACCTCAAATGATCGGATTCGAGTTTTCTTTAGAATTGGTTTTCAACCATCGGATCTTATCTTAGTTTTTACAGCCGTTTGATCAACCGAGGAAGATGAACCATTATATCGTTTCCTATTTAAAGGGGACCCCAAATGGTCGTCCCACATCAGTTTTTCAAACTCCAGCGTCCCGAAGCTCTGCCTCTCCATTTTTAAACCGTTCTGATCTTCAGCAATCTCCATTCCGAACTTCTCATAAGTCTTCATATCCGAATGTCTGTGGATGTATCTTCTCAAGACATGTCAACCTCTAAGACGATTTCTCAGTGGATAGTATATAGATAAAGGTTGGTTCGTCATGATTTCTTTAACAATTATGATTATCTTATATCCGAGAACATAAAGATTAACAGATGAGAAGATGTTGTTGTGTCTATGCTTAGGAATCAATATGAAGTATAATCGGAGTTTCTTTTAGAGTTCTATGAGACAGTTTCCTTCTTTACGAAAGATGGTAGGGAGAAATTGTCTTTTAAGTCTTATGGCAAGACTTATAAACTTTATTATGCCAAGGCAGCCAACGTGGTAGGGCTGACCTATGAAGGATAAGCCGAGTTCATCACTCATATTTTTCCGGATTCAAAGGGAAGCTTTAACAAGGAAAATTCTTTGAAGACTCTCGGACTGTCTGATGACAAGGCTCTGAAGATTTCTAGTCTGTCTACAAAATTTTGGATTCTAGAATTATCAGTATAAGGTTTTATCATACCGAGAAAGGGTGACAATGACAGTTTGAAGAAGAGAAAGATCTTTATTATAGATTTTCTGATAAATCTAAGGAAGTTTAATCTGATGAGACACATTCTTATTACCATTGAGAATGTTAATTAAGAGAATCTGAGAGCTCAGATCATAATGTATCCAGCATTAATCTCAAAGTTAATTGTTTGGCACCTTGAGTATTTAAAAGAGGCTTGAAAGTCTAAGCCAAAAGTTTGAAAAATTATGTTGGTGAGTGATGATACCCTTAAAAGGATGAACGTTTCATTCGACAAGAAGACTGGTGAGTTCTTTGATTTTCCAGTTCAAGAAGAAGCAGTTCTGAAAGTTGCTGAACTTGAATCTTCTAAGGCAGTGAAGAAGCGAAAGTTGAAAGAAGTTGAAGTTGAAGCAGAAAATCGTAAATCTAAGAAAGTTCATTCCGTACCTCCAAAACAGAAAAATAAGAAAGCTTACCCTGATGAGGTAGTTTCCATGTGGAGTGACGTCAAATAGAAGAGGGTGCAAGGGGAGCGTCAGTTTGGCATGGACCCTGCGGTGGCTAAGGCCTTGAAGGAAAAGACAGCGGTTGAACTAGAAATAAAAGTGAAACAAAAGAAGCTTAAGAAGAAGATGTCTGAAGCTGAGGTGGTTTAGACTTTATTGAAGTTTAATGAGATGGCCTCCGAAAACATTCTAGTCTCGAGATCTTTCACTTTGGAATATCTAACTAAGACTCCAGGAAGAAACTATGTTACTCCGGAGAAGGTAAAATTTAAGCATGTTAAGAAAGTTGAGCAGTATGAGAAAGTGGAAGAGGAAGAAGCAGTTTCTGACGGTAGTGGTGAGACCGGAGATCTATTGAAGAAATTAGAAGATTATAAGGAGACACCTTTGGATCATTTGTCACTCTGAACTTCAGAAGCTCAGTCCTCTAAGATAGTCACTCCAAAGAAGGATGAGGAGAAAGGAGAACAAGAAGTAGCTTATCATGCAGAGGAAGAACATATTCTACATGATATTGTTCAAATGGAGTACGTAGAGTGTGCTTCTCAAAAAGATATTGATGATGAAGACAATGTTGTTCAATTGTCTGACAGTGAACAGATAACCCCGGAACAGGAATCCATTCCAAAAGAGGACAAGGGATAGCAACTTGTTGTAGATACCCCGAGCTCAGTGGCTATAATGAGAAGGGAAGTAGGTTATTATTCGAAGAAGAAGGATGAGCAATTTGAAGAAGAAAATTCTCCAAGAAAAGTCTCGGATTCAGAGTCATCTTCATTGGGACATGACTTTGTTGTTCAGTCTTTAAAAAAGTTGGTAGGTTCTATTCCGACCTTCTCAAGTATTGATTCAAGATGCCAGATGCTCCAATATAGATTGAATCAGAAAACAGACTTTGTATCCCTGGTTATGGATAAATGTGTAGAGATGGAGACTCAGTTCAAATCTTTTATTGTCGGCTATGAATCCCAAAAAGGTCTTGTAATAAAATGACTAGTTTGTCGAAGAAAACTGTAGATGAGATGAGGCTCTTGGATGAATTCCAAGATAATGTTAAATTTGCATTTCAGACAGAAGACAGGAAGCTAAATGATCTTACTTCTTCCATTGTATAAAAGTTGATAGCTGAGAAAAATTTCCGGATTCAAGAAGACAAAGATCTGAATGGGAAGCTGAATTCTGTTTCTCAAAGCTAGAGGAATTAAAGGGATCTTCAGATTGAGATTGAAGAGAAGTTTTTAAAGAAAGAACAAGTTTTGAAAGCTCAGGAAGAAAATCTTGAAGCCTAGGAAGAATAGCTTGAAGCTAAAAGTGCAAGAATAGTTTTGTTAGAGAAGAAAGCCGAAGAAGACCATAAAGACTTGAAGAAAATAATGACTATCCATAAGGGTCTTATGTCGAAGGAAAATGATAAAAAATAGACAAATCCGACATTTTTGTTGTATCCTAGCTTCTTTGTTTTTGATCTTTCAAACATAATGAAAATCTTGCTTACTCGTCTCTTTTGTTGTTGTTACTAATTTTTCAGGTACATTTTTATATTTTCCATTCCCTCGAATCCTTTTTGAAAATAACAAAGGGGGAGAAGGAAAAAAGAACCCTAACAAAGGGGGAAAAGTAAAAAGAACCTTAACAAAGGGTGAGAAAGAAAAAGTACTCGAATAGAGTTTATCTAAGGGGGAGTTTTTCATTAAATAAGACATTCTTATTCATAATGGAATACCATTCCGGAAATCAAGAATACGATCCTTAGAGTTTCAAAGCCTAAGGGGGAGTTAGTCATTTTCATCAACATCCATAAGCAAAGGGAGATAACCCTTAATGTTTTTTCTCCTTAGTCTTTATTTTTCGTAAGGATGTTTATGCTTTCCAAAAAGGGGGAGATTGTTGAGTCAATAAGGTTTTACTTATGACTTTTCCATTCCTTCTTGTTTTTCAAATCATAAACACCTTATCTTTAAGGAAAATTTCTTTTTTAAGGAAAATTGATTTTATAAATAAAATCGCTTTTATAAGGAAATTATCCTTATCATATTTTTCTACTCTTTGACATTTTGTTTACACTACGAATCATCACTCCAAACTTTTTAACTAATATTGAAATGATGTATTACTTTCTGTTACACTTGTTTTGTTATAAAACGGTGTCGTCTATTCCATTATAAATTAACCGTTGGTTAAGTGACACGTGTACAGGTCCCTCCAATTTTTAAGGAAGATATGACCATTGGAAAGGAGGCCGACCGAGCCTATAAATAGGTGCTCATTTAAAAGAGCTTAAAAGATAAGGAAGTTGATCGATCTAGAGACCACACGCTGCTAAGGTGATTTCTAGAGAGAGAAATCTTTTCGTGCTTTGTGTGTACTGAACCACTCGTTTAGTTTTTGCTTTGTGCGACTCCGAATGTTGGTGATTACATTCGAGGACTTCCGGGGATACGAAGACAGAGGTGTTGACTACCTTGAAGTTCGAGGGCTTCCTTGCTAAGGAAGACAGAGGTTCCAACTACCTTTATGTTGAGGGCTTACGGGGATAGCAAGACAGACATTCTGATCTTCGTATCAAGGGATTACCCTGGTGTGGGTAAGACAGACTTTCATAAATGTATAAATCAAGGGATCATTATCCAAGGTTGTTGGATACCCTACTCTTTGGGTTAAAATACTTATATCTTGTTACTTGTAGTTTTACTACTTGTTTGTTTATGCTATATATTGTATTATAAGGAAATTATAACATTCTTATACTTCCTTACTTGTAGTCTGTTTCATTTAGATTCTATATGCTTTAAGGTAGAATATCATATTGTAATCTTTAGTTAACTTTTAATTTCCGGATCCATATTTCCGGAACATACTTTTGGAATCTCTTTCCAGTTTTAAGAAAGTACATCGAACATGAAGTTTATAACTTCATTACTTATTCCAATTTTTCAATTGGTGTTAGATGTGTTGTGAATTTTCTTAGTTTAACATTGTTAAACTTAGAACTTTCCTTATCTAAAGAATACATAGTTATTTCTAATCAACTTTAAAGGTTTCAAAAGAATTTTTTAAAGTGTACAATTCACCCCCTCTAGTATATTGAGAATCTAAATCATTATTTCAATCTTACAGGTTGTTTCCCAAGTGTCTTTGGGATGAGGCCCCGGTGTCTTCGAGCGTGGCAGTTGTTGTTGTTTCCCAGGAGTGTGTGGTCGGGGTTTGGTAGTGGGACTGCGGTTAGGTTGTGGACCAGGTTATTGTGGACGGGGTTTGGTAGTGGGACTGCGGTGAGGTTGTGGCCAGGTGTGTGCGGGCGGGGTTTGGCAGTGGGACTGCGGTAAGAATGGAGGGATTGGTTTGATGCGTAGGATATCTTTAATAACTAGTGGGAAAGTGGTGTGTGGTACCCAAACATCGATGTGCTATTAATATACTTTACTTGACTTGCATTATTTGGGAAGTGTGCCTTGGTGATGCTTAGGTGGATAGTTTACCTTGTTCGGTGTTTGGTTATCTATTTTTCCACAGGTCATTAGAATGTCTCCTCACTTGTGCACGAGAGTCTTTGGTTTTCCCTACTTAGTGTACTTGTATGCTCACTCTACGTATATAAATCTGTTTTCAAGTTTCCAGGAGGACCTCAGGGATCGTGCAGGTCCGTACTAGCTCGGACCTTGGGGCAATTATTGTTGTCGTTTTCCTTTCGTGGTACATTACCTTTAAGAGTTTTGTGGCTTTCATCCCTTACTTTTGAACATTCATATCATAATGGTTTACTTTTGTCTTTATCTTTACATTCAGCCATAATTGCACTTTCAGTTTTGGTGTTGTGGTATTTTCTATCTTATCTCCTGATACTATTAAAATAAAAATGGAAATTCCTTCCATTTAGTGTTGGATTATATACCCAAGGTTCTGTTCACCACTTCAGGACCTATTGAAGGTGGGTTTTGGAGGGCATTATCTCTCCTTCAACTAAAAGAAGGAAGGGCCTGGCAATCTGCTGACCCTTCCCTCCTTTTGATGAAGGCGGGTCGTGATATAATGGAATCAGAGGCAAGTTGAGAGATAGGATGGAGTCTGGAGTTAGGCATAGTGAGGATTTCATGGGATGGTAGGGAAACAGTGTTGGGTGACCTTTGTGAGTGAATTAGGCCAGGGAAGACTAGCTAGGACACAGGATTTTAGGGCCCCCCGTGATCCGATGCAAGGACTCTGGACCTACCGAACGAACTAGTGAGGCCACGCTGATTGCAGGGTAGAGACCCTAGTAACGGTGCATGCATCATAATGACTTGTGTTCTCGTGTTTCATGGGTGTCTTGGGGATTCAAAATAAAAAAACAAGTCAAATAAAATGTAAGAGAAATATTCTGTAATACTTGGGCTTAAGCATTCCTTGTTTACCTTGCAGCAATGGCACCTGGGAGATAACCACAAGTGGTGCGGGCGATCGAGGCCCAAGAGGTTGATGTGGCCGATCGAAATAGGGCTGATCGAGAGGAGTAGGATGATCAGGGGTAGAATATGCTTCGTTCTTTCGAGCGGTAGACCCTCGAGAAGTATGAGGGCAGTACCTCGGACA
Source organism: Viscum album (assembly GCA_963277665.1). NCBI lineage: Eukaryota > Viridiplantae > Streptophyta > Magnoliopsida > Santalales > Viscaceae > Viscum > Viscum album. The sequence goes on along the minus strand of OY728157.1, from coordinate 163,258,745 downwards.
TGAAGATGGAAAGTTGGCTAGAGGAGATGGTGATATATTTCGGATTGATTCGGGATCTGAAGAAGTATTGGGTTCCTCTGGCCATGAGCTAGATGTGGGGAGCAGCATTTCAGTGGCGGACACTCCACCTGGGAGAGAGGAGAGAGGATGAGGTGGCATGGGATGATTTCAAGAAATATTTCTGGGTGGAATTCCTCCCTTCTACGATGAATGATGAGAAGAGGCAAGAGGAACTCTCCCTTCAGCAGGGGAGTATGTCAGTACGAGAGCTGGGGATCATGCTCAAGGATCTCCTCCAACATTCTCTGGACCATTTTCCGGATGAGGAGTCTTGGGCCAGATTTTTAGAGGAGGCGCTCCGACCTTCCCTCCAGTACATTGTTACCCCATTCACCTTGCCGACATACTTAGAGGTGAAGAAGAAGACTGGAGTGGTGGAGAGGATGCACAAGCTGGGAGGTGTGTCACGTGAGGGGATCCATCTAGGATCATCGAAGGGAAAGGCCATCAGAAGTAGGCCTCCTGCATTGGGACCCTCTATGTTTTGACCAATAGGGAGTAGGCCTCAGTAGTTCCAGTTCTGAACCCCTGGCCCTCACCCATTCCCTTATGGCCCAGGGCCGAGATGCTTCATCTGCGGGAGCCACGGGCACCTTCGGAATTAGTTCCCAGATAGAGTGCAGTATGGTAGTGGCGGGCAGGTTCAGTGGCCACCTCAGCACCAGTAGTATCCAGCGATGCCTTACCAGCAGCAGCAGTAGGGTCAGCGAGATCCCGCTCCTCCAAGGGAAGATGTTGCAGGGGGAAGCTGACCTCAGGGTGCTCCTCATGGACCTCGACTAGGGCATGGCCGGGGAGGTGGCCGATAGCGGAGAGGTAGAGGAGCCGGGCGTGGGCAGTTCCACGCTGCGGAAGCAGCAGTTCTAGAAAAACTAGAGGTCATTCGAGGTACGATCAGTTTGTTCAGTACCACTGCTTACGTCTTGTTCGATATAGAAGATTCTCACTCATTGGTTACACCTAGTCTGGCCCATGCCTTTGGTCTAGATTCCAAGAGACTTCAAGTTCCATTGGTGCTGATCACACCAGTCAGAGGTCAGACCGACTTATCTTATGATTGTCGAAGATGCAGACTGACGATAGGGCCACATCAGTCAGTCAGGGACCTCCTGCTATTACGGATACAGCCATACGATTTCATCCTAGGCATTGATTGGTTGTTCTCTATATGTGCCATCATCGACTACTTCCAAGGAATGGTCGTGTTTTCAGACATGGGTGGCCTACATGTTACTTTCACCGGCAAACAGGGTGGCTAGAAGGGCAGCAGGTGAGAGGAACCCCTCCTCCCTTTATTAGTTGAGATATCAGTTTAGTCAACATATATAGAGATAGTGCAGGTACCAGGTATCATTTGTGAGTTTATGGACTTCTTCCCAGAGGAGGGGATGACTCTACCCCCTCGACGTCATGTCATGTTTGGGATAGACTTGCAGTCGGGTGCTCGTCCGATTTTGATGGCTCCGTACTGAATGTCACCTTCAGAGCTACGGGAGTTGTGGATTCAGATTGATGATCCGATGAAGAAGGGTTTTGTCCGACCGAGTGCGTCACCATTGGGTGCTCCTTTGTTGTTTTTGAAGAAGGATGATGGTGGTCTAAGGCTATGCATAGACAACAAGAGGCTGAATCAGGTAATATTCAAGAATCTATGCCCTCTTACAAGGATTGACGATCTCTTTGACCAGTTGAAAGGGGGAGGATTGTTCTCAAAGATCGACCTACGGTCTGGATATCACCCGTTTTGGGTGAAAGAGGGCAACATCCCGAATATGGCCTTCAAGTGCAGATATGGGCACTTCAAATTTGTGGTCATGTCGTTTGGCGTTACAAACTCTCCATCTATGTTCATGGGGCTTATGAACTCTATCTTCTAAGTGTATCTAGATCGGTTCATGGTCTTTTTCATTGAAGACATCCTAATCTACACAAGATCAGAGGAGGATCTTGCATAGCACTTGAGGACGGTTTTGGAGGTCCTCCGACAACACCAGCTCTATGGGAAGTTGTCTAAGTGCATGTTTTGGACACGACAAGTGCACTTTCTTGGGAACATATTGTCCTAGTAGGGAGTGGCGGTAGACCCATCGAAGGTTGTGTTGGTTGTTTCTTTTCCAACACCGAAGAACGTGGCAGAGGTCTGTAGTTTCCTCAGGCTGGTAGGTTACTATCGGTTGTTCGTACCCAAATTCACCCGAGTTTCAGCACCTTTGACATCCTTGACCAAAAAGGACCAGGATTTCATGTGGAGTGAGAAGTGCAATGCAGCCTTCAGCAATCTAAAGGAGAAGTTGGTTAGTGCCCCAGTGTTGAGGTTTCTAGAAGAAGCGGCGGCTTATGAGGTATTCTGTGATGCTTCAGGGCAGGGCCTCGGGTGTGTGTTGATGCAACGACAAGGGGTGATCTCTTATGGGTCTAGGCTATTACGTCCCCATGAGAATAATTATGCCACCCATTATCTAGAGCTTGCGACAGTCGTTTTTTCACTAAAGATGTGGCGACATAACATCATCGGAGAGGGCATTGTGATCTTCACGGACCACAAAAGCTTGAAGTATATCTTCTCTAAGCGTGACCTGAACATAATTCAGTTAAGGTGGATAGAGTTCCTCCAGGATTACGAATTCGAGCTTTCTTACACCTTAGGAAATGGAAAATTGGTGGTTGAGGCCCTAAGCAGGAAATCACATAAGGAAGTAGTTCGGGAATATGCAGACACTTGGAGAGCGATGAAAGATTTAGCGGCCTTGCATTTGGATGCAAGGGTGGAAGGTGGAAGAGTTTATCTGTTTCAGATGACTGTAGTTCCCTACTTAGTGGTGCAGGTGGAAGAGTCTTAGTGGGGGGACTCAGAGGTGGAAGTTATGAAGGATCATGTTTATCAGGGAAATTCTCCTGAGGGATGCATGGAATATGGTTAGTGTCATATGCTTTTCTAAGGAAGGATTTTCGTTCCGGAGATGAAGCCTAAAGGTGTTCTCCATGAGTTCCATGGTTCAACATTAGCAGTACATCGTGGGCTCCCAAAGATGTACCAGGGCCTGAAGAGACAGTCTTGGTGGCCCAAGGTAAAGTGGGCGATGGCGGATTTTGTGGCAAAGTGCCTCGTGTGCCAGTAAGTAAAGGCTGAACATCATTTTCCTAGAGGGTCGTTAAATCCGTTAGATGTTCCCGAGTGGAAGTGGGATGAAATCTCGATGGACTTCATCATAGGACTACCCAGGACTCAGGGAGTCTATGATTCCATCTGGGTAGTGGTGGATCGGTTGAGAAAATCAGCACACTTCTTGGAGATTAAGGAGTCAAGCCCAGTGAGCACCTTAGCCTAGAGGTACGTTAATGAGGTGGTGCGGTTGCATGGGATTCTGAGATCTATTGTCTCCGATCGAGACATGCAGTTTACCTCACGAGTTTGGAGAGGATTACATCATGCCTTTGAAACCCAGATATGCCTTAGCACTTCCTTCCACCCTCAGACAGATGGATAAATAGTTTGAATGATCCAGACATTGGAAGACATGTTGTGGGCATTATTCTAGATTTTGGGGGATCATGGGTATGACACATTCCTCTAGAGTATTTTTCTTCTAACAATAGCTTCCACTCCACCATTGGTATTACAACATTTGAGTCCTTGTATGGAAGGTCGTGTTGTTTACCCGTTTACTAGAAAAAGATTGGGGAAGTAGCTGGTCTTGGGCCAGAAGTGGTGCACGGCACCACTGAGAAGGTTCAACTCGTGCGTGAAATGATGAAGGTATCCTAGGACTGGTAGAAGTCTTATGCCGATCGTAGGAGGAGGCCCTTGGAGTTCGAGGTTTGGAATCATGTGTTCTTGAAGGTTTCACCTTGACGTGGGCAGTGAAGGATTGGGAAGAGAATTAAGATCTCCCCTAGGTTCATCGGACCATTCGAGGTGTTGGGACGAGTTGGTGAGGTGGCGTATCAGCTGGTGTTTCCACCTCAGTTGCAGAATGTTCACAACGTTTTTCACGTTTCCCTGCTTCGTCGATATCTACAAGACGACACCTAAGTCATCGATTGGGTAGAGTTAGATGTTGAAGACGAGGCGAACTTCATAGAACGACCAATCAAGATCGAGGATCGTAAGAAGAAAGTGCTTTGTTGAAGAACCATCCCCTTGGTTCATGTGTTGTGGAGGCATGGTGGCCTAGAAGAGAGAACTTGATAATGGGGGGCCGAGTTACGCGTTCAGTACCCAGAGAATTTTTAACTTCCTTTTTGTTTTTGTTCTGATGCTGAAGAGATTCTAACTTGTGCTTTAATATATGAAATTCTTGTTTTTCGTAGCTATTAGATGATCTATTCCCTATTCTCTGTGTGTGTGTGTGTATGAATGTGTTATGATTGGAAAAATTGATTGCTAATGAGGACCCATTAGTGTGGATGTGATTAAACCCATCTGGGCGAGTCAGTGCTGACCAAAGCGGATAATATCCTAACATGTAAGATGGGACTCCCTAACTCATCTGTTGGACAGTGTGATCCTTGTGCTTATTGTGAATGTTTGTAGTTGATAACTCTTGGGGATTATTCCTGGATGTAGGTCGAGGGGTTTGTTCAAACTTTCAAATAACTCAGGGGTTTTCCCCTGAGAAGTACCTTTAGAGGGTGGTTGTTTTGGACCCCACTTTTCTCCTTTCTGGGTTGTTCGTATATTCTCTAGGATGAGAATTGTTTGAGAAGTATCTGATGTAATGGCCCAGGTTTTTAGGGCCCATTACTTGGTAAAAATATGATGTTGGAGGTGTTCTGGGTGGTCTGGAAGGCCATCCCAGCTTCTCGGTGACTCCTAGTGGTAGCCTTGGCCTACCAGTAGCCTCGGCCTACTGGTAGACCTAGCCTACTGCTGACCTTGGGGTATCTATAGCACTCGGTGACCGGTATCTATTAGATACCGGTGGCTCTCAGCCACCGGTAGCTTATGCCAATCGGTAGCTCTCCGCTACCGGTGGCTCTCGGCGACCGGTAGCTGTCGCCAACTTGTAGCTCTCTACTACTGGTGGTTCTCAGCTACCAGTATCTCTCGGATACTAGTAGCTATCGAAAACCGGTGTCTCTCGGCTACCAGTAGCTCTCAGATACTAGTAGCTATCGACAACCGGTAGCTCTCGGCTACCGGTAGCTCTTGCCTACCCCCACGGGTTTTCTAGCAGCGCCTCATTTTTACGCAAATTAATTTTTAAACCATGTTTTTACCCCTTTAAACCTGTTTTAAAGCCCATTAATGCCCATTAATGGCATTTAAATTAAACTATTGGTGAGGTGTGTGTCAATTTTAACTGCATCGATTGGCGGGGACCTTTTATGGTACGTGTGGGGTGGCCAAGCCGCGTGGTCAACCCAAGATCCCGCTTCTTACGCGGTTTTCAGTTTTTATTTCCACATATTAACCATCCCGGGAATGCTGTATCTAAGCCTTTATAACCTAAAGGCTTATCCCTATGTTTATTTTTCTTGATCACCCTGCGCTCAGAGTACCCTTCCTCCCAAAAAGTTGTAACCCCTCGATGTTTTCCTTGATCGCGTTTCTTGGAGTTCCTGCTACTCACATGAGGACATAACGGCGATACTTGATCCTTCAGGTAGGGATTTTTTCCTTCGCCTCTCCCTTCTGTGTATCATGCGGGGTGGGTATGCTTTTCTCCTTTGGAAATTGATGAAACCGAACTTAACAAAGATAATGAACCGACCATTAAAGAATGAACGAGGGGTGTGATCGATGTTCTGCTATAATCTTTTTTTGTTATTATGTGTTGTGAATTTTATGGGCCTGTTTTCACTGAAAATCATGGTTGTTGGTGGTATTTCCCTGCACACTAATGAACCTCAGAACCCCTGTATGTTTAAATAACCATAACATGGAATTGGTTAATTACATATACTCGGTTGAATAAATTAAATGCACCAGGATCAACCCTTTTCCGTGATAACCCTGGTTAAAGTATAGTGGAATTTAAACTATGGAGTGTGTTAAATCTTATAAATCTAAAAATACCTGCATGGGACTACTTTGTGTTGGAGGTAGTGGTTTTCTCAGTTCATTCACATTCAGATTGATGGGGCGATGCGAATGGGGATGTGATCCCCTTTTGTTATACTCTCGCTGGTTGTGAATTTGAGGCCGTGTGATTACTCTTCTTATATCAAAAATTGGGGTGGGATCCTCTGTTTTTGAGAAACCATTAGGTCATGGATTTTGGGAACATGTGGTTGTATCTCGAGGTTTTCTTTGGTTCCAATACTTAGAGGGATCTCACTTATCCCTTTGTTGTTGTGACTTTGTAAGAGAACCGGGTGTGAATGCTTAAATTCTTGTTGGCTGTAACTTTTTCCCTTGGTTTGTGCTTATGTTTTTATCTTCCCAGTTGGGAAGAACATTATTTAAATGAGATTACTTGAACATGGAATCAAGAATATCTTAAATGGGAATTGGTTCTGGGGGTGAGTTGTGACTCGGCTATGAATAGTGTGCTTCCTATGAATAGGGATGAGTGTGCTTGTTCTTGGATTGGATTTGGAAACCCTAGGTTGGGATGTGTTTTTGTTACATATACATATATTTTTAGTTCTTATGTTTCTTGTTCGTGCCACACCCAAGTTGAGCCCCTAGTGCCGAAAACTCCCATTTCATGGGGAGGGTGTTTTCCCAACACATCTATTAGTGGCTGGTTATTAGCTCCTTTCTTCTCCCTTTACCAGATAGCCCAAGTATCTTCTGGCAGGCTGTGATGGCCTGAAGTCCATTACTTTCCCAAGAATCTTCGGGCGGGGTAGTTGTGGTGGTTGGCCTAGGTGTTTACGGGCAGGTTGTTTCCCAATTTTCTTCGAGATGAGGCATAGGTGTCTTCGGGCGTGGTAGTAGTTGTTGTGGCCCAGGTGTGTCCAGGTGGGGTTTGGAAGTGGGACTACGGTGAGGTTTTGGACAAGGTCTGTGCAGGCGGGGTTTGGCTGTGGGACTATGGTGAGGTTGTGGCCTAGGTGTGTGCGGGCGGGGTTTGGTATTGGGACTATGGTAAGAATGGTGGGATTGGTTTGATGTATAGGATGTCTTCAATAACTAGTGGTAAAGTGGCGCGGGGTACCCATACATCGATGTGCTATTACTATACTTTACTTGACTTGCGTTATTTGGGGAGTGTGCCATGGGGAAGCTTGGGTGGATAGTTTACCTTGTTAGGTGTTTGGTTATCTGTTTTTCCATGGGGCATTAGAATGTATCTTCACTTGTGCACGAGAGTCTTTGGTTTTCCCTACTCAGTGTACTTGTATGCTCACCCTATGTATATAAAACTATTTTCATATTTCGAGGAGGCCATCAAGGATCATGCGGGTCCGTACTAGATCGGACCTTAGGGAAGTTGATGTTGTTGTTTTCCTTTCTTGGTACATTACCTTTTGAAGTTTTTTGGCTTTCATTCCTTACTTTTGAACATTCATATGGGAATGGTTTACTTTTTTCATTATCTTTACTTGCAGTCGTACTTGAACTTTCTGTTTTGGTGTTGTGGGATTTAGTATCTTATTTCCTGATCCTATTAAAAGAAAAAGGGCAATGCCTTCCATTTAGTGTGAGATTCTATACCCTTGGTGTTGGTCTACACTCTGGGACCTATTGAAGGTGGGTTTCGGGGGTCATTATCTCTCCATCAACTTAATGAAGGAGGGACCTATCAATCAGCTGACCCTTCCCTCCTTTTGATGAAGTCGGGTGGTGAAATAAAATTTGTCTTATAAATTATGAATTCATTAATATATCTTGATAATTCTATACAATTATAAATATTTTAACGTCGATATTTATATATATTCATGAAAAAATAATATATTTATGAAAAATATTAATAATATAACATAACATAATGGTGGAATTTAAAATTTAAAAAATATATTCATTTTTTCAAATTCGAAATATATAATTTTTTAAATTAGGTTTTAATCACATTCTTGCGAAATTATATGTGAATTATTCTATAGTATCATTAAATGGAAAAACATGATTACAATAAAAAGTGATTAGGTGTTAAAAGTAACACACAAAATTTAATTTTTTAAAGAATAGTAATACTCCAAATGAATAATTCTAAAATAAAGTTATCTGTTATTTAAATAGAAGAATATTACCACTTATAATATTATATGTGTAAATGATTATAGCCGAGTATTTATTTTATGGACCATACACTAAAAAAACTACCAAAGCCTTTTAATATTTATAGATGAAAACCATTTTTAACTACTTCACCAAAAGAATGAATCCACCTCTACAAATTCATGTGATTTGTAATGAGAACCTTTGAATCACATATATTTTATATTAAATTTCAATAAATTGTATCAGAAATTTCTTATATAAACCTATAGGTAAACATATATAATAATACATTTATCCTTATGTGAACATTACTTCCACATTACAACCATATTTAAAAGGATATAATTGAATCCGAATTCCATACCCTATTATTTTAGACATCTAAATGTCAGCTTCACAAAACTATCACCCATAAAGTTGTGGTTTAGTTGTTAGAAAATAATATCCTTTAAAAATATACATGAACATGGATGAAAAATGGGTTTTACTCATACTAGTCATAACAATATTACACTTAAAATTATTATAGAAGTTACGAAAATTCCTATATAAAAATAATAAAATCTCTTTTTCTCAAAATAATCTCTATATTGTTTCATGGTTACCATATCATTTATCTGATTTTCCAATACCCACCAAGCAACAATATCCCCATCAAATTTTCTAGACTATAAATTTGATCCTCATTCCCTTTGAATTCATAACTCAATCAACCTTCAAAATATGTTTCTATTTATCATTCACTAACATCTATATGAAGTGATTCTATAACATAATGTTCTTTATCTGAGACTGAATTATTATATTATTGTATAGTGAATAAAACATTATGAATAAAAAAATTCATTTTAGATATATGAATTCTATGGAGATATTAACTGAGGACCATTATCCAAATAAATGTTATCAATGAAAACATAAGTGAAATGTAATATACATACATTTTTAATGTGAAACTATTGTATGTTTTTTTAATATAACTAATATGATTTCCTATGTTTGTGATCACATATATAGTGGTTCTTCCAAGAGTGGTTTCATTACAGGAAATTTCCAAATATGAAAACCCATATAATGGTTCATCAAATTATAGATAATGGGAAAAATCCTGAGAACATTTACGATATTTTAATATCCAATTTACTAATTATTATAGTTTATGTATGGGGTTATCCATGAAAAATTATAACACTCCCACTAAAATCACATTGTCGGACTACCCAAAGATAATTAAGTAAGAAAATATTCTTAGAAATATGACTTCAAATCTACTTCCTTGTATTAAAATTCTATTAAATTTCTAGGTGACTTGTAATGTTTTATCATGAAGTTAACATAAATATAAGTGATAATTAGATTCATTCACTTTTTATAAATCATTCAACAACTTTATAATAATATCCATGCCAAATGATGATAATTGTTTTGGATATTAATAGTTTTACAATATATATCACCATGAACTATTTTATAGGAAAAATACAATTCATCTCAATGCATCAAGAAAATTCATATTTAAAAACCATAAGAAATTCCCTATTTGTAATATAAGAAATTTTTTCAAACCTATAGAGAGGTAAAATTATAAATCTGTCATCATCAAACATATTCAAGTAGAAATAGAGTTATTAATTACCTAAAATAATCATGTGTTCATGAAGAGGAGATTAAAAATATGCTCCCACAACCTTAGCTTTTTCTTTAAACCATACGAGTTACATTTAAACTTATAAAATTATCAATAATTTCATTTAACATCTAAACATATAGATTCAATATTATGATTTCCAACATTATTTAACTATACATATATATTGTATTTATATAGAGCGATTCATGATATAACCCCTCTATTTTTATCTTTATATATACAATTTGAATTATCAAATTCATTACAATTGTCTAAATTATTTTTTATTGTATAATTTTTTTATTGGAATCCATTAAAAAACATTCCCTTACTCCATTTTCTACAAACAATGTCTTCTTCCATAAGCAACCAACATTATCTGATGAGATATATTCCCAAAATCATTTCCCATTAGATATCACGTGCCAAAATAATATATTTAATTAATTTTAAAACAAGTGGGTAACTCCCACAATCTTTAGTCACTATGATTTATATTCTCTTCCCTACAATCATGTTCCCGTTAATTATGAAACTAATGGAGTAAAAATTATATTCAAAAAAATACACATGTTATTGGTTCCAATTAGATTTTCTCAACTAACTCAGTGGTTCATCTTATTATAGAGCAACTGTTTGGGAACATTTCCCTAATGAAAAATCCCCTTATATTTCATAGTACATGATATTTATCATTCATATATCTATACAAACACTAATATAAAATGATTACTTTTAAAACATGAAATAGATAGTCTTATGTTTCTAAAATGTACATACACTATAAACTATCAAAAATATTAATATATCTAGTAAGATAAACCCTTTTTTTATAATTATTTTTTCTCAAAAAAAACATTCCTATTGTTCAAAGAAGTTTTTACATTCATAGATTAAAAAGATCCATTCAAATATTGAATTTCATATTATAAATAATTATACAAAACATAAAATTCTTCTTCTATTTCAACATAACTAATAATGGAAAACAAATAAGACATAGACTCAATCTCATCCATTTTATTATAATCCACATGGATACTAGTAGGTGATCCAGAGATAATGAGATAGAAAATCACATTCTTCCATCTAGTCTAACATGTATTCTGAAATTCCAACATGAAAAATAGTGTGGACAATCATTTAGATATTAGAATCAAAATTCAAATCATCTACCCAAAAAATGGTGTTATTATACTATAAACTCGTTCTTCATAAATGTTTTATAAATTTTTATTCATTTTCTTAGATACTCCATTTTGTTTTGTAGATATCCTAGAGTAGAATTAGTGAACCATATTCAATCCCTCCAATGGAGCCTCTATATCTTATTTATTCCCATTTTCATTCATTTTCAATCATGAAACATTTCATTTTACTTCTAGTGTTACTTTACACATTCCAAATATATTGAATTAATGCTTCATAATCTTAATACATCATAATGATAAATAATACTAATCCATTATATACTACATCATCAATAAATGTAATATACTATTTTTATTTTTTATATTATACTGAATCATACCCCCAATACATCTATATAATGAAACAATATCATTTTATCATTTGGGTATTTGAATATATATAATGGTATAAAATGTACTCGTTCCCAAGATTAAACATTTCTAATGTTTATTCTCTAAGAAGATATGATAAATTAAATATTTTATAACTTGTAATTTTATCCTTTTTCTTCTATAGTTACCATGATATTCATGAAAAAACTATGAGGTTATGGGAGTTGTTTTTATGTAATTCATTGATCTATATGATGTTTCCATAAGGAATAATGTTACCTCTCTCAATCTGTTGGAAAACACTATGGTGCCATGTGAAAAATTACAGGAAATCTTGAAAAATGTTTTATATAACCCACATCATCTATTAGTGCTACCAAAATATAATTATTCGTTATTTTTTGTATGTTTCAAAATTCCTAAAATTCTATAAATCTTCAATTCAGAGTCTAAAGACTAACATTATGAATTTCACTGTCTTGAAATGTACCATAGCATTTCACGTGGAATTAAATAACTTATACCCTACCCCAAAAATATAGAGTGAAATGATGTAGAAGTGTTTATGTTGGAATAATCAAGTGGACTAGAGACACGATGAAAAAAATATTATATAAAATAGTATTTTCATGTGAACATGATATTTTAAATATCTTAAAAATAACCATATTTTCAAAATAATTAATGATATAGACATTCTCTACAGATTTCCATCATATGGGATTACTTTTAACTAAACAATGTTATCGTCTATTTCAACTCATTTCCCTTTAATTTTTCATTATAATTCAAAAAATAGTCATACAATATTTATTGTATACATTTATAGTATAATATTTGATATATATCCTCTGAATCACCGCATTCAAAAATAAATCTCAAAAGTCTACAAACATACTTTAACTGTTACTGCTAGAGTTTATCACCATTGTAACCATCGCATTCCCCATTTTTTTAACAATTAATTTAAAACAAATTCATAATATATAAAATAATGTTAATTTTACCAGTTAAAACTAAATCATAATCCTATTTATGTCATTAATATGGTCATATTATGGTTATCTGTATAATATATTCATAGTGAAAAGTGTCCATAATATAAATACTTATTTTTTATAATTTCAATCACATAAATATTAGTAATGTATCCATAATTCAATATTATGTCATTACTAATTTTTGTTACATACAAAATTTATGGTTTTTGTAAAATCTAGAAGAATACTAAATCATTATTATCCAACTGATCCCATTTTTCGAATTTCATTTTTTTTTACCCTGATCCAAAAATGATCCTTCCATTCTATTGTAAGTAATCCTATATTTGTATTTTCCACGATCCAAAATCTATCATGTCTATAAAATATTCAACGCATTCCACATATCTAACATAATCATTATAGTATAAATGAACTCCAACTGAATCTGATAAATTTAAGAGGGACCAAAATTTTATTACATTAATTAAAATTTATTTTTTTGGAAGAATGATTCTGTTAAACTGATCATTAAATAACCTTTCCAAATCATTAGTATACTAAACACTACTATGAAACACTAATACAACTTGTTGAGGATAGACAATCCAGATATGAAAATAAAAATATAAAAGGTCAGACACTAATTTTTTTTAAAAAAAATAATATTTTAGAATGATTTAATGTAATATAAATAATCCAAGAGAAGGAGACCATGCATCCTATCCATGCACGATTATGAAAATATAACCATGAAAATTACTTATAATATATGATCTCAAACGTTTTTCTAGGTATGTTCCATTAAAAATATATTAAATCCCTTTATGTTTGTTACGGTTATGTTTTATGTGCTATTGAGGAGGATCGGGATTGTCTCGGGGGTTTGAGACATGAATGGAGTGAAACAGAGACATCCAAGGCATGTTTTATATATGGAGCATAGTATATAGAAACCATGCACCATAACCAATTTTTTTACGAGGAAGGTGGAATGGGTTGTCAAACCATTAAAGGGTGGAGGTAAAACCTTCATGTATTGAACAATGTTATCCCCCATGGTATCTACAATCTTTGTAAAAACATACAGGATCCCTATGGGACTATGCTACCTTAACCCCCCCTCAAGGAGAGAGGGTTGATAATGATTGGTGTATATATTGGCCAATGATTCTCCTAAAAAATATTAAGAAGTCAACCATTCCCACCATCCTCTATTTTTTCATAAATTATTTTCCTCCCCATTCAAGATACAATAGCCAAAGGTGATGAAAATATTGTCCTAAACCTCCAATGGATTTATCTCCCTTTTTTACATGGATTTTGGAGTGTCATTGGGTACAGATAAAATCACCAGCTAATTATAACACTCATATTTCATTCTTTCTCTATATTAGATATTTTGGAATTTTTAATTTCCTTTTATATATTTGAGCACACTTTTTCCATTGTAATAATGATTTTGGACATTAAGGTGGGTTTATATTGAAACAATTTTCATGTTTAAGTGGGAGTTCATATACAGAATTGAGGTAGTTGTTGTACGAGTTATATCTCTCATTATTGTTGTTAAATTTAAGTTCATGTGGTTATGCACTTGCATGGTTTTACTATATATTTTATTGTCCAAGGTATTAATAATGAACTGATGCCTTTAAAATACCTTTGGGATGCATTGAGGTTGATTATATTAGGTGGAGGGCTATCCATGTGATTTTCCTCTTTCATTAACATGGAACATAGATGTTAAGTTTATAATTCAACAATGATGAGTTAGATCCCATGATAATTATTTTGAAATGTTAACATAAGTTATGATGTTGAACTATTGATAACTATGTCTAGTGGTTGACATTGAATACAGGGGTATTTCGTATATATTGAATTTTTGAAATGAATTATTGGATGTAAAGGGAAAATTTGTTAATAGGATAAGGCATTTAAATGGAAAATGAGTTAATGTATTAAGGAATAAAGATGGTATATGGGTTGAATGAAATATGGTTTGGTAATGGATAGTGTATTCAATGAGTTATACTGTTTAAATGGTATAAATATTTATTCGGTAAATAATAATGCACACATGGATTATTTTTATGTGTGGGGAATTGGAATTAATGTTATACACCCATGAGTTTGGTTAGATTAAGGCTCTAAGAACCACCCCTATAATTCTATAGTTTAGGGAGTCGAATTGAGGCCCTATTCCCCAAGTGAATACATGGGAAATAAATATGTATACTAAGGCTCTATTTTAAGTGTTATGTATTGTATTATATAAATTTTTTCTCTATAAATTTAGTTTAATTTATCCCCCACCTTATGTATAGTTTATATGACTGGCATAAGCCGATGTGTATTTACTGAAAATGGCTAACACATGAAAAATTGCTGAAAGTGGTTAATGTGATCCTTGTTAATTAATAGAACCAATTTTATCTTTTGTTTTTCTTGAAATTGTTATATAATTTCATAGTCAATGTATTTAGAATAGATATTTTTCAACGCCATTTGTGGTGGCCTAATGAGTTGTAAGAATTCCCTTATCAGGTCATGATGGCATACCTAATCATACATCATGGTTGTAGTTCGGGTCAATGTAAAATTCCTTATTCTAGATCATTAACATAATCTTGGAATGTAAATGGATAAAGGATCTAGACACTAAGACATGATACACTTTGGTGATTGTTTTTATTTTTTATTTCCATACATTTTTTAGTGTATGACTTGATAATCCATATTTATGATTTTCATGTGGGATTGTACCCAATTTTGGTAAACAAATGATGATACATGATATTGATAACTTGTTTCCTATATTTCATTTTTTAACTAATATGTATTAATCTGATAATGAGGTTATGATCTACCCATGTCTTCAATTATACCATCATTGTAATTCAGTGTCGTCAATCATACAGGGAGATGAGCCTGAGTTCATGTGGTGACCTAGATCGGGGCACTAGATTTAGTGTATACCAAACAAATGATGTTACAAAGTGGTATCAAATTATTGTTATTATCATATTTCATACAATTTAAGAAATGTAGGAGGGATAGTATGACATGTTGGGTCATTTAAATGAGCTCGTACATGGGATTAGACAACCCATGACTGAGGAAAAACCCATGTACGTAAGTTGGTATTAACTTTTTTTATGTTTGCTGATTTGGTTTGATAATGTTTTACCATGGGTGATGTACTTGTCAGGTGATGTCATTATTTTATGATATTTTGATTGTAGCCAAAATAGAATGAGCTTGTTAATACATGTATCATTTTAATAACATTGTTATATATGATACATGCATTAGGGTTGGGACACCTGGGAAATACGTGTGGGATGCAAGGGATAGAGAGCATTTCGTTTTACTTGAAATCTGAATGATATTCTTTGTAATAATGTTAAAGAAATCAGATAAATGGAAATAATGTAATAGAGTAGTAAAAGAATAATTCCAAATTTAGAGTCATAAATGGTTTGAAAATATTTTTGGGACAAGTTATAAAGAAAGATATGTGCCCAAATGGAAATGATTTATGTCGTAAAAGGGAAATGGTTAAAAATGGGTTCTGAAAAAAAAGAATATGGCTGTGTTTTTGTTTGATGGTTACCCCATGTTGATCATTTCCAATGGTAGGGATTGATGATGGTAGTGCTATAAATATGGATATATCTATAGAGATAGTGTATGTGAAATATATGGTTTATGTCTAGTAGATATCACTAATTTTTTTTAAACTATTGAAAATTTATATTGTGTGTATGAGAAGTGTGTTTTCAATTTAATAGATATTTCACCAAGATTACTTGTTCCATTTTGAAGAAATGAGGATACCACCAAGAATTATCCTCTAGTATAAGATATTAAATCAGCATTTATCTATGTAATCATTGGGGAGGATTAGTTCTATTATATTTTTGATCATTTTATGTAGATGATGGAACAAGACACATTGTGGGATGTGCTTTGTGTGTTTGTCCTAACTATATAATTAGTGGTGCATCAGACTATGAAATTTGCTGGACATGGTGGATATAAGGTTGCTTTCTTCTATATAGATTCCATCTAGACTATACTACCTCACATTGATACACCTTCTTAGAAGATATTGTATTTTCAAGCATATATGTTTTGATGAACATAAAATTTCTAGTTGGAAATTCAGCATTTGAATGAGTATGTTGAGGTAATTGTGTGAAAATATTTCATGGAAAAATTTTCTAGAACATTTATATTCTGAAAAATTATGTAGGAGATGGTTGTGAATTTTATGAGGTTCTCCCAATGGATTATGACAGTGATGGTTTATGTTGGATTCTTCATCGAAATCCAACTCTTCATTACAATATTTTTAGAATATGGAGTAGCTACAACATGATTTTTTTTAGGTCATACGTAGACTTGAGGTCATGTTGTAGGTGGATATATATTTTTAGTATATTTTTCTGATGTGGTGGATATGGACCACATTTTACAAGGGAACCCCAAGGTGGTTTCTAGTAGTGGACATGAAATTCTAAATAAGTGGTCTTCTAGTGAAACTTCTGATGGTATGAAGAATCAATTTTAAAGTATTCACAAGGATATTTGTGGAAAAATCAATATGGAATAGGTTTTAGCACTCAAGTTAGTGACCGCGTGCTTTTTATCTGTGTAGTAGGCTATGACACGTGCGTGTTCAGTGTCAGTACGAACTAGATGAGTAATAGCTAATAAAGATTATGGAAGTGGATGTGTTACTTTGGGATAAGGTTAGTCATATCTGTAGGGTAATGTTGCACTAGGTACTAAGACTAGATCCTAAGGTAGAGGGACACACTTTATCTATATAGTTTAGCCTAAACCTATGGGATGTGAGGCTAGACCGTTAACAGTTTTTGGTAAGATTCTTGTGTCTTCCTTTCATTCTATTCTATAATATGATATAGGTGCCTCGCACTCTATTATAACGTCTTAGTTTTTGAATGATTTGGGTATAGTGGTGGAAAATAATTTTGGCATTCTGTTGCATGATACAAAATTATGAGTACGAGTAGAAAATGTCTAGAATTGTGTGGAGTGTGTTCTTGAGGTTAGTGGGTGCAATTTCCCACGGGATTTGTTTATACATGAGAATCCCTGTTTTAATATGATATTGGGGATGGATTGGATGTCATTTTATCAATAATATATTGATTATAACCCTCATACGATGAAGATAACATCCCTAGAGTAAGATAGTTACATTCATCATGAGGACTAGGACATTCGAGAAGGCTATGTTTGGTCCTTTCTTTAGAGATTAGGTGGGCATATATCCTAGGAATAATTTCTTGTACCTGATGATGGGGGGTAGAGAATATTGTATTTACCCCTATTATGGAATAGTTTCATGATGTGATTTTTGATGACTAGTTGGGGATTCCATCTAAGAGAGATATTTAGTTCATGAAGGCGTTTCTGCCTATAGAAAAACCTAAATCTATTTCATCATATTGAATAGTACCAATAGTTCATCATGAATATAATAAATTGTTGGATTAATTAGACCCTAAATGTATTATTCATCAGATTATGCCAAAATGGGGATCTATTATTTTTATTAATAAGAATGATGATGGGTTGTTGAAGTCATGTGTTGATTTTCAGAGGCTGGATCAAATTCAGTTTATGAATGGATACCCTATTACATGAATTGATGATATTTTTGAATAGTTTATAGGTGATTTTTTGTTCTCTAAAATTGACCTAATTTCGAGGTATCATCTGGGGAGGATGAGACCTTTGGATAAACTGTATACTACTTTAAGAAGATTGTATAGATAATATGAGTTTATTATGATGTTGTTCTGGTTAACAAATTCTCATGAAATGTTTATGGCTTTAATGAACTTCATTTTTTACCCATAAAAAGTTTTTTTTATTTATTTTTTGGATAACATAATCATGTACTCCAAGACTATAGAAAATCAGTCCAAATCGTGACATCATCTTGAGTACACTATGAAAACACTGGTTACATGCCAAGCTATCATTGATTCAATTTTGGAATGACATTTTACATTTCATTGAACACGTCATCTCTAAATATGGTGTGTTAGTAGACCTAGAAAAGTGAATGCAGTTATATCTTTAGGTTAGCATTGAAATTTGTTTTATGTCCATAGCATTCTAAGTTTAGTGGGCCATTATTGAAGGTTTCTCAAATACTTTTTATGTATTTTTTTCCACTTTCATGCTTAACCAAAGAAGGAATAATGTTTTAATAGTCTGGATCATGTCAATATTATTTCCATTAGTTAAAGAAGTGGTTGAATACTACACGAATTTTGATCATTCCTACACTGAGTAAGGAGTGTACATTGTTTTTTGATGTGTTCGATGATTTAAATGGGTAGTTTTATGTATAATGATCAGTTTTCGGTATATAGATCATGGTAGTGGCGGCCTCATTAACAAAACTACCCTATGCGTGATCTTCTGTTGGTCGTGATAGATTATTCTTTAAGGTGTTGGTGGTATTATCTATTGAATGAAACATTCATTGTGTTTGCCGATCATAAAATCCTTATTTACAACATCTCCAAACCTGATTAGATTCTTTGGAGGTGACAAAGGGATGAGTACTTATAGTCCTTTGATATTGAGTTTTTCTACATTTCCTGAATGGGAAATAGTGTAACAGATTATTTGTGTCATAAGACACAAAATCATGTAGTTTCCGAATCTAATTCTGAGTGGAGGATGATGGCGTTATTTATTAACATGCATATAGTGGTTCATGTTGGATGAGGGAAGATCACCCTATCATCCTTTAAGAGGAGTTCACAATTTTGATCCAGATCCATGAAAGGATGTATGAGGATCCAGGGTGATTGGACTTGAGAAAAGTATTGAGGGTGTGGATTTGCCTTCATTTAGACTATTAATGATGATGATATTTATTCGGTTTGTGATCATGATTACTTCTATACAGTAATAGATTATGCATTAGAAGAAATCATGAAATTGGGAAGTAAATACTATTTTAATGAAAATATATCATGAACTTATTTAATAGTATTGGTGGATCGAAATGAAGTAAAGGGTTGTAGGTTTCGTGATGTGGTGCATCATATTTCAGTAGGCGAAGGATAAACACGAACAACTAGTTGGTTTTTTTAGAAATATCCCATTTTGTAATGACTCTGGGATGTTATATCCATGGATTTTCTTATAGGACTTTTGAGGATGTCATAAAATAATGATATGATATCTATAGTTGGGGACCAGCTAACCAAGGTGGCACATTTCTTGTCGACATGGGAGAATTTTACCATGGATCAGTTAGGCGAATGATATGTTTCAAAGACTGTACAGTTTTTTGGGTACCTTGGAGTATTTTATTGGATAATAGAACTTCCAGAATGGTTTGAAGAAAGAACTTAGTACCCAGGTGTTATTAGGTAAAAATTTTCACATGTATATGTATGGTTATTCATAGAATAATATCCAAGTATTGGCGTAAATGTTGAGATAATGAGTCCTTGATTTTGTTGGATTAGGGGAGAAGAAGTTAGGACTTGTAAATTTCACCTACAAAAACAATAACCACGATACTATTCAGATGGAACCAGATGAGGAACTCTATGGTAAGATATTTAGATATATTTTATGTTGGATGGAAGCTTGGGAAACATAGTTATTGGGATATAATCTCATGATGTAGAAATCTGAGTAGGTTCATTTGATTCTGAAGTGTTTGAATATGGCTCAGATTATGAATAGGTTGTATGTGGATAAAAGTCATAGACCTCTTGAGTTCATGGGGAGTGGGGTTTTTCCCCAAAATGTCTCCATTGTTGGGTGATCATGAGATTATGAAATATGGTATCTTGGTGCCCATGTATGTGGGTCCATTTTAGATTATGAAGAGGATCAGACCAGGGGTATACTGATTGGATCTTTCATAATGTTAGAGTGGAATGTATGATGACTTTTTGTGTCACAGAATAGGTCGTATCACCTCAACCCATATCATGTGATTTATTTTTAACATGTTGTTCTTGAGGATAAATCATCCTTCAAATAAAATCCATTTCATATCGTGGATGATTTTGGTAGTTTTTTTGAGTTATGTCTTTACTATTAGATTGGATTCCATGGAAACATGGAAATATTCATGAGTAAAATTTGGATAGGGAGGATAATATGTGATCCCGTTGGCTGATTATTTTTATCTTGGAGACCCAATATTACTTTAGAGTCAGAATCAAGGATGATAAATTATACAGTGGGGAGGTTCTAATATCCGAGACATATTTCTAGATATGTTCATGTTTAAATTTGTTTTTAACAAACATTATATTGGTTAAATAAATTTATTCTGAGTATATATGAAGGATTAGGGTTTTCCCTGGTGTTTGATACCTAAATGAAAGAAAAAAATAATCCATGAAGTTCTTGTTTCATGATTGGAACATGGTTAGTGTTAACCTTATACCACAACTGTTCTTTCCTAAATGAGGGGTTCATGGGTTGGGAAACATATCAAGGTGGAGGTGAAATCATTCAGGATTGAACTAATCTATCCCACATGGTAGCTGGATTGATTTGTAAACCATGTGAGCTCTTCATGACACCGTGTGACCTGGAATCCTCTCAAAAAGAGGGTGAAACATAATTAGTGCATGGTTTAGAAAACCATGAGGGAAAACTATATTCGTCATTAAAGATATGGAAACTAATCATTTTTTCCAATTATGATCTACATTTTATTTCCCAATTTTCATCTTTAATCTTTTTACATTATCCAATAGTGACAATCCCTTCCTCCAAAACATTACAGTGATCAATCTCACTTGTTTCTGAGCTGTTTGGAGTTTCATTTGGTGTGGATCAATAATATGTGTGAGTATAAAACAATTCTCCTTCCTTTTTCTAGATTAGGGACTCTAGAATCAGTCTTCTTATTCTGAATTACTAAAACCCTATTTCTCTAGTGGATTCTAGGTTTGGGATTTGATGTTGTTTTGAGATACAATCTATGTACAATGATAATTGAGTGTTTAGATATGGGATTGAGGTAGGTGGTATACTAGTAATATCCCATATTCTTATGTGTAATCTTATGTTTATGTGCTTGGTCACTGGTTATATTTGTAAGATCGAAATAAATATGTAGATGCTCATTATATACAAGAGGGGGGGTGAATTGTACACTTTAAAAATTCCTTTGGAACCTTTAAAGTAGGTTATAGATAATTATGTTAAGGAAAGATCTAAGTTGAACAATGTTAAACTAAACAGATTCAAAACTCCTCTAACACAAATTGTAGAATTGGAATCAAGTATTACAATATGAGATTTTACCTTAAAGCATATAGAATCTAAACTAATCAGAGTACAAGTGTAATGAAATATAAGAAGGTTATACTTTCCTTACAATACAAAAGTGCAGCGAAAAAACAAGTAGTAAAACTACTCGTAACAAGATATAATTCTTTTAACCCAAAGAGAAAGGTATCCAACAACCTTGGATAAAGGTCCCTTGATTTATACTCTCATGCAAGTCTATCTTACCCACACCAGGGTAAGCCCTCGATACGAAGATCGGAATCTCTGTCTTGCTATCCCCGCAAGCCCTCAACATCAAGATAGTTGGAACCTCTGTGTTACTCAACAAGGAAGCCCTCGAACATCAAGGTAGTCAGTACCTCTGTCTTAATATCCACGGAAGTCCTCGAATGTAACCACCAACATTCAGAGTCACACGAAGCAATATGAATGAGCAGTTCAGTATGCACAAGGCATGAAAATATTCTCTCTCTAGAAATCACCTTAACAGCGTGTGGTCTCTAGATCGATTAACCTCTTTCATCTAACACACATATATATTGAGATCTTTCAAATGAGCTCCTTTTTATAGGAAAATTTCCAATGGTTGACTCCCGCCTCCAACGGTCATATTTTCCATGAAATTCGGAGGGACATGTACATGTGTAACTCAGCCAACAGTTAATTATAAACAGAATAGACGACATCGTTTTATAACAAACCATGTATAACTGAATGCACGACATCGTTTTTAAATGAAGCATATGTAATATTAAATCTTATAAATATTTTATAGTGTAATCAAGTCAAATGTTAAGAGACTAATCAAAAGGAAATTCGGAGTTTATGTTAATAAATGTTCAGAATCTGTTTTATAGGGATTCAGAGTCTGGTTTTACCGGAGATTAGAATCTGAACATGATGAGTTCAGATTTGAACCAGTAAAAGTTCAGAGTCAAGCTTCTAAAAAGTTTGGAGTCGAACTACTTAAGAGTTCGGAGTCAAACTTATTAAGAGTTCGGAGTCGAACTACTTAGGAGTTCGGAGTCGAACTATTTAAGAGTTCAGAGTCAAACTACTTAAGAGTTCGGAGTCTAACTACTAAAGAGTTTGGAGTCTAACTACTTAGGAGTTCAGAGTCAAAATATTTAAGAGTTCGGAGTCGAACTACTTAGGAGTTCAAAGACGAAAAACATACAAGTTCGGAGTCAAACTACTTTAGAGTTCGGAGTCGAACTACTTAAGAGTTCGGATTCGAACAACTTAAGAGTTCAGAGTCTAACTACTTAAGAGTTCGGAGTCGAAATTCTTAAGAGTTTGGAGTCGAACTACTTAAGAGTTCGGAGTCCAGAATTCGGGTCCTTAAAATAGAATACTCCAAAACTTATCATTATATGATTCCGGGATTTTGGTTAACAAGTCAGGTTTTATAATTAAGAAAAATATTGCCATGAATAAAAAAACTCTAGTCTTGGATAAATTTCTTTAGGGAAGAAAATTTTCCTTGTGGAGGTAAAATATAATTTTTCTTATGTATATGGTGTTTGTGATTTTCAAAACAAGAAGGAATTGAAATTTCATTGGAAAACCTTATTAACTCAACAATCTCCCCCTTTTTGGAAAGCACAAACAACCTTACGAAAAAGAATATATTTTGAAAAAAAATCATTAGACTTTGAAATTACAACTTATCTCCCTTTGTTCATGAATTAATGTGAATACAACTAACTCCCCCTTAGGCATTTAAACTCTGAGAATTGTATTCTGAATTTCCGGAGAGGAGTTTTCATTAAATGAAGATATCACCCTTAGATAAACTCCCCCTTACTTCGGGATGGTTCTTTGAATTATAAATTTTCATTCTCACTCTTTTGAGTAGTTGTTATCCTTCTCCCCCTTTGTGATTTTCAAAAATAATTAATGGGAATGGATATAATTAATGTACCTGAAACATTAGTTCCAAAAAGAAAAAGATACAAACAACCAAACATTCATTAGAGTTGAAAACATTTTTACAACGAAAGACAAATACAACAAAAGATCAGAGTGGATTCATTTGTCATCCTTTTCCTTTGGAATCAGATTTTTCAACAAGACATTTAGCTTATTTAGATCTATTTGATCTTCCTCATCTTGCTTCTCTAAGGCTGAGATCCTTTCCCCTTGAACTTTTAATGCTTCTGCCTGAGCTCTCAAAGATTTTTCTTGCATCTTGACCAACTCATCTTGCTGAACGACTCACTTATCAAGCTCAGTCTGATGATTTCTATCATTTATAAGATTTTGAGCCAGAGAATTTGCCTTGTCATTTACTTCCTTAACTTCTTGATTCCGGGAACTCTGCTCAATAATCAATTCATCTTGAGGATTCTTAATATTTTTATCCTCTATGTCAAAAGATTCTTTCAGATCATTCTGAATGTTATCAAACACATCCAAGTCTTCTTCGACACTCTTAAACCACTTGGTCACCATACGGAAGGACTTTCTATGCACATCATTATCTATAAGAAAACTTTTCTATTCAGCTTCCAACTTTATAAACTTGTCCACGACCATGGATAATGAATCTGATTTCTGATTCATACTTTGCTGCAGCATCTGGAATCTGGAATCTATTTTTGGAAAAATCGGAATGGTGTCCACCAACTTTCTCAGAGATTGAATCACAAAATCATTCCCATTAGATGTTGATTCCGAATCAGTAACTTTGCTTGGAGACTGATCTTCTTCAGCTTGCACTAACTTTTTTCTAGAGGTACCACCAACCTCTTTCTTTCTGATGACATCTTTTATAGGTGTCTCCATGAAAACTTTTTTTCCCTTATCAGCTTTCTGAATAGGTTCCTTATTAAGGGATGCTTCCTTGGATTCGGATACCTGAACGATCTGGTCTTCATCTAGTTATTGTTTTTCTTGTCCTTCCGCAAGAAAATTCCTTTCATAAGATTCTTCCTCATCATACAATACATTTTATTCTTCTTCTTATTGCTATTTCTTTCTAGCTTCCTTATCTCTCTTTCCTGTAGTAACTAAAATTGTAGATTCATCCTTATCTTTATAGTCCTATACTTTCTTAATCAGGGTGTCCAAATCATCACTCTCCTCTTCTTCTTCTTCTTCTTCCTCAACTTATTCCTAAACTTCCTGAACTTCTTCAGCAACTTCTTCTTCGGCCTCTTCAACTAGTACTTTACCCTTGTCCTTTTCCGGAGTGACATAGTTCTTGGCTGGAGTTTCTGGTAAAGAAGGTTCAACACCAAAAGTTCCCAGAACTGGAAGCATTCTGAAAGCCAACTCTGTATCTTTCAGCAAAGATCTCACCACTTTAGCATCAGACATCTTCTTTTTCATTTTCTTCTCCTTCGCTTTTTTCTCTAGCTCGTCCACAGCTCTTTCCTTTAAAGCCTTAGCCTTTGCAGGGTCCAATCCGAATTGTGGATCCCATTCCTTTCTCTTTTCTTTATCTTCCCTCCACATGGATGCCACTTCATCTGTATATGTTTTCTGCTTCTTCGGCTTGGGGGGAGCAGACTGAGTTTCCTTAGCCCGAGGAATTTCTTTATCTGCAGCAACTTCCTTAGCCTTTCTCTTCCTCATTTTCTTTTTGGAAGGTTCTGGATTCTGTGATTATTTCTGTGCTGCTTCAACCTCTTCCACCGAAAGTGGTTAAAATTCTATGAATTTACTGGAAAACCCCATCTTCATCCTCTTGAGGGTATCATCATTGACTAGCATGAGCTTGCAATTCTGGATCTTTGATTTTCAGGAAAACATGAAGGATTATAAGAACTGAACTATTAGCTTAGATAGTAAGGCAAGAAACATGATAATCTGAGCACTAAAATTGACTTCATTGATATTCATGATCGTAACCAAGACATGCCTCATCAGATTTATCTTTCTTAGATTTACCAAAAAATCTAAGACATATATATCACTTTTTTTCAGATTGTCTTTATCACATCTTCTTGGAACCAGAAAGCCTTTCACCCAAAGCTGAAGAATTCTATTGTTCAGAGTGAGACTAGAAATCTTGATAGTTGAATCATCCTTAAGACCAGGACACTTCAGTGCCTTCTCCTTGTTGAAACTTCCTTGCACATCGGGAAGTTTGTGTGAGCAGAATTCATTTTCTCCTTCATATGACAAACCAACCATGCTCGCGACCTTGGTGTAGGAAAGATTATAAGTCTTCCCATAAGACTTGAAAGAAAACCACACTCTTCCATCTTCCATCAGGAAGGAAAAAGACTTGTAGAACTTGGTCAGAAAATCAGTATAAACCGGGTCCTGTTTATCTTACTTTTCTACGCAGACATCTTCTCATCCATTCAGCTTTATATACTTGGAAATAAGGGAATCAAGCTTATAGAAGTTTGGATGAACTAAACTTTCTCTAAAGACTAACCACTTATAGATTGGTTTCACAGTCGACATATCTTGAGATGTTGCTTCAACAGGTATTCGGAGTGAAAAATAAACTTAAATATTCGAATCGGCTTTGGAAAGTTCGGAACCAGTCTTAAGAAGAGCAGCAGGGTTTCGAGATTCAAAAGCTTGAAAAATCGATGTGGGAAAAGTCTCGGGGTCCCATTTATATAGGCAATGGAAGTGACCATAGGTCTTCCAAAAGGAATTTAGTGGTTGAAAAGGCTTTGATCTGATCTGATGGTTGAGAACAATCCCTTAAGAAAAACTTGACTCTGATCATTTGAGGTTTTTAAAGAAAACATTTGGATTTGAAGAAAAAAAACATCGAATCAGGTATTTTAAAAACATAGGAAAATACCAGCAAGAAAAATATGACTACGAAATTATATGTAAGGAAATAAAAACTCTCGGATTGGCTAGAAACATTGTTCGTAATTGGTACAATTCTTCTTACAGAAAAAGAAATTTAAAAACAACATCATTACGAAAGTTCGAGTACGAAAATCTCGTTATGAAAACTCCAGTCCAAAAATATCCAATCCGAAAGTTCCAGTACGAAAATATCGTTACGCAAACTCCAGTATGAAAATCTCCATTCTGGAATTTCTAGTACGAAAATCTCGTTACGAAAAATCCAATCCGAAAATCTCTATTCCGGAAGATCTTATTCTATAAATTTCAATCCTGAAAATTTTAGTTCCGGAAATTCCCATTCCGGAAATTTTAAATTCAGAAATTTCCATTCCGAAAACTTTAGTTCCTAAAGGTTTGAAAAACTAACTACGAAAAATTTTAGTTATACTAATTTTTGAAAAACAGATTCTAAAAAAAATTAGTTACAATAACATTCAAATGTACTCCCCCTATGGGAAAGAGTTTAATATTGTTAGGAGAATTGTTCAACAAGAAGATAATGAAGAATGGTTACCTTATAGTTATCATTCCTAAATTTTGTTTAATGCATTCAAATCTATCGAAGGGTAATGATTTTATGAAGATATCAGCAAGTTGATCTTGTGTTCCAATAAACTGAAAAATGATATCTCTTTTAAGTGTCTGATCCCTAAGAAAGTGATGCCTAATATCTATGTATTTTGCAGAAGAGTGATGTGCAAGTTTCTTACTTAGGGAAATGGTACTTGTGTTATCACACAAAATTTGAGTCTTAGTAAAACTCAGGCCATAGTCTGTGAGTGTGTGTTGCATCCACAACACTTGAGAACAACAACTACCAGCTGCTACATATTCAGCTTCAGCATTGGAAAGTGCTACAGAATGTTCCTTCATGAAGGACCAAGAAACTAATAAATCTACTATGAAAAGACATGTTTCGGATTTACACTTTCATTCCATTCTACATCCACCAAATTCATCATCAAAAAATCTTTTTAGAACAAAATCATTTCCAGAGGTATAAAATAATCCTAGATCCATGGTTCATTTAAGGTAGTGAAAAATTCTTTTTACTGCCTTTATGTGAGACTCCTTAGGATTGGATTGATATCGTTCACATAAGCATACTGAGAACATTAAGTCTTGTCAACTAGATGTTATGTAAATTAAATTTCCTATCATACCTCTAAATGATGTTTGATTAACTGGTTATCCAACTTCATCAAGATCTAAATAATTTGAGGTACCAATGGGAGTACTTATACTTTTAGTATTGTCATAACCAAATTTTTGAGAAGATATTTAATATACATATGCTAAGATATATAGTTTTCTCCTGGTTTTCGAAAATTTGAAAACCAATAAAAAAAGTTAATTCACCCATCATACTCATTACAAACTTAGATTTCATTAGACTTGCAAAAGAGTCAGTTAAGGATTGTTGAGTTGAACCAAATATGATGTCATCAACATAAATTTGAACAATCAATAAATTTTTCTTATCTTTCTTTATAAAAAGGGTTGGATCTGCATTTCGATTAACATAGTTATTTTTAAGCAAAAATCCTATGAGTCTATCATACCAGGCACGTGGGGCTTGTTTAAGACCATACAAAGCTTTGGTACGTCTAAAGACATGATCCGGATGTTTTGTATCTTCAAAGCCAAGAGGTTGTTCAACAAAAACTTCATCTTGAACATAACCGTTAAGAAAATAACATTTCACATCCATATGAAAAAGTTTAATATTAATGAATGCTACAAAGGCAAGTAGAATATGAATAGATTCAAGTCTAGCTACTGGAGCATATTTTTATTCATAGTCTATTCCCTCTTGCTGATTATAGCCTTTAGTAATGAGTCAAGCTTTATTTCTTACTATGACTCCATTTTCATCACACTTGTTTCTGAAGACACATTTTACTCCAATAACAGAATTTCATTTAGGTCTTTCTACCAAAGTCCAGACTTTGTTCCTTTCAAATTCATGTAGTTCATCTTGCATGACTTTAATCCAATCATCATCACCTAAAGCTTCATCAGTTATTTTTGGTTCTAATTGTGAAAGAAATGCCAGATGTTCTAATTCATTTGTCAAGGAACTCCTAGTCCTTACAGGTTGATTTACTTCACCAATGATGCTATCACTGGGATGATTCTTAAGAAACACATGATTTAGGTTTTGTAAAACCAGTTCATCAACATAGGGTAGAAAGTCTTCTGGAGTAAATGTTTCAGAGGTATCTTCTTGAACATTTTCCTTATCAGAAGGATCTTCTATCAATGGTTGACAATCAGTTTTTGAAAACACATCCGAGGATGTAGATTAGGATGGTTTGAAAACGAAACGATCATACTCATCAAATTTTTCATGCCCTGTTTCTTCAATAGTACATGTATTTTTATTGAAAAATCTATATGCCTTAGAAGTTGTGAGTAGCCTAAGAAAATTCATTCATCAGATTTTAGTGCGAATTTATGTTGATTATCTTTAGTATTCATAATGAATACTTTGCAACCAAAAACCTTGAACTAGGAAAGTCTTGGTTTTCTACCATTCTATAATTCATAAGGAGTTTTTTTAAGAAAATGACTAATCAAAACTCGATTTATAGTATAGCAAGAAGTACTTATAGCTTCAGCCCATAAATGTCTAGCTATAGAATATTCACTCAACATGGTTCTAGTTACCTCTGGAAGAATTCTATTTCTTCTTTTAGCTACACCATTCTGTTGAGGAGTTCTAGGTGCTGAAAAAAATGAGTAATACCTTTTTTACTACAAAAAGTTTCAGAATCAGAATTTTAAAATTCTCCTCCATGAACACTATGAATAGTTTTTAGAGGAAGATTTTTCTCATTCTTAACTTGTTCTCTAAAACTTTTGAAATAAGAAAAGGCTTCAGACTTCTTTTCTAAAAAATAGACCCAAGTAAATCTGGTGTAATCATCAACTAAAACAAACACATATTATTTTCCTCAAATACATCCAGTTTGTGTTGGACCAAAAAGATCCATCTGCACTAACTGTAATTCATCAGTTGTTGAGACTTCACCGATTGATTTAAAACTAGATTTATGTATCTTTCCATATTGAAAAGGATCATAAACATTAGAGGAATCAAATCTAAACTCCAGTATATCCTTAACTAATTTCTTCTTAGAGAGTTTACATAAGTTATTAAGGTTACAATGACCTAGTCTTCTATTCCATAACCAGGAATGATCTTTCATTGCACTTAGGCATGGTAAATCTTGAATCCTAAGGTCTTCTAAGTTCAAAGTGTAAACATTCTTTTGCCTATTGGTTGAGAGAATAAATTCTTCCTTATAATTGTGTAATAAGCACTTATCATTCCTAAAATTCACAAGGTAACCTTCATCACATAACTAACTTACGCTGATCAGGTTGTGCTTAAGACCCTTAACAAATAAAACATTTGAAATCAACATTTTACCTAGAAGAACAATATTACCAAAACCAATAATTTCTCCTTGATCATTATCTCTGAATGTTACCTTTCCTCCTTTCGTTTTGATAATCTTTTCAAAATAGATTTTGTTACCAGTCATGTTCCAAGAACATCCACTATCCATGTACCATATATTGTTGTTGGTACTTCCATTGTTTTCCTGAAAAAAAGATAAGAATTAGACTTTCAGAATCTAAACTTTCTTGGATACGAGATTTCCAGACAACACAATTTTAGGAACCCACACTTTCTTAGATAAATAGGCTTTATGAAAACCTAGAGATTGGGTTTTATTTAAAGAGAAATTCTTCGCCCAGTGACCACCACATTGACACTTTACAAAATGGGTCACTTTGTGGAACAAAATAATTGTTACTAAAAATTGGTTTTTCATGGGTATATCCAAATATGGATTTGTTTCTTAAAGGTCGTATTTGAGAATAAATTTTATCAAAATTTTCCTTACCATGGGTAATGTTTGATAAACACTTATTTAAAGAAAACATTTCGAACATGAGTTTTATAACCAAGTTTTTATCTTCAAAATCATTATATTTGGAACTAGAGCAAGGCTTGAAGATACTTTTCATAGAAATTACTTCATCTAACTCTTTTGAAAGTTTGTTCATCTCAGAACATAATTCCTCAAGATTTTTTGAAATATTTATAAAATTAGCATTTTTCCTAACAAGAACTTTAGTAAGATTTGATATTTCTTTTGTTAGAATAGTATTCCTAGAGTTTGCCTTATCATGTTTTTTATTGAGTTTAGAATTATTAATTTCAAAAAGTTCAGCAAACCTAGAAATTTATTTATAAGTAGGTAAAGGATTTTCTTTATCAGGAGAGGATTCTTCATCAAAATAGTTATAATATTCTGTATCATTATAATTTATTGAAATAGTGGTCAATGATTCAGCATTTCATACCTTAGCCATAAAACAATGATTGTTAATGGGTAATCTGGCTATAAGACCAAGATTCTTATGTCCTGAAGATTCATAATTGGAAGATTCATCATAAGAGTCACCACCACTAGAACTCCATGTGTCATTTGCTTTCATGACTTTATTAGCTTTGGTTTTATAGTACTTCTTTTTGTTTCTTTCAGAATTCCTTTCTTTCCATTCTTTGTTTTCTAGCAAAGGGAAATCTGGTCTAATATGTCCAGCTCTCCTGCATTCATTACAAGTGACTTTGCAATTTTTCTTATCTTTCCTTTTCTTTTTCTTATATTTGGATTGGAAATTTCTCTGGCTAGCTATCTTGTTCATTTATGGAGCAAGATTTTCTAACTCATTTTCTGAAATTTTACTTTCACTAGAATCTAATTGGATAACCATCTTCTTATACATGGATCTGGTTACTCTCTTTGGAGTCTTAGCTTTCATATTATTTGATGTTGTTGTAAAAGCAACAGTACCATTCCCATTGTTCTTTTTGATGTTGTCAGCATCTCTCTTCATTCTTGTTTCATGTTGAAGAATAGTTCTAAATAGCTGATCATGAGAAATTTGAGTGACTTTCCTGTTCTCATCTATGGCTGTTCTCTTTGATTCCCACTCATTGGGATAATATCAATTATCTTATCCACAAGAGCTTCATCATCTAAACCTTTTTCTTGCACAGACTGTAAGCTATTGACTATAGTCATAAATCTCTGTTGAACTTTACAGATTGGTTCACCATACATAAAATTGAATCCATGGTATTCAGCTCTAAGCATAGCTCTCCTAGTCTCAATTACTTTATATGTTCCAACGTGTGTAACCTCCTACTTCTTCCAGATACAATTAGCTGCTTCACAAGATGAAATTTGGATATATATATTTCTAGTTAATGAACAAAGTAAAGTATTGGAAACCTTATAATTGAGTTGATACTCTTGCTTTTCCTGGTTAGTGAAAGTTCTAACTTCCTTATTAGAAATTTTATAATAACCAGTAAGCATAACGAAGTTATCCACTCCAGTATTGATAACAAAAGTCTTCATTCGATCTCTCCAGTACTCATAGTCATTACCATCAAATATTGGTGGTCTTGTAGGATTTAGATTGTCAATAGAACCAACATTGACTCCTGTCATTCTAATAAAAGCATGGAAACCAAACTAGTTAGTAGACACAGTTCATAACCACAAAGTTTGGAATGAAAAAGTTCGGAATGAAAAAGTTTGGAATGACAATGTTCCAAATGACAATGTTCGGAATGTGAATGTTCGGAATGACAAAGTTCGAAATGACAATGTTCGGAATGACAAAGTTCGGAATGACAATGTTCAGAATGACAATGTTCATATTGACAAAGTTCTGAATGACAAAGTTTGGAATGAAAAACTTATACGTGAGTATAAGTATTTCAGATACCTCCTTTAATACCAATTGTAGGATCAGAATAAAGATGTAGATGCTCAATATACCAGAGGGCGTGAATTGTACACTTTAAAAATTCCTTTGGAACCTTTAAAGTTGGTTACAGATATCTATCTTAAGGAAAGATCTAAGTTTAACAAAGTTAAACTAAACAGATTCACAACTCCTCTAACACAAATTGTAGAATTGGAACTAAGGTTTAAAAAATGAGATTCTACCTTAAATCGTATAGAATCTAAACTTATAAGAGTACAAGTGTAAGGAAATATAAGATGGTTATACATACCTTACAATACAAAAGTGCAGCGGAAAAACAAGTAGTAAAACTACTAGTAACAAGATGTATTTTAACCCAAAGTGAAGTGTATCCAACAACCTTGGTTAAATGTCCCTTGATTTATACTCTCAAGAAATTCAATCATACCCACACTAGGGTAAGCCCTAGATATGAAGATTGGAATATATGTCTTGTTATCCCCACAATCCCTCAACACCAAGGTAGTTGGAACATCTGTCTTCCTCAGCAAGGAATCCCTCGAACTCCAAGGTAGTCAGCACCTCTGGCTTCCTATCCCCGGAAGTCCTCGAATGTTATCACCAATATTCGGTGTCGCATGAAGCAATCTGAACGAGTAGTTCAGTACGCACAAGGCATGAAAAGATTCTCCCTCTATAAATCACCTTAACAGCGTGTGGTCTCTAGATCGATTAACCTCTTTCATCTAACACACGTATATATTGAGCTCTTTCAAATGAGCTCCTATTTATAGGAAAATTTCCAACGGTCGGCTCCCTCCTCCAACGGTCATTTTTTCCATGAAATTCGGAGGGACCTGTACACATGTAACTCAGCCAACGGTTAATTGGAAACAGAATAGATGACATCGTTTTATAACAAACCATGTATAACTGAATGCACGACATTGTTTTTAAATGAAGCATATGTAATTTTAAAGCGTATCAATATTTCGGAGTGTAAGAAAGTCAAAAGTTTGGAGGCTAATCAAAATGAAATTCGGAGTCTATGATAAGAAATGTTTGGAATCTGTTTTATAGGGATTCAGAGTCTGGTTTTACCAGAGATTGGAATCTGAACGTGCTGAGTTCAGATTCGAACCAGTAAAAGTTCTGAGCCGAGCTTCTTAAGAGTTTGGAGTCGAACTACTTAAGAGTTCGGAGTCGAACTAATTAAGTGTTCGGAGTCAAACTACTTAGGAGTTTGGAGTCGAACTATTTAAGAGTTTGGAGTCAAACTACTTAAGAGTTCGGAGTCGAACTACTTGAGAGATCAGAGTCGATCTACTTAGGATTTCGGAGTCGAACTACTTCAGAGTTCGGAGTCGAACTACTTAAGAGTTCGGAGTCGAACTACTTAAGAATTCAGAGTCAAACTACTTAAGAGTTCTGAGTCAAACATCTTAAGAGTTCGGAGTCAAAATACTTAAGAGTACGGAGTCCAGAATTCGGATCCTTAAAACAGAATACTCCAAAACTTATCATTATATGATTTTGGGATTTTGGTTAACAAACCAGGTTTTACAATTAAGAAAAATATTGCCATGAATAAAAAAACTCTAGGCTAGGATAAATTTCCTTAGAGAAGAAAATTTTCCTTGTGAAGGTAAAATATATTTTTTCTTATGTATAAGGTGCTTGTGATTTTCAAAATAAGAAGGAATGGAAAAGTCATATGAAAACCTTATTAACTCAACATTGTTGTGATGACTATTTGGTTATCCATCAGTGAAATCATGAAATGGTTGTTCAAATGATGAATTGAAACTTTATGATCCTTGTAGTTTGAATTTAGCATGATTAGACCAGTTTAATGGCCACCCATAGAGTTTCATTCTTTCTTGATCATAGAATTGAGAAAATATTATATAAATTGATGGTTATGAGATAGATCCCATAATAATTATCTAGAAATGTTAAGATGAGTTAGGAAGTAAAAATAATGATAATTGTGTCTAGTCATTGACATGTCATAAAGGGTGTCTTGTATAGAGGGAATGTATTGAATTAATTATGGGATATAAAGGGAAAATATGTTAATAGGTTAATCCAGGTAAAAAATGTATCAATGGGTTAAGGTTTGAAGATGGTATATGTTTTGAAAGAATTTTCGTTTTTAAATAGATAGTGTGTTCAATGAGTTAAGTTTTTGTAAATGGTTTTTGTATTAATGGTCAAAGATGCATGCACACATGGATTAATGTTAGGTGTGGTGTATTTTAATTGATGATCTACACACATTGGTTGAGTTATATTGAGGCTCTAATACATGATACTGTATTTCATGTAATTGGAAGTCAGAATGAGTTGCTTTGAACATAAAGAATTCATGGGATATGAATACCTATAATGATGCTCTGTGTTAATTAATATGTATTTTTTGTAAAACAAATTCCGTAGAGATGTAGGGAACATGATTATACCCCCCCATGCATTGTCTATATGAAAAACATAGGCCGGAGTGTATTAGATGAAAAGGTCTAAAACATGGAACAAATGGTGAAAGTGTTTAAATTGAACATTGTAAATTAATGACACCCTATTTAACTTCTTTATATATTGTTATTGATTATTTACTTTCATACTCTATCGATTAAGACTATATATTTTATAGAAACTATTGGTGGAGTCCTACTACGTTTTACTCACACGTTTCACTAGCCTCCATTGAGTACCCGACAATACTTAATGGAAGAGAGTTAGTATAAGGGAAAATCAATATGTTATATGGTTGAAATGGGATTGGGATGTACATGGAAAAAGATCTAGTCTTGGATTCTAAACCCATTTTGGGGATTTTTTACCTTGTATTTATTTTTGGTTTCCTTATATTATTCACTATATGATATGACATAGCATATTTAGGATTAGATTGTGGTTTTCAACCCAATTTTGGAAAATGGTCGGTGACACATCATATGGTTTACATGTTTCTTTTATTTAATATTTTTTGTTTTGTGTTTTAATCTGATAATAAGGGTATATTATCCCTACATGTCTTATTTGATCACCACTACTAGTCGACGTCCAATATTGTATGGGGTGACACACCTGAGGTCATGTTGCAACTAGACGTGGGGCATCAAATATCGTCGCTACTGGGTAATAAATGTTACATGTATAATAAAATGGCTTAATAATAATATATATAATAGAAAATAGAATTTATCTAATTAGAAATTTTACTTCTCAAAAGGAAAATTTAAAAAAAAATAATGAGGGGAACAAAAAATAGATTGAAAATTTAAAAATAATTATTTTATGTGATCAAATCCTATTAATTATAATAATACTCTTAATGAAAATAGTTCCACTATCATTCAAGATTTCTGGATGATGATAACATCAACCATCTCCATCAAATAAATAACACCACAAAAACTAACATATATAATGAACAATATACACATCAGGATTACTAAATTTCACAAATATCTATTCATTAAATGTATCTAACATAGCTTTTGAATAACCATTTTTTCCATGAAAAAATAATATATTTAATATTATGTAGAGACTTCTCCAAGACTCACAGAAATCCAGCATTGGTTTCATTGAATTATTTTCCTCCTTCCCCATACACTTGTCTTATGAAATTTTCTTCATTCATTCTATCACCCAAATGGTTACTCTCGGAACATCCGAAAAAATTCCTTCTAGAATATAGAAATACATATATAAATAGTCATATTCATGATATCCTAACCTATTTGTTATATGGGAGCATCTGAGATCA
Source organism: Viscum album (assembly GCA_963277665.1). NCBI lineage: Eukaryota > Viridiplantae > Streptophyta > Magnoliopsida > Santalales > Viscaceae > Viscum > Viscum album. The sequence goes on along the minus strand of OY728157.1, from coordinate 163,222,711 downwards.
TAGAGAATATCATTTGAAATTTATACTGATAAAAAATTACCTAGAGATACCAATCAATAAAAAACACAATAATGTATCTCAACATCATATGTACTATATTCCCCTTCTAACATAATAATTTTCAAGGATGTCATGTTAGATACGGATACATCATATGCGGAGAAACCGCCTAGGATAATTTATTTGAGTATAAATACTTTACACATGATGATGGATCCAATGTTATGATTACATTAGTAGAATAGGTGTATCTAGGAGATGATATTGTTTAGAGATTCTGATATATTGGTATTTTGGAAATAGGTTTTAACCAATGTAGTTCATGGATTCTTGATAGTGAATCTATAAAATTGATATTATTTTTTAGGGAGGTTGTAACACGCTATGTCCATATAATATGTGACATTATTTTATCAAATTCCAATCCTCATGTATTTCAGTTGTTTTATGTAATGTTTTTTTAATGAGAAATTAAGGATTATTTTGGGTTGTAAAACTCATAAAATTAATTATTAAAATTTAAATATAAACCATAATGTAATCATTGATATGTTACCTAGTTCATAGTGCTTCCCCCATGTGGGATTCTAACATGGTTAGGTAGATCATGTTTCGGAGCCCTTAGGTGTGTTATTTGGGTGGGAAATCGAACCATTTCCATGACACTAAAGAAATTTTATTTTACTTATTATTTTAATTCAAATTATTTACAATTAATTTATTAATTTTTAATATTGTGATGTTAATTTTTTATCATTATGAACCCAATATAGCTACACCACCTCCCTTTGTTTACCATAAACTATTATCTACTCAATGGTTGATAACCTTTGTTTGTAATCATAATATGGTCATATATATCAGAGGAGTTCGATAACATCATGATTATGATTCTTCATCCCTTTATACATTGTTTTTAGTGAATATTTTTTCCTATGTTGATTGATACAGATAATTATATAGTATTTACCATATTTATTTATACCGTATTTTTTAGGGAACATAATTAGGTTATTTCAATTGGAAATATCATATTTGTTCTAGGTCTGTGGTCCCTCACTTACCATATTTTATTTTGTTCTCATCAATATATCCTATAAAATAATGGATACTAGACTTTTTTTCCTATCCGATTCAAATAATTGAAATTATGTTTTGTTATTTCCACAAGTTGTATATTAATATAATAAGTTTTGGGTGGCTCTAATGAGTACTAAATTGACCAATTTGGTTTCTAATAACTAATTTCTTTCCAAAATATATTCTAAAATCACAAATTTAGAACCGGATCAAGTTTCAATTATTGAGAATCAATACTATGGGAAAAATGCACTGACATTTTTCACTCTTAAGTGAGAGACATGTTATAAATTTTCTAATCTAGAAGAATAATGTCCAATTCATAATAAATTTAGATTCGATGAAAAAATAAGATCTTAAGAATTGATATATTATATTTCCATATGTATATCATAGAGAATTTAGATAAAACAACATTGAATTTTGACTTTTTCACATTATATCATGGTGTATCTTCGTCCTATAAGAAATAAATGATGTTATCTCATCAACTTATGGTATATTAGTGGTAAATGGACTACATCATGCTAGTTTTTAATATCACATTAACTTGAAAAGAGAAAAAGAAATATTTTCCATTGAGAGACCTTTGAAATATTATATCCCCATTGATATATGTAAATTATATTATTGGTATGTTTCTAACAAGGTATTTTAGGTTTATAGAGAGTATTAAAACTATATATTCTATTAGAGAGGTATTCAATCTATTAATGTATCTATTCTCGTTGTATATCATCCAGTATAGACATGACACTATTATAGTATCTGTCATGAATTAAACATAGTATTCAGAAAACAAAGCACTCTACAAGACTGCGACATAACAATTGTGTGTTCTCAAGTTCCCACTATTTGAATCTATATCCATAGTCTCAAATGATAAAAATTATAAATGTGGTAAATAATTAAATAAAAATATTCACATGGTGATCCAAACCTAAAAATCCAGTGTTACCCATATAGATGTTTGAAATGCAATCCATCAGTAAGAAGATCTCAACAATAAATATTGAAATGATGTAGCTTTGGTACCTCACTAAAGTAGAGTATAGAAATTAAATGAAGAGTGAAATGAAATAATTAAAAAAATTGTAGAAACATTTCCTATATAAACCAAAATATGTATTTTCCTTCAAGGTTTACAAAAAGAAATTCCCTAAAAAACGAAACAGATCCAGGTTGATCATCTCTATGAGACCACTGTATCACTCTATAAATCATTAAACAATCATTTTTAAACAATTTGAACGCCTTATTTAGGGAAAACTAATGTTAATGATAATTAAAACCAAAATATCACCATACACTGATATGAACTATCTTAATTTGAGAAAAATATATCCAAAATGATCTCATTGACTTTTTGTGCAATTCCATTAATAACAAATTTTATTCATGATATTCTAAATAAAAAATATAAATTAAATTTCTTATATTTATACATATAAGAAAAAACAATCATTTCATTCATGTTTATTTTAGATAAAATTTACACTTATAAATTAAATGGAAACAATTTCTTTGAAAGCATTTCCTCTAATGAATCACCCATTTAAAACATTTCAATTTTCCATTATCTTTCAATATCAGATTATATATTAAAATTCATTCAAAATATATTGTTTGTTTTAGTAAAATATATTAAATTTAATACTCATGAATCATAATCCAAATGAACCGTATAATAATGGAAAAATAGAAAACAATAAAAAATAAAAATTCACTACGGTATAAACATCAATTGAACTGTAGAATAGGATGGATGTGAGTTCCATTTAGATATAATCTATTATAATTGGAATCACACTACATCTTAATGTAATATGAAATAAGATATTATAAAAATAGTATAACAACTAAAAGACTATGTTTCATCTAAAATATATAAGCATCCTGAGGAGACTGCAATAAGAATCATCAATATCAACTCCATCTAATCCTATCTAGAACTATATTTGAACCTTGTAATATATGAAAATAAATTTTAGTGTAATTATAGACCTATCAATTTGTTCTAAAAGTACAAAATAATGAAAAAATAATATTTTAGAAATCAAACATGTCATATGATTAATACGAACACCTAATATAAATCTGAAATCAACTATATTGTCCTCACATAAAACAACCCAAACCTTGTAATCTATAACATAAATTTATCAAAGAGGATTATTGGAACTACTTAAGGCCATTCATTTGTTAAAATATATTCATTTATAATGTATATAATTCTCTTACATTAGCCTCATATCGGCGTGCTAAATCAATATATCTTTCTTTTAAAATTAAATTTCACTAATATTAAATTATAACAACAGTTATATACAAAATTTCATAATAATTAAAATTAGAAAACATATGAAAAAATCATATTTAGTGACCTATAAAATATATTTTTTTAATCATTTTGAAAAAACATGATAAAAATCATTTTGTGACAAAAATTGAGTCTGATGGATTTTGAAATATAATACACATAAATAAATTTTTAAAAAAATGTGTTTAGAATGTTTTTTCCTTCTAATACCAATTTAAAACTAAAATCCATAATAAATACCCAATTTATTCAATGTGATGATACCAATTGAAAAAAATTTATAAACCCATTTAAATATTATATATAAAAAATATAATAATTTAAACATCTAGAAATATCAATAAAAAATTTATATTCCTAATAAATAAATTTCAAAAATGATCCTTCTCAGATTCAATAAAAATAAATCTTCATGTCATCAACCTTGATGAATAAAACTTAAATTAGAAACCAGAGGACCGATGTAATCACTAATAACCACAAAACCCAATAATAAGGTCACTCTAAAGACTAAACCAACCATGTTATCCCCAAGGGATTTTTGGAGAATGAGAATCAAAAAGTGAAATGTAGAATTAGAATATTGAGATTGGAACATGATTAAATGGGGGTGACACCTTGATAAATCTACATGAAAAGATTCCAGTGAAGCATGAAATCTCTATAAGAGGGAGGAGTAGTAAACCATGGTTTCTCACTAGAGCCATTTAATTGAGAAGAATTGAAATACTGGTAAATAATCATTAAAACTAAAGAATATAAAATCTAAAGAACCCAATTTTTAAACACATGGTATGTCATAATGGGTTTTCCACAATGTATGAAAAAATTTATTCCATTTATGAATAAAAGAAGAAAAAAGATACATAGTACTTTACATTACCTTTATAAAGTTTGTCATAACCATCCATAACTGAATAAAACTACAACCCCCATATATTGGTAACATGTATATTCTCTAATGAGATCAATATAAGTAACACCCATACTTGTGAAAGACAGATATAACATCTTTTGATGTCCCAAAAGAACATGAAAATTCATTGTTTTAGTGTAACAACACTTTTTTCACTAAATTATTCACAAAAAATGTTTTGAACATTGGATCCCATTTTAGGGTCATAAAAACATTTATAGTCATATTGTGGAGATGATTTGGATCGAATTCAAATGAAAATATAATAAAATATACATCCCAAAAAAATTAAAATTACCCAAATTTGATTATTGTTAACATAACTATAATGAATTGATCTATTACAGTCTTCCCACATTATATCTTTCACAACAAAGAATGTTATAAGTAAAAATTAATCTACCAAAATTAATTCCACAATGAAACCCTATGAAAATGGTGTATTTTTTGTTAATTAATAATATATGTTCATTTAAAATAAAACTAAATACCAGAACAAATTTATGTAAAACAACTAAACAAACTAACTTTCTCCACAACATGTCTAAATGGAAAATGGAATTTCATCAAGATGATAAATCCATAAATTATGCAGAGGTAATTATAGTTCTCCCTTCAAATAGGATTAATATAAAATGATTAAAATAAGAATAAACAACATATCATAAAAACCACAAAGAATATTAATTCCATAAAAAACAAAAAATCCCATATCTTGAGTGAAATCGATATTAATCTACAAAAGGGGGATAAAAAACCTAACAAATATATTAAAATGGGATATCAACCCTGAATAATATATTCTAAAAGAATAAAAAAATAAATAAAATAGTATATTTTTGAACATGAAGTGAAATTATCTCTAGATTTAGAGTCACTGTGTCCAATATGAAAACAAGGACCTCCTTCCAAAAATATTTTCCAATAGTGATCTTAATAAGAGGTAACTTTCACTTAAAGGTGTAAAAATTGCCTAATGAAATGTGTATTCTCATAATAATTCAGTGGAAACATAGGAATTCAATATTCAAATTGTTATGAATCATATCTCAATTCAATGACATCTCTTGCACACGATTATAATATTGAATCCCTAATAATGTGGCACACAAATCTGACTACCATTAAATTTCTCAAAATAAAACACAAATATCACAAATTCCTACCAGATGATAATTATAAACCATAAAATAGTCATGTATAATAATGTCTACTCAAAAAAAGGTTACACCCAATACATATTTTTCTAATAACATATATTAAATTACCTCTTAATATGGATCGTGATGCCTCATAATGTAAACACATAGTGCTTTCAAATGAGAGGTATTAATATTCCAAAATGACCATGAATGATCATGAATATCCCCATCTAATTCACTTATACAAGTTATGTTCACTAAAAACCCAAAAAATAATTTAATAATTTCATGATATCCTAAATAAGATCCTTGAATAAGGGAAATTCTTAATTAACTTCAATATTCTGAGTCATGGTAATGTTACAATGTGTATAAACTACATTTTAGAAAAATGAGAATACACAAGATGTTAAACCATTGATATATGTCATCCATCATATATTTTATTAAATTATAATTATCATAGTCTATATCCCATGAAACTATGTCCCAATCTATTAGTGACATTAAAATATAATCACATGTGTCTAAAATAAGTAAATTTCAATGTTACAAAACCCGCATTATCTAATACCATCATCAATTATAAAAAAATCTAAAATAATTCATTTTAATTTAAATTATACGAAAGAAAAATTTAATAGGAATTACCTCATGAGTTTTCTTAATGATACCATTAATGTTGGGAATAATTTACCCTAATACAAAAAAATATAATGATATATCAAATTATCAAACCCTTAAAAATATGATGTGAATAAAATTATATTAATTCAAACATATGTGAATGAATAATTGTGAAATAAATTACCTTCAAAACCTATCTAAATTTAGAATTTAATTAATCTAATAAGGTTAAAATATATTAAACAAACAATTTACAGTGTCCCCTATTTCCTATATAAATCTATTTTCAAAAAAATCAAAAAAAATTTTTAAAGAGAATGAAATAACAAGAAAAAAAATTAATATTAAAATCATCCATAAAATATCAAATTCATATAATAAATTTCCATCTTGGTAATAAATATCTACTGTGGTTAAATTTTTTAACAAGGACGGTAAATTCCAATTCTAGAGGTGAAATACAACTATTTATAGCTTGGACACATGGGTTTGTAATTCGTGTTCCAACTGTGTAACAGGAATAATGAGGGTCAATATAAAATCTGCATCGGATACTCGTAGAACACCAAATATTGTGGCTAGATAGTTATAGTATGAATAATTATATACTTTCACCTCCATAATGCATTATGACCCCAAAAATGAAAAATATAATCTATAGGGAACAAAATACCATATTCATTGAATAAAATCAATCAATGATGCCCAAAATCAAGAATCAACTCCCAACCACTCAGGGTTACTCATGTTTTCTGATGTATGGCATCAACCATAAATCTAACATATTCTAGTAAGAATAAAATAAAAGTCACATTCATTCATTCCCAAATATCATTTTGGATTAAATTTTAGAGTTACATCATAAAAATACAATATATTACAAATTATAAAATTTTAATGAGGATCTATTTCCCCCAGAGAACAATAAATTTTAAATGAAACATGTTTTATCTTTTATTGATATCTCCATATAATTTTTATTGACCACATCACTGTCTACAGAGACCCTAAAATACCTATGATTGTAATTTTAAAATGTAGGATGGTTAAAAGAATCTCAAAAATTGATATTAAAAATGAATAAATTCGTAGTCTAGTGAAGAAACTAAGAACCAATGGAAAATATTTTTTGTAAAAATTTTCTTTTTTATTAAAAAATAAAATAATTTTTTATTTAAAAAGGTCATTGTCCCTCCATTAAATATACTAAAAATTCCAGGAAAAACATTATCAATATTAAAAAATTTATATAGGTTACGTCATATATCAATATCATAAAAACCATATAAAATGTTACAATTAGTATAACCATATGTCCCATTTCTTATATTATTATCTAGATAACATAATCATTACTGAATGAATTGAATCTATTTTTGAGAACACCCATTATAAAAGCTATATGGGAATCTCTGGTGATATATAATGGGGCTTAGTCCTTTTAGAATCATTATCCATGTAATCTATAAGCTAAAATGGGGATTAAACCATTAAAAACATTTTCCAAGGGTCGTATCATGAATAAATCCCTTTTAAAAATATTTTATTCTTGTATGAAAAAACCCTTTTGTATATCGAAATATCCATTCCATTTAAAGTCCATTTTTGAAAACATAAGTACCCAACAAAAATAATGATGGTTTTTCATTGTAGAAAATTTGAAATATTTAAAAGGAGACCAAAATCAAATAATGTATAGGATGGTGGGGAAATTCGTTATAACCATATACATTAAAATAAAACATTTCAATTATAAAATTATTAATAAGAAAAAAAATACTTAAAAATTTCCTTTGTGAAAACCATTGAAATAAAAGATGGATAAAATCACCTTTACAGTCCTTTTTTATCTATTTATATACATTAATTAAATAATTTAAAAAATATGAACATTAATGGGAAATAATTTGAAATAAAATATTTTAAAAGGGATTTAATGTTAAAGTGATCATTACCTAAGGTTTGACTGAACACGTATGTTATTTATCATCATGCATAACAAATCATGTAAATAATTTAAAGGTTTATAATATTTTTGATTTTTATTATTCATTTTATTTTATATTATAAAATTTTATATAAAATATCATAATAATTAAAAAAATTGACATTTTGATGACATTCAGTTTATAAGCCCAAAATGTATTTTGGGGGTATAAAATGATCAATGTTGTCATTAAGCTATCATAGCTATTAAAATATTAATGATAAAATTATTAATTTCATTCACCAATTATAAATTTACAATAGAATACAAAATATAGTTATGAAAATTTAACTATGAAACAATCATGAAGATGAAAGGTTGTACGTAAACATGAGTAACCTTTCTATTTTTCAATGATAATTTACAATGGAAATTTTATATAATTTCATCTATTTATATTGTTCATAATATCATAAAAACATTCTATTTATTTAAACTTAATTATATATATCATCCATGTGATATAGTTAAAAAAAATAATTCACATCATTTTGTGGAGGTATTAGTCCACTCATATGAAATAGAATCATAGTCTTTTTTGCGAATGGAAAGGTCTGAATGTAAATGATATAAAATTATTTAATATTGATAAATATTTCATTATTATAATATATATACATTAAATAAATCTTTATAACCATCCATGAAGGATGTTTATGCAAAAAGATTTACATCTTTTCGCGATTATCTAGCACATCATACACAAGAATTATATATTCATTTACCATTTCATGGAAGAGTAGATATATATTGGGTTTAACATTAAATTAAAAACATTAAACATTATGAATGATACTATGGTATTTATTTAATCATAATTATATGGTATTTAGTGGAGTAAGAATATGAAATAAAATAAAAACACTCATTTATGAATGAAACATCTTCTTCAGACAACCTCTTAAGGAATTCAGTAAAAGATTTTATAGAATTTTTTTCTTTTAATAATTAATATTTGATGTAATATGGGATATATTGATTTGATTTTTGTGGGTATTTTTTATCCCCAAGTTATTTTTTCCATGATGAAATTAGGGAAAGATTGTCCCTTTTATATGAGTGTGGAGGGGCACTCTTTTAATATTGTAATATAATAAATAAATATAATATAACTGTAAATTAAAAAGTAATTCAATGGATTTATTTATATTATATGTTGAGGATGGGTTGAGATACCCACATAAAATAAATACTATACAAGTTTGGAAAATGATTTTACCCTTATATTTTGGTGGTAACCCTTCCTCAGCACTTTCTAATTATATTTCAACCACAAGGTTTTTACCCATTAACGGTGGTGATATTTTTTATTAATGGAAAAATGAAGTATACTGTGACTATTGTTGATATTATAAACCAAATATAAATAACTTCACTAAATTGAATGTTTTTAATATCATTATATAACTTTATATATTAATATTTATTATAATATATCATTAATGTCTATTTTTAGAACTATTCATTACAATAATATTAATAAAAACATGAAAAAAATAAAATATAAACCAAATATTTTATTATTTCCCTATCATTTCATTTTAATATATTAATATTATGGATACCAATAATTACATAAAGATATAATAAATATGATATTTTAGAATTATTGATTTTATTTTCACATTAATTGAATAATTACTACATTAGCCTTGTGTAAGAAATAAAGGTAATTATATCATCAACCAAAATTAAAAGAAATAACTTTTAATGATGAGGATAAATAATTAATATTTCATAAAATATTTTATAATTTAACACATCTACTAGTTATTGTAAATGATTAAAATATTATATTTATTAAAAACAAAAATGAGACATTTAAAAATCATATTTTTATAAAATATTATAAAGGTTATAATCTCATTAAAATGAAAAATAAATGTTTTTTAATAAAATTTTGGATGATTGTAGATGAAGTTAACACTTTCAATAAGACATAGTTAACTGTTAAGTTCATTTTACATCCATTATAAAATTATGTTTATCCCATAATATCTAGACTTACCCTTTAGAGAGGTAAAGAAATTAATATAGTGAAAATTTATATTAACAACTAATAAAAGAGCCTATTTTAAAAAAATTTATTAATTATTTCCAAATATATAATCCATTTTTCAAAATTTAAATCTCGTTAGTCAGATAATTTAATTTAATATTGAAGAAGAAAAAATTCATTAAAATTTTATTTAGAAAAATTTCTTTTTCAATGCAAAAAAAATTTATAATAAACTTATGTATGACAATATTTTTTTAAACCATAATGACATATGAAAGATAATAAAAAACTATAATTTAATTTTTTAAAATACTTGAAAATAAATATAATATTCAAGGACAAAATAATTATTTCTAAATATTCAATATAAAATTAAATATTTTCGTAAAATTACAACGAAATCATGAAAAAATTATTTTAATTTGTTGATTTATAAAAATTAAATTAATTTATTAAAATTATAATTATGTAACTTAAATATTAATCATTCAATGAAATCTATTTAATAAAATATTTTCATTAAAAAATTTCATTTTTTTTGTAAATTGCTTATTATTTTTATAAATAACATTACTATCTAATTCTTGAATTGTATGAATAAAAAAATTATTTATTATATCATTACACGAGTTTTAACATAATTACCACTTTATAAAATTACTTCCCCACAATTTCATTCACTTATTAAATAAGTGGGGATATCTTTCCCTCCTACAATTTAAGATTCCCATAGTTTTTCTCCAACCATATGGTTTTTGATAAAATCCATAACCATGTGAATTATCTTCACTTGTAATAATTTCAATCTAATTTCAAGAATATGATATTAATGTTCTACATAAGAATGATTATATTCTTGTTGACCGACATCATGTCAGAAAACATAAGATAAGATCATCACGTATTTTCTTAACATCAAAAAAGGAAATCATTGTGTAATTGGGATAAACATGGAGGAAAGGAATCAAGATAATAAATTGACCAATTTTTATATAGGATTTTATATGGTCTAATTAATTGTGTAACTAAAATAAAAATTTTACCTAAATTATTAACACTTTTCAAGGGATATATTTTAAGACATACATTATTATCTACCATGAAAGAAAGATCTTTCCTTTGGTTATCATTATAACTTTTCCACCAAAATTGAAAATTCATCACATTGAAATGAATACTTTTCACCTTATCAACCATTTAATTAACTAACTATAGTCCCATAAACTATCTTTATTCAACATTATCACATAATGTTACAATTAGATACAACTTTCCAAATAATCACACAGAAGATGAAATTTTTATTATGGAATGGTTACATTTTTTATAAGAAAATTCTAACAATGAAATGTGTTGATCCAAAATTCCATGGTAGTCCATTGATCATGCATGACACTTGCCTTCTAGAGTCTTGATTGTTCAATCATGTTTTCCATTCTATTGAGGATGAAAATATAAATTAAATTTTAATTCATCACCCAATGAATTCCTATGTCCACTAACAAAAATTACTAGTGATCATGGGATCATGGTCAGATACAAAAGATGGAAGAAATCAATATAACCTGACTATATCATTTTTATAGTATATATAGTTTATCTAATGTCATAGTTTCTCAAAAAATGAATAGAAGTGTGGAGATTTAATTTAATCGATCAATAATATTGAAAATAATTTAATTATATCCATAATCAATTTGAAATTCATCTTTGATATACATGGATACATTTTTCCATTTCCACTCAATCATTAGAAAATTTTTATCAATACCCTTTCGTAATTTTAATTCTAATTCAACATATTTACATATCAAACATTTCATTATAATTTCAACAATATCTGTTTACAATCCATCCCATATGTATTTACCAAAATGGTCTATATGCATCATAGTGCAGCATGAATGAACATAAAGTTTGTAACTATACGCTTCAATAAATATTTATCTCTTAAACACGGAATCATAAGAAACACATAATCTCTTTGAAAATATAAAAACATATAATTTTTCAACATTAGTTTCAAGAAATGTTCCTTTATTAGAAAATTATAACATCTATTTTTTCTCATGTTATTTCTTTTAAACACGACTAATTCTTTCAGAGTGAGATGATTATATTTACCCCAGAAATAAAAAATATAAGGTTCTTGAATCCATAATTTTTTTTCTAAAAATAACAAAATAATTAACCAAAGGATAATGTTACCAAAGTAACATGCTTAAAAAACATTTTTTCCAAATCAAAGATTTGATAACTTTTTTTCAGGATGATAATTTATCATGGAGTCATTCTTCTTAGTATATTTGAGAAACATTTTCTATCTAATATTCAAATCATTCAATGTATATATATATATCAATATTTTATTTTTAGTATATATTTATCACTTGGATCCATATAAATGATAAATCTAATTTTTTTTAAAAACCATGGTAGCTATTACTAAATATTGAGTAGGATAATTTACCTCATATATTTGTAGTATTCTTAAAGCATAATAAACTATATAATAATTCTTATTTGGAATGAAACCATGTTTCCTTACAGATAAAATAATTGTAAGAGAAAAATTCACTATCTTTGTTGGAAAGGTTTAAACTAGTGTATTTACCAATATTATTTTTAATTCCTAAATAAATTCCTCAAATTATTTTACTAGATGAATTTAACTCATCTCCAAGTTGACATATTTATTGGAATAGAAAAGCAACTAATGGTTTCAACCGAACTCTGGTAGTAAGCTATTAAAAAATTAAACTATGAATCTCTTTGACCATGGTATATCTTGGTCACACTTCAACAACATTAGTTTTAGAAGGATAAATAGTTATTCCATCTTTATAATCAATATATCCTTGGAATGACTTGTTGTGCAACCAAAACACTCACCTAATAAATATACCATATACCTAATTTTCTATTATGTTTTTCAAAATTGTCTTTATGTGTCTTTAATAGTCATAATGAATTTGAGATTATACCAGTATGTCATTAATAAACACATCCCCAAATATGTAAAAATATTCAATGAACAATCTATTCATAATATCATTAAATATAGATTTTATATTATATAACCAAAAGTATATGAATATAAATACCTAATGACCTTATCTAGTGCAAGATGTATCCTTCTGTATATCATATTTTTTTCCATACAACTGATGAAACCCAAACAAAGGATCAATCATTAAAAAATATTGCACCCTTGGAGTTGATTAGATAAATAATTAGTTTGAGTCAATGGATACTATTTCCTAATATACATTTTTTAAATATCTATACTCCTTAAAATTTATCTTGGAACCACCACTATTTTTAACCAAAAAATAGTGCCACCCAATGTGATGTTCATGGATGAATGAATCCTTAATCTACAAACAATGATAATGGACTTTTCAATTCAAAAATATCTACTTGAGACATTTTAAAAAGAGGTTTTCAAATAGTATTACCATTATATACAAATTAAGCATTAAATTCTACCACTAGGTCAAAAATAAAACCTGGTAAATCCCTAGAAAATCGTCCATATATCCATTCATTATATGTATATCTCTAATTTGAATTATTTCTTTCTTTTCAATGATATATGTTGAGTAACATTCCCTAAAATTAATAATCAATTTCATATCAACATGAAATGCTATAAAAGGTCAAAAATAGATGAAAACTAATCTTGGATATAAAATATATATTATAATTATAAATTGAAATCTAACCTATTGAAAAAAATTCAGACTCTACCATGAAATTATTAAATTTGATTTTCAAGGAAGAACATACCACTTATAAAATTTCTAATAATACTATAACTGTTAGTTTCTTTAATATTCACCATCATTTTTTCCACCCAATATTCTGTCATAATTTCAATATATTTTATTCTTAGTATTCATTCAAATTTTTAATTAAATAAATAAAATGAGAGCTAAAGAAAAGTAGTTCTTCTATTATAAAAAACGAGTAACATAAATGTCACCACTTCACTAGATTTATATGAAACAACCATAATTATATAAAATGATTCATCTAAACCATTCATCATTTCGTATTGATTATTTGAATCTTTAGTTGCTAAAATTCAACACAATTTATCATAATTCAAAAACTCATTGAATCCAATAACAATCACTAATGGGTGGCTATTAGTTACTATGTTCAATTAATATTTAGGAAAATGTTACGTTATAGTCACAAGAACTATGACCAGACATACCATAGTGGTTACACTTTCTAGAATTTACTATATATTCCTCATAATGATTTAAACCACACATATCATATGATTATAATTTTATTTTATTAACTCAATGATTCTTTGATGAATACTTATCCATTTCCTTCTATGTAGAACTATGTTTATTTTTGTTTATATCAAATACATGATCATCAAAAAAATCCATTGTTACAATATTGAAACACCAAAAAAATTTATCATATCATGTTAATTCATTTGATTCTACTTCTTTTTGATATATTGGATTCATTCAGGTGAAATACAAAATAATAATAGTATTAAGATATAATATAATATATTGTAAACACCCAATATTGTAAAATTACAGTCACGTAAAACTGTATAATCATAAAAAAACTGTTAATTATAAATATTACTTCATGATATTGATTCGAACTACCATATGAAATTGTTTCTAAAGGATTATATTAGTAAATGTGTCACTTTCTAGGGAATCATGCACATCCCTATCTTTGGTATTGTTTATCAAAGACCATGATCAATTAGCTACACCTTTTATATAATAAATTGAAAAGGCTGCCTTTTAATGATCTGAACACACCATGACTTCAAATAAGTTATCGAATGCATTGATACATATTTCTACTACCACTGGGTAAGAAGATCCACTAAATTCAATAGTATTTAACCTCCAAGCATTTTACACTATTTTTGTGTTCATTTATGGTAGATCTAGATTCTCTCTACCCTGTATTAAATAACCAATTATTTATTTCAGAAATTAATCCATCATCTAAAAGAATGCCTTAATTATAATTTTGACTATTCAGAGATGATTATTTAGAATGATATCTTATTCGTAGAGTCTTCCTACTACAAGGCTACCTCACTTCTTTCCTTTGTAGAGAAAAATTATGGAAAAACATATTTTAGATGATGAAACCTGGTAAATTTAAATGATATAAAATTTTCTCTAAAAATAAGGTAATATATTTTTAGTTTATTCTATTACCATTAACATTACCACTAATATTTTCTAGAACATGATCTAATGTCGACTGGATGGATCAAGCTTTAATGATTACATATTATTAAAATTTAAAACAACATTCACAATCTTTCATTCACCAATATATATTAGGATTAGTTTTTCTGATATTTAGATTGTAAAATTCACATGTTTTAAAAAGTGGATAGTTATAATTTGTATCCATATTTCCCACTAAAAAAATATTGAAAAATAAAAATGTTTACATCTCCTAAAAAATCTTCAAAAATATGAAAATGGTTTTATCCTTTTCCATAATAACAATTAAATACATCAAAAAAATATTTTAAAATATGGGATAATCAAAATATGTTTATTAAGAGAAAAAATGTGAATAAATCACCTGTCTAGTGAAATAGATGAAAACCCATGAATGAAATTTATTAAAAACATACCATTTTATCTAAAAAACATAATTTTATCTTTTTAATGGTAATTATATTTGATGATTTACACATATTATTTCTAGTAAAACTAACATGAAATGATAAAAAATTAATTAATGTTAATTTATATATCATCATAATAAAACCGTTAAAGATAAATTATATTTGGATTAACTATATCACCATTATCTAATATACTTATCGAGAGAACATAATCATTTTCCAATATATTAGAGTGACATCTTAGTACACACACAATATAATCTATATCAGTGTCAGCCATGTCATGTAATGGTGATAAACCATTCATATCAGCTATTTTAATCTCACCTATGACAAAAAATTGAATGAAACCCTTAATAAAAAATGTTTGGGGATAATATCATAAATAAAACCCATGAGAAACTGGATTATACTCATATGTAAAAATACTTATAGATATCGAAACAATTTTTCCTTTTGAATCCCACATTTTAAAACATAAACATGAAAAACATAAATGATATTTTTATTTCTAGAAAAAATGAAATCATGCAGTGGATTCAGAAATTAAACAATAACTATGGATGATGGATTTTTTTTCATATATGTTAAAATAGAACATTTATTATGTCTTTTTTTATAAAGTACATTAAAAAATTCTATAAATATTATCAGTTTTTAATGAAATGAACTAATGAAAGTGTAATGTACATTTATAATTACATTAATTCCATATAAATATATTCATAATTGTTTTTTGAAAACATTGATGTTGAAGACATATATTTTAAAAATAAATCTTCCAAATGATGTTTTATGTTAAATTTTCCCTTGCCTCAAATTTGACACATAACATATGTTTTATATCTTCATGAATTATATAATCATGTTAATTATTTATGTTCTTGTGGAAAATTTTTATTTTTAAAATATATTTTCTTATATATTATTTCATTTTATATATATTTACCTTATCATTTAATTTCATGTCTGGAATTTTGATGATATATAGTTCATAATTCCAAAATGACTTTTATAAGATGAATTTTTTTAAAGTGTTTTTTATTTAGTTATTTAAAAAAATAATCATGAAAAAACAATGATTTTTATATATCAAATATACTTTTAAAACCATCCCTCATGTATATTTTTGTAAAATGATCTACGGTACAGTCATGCATATGGAATGTTGTATGTATGAATTTGTAAGATTATAATTTTTCAACTATCATTATAATAAAAAGGTACGTATAATTTTACAATTTTATAATTAATATAAAATAATAAATATCATATTATTTCACTAAAAATATTTATATATATATTCCATGTGATGTAGTGATGAAAAATGAATCACATCACTTAGTGGAGGTGGCATTCCACACATGCACATGAATGATGTTATCATTTTTAGTGAAAGGATGTTTCAGAAAGAATATGATATATTACCACATAATAATATTAAATATTTAATTACTATTATATATACACATTAAATCTTTCATTATAACATTTTTTAGTGATTTTCATGGGAAATTAATTATATTGGTTTGAGAGACGATAGTCCTCTCTACACAAAAATAATGGATTTGTATAATATTTAATGGAAGATGATGAAGATATAGGTTGTTCCAATTACATAAAATCACATTTTATATTTAAGGTACTGGTTATAATATTTCATCATAATTCACGAATATTCTAAGGATGAGGAAGATGAAATAAAAAATCAATTGTTAATGAAAAAACCTCTTGTTCAAGAAAAACTCTTGTAGTTTACACAAGAAAAAATATCTAGGATGGTTTTATGATTAGTAAAAGCATCTATGATGTTAATATTGATTATTCTATGTGATGTTTTTGTTATTTTAAGAACCAAATTTTTTTCAAACTGTGATAAAATAACAATAATTGGTTCCTCTTTATAAGAAAGGAGAGGGTTACTCTTGGAATATCATAAATTAATAAATTAATATAAATTATTTTTCTTTTTTAAATGTCTCAAAACTATATATTTATAATAAATTATTTTTTTTGGGAAAAAATAATCTTTTACAATAAAAAATTGAAATGTTTTGACTATGTTTTTACACTTATCTTTTAGTTCTAACCCCTCAATAACCCTTTTTAAACATATATCGAGAACAATGTTATCTACCCTTTAAGGGTCAAGATATATACTACAAATTAAAAAATGTTCCAAACAAACACCATGGATGATATTATAAACCATATTTTAGTAATGTTTCCAAATATAATATTTTTAGTTATTTAACATTATTTAAGAGTATATTATAAAATTTAAAATATAATTAATATCCATATTCAAAACTATTTGTTTCTTTGACTTTAATAACATCAGGAAAACCAAGAAAATTAAAATTAAGTATTTAAATACATCCAAAAATTATAATTTATATCTAATAATTTCTTAGATCAAATTTATTATCTCAATTTTTATAACAATTAATATTAAGATTTTAATTTAATTTATATTTATATTAGTTGAATAATTGATACATCAACATTGTGTATAAATCTAAGATAATAATATATTCGCTAAAAATTAACATGATGATGTCAAAAAATATATATGTAAATATAATATTTTTAACTGAACATATCAATAGTTTATCCCCATGTTAAGAATAATAAATTTATAAAAAAACAAGATTGTAACATTTTTTACTATTATTTAAATAAAATATTATGGAGGTCATAATAATATCCTACTGAAAAATAAAGGTAATATAATTAGATCATGGATAAATATTGTTTATATTAACTCATCCAATAAAATTTATGTAATGGTTAAATTCATTTATTTTCTTAAATTAAATTATATTTCTCTCATAATTTCATGATTTACACATTACCATGGTAAAAAAATAATTGGGGTCACTATTCATATTGAATAAAAATAAAAGGGGACATTTTACTACATTCATATCCTTTGATTCAAAATAAAGAATTTATTTTTTTATAATGAAATATATTTTAGTGGAAGAATGTAATTAAAAATAATCCTTCAAAATATGTTGAAAATGGTTGTTCATAAAAATTTTATTTTTAATATCAAAAGTATTTTTATACCAAATTGAAAAATAAAATTTATTTAAATATAAAAATTTAAATTTTAAAACTCAAAAAATGTAGATGATTAATTTTTAAATACAATAATAAAAATTAAATTTTAAATAATAAAATTATTATTTTTCTGAATTCACAAAACTATTCTATAAATAAAATTTCCAAAAAAAATCATAAGATAATTTTGACATACTGGTTTTAGAAATGAAATTCATTTTTTAAAATTGAAATTCCATAACATGGAAATTAATCATTTAAATAAATACATACATGAGAAGATATAAATAAAACTATTTCATTGTGAATTAAAAATTAGTAAATATTTTTATATAAATATAACTATCTAATTCATGAACTATATAAATATAAAAATTATTTTTATATCATTTACAATGTTTTTACATGTCGTGAATAAGATCTATTCATGAAATTTTCCATACAGTATATATGAGTCCTAATTATACTCTTGGTCTTATCTCTATAAAGACATACCCCAAATTGTAATAGGGTTAACAGATACAATTTTTTCTTCAACCAACACATGATATGCTGAAACTAATAACCTATGATAGAAAGAGACATACCATATAGACATTACATATCCAACTGACTTAAGAAAGATTTGAAAGTCCATAATAAAAAACTATTAGTAATTATATTCCTTAAGATTCAAGAAAATTAAACGATGATTTATGTTGGAAAATGTAGAATTACTCCTCCAAATATTGGACATCCAAGAAATCATTCCAATGATATTAGAAAAGATACTAAAATGTAATATTAATAGTAAATATTCAAATTATAGTACACATTATAAAAAATAATGCAACACTTACACTTAATAAAATATGTAAAATAAATAAATAGACCAAAAGGAATATGGGCTATAATGGTGGAAAAAAACTCATTCCCAATACAAAATTAGAACAAAACAAGGTCGATCATATCCATGTGAGAACGTTTTCACTCTCCTCATTCTATGACAAAAATCATGAAATAAACTACGAGTTTATCATTAGGAATAGAAATGTAAATGAAAATGAATAGAATCATATATGGGAATTATAGACAAATTGGATTAAGGACTGAGAGAAAATGATCCTATGAGAATATCTCCATGATGATTATTTTTGACCTCTAAATTAATTTCATCAATAATAATTTTTATTACAAAAGAAAAATTAATTTTTTATATGTAAACATATTATGAGAAAAGAAAACCTCAATTATGTTATTTATATAGTCATTTTAGTAAATATTAATTTAATGTAGACAAAAAACATGAAACCACTTCACTATTAAAGGATTATATGTCCAAAATTCCAATTTTCTATGTACATTTAAAATTAAAATATAGATAAAATTTTTTCAAAAGTGTAATATATTTTTAAAGTAATAAATAAATTAAAGTTTAATTTAATAATATAATAGTAAATAATTTTACATTGATATAAATGTAAGCACACAACATATATAAGTCACACCTATATATAAATCAATCAAACAGGGGAACACAAAGGAAATGGGTTCCTTATGGAGTTCATAATATAACATAAAAAACACACAAGTTCTTATGCTAATAAAGTAAAATATTTTACAATTTATTGGTATAATATATCATCATATTTCTCATTATTAAACAATATAAATTTGAAAAACCAATGTCTGGTGTTATTGGGGGAACTCCCCATCAATTTATATATAAAACTATAGGGGAAACATGTATAATGTTACAATCTAGAGTAAAATAAATCGTTTAACAACCCAAAAAAATTATCCCTATAATATATTATACATATATATAAATATATATAAAATTTAATGTCTCGTTCATTATCATAACCATTTAGGTTCAATGATTTAATGAATTATGAAAGATAAATAACTTATAATGAATATTTATATCTCATATAATAGACATTTAAACAATAACTTTAGTACTTTATAACCCAAATTATGTTTTGAATACCTCTTAGAAATTATCACTGTAATATTTTCTTCCTGGTATATCATCTGTTATACATTTCAATATAACATGTGGTAATTGAAGCATAATAATACAGAGATAGAATGCTAATTAGGGGAATGTATATACAAAAATCTATCCTAAATTAAATTATTGGTGGAATACGTGTAGAATGTAATTACTATTCCTAAAATTTCATATAAATAATCACATGAAATTTTCATTAATCTACTAATGACATAATAATATAAATAATCAAAAGGGTAATGATAACTTGATTCACAGTGACGGAATGAATAATGTCAGACTTTTTAAGGCCTTGAGCCTAGATATTTCATTATGTCATGGTTTCATTCAAATATATTGCCATAAAATTAATATAATAGAATAAATATAAATAAATGTCTTGTATTACAACAAATAACAAGAAATTTTTTTATCATGAGTATTATTGCAGCATAAAGGTGTAATATAACATTAAGACCAACCAATCGCATATTATTTCTATTGTGTTCAATATGTGAATAAAATAATTAATAATAAAATTTAAATTATTACTTCATTTAAAATAAATAAGCAACATTATTAGACATTAAAAACATATTAAATTTCAATACTTTCCACAATAAATAGTTTAATATAATGATCATGTGAAATATAGAGAAAGAATGCAGATCATTAAAAAATATTTATCATAATTTCCTTATGGAATATCATACATATTAATCACTGAGAAGTAAATACATATAATTATATAAATTTTAGATATAAATAATATTAATATTTATCTATTAAAATGAATAATTTGGATAACTGTGTTTATATCCAATAATAGTTTTATTGAAAATGAAATAGAAATTAAACTTATCAATGGAATGAAAATAAGGTGGTAGTTGGGAGTAAATTCATGGGATAAGGTTATAAATAAGAAAATTTATATTAAAAAGGGCTTCATGTAGCTAAAATGTAAATCTAGATAAAATGTTTTTGATATAAAATATAATTTCGAAATCATGTATAATATAGATGAATTATAAGAAAATGTTTATAATGAATGATTATAATTCCATGAATTCAAATTTAGTTACCAAACCACATAATGATGTTAAATAAATTGGATCAAATGAGATGGATGGATAGATTCAATAATATTCATGGAAATCTAATAGAATAATAATTAATAACAAAAATATAAAACAACAGGGTATCGGGTCAACCATATATAATGTGGTTAGGTGAATAATATGAAAAAACACAGCAATAAAAGGAAATGATGATGAAATACCGTTAAAATACCACAATTTATAAATTGAAAATACAATATAAATGAGTTATTAAGAATGAATTGTAAATCCATGTAATGACTATAGGAAAACAATTAATACCTAATATGATAATATAATTCAATTTACACTAATTATATTAAAGAATAATTATTATAACTCAATGAATCAAAATTGATTTATAAAAATGTATTTGGAATATAAAAATACATGATATAACAAAAATTTGAAATGTGTTTTATGTGATAAATATATTATTCTTCAAAAAACAATTAATGCTAGAAAAAATAAAATCATAGGTCAAAACATTTAAAACTAATAATATTAATGTTGAAAAGGAAAAATCATAATTCAATGAATTAAAATTGAGTTCATAAAAACAATTAATATTAGTTATTCTTAGTTAAAAAACTATATCGTCGTATCCCACAAAAATAACTATCATAGTAACCAATTTTAGAACCGTATTCAATTATTTAACTTTAATTATTCTTAATTTTTATTTATTTATATCAAATATTTCATTGAATTATATTTTTTTCCATTATATAATTTTATAAGTTTTGATAGCATATTTTATACTAGTGTCATAATGGTGGTGCATGTTCATGAATATAGATTCCAAGTATATTATTCTAAGATCATTTTTCACTAAAAAATGTGTTTAATTTAATGATCTATAATTTAATAATAAAATTTCATAAGTATTTTTTTTTTCATGGCATGTGATGCCAATGTGTGTGACAACCTTGTTTCAGAACTTTTTTATGAATAAAAGATTCATAACATAAAAATAAGATAAATAATAATATATATTTTCCAAAACCACAATTAAAAAATTTATTTATCATAATTTATAATAACAAGAGTAGTTATTTTCCCATATTCATCCATGACTCAAATTTTTAGTGTTTTCCAAGTTGGTGGATAAACCCACCCATCTATAATGAAATTATAATATACAGGTGAGTATGGTTTAGAATGTAATTATTTTGGAATAGTTTTATTTTTAAAATAGATTAGTTATTCTATATTGTTTTTTAAAGTGTTGAGGAATATTTTACGAGGTATTTTTAAATTTTAATATAATAAAAAAATGAAATATCCACTTTTGGGGGGGGGGGGGATTAGACCGTAGATATTCATTGGAGACACATTCATATTCTGTAGAATGAAATGAATAAAGCAAATGGATTATAACTTCAAAAAAAATCATATAATTATTAATATCATTTTAATCCACTAATTACTGCATTCTATGAAATTAATGAAAGAATTATTGAACAATCAAGAACATATTTTATGGAGTTTATTTTCATCATGGGTGTATGAAAATATTTTTATTTGTCTAATTCAAATGAGAATCATTTTTTATGATTATTACTTAATCATAATAACATTTAAGTATATTAATAAATAGTATTTAATTATAATATAACTCATATAATAGATCTTATGAAGTTGGAAGAATAAATAAAATAATTAAAAAAGAAATAGTATAATAATGTTTTTACATTATGCATAGGAAAAGATATTTATAAAAAGAATTAATCATTTCATATGTGGTATTCATATAATTTCAAAACTAATGGAATTTTTATATTAATTTTTGGGATGGATTTTTATGGGGTGATGGTCATACAATGTGGCATTGGGTGAAAGGATAAGTTGGGTGGTGAGGAATGCTTTTATAAGTAGGGTGAGTGACATTATTGTAATAAATAAAATGTTAATGACATTATTGGAAGGTCAATGGAATCAAATATAAAAAAATAATATAATGGGGAATCTTTGAGGTAGGGAAATACCAAAATAAAAAATTTCAAATTTTTCCTATAAATGTTTTTAATTTTTTTAACTCAAAGATAATCAAGTTTTAACCTTCCAATTTTTTATTTCTAATTATATTTTACAACATTTATTTTAATATAAATCCAAAAAATAACCAAGTATTATTAAACAATTTAAGCTAATTGATTAAAAATATGATTACTATTATATTAAATAATTTTATCTTTTTTGGAAAAATAAAATTTGACATTAGCGCATCTAATGATCAATAAAGGTAATCAAAAACAAAATTTTACATAATTAAAAACTAATTTATAAAAACAAAATTTTTATGATAATAATTTCATATAATTTGAATAATGTTAACCATGGGATTTATAAACTAAACATTGTATTTTGAGAGAAATCATTTCAATGAAAAAATATATTTTTGATCATTAAAACTAAATTTTATTTTTTAGGCTATTCAAATATCATGATATTGTCATAAACCCATTCAGTGTAGTATAAAATAAATTTATTATTATTCAATGAAATATATATTATTTCATAAAAAAAATAATATTATTCCTAAGGTAATGATGGAATTATAATTCAAAATATGATTTCATATAGTTTAAATTCAAATTCTATATTTCTATAATTTATATTTTAAATGAAAAAATAAAAATATAATGAAATCTATTTTCATAGGAAAATAACTATTTTCAATTATTATTTTTCTCAATATTTTTTACTATAATTTTATAATTCAATTGGTGATATTGAAATATCCAAATGTTATATATCATTTATTTGAAATTTTTTTTTTCTTGAAATTATATTTATTATTATTTTTTAATATTTCAATTCTAGCATAAAAAAATATAATAAGTGTTTTTTCTTTTCTAATTGAATATAATTATTATATTATTATTAATTGTTAAATTTATTTTTAATTATATATATATATATAACATAATGGTTTCTTCTTTACCTATGTATCCCATTTAAATATCAACAATATGGTCGTTATATAGTGTTATACAATTTGTTTTTTTTTGATGTTGCATCTAAGGAAAGATATGAAACACATTATGAATCCAGGAAACTATAATTTAAATTATTATTGTATTGGATAACCCCCCCCCCCAAATAAATAAATTTAACCGTCGTAATTTTAATTATCCCAAAGTAATAAAACCAATAAATGAAATCTACATTTTTGGAATAACTGATGATATATTTTTAAATGAGTTCTATACCATATAATATTATCCACGACTACATAAATCATATTTTATCTCATAACAAAATAGGTCCATGATTATCCTTCAAAGTAATAATTTTTGAAATTTATATTTCTTTAATTAATTGATATTTCATAGCGATCTCTATAAACATTCATCTCACAACTTCATTTTCATAATCATTCTTGCCGCCAAATACTAAAAAATAGGAAAGATAGTACACAATTATAAAAAATATTATTTTGAGTATATAAAATAAATCATCCATAATATCCCAATTTGTCACCTTCATTTAAACCTATTATGCATTGTGTTCAATACATATTGTTTTTTAAATAATTCTCTATTACTTATATTTTTAATATCAAAAAAAAACTATTAAGAAATTATCATGATCATTCACTGATATCAATGCACTAAAAATTCAAAAAAACCATGTAACCATAATAGCATATACCAATTTATATATTCCTTAACATAATATTCTCTTTTTGTGATCAATTTAATCCATGTAAATTCATGTTAAGTTCTCTTACAAAAGTAGTAATATATTGGGAACCATCAAAATGTTCTTTAATGAGAAAATGGATTACCCAAATAATATCTCCTTGGAGTGTCTAACCAAGAGTAGAATCTTATACCAATCATTATGAACTAAGTGGTGATTAATTTGTTACTAAACTATAATTATAAATGTTGATTGCGCATATGTGCATATGTGACTTAACCTCATTCACATTATATTATCCAGATATTGTTGAAACTTGAAGAATACCACATAATTCCTAGTTTTCATCAATTAAGATTTTTTCCAACACTTATACTCATCCTATGATATTTCCCATTTATTAAATTATCTTAATCTATAAAAAACATAATTTATTTCATTTGAAATTATCACCCAATTATAAACCATTTGAAATTCTTTTCTCTACCTTTATATTATAAGAAAACATACATTTTCTACACCTGATTACATTTATAACTCGTAATGTATCCTCAACCAATAATATTATAATTTTGAATGTTATCCAAACCCTAAAAAATACCAATTGTGATTACCTAATATTTTTATACAATATTAAAACATCACATATTTAAAATATTTCATTGCATTCATTTCCATGTTCATTTTGGTTTAGTATCACATAGAATTAGGACCCATTATTTACTATAAAAGGCCATACATTTCCCATAAAATGGGACTCTTAAAAAATACATTGGGAACTACATAATAAATAATAAATATTCATTATTTGTTATAAACTACCCATGCATACTACTCCTCTAGGAATATCATGTTTAATACATTTCATCATAACAAGAGAAAATGGAATCATATGCAGTGTGATGACAAACACATTGTAGAAGACTGCATGTACCATAAGCTGAATAAGAATAAACATAGAAAGTATAGTAATGAAGGAAGTGAATAAAAATAAATTAATTCCAAAATAACTAATCAAATGAGATTAAAATAAATTAGTGAATGATATAAAAAATATAAACAAACACATAGATAGAAATTCGTTATTACATGGTGATGGAATGGATAATGTTGTCCATACAAACCCATTGGGAAAATTAATTTCATACCATCAATGACTTATACTATAACATCATCTACTAATCAAGATCATAGATAATTCATCTAAAAACAGATGGTATAAACACAATAATCATTAAAAAACTTATTTTGATACATACTGATGCATCAAGGTTCTACCTAGTATATTGAGCCACACATATCACCTAATAAGTGATGTTATTTCCTAATATATATATATATAATGAATACCAATTTAATTCATAATAAACATTACATAATAATCACTAAAAAATAGTATTATAAAAAATAAACACAGAACATGTAAATATATTCCCCAATCAATAATTAGAAAAACAAGATCAAAAGACATCATGAAAAAGATGGTGCATGTTTATAAAAAATATATTTTGTTATTCCCTAAAATACCTTGAACATAATCAAGGCTACAACATCACTGTTAATCTTAATAGTACTATTATATTTAGGTATTAACAGTATTTTCCCATTCAATTCAATATATATTACTAAATGGGGTAATATAAGTCAATAATAATTTTATAGTGTAATTGAATGTTACCTTATCAATGGAATGGTTAACAAGTATAAATAAAGCGTACACTCACTAAGTAAGTATTTTAGTTATAAAAAGTCATTTCAAATGGATTTCATGAGAAAGTAATACAAATCCATATAAAATTATTTGGATATACAACTTAATTAAACCCTAATGACTAATTTCTCTATCTTATAAGAGAAATATTTATGAATAACTAAGATAAATAAAAAATGGATGTTCTATTAGAAAAACACATACAGTTATAGTATCACATTGATAGGATGTGATAGAATAATGGTTTTAACAAATAATTTTTAATTTCCATGATATTTTTTTAGAAACAATAGAATCCAATGTGGATGTAGAAACCCCATATTTGTTAATATTATTTGAAATTTTGTAAAATGTTCTTGAATTGTGTTTAATTGAGATTAAAAATCATTCATATATGATAATAATTGAAGTAAAAAATACATCGAAAATTGATTTAATAAAACAAATATATAATTCTATATATATATATAAATAGGTACAAATATTTTATAAAATTATAGTATAAAATAAGTTGACTATAAAAAATGGTTTTCCAAAATAATCATTATAACTTAATAAAATTAAATTGAGTAATCAAAAATCCATACAGGAATTCTAATTCATAATGTAAGAAACTTTTTATAAGTGGTGTATGTGATATAAATATAATTCCAATTAATATATGGTGGAAGATAATATATAATAAAATCATACGGTATAACAAACCCAACTTATAATAACTATGTTCAAAAATAACAATAATAACACAATGAAAAAAAATTAGTTAACAAAAGCCCTTATGTGTAGTCATTATTACTCTAACAATATATAACAAAAATGTATAAAAAATTGCAAACATAATCAAATAATTGAAGACCTTATTTTTACCTATAAATGTTTTTAATCTTCATTTTTAATCTTACACTATAAATATATTTTTTAGTTATATTTTTTATTCATTTTCATACTTTATTTTTTTGGAAAGATTATTTAGAACTAGACTCATAATGGAGGTGAAAATTGTTGTTTGTAGATTCATAATTTATCATTATAAGATAATTATTTGTACTGGAATAAATATTTTAAAAATATTTATAATATTTTAATTTCAGTGATAATTATTATACTTTGTATTCATGATGAAAAATTTATTCACAGTGTTGTTTATGCAATTTTCATCAATAAAAAGGTGGAGTATTAATTATATTTTAAATAATAATACAACATTTCTGGGACCAAAGATAAAAATTTAATTTATAAATAATTTTTATAAAATAATTAATTTTTCCTTATTAGTCAATTATTTAAATTAATAGTTTTGATCATGTATGTGGTTAAACAAGACACAACAAAAAAAACTTATAATATATGAGGGTTTTTTTATAAGAAATAGAATTTTTTTAATTAATTTAATTATTAGAAAACATAATGATATGATTTATATTTTTATGTGTTGAATGAAAATTTAGGGCACAATTGTGAATAATAAAATAAAAAACAATATGTAACTATAAAATCCCTCAACCCACACTCCCAGATCTAGGCTGAAATCAATAACATTTCATTTCAACCATTAATAATGATGAAGGTGATCCAATATTCTCCAACTAAAACCTACAACATAAAAAGTAAATATTTGATCTAACACATTCTCTGGGACCTTTATGATTGATGTTTTAGATAATCAATACAAACTATAAAAATCATGGATTCCTAAATAACTAGTTCATAGAGTTAAACATCATATATCACTATACAAATATTTTAATATTTCACATTAGGTCATCATTATCATCCCTATGAAAACATTATAGAAATAATTGATTTCTTATCATTCTTGATAACATGGGGAAATGAAATATAGGACGGGGGTGTTAAAATTATTACTATGGGAAAACATAAGCATTAACAATTTAATTCCACCAGTCAAAATAAGATTAAATTATTGGTATTATAACATAACCAATGTGGATGATAAAAACATTATATAACTCATACCAAATATTTCACCAGAATGTATGACTACATGGTAATCCTTGTGAGAGGAACAAAATGGTATGGGCAGAATAGGGAAGCCTTTCCTTTTCAATATTGTGAAAGAGATGTCGTGGTCAAATAATTTAGTCTGAGGATCACCATTTCTTGTTTCCTTAGAAAATATATGACTTCCATTATTGTTCTTAATGGAATCTCCCAAAATTTCCCACATCCATAACTCTTAATAGGAATTTTTTCCATATGTAGGTGGAAAATTGAGGATTCAGACCTAACAGAACTTATAAAATCACATTGATCAAGTGGATGGGAAGCCTGGATCATCCCACCCTTTTAAAGGGAATGGGTGACTAGTCATGGTCTCTCTTATAGATTTTAGATATCTTCAAGAATCTCTTCATAACCCCGATAAAAAATTGGTAACCATAATAAAATAAGAACATGTTAAATCCATTTATATGTGATGTGAAAACGTTTAGTGATTCAATATATAAGTATCTGAGTCTCCTCATCATTTTTTATTAATGTATATTTGTTCATAAGTTGGATTTTTATATTCATATACATAGATATTTTATTCCAAACAAGGAGGTGTTTGATATGTCTATGATAAGATTAATTTGTTATGAGGCATCCTACATATCCTATTTATAAAAGTTAAATAAACCCATGTAGTTCATTGAACCTATCTTCTTTTTCTTCCTAAGGAAAGGAAATATATGAGGTTAACAAGGCACCACTTATTTGAGATCAAGCTTCAGGAATGCATCATAAATATCTTGCTTATTATCATAATAAAATTTCTCAATGTATGGTCTCTCCCTTGGGACTGACCTCAATGTGGATAACCTTATATCGGGGTAGTCATATCATGATGTTTATTTGGGATTCCAAAATGAGGTTCCTTAGATAGTTGAAGTTTATGATTAAAATTATGTTATCATTATAAATCCATAAGGCCATGTGTGCCCTACTTGGTGTGGTAAATGGGGGATAATAAGTAATATGCATTACTTTATATGGATACACGTCTTATGCAATGGGACAATAGATGGGATGTTTAATATGGAGATCAGGACATGGGAAGACATCCTACGTATACTAGTTGTAATAGGAATTAGATTCATCGTATTAAATTTATCATTTTAGTGTGTTGATTACCATGTAATATTGGTTAGACTGCCGGATTGATTGGTCTCCAATGGTTGGAATGTTGGAGACATCAGGGGCGATTCACCAAATTGGATTCCCATTTGATATGGGGCCTTTGGAAGTCATCCTACATTTCCTATGGATGGCTGGAATCATAGTTCGTGTAGTTCATTAGATTAGGGATTACCCATTGAGTTCACCCCAGTATATAGGATATATCATATTATTTTTTTGATATAGGCTTACATACTAAGGTTTCTCTGGTATAGAGGATGTATCATATTATGTAATTTACTCGGGATTATACACTATGGTTGTCTTAGTGTGAAGTACATATTATATTATTATGTTTATTAGTAATTTCTCACTATGATTTCCCTAGTATATAGGACATAACATAATATCTCACTGAATGGGGATAACATAATGAGTTTTACCTAAAATAGAGAAAATATCATATTAATTTTCTGATGGTGTCTTACACGCTAAGGGTTTCCTAATATAGAGTTCATATTACACTATACCGCTAATCGAGGATTACACGTTGAGGTTTATCTAGTATATAGGAAATAAACTATTATTCTCATGATTGTGCATTCATACTAATGTATCCCTTGTATAGAGGACATATCATATTACGTCATTGATTAGGGCTTACACACTATGTTTCCCTTAGTATAAAGGAAATATCACATTATGGAACAGATCAGGACTTACACATTGTGGTATCCATGGTATATAAGACATGAAATATTATTTTTCCAATCTAGGAATACAAAATAATGTTTCCCTATTATAGAGGGCATGTCATATTATGTTTCTAATCGGGGATTACACACAAAGTTTCATCTATTATTGAGATGGTACAAGGTTATCATTTCTAGGGTTTCTTGAATGACCTAAAATGTTCATCTTCTAGACCCATTTGTTTTTTTACATGACATTCTTTTATTTTCTACCTGAGATATTGAAGGATATATTGAAATTCGTGATTGTTTTTTGGAAATATCCAAATAAAATGGAATGTTCCAGTTGAAATTTCATAAGGACTCTACATAATCTAAATGGGATGTATGAATGTCACAACATGATTGAGGATAAACTATCTAGATAACATCACAAGTGCTGGGTTATTTATCACAGAGTCCATCACACTATCATTGATAACATTCTTTTAGGGTGTCACGTGATCTAGCTGACTTTTTCTTGTGTTGTTGAGAATGTTGGCTGATATATCTGGAGAAAGACATGTGATCCTTTTGTATCATCTGAATGACATATGAGATCCAATAGACATGCCCGGGTGCTATCATGACACACAGATGAAATGAACTAGTTCCACTATATAGTGTGAGTGGAATGCCTTGAGAAAATATCATTTTCTAGAAGGTGAGATAGAAGCATTTCATGGTAATTTGGTGACATTCCAAGAGGGTTCCACGTGACTTTCTCTAACATTTAATGGGGGCCTCACATGATATACAAATCTTTCCAAGGGAGTGTTTCATGATTTATGAAATATGTCTCGGTGTTTTTACATGCCAAGGTTAGTTCATGTGATGTACATTAAGAGCATCATATATGTTCCTCCCTGGATTCTGCCACCTTTTTATGCTTTTTTACAACATTATATTGCATATGTGCCTTATATATTTTCATTGTTATCTTATTTTGGTTTTTCCTGATTTTGAAGAAATACAGACCTCCCAGGCATAATCAGTCTGAAATGATAGTAGTATTTTGTTTTATCTGAAGTGATCACATGAACATAATATGAATTATTTTGTATCACATAGGTTTTGTCCCAAATTTTTCATAGTGCAAAACATTTGTGATAGCAAGATTGGCCACTTCAAGAAGTATGCTCTGATTCTTGGGTGAGATGTTGAGAGGATTCAGAGATCCCATTCATCATGCTGGGGTGGTGGATTTATAGGGCTCTATACCCTAATTATATTCTTCTTTATATGGGGATTATCTCAAACATTTATTCTAGAGTCAACGAATTACTTTGATGTCACACGTTTCGTGAGATTTATCCACAGCTAATCATAGGCAGGTAACCTGATTCTTAACAACCATACTATCAATCCTTTAGTTCCCATTTATTGTATTTTGGCCAATTAATGGGTTTTATCCTAAATGGGTATATATTCCATGGTGATTTACAAGGTCTGGTAGAAATTTCTATGATCCATCATGAGAACAGAACACCTATTAAAAGGCCTTCACATGATCTGATATGACTTGTTAAATACCTTCAATGAGACAACAATGGATTTCCATTGGCTTTCACAAGACTAAGGAGATAGGTCATGGGTTCCCCAATAGGGACATTGGTTATCTCTAAAATGAGTAATAGTTTTCTCATAGGAATTGAAAATCATTCCCTATCAAAAACCTCACTTTTTACCCTATTTAAATTTCATTGTTTATTTTTCAGTGGTTGGGGATCTTGCATGTTTGAATGAGTGTTGTCATGAAAACCCACTGCCTCCATCATTAATGTGATGTGTGACTAAAAAGGGCCCTAAAATAATGCATGAGAATTGAAAAAGGAAATACATTATGTTTTTTATAGATCTAGAGGGGGAGTTCATGGCCAGATCGAAATGCATGAAGACCTTCACATGATGTGGGTGACATGACAGTGGGATCTTAAACATCCAGGAATATAGGACTTGAGGAATTTTGTGGTGTCTTGAAAACCAAATGGGTGTGTTGTATAAAATTTTATGACCACAAGAGTCTTATATACTTTTTGTATTTTAATCTCTTATTTTACAAGGATTTTGGAATGGTTTGCAGGGACTAACTCCTACACAAGTCATAGAATTAGAGGAGCTAATCTGGAAGCCTAGGTTTGATCAAAGAGTGTCTTAGATGCCTTTATGAGTTTATAAATACTCATTAAATGGGATATGTGTGATCTATCAGGGGTCTGGCGTAGAGATTTTCTTGCATTCTCCTTTGAGGCTCAAAAAATCCATGTATTCTAGACACATTTTATTCCTTTTATTTGTATGGAAAATAGTAGCCACGTATTAGGTGTTTCATCCCATATATATTTGAAAATTCTCATTTGGAGTGTATCAACAAATCCTCCTCCCCCGTATTAGAAACATATGTAGGGGTAATGTCCTAGTTTTGAGGAATATAAATGTCCACTTGAGTTTTTCAAGGTGTCACAAAATGGTTTCTTCAGTAACGCTTGGTATTTGGAGCCATGTTGGGTATTCCTCGAAATACCCTCTATGTAGGGGAACAAAGGGAATCTCATTTTCCAAAGATCCAACTCATAGAGTTCTTATGATCTTCCTTCATCATGTAACCCCTTTTCAAGTCCTAATCCAATCACTAATTGTGAGACTTTATGTTGATACCTTTTTGTGAGAATGGCTTCACAAGAGTTGATTTTTATAGCACTCATTCAAAAAAACCACCACTATATATTTAGTAATTAATTTACTATTCAATATAATACTACGCATATGTATTTGAATGTTTCATGATATCATATCTCTCATTCTCATACTCATTTGACTAGTATGTGAAACATGTGACCATGTTAGGATTATAGTATCATGAGTCTATTGACAGGTCATACCATCTTGTGACATTATTTTTTTTGTGAGATCTAAATCTTCTTCCTAAGAGAGATGAATCTGGTTTATTACATGTTATTGTAAATACAAATATGATTCATTTGATGTGGATTAGGATACTAGAATTGTGCATTCATATATATATGATTTTCAATCACTGTCATATTCTACTTTAATTTGTGAAGATGAATTCTGGCTCTCTTTATAGTTCCTCTGCCATAGCTAACCATCGTTCCATGACTAATAGGATTTAAAAATTTTATCCTATGTATCTTTTTAACACTAACATTGAGTTTATAAAAAGTAATCTTCTATTTAGAATCTATAACTATCCTTTAACACACAAGCTTCCACTGTATGGATTTCTTATACTATATGATGTTGTTATCCATTCCCAAAACTATAACATTCCATCTCACTAGGTATTAATTTCCCCTGGATGGATTTAGATGATTGTTTCTGAGGGTGTTCATTTAACCATGGCCTAGTAATAGGGATTTTCATAAATAATGGAATACTATCCCCTTGGTAAATATGGTTGTGATTCATCTCATCTGACCATTGAAAAATGATAATCAAGCATATTTGTATCTTCTTTGAATAACTCTGGTGATGTTTGCATTTTGAAATGGTATTTTTACCAAGGTGTAAATTTTTTTGATGAATGGTTACAGCTATTCTAGGACTACTATATATGCTTATAAATCTATGACTAGTAACACTCTATCTATCATTATGAATTAGTATGGGTTTCCAAATTCATCCTATTTTTCGATTATGGGCATCCTAGGTAGATAAATATCCATGGTTTTCCATTGATCATTTACTAAAATATAGGGAGTAAGGTAACTATGAAATATAGATCACAAAACCATCGGCCATTGAGAGTAATCATTGTCATCACCCACCATTTCCAAAGGAGCAAGGAAGATATTATGTCATCACCAATGAAAAAGTGGAGCTTGAAATTGACATCATAAAAGGAACAATTCCCATTCACTCAGGAATGGAAAATAATTATATGATTCTGGTTCGATGCAATATTTTATATTATACATGTTTATTAGAACTATTGAATCGAATCCCTTATACATTGAAGTATAGATATCTATACAAACAGCTAGTGGGGAAATCATTGAAACCCCAGTGTTGGTTTGTTATCTTGTATGTTTCTATGGGAGGATTATTCTATGGAATCTAGTAATACATCCCTTGAGGGAGTTTGATGTTATACATGGCATGGATTTCTCTCATTATATAGAATGCACATCTAATATCAAAAAAATGAAACATTGTTTCATGGTATGAACCATACCATTATCATCTAAAAAGAAAATTATGATCATGAATATCCTTTGAAAATACAATAAAAAATTTGGGTATTTTATCTTATAGAGAATCATACCGTTCCCAAATGGTTGAGTCAAAGTAAGGTATCAAACTAGATGTAATGACCTATGTTAGAGAATACATTGATTTATTCCCTAATAGTTACATAGATTTCCATCATATCAAGATGTAGTTCTATCATTAGAGCTTCTAACTTGAGATATTCCTATCTAAAAAATCCCTTAAAATATGGACCTGATCATACTATTGGATTTAAGGAAATATTTTTAAGATAATTTTGATAAAGGTATCATACTCCCTAGTGTTTCACCTTGGTGTGCACCAGTGTTGTTTCTAATGAAAAAGGATTCATCACTATTGTGGTGTATTGGTTATCAGGTTATCAACAATTTCATAATAAATATCATGTATCTTCTATCAGGGATAAGTAATGCTTGGAATTAGCTACTAGGTGCTCAGCAATTCTCAATGGTGGTCTTCAATTTTAATTTGATCAACTAATGATGAAGAAGGATGATATTTAGATGACTTATATTTGTACAAGTTATGGAAACTATGATTTATTATGATTCTCATCGGTTATAACAATGCCTCTGAAATATTCATAAATTTAATGAATAGTGTCTTTAGTGACAGCCTCCAAAATAATTATTATTGTTCTTATTAATTATATTCTCATTTACTTCTAATAGAAAGGAGGAAAATGAAGTGAATAAAAGGATTATTCTGGAGACGTTAAAGAATGAGAAA
The DNA here is from genome assembly GCA_963277665.1 of Viscum album. Taxonomy (NCBI): domain Eukaryota; kingdom Viridiplantae; phylum Streptophyta; class Magnoliopsida; order Santalales; family Viscaceae; genus Viscum; species Viscum album. The sequence continues at coordinate 163,186,671 of OY728157.1, read as the reverse complement.
TTGTATTCTAAATTTAGTGAACAAGATTTTTAGATATAGCTTGTTCTGTTATAGGGGAACATGATGAAACATGATGAAATTTATATAGACCAATTAAAAAATTGAAATTGTGGAAAGGAAAATCCTACTACTATATTTTGAATCAGTAGTTTTCATTGTTTAGCTGGGTACCACCATTATTTGTTTATAAATTTATCATGATTTCCATACCCAGTACCTATGTTATCATGGAAATGGATATTGTATGTTGGGATAAAAGAATGTGAGGGAGGAATTAATAATCTCAAGAAGAGGATAATCACAATGCATATACTCACACTACAAACAATTAGATAATGTTTTGTGATACACAACGATGAATCAAAAATGGGTTAGGTTGAGTACTCATATAGAATGATAATGTGATACCCTATGCCTTGTAATAGTTGAGGATCCATTAATATAACCACTGGACACAAGATCTAGAGTTTTTAGTTGTGATGTTTACTCTGAAAATTTGGAGGCACTTCCTTTCTGAGGTAAATTGTGATATATATAATAATCGAAAGAGAATAAAGTATATATTGAAAAAAGGGATCATGAAATTTTTCAAAGTAGATGGTTATAACTAATAAATGGATATTATATCTCTATTCACTACCACTAAAGAATGGTTAATATAGTTTATAATTCTCGTATCAAGAGAAAACATGATACTCTATACATGATGTAGATTGAGAAGGACCTTATATTTATGAATATTAAAATTTTGGATTTGGAAATCATAATAGAAAGGAATACATTCTACCTTTCCCAAATTATTCCCCAATTATCTATATAATAGAATATCAAAGAGGCACAAAAGGATGACCTATAACTAAAAATAAAGTTGAATGTATTCAAATTAGAGAAGAAACATGAGTTCCATTTTGATAATAACTATGTGATTCAGTTTGGAATGAGGATTTGTATTCTCTTAATATTTTGAATAAATATGGATATATTTATAATGCACATAGATTGACACTATCCATCCATCATGTAGGCACCATGTTATACCATGATCATCAAGAATACTTTTTGTGGGACCACAAAAAGATAGATATTAAGGAGTATAACTAATGGTGTAAGGTATGTCAAAAAGTTAAAGCATAGTGACATAAGTCCAAATAGATGATGTATCCATTTCCTATACCCCTGTCTAAATGGGATAATGTCACAAAGTATGTTTTCACCAATATCCTAGTCAAATCCAAAAGAAACAATGTGATATAGGTTTTGGTTGATAAACCTGCCAATGATTTCCCCATTATTACCATTTTTGGAATTCCTCTCACATGAGAAACATTCTATGATATATGTGAAACAATTAGTAAGGCTTCATGGGGTTCACATTCAATAAAATATGATCATGGTCAGAAGTTCACCTCAAAATTTGGCAGAAACCTTAAATATGTTATGTGATTTAAATTGAATTTTACCATGATCAATCACCCAAAACTGCTGGCCATTCTGAAAGGACAATACAACTTCATGAGGATATTCTAAGATAATTCTATATAGAATATAAAGGATGATGGGATTAGCATGCCCCATTTTATTAGTTCTCCTATAACAACATACTACACTCGATTATTCAAATGGATCCAAATAAAGATTTATATGGGAAAATTTTTTGAACATCAACATGTTTTGATAAATTTGGGGTACGAATACTGTGTGGACATGAACATGTTGAAGATGTGATAGATAAGGTTCATATCATCCAACAACACATAAAATCAGCTCAGATTTGGATAAAATCTATGCTAACAACCATTGAAGGGACATAAGGTTTGATGTTGGATATAATTATTTCCTTCTAATATCATCATGGAAGAGATTCAAGTGGTTTGGAATGAAATGGAATATTATCCCAAGGTATTTTAGACTCTATGATAACATTTATCACATGGGATTTGTGTCATATCACATTTAATATCCACAAAGTATGGATCATGTTATTTATGTATGCCATATATCACTCTTGAGTATGCACATGTCGTATCACTTACATGTTTGGAATCTAAAGGTGGTACAGATTGTGAATAAACTCTCACATGAAGAGTATACCTTGAATATCCATGACGGTAAGGATGAATTTTTATGAAAAAAATGAAATCAACACGTTAACATGTTTTGGAAGAACCATATGTATGAAATGGAAATATGGGAAACTAAGGAAAAAATGTAATAAAAGTACAATCATTTATTCCCAACTAAGAATATGAGTTTAAATTTTTGGGATGAAATTTCTAAATAGGGGAAGAATGAAGCAACGTAGAGTTTATAAATTATATTTGTCTCCTGAAATATATGACTGTTATAATATACAAGATAGTATTATACAAATAAAGAAACTAGAAAAATTATTTAATAAATAATGTAACATTAATTATACATGAATCAATTTAAAATTCCAAGCATATCGATTAGAGAAAGAATATAAAATAGAAATGCTAAATGGGAAAATATGGATCATCCCAACGTACAAAAGTCATCTTAACTACACGAAAAAAATATATAAAACAAACAATATTTTTAACGCAATCAACATTTTATAAAATTAAAATATTGAACTTATAGAGAATTTGAGTAGAATTTTGGAAAATAATAGAGGGGTATATATAAGAGGTAATGTGGTCATTGGAGAAGTAATATGGTAATTGCAATAGTAACCCAACCATTGGGAATAGTAATTTCAGAAAAAAAAAATTGTGAGATTAATAATATTTATTTAAAATACTTTATGTAAATATAAAATTCATAATAAAAAAATAATTAAATTTTTAAAAAACTTATTGAAAATAAAAAACAAGTTTTTGATAAATAGTATTTTAAATTATTTTGTAAAAAACAGTATTCTTATTTTATAATTTATAATTACCTATTTTAGAAATATATTTTTTTAAAATTAATATAATTTCAAAATCATGATGTTAAAAATTTTCCATGGGTGATTTCTTGATAATTTTTTGAAATACAACAATTTTTAATAAAATAGTAAAAATCTTGTTTTTCAGATCACTTGTACAACATAAATTACATAATTCATGATGTAGTAATGACCTAATCCACTATCAATCTTGATATATTATTTTATTTAATATTTTATTCTATATATACCATTATCCTCCTCCAATGGCCAGAATGACATCATTTTTTATTGATTTTGATAATCCACCTTTCAAGGGGTGAGGTGGAACCCTTACAAGGCCCATAGGCGTATGTATTACATGACCTGTAGGACATAGAGTAATTCATTACCAGTAGGATTCAAATGTTACATACAACGTAGACTCACTACTTGGAACTTCTCCTCCCCTGCATCTTCGTTGTGAAATCAGCTCTCCACATTTGCATGGTTGTTCGGGTAGGCTTTCCCTTACATGCACAGACTTGTCCCAATGATAGGTTTCATACCATTTCATTCATGAAATCTTTTTAGCTTCAATTGTGGTGAACAGTCCTTTCTAATTCTCCTTCTGGAGCTTTTTCCTTGTCGGTTTTCTGGTTTGTATATCCACATAAGGTGGCCTGAAGGCCTTGAGGTTGCCCAAAGGCCTTACTGACCCAAAGGACTGAGTGGCCTGAATTCCTTAAAGGAATCGGGGACCAAATCAGTGGACTGAATGCATAAATGGGGTAATAGTCTTGGATGAAATAGTGACAAACAGTTTCGGATACATTTCATGCTACAGAATCTGTTATAGTTCTACTACAGTTCCCGATATAGTACCTGTTACAGTAGTACTATAATTCCTACTATAGTACTGCTACAGTCCCTACTTCATTACTACTACAGTGCCACTGAAATATTTCTCTACCTAGATTTGATCTCAGGTTGCCTGGATGCACTTAAGGAGTCCTCACCAACAAGGATGAGGCTCATGTTCTTATAAATGACATTCTCAATGAGTATAAGTAACCCCTTTCCCTCCAATTTGAAAATAACTCATACTTTTCATATTAAATTCAATATACTAAAAAAATCCTCCCTCTCAATATTCTTAGTATCCTTAGGTATTTTCTAGAGTAATAAAACTCCAAACATCAATGGATCTCTTGTGTCGTATAAGAAAATAAATGTAGATGATTAATAAATATTCTTTCAACACTTCCTATTCTCCTTCTTTTTTAACAACTTCTATCAAATCCAAGACATACAATATTAATTGGCCCTTAAATTTGTTTTATATATATGCTTTTATCCTACTATAATTATCAATTTTACTTTATATATATATATATATATATTTTAAAATTTATTTTCCTACTATTTTGATAAAGTCTCTTCAATTATCGGTTCACCAGCTACAGATTCATTGTGTATTCAGTGCCTATAAACACCTTCATGGATGGAAATTTTAAAAAATATATATAATAATTAAAAAATTTATTATTTGTGTTATAAAATAATTTAATAAATTATACTAATTTATAAATTCCATTTAAAAAAATATCTAACTCTGAGAAAAATGAAAAAATTCATATAAAACATGATATTAAAAATTAGAACCCTATATCAATGAAAATTGAAGAATATAATCCAAAATATATATGTGATAAGTATTTTTAAAAATAAAAAATATTCAATTATGGATAAAAACTTTAACAAATCTTGGTTTTTTATCCCTGAGGTGAGAGAGTGACAAAATAATATGGGGATTAAGGTAAGGGTATTCTCAAACCCAACACATTTTCTTTAGGTTATCCCTATTTCATGAAATAATTTGTATGAATAATAATATAATGTTCCAAAATATCATTTCATTATTCTTCCCTTTTATTGTTAGGGATATATATGTTTCCTAAATTATTTTATAAAAAAATACCACGATTTTACAAAATAACTCATCTTTCTAAAGCACATATTTTACTCCTCATAAGTTGATTCTTCTTCCCTCATGAATGATGGATCTGACAAAAAAAAATTCCCCTTTTTTATTTGGTAACCCAATGTTAATTCATGAAAATATTTAATGAAATACATATGAAACCCATTCATTTACATGGGTTAATTCATGAAATTGATTGTAATACATTCTATATAGTATGGATGATTATGTGAATATTATGATGTTATAAGTGGAATAATAAATATAAATCCCTCAAATTAATTTGTTAATGTGATGAATCTCATGAGATAATATGAAATATGTGTGAAAATTGTGCTATATTTTTTCACATTGAAAATTTTATGATTATTCACATATATTATGTGTGAACATAATGCTACCTTTGTTCACAACTATGTGTTGTATTTTACCATTGTGACCTAAAGTTTCCATGTCATGAATTTCCACATTCCATGCCTTTATAAAATGTTTTCCTCGGGATGTTGATAATTATCCTAGGCTTATGATATGAATATTAGTATTATTATCACCATGTTATATTCATTCATGTCCCGTAATCATCGTCTTTTTTATATTCGATCTCTCCCCTTTCATTGATTTATATTTTTAGGTGATTACTTTTAGTAAAGAGATCATGGGAACCACTAATTAGATTAAGAATATGTAATTAAAAGTTTATTATATTTTATTATTTAAATGTTATGTATGAGATTAATTTTTCCAAGACTCTAAATGTTTTGATCTTGGATTTTAATCTCTATTATATATTTTATCTTAAAATGATAGAATGGTCATTTAAGAAAAATTATGGTATCTATATTATACAATAACTAAGACCATAATGATTATATAATGATATGTTAATTACGAAATGAATAATAATTTATATATAAAATAATATATTAATCACTAAAATTACACACTAATTTAAAATGATAAGACTAAATAATTCCATATATAAATGACCTTATACCCCAAATAACCTTAATAACATCAAAATTAAATAGTATGATATCCTCAACATTTCTATTAGATAATTATTCTTACAAAACAAAAAATATATAGATCTTCTTATGAAATAACAATAATTATGCAGTCACCAAATCACTTGTTAATCCTATAGAAATTTATCTGATAAAACATGTGTTCGAAAAATTACCTCAATATCCAAGATTATATAAAAAAATTGTTATCAACACTTAAAAACATATTTTTGAAATTTTTTGAACAATTAAATCATATAAAACTGAATATTATTATAGACATAAACCCATAAAAACATCTCATAATTGATCATTAATTTCTTTCTGATCTCATATCTTAAAACCTCAAAAGGGGTGTCAAATACTTTGAACAAATGATCAAAATTAATCATATATAACAGTGATTGTATCAATAAAATTTAACATAAACTCATATGAAAACATTCGAATATCTCAATTTATTTAAACCTTCATCTGAGACCAACTATAAAATCTATGAACCCACACTCTCAAATCTAGTACTAGAATCATAAAAATTATATTTCTAGCTTTGATATCGATGTTGGTGGCCCATTTTTTCCCATCCAAAATAGACAAAATCACAAGGAAATATTGGATCACTGAAATTACCATTGAACTTTTAGGTATAATGTTTTATATAATTAGGATAATCACTTCATATCATGGATTCATAAACAACTGGTTCATAAATATAAAAACCATCTCCAAATATACATAGATCTTTATATTCCAAATGAGGTTGTCATTATCATCTATATGAAAAACATTTGAAGTAATTAATTTAACATAAATCTTGATAAACTATGAAAATAAAACATTTTATGGGTGACCATAAATTTTTATTAATATAAAACCATGTTATTAACAATTTAATGTCACTAATGAGATTAAACTGAAAAAAGGGTATGATGACATAATCAATGTGCATTTAAGAAAATGAAAAAATTAATACCCATAAATAATTGGATCATAAAAGTACGAAATCATGCGATAAAAATTTCATTAAGGATAGAGACATAGGAATCTTTAATCATGAAACTTGTGATAACAATCTTGATCAAATGAAATAATATATTCCAATGGAAAGAATTGATAAAAAACTGTTGGTATCCTGGATCATGACCATCATAAAACCATTATAGAAAACATAAAATTGAAATATCTATATATAATATTCCAATATTATTCTCCAAATAATTTAATCTTTCCCAAATGAAATATAGTGAAATCTGGGTACAACCATCACATAATCTATATCGGGCTCACCCAACACTATATAGAAAGATCCATCAAATATAATGTTCTGGAACCACAGTATTAAAAAGTTAAATAGTGATTATATTTCCTCATAATACTCATAAAAATAGCATTTATTACATTAAAAACAAGATTAACTCGTTTGAAAGAAATATGATTCATAACATACTCTTTGGAACATGTTTAACCTGTTGAAAAGAAATAGGTTCCATAAAAATATATTTTAATCAGGATTAACTCATTGAAATTACCTGAATTCCATAACAATCTATTAGAAATATAATTGACCATGAAAAATAAAAGGGTTGTATAAAAATATCGCTGATACAGGATTGACCCATGTAAAAGAATCTAGTTCAATGACATTCTCTTTGAAACATGATTAACAAGTGGAAATGAAATCGGTTCCATAAAAATATCTTTAAACATGATTAACCAGTAGAAAAGAAACGACTTACATATCAATCTCATGGAAAATAAAGAGAAACAATAAACTTGTTATCAATGATAAATATATATAGTAGAGTATAATTAAAATCATGGTTTTTTTATGTTGATGAATGGAAATACCATTAGAAAATAAAATATCATTTTTGTGAAAAATATAATTTTTATTTAGAAACTAAATTTAAAAAACTAAAAATTAAAAAATAATATTACAATACAATTCATTAAAAAAAACATGTAGAAATATAAAGTAATATTCAAGGAATTTAAGGGACATTATGGTGTTAAAATATTGTCATGTCATAAATGTTAAAAAACCTAATTTTAAAAATAATTTGAAAATGGGAGTCATAAGTGGCCTATTTAGAAAACTATAAGACATTTCCTTAAAATCCCTTTTAAAATATAGTAAAATATAATGAAAATGGATTTTTAAATATATTTATTTTAGAAAAAAAATCTTCAAACATTTTGTAAATCATGGATATGAAATAGAGTGATACCATATATAAAATAATATATATGATCAATGTTAAATAAAATGAATTTATTGATACTATTCAATCAATAAGGGAGGAAATATAAATAATAAAAATGAACCACATTCAAACCAAATGTGAATAATATATATTTTTTGGAGGAAATAATATCAAATTATTTACTCAAAAATAATTATTAAAATAATTTATCACAAAATAATATTTGTTGTGAAAAATAGTATTTACCAATTTGGAAACTCTTAATGTGTAAGAAAAATGAAATAATAACATCTAATTAATCATTAAATATAATAACATTTAGTCTTTAAGGACATAAAATTACAAAGATATATTTATAAACCTAAAAATAATAATTATTAGTGAATATGGAATAACTCTCAAAGAAATAAAACTGAGAAGAGATAACCATTACATCATGTCAAGACTATCTATGTATTTCCATTCCCTCCAACATAATAATATTATATCAATTATTTTATTTCCTAATAAACTTTTATCATAATAAAAAATTATAATTAAATAATTTACTTTGTTTCTTTTTAATGATGTTTTCAAATACATAATCAGTTATGTTCACCTCATGTGTATTAAGGATATTCATCTCATTGATTCAAGATGGCATTGGTTTGTTTAGCATTGTTGAAAAGTATATTTTTCATGATTATATATAGTAATAATCATGAAATATTTATCATATTTAAAAATAAATTAGGCATTTAAAACGATTCAATAATTATGTTTCTTTAAAATGAACTACGCTTGGATTAAAGAGATAGTTGGCCACATGTACGCATGTACAATATTTCTATTTTTTAATGATTATTATGAAAAGTTGTTTGGTGTTATTTTTTCTTCAAATAATAATTATAATTTCATAAAAAAAATATTCATTCATTTAAGAATATTATATATATCATCTATGTCATTTACTGATGAAGAAAAGTCACATCACTTTGTCGAGGCGGTAGTCCACATATACAGATAAATGACACTTTCATTTTTCTATTTAAAAAATAAAATTATATTTTATATTTTAATAATCGTAATTATGTAATTAATATGATAATTATTTCATTTATATCACATTTATTGATTAAATTTTTCCTTTATTACATTCCATGTAATGTGTTAGTGAAAGAATAATCACAATGCTTCATGAGTCGGTTGTCCGCGATATACATGGGAAATGTTATCATATCCCCCGCTAAATAAACATTAAGAAGGTATATTTGATATTATTAATAATTAAGTACAAATATGTTAAAAATATAATATATATACTATATATCTATCCTTATAACAATACGTGATAGGTGATGATGGAAAACAAATGAAATCGGTTTATGAGGTTGTAGTCTTCCATGCACATGAATGATGATTTGGTATATTGGTAGATGAAGGTGGATATAGACTTATATTATTACATTAATAATATAAATAATATTTATATTGAGATACATGTGTTATTATATATGAATAATTTGATAATAATTTAAGGATGTGGAAGAAGAAATAAAATAAAGATGCTCTATTATGCATGATACCTTTTCTTCAGGCGGCCTCCTTAGGTAAGCACTAAAATAAAACATTAGATTGATTTATGATAAATAAAATGGATCTATTTATAGTGTAGGTATGCTAAAAATATTTTCTTTCAGTTATTGGATGAGATATTTTTATTTTGATGTGTTAAAAGGAGAGGATATTTGATGTATTTTTATAAGTGTGGTGAGTATCGTTGTATTGCTTTTTTGAAAAGAAACGGTTGTAGATATATTTTATACACAAAAAAGGCCCAAAAATTATATAATTATAGTTCTTTATACATTATAAAATATAAATACGGAAAATAAAATATTTTTAGAATACTTTTTATGTTGTTTTTCCCTTATCATTTTAGTTTATCCCCCCCCTAGTTAAACAGTTTTCAATTTAACTACAATAATTAATTAATATTATTTTCAAAATACATCATGCACAAAATTATGTTGATCTATTTTCTAAATAATAATTAACCTGATTCCATTTATAATTCAATTTTACCAAATTCAATTAAAATAAGTGGAAAATGTTCATCTAAAATTAAACCCATATATAAGGTGAAAAAGTTGGTTTTAAAGAAAGGTATTTTACAAGAGAAAGTGAATTTTATGTTAAATCATTGAAAATTTTAAATTATTATATAATTACCAATTAATTTTTTAAATATCCTATAAATTTCCAAATAAAAATTCTTCAATATAGATTATTTTAACTAATTAAAAATCAGCGATAAATTTTACATTATTATAGTTCTGAGAAAAAATCCAATTTATTCCAAAAAATGAATTTATACTAAAATAAAATATAAATATGATTAAAAATTAATTAATTGGTTTAAATATAAAAAAAGTATAATTATATCATATTAAATTATATTCTTAATATAATGGTTCTTTAAAATTTAATTAATTTATTAACAAGAAATGATATTTTTATTAAAATAATTACTTTTCAGTATTCACTAAAAATCTGTACTATCCAAAAAATAAAAAATCCATAGTAAAACTTTATGTTGAAACCTTAAAAAATAATTTCATTTTATAAAGGAAAATGTAAAAGTTTAATAAATTATTTATATAATTGTTAAATGAAACTAAATTGAAACCATTCTTGAAGAAGATCATTTTTTTATGATGAAAATTAGATTTATAAAAATTGATTAATTATTTAATAAAAATTAACAATAATTTATAAGGAGTTGGAAATTTATATATTTATTTGATAAAATATTAAATAGAGTTCATAATTTTTAATTTAGCTACGAGTTTATAAAATTTATACATTTCACAGGTCTCTTAAGATTGGTGTTGTGTATTGTATATAATACTTAACAAATAGATTTCAATGTTTCATGTATCTAAAGCTATCAAATACATTATATATATCTAAAATTATTTTTATTTTAATATCTAAATGTGTTGCCTTTTTCCTAGGAATGGGGTTTTGAGTCTTATATTCTATAAAAACATAATTTTCCTCCTTTATAATCTCCTGGTGTTGTAATAATCTTTCTGGAGATGGTAGCCTTCACATACATTTCAGAAACTTTTTCATTTTTCATGGAATATGAGGAAAATATGGAATTTATTATAATTTCATTAACATATTAAAAATATGTATATTATATTAATTTAATAAATACTTGTTTTTAATCATCTATATATGGAAGTGTTAAAAAAACAAGTTTTTCATGGTGGTGTTAGTCCCCACGTATGCATGCTATCATTTCTAGTTTTCTATATACATGTTAAAGGTTAATTCATGGTTATTCCATCATCACAATGAAGTTTTAGTATATTAAAAATATATATTTTAGTATCATATTGTAGATAAAATAAATCTTATTAAGGTGGATTAAGAAATAAATTAATTGGAAAAGAGGAGTAATTAGGAATTTTTATCATAATCCTTGGGAAAAAATAATATGAAAACGATTATCCATTTTTAGGATGATTTTAAAAATTATTATTAAAAGAATGATTTGTTTGGGACTATTGGGGAGTTAGTTGGAAAGGTTTATGGTCGAATAATGTGTCTTTTCATGTGAGAATAAGTGGGGTAGTGGAAGCACCCCTTATTTTTGTATGTAGTGTCATTTGTATACAAATTTAAAAGTTAAAGTCACCATTAATGTAAAAAACACATCCAATAATAGATAATAATTGATTATTGTAAGTGATAAGTGCATGAAATCTATGTTCTAAAATATTTACAAATGTTTTTAGCACGTTGATATGTGTTTTAATCCTACTTTTTAAATTTTACCATATTTGGGTTTTACTGTAATAATTATTTTTTACTTACGAACACTGGATTTAATTCATAAAAAATGGCACTTATTAAATAATTTATATACAGTAATTAAAAATAATAACATAATCTTATAAAATATGATTCTTGTGGATAAGAGAATATAAATTTAGCATTCATACAGGTAATTTTTAAAACTCAATTTTATAAAGACATCATTTTAATCATAAAATTTATTTTATGCAAATTATTTTTCATATATTTATTTTAATCACATTAACTATTCAGTTATGAAATAAATAAGCTTTATGTAAGTTTTAATGAAATTTTTAACCTAATCTCTCCAAGAATAAACATAATAAAAAAACGGAAAATATATTATAGTAAACCAATCTTGTTTATTAAGCATAATTTTTAACATAGGTTCTATGAATTCAATAAATTTTTTAATTTAAAATTTCACATAAAAATTATTTTTTGATAATCAAAATTTTTTCATATTCTTTTATTTAATAATTAATTACTTATATATTTAAAAATGATATGAGTCTCATAAAAACTGTTTTTTCAATATTTACATAAAAATTCATTATGTCTAAATTAATATGTAGTAAACGGGCATAGGAAACTGCAAATCACATTACCCAAATTGTCATGTCATAAGGGGTGAAGGGAAATCCTCATCCCTGTGGGCAGGAAACAATAGCTTGGGAATCATATGAACTCATTAGTGAATATTTTTACACAAATTAGAGATTCAATAACCAAAGTAAATCAATAATGAAGACATAATAAATAAACATCACAAAAAAGAGGTCATAACCAACTCGCATTATCCAACCAATATTTATATACATCACAACTCTCGAAACCAATGATATTATAAAAGTAATGAAAAAAGTGGGAATAAAACTAAAAGAAAATAAAACTACTATAAACAAACCAAGTTGAGCCAATATCAAAATCAACTCCATGAAACCTATAGTTTCTCACCACTACCCAAACTATCCCATGTCATCCACAATGACCAAGAAGGACCCAATAGGTAATCTGGAGGATGAAATTTTGTAGGAGTGTACTAAAAAGGCCAATAGGTTATGAAAAACCACTACAACAATTGAATTCATTTATTAAGGATATACAATATAACTAGTTTTAAAATAATGATAGAATGTATGATTTAAATATATTTAATTTAGGGAAATAAAATAAATTCCCAATGCACATTCAAAATATTTTACCTTAGTTACAAAATATTAAAACTTGTGTAATGAAAATAAATCTATCTTCCAAATAAGATTAGAAACCGCACACACTATTAACCATTATAAAAAAATAAAACATGTTTTATCTAAATTCAAATGGTAACATTAATACATTATACTCACGTAATCTATCATTATACCCAAACCAATTTCAAAATATACTTTAATATAATCACACAAGTGTCATAGAAAATCAAAATATAGTTTCACAATTATATTTGAAAGATTATATTCAATGGAAAACAACCCAACTCACAATGGTTAATCTCAAAAAGAGGGAACCACATAAATATCCCAAAGAATATATAAATTCACATAACCAAGTAAGGTTACAAATCAACAAAATAAGTGGAAATGATTAAATCAGGAAATTTATCAAACTACACTCATGAAATAACACTCCAATAAAATGATTGTTCCATGGTCCCACAAAAAGTTGTTAATTTTCCATGAATCTAACTATATTGGTATAACCATAAAAACTACAGACATATATATTCCATGTTCAATATATCATCCAATAATCCCACAAAATTTTTGTTTCGAGGGAAATCCCCCACCTATCTCATGTTCTAAGCACTACTGCTCTGATCTTGATACGTGTTCAGTAGCTAAAAGGATAACCTAGATCTTCCACTTTGAACCCAACACCCCATAACCAAAGAGGATGTGATGAATATGGATAATGAGTTCTATCTAGAACAAAAGATATCTCTAAAAATACCCTCACCCTGATCACCAAATTATGTAAATCCAAATACATATTCCATGTACTCAATGCATAACAAACTCAATCCTACACAACATAATAAAAAAGAATAATCACATTGGGATCACAAAAACACAAGTGGTTACTAAGAATGGGGAAATAAAAGGTACCATCCACATACCCCATTTAGTTAAAAAAATTACAAACATGACATTAACACCATATTATAGATTTTAAATCCATTCCCTTTCACACACTACAACATAAATCCCCCTTAGCTGTAGTCTTTTAGCTATGATTTACAAAACCACCGCTAAACCTTTAGTTAAAAAGAATTAGTGGCGGTTTATTTAAAACCGCCACGAAATCCATTTATTTTTTTTACAGTGGTGACACTCCCCCCCCCCAACCTCACTTGAGCCGATGATCCTCTCCCCCTACCCCACGATGATTGTCCCCCTACCGAGCCACAACCCAAGCTCTGCTCCCCTCCCGTGCTGTTGGTGACCTCGTTGTCGGTTACTGCTAAACCCCCTTCTCCCCCCGACACCTGTGAGGCTGGCTCCCCCCCCCCCCCCCCCGATCCCATCGAGTTCCTACCCTATGTCAGCTCTCTACCCCTATCGCCAGTGGTTTTCTTGTATTTAGGTATGTTTTTGTGTGTAATGGTTAGAGTAATCTTGTGAAAAAAAATGCATAAGGTTTTATGTAGTTTCATTGTGGTTGAGTCATTGCCTTAATTTATTTTGGTTGATCATCAAATTTGGATGAATTGATTTAATGTATTGACATCATATATTTAATTTTTTTTGAAAATGAGCTCAAAGGTGTTCCAAGAGTAATACATACCCCATTTCATGAAGTTACAGGGAGGATACATAACTGTCCCTAATGTATGATTAATAGGATTAATATCAATTAATTCTCTTAATTAATTATTATTGATTTATAATATTTCTTTTAATTTTATGAGTTAGGTGATTGATATGGTGTTGGTTCTCAAATATGGCTTTGATGAGGATGGAATTAGATTTCTTAATGGGATAACTATATGGTCAAGGTACTTTATGACTAATATTACCATAGGATATGGTTATGCATTTATTATGTGGATTGAAATTTTATGTAGGTGGGTATGTGACATGAATGGTATCCATGAGTTATATACATTATGAGACATGAGGATGGAGATTTATGTTGGCTTCATATAATTTCCTTTAGTATGATGCATTGATTATACAACCATTGATGACTATGTTATATATGTAAGAGGCTTAACTATAGGGAAATTAAAACCCCAATAGAGTGTCCATCTTGTATTTATGGGTCAAGTTATCTATAAAGGTCTTGTTTTAGGTAATTGATTCTCTCAGGAAGAAATGTCTAGGGGAAAGGCTATGGGATGGTGTGGTAATGGTCATCTATGGTATTATAATCTATGAGAACATATGAATGGCCTAGTATGGAAACATGTTAGGTTCCTTTGCTCGATGAGGAATCAATATGGACTATATGTATAATGATATGTTCTCCAAACCATATGAGTTGGGAATGTGGACCTTGATAGACATTTATCCCTTAGGTAGGGGTGAGATACCTAGGTAATGGGACCGTAGGCAGTGTCTCTATCATCCACATTAACCAATTTTCACAATATCAATATAACATCAAAATTATATTCATCTTGTCAATAACAACTTACCAATCACACTGAAACCACACTAATGATAGAAAGGGAATAACTACTTCCTCCTCAAAATTATTATTCTTATTAGTGGTGTAATTCTACTAAATCCAGTTCTTGATATCCATTTTTATAAATAGGATTCAATATGACATCATTGATTCTCAACGTTAAGGCTTGGAAACCTCTTTTTATTCTATAATAATCTCTTTTTTATATAATTCTAGATTCAAAAAGTGACTTTACTTCAGCATGAAACTTCTAGATCAGGTTTTGAAGAAAAAAATTTGTTTCTTAACACCACATGCTGAGTCATGAACATTCATGACACATTTTGGTCATATTTTATATCAAATGAGACTTGAAATAATTATTACACCACTAATTTCATGAATTTTTTTGGATTTAATCAGATCCTCCTTTAGCTGAATAACATGTACTTTATTAGCACATCCACCCCATAGTTCATATCTCCCACTAAATATTGGGCCACTTCAAACAATGGTTATAATTATTTAATTTAATGGGAGAGGGGAATCTGCAACATTCTTAAGTTGATTAATGTGGTTAAACTTTGTTCACCCACCCTAATCTACCAATTTAATTTTAATCATTTTTGGTGGTACTACTTTATATGACACCACTAGTGGGTGATTTACCATATGTATTAATATATGAAAACCTTATGTGACATATTTATATAATTTTTCAACTAGTATATATGAATCTCTTTCCCTATTTAGTAATAGTTATATGTTTTAATTTTTTTAATATTTTGTATGAGCATCGTGATATACATGGATAAAAGCTGGATCACTTTACCGAGGAACGCACCTCAGTATACTAAGGGTTTGAATGAGTTTTTAGATTTTGAAATTTCCAATTGATCCGTTGAAGGGAGAATAAGATGTCCATGTCCTAAATGTAAATTTAAAGATGGTTGAAAATTGATGAATTTTGTGAACATTTAATATTGAAGTAATTCCCTGGTCAATATTTCTGTTGGATTTGGCACGGAGAATCGAATGTTACAGAGTGGTTGAGCACTGATTTCAATACACAGAATGACCTCCCAACATCATTGATAATGGAAAATGAAATGAAAATCCTTATAAATGATTCTTTCGGCACTACAAGAGACCACCATCAACATCAAAACATATCAGAACAACCAGATGAGGGTGCTACAAATAGCAACGAGACAAGTGATATATTTGAGACTGTAGGAAAACCATATCAAGATTGTTATATATCAGTCGATCGTCCTCTTGATACTGTGGAGAATAATTTAAGAAAAAAATTCACTGAAGAAAATTTGTTCCATGATTTAGTTGACGATGGAAATCATTAGTTTTATAGTGTATGTTTGAAATATTCAAAACATTCTTTTATGATGAAGTTGTAGCATATAAAATATCATTGTAGAATTACAAATAAAGAAATTTACATGATATTAGAATTGTTGCATGATGCATTTCATGAAGAAAACATCCCAGAGTCTTTTTATGATATGAAAAAAGTTGTTAACAATATTTGTTTAAATTATACAAAAATATATGTGTCTCCCAATGATTGTATGCTTTATTAGTGAGAGGATTCAGAATGACAGGATTGTGAAAAATTGCCTTCTTCTAGATGGTAGTGAATGGGTTATGTTGGAAGTTTTAATCAGCATAATTTCATGAAGAAGAAGAAAAGGAAAACTCTTGAAAATGTTTTGTGTTACTTTCCATTAAATCCTCTATTGAAAAGATTATTCATTTCATCGAAATCTGTCAAACACATGAAGTGGAATTCTGTAGATAATAACAATGATGGGTTAATGAGACATCCATGAGATTCACAATCGTGGAATAAATTTGATTCAATACATCCAGATTTATTAGTTGATCATAGGAATGTCTGATTGGGACGGGCTACCAATGGATTCAATCCATTCGGTAATTTGAGTACCAATTATAGGATTTTCCCAGTTGTTTTGATCCGTTACAATCTTCCTCTGTGGATGTGTATGGAAGAAACATATTTTCGCATTTAGATGATTATTCTAGGGAAAAAAATTCCAAGAAATGATATAGATGTTTACTTTAATACTTTGATTTAAGAATTACAGGAGTTGCGGAGCAACGGTGTGGAGACATTTTATGCTTCTTCTAAGACAATGTTCAAAATGCATGCTACTTTAATATGGACAATTAGTGACTTCTCTGGGATTGGTAGTCTATCTGGTTGAAACACGTACATGGGTTAGGCTTGTCCTGTTTGTAACATTTATTTTGAGCCCAAATGGCTACATCACAATAAAAAATTGTTCTTATTATACTATTAATGATTTCTCAATTCATATCATATATTTCGGCTGAAAAGATCAAAATTTAATAGATTCCTTGATCGAAGACCACCTCCAAAGTTGTTAATTGGATCTGAAATATTAACACAACTTGGAAATTATGAAACATAATTTGGGAAGGTTTTTCATTATAATGATAGCAGGAAATGGGTTCGAAGTGCATCGTCAAGAGAAATTAGAATGCAACAATAGAAGAAAAAAAGTATATTCTTCAAACTTTTGTATTGGGAATTTAATTTGTTGCAGAATAAACATGATGTGATACATATTGAGAAGAATGAATGTGATAATTTGATTTTCACTTTGGTTAATGAACATGGAATGTCTAATGATAACCTCAATTCTCACAACTACATACAAGAAATGAACATAAAATGTGATCTTTTGATAGATGAGAAAGAATAGTATCCTCTGGCAATTTTTGGAATGAAAAATAGGGATAAAGATACATTCCATCGAATTTTAATGATTGTTAAGGTATCTGACGGGTTTTCAAGTAACATCTCGAGGTGTGTTGACTTGAATAATCATATGTTAGATGGATTGAAATGTCACGATTCATATATTTTGTTACAAAAATTACTACCATTGGAATTGTGTAAATTATTACCTGAAAAAATAACTGTTGTTGTACTCCAATTATGCACATTTTTCAGACAACTATGTGAGAAATCTCTATATCCATTTTAGCTTAACAACCTATAGGAGAGGTTTTTATTGACCCTTTGTGAAATGGATATTATCTTTCCTCCGTTATTTTTTACTATAATGATACATTTAACTATGCATTTGGTTGAGGAAAGTAAATTAAGAGGCCCCGTTCATTATTGATGTATGTATCCAATTGAGAGGTACTTTATTTATATGTTTTTAAGTTAAGTAAACAATTTTTGGCACTTAATAAAATGCATAATTATGTATATTTTATTTCAAAGATATCTTGGGAATTTGAAATCATACGTGAGAAATAAGGCTCAACCAGAAGGCTCTTTTGCTGAAGGCAATTTGGCTGAGGATTGTATTACCATTTTTTCTAGATACTTAGATAATATTTAGACAATATTTAATTGAGTTGGGTTTCTTGACGACACATCGACTCAATCTCAAATACATCAAAAATAAAAAATATTTCTTGTTATTGGATGATCAGCTGGGAGGAACTCAAATGTAACACTGATAAAATAGGAATTATTATAGGAACATATATATGTGCTCCCGAATAGTGTAATTTCAGATCCATTTATTGATGTGTTGAGGATACAAACAAAGAGACTAATGAGAGGATGAACAGAAAGTGATAAATATATAACAAAAGTTGTTAATAAAGATCTTGTATAATATTTTGCATGACATGTAAGTTCATAAATATTTCAATAAATATGAATACTAGTTTGACACATATATTTTGTAAATATAATAAAGTATATTTCTTTATTTAGATCATGAATACTGATACTCGAGAAAAGGTCTCATAATATTTGATCTTTCTTGCTTGAGGTTCTCTAAAAAAAGTTATAATGTTCGATGCTTATAACGTGAATGGATTTATATTTCGTACAGTCAATCAAGAAGAGGGTTTTAAAACACAAAATAGTTGTATATATACATTTTCTGAAGTGTAATACTATGTATAGATGACTGATATTATTGAATTATAATACTAAGGGAATTTTTCAGTTGTTTTATTCAAATTCAATTGGGTCGATATTATCAGAGGTGTTAAAAGATATTCCTTGCAATTTACTTTTGTGAACTTCTCTCACTAGATGAATGTTGGTGATCATGAACTGTATTATCCATATATCATATCATTGTAAGAAAAAATCGTATATAATTTGAATAATATTGTTGATGAAGTGTGGAGTATTGTTTCTCACATAATACAAATAGATTTGTAGGATATGGGTGATAAAGTGGATGATCTGACCTCTGAAAATGAATCTCATCAACAACAAGAAAAGAATTATTTTCCCATCATGATATTGAAAATATTAGTATATAAAGGATTAATTAATTGGATGAAGTAATGGAGCGGGAAATAGAAATGGTTGAAGGGGAAAATGATTGTATATATAGTTATTTATTCATTCATAATTCACTTATTTCCTTTATGAAGTCATTCATTATCATTGTTTTGTATATTTTTTTGTTAGTACTGGGCATCTATTATCATTTTTAGATTTTTTTCTGCAAATTTTGTTTTTGAAATATATGTTCTGAACTTAATTTTATGGCATTAAATGACCGAAATGTCAGGGAGGAAGTGATACATTGTTTCATCCACTACTGCGACAGATGACGATCAATCTCTCTCCCTCCCTATGGAATCTTAGCCACCAGCTGCCTGCCCCCCTGCACCATCTCCCCCTACACCATCTCTCACACCCTCTATGAGCATCCATTTAGAGGCTGAGTCATTGAATCCCCATTCAGGAGCCTCATCAGTCGGGTGGCGGGGCGCCACTTCTAGTTCATCATAAACATATTGGAGGGTCACTATTATAGGTACAAATTTTAATATAAATAAATTTATTATACTTTTTTTATACTAACTATTTGTTCATTAAAGATTGAAAAAATGAAACTGTGTAGAAAAATATAAGAATTTCGTATGTGTGGAATATTAATGGAGAGAAGATAGTGGTCCCATTCGATTCATTTGGCGTCCCTACAGATGATGTAGCAGGATTACTTGGCCAAATTCTCGTCCAGCTGGCAGTGGAGCCCATTTACCTTCCTATTTCATATGATGATTGGAGACATATGGCTCCATTTAAGAAAAATGAGGTTTTTTATTCCCAAATAAAGGTAATTTTAATACATTATGGTGTAATTGAATGTAATGTAATTAATTTATTCAAAATGAATTTCTGTATACAGATGTTTTTCCACTTTACAGTTGTTGATGTTATAGCACGAAACTGGATTTTAAAAAATCTTGGAAAGAATTATAAAGACTTCAAATAGAGATTGTGGGGTGATGTCAATGATTCATCATTTACCTTCCAACAAATATATGAGAAGCTACCCAATGGGGTACCCAAAGAATAGTGGAATGTTTTTGTTGACAGAAATAGTGATGTGAATCAGATTGTATTTAAATATATATTTTTATATTAACATCCATTTAAATTTATACATGTATATGAATAAGAGGTGACATTGAATACATTACTATTAATTTTTATTTTATTTATTTCAGAATCTCTCAAGAAAGAATGCATCAAGCCGGGAAAAGCAAGTCATCCCTCACACTATGTGGTCAAAAATATTTTCTAGAAGCCGATCGACTATGGTAATCATTTCATTAGTTTAAATATTAAAGGAAAAATATTTTCTGTTTAATATAATAAATTGTTGATTTATATTTGTCTAATGCATTCACATAGTTTTTGGCACGAAGCATCCTGAACTGATGTGTGGTTGGATGTTCACAAAAAATCTGATGGAAGTTTTGTTAATGATCCTGCCAAAGAAGTTGGGGTATGAACTCATTTTTTCATTATAATAACTTATTATCAGTTTTTACATTGTTAATATATATTGATATTTGATTTATAGGTTAAAATTAAGGAACTATGGGATTCCAATCCTAAGCAGTCCTACTCAGTCTCCTATAATGACCCGGTTTCTAAAGTCCTTGGGAAGGAGCATCCTGGTAGAGTGTGCGGGATGAGTTTTGGACCCATACCATCTTAGGTTTTTTGCAGGCCACCGGGGATTGCAACTGCATCTACTCCTAGTTGAAGTCATCCCATACCCATAGATTATAAGAAAGATATTTTTTATCTACGAAACACAGTCTAAGATCAAGGGATCAGATATCCGCTTTGTAGAAAGAGTTGATTGATATACGTCAGCAGATTAGCAGATATGCCCCCGGTGGTACTGTATCGACTAGAGATGAGAAAGCAAATCACAAAAATTAAAAAAACCTTTACTTTGAAATCCATTATTGGTTTTAAGATAAAATAGAAATTTGCAACACTATTTAATATTCAATATAATTTTCATACAGGTGGTAGCCAGTAGTGGATATGGAGGTGGAGAGGGAGAAAATATGTGTTCATCATCGATTGATATATGTATCATGTGTGGAACATAGTTTCCACCAAAAAATTTAATGACCTAACATTTTCTTGATTTGTCATGTTTCCTTTTATGTATTTTATTTATTTATTATGATTCGTTTTATGTCTTCATTTCTTGAGTGTGGTGTTCATATTTAGGACACAACAGCCTACATCAGTCCCCTACTAATGAATTAACAGAACCAATCATTCTGTTTCCAACAACATTACTATAGTGATGAATAGAGAAAAAATAAGAATTAAATGGTTGAGGAATATCATTGTATGAATATTATATAGTTTTTTCTCACATATCTGAATTATGATGTTATAAATAACATAAAATTGTGGATATATAGTTAACCATGAAAGGGTTGAGGAATGTCATGGTAATTCAGTGTTCATGGGATGAGAAACACTCTCAGTGGTTTTGGTATTTAGTTCAGGGGAGAGGGTAGGGCCAATTTAGTCCCTTGAGAACTGTATGTAGGTAATGTGACTCCTGGTGTTATATTATAGTGACCTTGTTAATGAATATTGATATCCTTTAATTCATCCATAGTTTGTTTTGATTTCTAAAAGTGATTCATATTTAATCCCTTGAGAAATGTATGCGGTATAAGATGTTATGAGGTACCTGCACGTTGTGATGGTTCTATGAGACATTAGCCTTCCATATTTCATGGAGATATGTTGTGGAGTGTTGATGAACATTACAGATGATAATTTTTAGGATATTATTGGGTACTAGATGAAGGTGTGAAGGTTCATGACACCTTGTCTCGTATATGAGTGTTGAACATTGAATAGTATAATTCTTTAGAAAACACAAGGTTATTAGATATTTTGTATTGTATGATGAGGGAACTGATTATGTGACTAATGTGTTTAACATGAAAGAAATTATATGAGTGTATTGGATTGATTAGAGATGTCTTTAGTGGTACAAAAAAAAAATTTGATATTAAAAACCAATATATTTTTTGAAACTACTAATGAAGTGGGATAAAATTTGTAGTGGAATTGAATACCGAAATCACATTGTAGTGATATTGATCACTTGATTTTGGGTTGTTTCCTCTAATACAAATTTTGTGACAATAATTTTTTATTGTTTTTTTGAATACTGGTTATTTTGATTATGTAATCATTGATGTCTTGAAAGTGAGGCTCACGGGGTGGGTATTTTTCAATGCATCAAGAAAGGCCTCATGCATATCAGTATTGAGATGAATTTTTGATTTATGTATAATAGTATAAAGGATTAAGGTGTTGAAATTATATAGTGTAAATCCACAATTATAATATTTTCTATTCCAAACCATCATTGAGTGAAATATAAAGATTATCTGATATTTTAAATTTGAAGAATATAGACTGACAATTGGTTTGGTTCTCTACTGGTACATTGATACAAGAAGCCTATATGCATGAACATATCTCCTCTATGGGAGAGAAAAAAATTATTGTATTAGATATATATTAAATAGATGTTCTAGTTATTCAACTATTAATGTATGAGAATTTGATACATGGATGGATATTGAACCAGGTTTTTGGGTGTCAGTATTCATATTAAGTTAGAAGACATATGAAATAGATAATGTATGTTTGTTTTGGTTGTGTAGAAATTTTAAGACTATAACTTGGATTCATAGGGATGAAAGGTTTTTATCTCTCACATGTAGTGGTCTGATTTAGATTATTCTTATTGAATTTGGGTGTATGATATTAGATGTTTTAGAATCCCTGAATTTAACAAGGGATAGGTTATCATTGTAGAGTTGATGGTTATAATTTATTTTTGTGGTTCTCAGGTCAACATATCTTTCAGGGTTCATTGGAAAAGTTTGGTATTGGATAAAACATTTAATACATGATTGAGTACCATGACTTAAATTAAGATCTATAGGTTACATATTGGAAATGACTAAAATATGTACTGGACCAAAGCATGAGGCATCTGTGTGGCTGGGTTGTTTCACTATTTCAATTGAAGTATATGAGAGATAATTATCAATGGGAGATATATATTGATTTCATGTATCATATTTCATTGATCAATGTTGTTCACAAGTGATGAATATAAATACTTTTTATGGATGATAAGTGTATGGTGGAGTGGTTATAACACCTCACACCAATGTGTGTCAGCAGAGTTACATAAATATCAATTTCCGATGATGTTAGGACTATAGATGACATTAGTTTTATTAGTTATATTGATAATTTTCATTACACACACATTTAAAATAATTGATAGGATTTTTATGTGGTGGCATCGTGGGTAGTTCGAAATCATGGCATGTTTTGGGGGATAGTTCTGGGAGTCAGCCTCTAGTTCTGGTTGGAAATCTTTTATAGGTCAAAGACAATAAAATATGTCGGGGAAAACTACAATTATTTTTGGGTTATGTAATATTAATATCTTATATAGTTGGGTGGTTACAATGCATATTTTATAAAAAATTTAGTGTAAAAGAATATCTGAGACTATATTTTTTAGATTCTAGAGAACCATGACATAGAAAAATGATTTGGAGGGTGGTTATGGTTTTTTCGGTGAAACATGAGTGCTATAAAAGAGTTAATCATAAGAAAATGTTAGTTAAATCATTATTTTAAAGATTATTATGCTACAACACATAAGGGATGTATTATGGTTGATATTTCAAAGGGAAATATCACTCCCATATAAAGGGATCCGACATTGTAATTCCCCAACCAATGGGATGGTGTTCTGTCATAATGGTAAGTACCACATAATATTGTGATGTAGGATATATGTGTTTAATTTTAAGATTTTACCATGATGATGGGTCTTATATCCTGAATACATGGGCTACTCTATGAAGGTGACCTCGGTAGGGTAGGTGTGTTTTGACCCTTATGGTCACTCTATAACACATTTTTTATATTTTTTTATAATTATTTTGTTTAATTATAACACAAGACCATATTAAATGTGATTGAATATTTTTTCTAACTAGTGGAATGTCCCCTATCCCCTATTCCCTTATTTTCACTCTTCCAAAGAAAATATCTACTATATTTTCTTTGATTAAGGAACTATTTATTCTAGTGGTTCATTAAAGGGGGGGGGGTTCAACCTATAAACTTATGGATTGATAAAAAAAATATGATCTTAATACGGGGTTTCAATAAGGGGAAAACATGCCTGGAGGAACATGTGCTAACCTAGGAAAAAATGGAACTCCACATTAAGGAACTCATTATAGAAAAATCAGATAAGGAGGTTACAACCTTTTAATATAATATAGGGGTGCATACCCATTACTTTTGATCATAAGATATGACCAGACATGATTCGTTGGTATTCTTGTAATTGATTTCTTTCAGGGAACTGGTACTGAAGCTGCAGAAGCTACTATTTTTTGTAAAAGTGGTTTTAGCTACGGTTTAAACTGCCACTATATGTCAGCATTTTTCAATTAGCAGTGGTTATAACCGCCACTAAATTTCATTATTTTTCTATTCACGATAGTTACAACCACAGCGTAAATTCTATAACTACTGGCAATAGTGTCCTGACACACAATGTAGCGGTGATTTTCAGAAACCGCCGTAGAAGCATATAGTGGCGGTTTAAATCACCGTGAATGGAGAATTTTCATGTAGTGACATTTCATAGTATGATTTCCTAACACTATTTGTAAAATTAATGAAGACACCAATCATTTAAAGCATTTTAATGTCACCCTTACATAAGGTCTCTTTTTATTGGAAATCCACATCATGTGAAACAAATTTCTTTCCATCAATCATTTCTATAAATTCCACAAAAAAAATTATTTTGTGAAAAGAAATAATAGATTTATTTTAAAATGTATTAACAATATCATTTAATAAGGATCTTCAACATTGAGATTCAAAAAAATGCCAAAGGGAAAACAATTTCAATTAAAAAATTTAAAATATTCCATCAAGTAATTACACAATAGGAATCCACACACACATTTTAAATAACCATTTTAAATCATCCTAAAAACCCTATTATTAGAGAAATTAATGTCAACAACTCACATTCAAACCAAATTCCATTTAAAACAAATTTTTTCACACACTAAAACCCAAAATAGGTAAAATCCCACTGTATAACATGTTATTTATTTCAAAAATCAAAAAAAAAATGATTTCCCATAAATCTTATCATATTTTAAAACTACATTTTAATCATGGAAACTAGTAATTTTCATGATAATTTCATGATTCCATGTTTAAATCCCAAAAAAAATGTTTTCATAACACCATAATGTTATCTCATATATTCATATTTTCTTGAAAAGTGAATTTAAATGGTGTTATATTATTTATAATTCCAAAAAGAAAAAAATTCTTAGTAACACCTACCTCAATGATTCGGGAACCAATATACAGCACCACGGTAGTCATTTCCATCAACATCAATCACAACCATGGGGTTAGAAATGACGTCTACAACCACTAGAATACAAAAAAACATCAATAAATTTCCTTAAAACACTAAAATCTTTCAAATATTTAACTAGGGTTTATGGGGGAATCCAAATCCAAGATTAAAGAGAGGGTTAAGGAAGAAGGAACGAGAAGAGAAAAAAATCACGTAAAACCTCATTGAAATCATATAATTAGTGGTAATGTATCCAAGATGGAGAAAGTTATAGATCCTCGTTAACATCGTTAGAGTTGGATGAGTTATTTTGGGAGAGAGAGGTGAAATAAATCTAATTTTGAAATGGAAAATATGAAGTAAAAAAATTAAACACATATAAAACTCACAAGCATTGGATACATAGTTATAAAAACTGTGATCCAACCATTTGGGTTATACTATATCTAAAGAGTTTTATGAAACATTTTCAATCCTAATAGATCACAAAAGCACAAAAAAATCAAATGGATATCTCAAAAACTATCTTAGGCTTCACACAACCTTCAAGGGTTCCATGATCATTTTGATAAACCATGATGAAGATGTAAAAAATGTGCAGTAAAAAATTGTAGAGTAAACTGATTGAATTATTGATTGTGTATCAAACCATGTTCAAGTCATACACTAAACCTTATACACACCACATGGATTCTACTAGGGGGTACACAGTTTTAAACTAACTATGAGTGACCGTTCTAACAAAACTTTTTTAATTCCATATAAACTAATAAATATCCTAATGATGGTATGCCACTCAGTTTCCCCCTAACTATTTACCCTATATATACAATGATGTGAAACATCAAAAATTAAAATTATGGAATTGACACACCAAGGAAATGGAAACCAACCTCCACATATCTAAATTTTACAAAAAGAATAATTACATGACATGGGGGTGTCATAAACTCCCACCATTCTCCATTTCTCCCCAAATATTTCTATGTTCATATTGGAATAGAAAGAAAATGGTCTTATTTTGAAAACGATACAAAAAACACTCAAAATGCACAACCCAAAATCCAACTACCTATATACCTTAAAAACAGATTTGATCAACAAATGCATCTAAAAAATGTCTTGGAACAATGAAAAATAAACACATACATGATTTCATATATAGCACAGGGTAACTAACCCAGTATTTCCATAATTTAGTGTATATTTAGAATAGTATCCTCACCATATTGAGTTCCACTAATATGATAGAATCAAAGATAAATACAATAATACATTCTCTGAAAATCAAGAAACCATAGGAAAAAATATATTTCAACCATGTGAACTCTCAACCAAATGAGATTAGGAAGAACAATCAAAAAATCATAAAAATAATGACATGATATCTCACCTCGATTCCTGAAACATACAGATTACTTATGTTCTAGAACTATATCACCCTCTAAAGTTGTATATGATCCCATCTATAAACAAAAACAATTATACAAAACCCAACTAGTATACCACAAAACCTACTTACCCAATAGTGAACCCAAAACCTATATCATGCCCAAAACAAAGAGATCCTCAACCTATAAATAGAAATGATAAGAGATACCCAAACTTTTTAGAATGATCCACCCATGAACATTTCTAAATAAGAATGAAACTCACATCCAACAACAAGGAGTATGGAATAATAGTATAATAACCTCAAAATTGACCCTCAAGGTTGGGAGGGAGGGGAAACCACATGAAATAATATAACTACAAGAACTACCACCCAAGTAAAAATGTTAGATCCAAAAGTGTGTAGAAATAAAAAGGATTCACAAATCCTCAAAAGGAATGAAAAACTAATACCACTTCGAAAAAAAATATCTCACAAAGTTTCTGAAGATGACACGAATGTCAATAATGGATCCAAAATAAAGGTTACATCATACATATGTATTCACAAGCCTCTATCTCCTTACCCACTTAAACACATCGTAAATGAACCAATAAAGCCACATCATCACAAATAAAACCCAGTGACATTGCTAAAATGGCTGACAAGCTCTCAACTTTTCTCAACAGATCTTACAAAGATTGTTCCTCATCCAGCACTCTAATCAAATTAGAGTAAATAATTTGAATTAAATAAAAATTTTTGAATATTTTTGGAGAGAAAATAAACATCAAATAATATATATAAACCACGTCACTTAATTTTTTGAAACATAAAGAAAATTATTACTTCAAAATCATGTAATCAAAATGAAATGATAAGACCTCAAATGGGGAACACCACATTCACAACAAAATAATACATCTTTTAAAACCACAATTTTAAAAAAGGAATTTTTAAATCACCTTAAACCATGATGTTTGACAAAACCAATCCAATGAAACAATTAAAAGCAGAATACCCCTAGTTTAATAAACACATTTCATCAACCAGGCGTTACAAAAAATTACATTTTCCAAATTCCAATTCAATTTATAAACCAAACATCCAATAAATAAACTTAAAAACCATTTCCCTTTATTTAAACTTGATCCACAAGGTAAAATAATAATATTGTAAAAATTTGAAAAAATACAACTGAATTCCCCCATAAAAAGTTTATAAAAGACAATATTTTAAAATGATAATTTTAAAACATTATTTTATTTTCCAAAATAATGTTTTAAAACTAAGAGAACACAAAGAACTACATTGGAATTTAAAAAAGGCACATAATAACTAGATCAAAAAAGACATCAAAAAACGTTGAAATCAACCTATAACTAATAGAAAATACATTTCAAGAATCGAAATTCATATAGAGTATAAACATGTTAACTAGGGAGTAAATATTATTTTTCTCACATTGGCCTCATGTCAAGGTGTCCATGTTCTAATCAAACAACATAATTTTTAAGTACGATGGAATCTATCACATGGATACCACATGGTTTCCCATACCTTTAAACCTGATTATGTAGCTCATGTTCTCTCCCTTTCCACCATTGAACCAAAATCAATCCTCCAATATCACGTAGATGCTCAATGGTCATAAAAAATCAATCAAATAAAAACCAAGTGAATAATAGAAATAAAACCTAGATTCAATATCTGAGACACAATATTCAAAATAATATTGAGGCTTGGGAAAAGAAATATAAAAGTACACTATCCATTCCCTTACATCTCAAGATTTAATAACCATTGTCTCCCTTATACCATATCATCACCAAAATAGAATACTGAAACCAAAAATAGAATCTATTAGGAACCTAGGATTCAATACCATTTTTTAAAGAACCTTCCCAGGTTACCACAGAACATGGAACCCCACTCGGCTCATTACAAATATTGAAAGGTGTTCCTGATCAACATAGACTACATATAATCTCCTCTCAATCATAAGATCTTTTTTTATGAATTAATTTTTTCAAATTAGAGGTTTGTAAACGGAAATATAAAATTCAAAATCCAAAATAAATATACAACATCAAAAATAGGCCATAAATGACTACAGTGATCCAACCCATTTTATATACATCACAAAACCCATAAGAAATGTGATACATTTAGGTATGATAAATCATGAAAAAATTAACCTAAAATAGAAATAATCTAAACCAACCAACTTAGATCGATCCTGATACTAACTCCATAAAACCATTAGATTCTCTGAAATTCCCAACTCATACCACCTTATCAAATATTAAAAATATTTATTCCACTATGAAACTAGAACCTAGAATTTTTTATTTGTGAGATGAAAACCCCAGTTGGTGAAAAAACCATATGAAACTATTAAATTTATTTGAAAAGTAAATTCAGAAATTCTAGTTTCAAAATAATCATAGAACACAAATTTTATATATATAAAATCCATGGAAATCCAGAAAATTAAACATTCCATTTTCAAAACCTTATCAAATTTTTCCTAAAATACAACACATTATTGTTAAAAAAAACTATCTTCCAAATCCATTACCAAACTAAATACATCATTAAATATTTTTTAAAATAACTCATATTTGGTTTATCTAAAAGAAAATGGATGCAATAAAACATTTCACTGTAATAATCCATCATTAATCTCAAACACCTTTTTGAAATCCACTTAAAAGTACTCATAAAAAATTCATTGAAGATTAAAAACAGGTTTTCTCACACATCGTTGAATTCATATTTTAAAAGGAAACAACCCAACTATGATGATTTATTAACAAAATGTAGGAAAAACATATATATATATATCAAAATGCATAGAATAATTAAATATGAAAAAGGAAGGGTGTAGATAATATAAAGTAGTTGAATTTTTATAATCAAGAACTGAATCATAATTTTAATCAATAGATCACTAAGTAAAATAAATTTTTTCATGGTTCCGCCTAATGTCTCTAACATGTAAGCTTCTAATTGTATAGGTACAAGCACCTGAACTATCTATTAGAATATTCTATGTATATAACATCATCCACATACCCCACACAAACCTTGTTGCATTGGAAACCCCTTACCAATCCCTTCTTGGTAGAGTGATTGTTAGACAGATAGCTGTGTGTGAACCAACATGATGAAAAGGACATAACATCTACATAGTAACTAGAATGACATGGATAATATGTATGTTTGGTATTATGTAAAACGACCAATTATATAACAAAAGGAATAACCAAAACTAACCTCACCCTAAAAACATAATGATGTAAATCCTTCAACACATAGAATGCACTTAAGGAATGATAAAAAACATTCCACAAAAGTGTTGAAAACAAGAAACACATAGTATTAAAAAACCTACATAAGCGGTAACCATGAAATGTGAAATAATGGGTACCATCTATATACACCATTTATAACCAATGTTCCAAACAAGATTTTAACACCAAAATATGCCTTGGAATTCCATTTTCTTCTATATTTCATAAAAAAATATCCATACACAATTTTTAAAAAAAATTAAAAATAGCTATGCATTTTAAAAAGATGGACTAATTTATTAAATAATGATTGGGGGTGTGAATTGAGTTCCAAATTAAATTCTTGTTTAAAAATATTTTAATAAATAAATCAAATTTTTTTAAGAATTCCTTGTTACTCAAGGAATTGAGTTCCATAGTTTTACATAGTATGAAAATGAAACCAATCCAAACAGGACCTATTCCACAGTAATTCATGGGAATATAAATAAAATAATATGAGAGAATATCATGTTTTATATTTTTTATAAAAATAAACAACAATTTTTTAAATAAAAAATAAATATAAAACAAATCCTGATATAATATTAAATGGGTAAATAGAAATAGATAAATGTGTAAGTAATGAAATACAACTCAATCAGACTATATTATATTTTCTTAAGTCCTTGGATTTCAATAATAATGGATATTGGATGATTATATTAAACTAATTACAGAAAACTAGTGATCATAAATTATTCTCTATAACATAAGATATTTCATAAAGATCTAATATTATTATCTATGTTTGAGAAAAAATTTATAGTTGATCATAATATATATATTCTCATGATATAAAAATTATCTTTAAATGCATCTTCATCAGAATTATCCATTGTATAATAATTTTTCATCATTAAATTTTATAAATATACTATTATAGATTCAAAAATATATTTTTAAAATTTAAAATGCCTCATTGCTATGTTAGAAATTGTAATATTTCTTCACTTTAAGTAAGATTAGTTGAGCTCATGTAAACATGACGTGATCAGTTGATGTGGAAAGGTGAAATGGTTTGTTCGTTTCTTCTTGTGGTCATCTCACTTTCTCACTTAGTATGTTAATTACTTCATGTGGTAAAATATTTATTCATGTGGTCACTATTTCAGAATTCAAATTATGTATATCAATTTCAGAAAATTTTCACATAACTTGGATTGGTAACATGATTTATTTATGCATCAGGTAGTTTCTTTAATGATTTAAGGTAAACAAATATTCACGTTTAATTGATTTTTCATGCATTAAGGTTATTATCATCACATGAAATGATGAATATTCAATGTTTTTTTAACTCGTGACATAGAAAAAAAATCATTTGAGTCATGGTATTAAAAGTTTTTTCATATGGTATGGTAAATTATAATGTGAAGTAAGGTGATAGAGTCACTTGACTACAACATGGAGAGGTGGCACAATAATCTCTAGACATATCCATTTTGAATTTTTTTTTGTAAAACATTTTCTAACAAAAAATATGAAATTTAATCATAATAATAATAAAATGATTTGTGATCATTAAAATTGAGATGTACTAGTCTTAGACAATAATATCACACTTTTTATGATCCCAGATCGGGAAATTTAAATTTAAATGAATTTAATGCATAAAAAGTATATTTGAAAAAGGATCAAATACAATGTGATAAGTTTATGAAATCGGGAAAAGGGGTATCCATTAAATTAATTAATTTCTTATATATCAGTATAATCCAACTTTTGAGGTTATAAAATAGAAAATAAATAATAAATAACATAAATATTGAAAACTAAATATATAATTAAATTAATATATTAATATAGATAATACAAAAATGGGACAAACCAAGTACAATAAATCCCAATTAGAAATCCTAATTATAATATTAATTAGATTTATCATTAACTTTTTATGAAGGATAGGACCCTCTCTATTGAATGTAAAGTCTACATATGATATATTCCGAGGAGTAGATATAGGGTCAAGGGATCAAATAATTACATTCATGGAAATTAGAATAAACTACTTATTGTCTTGGGTAGTATATAGTAAAATAGATTTATTTTTTATAAGGTAGTAAGATAGGATATTGTAATGGATGAAGGGTCTATGAAAATTTCAATATATTTATAAATTTATGTCATATTAGTAAGTAAAATACACTGATGGACGATAAACTTTTCTCTAATGCCTAATGTAAATCATCACAATTATCCATGAATGCTTCCAAACTATTATTCCCAGCTATAATATTCTCAAAATCTTTCATACATTCATGATTCCTTGGTGAAATCATTAAATCCAAAATAAAATAGTCTAAACATCCCTTTATGATAAAACGTTTTGAAGACCATACTTTGATAATAGTCAATACCCATCTTGATAGTTTCTCGGTCCTCACTGGCTACATTGAAATCCTTATGAACTAAATCTATTTTCATAGAGGCATTGGTTTGAAACATATTGTACACAGCTTCATGAGTCCTATTGAAATATTCAAACAAAACAAGAATCTCTTCTTGAATGATTTTCATGATCATTTCTTCATCAAGAACTCATATAGTATGAGGATCAGAAGAAATGTGGGTTGGATAAAACATTGAATTCATGAACCTCTAGTGTAATTAAATCATCATGTCAAATAAGACACCCTAAAGAAGACAAATATGATCTCTCATATCTACATTGAAATTTAACATTATCATGATTCTAAAATTATATTTTCAGGGAAGATGATTTATGATCATATTATCGGCTTCAAACATATCCTTGTATCCCACTTATTGCATATATTTGTGAATGTTTTCAAAAATTTTTTTTGAGTATTTCAATAATATATTATTTAAAATTTTCAATTAATATTTAATTATTTAGGAAGATGGTGGAATAGAAGGTGTTTGAGTATAGGTAGATGGATACTATCTTCCCTAGGTAAATCATTCATCAAACTATCTATCACAGTGTGACCCCCAACTCTTGAAGAAACTTTAACTTCATCATTAACTGAATCATTATTAATATCCTCATTAAAAAAACCGAGTAATCATTAATTTTTTCATTAATGTCAACCTCAACAATCAAATACCCTTCAAATGTTCTTTGGATAATGAGAATGGAAGTTCCGCTATGTCCATGTTGTCTTTATCCATTAGTTTCATCATTAGAATCATGATATTTTATGTCCAATCCCATATATATTGGAAAATTATTTCCCATTGATGGTTCATAAGATATAGTCTATCAGGGGTACTCCCATTAATAAAAGATCCTTCTATGATATTGATAACATCATTATAAAAAATTTATTTTTACCATTAAGACCCATATTTATAAGATAAACTACATTCTTTATTAATTTATATATCTTAGGATTCATAATCTTCTACTTTATAGTCATATACTCCTACAAAAACAACTAATTCATCTTCAGAACAATAATAATATGAATACTCTATGACTTCATTGGGTTAATGTCATTGATCTATGGGATCCCTTGGTCTGACAAGATACTTGATTAGATTAAACAATTCATACATTTTTTCAGGGTCATCTACCCATTCATGTTTCCATAGAGTCTAGTGGACTATAATTTTAATAAAAAAACATTACAATAATGAATAATCATTTATAATAATGTATCTTATCCTCTATCTAAGGATCCAAAACCATTATATTCTAGAAAGTAGGAAATTAGTTTAGGGTATGGTATGGAATTAGACCCTGAAGATGCATTTCATGTCTCAACCATGTGCCTCATAATAAATCATCACATATTTCTTTGAACACTAATCATCATTAAAGAAATAAAAATAGTTCCTGATGACTCATGATATTAATGTTTACTTTTCTTGGGCATATTATATGATGAATAAGAATATACATGATATTAAATTCACCATTGAACTCTGTATTAGAATTTTTTTTCCAAGTATCATTTCTGATGAGATCATATATGGTATTTTGAAACACAAATTTCAGATCATTAATTAGATATGAACATTGATAATATTTATAAACTCCACTATCTGGAACACCTAGAAAAATTTAATAATGCATGGAAGATAATTTGAAAAAATCACCATTAATCTTGGATTTTACTGAATTCATCATCTTTATTGGAAAGAACTAAATTTTTTCATAAATATCCTCGAATCTATATGGAAATAAAGGACTCCTATTTTATTTAAAATAACCATCCCATCATTTCTCTAGAATATCATTCCAAACTAGAAATTAGCTTTACTTCAACAACTTAGTATTAAATTCTTTTTCTTATGAAATTGGATTTTTTATGAGATGAAAATCCTTTAGATTTACTGATGATATTGAAATGAATTTGAATATCTTCACCTTCATCGATGGAGGTGACTGAATGTGGAAATTGGTTTTCATCATTATCTGCATACTCAAAATTCTATAACATAGAGGATCCCTTAAGGATAAAAAATGGGTGGTAAAATAGAGTGTTTTGATATGAATAGATTGAAAAGTTTTGGGTGATAAAAATACAACTCCTTTAGAAGAGATTAAAAAGTTAGTAGATATCTAACTGAAATTAAAAGAAACTATTTGGTTTTATATTAAAATTTTATTTTTTAATAATTTATTGTTTAAAAAGAAATAAATTTAAATGAAATCATGCAGAAATATTTTCATAAAAAATTCAAAATAGACATAGTAAGTCTACAGACCATGGATCTAGAAATAAAATAATAATAGTAGCAATATTGGACCATAATCACATAGTAGGTCTTCTTACTATACAACCATGATGTTCATAAAAAAAATAACAGCCATATAAATCAGCTTGCATGGTAATAATAGTGACTATGTGATAAGGAACACATAGTAGTCCTTCTATCCATTTTAAACATACATTGTGATTTAATTATTAATGTTTTGGATAATAGATGTTATTCCACTTTACATAGGGATTAATTACTAAAAAACTAATTTAAAACAATTATACATATTTTATCATTCTTAATTAATGTATGATATAATTTATTAAGTCATTGAAAATATATTCACAATATAATGTTCACAAAACATGATTTCGATAGCTATGACAGATTTTATATAATGATTTGTTAGTATATGACTCTTTATATCAATGTATGTTTTTATAAAATGAATTATATGATTTATTGAAATATTTATCTCGCATTTATTATCAAAATTTATAGGTACATGATATAATTGATATTCTTAGTCTGGTAATGTGTGTTTCATCCATAGAATTTATCATCAAAAAAATCCAGATTCTTACAAATCAACATCAATATTGGATAATTCCATATAGTTATTCTTATTACTAACCCATGATTTTAAATACATTACCAAAAAGTTACATGTTATAGAATTGATTTTATACCATATTGACAACCACAAAAATCAATATCATAATATCTAACTAAATCAAATTCTTTTCCTCTAGAGTAAGACAATACTATGTTGGTTGTATTCTAGAGGTGTTTGAAAATTATATTAAAATATAGTTCATGTGATTCTTTTGGGTTTTTTTGAAAATGAAGAATGATACACAATGTATGCATTATATTATGATAACTAGTAGATAGCTATGATATCCATTAAATCATATCTCTACCATTGGTTCAACAAAATGATTTCATCGTTTCATCAAGATAAAATATGTATATTTTACTCCTGGTATTAATGTTTTCTTTAATATTATCTATAAAATAAATGTTTTATATGATCTCTTTGTGAATTTATTTGATTTAATTTAATTCCGTATTTATTTTTAATAATCTAAAAACAACTAAATAATTTTCTTAACCCATTAAAATGAATTAAAATTAACATTCCATCTTTTTAAAAATTCAGTTCATAAGATTTTTTGGATGGTAAAAAAATAATATAATCTACCAACATTTGAAAAAATAATTCTAAAATTCATATAATTAATAAATTAGGTTTCACTAAACCTTTAGTAAAATGTTTAGAAGTCCAAAATGATATGAGACGATCATACCATTACTAAGAGATTGTTTTAACCAATATTAATATTATGTTAACATAAAAACAATATTTTTAAATTACGTTTATTGAATTATGGGGTTGTTCCTTGAAAATATACTAAACAATTTAACTATTTACGATTTCACTCTTTTTATTCAATGTATATAGTATGAAATACAAATATTTGGTATATGAACGAATCATTTAAATGGATTTAGGTAAAAATACATGTATAATGTTTTCCATATATTGAATACTTTCTTCTTATCTATATCCCTTTGAAAATAATCTATCATTATTCATAATAATAATTCATGACTCGACAAACTTGTTTATAAGAACCCATTTAATATAAATAGTCAGAATGTCTTCAGTTCTATTCAATAGTTTATAAAATCTATTTCTTTAAAACTCATTATTTTATTCTTTCATCGAAATTATGTGGAATTCAGCATTAATTGAATTATTGTTGTTCTTAGTTTAAACCTATGACATTATGGAATGATCTTCAACCTAATTCTTTAGAGAAACTCTAGTTTGAGTTCCTCTATTTGTCTCACATACTATATCATATATGGGATTATATCTAAGAGTTACAATATATATATATATATATTAATATTAGTATTGGACATTTCCTTATCATCGATAGGTTATTGTTCAAATTTTTCATCATAACTGGATAAGTTTATTACATGTGGAATAACAAAATTTTCAGATTGTTTAATATTTACTTATATAATAGACAGGTCAACCTCAACATTTTATAAAGAGGGGTTAAGCTAATATTGATCTATTTCATTAACCAGGAAATTTAAATATTATTATATAATATTATTCTATATATTAAACACCCAATAATATTTACATGTTGTATAATATCGAAGGAAAATTACTAAATCATCCGTAAAAGAAAATATGTAAGGGTTATTCTGCTTATTGAGAATAAATTCATTGTAACCAAAAACAATAAATTAATTAAACATTGGTTATCTTCCATTCCGTAATTTAAATGGTAACCTTTCTATGATTTCTATAATTAAAACTATATCGATTATTTAACATGTTTTTTTCATAACTTCTACAAAAAAATAAACAGTTTAATCAAATAGATTGAGCATAGTTCGAGAACTATTATGAAGGTTTTAATTTCCCCTTTCTACTAAATCACCTTTTAGAGAGATTCTATGAGGAAAAATGTTATTATTATATCATTATTGTGGGAATAATGACCCAAAGTATTGATTTTAAAATTCACAACCTTGATCACTTAATAACATCTTAATTTTATGTTCACAAATATATTCAACATATTTAGAATATATTGATAAATAAAAAAAAGATTTACATTTCTGAGCATGAATAAAAAACCATCTACATCTAGAAAATTAAACTACTTGTACATATACATAGTTATCAAACAAAAACAAGAAAATCTAGAGGTGTTTTACATATCCGTTAGAATCAAATATAATGGTTGTGAAGTTGAATAATATTTATTTATTTTCAGTGATTATTTCTACTATTTCTCTTTTTGACATGGGTTATGGACATTCTCATTTTGGAATTCATTTTTAGGAAGATCCTTGATTAATTATAGATTAATTATCATTAAACAAGAATGATTGTTATAATAAAATATCCTCCAATTTCAATTCCAAGATTCATTATTAATGGAAATTAGAAATTAAATTTTTTCAAAAACAAATAAATATATATTAATAGAATATAAATTATAATTTCTAAAATCATTGAAAACAAAATCCTTTTCAGAATAAAAAAATTACAATCATTGAATACAAATTTAACCTGAAAACTATAACCCCATAACTATGAGATTCTAATCTGATTACATTCCAATTGTTCTGAAAATAAAACATTGTAAATTAAAATACTATCAGAGTAACAAATTTGAATAGGAATGATTATTTCCCATTTTTTAATTTCCTTTGAAGGTAGAATACACACCATCAACCTTAATTAGGTTCTTCATGCTTGATATGTCCCCATTCAAGTTTTTGGAGAAGCAATTGATCAAATACAATGGTTATTTACAAGAACACTTTACAAATGTTTTCGACAAAATAATTTAAAAAATGACTTCATTACACATATTTTCTTATGTAAATTAAAGACATTAATAAGTTATTTAATAATCCAAAAAAATTAACATGGTTTTTTGTAGGAACATATAATACATTTAGATGTACAAAATAATTACATCAAAATTAAATAGAATTAGTATAACTATATTCGGGAATAAATTTTTTTTTCATAATTCATCATTTTTTAGGATTATATACAATAAAAATAAGGTATTTAGGAAGTATTTTTTAATTAACAATTTGAGAAATTGTTTTTCATCCACTAGTAAATCTCTCTAGTTTATTCTTTATTTTTTACTAAGTAATTTTCGATTATCGTTCCCTTTTAGTAGTTGAGCATTTTTATATTTTCCTATTGTAATTTAATTTTTAAAGATATTAGATCAAGTATGATAATTATTTAATCATTTTAATTTGTGTTTATTTTTATTGGTAGTGACTTAAAACATATTCGAATACTCAAAATATTCTTTACTGGAAATGTTTTTACCACAACTTTCAATTTCATAATGATTGTAATTACGAGCAGAAGATGCAGGATAAATAATAGATACATAATATGTGTTCTTCATAAAATTCATATTATATATATCATAACTATCCCCTCTTCTTTAGTATGAGTTACATGAAATATATTTGGAATCACTACAAGTTGATTTCATAGACTTCTTACGTATCTTATCGTTGTCTTCATATTTTTTCATAAACATTAAATTTTGGAATATTTGTATAGATGTGTAATTTTATTTTACATGTATATGATACTATTTCATTAATTGAATCATCCTTATAATAAAATTATCTAATATCTTCTATTTTTTTAATTACATTATTGATTTGGTTTCTTGAAGGAAATTTTCTTTTTAAAATTTCTTTAAATTTGTAACCAAATGTTATGTTTCCTCATAACTTATAGAATGTTATTTTTCATCACATGAGTTCTCCAATTTTATCCTCTTTTTTTATTTTTTGAATGTTGTAATAGAAGAAACATACATTCATTATAGTTCATCCAATACATCTTTACATGTAGTTGTAATTCATTTATAATTATATTTCTAGTAATTTCTCTTACCAGAAGTGTACTACTATCACATGATTCTCTTGTGGATATAGTTATTCCTCTACGCCCAACTAGTATCACTTGAAAATTCACATGATAATATATTTGTTAGTAATTTTTATTTAGAGTGTATACATCATGTCAATGATAGAACTTACCTAGAGATACAGGTCAGATATAAATTTAGAATGCTTCACCATAAATGTATTATATTTAATATTGTATGAACTGAATTGAATTTTATAACATTATATGTCCATCCATGATAAATAGTTACCGTATTCCCAATTTTAAATGAAGTAGAAATGGAATATATTCTTTTAAAATAATCTTCACCTAAAGAACAGTTGAAAGGATTCATAGATTTATAGTCACAATCATATCTGTATTTAGTTGAATAAATCCATTTAGATATAAGAGTTTTATTTTTTTTCATTTTTAACTTCAATTTTAGTCTAAATATTAAAACACATACACTCTAAATGAATTTCAATTTTAATCATACAATAAAATAATTTATATCTATTAAAATACGGAGTACAATTAGTGTATGTTCTTTATTATCTATTAGTATACAAAATGAATTAAATTTTGGAAATTTAATTAATATAATATCATTAAATATGATACTATTATATTAAAAAAGTTGACTAAAAAGCTGATGAAGACAAATGTTGTTCGAAGATAGTAACTAAATATGAGAAATTTTTGATTTCCCAATAAAACTAATTTTTAAAAAGAGATTAAAAACTAAATGAAAAAATTATTAAGAAAACCTAGTTAATTAAAAATGTATAAATATATAAGTTTGATAATTGAAATAATTTCTTTGAAGTTGGATTACATATCAATTAAAATATACTTAAAGTATATTAAATATTGATGTTAAGCTACATAATAAAATAATATATAAAACACAAATTATAAATTACTATCAATTTAATGATTTGTTTATGTTTTATAAAAATAAAATAAATTTAAAATTTAACATAATAGAACTTGAAACAAATACATAATAATTCAAACTAGGGTTTCAATCTCAATATATGACATAATCCCCACCACTTTGAAATAAAATTCTAATATTTAATTTATTAATGAATAAATAGACCCACAGTGTAGATTATGTTTTAAAAACAGTAAAAGAAAATAAATTCATGCCACAGAGAACCTTCCAAAGTGGTATATGGGATGAAAAAGAAACTATTCCATGTATAACCTCTTCTATAGTTACTCATGGGGTAAAAAGACCCAGGAAGAATATCAAGAACTCTGTGGTTTTGAATATGAGACTCTATTTTTATAGATACACAAAGAAATATAAAATAGAACACTAATGAATAGATGAAATGGAAATAAAAAGATATAAAAAAAGATAGGAAATGAAATGTAGCTCAAATCGAGTATCTTTTATTATCTGAATTCCATGAATACTTCAATAAAAGTATATTGAACAATTTGGTCAATTATTTATTGAGAAAATAGCATTGTAAAGTATTCTATATAGATTAGGTTATCATATATAAATCCTCTGTTATTCTCTATATATTGGAAAATTATTACACTATACTATCATCAATAGATTTTCTCAATCGAACAATTCTCTATAAATATATCTTCATCAAGAGACTCTATTTGAGAATATTTTTTCTTCATTAAATTATACAATGCATCATTTAATTATTCGAAACATTCTAGTAGAGATTTAACATAATTAAATAAATTGTTATAAATAATAAAATTTCATCTCACGAATTATGGTTTATTAAGATCACAAATACAAGACATGGTTAGCTGATGGGGTAAAGTGATGTGGTCAGTTCAATTATTCATGCATTCAACTCATTTGAAAATGCAGTATGTTATTGAATTCATGTGTTATTTGTTCCCCTGTGAAGTGTATACATTATAATTCCTAGTACATATATTTAATTATTAAAATTTACACATACCATGGCATAGTAACATGGTTTTTTAGGTGTTCAAGTATATGGATCTTCACGATAGGTTGATTTTACATGTGGTATGGTGATTTAACTTAATGATAAGCTGAATATTCAATTTTTGGTTGATCATAAATAGAAAAAATGTTGTTTATATGACTCATGATAAGTTGTTTTTGTGATTATGGTAAGGTAATGAATAACGTAGCTGATACACTAACTTGACATTCATAAAGTAAGGTGTCATATTAAGCTATAGAAATATCCATTTTTTCAATTTTTCTTTGTAAATAATTTTCATACATAAAACCAAAAAAACATTAATAACACGATATACCTAATTTGGAATCAAGAAAATAATGAGCCACTAGTCTAACAATACATAAAAAATTCAAATTCACCCTTACATAGTGGATATCTTAATTTAAAATAAAAAACATAGACCAAGGTCTTTATTTCCATCACCCATTTCATAGAACACCACTTGAAAATTTTTATGTGGCCGTAATAAATCATCCATATCTATTAAAATGTTTCAAAGCTACCCCTAAATAATGTTATTCCTCATTGAAAACCAAAATATTGACAAAGGGCGAACTATTTGATCAATCATTTTAAAACAACTCAACAAGGAAATTTTTAATATAAATCCACAAAAACATTTAAAATCATCATTTCATATCCACAATAAAATCCCATTATATAGCAATCTATGGTCAACGCATCACCTTTAAACCAAATTCCCATTAAAACACAATTTTTTCTACCATTGAAAACCAACACCATGTCAAATCTGATTTTTCAATAAGAAAATCATTATAAAAACACATAATATGTTTCACAAAAAGATTAGAATAATATAAAATTATATTATAAGCATGAAAACATATAATATTCTAGGAAAATATATATTACTAACTTGTATCACCATGAAATGGATTAAAAACACAATAGTTCTATCGAATATATTTTTATATTCATAAACTACTAATTTAAAATTCACATTAATGAATATATTTTTAAAATGTAACAATTTCATAGAAACACCAACATCAATAATGTGAGGACATTGCAGATGCACCCTTGGACTCATCATATTCAACAGTTATACCACCTATGAGGGTCGAAATGGTGTCTAAATATATTTTACACTAAAAACCTAATTATAAAATACACTATGATCCCTTAATTTAATCATTATGATATCTAGGGTTCATGTGGGAACCCATCTCTAAGATAATAATGTAGATGAATAAACAATGAATGAAATAACTGAACATATATCTTCAAAACTCTAGTAAAACAACAATTGGTGGGAATTAATCCTTGTTGTAGGATTCTAGATCTCATCCCTGAGATACCTAGGGTTAGTCAACAAATATGGGAGATAAATTAAGTGAATGGATTCTTATTTTGAATCGAAAATTGGGAATTTCTAAAATAAATTACACAGCTGGAAAACTCGCATGGGATAGCCTCAATGTTAGGCGATATATGCGCCAACCATAAAGGTTTCACTAGCTTAAAAAAAATTAGGTCACATGGATTCTCATGATAGTCTACATGGTTATAATGAACAGTGAACCTCTCTTTAAAACAACTGTTATCCTTGTGTAGCCTTCTTGGGATCCCCACATGTTTGAAAATCTATGTAGATGAAACAAAAATGGATATAGAAAAATTTTAGATCCACCACATGTTTTATGACAGATTTACTAGACCCTAACCGAGTTGGGAGACATACCTCAAACACACCAATGACTCCTAGAAGTATATCCTAGTTTTTTTATGGCATGGGAATAATTATTTGCAACCCCTGATGAAAACCCATGGATAGTAAAAAATGAACAAAAAGGCACCTCATGACAAGAGTCCACATGGTTTCCCTCTAACTATGAACCCTAAATGTGCATAGTAGTAAAACATTACAAAAAACCTTATATGTACACAACAAAAAACTTCATGTAAACATGAATCGTAACAACACTTATCAAAATAACACCAAAAGAACAACACCGTGGCAAGGGTGGGTGTCAAAAAATATATAAAATTCCCCTTATACTAATATTGAAAATATAAATTCAAGATAGATGTTAATTTTTTAAATTTAAAATCCCATAAAAACGGAACATATCATATAAATAAAACATAAGAAATATTTTGAAAATAGTAATAATTGGAATATGATTTTTATAAATATTGAATATTATATTTATTATTTCCTCTCATCTAATTGTTAAATTTATGTAAAAAAATTATAAATATCTAAATTATTTTTAAAACATAATATATTTTGATTCATAAAACATAGAGCATAAAAATCATATTTTTTGAT
This sequence comes from Viscum album, assembly GCA_963277665.1. NCBI lineage: Eukaryota > Viridiplantae > Streptophyta > Magnoliopsida > Santalales > Viscaceae > Viscum > Viscum album. The sequence goes on along the minus strand of OY728157.1, from coordinate 163,142,205 downwards.
ATATACTATTTTAGATTAATATAGACTTATTAATTAATTAGTTTTTCAAATTGAGTTTCATTGGTAGATTATTATAATAGGTGGATTTTATTTTTATTTATACATGTATTTCATGATGTAGTTACATCTATTTATACTCTAATATTAAATATCAACTGTAAGATAGTTATATATTATTCTAAGATTCATTTTTATTCATTGGTGTGTGTGAAGCAATCAGTAAAACACGTTAGTTTTTAATGAAAATTATAATTTAATTTTTGAGGGTGTTATACATATAGAAATATCACTCAATACATATTTTACACATAGAATCCATAATTTTAAGGTTGTCAAAAAAAATCCATATGATCAATTCGTGAGAATGATATAAATCACATCTTATATAAAATTTCCCCAAAAGGAAAAACCTCATCCATGGAAACCATATTATATAGGTATACCAATAGATAATGGGATATTAGTAAGTATGTCCCATATATTAAATTAAATACATTTGTATTTTTATTGATGGGATGTAAATAAAACCAAACTTTGCAGGTAATGAAATTTTATATTCCATTAAAAATAAATATTTCAAATTATTTCTTTAATAATGAATATAAAAAACCATATTTCGAACCAACTAAAATATTAAATGCCTTTTTAAAGACATTTATAGATCCAAAAACAGTTCATTTAAAAAATATTCTATAAAACAATGATAATCACAACTTTTTGACAAAGAACAAGAAAAATCGCTTTCAAAATATCTTACTCAGTCAAAATATATTGATAACACTTTTTATGAAAAATTTGATTTTATATATATTTTTATATATCAAAACCACATTAAATACCCTCATTGTTCTTAATAGAGAAAAAAATTTAAAAAATTTATTAAAATATAAATATGTCATAATGGAATAATATAAAACATAAGTAAAATATAAATATCAAAAAATATGGTAAATAAAGGAAATGAACAACAACGCCTGCCTATATTCAAATGTAATTCGTAAAAATTGATTTATGAGTCCTAAATAATAAATTAGAGGCCTTATATCATCCAAAAAAACTAAATAAACCATGATCATATAGAACCCTAATAAAATAATAGAAACTCTTATGGTACACGGATGAATGGGAAATTGAATGAGAAGGGTATATGGGGATGAATGAGAAGGTAACATGAGGAAAGGTGAGTATCACTTTGATAAATCCATTTGAAAATATTTATGTTGAGATTCAAATATCCATATGATGGCGTGAAGACACCCTAACCTCATGGTGTGACAAATTAGTCACTAAATGAGAAAAGTATTGCTATTATTTTGAAAATAAAACATAATATAGTTTTCTAATAATCTGCTTTAATTTTGGAAAAAATATGCACCCCAAAGTCCATTCTCAAAGGGACATTGAACTATCTCTATTAATTCATTCAATAATAGCTACTTACTATGTCCTTCCTATGAATACTAACCATCCACATTAAATAAGAACTAGAAAAATCTGTATATCATGGTACATGTATTGTTTTGACTAAATCATGAACATAAAACTTTTTATGTAAGGGATCCTAAATAATTGTCATCTGAATAGTTAATCTTACTATCAAGTTCCCATATAAAATCCATGAAACTGAAAAAAAACACCCAATGATTCATATATAAATAAAAAACATTAAAATAATTAAATTAAAAAAATCAATAATAGTACAAAACATTTGTGATAAAATGTGTTTCAGTATTTTTCAATACATATGTGGTAAATGTCTTATATCAATATACATGATGATATTTTCATATGTGTATTGATTAGCTATATGTTTTATCTAAGTGGTTCAATATCCAATGAGGGACGTGATATGGTTATATTTTATCCATATCATTATTTATAACGCTGGAATATCAACCAATAAAATGGGATTGTTTGGTTTTTTGTCATTGATATTAACTATGATATTGTTTTACCTCATATACCATAGTAATAAGATTTTATTGTATCATCCCCTAGGAAATTTAAATGGGTTTTTATTGTTTGCGTATTTTTTTGATGCATTGTTCAAAAAAAATGATTCAATTACATCATATTTTATTCTGGTGATTCTAGGTTAACCAAATGTCTAGAGATGGTGATATATCTTCCACAGTGAGATATTTGATACTGATATCATTATCCCTTTATCAATTAATTTAAGAGTGATATATCTAGAAACCTAAAATATTTATTTTAGAACATTAGTTTTTCATCCCAGTTTCCCACATGATGATGAAGAGGCATACCCACGTGGTTCAGTGGATGGACTCTATGAATTGTATTGTTATTTATTTATGTTTTTATCATTATTGGAATTATATATATATATATATATTTCACATACATTTACTAGTGTTGATAGTGGAAATACTGGTGCAGGCTTACTGTGTTTTACTCACACCCAGCTCAAATGATGTGGTAGTTAATGGAAATTCATGATTCAATAACCTTTTTTGGGAATGTTTCATGTTGCTTTGGATCATTGATATTTTACAGCTTTGTGCGAATTTAGGGAAGAAATGGGTAGGGACATTCTGACATATTTCCCTTCTCAGTGCCTTGAGTTGAGGTGTAATATCTACTTAGACATATGTGAGATCACTAAGATGCAAAAGGCTAGGAATAAATGCACATAATTTTCCATTTGATAGAATTGTGACCATAACCAAGTATAGAAAATCAAAAACCACTATTTAATGTTTGATAAAAATGTAATAATACTCAATGTAATACCAAAAGACAATAATACCAAACTACACCCCTAAAAAAATCAGAGTACCATAGTAGAAGACAAAACCCAAAAGCTGAAATACTCCAAAGATGTGACTCCATTGCTCCACTCCTAATCCAGGTTCCAAATCTACAATATATACTATTTATCATGAAGCACCACTAAAGAAATGTGATACATTCTATTTACTTGTGTCCCGATTAACAGTATCTTCAAAATCAAAAAAGTGACAAAGTGGGGGTGAGTAATGAAACTTTGTAGGTTTTCCCCAAATGAATTCTCAACTCATTCCACTAGGATATAACCTGTTCAAAATTATATATAAAACATTTCATATAAAACACATTAAAATAGTTCATATCAAATTTGAGCTATATCAATGTAAAATATTTCTCATACACATATAGTTCTCCATACAAAAAGATTTCCAAGGAATGAATCCAACTAGTCATTCCAAAAATTCCATGAATTCATTTCACATTATACTTTTCATTTCAACAAACCACACATACAATAAAGATTAATTTTATCATTTATGGTAGAACATAACATCAATACTACATCCCTTTGATGGTGGTACATCACCACCATTATCCATCACCTTCAACTCACACTTAACAATTTAAGCCAATAACATTTCCAAAAAATTCATTTCTTAACCATTCCAATAACACTATACTCTTATTGAAAACAATTTCCCATGAATAAAAACCAAAAAACCATTTTTAAATCATATTACAACATTCAATTACCACCAAAACAACCAATTTTTACAATTCCATAAATAACCACCAAAGAAGTTTCCATCAATAATTTCATAATAATTATACAATAAATTTTAAGAAAAACATGTAATTTTAAATGAATCCTTCATGTTATAAGAATACAAATCAATATTGAATCCACATTCCATTGAAACTATGCTGAAAACAAATAACGACACAAACTCTTTAACAAATCCAGGTTGAATAACTAAAAACACACATTAGATCATGTTCCCTAATACCAACGCATCCAAATTACATCATGTTTGGAATATACTATTATAAATATATCCCCAATGGATCATACCTATGAATCCAAGAGAGGAATGACTTATATATCTAATAAAACCCACATACAATTGATACTTACCATGAAATACAACTTTCAACACACTATGATTTTCCAATAGTTCACTCACAAATAAAAGGGGAATGTCTACACATCCTTTGGGAGGAAATAAATTTGATTTAGGGTTGAAATAGTGTGAAAATTAGTGGTTTATAAGTAAAACCATGTGAGATACACTTATTCTTGATCTATATTTTATCTAGGAATGGTTGGTTTTCATGGTTAGAAAAACCATGCGCCAACAGCTACCTCCAAAACCCATTTTTGTTGTATGATCACACAGTTAGAAAAACCATTCAACATCCATGTTTTTGAACAGTTACACATTGCATGGTTACCTTTAGGTGGTTTCATGGTTTTTCAAAATAGTAAACCTAACCGTGAACCTACCTAGATCCCACTAGCTTACATTTCATGGTTTCTTGTATGAGTTTTATTATTTTTACTAATCGTTCTCAAATATTTCACATCCAATAAACCCAAAAAAATCCTAAATATCACCAAACACTCCCAAACACTTCACAATATTAAAATTCATAATGAAAGGGTTACATAAATTAAACTAGGGGATCCATAATTCTCCCTACTATTGGTATATCCATCACTAAAATTTGAAAAGCACTATTTTGTTGAAGGAGTTTGAGATATTTCTTTAATATTTCACTCTCCCGTTCTAAGTATTCTTCCTGAAATTGACCATGTTCCTAAAAAACCTATACTAGAGTGAGAATTTTCCCATATAAACCATTCTCTTACCTATCCACAATATGTACTGGCATTTGAACCAATGAATAATCTGGTAAAAGGTCCACATGATCACATTGAATCACATAGTCAGAATCAGGGTCATGCTTTTTCATTTGAGATACATGAAACACATTATCCAATGCACTGAACCATGGGGGAAAATAAAACTATATTCCCCCTGACCAACCCATTAATGTATCAAAATGGTCCTATATATTCAGTATTTTACATTCCACGTTTTCCAAAAAGAAGATGTACATTCCTTGGATAGATTCTGAAGAATGCATAATAACTCACCCTAAATGATATTGGTAGTAAATTTTGATATGCATATTATTTCTGATGACTCTTGTCCATAACAATTCTTATCTTGGTCAACATGATATTCTCTATTGTCTCCTTGACATGTCTTGGCTCAGCCTGGTATGTCGCATCGTTTTCAACCCAATACTATGGGGAATGAAAAGGACACCCATACAATTCTTCAAAAGTATTCTTATGTATCGATTCCTAATAATATTTGTTATAAGAGAACTAAAATAATGGTAATTTATCCTCCCTTGTTCCATAAGAATCTATTAAAACAACCATCAACATGTCTTATAAAATTTTTATCACCCTTTTGAATTTACCAACCCTCTAAGGATGATATGATGTACACATAGTAAACTAAGTCTAAATAGATTGTTTTAAGTATTTCCATAAGTGAGATTAAAACCACAGATCCCATTCTGATACAATCAACATTGTTATATCATTCCTCTTTACTACCTCTCTAGAAATTAATTTATACAGGTCCCCCAAAATATATGTTTCATTAATATGGTTGAAATTGGACGTCTTTGCGATCCAATCCATTGTCACCCATTTGGAATCATCGTTTTTAACCATTATTGGGAGACCTATCACAAAATCCATTTCCATGTTCAACCATTTCAAAATAAGAATAGGTAAATATTACAACATACCTACAATTTTATAGTGTTATAACTTAAACTACTGAAAAGTTATGCATCTTGAAAAAAATCACCACTCTTTTCATACTGAACCACCAAAACTATTCTTTCAACACCTTATACATATTCAATGTTCAAAGACGAACAACCTATCTCAAAAGGAGGTTCAAATGAAGAATTTCTTCATGAAATTCCTTAGGTATGACAATCCAGTCTCACCACCACAAAACTAAACTCCCATCTAGCTTTTATCCCTCAATGGCCTCCCCACCTTTGAGTTTTGAACTATTTTCAATTAAATTTAAATTGGATATTTTTCCCACAAAAATTTCCACAATCAAATAAAGAACAAAATAGACTGAAAATAAAACCTCAACACAACATTGGTCTTCAAAATCCATGTGCATGTTCACTCTCACTAACTTAAACTACCCCTAATCTTAAGATTCTTTATTCAACATACCATATGAATTTCAAGTTAATTCATGCACTATCGAATTTCCATGACCTAGTGTTTACATAAAATCATAATTTTACAATTTTACATACTCTAACCATATCAATTACATCAAAATCAAATCCCTATGTGGTAAAATATTCTTCATGATTTTATGATCTATAAACACCATGAGTTTCTCATGAAAGAGGTAATAATTCCAATTCATAAAATCATAGACTGTTCTAGTTAAATCTAAGTAATTTTTTAGGTAGTTCTTCTTATGAAACCATAACTTCCATGATCTGTAAGAAACAGTACGATTTCTTATCAAGAGAACACATCCCATCTTAGATCATGAAACATCATAATACACCACATACCCAAATCCTCATTCTATAAAAGTCAAGATTACAGTTTATGTTAGGAGAAATTTAATCTCTAAAAATTCTTCTTACATTTATCATTCCTTGAAATGGAACATTATTCATTATCAAATCTATCATTGGTGAGGATATTTATGAAAAATGACAAACCAGCTGTTATTAATAACCATCAAGGATAAGGAAATTTTTTATCTCAATGACATTATTTTTAGTTTTCTTAGAGAAAAAAACTCTATATTTGCTAGATCCATAAAAACACCTCTTTCGTTGAATTATAGGCCAAGGAAACATACCATTTCTATCCAAAAATATAAAATTTATAATTTGATATAAAAACTATGATCCCACAAAATTTACCACATTGGTCCCATATGTTGCTCATGCTTGGCCCTTGTCCTTGAATACACAAGCATTTCATGTATAAAAAACACTATAAAGGAATCTAGATAACTTGGAAATATCTAATTTCTCAATTCTATAAAGTCCATAGGGGTATTTATAAGACCTAACGGCATAACCTAATAATTAAAATGGATATATTTTCCTCTGAATGATGTTTTAGGAATATCCTCTTTATGAACCCACAATTGGTGAAATCATTATCTAACTTCAATTATAGAGAACCAATGGGATCCCATTAATTTGTTGAATAGATCAGAAATACGTGGATGTGTATTTTGATTCATTTTGTAACTTTTATTATGTGTAAAATAATACTAACCCAACTGAAGAGTTCCATCTTCCTTTTTGACAAACAAGACTGGTTCTACCAAAAGAGATGTTCTAGGTGAAATGAACCCTTTGATTTCTATCTCTTCCAAAGGTAATTTAAATTCCCATAAATATATTAGTTCTATCTGAAAAATGGATATGAAATTAGACTGGTCCCCAGAATGAGATCATACGTATAATCCACTTTTTTGTGGATGGAATCCCTAATAAATATTCTAGAAAAACATCTAGAATCAAGTTAATAACTATTGGGAAACATATATTTTTGAAATCGTCAATCAATTCCAAGTCCATCACTTCAAAAAAGTATGAGATCGATCAAACAATTGGTTCTAACAAAAATTTTATGCATTCATTTATTATAATTTTTCCTATAAAGAGATGTTAGACACCATCATTAATACAAAAACTAACCCATTGGATATAAAAATCGATGAGATCTATAAACATAGTCAACCAATCGATACCGAGGATTATTTCATATAATTCCATCTCAATGATAGATAAATATAATATCATATTGACTATATAGATACCCTAATTTTTCATACAATACATATACATTATTTTATTGACAAACAAAATAAAATCAATACATGACCTGGATCCAAAGATTTAGTGTCTTGGGAAAATTGAGACATTATATAACATTTATAAAATAAAACATAAATTTCTTTTTAATTCCCTATTCTATAACTTCTTATTGGCCCTTGAATTCTCATTAGAACAAGTAGTCACCTGAAGAAATATATCAAAGAAAGGGGAGATTTAAAAATGAAGTTAAAGGATAGATTAAAAATGAAACAATATAACATGGGGAGAGAATAATCATAACATCATCATCCTAATCATGAGACGAAGCATTATATAAATTCAAGTAAAATGGAAATGAATAACAACAGAACAACATGTCATAGTGGCCAACTAACACACATATTTTTGAACAAAGATAGAATCATCTTCATAAATATTTGACTTTTCTCATGATATAAATCACATTACCCAATTCATTGTAGATCTATATAATTTTAGGTGTACCTGTCAAATCATAACATTTAAATTACACAATATAATTCCGGGTGCATCTATCACATCATAACATTTATATGATCATTCATGCACAAAGAATGTCTATAAATATTGGACCTAAAAACTCTAGGGAATTAAATTTTTTCATTTTATAAAGAATACATTCATAATATCTGGGTACCAAAATTAAATAGGGAATAACATACTTGATATAAGAATCATCAACCATTAGTAAAGAAGAAACAGTCTTGATAAGTGAAAGGTGTGTTTTTTTAAGTATAGTTATTTTGGAAAACATTATGGTTGTCATAAATGCTTTAAAAAACATGTATGTCATATAAAAGGTAAGATAATGATGAATAAATTTCCATTAAGGAATATTCGCACTAAAAATGAAGGGAAGAGGGGAAACCCAATGAAATAGAGTTGGGTTTGATAATTACACTTACCTTATGTATAAATAGTTTATTCACATTAATATCATATATAATATTGTTACATTAATTAATTAACAACCAAAAAACCTTGTATACATGGTTTTTATTATTACGGTTTTATTCAATTCATTTATGTTATTTTCTATCAGTTATAGAGTTAAATTTAATCATTCCAAAGCATTTTTTTCATGGTTTTCATGATTGGATTACTTTTATAAATGAATGTAAGTCCATGTAAAATATGAATAAGTATCCCAAATTTTTATTATATTTTGTTAATTTTATTAAAGAGGTTTAATTGACACATCACGTGTGGTGATTGCATTTTCTGAACAAAAGGGATAGAGAGAGAGAAAGGATTTTTATGATGGATCTTCCATTTATATGATATCATTATTATATATCAAATATACTAAAGTCATCATTCCTTTTATATAAGATAAGATTAGGATACAAAATGAAATAAAAAGAAATTTAAAAGAAACTAAATGAAAAATGAAGTGCATTTTACCTCTTGGATTTATCTTCCTTGAGAACCATTTTAGGGAATAGTTTTTGGTCTTTTCAAGATACCATGACATCCTGAATGTGGGGGAGGGTCTTGGGGAGAGTTTTGGGACTAATTTGGACAAGGCTATAAACTTGAGAGGTGTGAGGAAAATATGACATGAGGTTTGTATTTATAGTGGAGGAGAGGGGTGATTTCTCTTTAATAAATTGATTAGTTTCTTATTTTTCCTCAAGACTATGAATAGTTTGAGAATTATCTATATATATATATATATGTATATGAAAATAAAAAATTATGGTTCTAGAATAAGGTTCTTACATCATCCTTATATCAACAATGACTCAAAAATTCATGTATTTATAATTTTTCAAAAATTATTGTATTTTAATATTCATCAAAAATTCATGTATTTTATAAAAATCCAAAAAACTAATGTTAAGAATTTTTATGTTTTAGAATTATAAAATGAAATTAATTTTATGGAAATAATTTTTTAAATTTGAATAATTTTATTTTTAATTAAAATCGTCATTTAAATTGGAAATATAAGATTTAATATTTTATTTTATTTTATAAAACAGTGAAAAATTACATTAAGTCTCATAGAATTATGTTGAAATCATAAGACATAAAAATATTAAATTACAACTACATTTCATCAAACTAAATTTTCTTTCAAATTATTAAATTAATCATAAAATTTTAATGAAATATTTTTGACTTAAGAAATTCTAACACTTAATAAATAATTTTTTAAAACAATTATTTACTTAGACTATGATATAATTATTCAATTCATTCATTTATAAGATTCCAAAAAATTTCTATACTTTCATCGATGATGCTACTATTCATTTGGGTGGTTTACAATTCATATGGGTCAAATTACTATTCCTAAGGTCAAGTTACTATTTCATTGGTAATGGTTTCTTAAACTCTAGAAATACTTCTAATTTCATTAAATATTCATTTATAATGTTTTTATAATGGTATATACGTGATTTTATGTAAGTTATACTATAATACATTTATATAATAAGGGATGCATTCAATTGATAAATGTTTTCAATTGATATATTATTCCTCTATTATTAAATTTCACCCTCAAAATATTATTTTACTAAAACATGTGAGGGTACTTATCCTTCATCTCCTCCTTCATTTCCCGAGTTTCTTTGTAATAAATGTGTTTCATTAATAACACTTTGAAAAATGTTTTTTTGTTGAGTAGAAACATATCTCTCCTGTCCGAAATCATTACTGGTTTCTATTCATATGAGAGATCATATTCTAGTTTTACTACCTCTATGTTTAGTACATTTAGAGGATCTGGTATGTACTTTCTGAGAAGTGATACATGAAACACATCATGAACACGGTTCAAATATGGTGTAACTGCTAGAACATAGGCCATGAATATGATTCAATAAAAGACATCAAAGGGAAAAATTTACCTTCGTCTTATCATCCCCTTCTATACCAACTAAATAACTCTCTTACATGGTAATATTCGAAGGAAGACATTATCTCAATCATTGAACCCTAAGTCCCTTTCATGGTTGTCAATATAGCTCTCTCTCTGACTCTAAGAATATTTGATATGTTGTTGGATGGATTGAACATTATCTATCATCTCTTGTATAAGGTCTAGACCAAATAGATTTCTTTTTCCAACTTCATCCAAATAGGTCAGAGTTTTACATCACTTTCCATTAAATGCTTCATATGGAGCAATCTGGATACTCGAGTGGAAGATGTGGTTTTATGTTAACTCAACCAATGGGATATGTTGATCCCATACACCATTTAATTTGAAAGAGTAGGCTCTTAGAATATCATAGAGCATATGAATATTTTTTTAGATTTTCCATCAATTTGGTGGTGACATGTTGTACATAAATTTAATTCTGTATTCAAATCATTTCAAATACTCCTCCAGAATTCAGATGTGATCCAGGGATTATGAACAGATGAAATCAAGAGTGTAACCACATTGGTCTCAATAATTCTGTTACATATATCATTTCAATTTTATAAACTGAGATATATAATCGAATTGAAATAAAGTGGTTTTTCTTTAAGGAGTTGGTCCACAACAACGCATATCATATTATTTAGATTATATGTCTTTGGGAGACCTGTAAAAAAGTCCATAGTTAAATTCTCTCAAAGGAAATGGTTTTATCATAAAATATGAATTATATTAATAAACCTCAAATTACTAACATATCAATCACCTTGATATATACTTCACAATATCATTCTTAATGTTCTCCCACAAGAAGTGTTCTTGGATATCATGGTACATATTGGTACTCCTGGGATGGATAGAGAATGTTTATCTATATACATTGTCCAATATGTCCTTCTTTATCCTAGGTGATAAAATCACAAAAATATTCATCCAAAACTATATCCCACCATCATCATTGATATGTAACTATTGTATCTTTCTTTCATTATTACATTCACCTTATTTTGTAACACGAGATCATCCAGTTGTGCCCCAATTATCTTATCTAAGATAGATGGTTGGGAAATCATTTGGGAAGGTAGGATTTATTCCCCACTATTATGGATTCTAAATACATAATTTTAATATCAATAATAATATTTTTCTTCTCAATCTGCAACATGGATATAGTAGGAGGTTCGTTTCTCTTAGAGCATTATCTATCGTGTTCTCCATGTTATGATTATAGTGAATAGGGAAATTGTAGTCTTTGATTAGCTATAATCATCTCATTTGTCACATGTTGAGAACCTTTTGTGTGAATATAAAATCTAGTCTCTTGTGATAAGTATATATGTCACACTTCTCACTATAGAGGTAGTCTGGTTATATTTTCAAGGAAAAAAACACAACTACTAGATTCTGATCATGTGATGGGTTGTTCTGCACATAAATCTTCAACTGTCGTGAGGCATAGGCCATCACATTATCAATTTTTATTAGTAAAAAACCCATGACATTATTTGAAAAATCACTAAATATCACAAAACATTCTCCATGTCTCAGTAATGATATTACAGGTGTAGTGATCAGCCTTATCAATATCTCCTAGAATTTTTTCCAACATTCTTCCATCAAGCATTATTTACCCATTACCTTGTTAACATGGTTAGAGGGCTCCAAACATCTGTGAAATATTACAAAAAATATTTTTACTACACTGATAATCCATGAAAACTAAATATTTTTGTGAAACTAGATGCTTTAGGACATTCCTCGATCACTGTTGTTTTTTAAGGGTCTACAGAAATTCCCTCACTTTTTATCACAAGTCCTAAGAATCTGTCTTGATGTATCCAAAAGTCACACTTGCTGAACATAGCATATACTGATGCTTATTTAATGTCACTAACAAAATCCATATATGGTATTCATGTTACAACTTTCTTTTGGAGTAGATGATAATATCATTGATATACACTATGAAAAAAAATTCATGGTAATGTATAAAGAATATATTCATCAAATCTATAATGATTGTAGAAGAATTAGTAATTCTGAAGGGAATCAGTTGAAAATAAATGTGACCATACCTGGTATGGAAGGAAGTATTCTGAATAACTTCCTTATTCACCTTTAGTTGATGCTATATAAAATGAATATGCACCATTGAGAAGTATTTATATCCATATAACAGATCAAAGAATTCATCAATCCTTGGAATTGGATACTTTTTCACTATGGTGATCTTGTTGAGTTCCCAATAATCGATACAAAACTATCTTGATCTATCCATATTCTTGGAAAAGAACACTAGTGCACCCCAAGGTGATGCAATAGGTTATATGAAACATTTGTCTAAATGATCTTGCAGCTACTTCTATAACTCATATAATTTAATAGGATCCATTCTATATGGATAATTTGAGAAAGGATTAGATCTGGGTATGAGTTCTATTGATTACTCTGCCTTACAATCTAGGGGATGTTAGTTTATCTTTTCTTGAAATACCTAACTATATTTCTTCATGACGGTTGTTTATTCTAGGTCGACACATTCCATTAACTCAACCATTTGAGAGAGGTTTTCTACTTTACAGGGAACCAAAACCCATTCCATTTAAGGATGATTCAAAAGATATTCATGATCTTCCAGGGATTTTTAGAGGAATATGGGATGGTTATAAATATGAAATCATGTTTCCTTTTCCTAACATATGATGTGTGATCTATATAAATGGATCCAAACATCAATTGTATATCATTTAATTATACCAAGGGAAGTATTCTGATATTTTCTGGATGAATCTTCCGACATATGCCAATATGAGAAGATTTGAACACTTTGGAATCAATGATTGAACCACATGTTGTTTTTAAAGATATCTATAATTCATGTTTTTAGGGATTCGAGTCAATAGTTCTAGAAAACAATAATTTTATAAATAAATTTATAGAACCACAATGAAATTAGAATTTTTCCATTATTTAGTGAATTGGACGTGTACCCTATATTACTTTGTTTTATTTATCCACTTCAGTAATAGTGATGTCAAAAGTCTTGCATTTATCATTTTTATTTGGTGGTGGTTAAAGATAATTACCCACAAGGACTCAAGGTTTAGTTCACGGGTTTTCATAGTTCCCTTACACTCTATAGTTGAAGCAATGGCCCATCGGTGTTGCTCTCCATCCTTTGCCACATTATCCTTCTTCCACTTGTTAATTAGACATTACAGAGCTTGGTGGCCTTATCTCCAACACATCAGGAATTTTCCTACCCATTTGAGGTAGTTCCCAAGATGCTTCTTCCCATGTTTTTGATAAGTGGGCGGTTGGGTTTTCATTCCAAATTGTTCATGAGATCCTCCAGCTTAATACTCTATCATTCATTTGTTATCCCCATTGCCATGGGATTATTATACAAACTCCATCACCACTTTGAGACCATATTGAATGACTTATTCATTACCACTAAGGTATATAATTTCTAGAGCCTATTTACTATTTGGTTTTAACACACAAAAAATATATCTATTTTTCTATCATTTTCGATAAAAAACACGAAGCATTCCATGAAAGCCTTATGAATATTTTATCATTGGTTGTGATGGATTTCCATTACTTTTTCTATTGCTCTAGGAATTCCCTATTCATATTTTTTTAATTGTTTTAGGGAAATATTTTTTAGGAAACATTATCTTGAGGTATAGTGAAGCACAGAAAATAACTTCTCAATTATGTTTACCCACTATTCCATAATGAGTGGGTCAAAAGAACCACTAAACCTTATTGTTCGTTACCATAAAAACACTCGATATCCAGTTGTTCCCTCTTAGGTGAAGATGTAAGTTTTACATTATTCAGGATATTGTTCAAAAACTGAGACAGATAGATAATAATCTCTAAGAGGTTTTGAACTAAACATCCCAAAGCATTAGGGATGTCATTCGAGAAATTTTGGAATTTTATCTCATGTGGTTTTATGGCCATGTTTCTCTTAGTTCCCACCATTTTATAAAATAGAAAAGGGTAGAACAGTACATCATTCAACATGTCAAGAATAAATAATTTATACCATGTGAAATTAAGTATAAATTCATATTTTGTAGGATCCATATGTTTAAACTTTTCTAAAAAAATGATTTTCTTGTTCTTAATTATAATTAATATCATACTATGGGTTTTCACTAAGGTTATCTAATCCTAATTCCCCAATTAACTGAACTGTACTCATATACATACTATAGAGACCCTTCTTTTTCTAACATTATTATTACATAATTTTAATGATAAATAGAATAAAAGAATTACCAGACCAGGATCCAATGTTTTGGTGTTTTGGAACATTAGTACCTTATATAAAATTAACAAAATAATACATGAGCATTTATTTAATTCCTTATTCTCTAGATTATTATTTGATCTTTAATTCTCCTTAGTAAAAGTAGTCACCTGAATATATATATAAATGAAAGGAGGGAGCTAAAAACCTCATAAAAGAATAGATGATAACATGAAACAGTATAACATGGGGTGATAATAATCATAACATCCACATAATAATCCTGATATGAAGCATTATATAAAGGCAAGGAATGTGGAAGTTCATAAAAATGAATCATCAAGTCTTAGTGGTAAACTACAACATATAGTTGTGAACAATATTAACATCATTTTCATGTTTATTTTACAAGATATAAATCACATTACCCAATGAATTGGAGATCTATATAGTTACAAGACACCCATCACATTATAAAATTTACATTTCACTATATAATTCAGGGTGAACCTATCACACCATAACATTGACATTATCATTCATAACACATAGAACTTATATCAATAGTGGAAAAATGAAAATCCATGGAATCAAATTGGTTTCATTTAATTAAGAATAAATTCATAATATTTTGGATCTCAAATGAGAGAGGGAATAACATACTTGATATATGAATCATCAATACTGAGTATAAAAGAAATAGTCTCAATAAGTAAAAGGTGTGTTTTTTAATGAAGTGTCCTTTAGGAAAACATTGTGTCTGTAAAAAAATCGATTAAAAAAATTTATATCCCAAAAAAGGAATTATGAGGTATGAGAAATGATATTTACGGAATATCCATAATGATAGTGGGACGAAATTGGGGAAACTTATATAAAGAGAGTTTGGTTCAATAATTCCCCTTACATTATGTCCCAATGACTTATTCAATTTAATATTCAATATAATCACATTAGATTCAATAATTAATAAATAATAACACTTTATTGATTAATTTTATTCATTATGGTTTTATTCAGTTCATTTATGGGATTTTCTATGAGTTATAGAGTTTAATTTCATTGTTCGGAAGAATTCATTTTCATGGTTTTGATGATCGGCTCACTTTCATACTTGAATGGAACTCTATGTAAAATAGGAATAAATACCAAGAATTGATATTATGTATTATTAATTTTCTTAAAATTGTTTAAATGATCTCATAAAGAATTTTTTTACATGGTGGGTGGCTAAAAAATTTGATAAAAGTTAATGATGATCGTTTTAGATTACTTTTGGCTATTTTTTTATAATAATAAATTCATTTTTTTATTTATTATTATGTATAAATGATACTTCCAGAACATAAAAATTGTTATTACATAAAATTATTAATCTTTTTTCAATCATTTAATTGTTTTATTTCCATCCATGAAGATGTTAATGGAAAATAATTGTGCATCGCCCAAGATGTAGGTAAATCGACACATCATGGGGGAAGATTTCATTTTCTGAATAAAACAGAGATCGAGAAATGATTTTGATGATGGATCTTCCATTAACATGATATAATTATTTTATATCAAACATACTAGAGTTATCATTCCTTTTGGATATGATATTGTGAGTATAATAAATAAATGAAATGAAATTGAAAAGAAATTAATTAAAAAAGGAATCTGATTTTACCTCTTAGATTTATCCTCCATGAGAACCTCTACAGGGAACAGGTTTTGGTCGTTTCATGATACCATGACCGCCTAAAAGTGTTGAATGTTATTTTTTAGTGTTTTTTGAATAATATAGACATGGATCAATGTGTGATAGATGTGAGGAGAATTTGGTGTGAGGGGTGGTATTTAAAGTAGAAGAGAGGGGTGTTTTCTCATTATTAAAGTAATTAAATAATTATTTTAGAAAAATACATTGACTAATTTGAGAATTGTCCCTATATAAATTAACATAATGATCTATGGTTCAAGATTAAGGATCGTACATCATCTTTACATAAACAATGACACAAAACTTCATGTTTTATCATTTATCAAAAATTGTTATATTTTACTATTCATAAAAATTTCAAGTATTTTAGAAAAATAAAATAAATCACCCTAACCATTTTTTAACATGTAGAACTGAAAAATGAACTCTATATTAAGAAAATTAATTTATAAATACTAGAAATATAATTTTTAATTAAAATCATCATTTACATGGAAAATATAGATTTCAATATTGTATCTCATTTTATAATACATTGGAAAATTACAATATGTCTCATCGAATTATCTTACAATAATTAGACATCAAAATATTAATTTATAAATAAATTCTATGCAACTAAATTTTCCTTTAAATTATTAAATTTTTCATAAAATTTTAATTAAATATTTATTACATACAAAATTGATAATATTTTATTAATAATTTTTAAAACATTTATTTATATAGACTATGATATAATTATGCCACAAATTAATTATAATATGCCAAAAAAAATACAATTTCATAGGTCAGGATACTATTCATTTTTTTGGTTTAATATTCATAAGGGACGTATTACTATTCATAAGGTCAAGTTACTATTTTATCATAATTGGATTCTTAAATTCTAGAAATACTTTTTATTTTAGTAATTATTCAGTTATAAAGTATTTATTATGGTCTATAAGGAATTTTATGTGATTTATATTCCACAAAATTTATATATAATGGGAGAAAATCCATTAATAATGTTTTTCATTGTTACATTCTTCCCCTCTTTTGAAATTTCACCCTCAAAATTTGTTTTACATAACCATGTGAGGGTACTTCTCCTTCATCTCCTCCTTTTGTTCCCAAGTTTCTTCATCGCACTTGTAGTTCATCCACAACACTTTGACATGGTGTATTGTCTTGTTGTGTAAAAACATATCTCTCTAGTCCATGTTATTTACTGGTTTCTCTTCAAATGAGATATCATCTCCCAGTTGTACTACCTCTGTGTTTAGTACATGTGGGGGATTTGGTATGTACTTCCTTAAGAGTGATACATAAAAAAGATCATGAACACAATTCATATTCAGTTAAACTGATAGTTGATGGGCCATATATATGTTCTGATAGAGGACCTCATAGGGGCCAATGTACCTTTGTCTTATCTTCCCTCTCTTTCCCAACCACATGACTCTCATCCATGGTAATATTCGAAGGTAGACATTATCTCAAACATCAAACCCTAAGTCCCTTCGATGGTTGTCATCAAAGATCTTTCTCTGACTCTAGGAATCATTGATATGTTATTTTTTAACTTGAAACTTATCTATCATCCCTTGAACAAGGTCTAGTGCAAGAATCTTTCTTTCTCCAACTTTATCCCAACAGGTAGGAGTTCTACATCACTTTCCATATAATGCTTCATATGGAACAATATGAATACTCAAGTGGAAGATGTCATTGTATGAGAACTCAAACTATGGTAAATGTTGATCCCATCCACCATTTAATTATAAAGGGCAGGCTCTTATCATATCCATGATCAAGTGAATAGTACTTCTAGATTAGCCATTAGTTTGGGGGTGATAGGTCGTACTGAAATATAATTTTTTACTAAAAGAATATCGAATACTCCGCCATAATTTAGATGTAATCCAGGGATAATGATTAGATACAATTGATATTAGAACCCCATTAAGTCACACTACATCCTTCAAATATATCTTATCCATTTTTTCATGTGAGAGATCATACTAAAAAGAAATAAATTGGGCAGTATTAGTGAGTCGGCCCACCACAACCCATATCGCATTATTTCCTTTGGATGTCTTTGGGAGGCCCATGAAAAATTCTATAGTAACATTATCCCATATGCAATGGGTTCATCATCCCATAGGATTTCTATCACTCTTCTATAACTTACTAACATATCTTTCACCTTGATAAATACTTCTCAATATCCTTCTTAATGTTGTCCCACCAGAAGTGTTCTCAGAGATCATGGTAAATATTTTTACTCTTGGGATGGATACTGAAAGTTGATCTATATGAATTATTGAATAGATCTTTAATTTCCCATGTCATAAAGGCCAATAAATCCTCATCCCAAACTGAGTTACAACATCAAAATTGATATGGAACTCTTTCTATTTTATTTCCTTTACTGCACTCACCATATATTGTATCTCTGGATCATTCATTGGTGCCTATATAATCATCTCTAAAATA
Organism: Viscum album; assembly: GCA_963277665.1. Taxonomy (NCBI): domain Eukaryota; kingdom Viridiplantae; phylum Streptophyta; class Magnoliopsida; order Santalales; family Viscaceae; genus Viscum; species Viscum album. Next base: position 163,123,185 of record OY728157.1, on the reverse strand, counting down.
GAAGGTTTGAAAATCATTTGGGAAAGGTAGGATCTATTCTACACTATTATGGATTCCAAATCCATCCTTTTAATATTCGTAAAGATAGGATCCTTCTCAATCTACAACCTGAATAGAGTAGGAGGTTCATTTCTACATAGATCATCAACAACTGAGTTCGTCTTGCTGGGATTGTAGTGAATAGAGAAATTATAGTCTTTGATTATCTTTAATCATCTCATTTCACACACTTTGATCACCTTTTGAGTTAATATATACATTAGGCTCCTATGATCAGTTTATATTTCACATTTTATCACTATATAGTTAGTTTCACAATATTTTCAAGGAAAAAATTACAGCTTCTAGATCCAGATCATTTGTTCTGCAGTTCAACACAATTATCTTCAACTATCATGAGGCATAGGCCATGAAATTATCATTTTCCCTGAGTACACAACCCAAGGAACAGTTTGAATCATCCCTAAATATAAAAAACATTCTCCAAATGTCGGTAATGTGAGTACAGGTTCAGTGATAATCCTTTTCATTAGCTCCTTGGTGTTTTCCCCACATTCTTCCATCCAAGCATACATTACACCTCCCCTTACTTATATATTTTGAGGGATTGAAAATTGAGTGAAATTTAAAAAAAAAATTATCCTATTAATCCATGAAAAATTTATATTTCCAGGACACCATAAGGTTTTGTCCATTCCTTAATCACCTTTTATAAGGGTCTACAAAAATTCCCTCACTTGTGTTCACATGTCCCAAGAATGTGTCTTGCCTCATCCAAAAGTCGCACTTCTGGAAAATAGCATACAAATTCTACTTCTATAATTTCACTAGAATAAGCCTTATATGTTCTTTATGTACATCATTTCTCTTGGATTAGATAATAATATAATTGAAAAACATTACAACAAGTTTTTGTAGGTAATGTCTAAAGACTCTATTCACAAATCCATAAAGATTTCAGGGGAATTAGTAAGTCTGAAGGGAATCAATTCCAACTCAAAGTTCCCATACCTAGTATAGAAATAAGTCTTCCAAATATCTTTTTTCTTCACCTTTAGCTAATGTTATCTAGAATGAATATTCATCTTTGATAATTATTTATCTCTTGGAAATTGATTGAGCAATTCATCAATCCTTGGAATAGAATAATTTTTCGTTATTGTGATCTTATTAAGTTCCCAATAATCAATACATAGTTGTATTGATCAATCCTTAATTTTGAAAAATAGTACCAGCGCACCACACGGTGATGCACTATGGAATATGAACCCTTTGTCTAAATTCTCTTGCAGCATCTTCTTTTACTTCTTTAATTCTATAGTAGAAATTATATAGGGACACATTGAGATAAGAGTTTCTCCAGATATGAGTGCTATTGAGAACTCTATGTCACGATCTAGGGAAATTCAATTTAACACTTATTAAAATACATCACTATGTTTCCTATAGATGGGAATTTCTTCTAGGTATACACCTTCGATTGACATAACCATTTGAGATAGATTTTATTCCTTATAGGGAATCAACACCCACTCCATTGAAGGATGTTCCAAATATGATTACTTATATTCCTTGTATTTAAAGAGGAGTATGGGATGGTTTGGAATATGAAAAAATATTTCATCTTCCTTAAATTTGATGTGTGATATATATAAATGGAGCCAATCCATCCCTAATATAGCATTTATTTCTACGAAGGTAAGTATTTCATGATTTTCTAGAATAATCATTCCACATATATTGATATGAGAAGCTTCCAAAACTCGAGATCAATGATTGTGAAATTATTTGTTTTTATTGATATCTCTACATCATGTTTTTAGGGCTTCATATCAATTGTTCTATAAAATATTCCCGATGTAAAGAAATGTGTATAACTATAAAAAAATTATAATTTTTCCTTATTGAGTGAATAGGATGTGTACATTGTATGTCTTTATTTAATTTCTCCAATTCAGTAGAGGTGATGGAAGAAGTCCTGACAAGATTATTTTGATTTGGTGGTTGTTAAAGTTGATTAGCAATGAGCACTCAAGGTTTAGTTCACTCGCTTTCATTGTTCCCTTGATTTATACAGTTGTAACAATGGACCATGTGTGGTGATCTCCTTTCCTCCAACACATTTTCTTACTTCTTTATGTATTTCTAACAATTATGAGCTCGGTGGCATTCTCTCCCACACTATATGAATTTCCCTATCCCTTTGAGGCACTTTCAATGGTTCTTCTTCACACATTTTTGACAAGTGTGTGGTTGAGTTTTTGTTCCACCTTTTTCATGAGATCCTCTAGCTTAAAACTCTATTGTTCATTTACTATCACCATACCCATGGTACCATTCTCCAAACTCCATTTCCACTATGATACTACATCAAATAACTTATTCAATATTCCAAATTTCAATAATTTCTAGTGCATTTTGATGTTTGGTTTTAATTCACTAAAAAATTGATTTATTTTTCTATCATTGTGGATAAAAAAACCTTATCATACCTTCCAAGCCTTGTTAAATATTATTCATAGGATATGAAATATGATTTTTCTTTTTTTACAGATATTTCAATTCTATATTCATATTTTTTAAGATTTTGGGGGAAATACTAGTTATGAAATATTATCTTGAGGTCTTCCTGCACCATCTCTTCAATTTCATCCTTCGACTTGGTGTTCTTAATCAAATACCACCATTGATAGGACTCTCTATATAAATGATAAATGTATAGAGTCACCTTATCCATCTCATAATAGTGAAGAATTTAAAATATCTTCTCTATTAAGTTGACCCAATGTCCCGCAACTAGTGGATCGAGAGATCCACTAAACATCAATGTTCATTTATGCAAAAATCAATTGATATCCAGTTGTTCCTTCTTTGATGAAGATGCAAGTTCCACATTATTTAGGTTAGTCTTCATAACCTAATATAGATGGGTAAGCATCTCCATGATATTTTGAACTCCACATCCAAATGCATTGGGGATGTCCTTTGGAAAATGGCAGCATTTTCCCTCGTATGGTTTTTCCCTAGTTTCTTCTAATTTCCACCATTTTCTAAAATATAAAATGTTAGAAAAAAAATTAATTCATCAAGTCATAAATAAATAATTTTTTCTTGTATAGAGTTAAGCCTAAAATTATATCATGATGGATCCCTATGTATATTTTTTTTATAAAATAAATATTTTTAGGTGCATTCATATAATTAGTCTCATACTATGGGTTTCCACTAAGGTTCTCTAATAATCATTCCCAAATAAACTAATATGTGCTCTGATACCATCTATGGTGACCCTTATTTTTATAACATTACTATTACATAATAATATTAATAAATATAATAAAATAATCATATGACTAGGATCAGACAGTTTATTGTCTTTATAAAATTGGCACCCTATATAACATTTACAAATCAATAACAAAAAAATTTATTTAATTCCTTCTTCTCTATATTCTTATGGGCTTTTGGATTCTCCTTAGTACATGTAGTCCCAAAATTATATACATAAAAGAAAGGTGTGAGATAAATTAATGGTAAGATGATAGATGGGAACATGAAAGAATATAACATGGGGTGAGAATAATCATAACGTCATCATAATAATCATGATAGTAGGCATTCAATAAAGGCATGAAATATGGTAGTGCATGAAAATGAAACATCATGTCGTAGTGGTGAACTACAACACATAGTTTTGACCAAGTTAATATCATTTTCATGGATATTTCACTTTTATCATGAGATAAATCACATTAGCCAAACATTGGAGTTCTATATAGTTACGGTCACACCCATCACATCATAACATTTACATTGCGCTATATAATTTCAGGTGCACCTTTCATAACATAACATTTACATTATCATGCATGACACATAGAACGTATATCAATCTAGAAAAAATATTACCCATAGAAATAATTTTTTTTCATTTAATTAAGAAAATATTCATAGTCTTTGGGTTCAAAAATTAAATAAGGAATAACCAACATTATATAAGAATCGTCAACCTTCAGTGGGGAAGAAACAATCTCAAGAAGTAAAAGGTGTGATTTTTTTGAAGTAGTGTGATTTTAAAAAACAATGTGTTTGTCATAATTTCATGTAGAAAAATTTTTATCCTAGAAAATGGATTATTATGAATAAAAAATTATATTTAATTAATATCCATATTGAAAATGGTGTGAAATAGGGAAGATAAAAAGAAAGAGAGTTTGGTTCAAGAATCCCCCTTACCTTATGTCTAAATGATTTCATCACTTTAATATCATGTATAATCACATTTAATTAATTAATTAACAAATAAATAACCCTTTATACATTAATTTGATACATTATGGATTTATTAGGTCCATTTATAGGATTTTTTATGCATTTTTTCATTTAATGTTTTTGTTTGGAAACATTCGTTTTCATGGTTTTCGTGATCGATTCACCTATATACATGAATGGAAGTTCATGTAAAATGCGAATAAATATCCATAATTGTAATTATATGTTATTAATGTTATTATGGAAGTTTAAATAATATTATATAGAATTATTTACCATGTTATGTGGAAAAATCATTAGATAAAATTTAATGATGATCATTTTATGTTTATTTTCACGGATTATTATCATAACAAATTCCTTTTATTTTATGATTTAATATTCGGTATAAATGTTACATACATTACATAAAAAGGTTTAATAAATAAAATTTTGAGTATTTATTGAACCATTTAAATGTTTTTGTTATCATCCTTGATAGATTTAATAGAAAATTAAATTGCATCGCCCACAATGTCGGTAAATTGACACATCAAGGGTGATGATTTCCTTTTTAGAATAAAAGACATGGAGACAAAGAGAAATTATTTTGATGATGAATATTAAAATAAAATGATATAATTAAATTATATAAATCATTGTAGAGTTATCATTCATTTTTTATAAGATAAGTTGAGAAGAAGAGAATAAAATAAATAAAAATGAAAAGAAATTCAATGAAAAAGGAAGAGGATTTTACATCTTGGATTTATCCTCCTTGAGAACATTCATAGGGGAATGGATTTGTTCTTTTATAGAAACAATGAGATCTTGGACATGGGGTCAGGGCTTGGGGGTTTTTTTGGGTATAATTATGAGAATGATCAAAGCTTTATATGTGTGAGGAGAAGAGGGTGTGAGGGTGGTATTTATAGTGGGGAGAGGGGGGTTTTCTCATTATTATATTCATTAGATTATTTTTTAGGCCAACGACTACGAATAGTATGACAATTATATATAAATATATTAAAATAATAAATCATGGTTTGGTATTAATGTGCTTTATTAATCCTTACATCATCAATGACTAAAAAATTCATCTATTTCGCATTTAACGAAAATTATCGTCTTTTGCTATTCATTAAAATTTCATGTATTTAACGAAATTCCCGAAAAATAACCCTAACCATTATTTTAAATGTATAATTAAAAAATTATCTCCATTTGATGAAAATAATTTTCAAAATATTATTAATTTAATATATAATTAATATAATTATTTACTCTAAAAATATAGATTTTAAAATTATAACTAAATTTTCAATAATTTGAAAAAATACTTAAGGCCTCATAAAATTATCTTAATATCATAAAAAATCACAATATTAATTTATGATTATGTTTTATAAAAATAAATTTACTTTTAAATTAATAAATTAATCCTAAAATTGTAATTAAATATTTATCACTTATAAAAATTCCAAAACATAATTAAGAATTTTTAAAATATTTATTTATGTAGACTATAATATAATTATACTATACTTTAATTTATAAGATGCCTAAATTTTATTTATACATTCATGGGTGAGTTTACTATTAATTTTGCAGGATTACTATTCATAAGGGTCATATTAGTATTCTAAAGGTTAAGTTACTATTTCATTAGTATTTTTTCCTTAACATCATGAAATACTTATTATTTCATTATTTATTCACTTATAATGCTTTTGGTTTATACATTTTTTACTTTTAATTAAACATTATGAATTTACCATAAGAATGGTAGAATTTCATTTATAAAATTATGGTTCATTATAGGCTCAATCAGCAATTATATAACATTGTTTATAAATAAAGGCTCGATAATCTCTTGAATAAAGAGGAATTTGATGTTTCAAAATAGAATATATCATCTCAACAATTAAACCAAGTAGATTAATAGAACAATAAGATTCAAATCAAAAGGGATGCACCCATTTAAAATAAATCTTTTATAAGGGTATAGTTAAAAAAAATTGTAACTCTCATCGTTGATGGTTCATATTGATCATCCATGATAACTTTATTAGCTCCATATAACTTATTACATGATTCCATTTGTTATTTATTTCCATATTGTGATTTCACTCTATGAGGAGCCTTGGTATTCCAATAATCACCATGGTTAACTTGGTTCTACTAATGATAATTATTTTACTTTACAACTCCCATCAAATCACATGTTGTGTGTAATATAATAGATGTTTCCCAAACACCTATCCTTATAGAACTACAATAAAAAGCTAAATATTCCCCATTTGGCTACAATTATGGTATTTCTCTAGTGGTTTCATAAAATCTCGCTTCATGTGATCCAAATATCAACATTAAAAAATTCCTAGATTTGTCTTGGGTTATAGTGGAAGATTCATCAATACATCTATCTCATTATGATCTATCCCACTATCTTTTAAATAATTTTTCCCCTTTCATTTTAACCCAACATTAGAGTTTCCCTCATTTTTTATAGGTATCAACATGCTTCCCCCACCTATAAATCAGGTGATGTCTCTTTATGAAACTATAAATCTATTGATTATCTCTTTATAATGCATAGTGAAAATCATGATAATATTTTAGTTAATATCCTACCTTGAAACTAATTCATAAATGTGTTCCTTCAATGACGCACTAATAGCTACTTCAAGTAATACACTAACTGAATTAATAAATTTTTCTACATACGCAATCACTGAGAGGTTCTCCTACTTCGAGAAGAAAAATTCTATCTTTATTTCAATCCTGAGCATATAAGGATATTATTCTTTGAAAATTCTAAATTATAGAAGTAAATTTCATGGACTAATTTATCTTTAACTTATAAATCCTACAAATGTCATGAATTATCCTCCAACATATACATCTCAAACATGACTTTCATCTCTACTTATTTTCATAGGAAATTAAAGATTTGATTCATCCTAATAAACCACACATCTGCATTATATGGTTCCAATAACCTATAAATATGTACGGATTATATTTCAGGAACTCAATTGAATGATCCACTTGTATTATTTCATCCTTTTGGTTCCCATTATCCACAAACTGAATTGCTTGGACTATACATTAAATCGTCTTTTAGTTCACTGGTAGCTCAAGTGAAACCACATTCTCAGTAGCCTCTACTAATTTGTTTCTTTGATGCCTACCATGTGTCATTTTCTAGAAGACAACAAATTCTATGAGTCTCACTCTCTAAAAACTAAAGTCATAAAATTTTCAAATTTACCACATCACAACTAATGGAACAATGCTTTACCAATATTACCTACTGTCCATTTTTAAATAATTTTGAAAACTCCACCATGCTATTGAAAACAAAAATATTTTCAAAATTCCCCTATAATGTTGTTTTCAAAATCTCGCTTTTGAAAATATTTTTCAATACATTTCAAAAATCAACATTTTTTCACCAAAATTATAAATCATTATAAAAAATAAAAAATGAACTATTAGTTGGTAGTCAATTCTAATCAATTCACGTAATTCTCTTCTCACTAGTTAAACCCATGACAATGAGATTAAAAATCTTCTAAGTGTATACAAAACACTTATGTATACAATTCCTAGGTAACATGAGGTTCAATATAAATAGGAAAGATATGACATTTTATACACTATATTTCATGTTATGAAAATCCGACTCCTTTCTTGCATCCCAACTACTACAACAATCTAGAATGAGTTTCAACTCCAAGAAACTGACAAAAAATGATATTTTTCCTATAATTAAATATGATACAACCATGAATGGTAATAATATCAATTCTAGAACTGATCAATGTGATACCATTTCTAACATCTCACCCCTCCTCACTAGCTTGAGTTCAGTCAGAATTTCTAATTGTCCTTAAGAGACTTCCCCATGATGCCAAAGGTAGGAAAAAATACCATGGGATTCAGAAAAATTAAGGATGACTTACCCATTGAAAAAAAAATGACTACAAAAAATAATACCATCACCAAAACCAATATATAATGCATGAAAATAATGTAATACAACTCAATGTACTAGAAAAAGACAAAAAAAATTAGACTACACCATGACAAAAATCAGCATACCAAAGCCAAAGTCTAAAATAAAAAGACAAAGACCCCAAAGACTAGAATCCACAACTCACAAAAATCACTATGCTCTAAATCTACAATTCATGAAAACTATCATGAATCACCACTATGTAAATGTGATACTTTTCATTGTGTATGCCATGATAAAAAATATATGAAAAGGTACCAAATTTCTATAGTTGGGGGGTAACGAAACTCAGTACATTTTCCCAAAATGGACGCTTTTCTCATGCCACCATTATTAAAGACGATAGAACATTTATATAAAATAATTCATATAAAACAATTTAGAACCATTTGTAGAAAATCTATACCATATACATGTAAAACAATTTTCATACCCAAATAGTTTTCCAAACCAAACTATTTAAAATAATTGAATCCAAAATTTCATTCCAACCATTCCATGAAATGATTTGGAATTACCCATTTAATTTTACACAACCATACACACACAGACCAAGATTTTTGTTATAATTGAAGTTCTAAATTCATGTCCATACTCTGTCTCTTTTATGGTGGTACATCGTGACCATTATATGTCCTATGAAACTCATGATTATACATTTAATCCAATAACCATGCCAACAAAATATTTTACAAAAAATTTAATTGAAACAATAATTTTATTGAAAAAACTCTTCCATGAACCAAACCCAAGAAACCATTTTAAAATTTTCATTTTAAATTCATATTACCACTTTCTCTTTCAAAATACACACCAAAATTTTTCAATTCTATAAATTGTCACTAAAGAGGGTTTCCATCCAAAATTGTGCCGTGGTCTCAAAATATATTTCAATAAAAAATTTGTTTTAAAATCATTAATTTTATTTCTAAAAATTTAAGTATATAGTGAATCCACCTACCCAAAAAATTATGGATAAATAATGAACGACACAAAATCATAAATTAAACCTGGTTGAATATCCAAAAAAACAATCCTTAAATCATGTTCCCAAATCTCCAAACAAGAAAATTACATCATTATTGTCAATAATTATCGTATATCTATCCCCAACTGATAAAAACAAAAAATCAAATAGATGGAAGAATAATATATATATGAAAAACCTAGCAATAACAGATACTTACCACTAAGTTTATCCTTCAACACAACATGATTTTCTAATAAATTACTCCTGGATTGAGGGGTAATGTCTACATAACATTTGGGAGGAGTTAAATTATAATTAGTGTTGAAATAGAGGAATAAATAGTAGTTTAGAAATAAAACTAGTTGGGATCCACATTATTAGAATATATTTTTAACCATACATGGTTCAATCACATAGTTATGAAAACCATGCACCATATTTGTGACATACGGTACCTCCCAACACATAACACATGGTTATCTCACACGGTTTGACAAATTTTGAACCATCTGTGTTTTTTCATATTTTCCACTCTTCATGGTTACTCTATGGTGGATTCACTGTTTTTACAAAACAGGCTCCTAATCATCCACCTACCTATATCCCACTTCCTCACATTTCATAGTTTCTTGTAGGAGTTACACAGTTTATACTAATTGTTCTCAAATAATGCACATCTAAAAAATCCCCAAAAACATTCCAAATGTCCTCCAAACCCTTCTGAACATAAGTAAAATTCTTTAAAATTTTAAATTACCAAAAAAAGGGTTACATGAAACTGAGGGTTCTACAAACATGGTATATGATATAAATATGTAATTTATATTTAATTTTTATTTATTAAATTTATATATTCCTCAAATTAGTTATACATCTTAATTATAATGAATTTTATATAATTAATTTTAGTTAAACTTTTTATTGAATGTTTTGATAGTATAGTTGAATTTAATGAATACTTGATATCTATTTTATTATTATTTTTAGAATGATCTTTTATTCCTCTTGTCACATTCACTATGTTAATAGTTCAAATTATTTGATGGTAGAGTCTCTTTATGTGATTAATATCAATCTATACCACTGGTTATAATCCTCTAGAATATGGGAAGGTGTAATTGAGGTATAGAGCTCTTGGTTAGCCATAGTTGAGGTGACCCATTTCAAGGATGTTGAAATAATAACCATAAATTATAGTTTTAACATTTTATAATAATATTAACAATTTTTATTGATCATTAATATTATTTTTTATTTTATTTAATATTGTTAAAATCATCCATATAGGAAATAGTTAAAATATTCTAGCATCAATCATGTATGTGGATCAATCAACCCATGTATGATAATTTTATAATAATTTATGGGTATATAGCTATAAAACAGAAATATCAATTTTAAAAAACCATAAAGATAATATTATAACATCAACATGGTAGTGAAATTAATTTATAATGAGTACATATTTTTAAGTAATTTAAAAAATTTATGATGAATTACATATATACATTGATGAAATCACTTCTTCATAAAGTTATTTCCTTCCAAATTATTGATTTTCACCTCCTTCATGATACATGAATCTACCAAACTCGAAAAAATATATAAAAATGGTAATTTCATTTAGTATTCAAGAGGTCAATAATATAAAAGTGTTGTTTAATGTTGGTAGACAATTTTACCATTTAGAGGTGAGTTTTTTTTTTTGATTTTTTTTAAATACTCATTACTAAATGTGTAAAGAATGTAAATTAAAAATTTAACTTGATCTATAGTAGAAATATAATGCATATGGTTTTAAAGCCTTTCATCCCATGAAGTTAGAGCCAATGATCTATATGAAAACCCTGCTTTTATTATAAACTTAAACATCATTTATTACATAAAACATCACTTGATAAAACAAGAATATTGAGAGGTTTAGTGTCTTTGGGGCTTAGGATCATTACATAAAACATAAAACATGAAATACAATATCTTTATTTAAAACATCCTTTACATGACCACTACATTCCCTCGTACTAAGCATTGCATGGGATAACCTGAGGAAATGCATAAGAATAGGGTGAGCTATAAATCCCAGTAAGGGAGTACACATGGAATAACATGAGGATTACAATACATGTTAGATAATAGGCATATCAATATAGCATAAAAGAAACATGAACATAATGGCATGATAAAGCATGATAATCATAACATGGAAATGTGGCAACAACACTTAAAACGAAATTAGCATGAGCCAAGGCTCATTGCACATAGATCATGAGTAAATCCTCATTTCACATGAAGCACGAGTAAACCCTCGTTGAACTTGAATTAGAATGAGTCAAAACTCATTGCACATGACGTATCATGATAATATACTTTACCCAATGCATTGGAGCGCTATAAGGGCGCACCCTTCTTAAACATTCAATTTCATGCATAAGTGTTCCACATGGATTCATAAAAATAATCATTTATTGCATGATAAAGGAATGTGGAATTCATTCATAAAACTTTGTAATAAATAAGTAAATTTTCATAAAGGTGAATAACCTTTATGGAGAAATTGGTATGGTATTTATTACACAATGACATTGGCTTAGAAAATCGGTGCGATTTCGGCAGCGTAACGGCGTGACATAAGAATTAATAAAAATGGTTGATGAGAGAGAAAGGGGTTACTCATCATATTTACATTTAATGGAAAGTAAGTAGGTTATATAGATATATGTACCAACAGTTGTAATGTAATTTAGATTCATGATACAAAAGTATTGATTGAATGTAAAAGAGGTGAGAGAAGTTCCTTTCGGAATTTTGGCATAGTAACGGGTGTACATGGGAGGCATTTAATGAGAGAGAAAGGGTCTCCCATCATTCAGACTATAATAGGGCAGTATGTGGGAGGTGTGAAACCATACCACAAAATTCATAATTGAAACTAAAAGGGCAATACAACTTAATGAAATTTGACAAAAATGACAAAGGAAGAAAACACCTCTACTTGGAAGTATGCTTCCAAAGGCTAGAGAGAGGCTTGTGAGAGGCTTCATGGGAGATTGGGGCACCTTGGGAGGATTCTAGAGAGAGTAGGGCAGAGTTTGGACGAACTCCAAGGGATTTTAGTGAGGAGGAAGTGATAGATTGGGTGGGTTTATATAGGAAAGGTGAGGGAATTATTTATTATTTAGGTTTGGGTCCCCTTACATTAAATTAATCCAAACCACAAACCATCCCAGGGTTTTTTCCCATTGGTTTTGGAAAAGGGAAGAGGAAAAAATTATGTTATATGGTGAAAGTCCAAACTTCTTAAAATATAAGGGTTTCTTATGTGGAGGTGAGTCACACTCCCATGGAAATTAATTTAAAAAGGCAAGGTGTTGAATAAGTCTTGAGGGGTCCATTAATGTTGTGAAAAGTAAGTCAAACAATCGCAAAATCACATTATTTTAATGGTAAAACATATATTGGCAGAACATAAGTATTATAGTATTTTATTACATCACCATTGGGTCATTATGATTTCATAAAACACGTTATATTTTTAAATGGTATTTAATTTTTACCCAAAAATTTGACTGTCTCAGAAAATTATGAAAAATTTACCATTGGATAATTTTGATGTCCTGATTCCAGAAATAACATTTATTTTATCTAAATAATTTGATAAATATGTTAATTTTCACTTTTAGAATAAAAACAGACATTTATCGATAATTCACGGGTTTTGACAAAAATGGCTTTCAAACCTTAATAAAAAAATTTAATTGCATTCATAAAATTATAAGATAATATATATTTAATAAAAAACAATTTAATAATATTATTATTATTTTATTAAAATATTATTTAATTCAAAAATCCCTTAATTTAATAAAATATATTTCATAATTAAATAATAACTAAAAACACCATTTGTACTTTAAAAATTATTTACAATGCATCAAAAAAGACCAGAAATTATATTTTTTATTATATAAAAAAATAATGTACATGAACATAGTACTACTTATTTGTTACATAACTCCTTAAAACTACAGCATAAGACCTATGGGTAAGGTGTGCGATGGCGACAGACTCTTGGGGTGCCTTCGATAACATCGCTTGAGTGGTAATTTCAATCAACTTCCACTTTTCCCGTAGGCGGTCACGTTCGAGCTTGACGTGATGAAGCTCAGCTTGGGCTTGGTCAAGGGAGAATCCCAATGACGCCACCTATTTTCCAAGCTCTAACAAATGGGCTTTATGTGGGGCAGTTCTACTGGATGAGGCCATCACTCTCTTTGTCTGAGTAAATTTGATTTGTTAATGTCCTATATTTATACTAAACATTTGATGACTGTTCAACATCTATATTAGCAACGATCAAAATTATTAACATAAAACCAAAGAAGTTGACATCTTATAAAAAATATTTTTCATAAAGAGACATTTCACTGGATCAAGAGGGATTTTCCATTAATGAAACTTTGGGTCGTTACAATATTCCCCCCTTAAAAAATTTCTCCCTTGAAATTTTCCTTTTCTCACACTAAAACAAATGTGGGTAACTCAGCTTCATCATATCCTCTAATTCCCAAGTTGCTTCTTTAAACATGTGGTTTCTCCACAACACCTTCATGAGGGGCATTGTCTTATTTCGTAGAACTTTTTCTCTATGATCTATGATCTTCACTGGTTTCTCCTCATAAGAAAGATCATCTTCCAATTGTACCACTTAGAAGAGAGTACATGTGAAGGGTCTGGTATGTACTTTCTTAAGAGGGATACATGAAAGAAATCGTGTACTTTGGCCATAGTAAGTGAAAGTTCTAGTCGATATGCCACATCCCCGACGCGATAAAGAATCTCGAAGGGGGAGATGTACCTTGGGCATAACATCCCTTTCTTTCCAAACCTCATGAACTTCTTCCATGGAGATATGCATATAAAAACCATGTCTCCAACTATAAACTCAAGGTCTCATTAACGATTATCTTTATAACTCTTCTGTCGACTCTGAGCTGCCTTGATATGCTTTTGAATGGATTTCACCTTCTCCACCATTTCTTCGGACATTTCTATTCTAAGCATCTTACGTTCACCGACCTCATCCCAACATGTTAGTGTTCTGAACTTTTTCCAATACAAGGCTTCATATGGTTCCATTTGGATGCTCGAGTGGAAACTATTATTATAAGAGAACTCAACTAGAGGAAGATGTTGATCACATCCTCCATTAAAGTCCATTGAGAATGCTCTCAACATGTCCTCAAGTGTTTGGATAGTCCGCTCGGATTGGCTATTAGTTTGAGGATAATAGGCCGTACTGAAGTTCAGTTCAGTATTCAGAGCCTCTTTAAGACTCTTCCAAAACATAGAGGTGAATCTTGGATCTCGGTCAGACACAATAGATAGTGGTACTCCATGCAACCTTACCACTTCCCTGATATATATCTTTTCCAGTTGATTCAAAGAGAAATCCTCCCGAATAGAAATGAAGTGTGCAGTATTTGTATGACGATCCACAACAACCTAGATTGCATTGTTGCCATTGGATGTCCTTGGAAGTCTGGTGACAAAGTCCATGGTTATGTTCTCCCATTTCTATTCAGGTATGGGAAATGGTTGCATCATCCCCTTAGACTTCTGCTTCTCTGCCTTCACTTGCTGACACACCAGGAACTTTGATGTATATTCAGTGATCTCCTTCTTTGTATTTTCCCACCAAAAGTTTTCGCGGAGATCTCGATGCATCTTTGTGCTCCCTGGGTGAATAGAGAAATTTGAACTATGTGCATCATCCAAAAGTTCCTTATTCAGCTTCGGACTTCATGGAACACATAGCCTTTTCCCAAACCGCACAATTCCTTCTTCATTAACATTAATCTCTGAGGATTTACTTTTTTATAGCTTCCACTTTTTTATGAATTCCCACATCATCCTTTTGAGCATCCTTTAACCTTTCCAAAAGAGATGGTTGAGCAATCATTTGTGAAAGGATTGATGATGTTCCCTTCTTTATGATTCCCACGTCCATCTTCATCAAGTCTAAGAATATTGGATCTTTCTCAATTCTCATCATTGATAGAATTGCTAGGTCATTTTTACTTAAGGCATCTTCCACCTTGTTCGCTTTCCCAGGGTGGTAATTTATTGAACAATCATAATCCTTGATGAGCTCTATCTATCTTCTTTGGCGCATATTATGATCTTTCTATGTAAATATATATTTAAGACTCTTGTGGTCAGTATATATCTCACATTTCTCTCCATAGAGATAATGCCGCCAGATTTTCAAGGTAAAGATCACCACTGCCAACTCCAGATCATGTGTTGGATAGTTTCGCTCATGGATTTTCAACTGCCTTGAGGCATAGGATATAACTTTATCATTCTACATCAGCACCCAGCCTAAGCCCTTCTTTGAAGCATCACTAAATACCAAAAAAATTCCCACACTTGTGGGTAAAGTGAGCACGGGTGTAGTGATAAGCCTCCTTTTCAACTCCATGAAGCTTTCTTCGCACTCATAACTCCAAGAAAACATTACACCCTTTCGAGTCAGCTTGGTAAGAGGGTTGGAGAATCATGAGAAATTCCTCACAAATCGTCGATAATATCCAGTTAACCCCAAGAAGCTATGGATATCAATTACCAATGTTGGCCTAGGCCATACCTCAACTGCATCTATTTTGGAGGGGTCCACAGATATCCCATTGCTTGTGATGATATGGCCCAAGAAAAAGACCTCCTTCAACGAGAACTCACACTTGCTGTACTTTTCATAGAGATTCTCCTTGCGCAAAGTCTCTAGTACAGTTTTTAAATGCTCTTCATGATCCCGCTTGGTTTTGGAGTATATTAGGATATCATCTATAAAGACTACACCAAATTTTTCAAGGTAATCTATAAATACTCTATTCATCATGTCTATGAATATTGCTAGAGCATTGGTGAGTCTCAAAGGCATTACTATGAATTCATAGTGCACGTATCTTGTACGAAAAGCAGTCTTGGGGACATCTTCGTTCTTCACCCTTACTTGATAATATCCCGACCGCAAATCCACCTTGGAGAAGTATTTTTCTCCATGCAGCTGATAAAACAAGTCATCGATTCTTGGGAGAGGATACTTGTTATTTATTGTAATTTTTTTAAGTTCATGATAATCGATGCAAAGTCGCATCGACCCATCCTTCTTCTTGACGAAGAGGACTGGTGCACCCCATGGTGAAGCACTTGTGCGTATAAACCATTTATCTAGATTCTCATGTAGTTATTTCTTCAGCTCTTCAAGCTCAACAACATCCATTCTATATGGATTCTTGGATATTGGTAGCACTCCAGGTATAAGTTCAATTGAGAACTCAAAATCTCTTCTTGGAGGAAGACCAGGTAGTTCCTTGGAAAACACTTCAGCAAATTCCCCCACAATAGGAATTTCTTCAATGATGGTTTCTTCCTTGGACTCAATCATCTGATCCAGATACATGTGCTCATAAGGCAGTAATATCCATGCTTGATATGATGGAGCTAAAGGAGATTCATCTTCCTCCTTACACTTGTAGAGAATCGGGG
Organism: Viscum album; assembly: GCA_963277665.1. NCBI lineage: Eukaryota > Viridiplantae > Streptophyta > Magnoliopsida > Santalales > Viscaceae > Viscum > Viscum album. The sequence continues at coordinate 163,106,395 of OY728157.1, read as the reverse complement.
GTCGATTCTCCATATGGAGTGTGATTTCCCTCTCCCGACAATTTATGTTGGATCTATATAAGGAAAGCCAATCCATGCCAAGAATTGCATAAAATTCCACTAGAGGGAGTATGACATGTTTCAGTGGGAAATTAAATCCACAGATTATAACAGGGGAGGACTTATATTCATGGGATGCAATGATTGCCCCATTTTCCGTACTCACCGACATCTTCACTTCCATGATTTGTGGTGGTGCTGGGATTGTTATACTAAACATTAGAGATATAAAATAATTTGTAGAACCTGAATCAAAAAGTATGTTCGCTATTCATGAATTAATAACTAGCGTACCTGTCACCACTTCATTGTTAGGGTTCACTTCGGTAGAAGTGATGGAAAAATCTCTTCCTTGCTACCGTGGAGGTTGTTGGTTGTCTCCGAAAACCCTTGGATTAGGGCACTGATTTGAAAAATGACCCGGTTCTTTGTATTTGTAGCATTGAATAATGCGTTGAGGTTCGAACGGAGCGTTCCTCTCCTCTGTCGCAGTCGTTGGTCTTTCTTGCCGACAGTTAACAGCTGGGTGCCCTTCTCTTCCACACCTGAAGCATTTTCTCATCCCCTTAATGCAATTTCTAGGGTGCTTCCTTCCGCACTTTTGGCAAGTGGGTGCTGGATCTTCTTAGCACCATTGGATTTATCCATTGGAACAATAACATTGAAGTCCACCTTACGCTTCGTGTCCCCATGATACCCTTGTGATTCCCCAATCTCCATTTCAAACTTGAGGGCACATCAGACAATTTTCTTCATAGTTGTTGAAGTTACAGATCGCTAATGCTTTCTGCAAGCTAGGCTTCAGCCCACCAAAGAAGTGGTCAACCTTGAATTCGGGGGTAACGAAAAAGCTGGAAGCGTATCGTGCAAGCCTCATGAATTTTTCCCCATATGCTTCAACAGATTCTTCATATTTTTTCTAGAGGGAAAGGAATTCCCTTTCCATCATACGCCAGAGGGTGCGTGGAAAATATTTATCGAAAAATATCTTCGGGAAATCCTTCCATTCCAAAGCCTCGATCTGATCCTCAGGCTTCATATTTTTTATCAACGTCCACCATTGATCAGCTTCACCCTCCATACCATAAGCTACCAGGAGAACCTTCTCTTGTTCAAAACATTGGAGGATGGAGAATATATTTTCAATGGAGTTGATCCATTGTTCAACGATCGTGGGATAGGATGATCCACTAAAAGTATGAGGCCATTGTCTCATGAAGCTCTTGATAGTGACTTGTTCTTTCTTAGGGGTGGTTGAACATTCCTCTTGACCTGTGTTTCTATTCAAAACATGAATTAGATTATAGAGAAGCGTGACAATGTTCGCGATTCCCTCTCCCATTGGATTGGGAATCTCATTAGTACAGTCATCACACTGATCTTCACAAAGGTTATTAGCCAGAGTCCTCCTATTACCGGCCATTATCTGGAATAAAAAGAAAGTTAGGGGTAACACATAAAGAGTAATCCAAAGACAAAAGTTTATGACTTATAAATAAACTTTTATTTCCTTACTCAAGAGTCTATAGGCTTCAACTAGGATTTTCATGATCTACTTTCTAACATATATTCGTAGGGGCATTTTTTTATTTCCCTTAATAAGGGTTCATACTAAGATTGTGAATTTATCGAAACATATCCCCTGGGAGTGTCGTAACCAAGAGTGCAGCAAGGCCCATTGTCGTGCACCAGTTCCCGTTTGAGTCTTGCTCAAAGAGGTGTTTTCGGGTTTTACCCCTAGAATAAATCCGTGCCAGAGCCGCCTCTACCTGCTCGTATCCAGACAGGGATGTATTTTTTTGATAAACCACTTACTCAGTACTTACCAAAACATAGGGACGTTTTTATTATACCTAGTCTTGTATCTAAGGCTTTACTGGGATTTCTTAATCCCAAAAATAACTAAACCTATCCTCTGATACCAACTATGACAGCCCTGCTTTTATTATAAACTTAAAAATGATTTATTACATAAAACTTCACTTGATACCACAAGAAGATCGAGAGGTTTAGTGTCTTTGGGGCTTAGGATCATTACATAAAAACCTAAAACATGAAATACAACATCATTATTGAAAACTTCTTTTACATGACCACTACATTCCCTCGTACGTAGCATTGCATGGGATAACCTGAGGACATGCATAAGAAAAGGGTGAGCTATAATGCCTAGTAAGGGAGTACACATGGAATAACATGAGGAGTACAATATATGTTAGACAATATGAATATCAATAGAGAATAAAAGAAACAAAAACATAAAGGCATGATAAAGCATGATAATCATAACATGGAAATGTGGCAACAACACTTAACATGGAATTAGCATGAGCCAAGGCTCATTGCACATAGGGCATGAGTAAATCCTAATTGCACATGAAGCACGTGTAAACCCTAGTTTCAATTGAATTAGCATGAGTAAAAACTCATTGCACTTGACGTATCATGATACTATACTTTACCCTATGCATTGGAGCGCTATAAGGGCGCACCCTTCTTAAACATTTCATTTCATTCATAAGTGTGCCACATGGATCATAATACATGGATTCATAAAAATAATCATTTATTCCTTGATAAAGGAATGTGGAATTAAAAAATGAAACTTTTTAATGAATAATTAAAGGTGCATAAAGGTGAATACCCTTGATGGAGAAATGGGCATGGTATTCACTACACAATGACATTGACTAAGAAAATCGGTGCGATTTCTGCAGTGTAACGACGTGACATAAGAATTCATAAAAATGGTTGATGAGAGAGAAAGGGGTTACTCATCATATTTAAATCTAATGGAAAGTAAGGATGTCATATAGATTCATGTCCCAACAATTGTAATGGAATTTAGATTCATGATACAAAATTATTTATTGAATGTAAAAGAGGAGAGAGAAGTTCCTTTAGAAATTTCGGCATAGTAAAGGGTGTACATGGGAGGAATTTAATGAGAGGGAAAGGCTCTCCCATCATTCAAAAAATAATAGGGTAGTATGGGGGAGGTGCGAAACCATACCCCAATATTCATAATTGAAATTAAAAGGGCAATATAACTTAAAGAAATTTGAAAAAAAATGAGAAAGGAAGAAAAATACCCTTACTTGGAAGTGTGCTTCCAAAGGCTAGAGAGAGGCTTGTGAGAGGCTTCTTGGGAGCTTGGGGCACCATCGGAGGATTCTAGAAAGATTAGGGTGGAGTTTGGACGAACTCCAAGGGATTTTAGTGAGGAGTAAGTTGGAGCATGGGTGGGTTTATATAGGAAAGGTGAGGGAATTCTTTATTATTTAGGTTTGAGTCCACTTACATTAAATTAATCCAAACCACAAACCATACCATGGTTTTTGCCCATGGTTTTTGGAAAAGGGAAGAGGAAAACATTATTTTATATGGCCAAAGTCCGAACATCTTAAAATATTAGGGTTTTTTATGTGGAGGTGAGTCACACTCCCATCGAAATTAATTTAAAAAGGCAAGGTGTTGAATAAGTCTTGAGGGGTCCATTAATGTATTGAAAAGTAAGTCAAAAAAACCCAAAATGACATTATTTTAATGGTAAAACATATATTGGCCTAGCATATGGATTATAGTATTTTATTACACCACCATTGGGCCATTATGATGTCATAAAACACATTATATATTTAAACAGTATTTAATTTTTACCCAAAAAATTGACTGTCTCAGAAAATTATGAAAAATTCACTGTTGGATAATTTCAATGTCCTGATTCAAGAAATAACCTTTATTTTATCTAAATAATTTTCTAAATATGTTAATTTTCACTTTTAAAATAAAAACCGACATTTATCGAAAATTCATGGGTTTTGAAAAAAAATGTCTTTCAAACCTTAATAAAAAAATTTAATTGCCTTCATTAAATTATAAGATCATTTATATTTAATAAAAATTAATTTTATAATAATATTTTTATTTAATTAAAATATTATTTAATTCAAAAATCCCTTAATTTAATAAAGTAGATTTCTTAATTAAATAATAACTAAAAACACCATTTATACTTTAAAAACTATTTACAATTTATCAAAAATGACTAGAAATTATATTAGTTATTATATACAAAAAAATAATGTACATGAACATAGTACTAATTATTTGTTACATAACCCCTTAAAATAGCCACATAAGAACTAAGGGTAAGGTGTGCGATGGTGACAGACTCTTGGGGTGCCTCGGATAACATCACTCGAGTGGTAATTTCAATCAACTTCCACTTTTCCCGTAGACGGTCACGTTCGAGCTTGACAGGATGAATCTCAGATTGGGCTTGGTCAAGGGCGAAGCGCAAAGACACCACCTCTTTTCCGAGCTCCGAAAAATAGGATTTTTATGGGGCAGTTCTACTGGATGAGGCCATCACTTCCTTTGTCTGTGTAAATTAGATTTGTTAAAATCCTATATTTATACTAATCATGTGATCACTGTTCAACGTCTATATTAGCAACAGTCAAAATTATAAACATAAAACCAAAGAAGTTGACATCTTATAAAAAATATTTTTCATAAAAAGACATTTAACTGGATCAAGAAGGATTTTCCATTAATGAAACTTTGGGTCGTTACAATCTAGATTTGTATGTCATGTACCCCATAATATAATGTCTTTTCATCATGTTAACCCTGTACTGGTAGGTGAATTTTTACATTGGGATATTTTTTTCAAAAATTAAATTGACCCACTTAAACATATATATAACAAAATTATCAATATTTAATCCCTTTTTTAATGTCACTATCAACAATTTTTTTTAAAAAAACATTATTTAAATCATGAATGACAGAAAAAATAATTTTAATAAACAAAATTTCATTATTAAAAAAATTAAAACACATTTTTCTAAAAAAATTAATATTCATTATACAAATGGTAATATTTAATATAAATTCACATTTATATATATTTCATACTCTAAATATCGTAAATTTAATATTTCAAAAAAATGTATAATATAACAAATAAAAATTTAAAGTATTATATTTTTCATTAATAATGACTTGTTAATGTTTCACTCATTATAATTTCATAATTATTTATTGGATTTTATTTTCTAATTTTAATCTTAATTACTTTATTTTTTTCATTCTATATTACTAAAATGAATCGTTAAATAAATATTTAATAAAATAAAAAATATGCATGAAAAAAAGTTATTTCTTTAAAATAAAGTATAATTTTACAAATTAAATAATTAATTTTAATTAATTTTTAATACTGTTTATTTTATTTAAAATGAACTACATATAAAATAAATTTAAAAATATATATTATATCTAATTAAAAATTTATTATATTAACTATATAATTATATTTTTGAACTTGTAGTTTCTTTACATTATATATACTTAATGGATATATAACCCTTTTTTAATAATCAAATAATAGTTATTTTACACCAATTACACATGAAATTTATTACATTTAATCTTATAAAGAATAAACTCAATTATTTAATTTTAATACATCTTTTGAAAAATTGTTTTCAATTTTTATGTTATTTTTCAAATTGATGGATTAAATCTACTAATAAAGAGTCCCATTGTTGAATACAATCATGATGATTTCATTGATAAAAAATATATATTTACTCCTTAGCTATTATTAATTGTATTTTATTAACTTTGAATGGAACTAATCATTGAAGGTGTGTAATACAAGTTGATTTTTACTTCTATTGTACCGTAAAATTATGAGTGAACAAATTGTTGTTATGTTTATTTTAATCTAAGTAGAATTATTTTAATATAATTTTTATATAACAAAAACATGTTATTCAAGGAATTTAAATGAATATATATATCTAAATTTTTATAATGTTTTAGTAAAATATTATGTAGTTTGGATGGCCTCTTTCCCAACACCAAACAAAATTATGATAGATCTATTAAAAATGGATTCAGTATGATGACATATCCCGTTAAATAATTATTTTTAGAATTTAATGTCTATATATCGTGGTTTTATGTAATTGGAGATAATGATGATGTATTAGGGGTGTCCGGCCTATAATGATTAAAAACCATTAAAATAAAAGGAATAATCTTGAAGTTTATGCGATGACTATTCACCTCACCTCTCACAATCCTATCTTTATTAAACAAAATAGTCACCCATTCCCCAGTGAAGATCCAGTTGGATTCATACAAAAATTTATATATTTATTATGTATGTTCCAAATTAGATAATGTATGGTAAAAAGATTTATAACATATGATATTTTAAATATAATTTACATTTATTATATATATTTTATGTGTCTATTCTAAATAAAAGAAATAAAATATATTTATAAATATATATATTATAAATATATTATTTATTTTCACTGATGGTTCAAACATTAATTATTTGGATTAATGGCTCTGTAATTATTCATTGAAATAGTTGAATGAATTATACCAAACCGAAATAAACACATTGGTAGAATTTTGAATTGAAGGGTCCTCTAGATTACCCAAAATAAAGGATGATATCAACTTCTTTTTGTGTCGTGTATATTGAAATATCCCTTCATTTCGTACATATATTTCTCAACATCCAAATGATGGTCCTAACACCACTTTAGCAATTAAGTATCATCTTTTTATGAGTAAGGATCCAATTTTTTGACGTATTCCCTGGTTGGAAGGGTTTTAAATTTCCCTAACACTCAAAATATTACTCAAACATTCTCTCCAAAGTAAGTTGTAAAATTCCGATGTTAAAAGAATATAGGTACTGTATTTTTAATGAATTAAATACAGATTATTATTAAAGAAGAATGATTAATATTATTAGTTAATATTAAACTACTTCTGATAATATAATGTTTATAAAAAATCACATAATTGGTATTAAAGGGTTTTTCTTCATTATTAGAATAATATTTATTGACTTTTTTTAGTAAAAATAAAAGGTTTCATTTTAGTGAAACTCGAGAAGAATACAGACCATCATATAATATCCATAAAGGTAGATTTGATTTATCATTATGAATGGATTATATATAAAGTTATTAATATTTTTTAGATGATATATTTAAGTGTAACCATGGTAATTCCATTATGTATATTCAATGTGTAATGGTTGTATCCTTATATAGTAGGGGTGTGTATTGTGTAAATGTAGTTTAACCTTTAACCATACGTGATATTATTACACAAATGGTTTTCTGACGCGTAACATCATTTATTACCTTTACATATTATTTTCATAAAGGTTGTATATTTATTAAATGGGTTTAAATAAGTGTTAGTTATACTATTAACCTTACCAATAAAGGTGATATATTTGTGTAACTGTCCCAAAAGAATAACATTTCATAGTGTACAAAAAATATTGAAAAACCATACATAATGTTGTTGTGTAAATCTAATACCATTACACGAGGGAGTTATATAGTGATAACAAATGTATTATCCTTAAATACTAGTGTTTAGATGTGTAAAGATAAAATATTCCTTTACATTGGCTACAAAAAATATTGGTTACACTTACACATAACATCATCATATGGGTAATAAAAGTAAATCCATATCAAAAGTATGGGTGATGTGTAAGGGTAAGATAAAAACTTTAAAATATTATTTCATCCTTTATAACGATTTTTATGGATTATATATTGTTTTTAGATCATGTTAAACAATTATTTTTTGAATATTATATTTATATTGATTTTAAAAATGGATAAATTTATTATAAATTATTTATATCTTGTTAAGTAAATTTGTATGAAACATTATTCCAAAATATTATAGGATTATATTTTAAAATTTAAATCGCGTACATTATTTTATAGTGGTTTATTTATAAAAAATATGAGTTTATTTATAATTTTTCTTTAATTTATAAAATTATATGATATGTAGATTATATGAATTTTTATACAATTGATATTAAATTATTAAATGTTTATAAATTTTGAAATATAATATAAAATCCAATTAGTATAAATCTGGTAAATTTTCATATTGAAATGTATATTAAATTATTATAGTCCTAAAAAATAGAAAATCACCATAATTAGTATTTTTTTATTTATAGTTCATAAATGTCTCGTGTTTTTGGAAAATGCATAACTTGTTCACATGTATATTTAATTAAGACGATATTAATATTTAGTAAATGGTAAATTAAATATACAAAATTTTATTCCGATTTATATGATAAATTTTTTCTTGGGTAGATACTTTTATATCATAATCTGTTTAATATCATAAAATTTAGTTTGCATCTACAATGAGCTTGTTTTTTTAGTTATGATATTGATAAAATGTTTTAGGAATTCTTTTTGTGTATGAGGTGTTATAGATTTTAGAATTTAATTCTCTCTTTGGTATTGTCTCCCATGGTAAAGGCACTTAGGATTAGACCACTGACTTTTCTAGAGGCATTACTTTTTTAGAAATGTTAATTTCCATGGCTATCTGTAGTATGGGAATTATCATAAAGAGTCATTCAATAATATATAACATTATAATGATAATTTAATTTTTTTATACGTTATTCATATGATTCATTTGGATGTGTATAAATTTCATATCTTATTTTTTGGGAGATTGTCAAAAAATTGTGGGTTTTTATAGACTTTCACATTAATGTGGTGTGAATGCATTAATTTGGGGGATGAAATGGGTATCTACTAAAATAAATAATCACAATTATAGAATAATACAAGTAAATAAAACATTAAATGAAAAATATTACATATAATGTAATAGTTATGAATATAATATGAATATTATGTATATCAAAATGATGAGATAATAAAACACCTCAAGTACTTAGTGAGAGATTCTTTCAAATGTGGCACTTATCAGGACATCAATCATCCAACCCTGTGATTCATCCCACATTTGGGATCTAAAATATTTTCTTGGGTTTGTTATGAAATAATAGGTGACACTTCAATATCTTTGGGTAATCCAAGACAAAACTAGGGTCCTCAAGATTTTAATTTGTTAGTTTGTTCATAGATATTTATATGGGTTATGAAAGTATAGAGACCATAATAGGGTTAGTATATGCAAAGAATATAGTATAATAATATGATAAGGTGAATTTTTAAAAGTTGTTATCCACTCACCATTCCATGATTAATAGTTTTTGTGATGGGGATGAATCCCTACATAAATAAATAACTAGGGAGAGATATTCCAAAGTGGTGTCAATGATCAGTGAAATATATATCTTCACCTGCCAAATGGATAAGATGTATTTACTCATCAAATATATTTGGAAGAATAATAATTTAATGAACACTATTAATATAAGTAATACATGATAATCAATTGTATATATTCCTTTGTTATATATTGTGGTATACTTCACAGTAAGTATATTGAAACCTGGAATTCGTTTTCCAAATGAATTTGATATATATTTTTATCAAGGACTAAGAACTTTTCAAAATGAGATTCATTTAGAGTACACAGATGTGAATATTGAAATAAATTTTTCCAACTATGAATCAGGGGTTTAAAATATCGAGTGTGAATCATATATTTCTATTTACAAACATAGACACCAATATATATAGAAATTAATAAAGGGTGATGTAGATCATCGGGTTAGTAATGGATTCCATGATTCTACATTATATTTAGTAACATATAATCTTATTTTACATAGTTTACTAATCATTGAATTGGAAAAGATTAATTATATTCGCAAAAAAATATTTTTATGTCTATATCCAATTTGGATAATATTGAATTTTAAATAATTATTATTTTTGTGAGTTATTTAATATATATGAAGGAAATATTTTATGGAATGGGAATATAAAGAAAAAATTACATATTCATCACATTTATAGTCTAGTTTATATAATTTGAAATAATATTTTGAGGGTTAATTTTAATACCACCTCCCTTTAGCAATATCACCTTGGACACTAAGATAAAAAAACATTCAGAAAAAACCGTATAGATTGATAGCAAAAAGTGGATAGAATACAAATCAGTTGGAACATGATAATAATATTATTAGTTTCAAATGACTAATTAATCTTGTTGGGGTTGAGGTGAGACAACTAGTGAACTATTTTATCTTATACATAGTGATTTATGCGAACTAATGAGTTTATAATAATATAGTAGATTTAGGAACATCATTACTTTTATTGAGTACTAGATTCAATATGGATATGGGTATTTAAGGAAACAAAAGAATGGGAATTTTTGAAGATTTATAGAGTTCGAATAATAGATATATAATCAACTACAGAAAACTAGTTATGTCCTCTGATGTAATCAGGTGGTGAATACATTAGGCAGGAAATAAATGTTGATCTAAGAGATTGTAGACCTATTTCATAACTCGTTAGTCATAGAAAACTACAATGTAATGATATATATAGAAGTATGAATTCCGTCTTTATATATGTATTATGTTTGATAATTATTCTATGTGACCTTTCAATCACATTTTGGGGTTATGATTTTCATACGTTTGCGTTTTACTTAACTACATTACAACTAAATAGTCAAAACGAAATCATATAAAATACAGGCTGAGAAATATTAAATAATTTATTATATGAGTTTTTCAGTTTTCTTTGAATTCATATGATGAAAGGATTAACAAGAACATCATTATGCATCTCAAAAAACATATATGTTGGTTATCCCAAGGAAACAAAGGGATATTATTTATACCAACATACTAAAAATAATGTGTTTTTGACATGAAATAGTACAATTCATGATAAGAGACACATTAAATTTGGTTTTATAGGAATTAATAATTATGATGGTGATGTATAAGACCATAAAACTAGAAGAGTTATTGATATTTAAGTTGGGTTGCTTTTATAGAGGTTTTCTGAAGAAGACCCAACTCATGTTTTTTTAGAAACTCATAGGACTAGTTGTAACCATCAATATACTATATGATATGGATTTATTGAGGATAATGATGATGAAATAATGTTTATATAAGATAACACTACATCATATAGATAGGTAATTATGAATTATGATTCTGATAAATGTTTAAATTCCATTCAAATTGATGTGGACTCCATGTACACTTATCAAGATTAGAATATAGTGGATACACCAAGAGGTTTGACACACATTTGGTAGAATTAGAATTTATACCAGAAAAATAAAATGGATTTTAAAGAGTATATATATATACTTATTGGCTATAAATTTATATGAAAACATAGTGGTATTGACTAGAAAGAGGCTTTTTCAAATGTTGTAATGATAATGTCTATCTAGATTCTACTAGTTTTAATATATTATTATTATAAAGAGATATATCAAATTTATTTCAAAAACCCAATTCATTTTTGGAAATTTATCCAAGTATTTGTATAAGGTATAAAGGGTTTTGAAGTTCCAAATAATAATTATATTGGTTAATATTTTATTATCCCTTTTTTGAGAAAAGAAAGAATATTCGTGATAGAATATCCAATTTTATTATGCAATAAAATATTTTGGTTTACTCTAGAATGAGGATGATTCCTAAGTATAAAATTATAATTTTTAGAGTTTATTATTATATCTAATACTATATGTAGATTTCATACTACTTATTGTAAATGAAATCCTTGAACTTCCCTTTGTGAAGCTATGGCTGGGAAAATTTTTCTTAATTAAAAACATTAGTGATTTATAATAAATAATTTTTTTTAGGATCTATAGATATTGATATTAAATGTTTTTCAGCTTGATTAAAAATACATATATGGTAATGTGGTAAAATTTATCAACATAGGGAACTCCAGGAATGGGCCATTACCATTGTTTTATAGCACAAATCATATGAATACTATATATTTTTATAAAAAGTTTGAAAGGATGAATATGTTTTCTTATGAAAAAGAAAATTGATTTATCATTTATCTCATAATATATACTCAATGTGATGTCTCATTTTCATTAGAAATAAGAATTTGATACTAATATATTCTTAGTGAGGTTCATAGGATTAATGTATTTTAAATCCTTATGTACATGGAAATATTGAGGATGTATTCATGGTATTTAGAGGATAGGATGATGTTTTTTTAATGGGTAACACTTAAACTAGTTTCCTTTCTGATAATTATTATATCAAATATCAATATAAATTCATGTTTTTTTCTAATTATTATTGAACATAGTAAGATGAATTCTGAATAAGGCACCAAATATGACATGAAGAGATATGTAGAATACATCATATCTTTAAATGATGATAACGGACTGGTATGGATCATAATTGTAATTTTTGAACATGGGGTGTTATATAACATTAAGGGAGTAATTGATCTATTTTTGAACAAATGGGGTTTTTATACATATATGGAACCCCATTATTTTCCATAGTCTATGAACATAATTCAAAAATATTGTTGTATAAAAGATATAATTTATATCCAAAATTAAAATATCATTTTGGTGGCTACACATGAGACTATAGTTGTTAAAATGAAAAAACAATTATAATTTAAAAAACAATAGGATCGGGTATAATATCTTAGTGATAGAAACAATAGAGATTGGTTGTAATTGTTATAATTATGTAATGTTAAAATAATTAAGTAAATATACATTTATCAACAATTCATGTTTTCTTCAACTTATTTTCCAAGGGAAGTCAAATTATAGTATCCCACAAATATATGTCATTGTGTTATCCCTACATAAAGATCATTACAAACTATTATTGGTTTTAATGATATGACATGATTATCATGAATAATACTGTTTATTCATTGAAAATAATTATTGATAAGATAGAAAAATGGATTAATGTGGTATAATTAAAGACTTATTACATCTATTTATCCAATAATGTATATATCATGGAATGAAATATGGTTATAGATATAGTATGAGGTTTATACATAATATAAACCCTTCTTACATCAGTTTTGCGATATATCTTGAATGAGAACCTTAATTTAATGATACATAAATTCAGAAATTCAATATATAAACCTAGATAATCAGTGGTGGTTTGGTATATTGATGATATTTTCATTAGTTAGAGTAAAAAAATATTGGGGCATTCAGATTTTATTATAAAAAAATTCATATTCCCATTAATTAAATTAGACTGTGGAAAGTAATGTATAGGAAGAGATGTCTCACATATGATATGTTCCCATAAATTTATATTTTACCTTTCATTTTAATAAAATATAAGTGAAATTAAAGTGTTTTATTCATCATTTTGGTCTGTATATTATGAAAAATTATGGAAATTTTGAGCGGCTTTTACTAGATTTACATGTTCAATGTCAATTGGTTTTTTAATGTCATGTAAAATTAATGTTGTTTGGGATTTACTATCTTATCTCTCAATCCTATAAAAATAAAAAGGGAAATGCCATCCATTTTTTGTGAGATTATATACCCTTGGTATTGGTCGCCACTCCGGGACCTATTGAAGGCGGCTTTCGGGGGTCATTATCTCCACTTCAACTTAAATAAGGAAGGGCTCGGAAATCTGATGTCCCTTCTCTCCTTTTGGTGAAGACAGGTCGTGACAGAATGGTATCAGAGGAGGATTGAGAGGTAGGATGGATTCTGGAGTTAGGCATAGTGAGGATTGAATGGGGTGGTGGGGAAACAGTGTTGGGTGACCATGGTGCATGAATTACGCTAGGGAAGACTGGCTTGGACATGTGATTTTAGGGCCCCCCATGATCCGATGCAAGGAATCTCGACCTACCGAACAACCAAGTGAGGCTACACTGATTGCAGGGTAGAGACCCTAGAAAAGGTACATCAATCATAATGACTTGTGTTCTTATGTTTAATGGGTTTCTTGGGGATTCAAAATAAATAAATAAGTTTATGAAAATTTAAGATCAATATTATACCCTACTCGGGCTTAGGATATCCTTGTTTACCTTTTAGTTATGCCACCTGGGAGGCGACCAAGAGTAGTTTGGGCGATCAAGGCCTATGAGGTTGACTTGGCCGATCGGAAGAGGACTGACCGAGAGGTGGAGGATGATCAGTGGTAGAAGACACTTCGAGCCTTTCAGCGACAGACCCTCGGGAAGTACAGGGGTAGCATCTCAGATATAGAGATAGAGAGCTAGCTAGAGGAGCTGGTGATATCCTTCATCTTGATCTGGGCTCTGACGGAGTACCAGGTTCCTATGGATGTAAGCCAGATGTGTGGGGCAACGCGTCAGTGGTGGATGCTTTATCTTGGGGAGAAGAAGGAGACTGAGGTGACGTGGGAAATCATCGAGAAACAATTCCAGGCAGAATTCCTCTCTTCCACGATGAAGGCTGAGAAGAAACAGGAGCTACTCTCCCTCCAGCAGGGGAGTATGTCAGTGACAGAGTTGGGGATCGAGTTCAATGATCTCCTTCGCTTCGCTCCGGACCTCTTTCCGGATGAGGAGTCTCAGGAGAGACGTTTAGATAAGGCACTCCGACCTTATTTTCAGTACGTTATTACTCCCTTCACCCTACAGATATACTTAGAGGTGCATAAGAAGGCTGGAGTGGTGGAGAGGATGCACACTCTGGGTGGTTTGTCATGAGAGGGGATCCAGTTGGGATCGTCAAAGGGGAAGGCCATCAGTAGCAGACCTCTAGCATCAGGACCCTCTAGGTTTCGACCAGCAGGGAGTAGGCCTCAGTAGTTCCAGTTCCGACCTTCTGGCCCTCACCCTTTTATTTCGGGCCCCAGGCTGAGATGATTCATCTGTGGAAGCCATGCGCACCTTCAGAATCACTGCCTGGATAAAGTATAGTACGGAGGAGGAGGGAAGGTCCAGCACCCACCTCAGCAGTAGTATTTCCCGGCTAGGCCCTTTCAGCAGCAGCAGTAGGGGCAGTGGGCTCCCGCTCCGTCGAGGGCAGACGTTGCAAGATGAGGCCGACCTCAGGGCACTCCTCACGGTCCTCGTCCTGGGAGTGGTCGGGGAGGTGGCTGACAAACAAGGGGCAGAGGAGCTAGGCGTGGGCAGTTGCATGCCGCGTAGGTAGCAGTTCTAGTAGGGGTAGAGGTCATTTGAGGTACGATCAGCTTGTTTAGTACCCTTTCATATGCCTTGTTCCATACAAGAGCTTTTCACTCCTTTGTTACAGCCAGTCTGGCCCATGCTTTGGGTTTAGATGTTGAGAGTCTTCCAGTGCCCATGGTACTGACCACACCAGTCGGAGGTCAGACCGATTTGTTGAACGTTTGTCGAGGATGCAGACTGATGATAGGACAATATCAGTCAGTCAGGGATATTCTACTATTGAAGATACAACCATACAATGTAATATTAGAAATTTACTAGTTGTTCTCTATGTGTGCCATATTTGACTGCTTCTGAGAAAGGCTTGTGTTTTCAAACTTGGGTGGTCGACGGGTGACTTTCATCGGTGAGCGGAGTTTCCAGGGGAGCAGCAAGCGAGGGAAACCCCTCCTCTCCTTTTTAGCTGAGATATCAGAGGAGTCGTTGGATGCAGAGATGGTGGATGTTTTGGGGGCTGTCAGTGTGTTTATGGACGTCTTCCCTGAGGAGGTGATGACTTTACCCCCTCGACGTGACATCGAGTTTGGGATAGACTTGCAACCTGGTGCTAATCTAATTTCGATGGCTCCCTATTGGATGGCTCCTTCAGAGCTATGGGAGGTGCGGATTCAAATTAACGATCTGATGTAGAAGTGTTTTGTTCGACCAAGTGTGTCACCAGGGGGTGCTCCAGTACTATTCGCCATGAAGGCAGATGCTGTTCTTAGGCTGTGCATAGACTACCAGAGACTGAACCGGGTAACGGGCAAGAACCTTTACCCCCTTTCGAGGATAGACCATCTCTTTGAAAAGCTGAAGGGAGTAGGTTAGTTCTCTAAGATTGACATGTGATTAGGATACCACCAGCTGAGGGTGAGGGAGGGATACATCTCGAATACTACCTTTAGTTGTAGATATGGGCACTTTGAGTTTGTGTTCATGCCGTTCGGCGTCACAAACACTCCAGCTCTGTTCATGGGGATCATGAAATCCATTGTCCGGGAATATTTGGACCGGTTCTTAGTAATTTTTATTGATGACATCTTGATATACTCAAGATCGGAGGAGGATCATGCTGAGCACTTGGGAACGATTTTAGAGGTCCTTCGACGACACCAACTCTATGGGAAGTTGTCCATGTACAAGTTCTGGATACGAGAAGTGCACATCCTTGGGCACGTGGTGTCTGAGTAGGGGATACCAGTGGACCCATCTAAGGTTGAGGAGGTTTTTTTAGGGCCCGCACCCAAGAATGAGGCAGAGGTTTGTAGTTTCCTCGTGCTAGCAGGTTACTACCGGATATTCATGCCCAACTTCTCTTGAGTTGCAGAACCTTTGACATATTTGACCAAGAAGGACCAGGCATTCGTGTGGGATGGGCAGTGTGAGGCAGCCTTTAGTTATATGAATTAGAAGTTGGTTTGTGCCCTAGTGTTGATGTTTGCAGAAGAAGGGGCAGTGTATGAGGTGTTCTATGATGCTTCAAGTCAAGGCCTCAGATGTGTGTTGATGCAGCAGAAATGGGAGATCATCTATGGGTCTTGGAAGTTACTCCCCTATGAGCATAACTATTCCAACCATGATCTAGAGATTAAGGAGTTCATGTTTTCACTAATGTTGTGGCGGAACTACCTCTTCGGGGTGCACTTCATGGTCTTCACCGATCAAAAGATCTTGAAGTATGTCTTCTCCCAGCGGGACCTGAACTTATGGTAGCGAAGGTGGATGGAATTCCTTCAAGACTATGACGTTGAAATTTCCTAAACCTCTGGAAAGATGAATGTGGTGGCTTATTCCTTGAGCAAGAAGTTGTATAAGGATGTGGTTCAAGAGTCGGCAGATGATTGGAAGGCAATGGAGGAGTTGCCTGCCCTACACCTAGATGCAAGGATGGATGGGGTTAGAGGATGCATGTATCAGATGCCAATACAGTGTTCTATACTACGGTAGGTGGAGTACTCTCAGTGGAGAGACTCAGAAAGCGAAGTGGTGTGTGACCAGGTTAACCGAGGTGATGCTTCGGAAGGGTGGACAGAGGATGGTCAGAATCGGGTGCTTTTCCAAAGAAAACTGTTTGTTCCAGAGGCGATGTGTGAGAGAGTTCTTAGTGAGTTCCACAACTCACCCCTAGCGGTGCACCTGAGATTTTCCAAGATGTACCAGGGTCTGAGGAGGCAGTTTTGGTGGCCCATAGTGAAACGGGCAGTGGCAGAGTTCGTAGCCAAATGCCTAGTATGTCAGCAGGTGAAGGCTGAACACCGTGTTCCAGGCGGTTTGTTGCAACCTTTAGATGTCCCCGAGTGGCAGTGGGATGACATCTTGATGGATTTAATCTTGGGGATACCTATGTTTCAAGGAGGTTGTGACGCTATCTGGGTAGTTGTGGACCGACTGACGAAATCCTCTCACTTCCTGGCGATCAAGGAGTCAGGTGTAGTGGATGCCTTAGCACAGAGGTATGTGGATGAGGTGGTTCGGTTGCATGGAGTTCCGAGGTCCATAGTCTCGGATAGGGATTCACAGTTTTTCTCCTGAGTCTAGAAGGGATTGTAGCATGCTTTTTGCACCCAGCCATGACTAAGCACTGCCTTCCACCCCCAGAAAGATGGACAGACAGAGTGCACCATCCAGACATTGGAGGACATGATACGGACATGTGTCCAAGATTTTGGGGGATCGTGGGTGAGACACATGCCTCTTTTATAGTTTAACTACAATAATAGATTTCCCTATACCATTGGAATGGCTCCATTTGAAGACCTATATGGGAAACCATGTCGATCACTCATGTTCTGGATAGAAGTCTGAGAGGCAGGCATCCTTGGCCCAGAGGTGGTGCAGAGCATGACGAAGATGGTGCAGTTTATACGAGAGAGGATGAAGGCGAATCAAGACTAGCATAAATCGTATGCCGACGATAGGAGGGTACCCTTGGAGTTCAAGGTCGGGGACCACGTGTTCTTGAATGTCTCCCCTCGGCATGTGAAGCAGTGGTTCGGTAGAGGGAGTAAGCTTTCTCCCAGGTTCGTCGGACCCTTTGAGGTGTTGCAGCGGGTCGCAAGGTGGCCTACCAGCTTGCATTGCCACCATAGCTACAAATGGTGCACGATGTATTCCATATGTCCCAGCTTCATCAGTATCTGCATGATGAATCACACATCCTTGACTGGGGAGATCTAGATATCGAAGATGATGCAACCTTTGTGGAGCAACCAGTGATGATCAAGGTTCGTGAGGAGAAAGTGCTTCGTGGATGAACCATTCCTCTGGTTCGTGTGTTGTGGAGGCATGGTGGGATCGAGGAAAGTACCTGGGGATGCGAGAGGTAGATGCATGCCCAATACCCATAGCTGTTTTGTGTAGTTCTATTGGTTTTACTTGGTTGTTATGGAACACTTTACCTTGTTAACTATGGAATATGTGGTTTTCCTTATTATCTGAATGTGTGTGAAATGTCCTGGCTATGGGGAGGGGAGGACTTGATCCCTAATCAAGACACATTAAAGTGGTTGCGATTAAACCCATGGGGGTGATTCAGTGCCGCCCAAAGCGAATAGTATCTTGACATGGAAGAAGAGACTCCCCAACCCATATGACTGGGCAGTTTGACCCTTGTACTCTACCTGGTTTCTTGAGGGAGATGTGTTTCTAGATGACGGTGAGGTTCACTCTTGAGAGGTATCTTTCAAGGTGGTTGTTCGAACCCTCTCTTTATTCTAGTTTCTTTTTAAATTCTCGAGGGTGAGAATGATTTGAGAGGTATCTGATGTGATGACCCAGACCCTCACAGTCTATTCCTTTGGCAATTTCCGGATCCTAAGGGTAGGACATCATTTCGGTGAGCAACTGACCGTTGTGCGACCGATCGGCAGGACCACTCAGCGCAACCGGTCGGCACGACCGGTCAGCGTGACCGGTCGGCGCGACCGGTCAGTGTGACCGATCAGTGTAACCGATCGGTGCATCCCATTTCCACGACCGATCGGCATGACCGATCTATGCCACCCATCCTTGTTGGGTTTCTCTTCATCAGTTTTTCCTGTAACGCCTCTTTTGGGCCTTTTTAACAATTTTTATGTTGTTAAAAGCCATTTAAAGCCCATAATTAATACCCAAAAATCCAGAAGAACCCCCCCCAATGGGGGATATTAAATATCAATTAATTCCGTCATGTGTAACCACCCAACCACGTGGGGAACCACGATCCGAATTTGAAGCCATTCAAATTCCCATATCTCGTAACAAAGAGATCTTATATATATATATATATATATATATATATCACAACGAAATTTCTCCTTCCTTCTTCTTCCTGTTTTTGATCTCCTTTTTCTTCTTAGTGAGTTTAGATTTCCCCTTTCTGAGGCTTGTGGTGTCCATGTGTTGGAGTCTTTCTGCTCGTCCTTGTAGTTCTTGACGTCCCTCCGGTACAAGTCGTGCTTTCCCCTATTCTTGGCCCATGGAAAAGAACATTGATCTTTGATCAATCAAGTAGGTTTTTCCTTCATCTTTCCTTACTATGCATCATGAGGGGTGGGTATGCTTTTCTTTTTGTGGGGATTGATGAAAACAAACTTAACAAAGATAATGAACAGACCTGAAAAAATGAAGGGGGTGTGATCGATGTTTTGTTGTACTCTTTTAAGTTGTTATGTGTTGTGAACTATAATGGGATTATGCTCCCTGAAAATCACGGTCGTTGGTGGTCTTTCCTTATGTACTAATTAACCCTTGTCTTTTGTGATGACTAAATGACTGTAACATAGAATTGGTTTGTCACCTAAACTCAGATGGTTTAAATGGATGTTCAGTAAAACAAGAATCCATGTGTGACCACCCCAGTTAACAAACATAAAAAAGAACCTAATGATTGATGTGCTTTAAGCTGGAAATTTTCCACTTTGTTTTGTGGTAGTGTGTTTTTCTACATGGTTCTTATGGGAAGGTGTGGACGGGGTTGGGATCTTCAGTTATCGTACGGTTTTTGGTTGTGAATCTGAAGTTGTGTGGTTGCTCTACTATGACACGAACTCGGGTGGGATCCTCTATTGCTGATAAATCGTTGGTTTTGGGGACATGGATCTACATCTCAGGTTTCTTTTGTTTCTAATACTTTGAGGGATCTCACTTATACCTTTTGTGAGGTTTTATTTGGTTCCTATAATTTTAGGGATCTCACTTATCCCTTTGTTGTTGTGACTTCACAAGAGAACCGGGTGTGAATGCTTAAATTGTTTTTTGGCTGTTTCTCTTTTCCTAGCCTGTGGTTATGGATGTTAGTTTCCCAGTAATAAAGAATCCACCTAAATGAGATCACTTGAACATGTAAGAAATAATTTTTTAAAGGGGTATTAGTTTTGGGATGAGTTGTTACTTGGCCGTGAGTGTCATACCTTCCTCTTACGAATGAATAGTAACGAGGGTGTTTGTGATTAGGTCGGCTTTTGGAACCCTAGGTTGGGATGAGTTTCTGTTAATTATACATATATCCGAAGATTCTATGTATCTTATTCCCACCCTACCCAAGTTGAGAACTTAGTTCCGAACACCCCCATTTCATGGGGGAGGGTGTTTTTCCAAACACTCCTATGAGTGGCTGGTTATTAGCTCATTTTCTGCTCCCTTTCCCAAATAGCCCAGGACTCTTCGGGCAGGATATGATGGCCTGAAGTCCATTATTATCCCATGAATCTTCGGGCAGGGTAGTTCTGGTGGTTTTCACAGGTTTTTTCGGGCATGTTGTTTCCCAAGTGTCTTCGGGATTAGGCCCAGGTGTCTTCGGGCATGGCAGTAGTTGTTCTGACCCAGGTTTTTGTGGGTGCGGTTATGCATGGTGGTTGTGGACCAGGTGTCTATGGTCAGGATAGCGATTATGGACCACATGTGTGCGGGTGATGTTTAGGAGTGGGATTGTGGTGCGGTTATGGCCTAGGTGTGTGAGGGCAGGGTTTGTCAGTGAGACTGCGGTGAGAATGGCGGGATTGGTTCGATGCGTAGGATGTCTTTAATAACCAGTGGAAAAGTGGCACTGGGTACGTAAATATTGATGTGCTATTACTATAAATTAATTTCCTTGCATTATTTGGGGAGTGTTCCTTAGTGAGGCTTGGGTGGGTAGTTTTCCATGCTAGGTGCTTTGGTTTCTCTTTTATCACATGTCATTAGAATGTTTCCCCCACTTGTGCATAAGAGCTTTTGGTTTTCCTTAGTGAGTATACTTTTATGCTCACCCTACATATGTAAAACGTCTTTCAAGTTTCCAAGAGGACTTTAGGGATTATGCAGGACCATACTATCTCAGATCTTGGGGTTGTTTCTGTTGTCTTTTTCCTTTTTCTTGGTACTTTACCTTTGGTGTTTTTGTGTCTTGTATTACTTACTGTTGAACATGGATATGGGAATGGTTTACTTTTGTCTTTACCTATAACTTCAGTTTTTTGTGTTTTTTGGGATTTACTATCTTATCTCTCAATCCTATAAAAATAAAAAGGGTAATGCCTTCCATTTTCTGTGAGATTATATACCCTTGGTGCTGGTCTCCACTCCGGGACCTTTTGAAGGTGTGTTTGGGGGTTCATTATCTCTCCTTCAACTTAAAAAAGGAAGGGTCTTGTAATCTGTTGTCCCTTCCCTCATGTTGGTGAAGGTGGGTCGTGACATTATCCCATCATAATCAAATGAAAAGTAAAACACATAACATAAAATTATTGCTTCCTAAAAGAGGATAGTATAAGATGAGATTCCCTTATAGAATTTTAGCATCGTAACGGATTTGGTAAGGGTCCTAATGGAAGAGGATAAATGATCCATCATTAAAATAAAATAAAATAGATACTAATATAATGATAATAAATGAATGATAATAAAACCAGTTTAAATATATTGACTAATTATATATAATGTTCATGAATTGAATGAAAGAGAGGATGGTGGGGATCTCTTACTAGAATGTGAGAATCTAAAGGGTTTAGAATCACTTATTGAGATATTGGGTGCCTTGGGAGGACTATAATGAGTGGAGAGAGAACTAAGAACATCAATAAATAATTTTTAGTGTATATAAATGGGATATTTTGTGGGTTTATATAGGAAAAAGTGGGATTTATTTGTTATTTTTATTTAGAGACTACATAAAAAAGTATTCAAAACCACAAACCATCCCATGGGTTTTACCCATGGTTTCTTCAAATATGGTGTTGTATAAATTATTTTATGTGGAAAATGTCCAAACATATTAATATATTACCCTTACTTATTTGGAGTTGATTCACACTTTTAAAGAAATTATATTAAAATCAAAAAATGTATTTTAGGTTTTGGAGGATTCGTAAAGGATTTATAAAATTAATACAACTATCTTTAAATCATATTATTTTAAATAAAAAATATATTTTTGGTCTTTTATCCCATTTATATTTCTTATTACATAACGATATCTGCATTATGATGTCATAAAACATCATGTATATTTATACTGTATATAATTTCAACCTATGTATTAGAAAATTATGAAAAAATCACCACTGTATAATTTTTACATTATGATTCAAAAAACAATACACATTTTATCAAAAAAATTCCTAAATTTGTGAAATTTCACTATTAAAATAATAACTGGAGTTTATTGAAACATACAGGTTTTGTAATTATAGTTTTTGAACCCTAATAAGTTCTTAAATCTGGATACATAAAAATATATGATCATTTATATTTAATAAAATTTATTTAATGACAATATTTTATTAAAATATTAATTATCACAAAAATAATATATTTCTTAAATTCATTAAATTGAATTTAATATTAATAAAAAATATAAATTTTACATTATTGTATCAAACTAAAAATCATTTAAAAAGACACAATAATAGGTTGAAAATATATTCAATATTATATAAAAAATATTACACATATTCATAATGTTAGGGTCTTGATGTATATCCCTTTAAAATACCATCATATTTCCTAAGAGTATGGTGCACGATGGTTGGGCTTTATTGTATTCATTCAGTTAACATTGTTTGGGTTGTGATCTCGTTGATCATTAACTTCACCCGTAAATGGTTTCTCTTGAGCTTATGTGTATGGATCTAGGATTGGTCTTGGTCTAGGGAAAATCCTAAAAATGGTATCTCTCTACGAATCAATAATAAATGGTATTCATAGGGTATGATCCTACTGGTTGAGTCCATTACTTATTTTTCTATGTCAATTGGATTTTTTAAAACCCTATATTTATAATAACTATGTGATCACTCTTAAATAGAAATATTATTAACTCTAATGATATTTAACGATATTTTAAACTGATTTGAATATAAATAAAATTTCATCGTTTTTCTATAACCATATTATATAATAAAACTTTTAAAAGAATTTCACAAGGGAATTTATTTATATAATATTGAGTCATTACAGTATATAAATAATTTATTTTTTCAGTTTTATTTTTATTGATATTTTCATGACTTATAATACAAAAAATATAGTAAATGATCATTATAATGAAAATATATCTGATTATATGTTACTTTTTAATTATTAAAATAATTTTCCAATTAGGTTTATCATAAGAGAAATGGGTAAGGATTAAATTATAAATATTATAAATAAAACAAGGACAGGGTATTCAATTGTAATTTTACATGATGAATAATTATGTAACATTGAATTTGATGACTATTGTTATTTAGGAAACCTAAAATATAAATAAATAATTATGGTTTCAATTTTCTTAATACATCACATTAACTCATGAAAAAGTGATATATATAAAACAAATTATTACTCATTCCCCCAACAATATCTCTCACCCATTTTCTCTCTCTATTTTATTGAGGTTCCTTTCACCCCCCCCCCCCCCCCACCACTACCACATAATTGAAATGGAGTTGAATTGGATTGGTATCCACTAATCCATTTCAAATTGTGAAACTTATTATTTTATATTTAGTGGTTAAATGGTTCCCATGTTTTTTCCCACGTATATTCATAGTAATTATTTTGTTGTATGTTTCATTATATGGGATCTCAAATTTATATACAAATTTATCCCTTTATTATTCCATGATTTCAATATTTTATTCTCTCTATATTTTATTAATTATATTTCCATCCATTCAAAAATTATTATGAAAATGATGTTAATCTCTTTTAGGATGAAAGTCCCAAGTAACGATTTTTACTCAAGGGTGTATCAGGGGTCTCTCTATGCAACTCATTCAGGTCATTGTAGAAATTCACCAATCTCATTTTATTATTGATAAATGTATATTAATTTATTGGATACAAAATTTCTTGATGTGATATATATATATAGAAATACTTTTGTGTGATATTTACTTTAGTGTTTAAATTATTAAAATTTAAATACAATTTTTTTAAGTAATAGTTATTGGATTCAAATCATTCAATTTTTGGTTCTACCATTTTATTTTTACTTTCTCAATAATGTGGATACAATTATGACCATTTGTTTTTTTCTTATTTCATCATTATTTTCACTATAATCAATCTTTATGATGTATTTTTTATAAATTATTTGATTATATATTATTTTTCATAGGGATTACTTCAAAATTATTATAGAATACTATAATTGTTTTAATAAAAAAGTTGAAATTATTGTGTTCTTAGTTTATGTGATACTCTCAAATGAATTGTGTTTTTAGAAAGGTGTTTTAAGTATAATTAATTTTTTTAAATTGATATTCTTACAATAATAAGGTATTATTATACTTCGTAATGACTTTTATATCATGTGATTTGATCGCAATGGATGGATCTTCGACTATAATAAAACTTTAATATCATTGGATTAGTTTATACTGTATTAAGAAAATAGTTGTAATTATCATTTGAACATCAATCAATGGGTATCCGAGGATTATAAGGATCCATTAGTTTAAAGGTATAAACAATTGATGTTATAAGCCACTTATCCATAAATATTCCCTAAGAACACATTTACAATTTGATCTTTTTAGGTGGATGGTTTAGCCTTATCTTTTTTGCTCATCTAGTGACCTGAATTTTTTAGGAAACCATTTGGATTCGATATCATATTATTTCAAATGTTAGTTCAATATATGGTTTATTTATATTTTGGATATTAAATATATTTTTTATGTTTCCACTAATACAAAATTTTTTCCCTCAAAATTTCATTGAGTGAGAGAGAAAAAACTCCCATAATTTTATTTGGATTCTTCTTTGGTTTAATTTTAAATTTTTATTTCGGATTAGAAAATGGACATGTTTCCAATTATTTTAAAACCAAAAAAATTATAATATTAATGGATAAAATATTCATAATTTACCTAATTGGTTTTTTTCAATGATTTAGGGATGAATAATTAATTATATTGAGTTTAATGGATTTTTATTAATTCATTAGTCAATTCTAAGATATTGTTCCATAAATAAATTATAATGAAATCATGTTTACATAGAGATATGGATGAATAAATAATATGAAAACATTGAATTACACTATTAGATCACACCGAAAAGTGGTATTTATAAGAGTAAAAATAAAGAATGGAGAATTTAAACTCAAAGTAAATTTAACTTAATATTAACAGAACCATAATTGATCATCTAAATCCTTAACATGTTTTAGAAAACAAAATTGGGATGTACCTGAGGAAATTGATATTTTGATTTAACTAATAATGTACAGGTGAAGCATAAATCAATGGATATGAACCACTATATATATTTTCCACATCTGGGGTCTGAAAATTATTTCCCAAACGAAATCTATAATATAAAGTAGTGGGAGTCACATGAGAGGAAGCACAATAGTGAATAAATTCCACGCAATAAAAAATATCAAAATTTAATCATTAATAAAAAAATTATAATTAACTACATATACATATATAATTTATGACATATAATATTCATATAATATAATTTATAATATATTAGATCATTAAATGAAAAACACAATTATATGAGCTCTATAAATGTAAGAAATAATGTGTTTAGATCAACTAATTAAAATTATTCTTATATATTTTTTAATTGGGACTATTATTATTTTTGATTTTATACAAGTATTATTCCATGAATTGAAAATTTAGTCCAACCATTTTTGTGTCTCTAACATCACTTAAGATTATATATAGGCTTATGATGGATTTTTATTCATTAATGATTGAGTTTACTCTCAGTTAATAGTGATCTGTGGTAGGATAATTGTAATATCATGTGGATGATTGATTATTCATATGTTAAAATTGTATTTCTATAGTACTATATTGAGACTTACATATATTTAAATCATTTAATTTGATTTATTTATAATAATAATTAACCTAGTAACCCTAATTTTAAAAGGGAAGTATGAGACTATAAGACTATACGTTATCTTTTTCTTCTCTCATGATTGGTTTATAATACAAATGAGTTTAATAAGGTTTATTTCACTATATGGATATAGAAATATTAAAATAAAATTAATTAAGAATTAATAGTTCCATATTTTTTACCTTTTGGAAATATCTTAGAAAAAAACATCAAAAATCATCATCTTGATGAAATAATAATGTTTAAAAAACATATATATTAACATAGATTACATTCATTATTTTAAATAAAAAAATTAATCATCATGTGTATTTTATTTTTATTTATTTCCCCAAATTATTGTTTAATCTATTTTAAATCAAAAAAAAATACCCATGATTTGATAATTTCCAATTAATTTAGTATTTTTAAATCAGTCAATGTGGTTTGACCATGGAAAACTCTATTATTATAAAAGACAATTTGGGTTTCAATAAAAATGGGTTATCAATATAAATTTTAATTTCTCACCAAATGTGGATAAGGGGATATAATTGCCAAGGCCTTATCATATAGCATATAAAATTTATATTGTTTTTTTAATTTATGGTTTAAATGTTGGTCTCAAGAGGATTCAAATTAATTGAATATGATTTCACCTTTTTAAACACCAATGTAATTTTCAATCAGGATTATGAAAAATTATTCTTAACTATTAACTAATATAATGTAATTCATATTTAGGAGAAATTTTTATTCCGTTATAATGTATTATAGGCATATTCATGAATAAAAATGTTATATTATTATTTTATAGGGAAGAAATTATATTTATAGATAACATTAGATTGTGATAATAAAGGATCAAATTATCGAAATTTTCTATTTAGATTCATTATGGGAACCTTGTGTAAATAGTCATTCACTGTAGAGTCACTAATGAACATAATTTAATTATGAATATATTGAGATTATTCATATAAAACATCTCTCTAACTATATGATATTTTTTCCTAATGATATTTTTATTTAAATAATATTTAGAATATAATATTATGGTTATTTTATAAATCAATTAATTTTATTTCTCTAGTTTAAATTATATTTCATTCACTCTAAATAAAATATATTGATTTTTTAAATGAATTAGTTAGGGAATTTTTATTTTTGTTAATATAAATTGAATGTGTCCAATTATAAATATGGATATGATATATTGATTAAATTCATTGAATAATTTTATTATTCGTAATTTAAATTATTCTAATAGAGACTTCAAAAGATACATTTGAAACATCATAAAAATTGTTTCACATAAAATGTATTTTTATTGTGTTGGAATGATGTTTGAAAGATTAAAAAATATGAGGTTGAATTTAAGGAATTATTATGATTAATAGTGATGAACTAGATACTATTTTTTATATTTTTTATGGAATGAATTAAATAATGAATCATTTTTGGAATGCATTTGGAATGTAGTTATTAATGGATCAATTGATGTAGAGAATTTATAAGAACTGTAACAATTCTAAAAAATTATTTTTCTAGTTTATAAAATTACATTTACCATTATAGGTATTTACATTAATAATAATTATGAATTATATTTAGAGAAAATTATTCATTACATAATTATGCCATAAGTATTCTATGTATGTGTATTTATATGATGATTTTAATTTGGGAGTATAATAGTTAGAAGAATATTTAATGTTTTTAGAAATTATAATCATCTAAAAAATTTTATGTTACTATAATAAGGTTGATTTAGAATGTATAAAACATATGATTAATTATTTAGTGAATGTGAAGGATTATGACATGTGATTATTATTTTATGTTATTTCACCTAGGATAACCAGTAAATGTGATATCACATGGTTTCATCATATTTGGAAATAATTTAAATGATTATTTATACAACAAAATAAATCATATTATGAAAACATATATGTAAGAAGATGTAATAAATAATAAATAATGTAGAGACTATTATATTTGTATATTTATGATATACATTACTATATTTTATGAAATAGTAGTAGTGTATTTTATTTTAGAGAAATATTGTTATGAATTCATTTAACCATTTCAAAGGTATAAAATTTCTATTTTTTTTTGAAATAATACACTATTGTTAGAAAATAAAATAAAAGACTTTAGTGAAGAAGTAATTTGGTGAATTGTTATCTTTCTGTCTTGTATGATTATAGTTAGTAAAAATAATAAATTAATATCATATTTTTAAATAAAATTAATACAAACGTTGAGACATGAGGATAAAAAATAGGCTTTATGATTGGCTTATCAATAAAACAAAGGAATCATGATTCTATATGGGATTTGGTGGATAGAATTACATTTCATGCTTTTATGTGATACTAATTTTCTATAAAACCACAGTATATTATCTTTCAGAGAGATTTACATAACATATACATTTTTTAAGACCATTTTCATATACCAAATTCCATATTTCTTATAATTACTCGAAAATAGTTTTCATAAGTCCATAAAAATATTCAAAAAAATGAGTTGGACTAATCATCCGAAAATGGATAGAAAAACATAATGAATTATCAAGGTGGTTGATAATGTAATTTAGTGTAAGAAAAAATCCAATTTTCTTGATTATTAATTGTATCAAAATTAAATACATACCATATATTGTATTGTAATTTTTATCATGATTATGGATATCATTTATTTGTTTTAACACTTAATTTTTTTGAAATTAGTGAAATATATTAAATATTTAAATTTTCACTATGATAAATATTTTTTATTTTAAAAGTTAATTGTTGAAATAATTTTCTGATTTTGGGATTTTAATCATTATTTGCATTATTTAATATCAAAATTTTCATTTTATATAATGGGAAAATAAAAAATATCCCGTATTATGTGTTGGTATGTGGACAACATAAAAGAAACTATTATAGTTATTGATGGGTTATTAAAATTTTAGATTGATAAAAATATATCCAAAGGAATATTTGTTTATAAAAACATCTTTTTTGGTGGAATCATGTAAAAAAGAAAAAATCATAACCCCTAGAGATAGAATCTCACAAGGTAAATAAATCGTCGCACATTTTAATAGATAATGAATGTATATAAATTTTAAAGGTCATACCACAAAGATCCAGGGTCTGAGAAAGCTGTCCCTAAACTTATTAAACAAAAAGTAAAGTAAAAGAAATTATGCCTCACAGGGGGCAGTATAAGAATGGGAATAAGTGACGCCCTGCATATCATCATCCACCATGATAACAAAGGCGTCAGGGATCCTGAACGACCACATGGTTCTCAGCTCTACAGTGGACCCCTTCAAGAGGGCATCAGTAATCTGATTTGCCTCCCTTTAAACATGAGATATGGAATAATATATTTCTATTTTGAAAAACATAAAACCAAAATTAATTTTTTTATATCCAATTTAGGATGGGTTTTAAAGATGACTGTTCATAGGTTCTATATAAAAAATTAGTCACACTAGTGGAATTTATAAAAGGGAGGATAAAGTGGTATAAAAAGTTTTATGGTTAAAGTTATTCCATTAATTTTATAATACACTTTTCTTATATATATATATATGTTTGTAGAAAATTATGGTGGGTTTTCTATGTGTTTATTGATATTGAATGAAATATTTAATTTCAAAACAAATAATATTTTTCAAAAAATGAATTCTATAGTGTGGTAAAATATTCTTGTATTTTAATGTACAAAACCCCATATTATCTAAACCCAGATTTTATGCGTATGATTCTGTGATATTTAAATTTTTAATTTTTTAATTACACATTATTTAATGTTTTCTATTTGTATATTAATACTTCGAATTATTGATACATAGGGTGAAAGGTCGTGTTTTTTTATATGGACTTATATTTTCCAAAAACAATAGATAGAATACTCTATGCTTTTAGAGTGATGTGGGTGACATTGAAAATTGTTCATTTTCAAAAAAAAACCTAATTAATTGGGGATTTTATTTTTCTAAGGTTTCTAACTATTCTAATATTATTATTTTAGTTATTAGGATTAATGGATTATATTACAATTATGAATCTTTACTTTAATGGATTTATGGAATTCTCGAAGTTATATTATGTGGGTTAAGATGATAAATTATTATATTCAAAAAACAAATATAAGAACTATGAAATAATTTTCAAATGATGTTTATAACTTATATATGATTTGGGATAAATTATTTACTTTGGGTTTTGTACAATTATTTTAGAAATTTAATAAATTTCAGAAATAAATGATATTTTCTTACATCAAATTCATTTTTAATAGTGTATATATATTTTTATTAATTAGGTATAAATTTTATTTTTGGGTTATATATTATAATTTAATTAATTTTTATTATCTGGTTGAATTTTTTACATGGTAACTTATTTAGTTAAAATCAAACCGTTGAAGTTTTTTATAACACATCATTGGTGTCAAGAATTTTTCTCTCATGGTATGTGTTATAAACCAATATTAAATCCTTCATGGGTATTAGAATTTTTGAATTCAAGTTTGGTATAAAATAATCAAGGGTCTTTTGGGTAAATTTTTATTATGTATGTTCTATCAGTGGATATTGTATTGTTGAGACTGAAACTATAAATATAAATTCTCAATTCTAAGGAAACAATATAGATTTTTTAGATTCTAATTATTTTGAGAATAACATGATGACATATATGTATTTTTATAATGTTTAATTAATTGTTCATATTCAGTGTCTTCTAACATAATGGCTTTAGAAGGATATGTTTCCCAATATCATCTTAGTTATGATAAATGTAGAATCATTTAAAATTATTTTTAAATTATTTTGTTTCCAATAAAGGGAATTATAGTAATGACTTGTTGTTGTCTAATGTGTTACCCAATGATTTTAATCATCACTTAGAGTGGGATCATTATGAAACATCTATATTTAGACTCATGTAACTCATTTATTTTTTGATCAACCATCCTAGTATCTCAAGTTGATTTTTCAAATACTTCTCAAAAATAATATTGAGAATAAATACATCCAAATATATCGTGATATATATTAAAATTTATATAGAAAATATGTTTAGTTATTAAATAATTGATTTTTTCAATATATTTTTAAATCCATCTCATAATGATGTATTATTTTTTTCAGGGATTTTAAAATGAAATGAAATATCCTTCTGTTAATCTACTTCAAAACGGATTTATGAATACAATCACAATGATTAAAGGGGAAGAATATCAAGATAATATTTTAATATACTATATATCCTCATATATAATACGACCAATTCCAATATATTTTGGAATTTCATATGTTTTCAAGTGGTAAAAAATTAAATGACCTAATCTGTTAAATTTTACTCGTAGAGTAAATATATGATTGTCAAATGGTAGTTTTATATTTAGATAGTTTCATTTAAATTATTCGAAATTATGGATGGAAATGATGTTATATTAGAAATATTATGTAAATACAAGAATATATATTTAAATAAATTATAATATACTAGATATTTAATTTTCTATGGTTGAAAAGATCTTATGAAAAATTTATTCTGGACAACTTAAATTTTCATTTTATAAATTAATTTTTTCCTTTTATATATATATTAAGATTTACTCAAGTGATAATGGATAATAAATTCAAAATTCATTAAGGGTTGATATAAATCGTTGAATATAGATTCATAGATTTTATATATATTTGTACATGAATACTTAAGGATATCTTATTAGTATTGAGTTTTTTTAAAGAAGGTGTGGTAAGAAATCATATCACCAAATAAAATATTATTGTGGAAATATTTCCTTCACATTCAATGTGGAAGAGAGTAGAATTAATTAAAAATGAAAAATATTCTATCATCCTTCTGATTTTCCCATTATAGAAGCTTCCTTTCATATTTTATATGAAATTTCTAATAACATATATATAGACATTATATAGTACAACAAAAAAATTTAATTTTTTTAAAAAACTGTCAATTTAATAATGTTTCTTGAATATTTTACATGAGAAAATTGTTTATTAGTATATAATTTGAAAAACTAGTTATAGATACTACTTAATAAATGAATAAAAAATGAGTTTCAATTCCATGAGAGATTATTTAGTCCTTTAATGGAGAAGAATTCTCTATATTAGAATTATATTTTTACACTCATTACTATTATTAATTTATTAGAGTGTCATAAATATGGTCCAAAAAGTAACTTATATTATTTGAAATTGTATAACATATCTACATTAAAATAGTTATTTTATGATATGGTAACTATATTATTTTATATCATTTATGAAAATAATTTAATTTTAGTTTCATATTGAGGTAATTCATTCTTTCATGTAAATAGGAATTCTGTATGGAAAAATGATTGAACAAGTTATATAATGAAAACTATATGATATATTAATATGTCACATGGAAATATATTCTGATTTTATAATCATCATGATTTAAAAAAGAAGGCCTTATGATAAAAATATATATTTTTTATGTACAATGATCATATAGATTATTACCATCAATGTTTTCAATTAAAATCGTAACTATATTGAATTCACACATTACATGTGGTGTGGGTTATTAATAATTGTTAGGTTATACTGGATACTGTTCATTTGTACTAATTAAATAAAAATAGTGGTATGTAATCCTTCAAAAATTGAACTTGTTGTAAACAAATACACTAAGGTTTTTAATAATTATTTTCTATCAATACCATGAAAAATATTTCAATATTTACTATTAATATTTTTTTGTGTAGATTGATCAATTTTATAACCTATAAATATAAGAAACTAAATGTTATATCAGAATTGATCATGTATATGGTAACTATTTATTAACTAGAGTATATCACTATGTAATTTAAAAATGTTATTAACAATAAATTATAGTGTTAGATTTCATTAATTTATACACTATTAAAAGTTAAATCAACAATTACTGAATAGAAATAATTTCCCCCCTACCATTATGATAAGTTTTATTATATATTTGAAACTCTATGGTTTACATTTAAAAAATAATACTATAAATTTTATTAATTAATAATAACTAATTTTTGAGATTTAAAAATATAATTTTCATAACTAGTATAAGCATTGAGTGTTTCTGCTTATGAACTGTGGTGTATTTAAATCTCTAAAATTCATTTATGTTACTAATGATTGTTTACAAAAACAACATCAAGATATATTTCTAGTAGTGTCTTGTAACTCTATTTTGATTAATTCACTTAAAGATATGTGTCTTTTAATTAGAATTTCTATATAGTTAGAGACATTTATTGATATTGTTTTATATTATTTTCCCTCTCAATTCATTATTTTATATAAATAATGTAACATTTTATGCCGTGATTCCAGATAAAATCTTATAATGATGGGTTTTAATCATGGTTTAAAATGGTTCTATTGGATAATATTTAGGGAATACACATTCATTTAATTAATCAAAAAAATTGTAATTTTAAAAAATATAGATATAAATATTATGGTCTTTTGATGATTACTATTAAAAGAATCTAGGTTTTAAAGTCACATGGATACATGTGAGGGGTGTATCTTAACATTAGGTATAAATAAATATTTAAAGAACCATTTTATGATTTTTTTTTGATTCATGATAATTGAGATTATCAAATGATTCAAAAAAATCATGGTTTTTCATCCTTGATCAAGACAATATTCCATGTTTTAGGAGATAGTATTGATAGCCATGAATAGTGAAAAAAATAAATAATTTTTTTCTCAATATTAGTTATATTAATATGTAAATTAATATAATCACTAAATGGAAGTAATAATAATTAATTAAATTTTTATTGATTATTTTTTTTAAAACTAATTGAAAAAAATTCTACATATGGATTATGTTTTGAATATTTAAAAAGAATTTTTACGTCCATTTTTATTTTTTAAATTCCATAAAATTTTTTGTTTTTTGATCATTTATGTACACTCATATTTTTTTCCGTGAAATATTTTCTATCATGAATTATCAAATTAAATATACCTTGATGGGTTTTAAATAATTTTTTCTAGTCAATTTATTTAAATAAAGAGATATGGATATCACATTTGATGTTAAAAACATTGAAATGAAGTTAATGATATGATTAATAAGATAGAATAGACCCCAACACTCTATTTTGGACACAAATTTTCATTCATAACTTATATTTATCATATATTTTCAAATATTACATAGGACTCTATTTGGAAGATTTTATTACACAAAGTCAACAAATTCATTACTTCTAAAATTGGTAAAAAACATGTCATAATTTACTACAAAAAATTTAATAGTCATTTGGAACACTACTTGATATGATCCATATCCTTCAAAATATAATACAAATGAGATACAATGTTGTGCGAAGATAGAGAAGATGATGTAGATGAATTTTATATACTTTTATGATTTAAAATTCCTTAGTATATAAGGACATGGACACATGGGAAGATGGATTAGTCATATTTTATAATCCTCTGTGAATGGAAAAGTCAATATAAATTACCTTTCCATATAATTGGATATAAATTTCCGATAGAGTTGATTTTTTATTAGATTCAATAAGGGGGGAAATGTTATAAAAAATAATATTTTAATATTTGGCCATATTAAATTCTAAATAGGAGTCAAACCAATAATTGTTTTAGAGAAACTAAGAACCCCTATTGCCTATAAATTGGATCTTCCAAAAATATTATCAAGGTTATCACATCACAAAATTATACATAGGTATCAGATCGACTTGTCCATGATTTGGGATGGATATTACATAATAAAATCGTGTTTCATGAATGGGGTTGATACTTTTTTCATCATTATTAATATTTTTTTCTCTTTTTTTAGTATTTTACATATTTTTAAAATGATTTATAAACTATATAAATGTTTATTAATCATATATCAACTCTAATAAAATTGAGTAATTAATTTTTGGTTTCCTAAAATATTAAATTCTATTGAAACACTTTTCATAAATCACTATTTAATTATATCAAAAAATCATGTTCTTTCCATTCCATTCATATTCATTATTTTTCTTAGTTTAGAAATTTTCATGTCCATTTATATAACATTTTAATATTTTTTAAATTTTAAAATTCCATGAAAGATAACTATAGAATTATATGGCTTAAAATAAATCTTTTTTATTAAGTCATTTTCTATTGATGATGGATAGATTGGGAGAAAACACATTTAAATATTTCAAAATTATCACATTGTTCCTATGTCAAATATTTCATGGAATATCGAAATAATTGATATCTTTAAAATTTACATTCATTATAGCATCATTTTTTATATAATTATTCATGGATTATTGAACCATTAATAAATAGCCCCTACGAAGGGATTAGTTCTTTAGTTGAGCCATGGATTATATCTCAAACATCATATAACTCCCATTCATCCAATATGTCATTGTGAATGTCAATTTTACATGATCCTTTTTAATCCATGATGATGTTAATATATTAACAATATATCTATTTTTTACATTTAATTTTCATAAACTATTTCATTAAATGTAATTTAAATAACTATTTATAAATAGTTGCAAAATCATACACCCACTTTCATCAACAAACAACATGAATTTGTTCCCAGGTTATAATATCATAACTGAGTATTCAACTAGATTTATACTATATTAAATATATAAGAGAGCTATAAATTTAGTAGTTCACATAATAAAAATGGATGTATATCAAATTTTCACTATTCTTAAGGATGGTGTAAGAGTTAATTAATTGTTCTGAATTGTTTTGAAAAAATCAATGAAGATTAATAAATAAAATTTTAAATATTTTATTTTGATCTTGATTAACCAAAAAAGAGTAAAAATTTTGTGATTTTTTTTAAATGTTTAGGATATTGATTGGTTTCATTATGAGGATGGTCAATTTATGTCGATCAGTTGGGATATTATATAAAATATTGATTTTCAATACACTTTAGTTTTAACTAATGAACATAGTAAGTTGTCAAAATATATTCCAGCATAAAATATAATTTGAATGAAGAAAAAAATTGCAAATAATAAAGGAAAAATTTCCCCTTTTATCAATGAAAGTAGAATTAAGGATGTTGATGCTAAACTTTCATTATAAAACTACATTGAGATAAATGTTTTCAATTTGAATTTTTTTCTATTTTACTGATGATATTTTATCCCCTATATTGTAATGTGGTGAAAATAGTGTGTTCTAATGAACTAGAATCTCATATTCTAATCACATATATGTTATCCCACACTCTATAATAAACACCCTTGATTCAATAATCTCTCTTGGGATAAAGGAGAATACCAAACCAATATTTTATTTATTTTCTATTGAGAGGGATTATGGTGAGATATGGGATTAGATTTAAAGCGTGGTCATTTGTTATGTAGAAATTTACCATACAATTGGGAAGACCATTATTATAAAGGATTATGAAAAATAAATTCATTCTGAAGTCATAAATGAAATATTTATCTAATATGTAGAAAGTGATAAAATAAATTAATTTAAAACAATATTAATAAAATTTTGTGATCATTTTCTTGATGTCGAAAAATTAAACCATTGGAACTGAAGACTTTCCATGAAAATTGAAGCATAGTGGAATCTATCATTTTTAATTTGACAAAAAAATGAACGGTAAAAAAATATTTTTATCTCCCTCATTTGATTACAAGAACTTAAATATGATAGTTAAAAATTTTGTAAATAATGAGATTGATTCAATAATAAATAATATGTTTGGAAGTAAACGGGAGCGATGAAAATATTGTGGTACTTATGAAAGAAATTGTATCCAATATCAAAATAAATATTTCCACTATAATTGTCTAAATATAAAAAAACAGAGTTTTTCATTGGAGAAAAACAAATATATCCATTACATTTTTGAGTTATTCATTTGAATGATTTTTTTATTTAAATTAATAATAAATATCGATGAAATTTTTATAGTTAATGGGAAATTATTAAATATTTTCCCATATATTCTATAAAAAATAAGTTCACAAAAATTTATAAAAAAATAACTTCTGAAAGAAATAATAAAATCTTATATAATGATTTTGACCCACAAAATCCAACCCATGGTAGACCCATTTTAATTTAAATCTCCAAAATCTCCCTCTCATTATCTATCAATTCTTTCTCATTCACTCATTATACATAATTAATTATATTTTATCTTTATTACTTTTTCTATCATTTTTGTTAATCTTTTAACCACTTCTCCAAAAAAATAGTTTTCAAAAGAATTTCATGCAATGAAAATCCATGTAGACTTTCGGACGGACAAGGTTCATGATTTGTAACATGGCTATAAAAATTCAGTTATTATATGCATGAAAGATATTTATAAAGGATGAGAAATATAATTATGTGGGATGAATTTTGGATTATATGATATTTATGAGGTTTAGAAAATAATTGTATCATAGTAATTCACACTAATGTTTTAAATTTATCTCAAAATACCACAAAATCAAAAATCAAATTCATGGGTCAAAGAAACAAGAGTAAATCATGATAATAGGTGACCTCAACATAAATGATTATTTTATGCCTCACGGTAGTTAAAAAATTCATTTTTAAGTTAGATATTGACCATCAAAAAATTATTAATCAAAAAAAATTATTTTATCAATACATTGTCTGAAAAATAAAAAACATTTTATATAAAAACAATGGTATATTAACTTTAAAAAAATTAACACAATTATAAAATTGGGTTTTAATTTTCCAATAGCATAGTAAATGAATTTATAATTGTTTAATTTTTCTAAAATGATATTTAAATTTTTAAAATTATTAATATAAATACATATAATATCAAAATAAATAAATTATGTGTACGAAAATAACGGTTGTGAATAGAAATGACAAAAAAACCATATCCTGCCCCAATTTATATTAACATAACTATTACTGTTAGTCACATTATGAGATAAAAATATTATTAGGATGTGTGTGAGATATTTTTCAAGCAGGATCTTCTAATAAAAATGACAAACAAGTAATGAAATGGAAAACTAGAACACATTAATCATGTTTTAATGGGTCCTTGGGATATATTTTTAGTTTTGTACTCGTCTCCCCCTTTCATTATCTTCTAATTGAATATATCTCATTATATATTCATGACATATTTTATTCCCATTAAATATGTGATTCCATTTCAGTCGATGTTCCAATTAATATATTGTGTACTTAATTTTTTCTTGTTTATTTTTACTTTCATTTCTATATAGTAATATTATCATCCAGTCATTCTATATCAACATTAATTACTCTAAAAATACTTCTTGATTTTTTCCCACATTATTATATGAATGGATGTTTAGATCGTTTATAATCTCAAATATTTTCTATTTTGTCTAGTCAATGAATAATCATAATTATGTAATTATCATCTCATTGAGGGAAAAGAGTTTTAAATTACTAAATATGCGACATTTTAATGATGAAACATTGAAATTTTTAGAGAATAAAATTTCATTAAACATTTTTCATGGAATTACTTTTTACTGAGTGGACTAATACATGTCCCCATGATTAGATAATTGTTTTAACTTTTTGGTGAGTGAAAATGAAATTATTAAAGTGTTTTTATTTTTTATTCCAGATTGTATTCTCCAGAATAAAAATACATGAGTTTAAAACTAAAATTTTTAGAAAATGTTATGCAAATAATAATTAATATAACATACTCACATCAGTATTTATATTTTTATTATAATAAATTTTCTAACATGAGTATGAATTCATTAATTCCTTGGAATATTTTTTTTTATTTTTATTCCCACTCTATGATTTTATAATAAACTATTTTATATGATCATTTTTTTCCTAGTATTTTGTTGAAAAATTTAAAAATTAATTTTTTTTACTTTCTATTTAAATTATAAAATAAGGATCCCACTTTTAATGGGAATAATTTGTATATTAAATAAATGATAGGAATGATTTTATAAAATTGAATCCACCATAGTATTTTTTTTAATATTATTTATAACTATGCATGAATTGTGATAAAACATTTTGAATTTAAGAAGACTCAATATCATAAATATCATTTTAATATAGTAAAATTTGGTTCACAATAAATATTTTTCAAAAATATTTTTAAAATTAGGACATCAAATCTATTATAAATTTTTTCCATGCATAGTGGTATTACTTTATCTCTGTAAATTCTAGTAAATGAAATTTTTCAATATTCATGAATATACAATACATTATTTTGGAAAACTAAAATAATATTTATGGTTCATATTTCATTCATTTGAAAGACCACAATTACATGATAAGAGGGAATAGTCGAATAAGATGATTATTTTTTACCAAAAAGGGAATATTTGTATTTCCTCTATATCAATGGATCTACTTTTCCAATGCCACATATGTATTTTCATTTTGAGGTACTATATTGTTCATTTTTATGTATATTTTTTATATGGTTTTCCCCATTGAGATCTAATGAAAAATTGTTATTGTGGGCTTTCCAATGGGTGGCGCACGGTTTGTTCAAAGTTAGGTGAAACAATGCGCTTTTCCTATGAAAATTGGTAGCTAATTACATTTTCAAATAGAGGAGAACCAAATGGTTTGTGTATGATTTGGAGACCACGTGGGTTAATAGTGTTTCTATCTCATCTTTGACATAGAAAGGTGAACATTTGCTATTTGGTTTGGAAATATTTATAGGAAAACCATGTGACTTGTTTGGGTAATTAAAAATTCGGTTTTTACCTTTTATACGTTCTTCGGATTTTACCAAAAATCACCCATTTTATTCCCCAATCGGAATTCTCAAACCTAGGAACCTCCCCACATCTATCTTTTTTCATCTGAACTACATTTTGGTGGTGATTTTTTGGTGGTTTCACTAATAATTTTCAAGTAAGTTCTATTTCTCCTTGATTTCTCCTCATTTATAGGTTTTCTTTAGTTATTTCTTGGTGTTTCACTTTTCTTGCAGGTCAGGTGACATATTTAGTGTTAGATCTTATTTTTATGATTCAATATTGATGTTTTTGTTTCTATATTAACTTTATAGTGTCTCATAGTGGTGTGGATGTGGTTTAGCACTAATTTCTGGAAGTTTCTACACTTGTGGTTGGTGATTACTTGTTTTAGAATTATTATATGATTTTCATATTCTTGTTTTTATTCTTTAATGTGTGTTATAGATTTATTAAAATGTGAGAAATGTGTTTTGATCTTTTTTTATATGCATATAGGTTGAAAGTAATTTTTTAAAGAAAATTGGTTGTTTTCAAGTGCACTCCCATATTGTTCTTATTTAATGTGATTTATAAATTATAAAATTGGTGAAAAACATTTTTTAATGTAGATTTAATGTGTGTGTGTGTGTGTGTGATTTCAAAAGAGGTTATTCTTATGTAAAATGGAGGTTTTATATGATTATTCTCATTTCTTGGGAGTTAATGATAATGTGGATATATATATATATATATATGACATAAGAAATAAAGATTACGCACAATGGGGAAACCTAGGTATCAATGTGACCAAAATAAGACAAGTTTTATAGTTCAATTAGAAGTTGAATGAATTGGATTAATCTAATAGTATTGAATATTATAATGATAAATAAATTAGGATGATGATTTTATAACACTATAACATTAAATGGATTCCTCTCTATTAGCTCGTACATGAGGATGATGTGGGATATGGTTGTTATACCTCATTTCACTAAGGTACAAGGTTCCTAGTGTCCCATTTTAGTTAGTTCCTAGGGGTTTTCATGTTACATTGTGCTCTCTTATGATGATATTCATACCATTGGTGTACAGTTAACCCCACACTTTTGTTAAATTTCAAATCATTCTCTTTAAAAATATTTTTACATGAAATTCATTATAAAAAATGTTTCCAACTACTTTCTTAAAACATGTATAGTTATTTTCCATCTAATTTTATGGAATAGAATCTTTATTTTCAGAAGTATTATACTATGATATGTCTCACACCCTACATACACATTTTGGTGTATGTATATTTTGGTAGGTATTACTCAATTAAAAGAGTTATGTATCATGGTGATGATGGTGGATCGGGATGAATGTGTTATACCCCTTATAGTCGTTGGTGGCGGTGTCCAAGGGATGATGTTCCTCCTGTTGCATGTAGTTTTTTGGGATAGTGTCATTCTTTCCATTCAAATCATGTCCTTTTGGGTTTTATTTATTGTTGTAGACATTGAATCTGAATGATGTTATCCGTTATTTGGTTGTGATTATTCATCCTTGTGATGTTTATTTTTTTAAAATTTTTATGAATATTTAAATGGGTGTAATCATTCCCAATGTCTACTGTTGACACCCAGGCACCGATTTCGAGCCCATGGGGACTAGGGACACCCATCAAGACATGCCATAGATCGGGTTGGGTGTCAGGTTGGATGGAACTCTGACTTAGTTCCTGAAAAAAATTTATCAAAAAATGTCATGTGTTTTTGGGTCAAGTTATTTTGGAAGAGTCCAGATATACAGTTGTGAGGACAGTTGGGACTTTAGGTTCCAGTTGTGTGTAGGGTTCCTGACCATCACACCATGTAACAACGCTTCAGTCACCATGGGATGTTGGGACTTTTTTGACTTATCCTCTTGGTGAGATGTACATGTTCTAGACTATATATGGATACTGGGTGGGGGTAAAGTGGATTGGTTATTTAAGATTATTATTGTGATAAATTTTATTATGTATTGGTTTATGAAATATTTAGAAATTTTTTTTGCTTATTTTTTTCAAAATTATTTTATTGATGGTTTTTATTGTGATTATTGTTTCTTATAGAAAAAAATCCTCTCTGGATACTTTCTATACAGTCTTAGGAAGATGCTACAGATAGTTCTCCCCCAATAATTGATTAGAGGATACTGGAAGAAGTTGTTTAGGCTATCCAAGATTTTGGAAAATGAGTGAGATCTAGTCATGTTCAGGTTAGAGAAGCCGAACTAGTTATTGGGCATGAAAATGATCAGGAGTTCGCTAAGAAAAATCCTATTTCTTTCTGAGGTATCCCAAAACCTCATGAAGAAAAAGAGTTTCTTCAAAAAACTATATAAGATGTTTTATTTCCATAACACTTCATAGGATGTCAGGGTGAATTCTGCTTCATTATTTGTGGATGGTCCCAGTCAGGGGTGGTGGTACTTGGGGGGATTAAGCTATGAATCACAATAAGATGGGTTTGAGGGACGTCAAAGTTGCTATCAATGAACATTATTGTCTTGAGGTATTTTCCTACTCTAGATCCTAGGAGTTTATGTAGCTTATATAGATAGGTCTATCTTTGATAGAATATTTTAACCTCTTTGATGAGTTGGTTTGATAAGCACCTAGGATCATTTCCAATGAGAAAAAAAATTCATCAAGGGTTGAGAAGGGGTTGTGTCCAGAGCTTCAATGTCAGGTTTTCTTTTCAATATAAATACTATTACTAAGGTAGGTGATCCTGATATGTGGGTAAATATCAACTTTAGTCAACATCTTGGTTTCCAAGGATTAGTTTCATCCATGGGTAGAAGCGGTTCTTTGGAATAGAAGAAGCAGGATGCTCATGGGAATAAGGGTGGTGGTATTTCATGTCTCACTTCTCAGCTATCTCCATCCCTAGCTTCCGATGGTCCTCTAGTTTTTTTATATCCATTTAGGAAGGTAGGGAACATATGATTTATGTTTACACCTCATCCCAGGCCTTTTCACCAATTTTGAGCTATGGTGCACTTGTATCGATTTTTTAGGGCGGCATTTTCTTATCAAAGTGTTGAGGGATCTGTGTCTTCAAAGGGGATTCCAGCCCAGTCAAAGTCATCCAATAGAGTGCGTTCTCATTTTGGAGGTCATGGTTGAAGAGAAAAATCATCTTCTCTGTAGAGTTGGTTCTGGGAAGAGATATGGGCTAGTATTTATTCTCAATATTAGGTTGAGATGAAACATATTACCATTATATCCTAGGCTCTAGATGGATTTTATGTGGGACCTGCGATAGTTCAGGTTAACATTCTTATTGAATTATCTTTATCAATTTTTCTACATGATATTGGTGCATATTTTTCATTAATCTATTTCTATCCTATATAAATATTGAAATTTTCAATTGATATTTTATCTTATGTGATGGATTTGGTTACACCTCTTGGCTATAAGTGAGAGCATGGTTTCATGTGACCTTCTTATGCACTCTCCATGTCAAGGGTTGAGCTGGAATGGGATTTCCTTATTTTAGAGATTTGACACATTAACAAACTCTTTGGTATGGATTGGATGGTGAAATTTTTAAAACACATTAGTTATCATTGGTGGAAAGTTATTTTTATGAAACCTAATGGGATTATCTATGTTTTTCATGGTTAATGGAATCCGCAGACATGAATTTCTAGACATCCAATTATAGATTTTTTAGCCAATTTATTCAGTTATCATCACACAGGTTGGAGTAAGATGGTGGTGCTCTTATGGGTAGACTACCTCTTATGCTGTATGAGTTTCCAAATATTTTTTTGAAGGGGTTTTTAGGTTTCCCTCCAAATTTGGATGTGTAGTTCACCATTGATTTGGAACCAGTAATGAAGATAATATCTATTCCCTCATATTATATGTCCCCCACCATGTTGATGGATTTAAAATTATAGTTGGATGATTTAGAATTCAAGGGATTCAGTCACCCGACTGTCTCATCTTGGGCCTCCCTAGTTCTATTCATGAATAGGTCATATAGATATCACTGAATATAAATTAATAATTATAAGTTGAATATGAGGACCATTAATAAGAAGTCTCATTTTCCCCATATTGATGACTTGTTTGATCATGTAAAAGGGTAGAGGTAGGTTTCCAAGATTGGCTCATGTAATGTTTTTCACCAATTCATAGTTAAAGAGGTGGGTGTTACAAGATATTACTTCCAAAGTAGTTATGGACATTTTGAGTACTTAGTCATGCCTTTCTGGTTGACTGATTCTGCATTAATATTCAAGAATCTTATAAACAAGGTGTTCCACCAATATCTTGACTCTTTTATTGTGGTATTCATGGATGAAATCCTAGTATATTCTGTAATTGAGTAGGGTTATTAGAATAATTTAATAATTGTGTTGAGAACTCTATATGATCATTATTTCTATGATTTGTTTTCAAAGTGCACATTCTGGATTAGGGAAGTAATGTTTCTGGGACAAGTGATCTTAGACCATAGAGTTTCTATGGACCATATGTAGGTTAGTGAAGTGATGTCATGGGGGAAGCTGAATAATGTTATTGAGATCAAGGGATTTTTGTGCCTATTAGGGTATTACAAGATATCCAATTAAGGGTTCCCTCTTCA
The DNA here is from genome assembly GCA_963277665.1 of Viscum album. Taxonomy (NCBI): domain Eukaryota; kingdom Viridiplantae; phylum Streptophyta; class Magnoliopsida; order Santalales; family Viscaceae; genus Viscum; species Viscum album. Next base: position 163,061,712 of record OY728157.1, on the reverse strand, counting down.
TTCTTCATCCATGAAAACTATTATCATAAAAGTGCCAAACATTTAATGGATCCCATAGTTCCAGGTGTACTTTGAAGATATTAAGTTGTTGTTGATGATGTCTCTTATTTTTATCATTCTTGAAACTAGAGAGGGTTATGTAGTCTAATGTGATTCCTTATGTATGATCCTTGGTTGTGTGTTGATGTAGAATGATCTTGTGGTGGATTGTAGTCTATGCCAACTCAGGCCTCACAAAAATAATTACCCAACCCATTACCTAAATTTTTTTATGGTGATTCATGCCTTGAATATGTGTCACCATTATATTTTTGGGGAGAAATTTGTGGTTTATTCTAATCATCAGAGATTATCCTATAATTTATCCCAGAAAGATATAAGTCAAATAAACATCATTTGGGGGAGTAACTTTTGGGTATGTAAATATATGTATTCTATACCCCATGAAAGGGTGATATTGTGATGGATATTTTGAGCAGAAAAGTTCCAGTGTATGCATTGAATAAGTCTAGTGATGAGTGGACTTTAATGGGGATCCTTTCTAAAATTTATTTGGAGACCATAGAGTATAGTGGAGGTGTGTTCATGGATATTGTTCACCAAACTCCTTCCCTTATAGAGTTTATTTAGTACAATAATCCTAGTGATGAGTTTTTTAGCATTCTATCCAACCTTTTAGTAGTGGGGAGACACCTTTTTATTTTTCATTGTCTCCTAAGGGAGTGTTATGCTTCAAATGTATCCTTGGGGTTGAATTACCTAAGGGAATGGCGGGGATGCGGGATACCTACTAGTCTCAATGGGGTTTTCATCTTAGTTTTACCAAGAAATTTTATGATGTCATTTGATAGATATAGTGGCCATGTTTGAGGCTAGAAATTGAAGTATTTGTATTAGGATGTGATACATTTTAACATGTTAAAGAATAGAACCAAAGGACTTCTAATTTTCTTTAACCAATACCTATTCCAACTAGGAAGTGGGATGAGATCTACATGGATAAAATTTTTGTTTTACATCATAAAACTCAGGAAATTAATTGTATTTGGGTAGTGACTGGTTGTTTTACTAGATCAGACCATTTCATTTTAATCATAGATTTAGCCAATGTGGATGAGTTCTGTAATTTGTATGTTCAGTAGTTTATACATCTTCATGGTGTGCCTTCAAAAATTGTTTAAGATAATGATCCCTATTTCACCTCATGGTAATCATAAGTCCTTAAAAGGTTATGGGTCATAGATTAAGTTAAACATGGAATTTCATCCTCAAATGGATGGTTAGAAAGAGCGGACAAACCAATTTTGGAAGACTTGCTTCAGGTATTTGTGCTGGACTTCAGTGGTTCATGGGATATCCATTTGTGATTGTTTGGGTTTTCAAATAAAAATAGCTTACAATATTTGATTAAAATGGCTCATTTTAAGGCCCTTTATGATCTTCCATGTTGGTATCCTTTGGTTTAGGATGAGGTGTGTGAGACCACATCATTCATACTGATTGTTGTGCAAAAGATAGTTGATAATGTCAAACTGATCTGGTAGTAGTTTTTGACACCTCATATTTTCTATATGTCTTATTCCAATCAGAGGTGATACACCTTGTATATTTTTATGGGTGACTGGGTGTTCTGCAATATGTAACCTCACTTGGAAAATTTCCATTTGGGTAAACAATAAAAGCTATAATTGAGATATTTTGAACATATTAAAATTACCAAACTACTGGTGAGGTGGAATATAGATCAGTTTCTATTTCTCATTAGACATCAATTCATGATATGTTCCATGTTTCTCTATTGAAAAATTACAACCTAGAATTGGCTCATTTATTGAATTGGAAAGTGTTAGGGTTCGATTGTGATTTTTCTGTGCTAGAGAATCTAGTGCAGACTATGGATTCAACAGAGAATATTCACTATAGAAAGTCCATTCCATTGGTTCGGGTTATTTGGAATCTTGGAAGTCAAATTCAAGAGTCTTGGTATCATAATTCTTGGTTTGAGATGCAATATCATTTCTATTTCACTGATCAAGATTCTGGTTTACATTCTGGGGGAGGAATTTTTTCATAGTGGGGCAAATTGTTACATCCGTATTTTCATTTTTAGGTATTCTGTTGATTTTTTTCAATCTAGCTCATATCCAATAGATAATTCCTTAATTTTTTATAAAAAAACCGATATTTTGGTCTTTATAATAGGTGGAACATGGTTTGTGCATATTTTGTATGTTGTTTAAAGATCATGTGGGATAACCATGTGTCTTAATCTTCATGGATATATAGGGGTTCATGGTTTCCACATGGTTTGGAAAACTTAGAGGGAAAAAATTGTGACTTGTCTAGGATATTAAACATTGTTATTTTACCTTTTTCACTTCCTCATATTTATCCCAAAATCACCCATTTTCTTCCAAATTCAGGATTCTTAACCTTATCTGCCTCCCCAATCCAGATTTCTCCCTTTAACCAACATTTTGGTGATGGTTTTTTTTCATTTTCTCCAAGATTATTTAATTTATATTTCTTCCTTTATTTACCATCTTTTACATGGTCTCGCTTCTAATTTCTTGGGGTTTAACTTTTCTAGCAGGTGGGGTAACCTATATAGGGTTTGATCTTGTACTTCAGGATTCAATGTTGTTGTTTTTAGTTTTATGATTCCTTTATAGGGCCCCTTGGTGGTGAAGTTATGGTTTAGAATAAATTTTGAGATGTTTCTACACATGAGGTAGGTCATTCCATATTTTATCATTATTAGATTATTTTCATATTCTTATTTTTCTTCATGAATGGGTGATATGGTTTGTGTGAAAGGGTAGAAATATTTTTGGAAGGTTTTGATATTCTTATGGATTCAAAGTGGTTTTTATAATGTAAATTGTATGTTTTCAAGTGTTTTCCTTTATTGCTCTTTATCAATGTGTTTTATAAATTGTGAAAGTGGTTTAATTGATAGTAAAAGTGGTCTGAAACCAGTTTAATTGGATTTTATGTGTGGTTGGTTTTGAAAGTGGTTTTTTATTTTGAGAAATGTTTTTATCTAATTATTCTCATTTCTTCTGTGTGCATGTGAATATGGTGACCTAAATATGAAATGAGAAATAGATATTGGGAACAAAGGGGAAACCAAGGTATCTAGGTTGGAGGACTAAGAATAATATGTTAGTTAACTCAGAAGTATATTCAGCTGAATTCATCTTGAAGGATTTATGATTACCACATTACGTATATTATTATGATGATTGGATACAAGTATAACATTGTATGGATTCTTCTCTAGTGGATCATGCATGGGGATGTTGTGGGTTGTGGTTACTATAGTACATTTCACCAAGATACAATGTTCATGGGGACCCATTATTGGTAGTGGTTGTTGGGTTTTCCAATGACTTAGTTCTCTCTTATGGTGAGGCACATACCCTCAGTATATGGTGAACATTAAATTTTATTTAATTTTCAAATAATGTTCTTTGAAATGTTATTCCTTGAAATGTTATCTTAAAAATTTTTCCATGTTCTTTCATAAAACATGCATATTGATTTTTGTTCTAATGTTATGGAATGTAATCCTTCCATTTGAGGGTATCTTACTTGGATTTGGATTTCACCAAACATACACCATTGGTTGAAATTATATTTTGTGTTGTATGACCCTATTAAAAGAAATCTGTATCATGGTGACTATGGTGGATCGGGGTGCTAGTGTTCCGCCCCTTTCTAGTGTTATTGTGGTGGATTGAGGATGACGCTCCTCTTGTTGCATGGGGGTTTTTGGGATAGTTGTTTTGTTTCCTTTACATTATATTCCATTTGGGTTTTGTTTAATTTTTTAAACAATGAATAGTACAGTTGTTATCCCTTATTTGGTAACCATTATTCAAACTTGCGATTATTATTTTTTTAACTTTTTTTGATTTTATAAATTGGTGAAATAATTTCCAATGTTTGTTGTTAACACTCAATCACTGCTTTCTAGCCCATAGTGATCGGGGATGCCCTTTGGGCAGTGCCAAAGACTGGGTGGTGTATCGGGTTGGATGGAATTTCATCTTGGTACATGACCTCCAATATACATGAAATTTTTTATTCAGTCATACAATATTTTATTATTTTATTTTTTTGGATTTTGTTCTCTAAAATTTAAATTTTGGAAACCTATAGAATGATATACTTCTAAGTGAAATAATCACCCCTCTTAAAAATAAATTGGATCTTCCACATCCAATCATTGGGATTATACTTCATCAAAAAAGAAAATAAATTGATCAAATAATCCCAGACATAGTGATCTTATGGAATACTAATAACATATTTCAAAATGGGTGAATTCTACATAATTCTTATTTATACATGATTTACTATAATCTATTCCTCTAATCTAGTACATTTTTTTTAAAATTTAATGTTAAATATTAACAAATTTTTTTTAAACATCCCCAAATTCCATCCAATTAAAATGATATTTTTATGTATATAAAGTTATATTACTCTACCACAACATTTCCCATAAATCATATTTGATTTCTGTTGAATACGTATGTCATTTACATTCTATATACATGTATGAATTTGGTTATTTTAGATCATTTAAAATCCATTTCTCTTATAATTTATTTTTATATCAATTAATATGCTTGTACCTATTACTCTACATATTTATAACTAAGTAAACACTTGTTCATTTTGATGCCTTTTAAGGGATTATTGATTGATTAAGAGAAAACACATTTCTAGAATTTCAAATTTTCATTGTTTCTACTTTCAAATGTGTCTTGGATTATTGACATATTTCATGGATTTAAATGTTTTGTGGGTATTTGGTTCTATTATAAATTAAAGAATCATTAAATTTTGAACCATTCTTAAATGACACATGTTTAATTATTAGATCTCAAGTTCTATTTTAGATTATAGAATTAACATTATATAAATCCAATCACTGACATATTATATTATAAATGTTAATTTTACATGATATTTCCCCATGCCTGAATATTTCAATCCACAAACAACTTCTCTATAGTTCTTAAAATGTTTTTAACAGATTTCTTCCTTCAATTTTTTTTAAAAAAAGGAAATATCCCTCAGGATCAACAAACCCACATACCCCATTCATCATCAAACAATATCAATTCGTTCTAAAATATCTTTACCATTAATGAGGATCTAATCTAAGGGACATTATAAACATTATAATAGAGAATTAAAAATTTTATGATCAATAGGTGACTAGATTCCTAGCATCAATAACTACGACAATTAAATTATAAATATTAAATGAGTAAAATATTTCCCTATAATTTTTGATTCATTATAAAAATTCAATATCAATTATTTATTATATCATAGTTGGGGTGGATCGACTAATGGAGTCATTAAATATTAATTCACATAGTACCTAAATTCATTATCTAAGATAAAGTCCCTCATTTGAAATGAAAACTCTTGAATGGGCCTAGAATGAAATTGGGAGCACTGTTAATTATGAGTATGAATAATATTTCAAAAAATTAAATACCAATGTAGTGGATTTGTAATGTCTCAAAAGAAACAATTTGACCATCAATAATTGATTTTTTAGTTCATGATTTTACCTTTTTTTGAGGATTTTTTATTGTAACACATTTCAAAAATACATTAAATTTGAATAATTCTAAGATGTATAATAAACCTCATTGTTACATATATTTTGTATGATGTTTATATTTAAAATAGCGCATCCTGAATTCCTATTTGGGCTTAGATGTCGTAAAATTGGTTTTAATTGAAAATTAACTACAAGATAATTTATGGAAGGGTACATGGTTATTTTTCTATCACATTATTTGGTCAGTGTATTTTTTCTGAGCTCTATTTGTTTTTTATTTTATAGAAATTGGGGTATCAAATTTTGAAGCATTAATTTAAATTGGTACCTCGATATTTATTTACTTTTGATATTATTGGTAATTTAAAATTTTTTCATACCTTTTTTCGTTAACACAATTATTTAATGAAATTCATGACATCATCTATATTAAATTTTTGACCACCAATTATGTATTTAATTTTTTATGTTTAATATTTGGATGAAATAAATTTAGAAATTAAATTGTTATATCTATAGATTCTAATGTAAATGTTTTATCATTCAAAATACATAATAATAGAAACTTTTAGTCCAATAAATTATATTATTCTGTAGAAAATACATGTTTAATAAGAAACATGGGAGTTCTAATTTCACATAAAATTTAATAGATATAACATTATGTGAATAAATAATGATTATAACTTTATAATGATTAATATTAATCTATTAAATTGAGTTGTAACTAATATTTTTTGGAATTTATGTGATTATAAAAATTTATGCTGGTATAATGATAAAGTTTAAAATATAATTAATTTTAGTGATCTTTTTTATACTGACTTATGTATCTTAAATAGAATATTTCAACAAATTTAACATTAAACCCATAAAATATGTTGAAACCATAAATCAATAAGCCTATAAATTTTTTTAGATTATCATAATAGTGAAACATTTTTAAGTAACCCAGATAATATATTATTTACTTATATGATATACCAACATAGATGTAATTATATAGTTATCGTTGAACATGATACCCCGGTAACATTCATAAAACAAAAGGATGATCTTTAATGTAATGAAATTATATACATGAAATAAATATGAGGTTGGTTTTATAATAAGAGTGAATTAAAAAATAATTGACTCATAAAATAAAAACATACAAATTCATATCATAGAATAGTAACATCATAGAATAATATCATCGAAACATGGAAATTATTAGATTAATAGTAATAAGGAACTGTACAATACATTTCATCAAAAACCAAACACTTTCTCATTACAATTACAACATATCATCATGTTCTTTGTTAACTTCGAATGCCTCTCTGATATTATCACATGGAATTTTAAGGATTCTCCATACTATTAATTGGTCTTTTTTTATTTTGATCTCATGAGAAACATCACAATATGTTGTACATATATGAACTATATAGATAATAAATATATGTCAGACATAAAATAAAAATAAATACATAATAAGAAAATTGAATTCCTAATTATTTCATAAAATATATAAATATGAATAAACTTGTAGGTGCCAAAAAAATAAGGGAATTCATTATCTCTTCATGATTACTGGGTAAGAACTATAATTAATAATAATATATTGGAGATGAATTGAATAATAATTACAAGTAAAATAACCTAAAACATCAAAGGGGGGGAATAAATGATAAATTTTTCATCATCGTCCTTTGAGGGGGAATGGATTCATAGAAATAAAAAAATCAATACCCATTGAATAATGAAATTAAAAAAACTAAGAATAATTCATTAATAACATATATAAAAAAAATAAATGGGAAGGATATGGGGAATAGATAAAATAGAGAGAGAATAATAATAAAATGTACTATTATTTTTCTCAATTTCCTTTTATAAATAGTGTAAATTAATATCTATTAATAAAAAATGGTGTAATATAGTAAGTCGTGCATCTATGGAATGAGATAATAGACATATAAGAGATGATATTCAGAATTTCAATAATGTTATAAATGAAATATGACTTGAAATATAACCCAATATCTCATGTCTTAACTCACATTGGATTCTACTATACCATCTCAAATATCAAAATTCTAATCAACAACTGTAATTCTCATAGTATTATAAATTAATATTTATTTTTCTCTATTTTTATAATTTTACAATCATTTTTATTAATTCATTGATTGTAATAAATTATTTTATTTTGATTGGTTTATAATTCTAAAATTCATTCAAAATAATAGAAAATTTTATTATTCATTAAATAATAGTTCTAAATGATTTGAATATTTGAAAATATATGTCTGACGTTAGTCCATAAGTACATATGTTTAATATTATAGTATAATTTTTTAAATAGTTTAAAATTAAATATTATTTTTTATTTGGTTATTCTCAATAGATAAATATATCATGATCATTTATAATTAATGTAACTAATACAATTTCTATTTTATACATTTAAAATTTAAAAAAATACAAATAAATATCTAATGTAATTATATTTATAATTAAAATCCATATTAATGTCTTCTAAGAAATGCTTATATAATTGAAAAACATTTTAATTCTCTTATTTGTGATAAATCATCCATGATTAAATTATTGTTTTCAAAGATATATAATAGGATGGATAAAAATAAAAATATGAATTTTATAAGTACACTAATGTCCAATTATAATACTGAATTAATTTTAATATATATATTTAACATTATTTTTACAATATTTAGAATAATAATGCAGTATAAAAGAATTTAAATCTCAGATCATTACCTTTCACTTTGAAATTACTTTTTTAAAAATATACGTAAGAAAACATTAGAGGGTATTTTTGTTTGACCAATGATAAAAAATATATTCATTTGATGAATTATATATATATATTTATAGTAAATTTCCAATTGATTTTTATTTCATGTGAGGAGACATGTGTGGCCATCAATATTATTAATAGGAAATGTCAATGATTATTTTTGAGAAAAATAATTATTAAATTGTTTTTTTGGAAGACAATGAGTACAACGTATTTCTATAAATATATTTAATATTTGATTTCAAAAGAAATTTTTTCTTGAAATTTAAATATCTTTAAATCTGAATACTTTAATTTGAATTATTTATTCGATATAAAAAAATAAAATAATTTTTATTAGAATATAAGATAAATATTATTCTTGAAGTGGATGTATAGGTTTTTATTTTAAATTTATCATTTATAAAAACATTATTTTCCTCATTAAAAGATATGTTAAATTGTGTATATAATTTTTTTAATTATTAGGTCAAATATAATTTTTAATGATTTCATTAAACATAATATATAAAGAAAAATAATAATTTTTGTATTCGACATAAAATTGTATTTTTTATAAAATTCACTAAAAGAATTAATTATTTTGTATATTTAACTTTATAATATCTATAATGATATTCATTTGATATAATTGGTTATCATTTTTTGTAATTTAAATATATAATTATTAACATAAAAGTAATTATTTTTTAAAAACAATTATTACAATAAATATACTCATATAGTACCTTCATTATATAGAAATTTAATATTCATTTTATAGAACTATTATAATTACATTTAATTCTTTTATTTTTGTTAGCTATAACATATTAATAATTTAAAAAGTCAAATGATCAGGATACAGTTCTAAAATATTGGTTATTATTCCATAGGTTATATTTCCATTATACATACTATAAATACATAAATATTAATTATTACATCACCATTAATGTTTCCCCTAATTTTATTATTATTTTCTAATAATTTGTTACATTATTTATAAGGAATGCTTCTTTTTTATACCATTATTTGGAACTATGGTGATTAAAATAGACCATGTGCAGGTTCTCTAGCGCTAATTACTCATCTATTTTATTATAAAATTATAAAATAGTATTTAATGATGGGATTGAGTGGTTAGATGATGAATATTTGTGTTTTGAATGTCTAAACATTAGTTTTCATATGGGTAATGCTATAGCGGATAGCTATTTAGGGTTATGTGTTCTGGATTGTGTCATGGTTAATATGATGTTTTAGTTTTTCTTGAGGATGGGGTGTCAAATACCCTTTTGGGGATACCCATGATATTTTAAATTTTATGGTGGGGTTATGGGTGAATTAGTTATTTTTTCTTATTTGGGTGTCCAAAAAGAAAATTTGATCTTGGATCATGGTGTTTTAGTTGTTGAGGAAACTTTTTCCAATTTTATAGGGTATTTTGTAATTTTTTGTAATTAGTGTCTCTTGGGGGATATTTATTATAAATATGGTATCCATTATTCTCATTTTATAGTACTTACGATATATATGTCATTGTTAGTGGAGTTTTAATTCATGTTCCATGGGAGTGTTTGGTGAAAACAATGAGCCTAGGGAGCCCTATGGTGGCCATTCCTTATTGGGATTCATGGTTCTATGATTAAATTACTATTTTAGGTAATATTAATTCGTATTAGAGGTAAGTTGTATAAATATATATCAAAATTTATAGTTAATTTAATGGGTTATAATTACCTTAATGGAATATAATATTATATCTCTTTTTGATCCAGGCTAAAATAAATATTTTATGATTATCCTTATTGTGGTGGGGGTCACTCTTATTTTTCAACAAATTTGATGTTTTATCTAACATTATATTTCCATTTAAATTTTATCTCAACCCATATTTTAGTCTTATTTCTCCATTGACATCCCTTTGTATGTTTTATAATGATTAATTCTCATTTCATTGAGTGGGGAATCTCATTTCCATCCAAGACACGATTCCCCCCTCTCTCTAAATCTCATCTAGTTTCTCTCATTCTTTTATTGTTATTCATTTTATAAAGATCAATGTAATTGTGTTTGCTAAATTTTTTAATGTTATTAATCAAGTTTTGATGTCAAATGTAATGCTTATAGGTTCTTTGGAGTTTTAATGAAAACCCCAATAAAGACTAAAACATTTATAACCAAAAATTCCTTTTTAAATTAGTAAATGTGTTATTAAGAAATGAAATTATAGATAAAAATGTAACTTGATTTGTTATTTTGTGAAAGTTAAGATATATCCAATTATATTTGAAAGACCATTATTTATCATAAACATTGATATTAAATCTATTATTCTGTGATTGTATGATTGGTTTGTATATTGGGTTGTTATAAATTATTTTTACAAAGAAAATGGAATTGACGGCCTCGACAAGTTGGATTATACCCTATGAAACCCATTTATCAGAGTATATGTGGTAGATATCATCACTAGAATTGTACCTTATCCATTCCAATGTTGAGACTCTACAACTAGAGCTACATGTAATCTATTTTTGTGAGATGTTAATTCTTATTGAGATAATGACTCAAACCATGTCCATGGAACCACCTCATGAATATCTCACCCTCACACACCGTACACTTAGGGAATTTACTAGAACAATAAATATATATTTATTTGATCTGTTAATGTATAGAGTTGAATATTTTTTATATAAATTATTTAATATATTTATATTTTATTGTGACCATAAAAGGATTAAGCAATATTTTTTCTGAAAAATGGATTTTGATATGAAGAAACATAGATTGTATTCTAGAGAAATATATAGCTTCTACCAAAGAATTTTTTTTAATAAATTAATATTTTTAATATTAATTACATTTTAATAAAATATTTTTATTATATAATATTTTGAAAATATTAATTATAATATAATTTGATGAATTCAAATGTAATTTTTGTTAGGTTCAGAAAAAATATGATTACCCAAAACCATTATCTTTAAATAATTGGGTATTATTATTTTAAAGTGAAAATTATAATGTATTAAAAAACTAAATAAATAAATATTATTTTCTAAATGTACTTTTAAATATTTACCAATGGATATTTTTTACATAATATTTCAAGAGAGTCAATTTTTTTGGTAAAAATAAAATATGGTATAAATATATGATATGTATTATGATTCTATAGGGCCCAAAAGTGATGTAATATATGACATGTAAGGTAAACATGAACAAAATTATGTTTCCACTTTAAAATAATGCCTTTTTATGTTACTTTATTGATTTTATAAATCCCTAATTAATTATCCAAATTTTATATTATATATTAAGGATTTAAAATCAATTCTTCACAAACAAGACCCACTTTTACATAACCCATGATATTATTTTGAGGATTTGTATTTGTAAAAATATAAAATAAGTAATAACACTATAATATGGATGAAATTGTTTTTAATGAAACTATTTAATGGTTTTTGTTTTGGAGTAATTTATCATATAGATTCAAAAACAATTCTGGAAATTAAATGATGAATTACCTTATATTTTTCTATAAAATACCACATAACCTCTCATTCCTCATCACTCAAAACATTTTTATCACTATTTTAGTCTTCCTTTACCTCCAATGGGCCCCCATACTCTTTAATAATCTATACAAAGATTTGAGAAGCACCCTCTCAGCTGTGGAATCTCGTCATTCATCGCTTTATTCTAGGAAAATCATTATATTTTTGCTCTTAATTTACAATTGTTTATATTTTCGACTAATAATAAATATACCTATTACTATACATATTATAAAGATCTGATGAGATACACATTTATCTCTCATTAATCTATTATATAACTCATTATATATCATAGTTATGCTGCCGAAATTATCCTGTAATTTTTTCCATGCCTGACAATTGTGTAGTGAATACCAATCCATATATACACTCAAGGGTATTATCCTAAAAGCTTTTATCGTCCAAAACTAGGTAATTTTTGGTATATGGAACACTCTTTGTTTATGGGATTAATCATGATGAAATAAATCCTTATTTTCTATGATCTTGGTGACACACTTATACATGTTCATAATATGAATTTAAGTGGTGGTCCCAGATTTATATAACCCTCCAATGAATTAAGTGATTTTCTTGTCTCGTAATACATTATGTATCGGATTAGGTACTAAAACTAATTAATTTTTAATCTTTTTACACCATTTGATGATGTCTTGGAACAAACCATTATCTTTTTCATATGTCATGATTCATGTGGACACCACATTCCAAAAATGACTCATTGTGATCATGTTTTATCTTGAATTATTATTCAAGATTATGATTCTCACCACATTTATTTATTTTAGAAAATCATATAGAATTGCATATATTAAATTAAAATTATTATTATATTATTATTACATTACTTTGAATTATAGGGAACCCCTTTGCAATGTATGTTCCAGAATTCTCCCATCCAGTACCAAAAGATCCATGGAATATAAGATCATGATATAGATTTTTATATAATGATGTGGTATTTAATTTTATTGTTATTATGTTATTTACATAGTTAACCAAATACACATGGCCTTCTGTTATTTTGGATTTTTATTAACTACATCATTACGCAATAAACCAATAATTAACATGTATTAAAATATTGGTTTTCGTAGTTGGTATCTAGGAAAAGGACAGTTTTTTTTATAATGATTAGAATACACTAGTGAAATACATATGGTTACCGAAAAACATAGTAAAACATACCAATTTTTTGATGTATATAGTATCAATTTTCTTAGAAAATAAAACCCTTCCTGGAGAAAACAAGTACATGTGGATATAGAACAATTGTTCCAAGTTGTAATACCCTAAATAAGGTGTATATAGATGGAATCAATCATCACCTAGCTCATGAGAGAAAATCAGACATAACTATTTTGATAGTCTTACTAGATATCCTTTAGTAAACTCACGAGATCATTTTGAGCCACTATAAAGAGAACAATAAATTCCATAAGATTTAATGTTAGTTAATAAATTTTGGATAAATTACATTAAAATATAGAAACGCATAGGTAGTGGAATATATTATTGGTGAGTTATCACATTAATGTTAATGGTTTATAATTTATGGGTTTTATTGATTCAAAATATTCATACAAAATTTTCCCTAATTTTCAATGGATAAAAATTGGAGAAACCAATTCAACCACCAATGTGAGGGGAAATGTGATGAAATCACCAATGAGATACCCAAACCAATTAGAATAGGATTCGTCCAAATAATAATGATAAATTATAAATTAACTATTGTTTTCAACTGAAATAAGGATCATGAAGAACACTATAATCCCACCAATAAATTCCAAGTTCATTCATTCAATGCAGAAATTTTTTATTAATCATAGAAAGAAGGAAATAAAACAATGTTATGGGGGCTGAAGTATTATAGGCCAATGGAATCCACCCAAAAAAAATAGTACACTTAGGAGGAATGGAACCAATATTGAAATTAATAATGATGGGTTTACTTTGGTTAAACATTGAATAAAATAATTTATATCATGATTATCTTAACTCCACGTATGACATTCTTGCTTGACGAATATGAAGCTTTCAAATTCTGAAGGGATAAATAATGGAAAAAGGAATATCATTCCTCCCATGGAATATGTTTTAGATAATAGAGAAATTAGGTTAAATCTAAAAAAGGATACTATTATTTGCTAAAAAATCCACATACCATTAATAAAATCATGAGCCTCTTCTAGAAAGGACTATCCTTATCCATATAAGTCATTGAATGAAAGAACCACAAAAACCTTTTAGTTAAGAACAACACGTCCCCCTATCATTATGAAAAGGATATATGATCCATTGTTATTAATATTGAATCCATTACTCAGGGAATTACATTATAGCCATCTTCCCAGTGGAGTCATTAAATAGTCTTCATTACTAGATATTATGTTATTCACAACTATCCTTAAGGAAAGAGTGTTGTCTCAATGCTTCAAGAGAGAACCTAACCCAAAAGTTTGAACCTAGGATAGGTGTATAATGGAAAACAAATATTTCAAAACCTTCCACTCTAGATTAATTCCTATAATTATATATACACCATCAACTAGTTGATATCAGATTATCCCCCACCTTATGTTCGAAATTGTTATCCTCCACCACATCAAACCAAGATAGGAAAAATATATCACCATTTCCCAAAGAAAATTAAATTCCAATAACACTCTCAATTCCACTCCACAAATCCTTATCCAATTACCCTTTAATAAAAATTTGATCAATATGTTATTCATTAGAGTGTAGATAGATTAAAAATCTTCATAGAACATCAATACCTTTCCATCAAATAAAATTATATGTCGGGAGAACACATTGCCAAATTTTCCAAACCATTAATAAATACACAATAATAATATCATTTCACTATAAAATCATATCCACTATCATAGATGTATAGGGTTGGATGATAAAATTGTATTCCTTGGATGCTAACACCCTAAATAGTTCAATAGTGAACACCAGTTTATCTTGATCCAGAGAAAGTAGAATAATGTTAAAAACATCACATCTATGCGGGTTGAGAGTCACCTAAGTAAACACATGAATAACACATCCTAGTAAAAAATAGGTGTTAGGAGTGGGACACTTGTAAATCCCATGGGTACTCTCACTTCATTCCTTTTCTTGTAGAGTTTGTCTCCATATCCATCAATCAATTGTGACCACCATTAGTGCTCTAGTAAATGACAACACAACATCTACCACAAGATGGATATTTTCCCTTTCATCAAGGTTAATTCAACCCTTTATTTATCCATAATAAAATAACCCATAGTGAACAACCTCCCAGTAATTTACACACCAATTGTTTTTGAATAAAAATCTTCATATGAAAAATACTTGTGATTTCAAGTGAATCTTCTTGATCCCTTACCCATGGAACAATTGGTCATTTACATTAGAATTATAATCCCTATATTTAAATTATATTAATAAGAGAAGGTTGTTATCGGTATTAATTGAATGAAAGGATACACTAATCAATGGTGAATTTTAGTCAAAATTCTAAAGTCTAAGGAGGAGAACAAAGCAATGGATTTTAGGGAATTCAAGAAATTATTTTTTTAACAAAGAAATTTCTTTCACTCTATCAAAAAAACTGAAAAGGGATTTCCTCATCCTCCAAAAAAGGATGATGAATCAATCAAAGAGTGTGATTAAATCTTCATAAGACATGTGCAATACCCCCCAACTATTTTATCCACCATATAAGTAAATTTAATTTATCCAATGGTTCACTAAAAACAATTATATGAATAGATTTGTGAATTTGAGACATTGATAACTATGAGAATTTTTTTTTAATAAATGAGACTTTTAATTTTGGGGAATTGTTCATTCTACCAAAAAAACTCTAAGAATATGTTTTACTAGGTTCTCTAAAAGAAAAAATATGGATCAACAAATATATTGGGTATTAAGTGTGAGGAGAATATAATTAGTTAGTGAATTTTCATTCTAATTGTTTGATATAGAAGTTTCATGGGGTAATAAATGTATATCATCACAATTTTCAAAATTGTGTGAAGGGGAATCATTCATATTTCGTAAAGGGTACATGGGAAATATTTTGGTGTTGTATGGAATGGCTTATAGCTAGTTATTGTTGATGAGAAAAACTCAACAATGATATTAAATAGGGAAATTATTCCATCAACCCTAATCATATTTTAGAAGGTTTCAACTATAAGGAATGATTAAATTATCCAATTAACTCACTAATCAAAGGGTTGTTGATTAAAACATACAATAATTGAACTTGAGGCTTATAGTGATAAGAAGAGCATACACTATCAAAAATACTGAGGTGGAACCCAATATTGATGTGATGACATGTACACTGATTATTTATTCAATGATATTGAACATAGTATGTTATTCTAGTTCAAGGTATTCATTCATATGAGGCTGCTTTAGTAGAAATATTCAACACTAATACAAAAATAATATGTAAAACTATTAGTGAAAATGGAAAATGTGGAAATTATTACATCCCATGTATATACATCCTGAAATATCCAAATTTGTTATCAAAATTTTAAAAAACTCTGTGATAGACCATTTTATAGTATTTGATTAAATTTGGGGTATGAATTGGATTACATTATATAGATTCATTATAAATTATTTGGAGGAATAAATCACTATATTTGTCCCTATTCATCCTCTGATTGAAAAAAATTTCAATGTGGGGGATGAAACTTATTTGGTAACATCTTATTCGGAATGGTTATTACTAACTTAAAATAAAGTGTATCTACATATAATTATTAAGTATAAATAAAATATCATCCTTGATTTATTTGTCATTATGAACGAATTCATTTATGTAATTCTTGATGTATTTTTTAGTCTTCTATCTAGCCAAGATGTTTAGTTCTCAATTAAAATCACACATGTATCCTGGATAATATCTTTGAATCATTATAGAATGGTATTTTTGAACATGATAAGTTGATGAAAAAATATCTGAGAATATGGATAATTGTTTAACAAGAAAATGTTCTTCATTATGGGGTGAAGCATTCTACTTTTTCATAAATATTGATGGGTCAATGTACCAATAGATTGATAATCATGAGCATAAAAATATCATTATAATTAAAAATTAATATGTGATATTGATTTATTACTTATTTAGTTATATATGTACATCCCAATACATCTCTAAGGTGGATCTCTAGCTGATATATTATAATGTAATTCTGTGGAAGGAGGATATCTACATGAAAACGTTTCCAACATGGTAAATTCACTATGGTTTTATATTGATTCTATATGAACTCACTAATACTCTATAAATTATCATGGGCTTGATAAATTGATTTTTTATGGATTACCTAGAAATTTTTCGGTAATCTTTATAGATGATATTGTTATCTACTATAAATAAAAAAATGAAGATGAGGAGAACTTTAATTATATATTGAATACAATAGAAAGTAAAAGTTATTTCCAACATATAGTAAATGAAAATTCTATATAGAGAATGTAAAATTTCTTATGCATGTTATGAAAATGATGTGAATATATGTGGATCCTTCATAAACTGATCTAATTGGATGATGGCCTATATAAACCACTTTAATTGAAATATTTTGTTTCGTTGGATTAATTGGGTAATATCATCTTGAATTTAATCCCAAAAAATGTGCTAATTTATAAGGGATTCATGTTTTTATAAACTAATGAATATGATGATATAATTAAAACGTTTAAAATAGGATAATCAATACTTCAATGGTTACGTTACCCACTAGTTGAGGAATTTTTTGTGATCTATAGTTATTTTTCCTAAAATTCCATGTGCTCTCCCCTTATGCATGATGAAAAATATATAGCATTTTCCACACTCCAATAGAAAATTCCTGAGAAAAGCTACCCAAAATATAATCTAAAATTGGGTGGTTTGATCTTCACATGTAATATTTAGAGACATTATCTATAAGAAGAGGAGTGTGACATATATACACATAATTAATTACTCAGGTATGTATTTACACAAAATAGCTCAAATGGATCAATTAATTCGGTTAGAGATGATCAAGGACTATGATTGTTCAACCCACTACTATACTGGGATAGAAAACATAGTAGGATATTGTTTGAGTAGAATGGATCATGTAACCCGATCAAAGATAAATATTACAAGTGAGATAATATTTATAGAGATGAATATGGGGGAAATTGGATTAATAAAATTATATTCATCTAAAATATGTCAAATAATAGCTCAAACATCCATTATTGATAGGATCAAGGATTCCTAGAAAGATTATGATGTACTATATAAAAAGTTTGAGAATATTATAGTGTTTAATAGTGATAAAAATTGAGTCATAATATTTGAATCCTATATATGTGTCAAATTAAAATCCTAACAAAAGATATAATTACTAGAATATGTGAATATCTAATCCCAAACTTTTCATCAAAGTAGTATTAATATGTATAGAGATCTGATGCAATAATTTTTGTGGGATATCATGAAGAGGTCTATTACAAAATTTGTCGCAAGATTCTTTGTATTCCAACATGTCAATATATAATCACATATATCTAAGGGTATGATTGAAATATTTCATATAGTATTATGGAAATTAGAAAACAAATCTAGTGATTTCATCATAGGACTCCCCAAGACAGATAATGGAAATAACACCATTTGGGTGTTAGTCCACCCTCATACAATGTTAGAAAAATTCATTACTAATAATAATGATTTATATCCTTCTGACTCACCTTGATATACATATGAGAAGTGTTAAGACAATATGAAGTTCCACTCTCATTGTATCTAATTGAGATCTATGGTTTACCATGAGGTTCTACAGAAACCATCATCTATCATTGGATAAATAATTGATGGTCAAAACTACATACCACCCACAGATATATAATCAGTATGAAAGAACCATTTATACTCTAGATGACTTGTTGAGACCTTTTTAATTATATTTTCATGGATATTATAATGATCACCTCCCCCTAATACTGTTCACATTTAAAATTATTTTACATTATAGCATTAAAATGGAACCTTCTGACGATATATATGGGAAAAGGTGTCATATCCCAATTTTCTAGAAGCATGCTAGAGAGGGGAAGATGATGGGACCTTATCTATTACAAGATTTGTTAGGGAAGGTGCAAAAAAATTATTTTCATATTAAAATCATTCAATGTAAATATAAATGTAATTAAAAAATTCATCTATGGGGGGAAAATAAAGCTCAGTCGATGAAAAATCGACCCCATTAATATCATGGATCCCATCGGATCTATTTCCTATTTAGTCACATTCCCACCAATAATATAATTATTGAATGATACCTTGCATGTATACCTATTGATGAAATTCATACCATAATCCTCACAGGTAATGAATCAAGAGGTGGTACCATTATAGAATGATCTTTTATATGTGGAGTAGACAGTGACTATCTTAGATCATAGAGACAACGCTCTATGAGACAAGACAAGTCATCTTGTCAATGTTCTATGTATGAATCTCAATTTTTAGTAAGTGACATAAGAAATATATGTGGTTATGAAATAAAAGTACCCTAATTTATTTTAGTATATGAATGAAATTTCAATGATGAATTTTATAAAGGGAGAATAATGTAATTACCAAAATATTTATAAATTAAATTACGATTTTAAAAGTGTAAATTCTCTATTGTGAAATGAAATTATAGAAAACATGTGAACTACATTATTTATGTTGGATTTGTGTAAGATACATCCTCTAAGATTTGATATATTGATAAAAATATATACCCTAGGTAGTATTTACATTATATAATGATTAGTATTTGTATTGTTTTGTGATAAATTTTTTTTTTAAAAAGATGTGATTTTCTTGACTAGAAATATCATACTATATAAATCCATTTTACATAGCATCCAAGGGATATATTAAAACTAGGATTTATACTTGACTAATGAAAATTTAAGACTCAATAAACAATGAATCATATAATCTGTTTAGAGGATAATTTCATGCTCATAGAGATCACAACACATATCTTATTTTTCAAAATACGCCTTGAAAATCTAACCATTGTACACCTTACCCTTAAGGATTTCACAACTATAATAAAAGGATATGTTTCTAGAGCCATAAAATATGAATTTTGATATTATTTATAAAAATTAATGATTTTCTTTAACTTTTATTAAGAAATTAACCTGACTAAATAACATGTTACAAATAAATGATTTAGAAATTATAAAACATAATTATAATTTCTTGAATATTTATAGTTATAGACAAGGAACATTTTTTATAAATTTATTAATTTTATAAATAATTATATTTTAATAAATTATAATTACTAAAAAATACATATTAAATATAAATTATAATATATTTATATAATTTCATTAGTTTTTATAATATTCATAAAATATATAATTGTAAAAATATGAAATTTTTATTAAATTTAGATTTATATTTAAAATTATAAATTCATATATTTATAAAATTATTTCATAAAATAATTATTATTTTAAAATATAATCATGTTGAAATTATCCAATTGTGACTTTTTCATCATTTTCGGAGTTTGATTATGTTTTTTGTAAAACATTAATATGGTATAATTATAAAATATTTATTATGACATCATAATGAACCAAAGGTAATTTAATATATTCAATAAAAAAATAAGGTACAAAATTATATTTCCCCTATAATATAAATTTGATGTGAATCTATTTGATTAATTTTATAAATCATTAATGAATCCTCCAAAACCTATATTATATTTAATGGTTTCAAAATCAATTATTTATAAATGTGACTCACTTCCATATCACTATGGGTATGAATTTATAGAGTTCTCTCCATATTCATATAAAATAATGGATAAAACACCCCATTGGAAAAGCACATGGTAATAAAATATAATTTTGTATTTGGTTTGGGCTAATTATTCATATAGAGTTTAAAACTAATGTTTGAAAATTAATATATAATCCCACTCTATATTAAATATGAAATCCCAAAATACTTATCATTCCACAATACACAAAACTCATGGAGAATGAATTTTATCTTCCAATCCAACTCAAGATACCTCACAGGAAGCTAAAATATATTTAAATAATCTCCACCAAAATGTTTTAATAACATTCTGAATGTAAGGTATCATATCATTCTCTTCATTACTCAAGAACATTGTTTATATTATTCCATTTGATTTTCCAATTGTTTTTATTATTATATGTTCTTAAAAATACATCCTACTTTCCTTTTTTCCATGTTTTGTGAGACCTCTTTAACTCTCATTTATCCATTCTATTAATATTTATGTACCTCCATTATGTGGCCAAAATTATCCAACAATTTTTCTTCCATGCCAGTCAATTATTCATTGAATACACATGGCTATTTAAACTCATGTGTTGTCACGACCCATCCCCTAGGGCCCGTATCGTGACTACCCCAATCCCGCCTTCTATAGGCCAGGGGCTGGCGACTACCACCAAAGGCGTAAACCCCTAAACTGGGAAGGCATTGCCTTTATAAACTGATGCACACACTATAGAGTATACAATTGGAAGCAAAAACACTCAGTGTAACTGTATACAAAAGAAGTGCTGGAGAGAAAAATGGGCATGAAAGACAAGCCCAACAGGAAAGTACAAGTACAACTGAAAGAAAGTACCACCGATGAAAAGTAAAGAAGCTACTAGGTCGTCCACTGGGGTTCGTATCTGAATGGTAGGTACATATGGCCTCCTCAGCACTCAACGTCCGTCCGTCTGCTCCGTGTACCATAACACCGAGTGGTCCTCCTCTGGGTACCATCCAGTCCCGATACTCTCTGTCTCAGTCAGCGTTGTCCATCGTATGCAACCAACACAATGAGGTGTGGTCATATCCCATGCAGGGGTGAGTATAATGATACTCAGTAGGGACCATGAGACCCTCAAGGTCTCACAAAATCCATCATTAATAAACCAAAAAGTATGAATCCAATGGATAACCATTACATAGATATATTCCCATACATATACCTAGGTTATCTAGTAATCTATCTCAAACATGAGGAATACACAATGTTACTGAATCAGCTCAAACCAGGATTTTATTCAAGGGTAGTATCAAGTAACAACCCCAGTCACACTGTCTAAACCTCAGATGATGGTGTACTCCTCCTCTATTGAGTATAGTGGTCCTGTCGCGTCAAACATAGGCACTTCCAACTATCCTGGACTACTGTGGTACTCCACCTGTCGAGTATTGTGGATCTGTTGTGCTCACACAGAGGTGATCCCAACTGTGGGTCTATTGCACTCACACAAAGGTGCTCTCCCTCGTAGCCTGCTGAGGTACTCCTCACGTCAAGTACTGTGGTTTTGCTGCATCACACAAAGGCACTCTACACTGTGGGTCTGAGGCATCGCACAGAGGCGCTCCCTAATGGGCTAGTAGAAACACTCTGAGTCGAAAGGTCAGCAGTCGTCAAGTCGCAGCCATCTATTAGGTCTTCGTACTATGCTCGCTCATCTCCGGGAGGATCAGCTCCTTGAACTACAGGTCGATTCTCCAACTGTCACTAAGTCCAAAGTAGAAGTATCCCAAAGGTCTGCCTCGTTATAGCGGTTGCAACGCAATAGACGGCGCGTCAATCGGGCGCCCGTTCTATGAGTAATTTTCATTTCCATCATAAGGGCCCAGTTAGATTTTAGGTTCAAACCAACCTGAACATACCCCAACTATGTCCAAAGCTCATGTGGGGTATGCCAAAAGAACCATCTCGCTCTAATCTTTCTATATTTGTAGTCGGTTCATCGATCGGACACATTAGATCATGTTTTGGGCAAAAAGGTGTAATCGGTTCAGATGGTTCTAGGTCTGGTCTGACCAAGTTGGACCAACCTAACCCGGCTCGGGTCTGGACCGGGGTCCAACACGGTCCGCGGGTCCGACCCGGCCTGAGAGTTCACACCAGCCAGAAGGGGCGGCCTGGCCCGACATCCCTCGTGGCCCGGCTGGCGGGAGGCCCCCGAGGCCCGACTGGTTGGCGGCCTGCGTGGCCCTGTTGGCTGGCGGCCCAGCTGGTTGGCGGCCGGCGTGGCCCGGCTGGCTGGCGGCCCGCACAGCCCGGCTGGATGGCGGCCCGGCGGCCTGCCCTAGCCACGCCCAGGTGGGAGGCGTGCCCCCCCAGGTTCCTGAATGGTTGAACCATTTTGATGGAACCAAACCGGTGCCAGTTGGCGTCGGTCCAGCTCATGCGGGACCAAGCAAGGTCCCTCTCCTCATGGCTGTCCGTGCGGCCAGTCGCGGCCTGCCCTGGCCGCGGTTCTGCACCTCCGCACGGCGCGACGACGCCGCGGCCCATCCTGTGCACAGCTCCTCTCCGCGCGGTGCGGCGGCACCGCACCTTTTCGTCATGGCCCGGCTTGGCCGCAACCCTTCCCTCCACATAGCACGATGGTTTCACACCCTTCCAGTGACCTGGAGGCCTTGTACCACCGGTTTATTCACAGTCGGTCCGACAACGGTCGTGTTGCTCCGCCGCTGTCTGTCGGTCCTGGTCCGCTCCTCCGGCGGTATTGTTGTGTCGCTGCCGTCATCATCAAGGGAAGAAAAATGAAGGGGGACGGTCGGGCCATGTTCGTGCAGTCCGAACCCTCCTTTTTATGGTGATATCAATCGGCCTCAAAGAATCAAACGAAGAAGAACAGAGGATAAAACTCAACCATACAACAACCCCTACCGCGAAGGATCGTTGATGTTGGTGTGAGAAATAATTTGAAGATGTTGTCATACGTTGTGCCCGTAACACGACGCCGATCCCAGGCTCCAGCGTCGTCCTCATTCATTGTTTGGAGATGGTGCGTTCTTCATTAGAGATTAGTTCTCCAAGCACTCCCTTTCTCCATCGCCAACCCAAATCCACCCCAAAAAGAAAAGTTGCCAATTTGTAGTGTTTCATCCATTTAATCATTGGCTTGGCATAATTAATTAACTGAATTAATTAATAGGTGGTGGCACCATTAATGTGGATAATACCAATGGATATCTTCCCTTAAAAGGTAGTTCAAGAGGTTTCCCCCATTAAAGGGGAGTTCAAGAGGTTTGGGTGGTCCACACCTCTAGAAATTCAATTGGGGGGTTTAGGCTCGGGTGGTCTCCACCACCACAACCTACACATGGGTGGTTTCAAGGATGAAAATAAAATAAATATTTATTTTATTTTATTTCTATTTCCCTGAAATAAAACCAAAATCGATATTTCACCCTCAACTTACTATGGTCGAGGTAATGTTTTTCATTTTTGAATACCGATGTTGCGGGTTCAACGGTGCCCTCAGATTTAAATTCTGAGCACCGGTTCAAAAGTTATGTGGCATTGCTCTCGCGTTTACTAAACGTACCCAAAAAAAAGTTTGTAAAAAATATAACAGTCACCCTTTACCCACTATGGTTGAGGTTAGGGTCTTCCTAGGTGAAACATGCTCCAACGAACCCAAAGGTACTATCGTATTTTCAATCCGAGTTACCGTTTGGAAGTTATGAATTTTACAATAAAATAATTTTCACTTAATTATTTTATTTTCGGCCAAAAAACTAACATTATCTGGTGGCCCACACCAACCATTGTTAGTATCTACTTAACGAAAGAATACACTCACGAATTCAGTGGTGGTCTTAGTTTTTTAATCCGAGTTACCATTTGTGTGTTATAAGAATTTGAAAAATAAAATAATTATTTTTATTATTTTATTTACGATTATGCCATTTTTTGGTTTTCTAACATGAGTCATGCATCGACTAATATTAAGTCACTCCAAGGGTAAAACCACCATCCGGAGCAAAACGGTGCCATCAGATTTCTGATCTGAGTTATTGTTAATGTGTTATTCCAATTTTGCAGGAAAACAGCTTACGCCCGTTAACTTAATCTTAACCAAAACTTCGACGGATCATTTTGGGCACTCTGGGACTCAGAATCGCGCACCGTCAGATTTTTGTGGACCTGTAAAACTTCCATTTAATTAAAAAAAATACATGAAAATTCTGGGTTTTTAAATTCTCCCCACCTCAGGGCTCTACATCCCCATAAGACACAACCCACAACTAAGGGAATAAGTGGGGGTACTGAGCACGCATCTAAGCCTCCTGCTAACATGTGTTATCCGAGAGGTTCCTGTGATTCTAGAAAATGTGCACTACAGGAATTGACTGTCCATGAAGGACTTTCTCCTGTCGATCCATAATATCTACTAGAACCTCCATAAAAGTCACCCAGTCATCGATGTATAGCTCCCCATGGTCGATGATGTGGGATGGTTCATGCATGTATCTCCTCAGCTGATATACGTGGAAGGAGTAGTGCACCCAGTGAATCGTAGGTGGTAGAACTAAGAGGTAATCCATGTCTCCTACTCTACTGAGGACCTTGAAAGGTCCGATTAATCACGGAGACAACTTGCCGCCTCTGCCAAATCTCCATAGACCTAATCAAGGTGAGACCCATAGAAAGACGTGGTCGCCATCCATGAACTCCAGAGGTATTCGTCTCCTGTCAACATATGACTTTTTTCTGCTCTTTGCAGTCTTCATCTACTCTTGGATCATCTGCACCTTCTCCGTTGTAGCTTGTACCGTCTCTAGTCGGAAAGAAGTGGGATGACTTGGCGAGCCGGTCGACGATTACAAAAATCAAGTCATGACCTCTTGATGTACGTGGAAGACCTGTCATGAAGTCCATGGATATCTCATCCCACTTCCACTCTAGGACATCTAAAGGATGAACCAAGCCTGCTGGTACCTGGTGCTCCGCCTTCACTTTATGACAATCTGGGCATCGAGAAACAAACTCTGCTACTACCTTCTTCATACGTGGCCACCAATACTGTCGTCGAAGGTCCTGGTACATCTTCACCACACTTGGATGTACCTATAGAGGGGATGTGTGGAACTCCCTCAACAATTCCTCTTGTAGTGACACTGGTAACAAGGTACATCCTCTGAAGTGGATGACGTGCTCCCCACCATCATAAAATCCATCAGGTTCCTACCTTGTGGATATCTGAGCATGTGGTGTCTCATAGTTAGCGTCTTCACACTGCGCCACCCTGACTCACTGAAGAGTTGGGGGAATGATTGTTAGAGACTGAAGGAAGTCCGCTCCATCTCTGTCTACAAAGAAGATCTACAAAGTGTCTAGCTTCTCTGTCACCTCTCCTAGCAGTTGTATACCAGACCTCCAACTAAGTGAATCTACTACAACATTCCCCTTCCCAAGAGTATAGACTATCTCAAATTCATAGTCCTGGAGTAAATTTATCCAACGTCGATGTATCAGGTTTAGGTCCTTCTGAGAGAAGATATACCTGAGAGTCTTGTGATCGGAGTATATGGTAAAACATTCACCATAAGATAGTGCCACCACATCTTCAAGGCGAAGACCACTACTGCTAACTCTAGGTCATGGGTAGTGTAGTTCTACTCTTGATGTCTCAGCTTACAAGAACTATATGCGATCATTGCTAGTCTGTACATTAGGACACATCCGAGTTAGGTCCCTGAAGCATTGGAATAAACTATGTACCCTACACCTTCCTCTGGAATCCTTATGATTAGGGCAGTATTCAGCCTCTGCCTCTGCTCCTAAAAGCTCTGTTGGCATCTCTCCGACCACACAAAGTGTTTCCCCTTCTTCGCAAAGTCTATTAGTGGTGTTGTAACTCTGGAGAAGTCTGGCACAAAGGAATGTCTGACCGACTCATGAGGGATCAGCTGCACCCTCTTATGCATGTGTCCATCCTGTGCTGCCCGAGTTTTCCTTTTTACCGACCAAGGAAAACCCCATCCCAACATTGTAGATAAACCATGACCTTTTAACCTAATATAGTCAATTTGATTGTGATCTATGGTTGTCAAGTCTAAATGCAAACTAACATCATAAGGCCTCGACGCTGCCACCACGAAGTTCCAACCAAAACTCTCACCTCAAGGGTTAGATCGCACTGTCGGAGAAAGTGTGATTATCGAGTCTCCTCCCAAAGGTATCTCAAGACGTGAGGGTCAAGTCAATGGTTTAACCAGAAACTATAGGTCTAGGACATGATTTTTGGAAGGAATGAATGATTGGTACCTATTTCTATTGATACGATAGCTAGTAGTAGACACAGACCGTACCTAGAATCATTCTTAGAGCCCTTAGTTCACTCTCCTTGACCGCATGCAGCTACTCTATTCCCATTCCCTTTACCTCCTTTATCCAGGCGGGGACTACAAAGGTGGGTGGTTGTAACATGTCGAAATTTACACCACCTCATGTTTCTCTCAAAGATATGCTTCCATGTCTGTTTCCCTATAGATTCATCTGTCTTTAACACTTCCTCTTCTCAAAACATTTTACGCAATCAATTCTCTGAGAATGGCACCAGTTTCATGCTTTCCCACTTCTAACATTCACTGGATGTATCCGCTCAACCAAATAACATTTAACTGAAAATGTTCTCTTTAGAATCTAGAGAAAAGGAGTAGTATCGGATGTCCTAAAACACAGCTCTCTCGGTAGTCCGAGCCCCAAAGCACTGATCGTATCATATCCATAGAGTAACGAGAACGATCGGTATGCCTCGATGAATACTCAGCTACTGATATGTCATCCTAACGAAGATTTACAAGCTCTAGAGAACTCTCAGGCATCTCCTCAAGCTAGTCCTCAGCCACCTGTGAGTCAGTCTCACCTTGGGGCCTGAGGGGTATCTGATGTCGAAACACGTGTAAGGAACTAAGCCTACATGTGTCATCTATCAGTACTACCGGTTGTAATTGATGTCCAATAGGCAGTGATATAGCTGACACACTAACTGAAGGTACAATCTCAGGAAATGGTCCACATACTAAAGCCTCATCACTATGAGGACCAACCACATGGTCAATCACTAGAAAACACTAGTATCTAAGATCCCCATCTGCTCTACTAGTGTCTCAACTAGGCGGAAAACTCTAGTAATCACCTCCATCCAGTCCTCTGCTACCTGGGACTCTGTCTTGCCTTGAATCCTAAGAGGCATTTTCCTCTAAAACTTCTGCAACATGCTTAGTCAGTGTGCACCATCCGCCAGTATAGCCGATTTCATCTACTACCCAATGGGTGGTGGTGCTGCTGGAACACAACCTGAAGGTTCCAACATAGTAAGAGGGCCCTACACCGGAGCCTCGTCGTTTGGTGGGCCATCATCATGTACTCTCTAGGAAACCCTAGATGGCTATCTACGTAGCGGCATCCTGATAAGGAATAGGTGCTCCACGGTAAATAACTTATACCTGGTGAGCTGACTCAAAGAGATCACAAAGAAAATGCTTGAAACACACACTCAATCAGTGTTTTTGTGCACTGAGTAGGAAATCTGAAGTCAGGGTCCTGGTGTATGGATACGTCGTTCACCGCACCAACACTGGACTCCCTGAACTGAAAAACATACTCAATACCCATAACACTATTACTTCACTAAGAAGATAAGAGTCCTATGTTCTGCGGTAGAACCTACTCCTTTGATACCAATTTTTCACGACCCATCCCCTGAGGCATGTATCATGACTACCCCAAGCCCTCCTTCCATAGACCATGGGCTACCGACTAGAACCAAAGGTGCCAATCCCTAAACTAGGAATTCATTGCCTTTATAAACTGATACACACACTACAGAGTACACAACTAGAAGCAAAAACACTAAGTATAAATGTATATAAAAGAAGTGACGGAGAGAAAAAGGCACCAAAAATACAATCCCAACATGAAAGTACAAGTACATGTCAAAGAAAGTACAACTGAAGAACTCATTGCCTTTATAAGCTGATACACACACTACACGGTGTGGCCCAGCTGGCTAGTGGCCCGGCGGCCTGCCCAAGCCGCGCCCAGGGGGAAGCCTCTCGCCCCTTTCTCCCGAACGGTTGAACCATTCAGGTGGAACCAAATCGGTGCCAGGTGGAGCTGTTCCAGTTCACGCCGGACACAGCAGGGTCCCGCTCCTCCTGGCTAGCTGAGTGGCCAGCCGCTCTGCACCACTGGCACGGCGCGACGGCGCCGCGCCTCTTTATCATGGCCCGCCCTAGCTGCGGTTCTGCACCTCCACACGGCATGATGGTGTTGTGCCCCTCCGCAATGGCCCGCCCAGGCCGTGTGTCTCTTCTGCATGGCGCGATGGTGCCACACCCTTCCGTCATGGCCCGGATTGGCCGCGACCCTTCCCTCTGCGCGGTATGATGGTGTCGCGCCCTTCCGGCCACCCGGCAGCCTGGCAGTTTCTTCGCAGTCGGCCCGACGTCAGTCACGTTGGTTCGCCACTATCCTTCGGTCGTGGTCCACTCCTCTGGCGGTAATGTTGTGCCACCTCCGTCGTCATCAAGGGAGGAAAAACGAAGGCGGAGGGTCGGGCCGTGTTCGTGCGATCCGAACCATCCTTGTTATGGTGATATCAATCGGCCTCAAAGAATCAAATGATGAATAATGGAAGATAAAACTCAACTATACAACCACCCCTACCTCGAAGGTTCGTTGATGTTGGATCGATAAATTTTTTGAAGATGTTGTCATACATTGCGCCTGTCACACATCATTGATCCCAGGCTTGAGTGTTGTCCTCTTTCTTCGTTTGGAGATGGTGTGTTCTTCATTGGATATTAGTTCTCCATGCACTCCCTTTCTCCTTCACCAACCCAAATCATCCCAAAAAAAAGTAGCCAATTTTTTGTGTTCCAACCATTTAATCATTGGCTTGGCATAATTAATTGACAGAATTAATTAATGGGAGTAGAGTACCAATGGTTTTCTCCCCTTAAAGGGGTGTTCAAGAGGTTTCCCCCATTAAAGGGGAGTTCAAGAGGTTCGGGTGGTCCCCACCTCAAGAAATTCAATTAAGGGTTTAGGCTCAGGTGGTCCCCACCACCACAACTTATGCATGGGAGGTTTCATGGATAAAAATAAAATAAAAGTTTATTTTATTTTATTTCTATTTCCACAAAAAACCCAAAATATATCTTTCACCCTAGAACCATTGCGGACGAGGTAATTGTTTCCATAAGTGAATACTGACGTTGCGGGTTCAACAACACCCTCAGATTTTAATTCTGAGCACTGGTTTAAAAGTTATGTAACGATGCTCTCGCATTTACTAAACAATCCTGAAAAAAAAAAATTAGGAAAAAATATAACAGTTACCCTTAACCCACTACGATCGAGGTTAGGCTCTTACTAGGTAAAACATGCTCCAAATAACCCAACAGTTCTCTTATATTTTTAATCTGAGTTACCATTTAGAAGTTATGAATTTTAAAATAAAATTATTTTCAATTAATTAATTTATTTGCAGCCAAAAACTAACTTTCTCTGGTCACCTGCATCGGCCAAAGTTAGTATCTTCTTAAAGAAAGAATACGCTCACAAGTTCATCGGGGGTCTCGGTGTATTAATCCGAGTTACCATTGGTGAGTTATAAGCATTTGGAAAATAAAATAATTTATTTAATTATTTTATTTACGATTATGCCATTTTTGGGTTTTCTCACAGGAGGCCCACAACAACTAATCTTATGTCACGCCAAGGGTAAGATCTCTATCTTGAGTAGAACAGTGCCCTCATATTTCTGATCTGAGTTACCGTTTAATATTTATTCCACTTTTTTAGGAAAACAGCTTATACGTGTTAACTTAAGTTTAACAAAAACATCGATGAATCATTCTGGGCACTATGGGCCTCGGAATCATGCGCCGTCAGATTTTGCGGACCTGTAAAAATTCCATTTAATTAAAAAAATTACATGGAAATTCTGGGTCTTTACATGTGTATTCACCTATATGTATATATCATTCATTTAATTGGAACTTCCACATATGTATCTCACAATCCTTAATAATGAAATTAAAATTGATAAGGTCCATCCTTATCTTATATGATCTATTTATAATAGATAGGGATGTAAATAATATGAATGTAATAGGTGGGTCCAAAAAAATAGACAACTAAAATGCATTAAGAAAATTATTTGTCTCATGAGACAATTTTTATGGGATATAAGAGGTAACTTGATAAATTAATGGAATTTTCTCACCTAGTGACATTGTCTTGGTAGTTATCCTAGTCTTATTTTCATATAATTTTTATGTTGGTTCCATATTCCAACATTTCCTTGATGTTATCATGTTATATCATTTATCATTATTCAATATTATTATTATCACCCCATTTTTTGTCTCATTAATATGCCTCTTGATTCACTTTTATTAATTTCAGTATGTTAATATTTAATTATTCACTATCATGTCTTTATAGGTCTCTTCTATATTATATATTTCCCTTCGTTACCCTGTGTTGTTTTTTAAGATCCATGGAATATAAGTTCATTTTGTAGATTTTATAAATAATGTTTTTTTATTTACTTTTCATGTTTTTGTGAGTTCATTATATTTACCTAATGATAGTTGGCCTAAAAATATTATTTTTTTAAGTGTATTATTATATAATAAATATAAATTTATAGTGTTTTAAAATATATGTTTTCATAACTCCTCACGACATAGTCATCACCCTTTCATCAACTTAAATTGTGAACACTGAAGATTAATTTTATATAGCTGCTTAAAAAGATCTATTTAACTATTATGCTCCAATATGCAATGATCATGGAAATGTTTTCATTGGTTAAAGAGATGTATTTCACTAAAAATATTAAAAAAATATTAATTAAAAGGTATTATATTTATCACTTATGTTGTGTTATTTTCATTATATTGATTATATTATATTTCATATATTTTCAAGCTTAAATGCTACTATAATATTATAGATGATATTTATTTTATTTAAATGATTATAATTGAATATCAATTAGATAATCAAAATGGAATAAATATGTTGAAAATGGAAATTATAATTGAAAAAAATTATTCTTGATTTGTAAAATGTAATTATAGTATATTTTTATATTTTATGACACTCATTCTTGATTATAAAATAATATTATATTGTAGTTTACATCTACCTTAATAAAAAAATTGATTTCCCCTTTCTGTGATAATAAATTTTTAGTTACAATCTGTTATTGTGGTAATGGATGGCTAATTTGATGATGGTATTATAGGATTTTTTTATTAATTGTTAGGATATTTTCCTAAGATAGAGGTTTTTTGTAGTTTTGATATGATGGTGGTAAAGTTTCATTTGTGGGTTTGGTTGTTATTGTGTGGTTGATTATAACTGGATGTGCTTGTTTCATAGTGTCCTATGATGATGTAATTGAAGTGTAGTAATAATAATTTATTGAAAATGTTTTCTTTTATGATAAAATACATAATGAACATAATAATAACAAATTAATATAAATAACATGAATTGGATTCTTAAATGTGATTAATGTGATGTTGCAATAGTAATGGATAGGTTTTCTTTACTATGAACTATTATGGAAATTGAATTATAAATGTCGTTAGTTTTTACTTGTATGAAATTATAAATGTTGTTATATGTAAGGAATAATGATTGTAATGTGAATGTTAAATATTAATGTACATATTTAGGGAAATAAAATTTATAGAAAATTGAGAATAAATGTTGAATTTTATGTTAATGTTAAGTGAATTATATGAAGTAATTATAAATAATGAAATATTATAAAGATACTTATTGTAAATAAAAATGGTCATTTCAGAGGAAGAAATAGTTTTATATGGAACTAATATTTTAATAAGGTAAATATAACTCAAGTCTTCGTGAAAACAATATTATATATTTCACATTTCGGTATGAGATACGTATTGTTATATTCATTATAGTTCTTGTTTTTACTTACATGACATTACTATATTTGGGGAAAATGATCAAAGTTTATATGTAATTTGCGTTTTTCAATATTATGTCTAATATCTATGATATAGATGATGTTGATGGATAACTATTCACCATTCTATACTCTCTCTTCCAGATTATTTATAAGTTGTAATAGACCATTTTTATGATATATATGGTATAATGGAATCAGGATATTGTACTTATGATATGGGTGAATGATAGGGATGTAAATAGAAAGATTGTAAAATGAAATTAATTTACTTCAGGTCTATATTGACCTACTATTATATGGTTTTCATATTCTCATATACAATCATTTTGGTTATTCATATTGGGATATATATATATATATGATGATATATGGTTATGTGATTATGAGGATATGTATAAGATGAAAGAATAAGAAATATATCATTAGATCATGAGGATGGATAGATTTGGGGAGAAGTAGCTGAATGGTAACTTCATTTATATATGTTCATTTTATATTTTCTGACCTTACCATCCTAATATATAACGTAAGTGAGGATTGGACTTGTTTGGAAATGTAGTTTCCCTAGTACATGTAACAGGTAAGTTTCCTTAATTATTCACTAATGTACTTTTATGCTTTATCAACATTTGAAAAAATATATTTATGGGAATCCTTTTCAGTATACATGTATAGTCACCAATATATATATATATAACTTCAAATTATAATTATAGGAATATATAATTGACTTTTAAAGACATTACTATCATGTGTTGTCTATTTTAATTACGAGGTTATCATTGAGTAGTAATTGTAGGAGCGTCCTCATGGTTTTATATTTCATGTTCAATGTACCTATAATATATTCCATGAAATATAGGATTTTTTTATTTTATTTTTTGAATTTTATTTTTGTATTATTTAAACCTAGTATTTTTAATTATATTTCATAGATTATTATTTTTTGTAGCCTTATATAGGGGTTTTGACATAAACAAGGATAGGATATGCTATTACTCTAATACCCTAGCTTATCCAAATATAGCTTAAAGGGTATTCTAGACCCCTATGTGTGGGAGACTAGCACATTTCATTATAAAAATATAAAAGGGAAATATTATTCCACAAAATATTGGAATAAAAAATATACAAGTTAGTATGTTCAACATTATTAAGGGAGAAATTACAAAAAAGGTGAAATAAAACCAAACAATGCATAATTACAAGAAAACATATATTTCAAGGTAAAATATTGGAAATATTTCCTCAAATATAAGGATCATATATCCAATAGTGACATCCATCATTTCAAGTCCAGAGGATCAAGAACATCCACCAACTCTAAGTTCACTTTCCCTTTTCTTTGATTTGGCATATGATATTCCTCAAACATCGAAAGTAAAAGGTTGGGTGTGAGAGTAAAAAATACTTGTTGTGTCTCAAAATGTAATCTATAATTAATTCCATAACAATTAAACAAATAGTAAATTTAATTTTAAAAAAAACAAGGCATATAATGTATTAAACATATTTTCAAACAAAATATGATTTCATAATCAAAAAATGGGTGATATATATATATATATATTTATAAATGAACATTTTGTATTATATTTTCATAATAATTTGTTTGCATGAATAAAAATGTTGTTAAAATAATGTAATATAATAATAAAATATCATAGAACCAGGTAAAAATAATATTAATTCATTAGTTTCTAGAAATAAGATCCTTAGTCTACTCAATTAGTGATCTTGGATCAATTTGTATGGACTTACCATGACTTAAACTGTAATGGCTCAAGTCCATATAAGGTAAATCATGCCATTGTAATTTTATGTTATTTTTTTATTTGAAACCCATTTCTTGGGGGTCATATCATTGTGCTACTGTCCAAATTACCTACTAACTTCATAGGTCAACATTTTTTAGTCAATCAATCAACAAATCATGGAAAATCAGTC
Source organism: Viscum album (assembly GCA_963277665.1). Lineage (NCBI taxonomy): Eukaryota > Viridiplantae > Streptophyta > Magnoliopsida > Santalales > Viscaceae > Viscum > Viscum album. The sequence goes on along the minus strand of OY728157.1, from coordinate 163,026,995 downwards.
ATTTCAAATTAGTTAAAAATAGAAATTCCAAATATCGGTTCTCAAAATGCCATTTATCATTTAAAAACCTCATAAAAGGTTTTCATCAATTTATGTATGTTTAAATAATCATTTCATTTAATCTATTTATCTCTTAGTTCAACATGAAATCATTTTATTAAATGAATTTAAAAAATTAATCCATCAGTTTTTCTCAAATCCACACAATAATTTCAATTCCAAATAAATTGGGGGGATTTCACAATTTCTATTCTCTTTTAAAAATAACAGTTCAATCATCTCAAATATGGGTTAAAAATAATTTAAAATAAATCAAAAAAACTAGGGATTAAATGTTAGGGTATATTCATATAGGACAACCTATTTTTAATCATTGATCAAATATATACCATTAACGGGAAAATACAAATAGTAACGAAGGATATGGACATGAAAAAAAAAATCCATGAAGAAAAAAATTCTAGATAAAACACAGATTTTATTGTAAAATGTGAGATCATACAACTGTCACAGAAGAGTAGTGGATAGAAGGACAGAACCATTGTAAGGAAACTCACTAGTGATCGAAAACAACATAAAGACATTTTTAAATGTTGGAATCCACAAAAAATCATTTGCGGTAGTCGTATGGGTTAGATGAAAATGGATACACGAAAAAATCCATATCAGTCTACAATGTATATAATATCTTTGGGTACAACGAATTAAAATCATGAATCCTCTCTTGACGACATGAATATCCCTAGTGTAATGTTCACATATCATTAGGTCAGAAATCCAGATCACAATCATTTCATGTCATTAAAATAATTTGCACCATTAAAATAATTCACTTCATGAAACTATTTAATGTAATCTATAAAGGGAGAGATTTTTTTCATGAATTAAATTATTAGTATAAATATATCATGTAAACAAGACATAACTAGTTCATTTATAAAAATAATTAAAAGGAATCCATCTTAACTAAATCCCAATGGGGACCCTCTAAAACCCTATAAAATTATATACCCAAACTATATTAATTCAAATAATCATACATCTGTAGACATTGAATCTGATTAAGTGTAATGGAATACCTAAATGAAGGAAATTATATGTTATAAACTCCACACTATAAGCACATTCATTCCCTATAATGATACTTTAAAGGATTACAAATCAAATATAAGAGGTAAATACACTCTCATCAGTGCCACATCCTCAAATTTCAAATGTATTTTAGTGCTTTTTTGAAATTTGATATAGACAAAATTAATCATTATACCATGAATAACCATTAGCTAAGAGTTAAAAATCCTTATTGGATTCTAAATCATAAAAAATTGGTATCAAAATAAAGATCACCAAAACATAGAACATTGGATGGTCTAGAAATATTGTTTCAAAGTAGTGATACATGAATCATGTTTTGGATTGATTTCAACTACCGTTGATGTTCAAAATGTTATGACACATTTCCCACCCACTCAAAAATCTCAAATGGGCTGAAAAACATCTATGTAATATTTCCATGTTTTTAAATACATGGATATCCAAATTGACTTGAAAATATCAAAAAGACATGTTTACCAAAAAAATCCAATGGTCACTGATGAATATTTGGATAGTATTTATACAATCTCTATAAGATCACAATTATATGATTAATCAACCAAATCTTCTCCGTAATCTCTTTGACCTACCTCAGTCCAATTAAGAAAAATTCACAAATCTCCAACCAACAAAATTTATATCTATATGTTCACCCAAATGAGTCCTTAAAATGATAAATTTTGATAGAGTAATGGTAAATATTATTTTAAAAAAAGTCAGTAATTCTAAAATTTTCATCCCAAACTCCAAAATTTCATGAATGTATAAAACTAGTTTATCCTCATTAATTTATATAGCTCACTCAGTTTATCCATCCTTTTTATGATGAAATTTTTATGCATGTGTAGATTTAGTAATTTCATTAATTTATTTTTATTTTTGATTCCGACATACAAAAAATAATTATGTTTCTGATAAAATTTATTTTAATTGAAATTTATGAAAATAATATTCATTAGAGAATTTATTTTCAATTTGGAAGAATATACATATTATTGATATGTGATAGAATATTGTTCAAAGTACTCTGGATGTGTTTGATAGTATTTGGAAAACATTATTCACACCATATGTTTGTAATAATAACTTATAGTTTGGGAAACCTGAGTTTGGAAAAAAATGTATGTATCATATAATATATGATATTGGAAAATTATGGATATCATCAACCCTAGATTTAAAAGAAACCCTATATTTAATGGAATAAACGTATAGTTTATCATCCATAATTTTGTGAATAGCTATATTTCATCCACCCTACTTTTTTAAAAACCCATTCATTTTCAAACATACTTTTTAGATTTCTTCGCTACATGAAAGAACCCTATGTTTGATCAGTCAACAATGGAGTTTTATATTATAGATATAATTTTTATTTTTAGCAATGGTCTCAATAGAAGTATATATATCTTAAACAATTCTTTGTTAACAGTTCAAAGGAATGTACTCAATTGGTTATTTCATCCCCACTTCTAAGGGAATTTGAAACTATCTTTGAAAGATTTGAATTAAAATATTTTCTATTTATTAGGTGGTATTTCCGAAGATGGTTGGATTTAGGGAAAGGTAAGATCATTATGATAATTACTAGGATATTAAAAATATATAAATATATAGATGATCATCATAGGAACACATATGATAAGTACATATGTGTATACACAATATAGAAAAATGTTCTATTACTATCGTTAGATCAGTAGGTGGTATACATACATGTTTTAATTTTGTCGATATAATTGATTTCACTAATTCTATAACTTATTGTTAAATATTATTCTATAAGTTATAAAAAAATTTATAGATACACATGGGAGAAACACATTTTGAAAAATCTTTTAGGTTTTTTATTTACTGGTGTTTAAGGACTATTTGATATTGATGATTATTTTTTATAATAATATACATTATTGAAGATCAAACACATTTTTCAGTTAAAAATGAAATGGTGAAAAAATCTTAATTTATCTATGAAATCAATCTCTATTGATTTATTAGAATATTAGATGCTTAGAATCAATAATGTTCATGAAGGGGTGTCAAATTCTTAGACTAAGATGAGGATTTAAGGTTCCCTATAAATGAATGACAATTCCTTGTATAGATATTATTATAAATGTATCAACTAACTATACTCAATTTTTTAATTCCCCAATAAAAGGGCTTGATAATGAAATTTCTAAAAACTATAAGAGAGTGTTGGTGGAGTGGACTAAGGAATCATTGTACCCTGAACCAATATATATTAATGTGTTATTATTTTTATTTATTTACAATGCCCGCATAACTTTTATAGAAAAATAATGAATCACTACATGGTAATTTGGATGGTTATAATTAAATAATGTTTGTAGTGGATCACAACTGACCACCCCCTTGTATATTCTTCATATTCATATTCGACCAACAAATTAGTATCAAACGTTGGGATTTATATTTCATATTACACTTGAAGAAAATACATGAATATTATTTGGTTTTTATTTTGATACCAACATGTGGTATGATATGAATATCTCTAGTGATATATTACTTTTTTAGAAATACTTGATAATTATTCTATTCCTATTTTGATAACAATAAGAGTATCAATGGAAATGAATTTATAGTTATATTCGATAACAACTATGATATAAAAGGATTAGAAAAGGGTAAAATGAAGTGATATGCATGGTTTTTACTATTCAAAATTTAGGAACAACTCGTTTTTCTCTAACAAGCCTCAGTTAATGATTCAGATGATGTAAAATATCATAATGACTTATCTTAAAGAATTATTGTCAATGATATGTGGTCCTTAAATAAATAGTGATAATTATGGATGCCAAAAATATAATATTATTATATATTTAAAAAGTCTTATAATATGAGATTGTTTAAAGGGTTTCAAGACTTATAATATTGAAAAGAAAGATCTTGAAAATGGGATTGTGATCATGAAAAATATTGTAATCTAAAATCAAAATAAATGAATTTTCTTTTTTTTTATGGATAGGTGATTGAAACTAGGTTTCTCAATGTTATACAACATATTAATTTAAGAAACTATTTTTGTTTCCCATGAATAACATTAAATGTCATAAAATTGAGGTACATTATTGTAAAGTTGAAAATTGATCATTTTAGAATGAATGTCGGTGAAAGAATCCATCAAATGAATAGAAGTTTGACTGATATAATCAATAGTGATTCTTCCTTGGGAGATGAAATTTCATAATCACATCATGCAATGGAATTACATGAATTTTGAACTAATAAATGGAATTTAATATCATCTTATACATGAAAATACACTCTATTTAAACAATTTGAAATAGAGGAACGGATTGTTACTTTAATGATGTATGAATCTGAGATGTAAGCTGGAGATGAAAATCATTTTTCTATAAAATATGAAGAACAATCTATTTTAACTACTATATATGAATAATATAATTCAAGATATGTATATTTGAATAAAGATTTCTCAAATATTAATAAAATATATGAAATATTGTACTACATAAAGAAGAAAATGGATATGAAAGATAGATGTTGTGAATGAAAGGATAAATGATTCATAATGTACATATGTCCAATGGTCAAAGCTCAAAGAAGGTCTAACATGTGGTGTACCATTGCATTCTCATGCCAATGAGGTAGTTGATTCCATGTTTTTCCATTCCGATGCAACCCCTTCATGCTTGGATGCATCAATTAATTTTTAAACATGACACACAACTTCATAATATAAATAGTTAGTTTATTATGGTGTTTCCAAGTTATTAGAATTTGTTAAAAATGGGTTTTGACATGATTATTATTTTATTCTTATATAAATATATGATAACTATGTTTGATTAAATGTCGTTTTCAATTTTAAAATGAAATTGATTATTTTGAGAAGTATTTCTCCTGGTTTATTTTATGATAACATTGTTTCATTTTAAGTTGGTTTTTTATGGGTGAATTTGTAATTTCTCAAAGTATTAGTCCGATTTATGGCTTGTTGTTTCTGGTTAGAAAACATGTTGTGTACCACTAAAATTTATTTTGGGTGTTCTCATGGACTTTTAGAAAGTACCATTGGATGTTGGAACATCCATACATGCATGGAGTGCACACATGGATGGACATTCACATGAAGATGGTACATTGAAAAAAGAATGTTCCTTTAACATTGTTTTTCTTAAATGTTTCATTAGTTTTTGAATCATGTCTTTGTTCATTCATGTGAATTCTAAAATTGGTTTCAAATGGAATCTTCAAAGATAACCCATTTGGAACACGTAGTATGTTTTGGGTCAATGTTTCTAACATAACGTCTCCTTTGTAATTCCAAATATAAAAGCGGTGTTTTTAGAATTGTGGAAGTGTTTCAGACTATTTTTATTATTGTGGGTCTTAGTTTCCCTTGAATCATTTTTTGGTGAGTGTTGGAAATGGTAACTCTCATTGTCAAGGTTTATAAACTTTCACATTTTCTGAAAGTATGGAAAGGATTGTGTGGTACGTTCTTGAGAAATAGGTGTCCATCATGATCTTATAAATGATTTTGAATTGTTTTGGAAGGTATGAATGTTCGGATGGTACTTCAATGTGTTTTATGGTATTTTTTGAGTATTAATATGATGTGACAGCCTGGTTGGAACTTTATGTTGTGTTTTGAAATGGAAATGTGGTTATAAAAGTGTAAATTCTTGAGTGGCATTTTTAAATTTTTATGAAGTGTTTTATGAGAATATGTGATGTGGTGACCTATTTGGAACCATCAATGAAGTGATAAACATATATGTAAATATTTATATGGAACTCATATATGAGGGATATCCCTTTATGTTTTATCATATAGGGTGTCCATGTTTGGGGTAGGAAAGTGCAGTGATGGTAGGTAAGGTGAGTCTCTTGTGTGAGTGCCTCCTACTAACATAGTTTTTGTCTGTTCACCATGGGTTCCTCGGCATCTTTTAGAAGATCAAGTGATAGTTGATGATCAACAACGATTTTATAAGATTGTACCACCTAAATAATTGATAAGTGTAACACCCCGAGAATTTATGAAAAATATAACTTTTAATTTTATTGATGTCTTGTGTTCTACGCTACAATAAAGGAGTCTTGCACAACACGCAACCCTAACTTGGCTGCATTACATGCAATCGCTACCTTCCTCGATAGCGTGTGTTTTACGCAAAACCGTGTTTCACTAAACAACAATATGCTATTAAAATATTATTAAAACTATCCATTATGAATAGTAATAACCACTTTTTAAAAAAATTTAAATTTCATCGTTCAAAATGGACTTCATTTTTGGATTCAGAATATCGAAATTAGCCTAGGGTGTAATTTTTGTATTTTTCTGAAAACATTCAATTTTTGATGAATAGTGAAAACACTGGGTTACTATTTAAAAACCGACTTTTTATTTAAATAATTATTTATTTTATTTAAATTTATTTTAGGTCAAAATTGATAAATAATACTTATATAAGTTCAATGTAATTCATTGGATTAATTTTATAATAATTTTACATATATAAAAATTTTATTGAACTTTTCACCGTCTTTTACCCACCTCCTAGGAGAATTTGCAAATTTACATAAAACATAATTTTACCGCTTCTGTGAGTGAAATATCAAAAAATACGAGAGAAAAATTTGATTTCAGTAAGTAAAATGTGGTTCAATGTGATGAAAATAATGTTTGGGGAATAGTAACTTTTTACTTTTATTTACCACGATTAAAATTAAATTTGGTAATTAAGAGTAAAAATGATATTATTATTACCCTAAAACATGTCCTAATTCTATTGGATAAGTTTAATTCGACCAAAAGAAACCTTAGGATTAAAATATGACCATTTAGGCCCACTTGGATAAGATTAGGACATTTATTATTAATTTATTTAAAGAAGGGTTAAAATAGTTAAAATCAAAGATTAATTAGTAAATAATTTTTAATATAGGGTTATACATGAGATAAATTCGACTATAAGTATTAATTAGAAATATAATAAGATTTCATACATAATGGTATTTTATTTTTAATTTTTAGACATTAAATAATTTAATTTATTTATGACACAATGATGATGAAGTAATTATCTTATTAATAAAATATTGACATAATTGATGTTATAAATACCCAATTAAATGTAATTTGAGACTTTTTATTAATTACACTAATTTTATAGGTTAATATGACATGTTATTATTGATTTAATTAACCTTTTTAGAACTAATCATTCTGTTATGATTTTCACAAAAATCAATTACTAAATAGTGTCAAAATTGACATAAAATAGTTTTTAAAACAAATATTATATTAATATTTTTTATTTTATTCCTAAAAATATAATGTTCGGCAAAATGACTTATCTACGGTTATATATATTAATAATAAACAACTTGGTGTCCTTTTGGCATGGTATAGTATGTTTATTAACCTTATAGTGTAAGAACACAAAAAGACGCGGTAAAAGTAAGATTATCTAACTTAAAGTTAAATCTAAATGATAAGGTTAAAATAGTAAAATAAAATTGTCCAAATTCTATTGGATGAGTATATTTCGACCCATACCCACCTTAGATTCTAAATAACTCAATTTGGAGCTATTAAAAACGAAATATGACTTTATAATAAAATAATATTTTTTGTTATTCCAAAGGTGCCCCTCTCCTCCCTTATAAAAGGGCACCTCCTCCCTCTATTCCTCACACCACTTTGAGCCTTCATGCTTGGCCAACCCCAGCCAAATTCTCTTATCCACTTCCCTAAAAACATCCTAAAGGTCCTGGTCTTCTTCAAAGACCAATTTGGGTGCCCTAAGAGGAGGTCTGAAAGAGGTGCTTCAAAGAAGAGGTAATGTCCGTTACCGATTCTTTCAACTATATTTCTTCTTTCACTTCTTCTTCTTTAGTTGTTTCATTATGAAGTAATAACATCAGTATAACCCATATATTGATATGTTATTATAAGTATGAAACAACCCTATTTCACAATCTATCCATCCTATGGAAAACGAAATCACCACGCGTGCGTACGTACGGAATATCGTCTCCACGTCGTGGTGAAATCTGTTTTTCCACCAACACCTTACATGGATGGGTATATTGGTGTAATGAATAACTATATATGGTTATTATAACATCATACTTATTCTGATATATTATACCATCCAGTACAATTCTATTCAATAATCATCGGAATGATATCATCGCTCGTGCGTACGTACGGAATACCATCTCTATGACGCGATGAGATTCGTTCTCAATGATTAACCATTCATAAATGATTATAAAGTATATATAATAAGTAATCACGAAATATATGAAATAATAATGCTATTGGATTTATGTATATATATGTGTATGTCATCTATTTAGTTTCATTCAATTCAATAAGGAAACGAAAACAGCGTTCATGCGTACGTACGGCCTACCGTCTCCATGAATGGTGTATTTCATTCCTTTTATCGATCTATAATATATATATGTATATGATGAATATATATTATATATAAATCATGTTTTACATTCCGGAATTATTTAAATCAGGATATAAGTATTAATATCAAGAACGACAATTCGAAACACATACGATAAATGAAATGAATTTACCCAAAACGCTGCTTTAACATGGAATATACAAAAGAACGGGTAATATAAAGTCATAAGTGAAACATATATGATATCATAACAACGAATATGATTCTGTAATAAGTCAATGAAATTATTTAAATCATTATACAGGAGGTTCAGATACGTACGAAGCATATCAGACCTAAGGTAAGGGATAATTTTGCAAATCTCATTTTTATCCGAGATTGCTTATTTGTAAGTATTTACTGGGGTTATTGCAATCGTCCATGTCCATGTTTTATAAAAGTGTTTTCATGTATGTTTAAATTCCTTTTTACCCATTTTGAATTTTACCCCATGGTATGGAAGGAATCTTTCTTTTATTTACCCTAAAAGTTATTTTTTGACTTTTCAGAAAAAAGTACGAGTAGAATGTTTTTTTAACGTATATGGAATGAAAGGATTTTTACGGTTTTATAAACCCTTATTTTCATGAATCTTCCTCCAAAATATTTCATGAATATTTTCAACAAAATCTTTTTCTTTTAAAATTTCATGATGTTTTGTGAAAAGAAATTGATTTTGAGGAAGAAAGGATATTTTCCTCAAAAATTCATTTCAAGTGTTTTATCAAAACCATTTTCCATCTAAGATGACATTATTTCATATGTGTATGTTGCAAGTATAAATTATTTAAGATTTACATGGTTTCACTTTTCTTATTATGAAATGATATCCATTTCTTTTATATGGATTATGTGATGATGGGATTATGTTTATGAAACCCATTTTATTCGTTGTGTTATTATGAATGATGTATGTTTATTTTGTGGCACAAGTAAGAATGTTTTCATTATGAGATGGGTGGGACCTATATCTCCCTCCAATACATTGGGTTAATATTTATATATCATGAGATAGACATGGCTATAATGGTAAGTTAATCCGGTTCAGTGTTACAGGACCGAAACGAGGAGTGAACTCGATTCAGAAAGAGACTTTTTCCACTAAGATGGTCTTGGCAGCAATGCCTTTGCTAGTATGGAAATCATAACATGTGCTTAATGGTTTCCACAGTTACCTGTTTTATTATCATGCTATTTTATCATGATTGATGTTCCCTTATGATATATGCCTTGCGTACTTCCAAGATTCATGTCTTTGCTCAAGATTTTGATGTTTAGATTTTATGTTCATGTTTTTGCATTCAAATGTTTGTGGATTGTTTTATGTTCTCTATGTTTACCCTTAATGGGCATTTGAGCTCACCCCTTTTATGTTTTCTTTTCCCCAGGATATAAAGAATGGTTTTATGTAAGAAATAAAGGGGAAGATCTTTATGGGAGATGTTGAAGATCTTTCACCATGATTAGAAGATTATATTCCGAGTTTCCAAAGACACTAAAATGTTATGGTCCTTGTATGTATTTTTTTTATGTACTAAGAATTCCGCAAAAGTAATGTAATTTCCATGTACGTCAATCATTGGTTCTCTAGACTTGGTATCAGAGGAAATGTTTAGTCAACCTTTGGAAACTAGGATACAGAAACATTAGTGAAATCCCTAGAGATATTTCTAAGGTATGTCTAGGGATGTACCTAAGGATAAGTATACATATAGGATATAGTCCTAGAACTACGGTAACAATCTTCGAATTTAACCTAAGATGTTAGATTTTAATGGTACTCCCCCTTTATTATGTTTTTTCCCTAGCATGATTTTTCCCTCTCACACTATTGTTTTTGGGTTTTAGACGATGGATAGAACCCGAAGGAACCGTGTTGATCAATGTAATGGAAAATGCAATGATTTTCCTCCTAAATAAACCAATGTTATGGGAGATGGAGTGAAAAATCTTATTTATATACTTACACAAGATATGAATCATTCTGGACTTCCAAATGAGCAGAGAATGGAACAATATTCTATTGTGTCCTTCATGAGGCAATGTCCACCTTCTTTCAGTGGGTCTTCCGATCCCCTTGTTGCAGAATAATGGATCAGTACCACTGAAAAGATATTTTCAGTTCTTCAATGTTCTGAACATGATAATGTCATCTTAGCAGTATATCGTTTAGAAGGTGAAACTGATCAATGGTGGAATATTATCAAGAATACGAGGCCAAGAGTTGAAATTGAGTCAATGGAAGGGGATGAGTTCAAGAACTTATTTTTCAATAAGTACATCCCTCGTATTCTTCGAAAAAAGATGGAGAAGGAGTTTCTTGAACTAAAGCAAAAGGATGATGAATCTGTTGGTATATACAAAGAGAATTTCACAAGGCTTGCAAGGTATGCATCTGGCTTTATCATCCAACCTGAAAGTAAATTTGATCGATTCTTCAGTAGATTAAAACCAAATCTTTGAAGGGCATTAGCTATAAGAGACTTCAGTAGCTATGAAGAAATTGTGTGTTGTTATATTAAGGTAGAACTGGAAGTTTTTGTAACATATCCATCTCATCGTTTTTACAAGAAACTAATGATGGAGTTCAAGGAGAAATCTCAGAACAATGGTGAAAAGAAGATGAATGATTCTTTATGCTCAATTTGTGGAAAGAAGTATGGTGGAGATTTCCTAAAAGGTACTAGAAAATGTTTTAAGTGTAGAAAAGAAGGTCATCAAGCAGTTGACTATCGAAGTAATGGGAAAAAGCTTGTTAATGATGTGAATAGAGAAAAGACTACCGAAAAATCTCCACCAATACATCAATGCTTCAAGTGCAAGGAAATAGGGCATTATGCTAATAAATTCCCTAATCTAAGGGTTAGTGATGATCGACATGATCAACCACTTAAGAAAAAGGACAAAGGGAAGTCACATGCGATCACTATTGGCGATGTTGAATATGACAACGATGTGGTGGAATGATTAAGTGATTATGTAATGGGATTCCAAACTAATGTTGTATATAGTATCATGGAATATTGGAATATTTATGTATTGATCTATTGTGGTTTTCAATATTTTTTTGGTACCGGTAACCATGGAAAGTGATTGAGATATTTTTGGAAATAAGATGAAATGTGCATAATGAAGGGATAAGGAAAAAATAATATGATAGTAATCATGAGCTCATGAGTAAAATAAGGACAATGTGATATCATGGTTTGATTATATAGATTTTTTTGGGATTTTGGTATGTAGAAAGAGTTACCTTTTGACAGTATTCATGTATTCACTAAGGTTCTATGGTAATTTATGTATCAAGAGAATATATGACTAAGGTATTCATGTGTTTGGAATACAACCAACAAGATATATCTTATGATATATGTGGGATAAATTCTTGTATTCACATTCTTGGTAGATAACCTTTATAGTAATTGTTTTCTTTATACTATGAGCTTGGACCAAAGTATTTTAGATAATCCTACAGATTGCAATAGATTATTTTGGACTTAAGTTAGTAGTGTTTAAGGATAGAACATTTTTCGATATTATTGATGGGATGGTATAGTAATGTTGTTTTAGAAAAAGGACAACCTGCATGATGGGTGACAGCCCATCGCGTCAGACAAGGTTGTGGGAATCGAACCCACAACCGATGTGTGACTAGCCTTTATCACATACCAATGGCCTACAGGGAGTCCCTGGTTAGTAGAAACCAGTTCTATTTTATTAAGCGGCATGATAGATGATGTATAAGTTCATTTTTGGAATCGTATACGATTAACCTCACCATAGATGGACTTATGTATATTTGATAACTTTTTCTAACCTTTTGTTTGAAATAGATTGAATGACCCATCATTCTATCACATAATCTGCTAACACATCACGAATAACAAAATCAAATTCATTTTTTTAAGGGATGAATTGGAAATTGTTTAATTCATGAACAACAGTGAAATTTTACCAAAATCATGTAAGTATTTATTTTAATTCATCAACTTTAGGGAAATGATCTTGAAAACCAAAAATGATGTCCTAGTTTCCTTATATCCGATGAATTAGATGCTACCTTAGATCATCACAAATATATGGATTTGTAATTGCTGGCTTTACTATAGCCATGTTCTCTACCACTCTCCATTAGAACATGATGGTTAGATTTCTCTTCCATATCTATATTTTCACCTATGTTCTCCTATGTGGAAACTCAGTGATTAGTTAATTTGGGTAACCGTTATGTTTCATACTTTCGTTTTTAAAGATTTGTTTGGGTATTCCTTTTTATAATGTGGGTTTCTATTAAAGAAACTTTCGAGTAGTAAACCATTTATAACCCCGACGAATTCCGAGGGCAAAATTCATATTAAGGGGGGTAGAATGTAACACCCCGAGATTTTATGAAAAATATTCTTTTTAATTTTATTGATGTCTTGTGTTGTATGCTACAACAAAGGAGTCTTGCATAACACGAAACCCTAACATGGCTACATTATAGGCAATCACGACCTTCCTCGATAGTGTGTGTTGTACGCAATACTGAGTTTCACTAAACAACGATATGCTATTAAAATATTATTAAAACTAGCCGTTATGAATAGTAATAACCACTTTTTGAAATTTTTTAAATTTAATTTTTCAAAATGGACTTCATTTTTGGATTCAGAATATTGAAATTAGCCTAGGGTGAAATTTTGGTATTTTTCTGAAAACTTTCAATTTTTTATGAATAGTGAAAACACTGGGTTACTATTTAAAAACCAACTTTTTATTTAAATAATTATTTATTTTATTTAAATTTATTTTAGGTAAAAATTGATACATAATACCAATATAAGTTCAATGTAATTCGTTGGAGTAATTTTATAATAATTTTAGACATATAAAAATATTATTGAACTTTTCACCGTCTTTTACCCACCTCCTATGAGAATTTGAAAATTTACATAAAACATAATTTTACTGCTTCTGTGAGTGGAATTTCAAAAAATCTGAGAAACATGGTTGATTTCAGTAAGTAAAATGTGGTTCAATGAGATGAAAATATTTTTTGGTGAATAGTAACTTTTTACTTTTATTTACCACGGTTAAAAGTAAATATGGTAATTAAGAGTAAAAATGATATTATTATTACCCTAACACATGTCCTGATTCTATTGGATAAGTGTAATTCTACCAAAAACAACCTTCGGAATAAAATATGACCATTTAGGCTCACATGGATTAGATTATGACATTTATTATTAATTTATTTAAAGAAGGGTTAAAATAGTTAAAATCAAAGTTTAATAAGTAAATAATTTTTAATATAAATTTATACATGAGATAAATTTGACTATAAATATTCATTATAAAGATAAAAATATTTCCTACATTATGGTATCTTATTTTTAATTTTTAGACATTAAAAAATTTAATTTAATTATGACACAAAGAGGGTGTAGTAATTATATTATTAATAATATATTGACATAATTGATGTTATAAATACCCAAATAAATGTAATTTGAGAGTTTTTATGAATTAAACTAATTTTATAGGTTAATATGTCATGTTTGTATTGATTTAATTAACGTTTTTCGAACTAATCGTTCCGTTATTATTTTCACAAAAATAAATTAATAAATAGTGCCAAAATTGACATAAAATAGTTTTTAAAACAAATATTATATTATTAATTGTTATTTTATTCCTAAAAATCTAATGTTCGGCCAAATGACTTAGATAAGGTTATATATATTAATAATAAACAACTTGGGGTTCGTTTGTCATTATATAGTATGTTTATTAACCTTATAGTGTAAGAACACAAAAAGACACGGTAAAAGCAAAATTATCTAACTTAAAGTTAAATCTAAATGATAAGGTTAAAATAGTAAACTAAACTTGTCCAAATTCTATTGGATGAGTTTATTTAGACCCATCCCAACCTTATCTTAGAAATAACTCAATTTGAAGATATTAAAAACCGAATATGACTTTATAATAAATTAATATTTTTAGTTATTCCAAAGGTGCCCCTCTCCTCCCTTATAAAAGGGCACCTCCTCCCTCTCTTCCTCACACCACATTGTGCCTTCAATCTTGACCAAACCCTGAAAAATTCTCTTCTCCACTTCCCTAGAAACATTCTAGAGGTCCTGACCTTTTTCAGAGACCAATTTTTGTTCCCTAAGAGGAGGTCTCAAAGAGGCGCTTCAAAGAAGAGGTAATGTCTGTTACCGATTCTTTCAACTTTATTTATTCTTCAAATTCTTCTTATTTAGTTGTTTCATTATGAATTAATAACATAAGTATATATCATATACTGATATGTTATTATAATTATGAAAGAATTCTATTTCACCATCTATCCATCCTACGGAAAACGAAATCACCACGCGTGTGTACGTAGGGAATACCATCTCCACGTCATGGTGAAATCTGTTTTCCCCCAAAACTTTACATGGAAGGTTATAATGGTGTAAAGAATATATATATATGGTTATCATAACATCATAATGATTCTGATATATTATACCATCCACTACAATTCTATTCAATAATCATGGGAACGATATCATCGCTCGTGCATACGTACGGAATACCATCTCCACGACGCGATGAGATTCATTCTCAATGATTAACCTTTCATAAATGATTATAAAGTATATATAATAAGTAATCATGAAATATATGAAATAATAATTCTACTGTATTTATGTATATATATATGTATGTCATCTATTTTGTTTCATTCAATTCAATAAGGAAACGAAAACAGCGTTCATGCGTACGTACGGCCTACCGTCTCAATGAACGGTGTATATCATTCCTTGTATCGGTCTATAATATATATATATGTATATGATGAATATATATTATATATAAATCATGTTTTACATTCTGGAATTATGTAAATCATGATATAAGTATTAATATCAAGAACGACAATTCGAAACACATACGATAAATGAAATGATTTTACCCAAAACGTTGTTTTAACATGGAATTTACAAAATAACGGGTAATAAAAAGTCATAAGTGAAACATATATGATATCATAACAATAATCATGATTATATAATAAGTCAATGAAATTATTTAAATCATTATACAGGAAGTTCGGTTATGTACGAAGCATATCGGACCTAAGGTAAGGGATAATTTTACAAATCTCATTTTTATCTGAGATTTCTTATTTGTATGTATTTACTAGGGTTATTGAAATCATCCATGTCCATGTTTTATAAAAGTGTTTTCATGTATTTTTAAAGTCATTTTTACCCATTTTGACTTTTACCCGATGGTATGGAAGGAATCTTTCTTTTATTTACCCTACAAGGTACTTTTTGACTTTTCGGACAAAAGTATGAGAAGAATGTTTTTTTTCACATATACGGCATGAAAGGATTTTTACGATTTTATAAAGCCTTATTTTCATGACTCTTACTCAAAAATATTTCATGAATATTTTCAAAAAAATATTTTTATTTTAAAATTTCATGATGTTTTGTGAAAAGAAATTGATTTTGAAGAAAAAGGGATATTTTCATCAAAAATTCATTTCAAGTGTTTTATCAAAACCATTTTCCATATAAGATGACATTATTTCATATGTGTATGTTTCAAGTATAAAGTATCTATGATTTACATGTTTTCACTTTTCTTATTATGTAATGATAACCATTTCTTTTATATGGATTATGTGATGATGGGATTATGTTTATGAAACCCATTTTATTCGTTGAGTTATTATGAATGATGCATGTTTATTTTGTGTCACAAGTAAGAATGATTTCATTATGAGATGGGTGGGACCTATATCTCCCTCCAATCCATTGGGTAAAGATTTATATCTCATGAGATATACATGGCTGGAACGTTATGTTAATCTTGTTCAGTGTTAAAGTACTAAAATGAGGAGTGAACTCAATTTAGAAAGGGACTTTGTCCACTAATATAGTCTTGGTAGAAATGCCTTGGCTACTATGGAAATCATAACATGTGATTAATGATTTCCAAAATTACATGTTTTATTCCTATTCTATTTTATCATGATTGATTTTCCCTTATGATATATGCCTTACGTACTTCCAAGATTCATGTTTTTCCTCAAGATTTTGATATTTAGATTTTATGTTCACGTTTTTGCATTCAAATGTTTATGGATTGTTCTATGTTCTCTATGTTTACCCTTACTGGGAATTTGAGCTCACCCCTTCTATGTTTTTTTTCCCCAGGATATAAAGAAAGGTTTTAGATAAGAAAAAAAAGGTGAAGATCTTTATAGGAGATGTTAAAGATCTTTCACCACGATTATAAGATTATATTCCGAGTTTCCAAAGACACTAAACTATTACAGTCCTTGTATGTCTTTTTTGGTTATGTACTAAGTATTCTGCAAAAGTAATGTAATGTCCATGTACTTCAAGCTTCGGGTCTCTAAAATTAGAAGGTGGGATGTTCCATTGGATTGCTTTTTAAGGGCGTTAAATTTGTTATAGACTTAGGGGCTTCACCATACACCGATAGAAGGTTATGAACCCAGTATATATAGGGGTCTTCTATGGATGTTTAGGATCTCCCATGGTAACTATTTATATCTTCTTGATAAATTTTGGTTGCATTAGTTTCCATCATTTACTATTTGTTTATTTATTTTCATCATAGCCCTGGTATTATTTGGTTTGGGTTTTGGTAAAAAAAATGTTAATCTATTTAAAAATAGAATGTCATGTGAGTTATCTTTTAAAATGTAAAGGGTTGTGTTTTTTTAATAAAATGTGAAAACCCCCTATTTTTATATCTATATTTCAAACTAGTGTTAATTGATTTTTTGTGGAAGGAAACACATGTACTATTTAGTGTTTTCATACTGAACTATTATATCACACCTTACTTGTACATTCAGTGTCGGTTGACCCGAGCTAGTTTTATGTTTTTATTTTTTTTAGATTCTCTTTGTTCAGTAGCTTGTTGTTCGAGCAGATTTTTTCTTGTGGTTCGAAGTGACCAATATTTGACATGGAGATTTCATAGTGATGGTTTAGTTTGGTTTAGTCCAGTTCATGTTTTTCATTTTTTACTTTCCTTTTTTATCAATTGTAACTAAATCTATTTATTTATATTCATGTAAGATTTATTTATTGGTTTATGCTGTTTTTACAATTTATTTTATTGATCTTGGTTATTTCTTTTGGTCTTAAATCATACAATATTGTATGTTTTGGGGCCCAGAACTAGTTTCCATCCCCTGGGGATTGAGAATTCCCTTCAGACCATTTAGCGGATCGGGTCAAGAGTCGGGTCAGAAGACATCCCGACATGGTTCTTGACAAAATTATTTTATGTTTCTTGATATTTTCATCATGTTAAAACTAATGAATTTTTATGTGAAGTAGAGACACTAAGACAAGCCTCTAGTATTTTTATCAATGGAGGAAATTATTTAAATCAAAGTATTTGTAAATATAAAATTCACAAAGGAATACATGGCATTTTTTGTAATTGATAAAATCCACAAATATATAAGAATTATTTTTTTCTTTTTTTGATTAAAAATTAATGTCTACAGTTAATGGTTTTATCATTTTATTAATGGAAATTATGAAAATGATAGTTACTTTAGAAAAACTCATTTTTTTTAATTTTTTTTAAAATTTCAGAAGTTTTATCTAACTTTAATAATAAAATATCTACTCAAATTAAACAAGTTTAGTTTCCTAAAACATTAATTAAAAACACTAACAGAATGAAAACCATATGGATACCAAAATGAACTTGTATTTAATGTATTGTAAGAAAATATGACTAAAAAAATTATTAAATTATTAATTTACTCGCCTTAGTGATATATAGAAATCTCTCTCAAAAGAGGGATCAAATCTAAAGTAATTCATTATTAAAAAAATCCTAGGAACTGGAACTTCTAATACAATATTTATTTTAATACTATTTTAATTTATATATTTTTATTGTGTTAATTATTTTATATAAGTGTAAAGATATCTTTTCTGTTGGAATTTTTAAATCTTCCCTAATTAATTAAATTAAACTCTTAAAACTATGTCTATAAAATTAATAGATATCTAATATTTCTCTCTAATAATAGTAAAACTATATTTATCTGATAAAGTAATTTTTTTAATTATAAAAAATCTTATTAAATAAAATATTTCTTATATAATCATTTAATCATGTCTTATAAAAACTTTATTCTCAGATATAATATTATTAATGTGTCATTCAAAATTAAAAAGAATTTCTTATAAAATTTATTCATGAGATAAATTTTGTAATTATTATTTTATTTTTTTTACTCCAAAATGTGAATCTTCATCTAACTTTTTTCCGAACAAAACATATCATTTTTTTAATTGTAAAATCTTTTTCTAAAAAACTATATTCCTTATTCCTAGTAATATGTTGTTTAAGGACTATTAAAATTAGTTTGGAAAAAATGAAGTCATCAAGAATGTCAATTACATAGGAAAATCCTTTTCAAAAAAAGAAATCATTCTTCTGATATGTTAATTTAATAGTTGGTTTTATATGTTAAATATTTATTTGAAAAATATTCTGAAAAATATAAGGAAACTCGTGGTTATGATGAATTAGATGCTTCATCATCTCATATTTTTTAATTTGGATTTTTTATTATGAATATTTGTTTAAGGATAGTACATTAAATGTGGAAAAAGTAAAGATTCATGATTTTTTTGATTATCTTGAATTTTTTATGAAGAATGTCCAATGGATTATCAGAATTTAAAATCATTTTATTCTTCAAAATAATATTTTTAATTGTTCAAAATTAGAAATGTTAAGATAAATAGAGTTACTGAGAAAAGATGTTTTTGAAAAGGATGATCATAGGGATATAAATAAGTTTTTAAACAGCCCAGGATTAACATATATGGATATTACATATTTTTAGATGAATATTCATTAAATTACTCAAACACCTGCATGAGGATTGTAACAGTTTAGTTTTTTTATAAACATTGAACTCCTTATTCTAATTTTATGTAAGATCTTCAAAATCTTCTATATTGATCTACCCCTTTATTACTCCTACCTTAAACCATTCATTGCAACATGGTGGAAGGAAATAAAATAATGGGGTTGAAACATATTCGTTGTAATTGTAAATCATGGGAAAGAACATTTTCATAAGGTCATAAGAACAAGAAAATATATTTTAAATTTTTTATCCTCCATATCAAAGATCATGTGATCATTTCAAGGAGTAAATTATACATGTTCTTAAAAATTCAAAGAACATTCTCTACGAGAGGATAACATAAGAAAAGAAATGTTTGCATTAAAATAATCAGATAAAATAATTTATATATTTATCAAGGCTCATTTCAAAGATAATAATAGTAGAAAAAGTCTCTTATTGAACATAGTTCTGTTCTCATTACATCAATATATTGTTGAACCGAGTTTACACATGTTCCAACCCATTATTACTGAACAAATTTTACTCATGTCTTAGTCCTATATTACTAAATTGAGTTTACTCCTACTCTAATTATATATTACTAAATTGATTTTACTCATGTTATAGTCCTATATGTCGAACTGAGTTTACTCCCGTTCTTGTCATGTATTACTCAACCAAGTTTACACGTGTTCCTATCCAGTATTACTTAACTAAGTTTACTCTTATTCAAGTCATGTATTACTGAACCGAGTTTACTTCTGATTTTATTCATGGCTATATAATGAGTTATAAATCATTACCCAATGAATTTTAGGGAGATATTGGTCCCACTAATCATGTAATTAAATCTATACATAAGTGTTCTACTAGAACATAAATAATATTAGAACCTGTAAAAATAAAAAAAAATTAGAAACAACTCAACATTACATAACTCATGGAAAAGAAACACAATTCATACACATTAATCCATAATATAAATTAATCCATAATAAACATAAACTATTTTGAGAGTGAATAATAATGATATAATTGGATTATATCCCTATTAAAACATAATTAACATCAAATAATGATGTATTACATGGAAAACTATTTTAAAGTACCATTTTAAATAGTTATTCAGAAAAATATACCTCCACATTGAAAATAATGGTTTTGAATTAAAAAACATTTATCAAAAAATTTTCATTTCAAATAACTTCAAAAACATATAATGGAACAGTTGATAAATATTTTAAATATTATTTAAATTCTTTTTCCATAAACATTTCTAAAATATCATTTAAAACACCTTAAAATTTTTTAGAAAACATTGATTTGAAAGAACATATATTTTCCACCGAAGAGAAAATAAAATTACATGAAACATATAATGTCATTAAAAGAAGTATATTAATGATAAAACAATTAAAATGGTAATATATACATCTAATAAAAGAATATAGGTGCATAAAAAACATGTGTCTCAAAGAAGAACAAATGAGATAAAATTACCCTTCCAATTGGGTAATATTTTAACCAATTACCCCATGAAAGATAGATAATAAAATGGATATTTAAATACAAAAAAATAAGGAAATGGATAATATAATACTTTAATCAGAAGTATATACACCTCACAAAAAACAAGAGGTGAATATGGCCTTTGTCTCATAGAGATAAAAGTGAGACTAGAAATTTCATAACTTATGTCGTGACTCCCATATAACCCTTGAAAAAATATTATATAATAAATATAATTGTATTTTTTATGTGTTAAATAACCTCAATAAATTTTATAATACTGTATATTCTTTACATATGGCCTTTTATTACCCATTTATTAACAATATTCATGTTAATGTTATGTTTCATGTAATAAACGGTTTGTTTTTAGTATCTGTTTTGATAGATTATATTGTTTTCCTCTTAATTATATATTTATTTTATAATTTCTAGATTTATAACCATGATATAAATATAATATATATTGATTACATAAGTATTTATATTTATCTATAAGAGATAAAAATGAAATACACCATTCACGGAGACAGTTGGTTGTATGTATGCATGAACATTGTTTTCATTTTATTATCATATTAAATGAAAGGAAATATATGGTATCACATAATTAATGAAATTTTTTTAAGTTAAATAGATGATATATATTCATAAAATTTATTGGCATTTCCATCTATTTAAAATATAGATGAAAAATGAATTGCATCACATCGTGGAGATAGTAAACCATACGTATTCACGAGCAACATTTTCATTTAGAAAAAGATTAGGTTGTAAATAAATATAAAATATTTTATAATTACAAAATTATAATTATGTAATAATTATCATATAAAAATATTAAACCCATCAAAATTTCCACTCAAAAAATATGGTGATTGAAATTAATTTTATCACTATGTGGAGGGGGTATGTCGAACATATGCATGAGTCATACATTATTTTTTGTTTTATGGGAAAGGGGTTGTATAGTTATGTGTTAATAATCGTAAAAACATTTAATTATAATTAGGATAATGAATTTATTCTGTTATGATATATATATTATATTTATAGGTTTTCTAGAATCTTAGAAAAGAGAGTTATGGATCTGTGTGATTATCACTTTTTCGAATTGACTCCTTTAAATCTCTTCTAAAAGACACTAATATTAACCTTTGAGCATAAAAGAACCCATATAATGTGGGAAGGTAATTAGAGATTCTAATTTTTAATATTTTGTAGATTTAGAAGTCCCAATGTTATTTGAATAAGTGAGAGAGGGTGTTAACTTTTAATAATTATGGTGAGGGGTACATTTGGAATTTCCAAATATAATATTTCATAATAAATTCAATCTCAAACCAAATACCAAAAAAATGAAGTGTATTAGAATATAATATTATATAAAATTTTAATCTCATCATCCAAAATATGTTTAATTTATTTTGGTATTATTGAAACCCATATCATTTTAATTAACACTTATTAAACCCATTTTAAATTTAATTACGGTAACAAATTTTTCAATTTGAAAACATTATAATTTTTTACTTATATGATGTAAATTTCCTATAAATAGTATATTTATGACTTTTTATAACTTATACTAATAATTTATTATTTTTTAAAATATTTATATGATTTTGAAATTATTTAATAAAGTATTATTTTCATAAAGTATAATTAGTGTCAATTTTGACACTATTAATTACATTGACTTTAAGAAACTCAAAAAAAAATTAACAAAGAAACAATATTAATATCCACCTAATATGTAATAGGAACATATAAAAACGTTATAACCTTAATTAATAACACTTACATTTATTATAAAATTTTATAACATCATTTACTTTATTTTTCCATTGGTTAATTATTAGTGTATAATAATTTTATAAATATTTAATTTAATTATTTGTGCACTAAAAATGATAAATAAATTTCAATGATAAACATAAATCCATTATATTTAAAAATAGTATTTATAATAAAATATATCTTCTAGAAAACACTTTATTAAAATTGTAATTGTTATTAAAAAATGAATTTGACATCTTTAGCTATAATTTAAATAAAATATTATAAATGTCCTAATATTTTCCATGTAAGTTAAAATTGTCATTTATTCAACCCATGGGTTATTAGAGTGGATATATACTCAGCCAATAATTTTTACTCAACTTTTGTGGTCTTATAATGGTTCTTATAATTTTAATTAAAATATCTTTATTGATTTTTGATCTACTTGTACAACTACTGCATCAGTTCTTCATAAGTGTTAAAGGTAAGTATTTCAGATATAAAAATTAAAAATAAGTTTATATAATAAAAATAAATAAATCAAGCTTAATATAATCCTTTATATTCATTAATAACCAAATTGTTTCCCTATGTGGACACATAAGAAATATTTAAGACAGTAACATGACATTTTTTTCTTTCTTTGATTTAAATATTATATAAGACATTATCAAGGACTACTGTCCATTAAACAACATAAAAATGATCATAATGTGTTAAGGTTCTCATTATGTTCATACAATAAAAAATTTTATGTGTGAAATTCAATCTATAGTCTTTATCACTTTTTTCGAGATTAATTTCCCAATTTACCATTATAGTGGTATCAAAATTTACCATTGATATCATTCTCATTAGCCAAAAATAAAAGGGTCATATTTAATAACATTGGAACTTCTAAGTAAAAATTATAAATCTATTTTTTGGAATTCCAAACAAATTAGTTAGAGAGATTAATTTAAAATAAAACAAATAAAGTTCGAAGGAAAATTGTTTTTCAGAAAAATACCTATTAAAAAATAAAATGTTTTTACAATAAATTAAGGTGTAAACCCCTTTTAAGACAAAATAATTATGTTATTTTAAATAAAAATGAAATAATTTAAATTTTAAACTAATCAAAAAATAATAATTTTACCTTGGAATGGATTTTAAAGAAGCTATTATTTTCAATAATAATCATTGTTTTCACAATTCATCAAAACATTAAACTTAATAGAAAAATAAAAACTATCCACCTAAAGTAAATTTTGATTTCCCTGTTCCAAAGTGGAAGTTTATTTTTAAAAAATATAATCTCTTAAAGTTTCATAAACTATATTTTCAATAAGGGGGGTCTAAAGGCCGGAATAATTCATTTTTGAGGAAAATACTTCTCTATGCATAAAATTGAATTTATTCATATATCATGTCTCAAAAACACATAATATGAATTTTAAAAACTAGATATATTATATTATATATATATATATATATCAAGAGTTATTTGTTTTTATATTTATAAAACATAACTTATTCACATTTAAATAGTATTACAGAAAAAAATTATTTTATTTTTAAAAAATGTTTTAAAGTCATCTTTAATTAATTGGTAAAAGAATTATATATACATGTGAAAACCATTATTTCATAATTAAATTAATATTATTCACACCCTCTATTATACTAGATAGTTTAATATTTAATTTTTTAAATAATTACTATAATAAAATGATGTTTCATTGAAACTGAGTATTTCATGTAACATAAGCTAAGACAGTGATGTGTGTAGTGAAAGACAGCAATAAAATGAATTTATGTTAAGAAAATATATATAACAAAAAAAGTAACCAAATATGAGATAGGTGGAAAGTGAAAACAAGTAATTATATGTTAAAACTAACCATCATGTTTTCATGGAGAGTGATTGAAAATATGGTCAACATAAGTTTAATGACCACAAAAATGTGGACCAAATTACTCTGGAAAAGGTCATTAATATCATAACAAAATTTGATTATAGGATAACCATTTCATTCAAAATTAATTGAAAATTAATACATAATTGATTTTTTTTCATATATACAATATTACTCTTTTCTTTTACCTTGCCAAATATCTACTTTATTTATTACTCCAAGAAATGATGTTGAAATTGTATTGTATAAATAATTAGTCAATCCAATGTTTTATAATGGCATAATAAGTCAATCATGTTGTCTCTTGTTATCATCCCAAAAAAATGGTTAGCACATTTTATCCAATATAAATAAACCTTCGTATTAATAAACATAAAACCTCTTCTAAGTTTCAACATGAACAATTTCAAAAATTCTTACCCTCATAATCCTCCCAAAATTTTAAATTCCAAAACAATTAAAATATGGTAACTAACATTCAAAAATAAAATCATTAGTAATCCCCAAAACAACATGATGTAGATATTAACTATCACACACCAAACACGTGAAGTCCATCTTCATTTTTTCTCTTGAAACATGGTAATGAACTGAATTACCATAAAAACATAGTGAAAACCTGCATGCTTTAAAAAATTAAATATTTCCTCTTAACATAAAACCAAATAATCTATAAAATACATCCTTGATATAAAAAAAAATGTTTTTATGTCTATTACAATGTTATTATTAGGATCCCATTTATAATCAAAAATCACTTTATCTCATTATCCCAACATCACGCATACATTGAGGGTTATCATTCCATTAATCATGTTTTTTCTAAAAATATCACCTTACCACCTCAATCACATGTCATGGTTACTAGTACCATTCAATATATGCTTTCAAATCCTTATAAAAAACTGATGTGGACCAATACATTGACATTTAATTATTTAATAATACTGTAAATTTACTTATATAACATTATTATTGAATTTTAATACATAACCACTCAATCATTTCACTTCCTTCTTAAACTATTAAAAAGATTCTTCATTTTATTCCTTAGTACGTCTTCAATATCATAGATAATTTTTAGTTGCTTCATCATAATCGTCAATATAACCATTAATCATATAACCTAGAAAATATTTTCACCTTGGGATTGATTTTCATAATTCTCATTCATTCCACATTTAAAACATTTAACAATAATTAATGCCTTAGGAATATTATTTTTCTTATCTATTTTGTTAAGTGAACCTTTTCTTTTGCAATCACTTTATTTGTGTCCTTCTTTTCCACAACCAAACCATATACTATTTCCTTTGAAACATTCTCCTTGATGAATCTTTCCATGTTATATACAATAGAAAAAATGATATTTCTGTCCTTTTTTGTCACCATGAAACTCCATATTTCTCTTAATATATGGGTCCATAAACTCACCAATGATGATATTATTAATTGTATCATGATATTGCTAATTATGAATAATTAAAATGTACTTTAGTCTAATAAAAATTCCATTTGACTTCTTTCTTGAAAATTTTCTATCACATTCAATATTAATTATGTTCCATCTAGTTCCCTTCATTGACAAAAGCTACAAGAATACTATAAGAAACACTAATCATACTATGAAAACCACATAATCAAGGTAATATACTTTCAATATATTACATATTTGCATTTTTTAAAGCTTATTCATGATTATTAAAAAAATGACAATAAACTATACATAGACTTATCCTTAGAGACATCCCTAGACATATCCTTTGAAATATCACTATAGGTCTCACTAAAGATTTTTTATCCATATTTCCCAATATTGTCTAAAAAATTACTATGATAGAAAATATAACATCCCAGGATTAACGTACATGGATATTGCATATTTTTAGATAAATATTAATTAAATTACATAAACACATTCCTGACATCCATAATAGTTTAGTGAATTTGGAAACATGGAACCCATTCTTCTATTCTGGTGAATGATCTTCAACATCTTCCATAAAGATCTTTCCCTTTAATACTCCAACTTAAAAAATATCTTTATAATTGAGGGAATGAAAACATATAAAAAGGGTGTGATAAGATGCTCAATAAGGGTAAATCAATGAATAAAACATAAGTATAAGGGCATAAGAATATGAGAGTAAATTTTTAACATTATATCTTATATATTAATGATCATGATTTCATCTCATGGAATAAATTATAAAATTTTATAATCATAGAAAGAACATATTCCATGATAGAATGAGGGAAAAGTTAAATTATGGAGTATATATAATAAATTAAAATAATTTCTATATTAATTAAGGATCATTTATAAGACCTTCATAGTGGAAAAGGTCACTTAATAAAATATGTTCCCTCCCAATTTTTTCCATGTATTAATACCAAACCTTTTTTAAATTTTCAAATAAAATCAGTTTGTGGAAAAGTGAAAACCTTACTGGTAGAAATACAAAATTTAGTGCCCAAGGAAATCCACCATTTCATGCACCAATTAGAGAACCAATACAAGAATAACCAAAGGTGAGACTATGTTCCCAAGGGGATCAACCATTGAAGGAATCACCGCCCAAAGAAAACCATAGAAATTCAACCCAACATCACCCTCATCAGTAGTAAATACAGTCACAGTCCTCAGTATGTAGCACCACTGCCACACCTTGGGAATGTGCATCCACACACCAAGTTATAATGGACCACCACTGTTGATGAAACACACCGAACTATCCAAACTTTGGGGTCTCTAAACACACCACAAACTCCATGGAACCACCCTAACATAGAAAAAACCCAAAATCAATACGAATGGCAGATATGGAAAGGACAACAGGTCATACCACCACCGCAACAAATCTATCATTACCAAAACGTCCAATATAATCCAGTCCTATAATACTGAACTGATTTTACTCCCGTTAAATTCCATTAAGACTAACCCAATTTACTCTAGTTCTAGACCTCTATTACTTAGATAATTTTACTCAGATTCTAGTCATGTATTACTGAACTAAGTTTACTCACATTCTAGTATTGTATTACTAAAATGAGTACACTTTCGTTTCAATCATGTACTTATCATTAGATATAAATATTTACCTGATGAATTGTAGGGAGATATAGGCCCCACCCATAACTTAATTAAAACTATACCTAAGTCTTCCACTAGAACATGAATCATATCATAATCTATAAAAAGAAATATGCTTTGTAAACATTCCATCATTTCATAACTCGAGGAAGAGAAACATAATTTATTAATATTAATCTATAATAAATATTAACTATTTATAAAATGAATAATAATGATATTATTGGATTTTATCCCCATTAAAACCTATGTATCATAAAATAATGTTGTCATGGATAGAAATTGATTTAAAAAGATTATTTGAAATAATTCTTGAATAAAATATCGTTCAACAGTGATAAATTATTTTTAAACAATAAAACATTTAATAAAAAATTTCATATAAAATAAACATGAAAATACCCAATGTAATATTTCAAAAAAAATTAAACCTCATTGAAATCATTTTTCAATAAGAAATTTTTAATGTTCATTTAAAACACTTTAAAAACATTTCTAAAAAATATTGATTTGAAGGAACTCATATTTCTAAATTTAGAAAGAATAAAATTACATAAATAATATAATATCAAGAAAATATTTAGAATATTTATTAAAAATTTCAAAGATTAGTATATATGCCTCTTAATATAATAAAGGTGCATAACATAACAAGTACCTCAAAGAATGAAAATTGAGACAAAATTACCTTTCTGATTGAGAAATTTTTGAAATGTAAACCCCAAGAAAGGGAGATAATAAAATGGATATGTTAAGACCTATAAATTTTGGGATAGGTATAATAGAATATATTTATGGGTATTATATACACCATTGAATGTAAACGTGTGGTGAATAGGCCAAAGCCACATAGAAATAAAAGTGAGGCTACAAATCCCTTACCATATGGTTTGACACTCATCACACTCATGAAAACCAATTTTATAATAAATATAATTGTTATATATATACATATATTATAACTTATAAAATTATATAATACCATATAGTCTTTATGTATGGCCTTTTATTACCCATTTATTATCAATTTACATGTTAATGTTATGTTTTGGGTAATAATCGATGGGTTTATTGTGTGTGTTTTGATTTATTATATATTTTATCATAATACTTATATCATGAGTTCATATTCAAAATAATTATAACCATGATATAAATATAATGTAAATTCATAGATAAGTATTTATAATAATTTATAAATGATATAAATAAAATACATAGTTCATAAAGATAATAGGTTGTATATACGCATGAACCATGTTTTCATTTTATTATCATTTTAAATGAAATAAAATTATTGGATATATTATAATTAAAGAATCATAAATATGTTATATATATCATATATATTTTTAAAATTCATCTTTATTACCATATATTTGAAATATATTTTAAAAAATAATCCCACCACATATTTGAAATTATAAGCCATACGTACACATTAATGACATTGTCATTTCCAAAAAGATTAGATGGTAAAAAGGTAGATAAGATATTATAATTATAGAATTATAATTATTTCATAAATTTCATATATAAATATTAATCCCAATATAATTCCCACTCATAAAATATGGTGATGGAAAAATAATTGTATCACTACATGGAGACGATAAGTCGTACATAGACACAACCGATACATTAATTTCTTGGTCGATGGAAAAGGGGGTATTTGGAGATGTGTTTGTAATCATAACAAAATTTTAGAATATTTAGGATGATTAATTTATTATTTAATGCTATATATCTTATATTTATAATAGGAATATAATAATTGAAAAATATAGTGATCTATTAGATCGATTACCTCTTCATTGAAATGGATCTGTTAGATATCCTTTAATGGACTCTAGAGATAGTCTTTTGAGAATACAAAATCATCTAAAATTTGTATAGGTAAGTGGAAAATATAATTTTTCAGAGTTTTTTCATGGTATAAGGCTCACTGTGATGTGAATAAGTGGTGTAAGAGGTTCCCTTTTATAATTGAAGTGAGGGTCCTTTTTGAATTTTCAAAAATATTAATTTATAATAAATTATATCACAATAAAAATACCTCAAAAATGACATGTTTTAGAATATAAGATGACATAAGGTTTTAATCTAATAATAGAATTTATTTTTGAAATGTTTTGGAATTATTTTAAATCTTATAATTTTAATTAACACTTAGTTAACTCATTCTACTTTTAATTGCAGTAGTAATTTCATTAATATTAAATCATTGTAATTTATTACATATATGTTGTAAATTGTCCATAAATAGTAAATTTATGAGATTTTAAAACCGGTAATAGTCAGTTTATGTTTTTTAACTCATTTTTATGATTTTTAATAATTTACTAATATATTATTTTCAAAAAAAATAACATGACTGTCAATTTTTACACTATTCGTTACACTGATAATAAGAAGATATAATGTGAAATTTATCACATTTGAAATATTTACAACACCTATAATATGTCATAATAACCTATTACTTTTTTTAGTACCTTAGTTAATTAAAATTTTATTTATTTTAATATTTATAATAACATTTATTTGAATTTTATATTTATTGGTTAATTACTATATCATTATTGTCTAAATATTTAAGATAAATATTTATTCACTAAAAATTATAAATAAATAAACATGATTAATTTTAATCATTTATAATACTTATAATAGAATATACCTTGTAGAACACCCTATATTTACAATTCTATACATATTAAAAATATAAATGTGACAACTCTAACTATACTTAAAATAAAATATTACAAAGGTCATAATATTCTCCATGTGGATCAAAAATGGTAGTTAATTGTACTATTATATGATTATGGTCTAGATATACTAAACCACTTAGATTAAGTCAAGTGTTTTGGTCTTTTAATTGTTCTTATCATTTTAATTGTAATTATTTTATTGATTTCTCATATATTCCCACAAGCACTACCTTAGTGTTGCGTAAGTGTTAGAGTTACTTATTTCACATATAAAAATTAAAAAAATAAAATGAAATAAATAAATTCATAAATTTTAATAAAATACTTTATATTTTTTCACAACCTAATTCTTTCTCTATATGGAAATATAATATATATTTAAGATAAATAAAGTGACATTTTTTGTCTTTCAATGATTTAAAAAATATATAAGAAATTTCATTGAAAAGTTTCCATTAAACAACGTAATTTCAATTTTATGTGTTAGTTATGGAATTAAATTCATACAATAAATTTTAGGCACATGTTAAAGTCATTTAGAGTCTTTATGATTTTATTTTTACCCTAAATTACCTAAATTACCCTTTACTATGGTAACAAAATTTAACTTGGATATTATTCATAGTGAAAAAAACAAAATGCAAATATTAAATGATTTTGTACCTCCTGAATACAAAATTTTAATAAATTTTTAAAAATTAATAAAATATGTTTCATAATTTAAATTAAAATAAACACGGTAAACATCATATGAAAAACTATTTTTTCTGAAAAATTACCAATTAAAACATGACATAATTATATAATATATTATTGTATAAAATCCTTTTAAAAACCTTAATTAACTTATTTTAAATAATAATTAAGTATATAATATTTTAAACTAATCCAAACATAATTTTACCTTGTAATGGATTTTATCAAAAAATAGTTTTCAATGAAAAACAGAATTTTCTTTATTCATCAAAACATGAATCTTCTTAGAAAACTACCATAAGTTCACCAAAAGTAAATTTTGTTATCCTAATTCAAAATATGAAGTTTATTTTTTCAAATATAATCTTTAAATGTTCTAAAGGCAATATTTTTAACAACTTCATCATCAAATGGTGAAAAACTGTCTTTTTTAAGAAAATACTTCTTTTATGCGTAAAATTAGATTTGTTCTTATATCATGTCTATAAATCACATAATATGAATATAAAAAATGATATTGAATATAATATATATATATATATGACTTATTGTTTATTTATTGATATTATAATCACACTTGTGCACATTTATATATTATTTCAGAAAAACATATCCTTTTATTTTAAAAAAATGTTTCACAATAATTTATAATGAATTGTTCAAAGAATTATATATACACATGTAAACAATAATATCATACATTAGTTAATATTTTTTATACCCACCATTCTAATGGATATTTTATAATTTTATTGTGTAAATAATTATAATAATAAAATGTTTCATCATATAAACTATGTGTTGCGTATAACGCTATATAAAATGGGGTTGTGTGTAACACAAGACATCAAAAAAATTGCAATTACTTAAAATATATACATAATAAAATTATTTGGTTGTTATAGGTTTTGGTTAACCCTTTTTCATCCACTTTGTTAAATTAAAAATCTAAAGATGTTAAAATCAAAAAAGAAAGATTCTTAAAAGTATTAGCTAGTTGAAGTGAAAAAGTTCAATGTCTGTTTTGTTTAGATAATCTATATAATCCTTCCAAACACCCTTATTTTTTCATTTAGTTTATTCAAAATCTTATATAAAATTATTTATATATATTATTTAATTAAAAATAAGTGTTATAAATTTTTTCGTAATTTCTTTTTGTGATTTATACTCTAAAGATATTATTTATAAGGTTTGTTTAGATAAGAATGTAATTAATGTTTTATTATTCCATTAAAAAGGGAAAATTAATCTATAATTGTGAATAATAAAAAAATTATATGTTTTAGGTATATATGATATGAGTAAATATTAGTTTATAATCCTTTATTCTTTGATTATATTTTAGATCAAGGATATAAATTCCAAATATTCTTATGTATTAATTGGAGTTACATTATTTTTATGGATCGAATTTGATGGTTCAATGTCATCATTTAAAATCATTATTATCCATTGATTAATAAAATACATATTTTCATTTTTTCTTGATTATTTGTTTTTTAAGGAAGCATAAATGTAGGGGAATTTTTTATTAATACATATAATCATAATATATTTTCAAAATAACTTAAATTTTTTATTTCAGAAAAAGGAGGAGAAATTTATAAGGGAGAAATTTATATATGATATATTATAAGTAATAAAAGGATAAAGGGTGAGAAATGTTCCTATATTTTATTTCCTTAAATTTGTGTAAATTTATTCTTCTAAAAATTATTATAATTTTAATATTTATGTTATGTTTTTATGAATTTTGCTGTAATAAAAAAGGGGAGATTATTGATCATGGATTGATTCAAAAATTTCATTAATTTCATTTTGATTTCTATTCTCACAAACATCAATATTTATGTTTCTGATAAAATTTATTTTAATTTAATTTCAGGAAAATGATATTCTTTTATGTTTTTATTTTCATTCTAGAAGTGTACACAAGTAATTAATTCATGGGAGAATATTTTACTATGTATTATAGACTTCCTCAAATGTTTCTGGAACATTTTCATATCCTATGTTTATAATATTAACTTATTGTTTAGTAACGCTATATTTGGAAGAAAACATATGGATCATATACTCCATGTTTTAAGAAATGTGTGTATTATCAACACAATGTTTGGAAGAATCTACATGTTTAAAGAAATAAATGTAAGGCTTTCCAACCCTTATTTTTTGAATAACAATATGTTTTCAAAACCAATTTTGTAAAAAAAATGAACATTTGGGTATTGTCACTATATCAAGGAATCCTATATTTGTATGGTCAATGAAAAAGTTTTCAATTGAATAATGTATGCATATTTTTTACAATGGTCTTAATATATATTAATAACACATAAAATCTATTTTTTGACTGATTGAAAGGCTCATAATAAAAATATTAAGTAGTACATATTTCTGAGAGAAGTTATGACTCTCATTGAATGATTTTAATTCAAATATTTGTTATTTATTATGTGGTATTTCTGAAGCCAATTTTACCTAGGGAAAATTTAGATCAATATGATAAATACTAGGATATTCATCTTATTTAAATATGTACATGCTCATCATCAGTAAACATATCGTAAAAATATATATTTATACACAAAACTAAAAAAAATCTTTTCCTACTTCTACTGCGACAATTTTAAGACATAGTTTATTTATTCTAGTCATTACTATTGATGTTTCTTCTATTATACCTTATATTAAGTCTTATTATACATGTTTGAAAAATATTTTCCTAGAAATAGTGTTTGTAGATATACATTGTTAGACATCTGTTTAGTTTTTTCTCTACTAATTTTTAAACAAATCTTATTCAACATGGAAAATTATTTTTAGTTGATGTTGTGTGTTATTGATGATAAATCACATTTGTAAGTTTCTTCTTAAACTGTAAGAAGAACATGTTTTCCCAATGACATTAATATGTTATGATTTATTGGAGTATCATCTCCTCAGACTCAATCATGATGGTAAAGAAGTATAAGCTTCTCAAACTAGGATTTGGATTTATATTTCCATATAAAATAATCATAAGGCCCTATAAAAGCCTTATTATAAAGGTATTAACTATTTTTACTCAGTTTTAGAAGATCCCTATAAATGTAATTAATAGTTAAATCACCAAACTCACTCAAAGAGTTTTGGTGGAGTATATTAAGGTATCATAATGCCCTGAACCACTTTACAGTGTTATATTCTTGTATTTATTGATTTCCACTTCTTACTCGACTTTAATAAAAAATAAATAATCACTACATGTCTGGAGGGATGCTTCTAATTAGCCTTTGTTTTTAAATTATCACAACTCACACCCAACTCTTGTATCTTCAAAAAATTCATATATGACCCAACAGATATTCACTGATAAAATTTACAAGCGATACCATTGCCTTTTAGAGGCCTCTCCAAAATAGATATGTGATATTGGGATCCATATCAGAAACTATAGCAGATGGAACTCCATGTAATCTGAAAATCTCATACATGTGCACACATTTCAAGCCAACAAAGCTAGTTGTATCTCAAATTGGTTAAATGTGAGATAATTTTGTGAGGTTATCAATAAAAACTATAATAAATTCTCAACTCAATGGGTACATGAAAACCCAACTATAATGTTTATATATTACTCATATCTTGTACATGCCATCACAACAAATGGTTGAAGGAAACCCAAAGCTCTCAAATTCTAAACATTATCCTATGGGTACATATCATAATGAGAAAAAATATCAGTGATTTCTCATATCATAACTAGCTACTATAATCACCACCATATATTATATAACATATTTTTGGAAACCAACTGAACCACCCCTATTAATTATAGAAAAAATACATCACAGAATATCTTATTTAGAAAGGTAAAATGTATCGGTTCTTGAAACATATGATACCCTCCACATCAATCATAAACTTTCAAATGGCCTCCCTATCACAAATATATTTACAAACGCAACAAAATTCATCATCAAACTATCACTCCTTTAGATTCAACTCTATTGTAGGGGAGATAAATTCTAACCTCAAAATCATTCTCATATACTTCAAATGAAACTAATCAATGAAATCAACAATATTCCACTCTTCTGATTTTTATTTCATTACCTGGTTTATACGATTCCTTCTCAATGTATCAAAAATCAAATTCCCCTTCCATGGTTATAGGAAATGTAGAAATAAACTTACTATATGTACTCAACACAATTCCTCTATAAATGATTCATATATTTAATAGATAATATATAACTCATCATTTTGTTTGTAATTAACTATAAATTTTTTTAAAAAAGGTTAATACTACCATCCCTTGAGATCATGCATCACAGCTGTAAGTTTGAGGTCATGAGTTAGATAATTATTTTTATGTGAACCATATTATCAACAACCTTAGCCTACCCCATCACCACCCTACATAAGGAATCATCCCAAATCCAAAACTACTGCATCACAAAGGATCACAATACTATTCCCATCTACTAGAGTTTTCAACACTAGAATAGAATTTAAAAGAAATTTCATCCCAAAAAATAACCCTATAATTTATTATCCCAAATAAATAACACACCTAATTCAGTGATTGTTGTTATAAAAGAATACAACTTAGAGAAATCTATAAATAATATGAAGTAGTATTCTATCAAAACCCAAAATCTCTAAATCTCAAAAACAGGATACATTCGCTCCCATGAAAAAGCAGCTATCACCTTCTCAAAATCAACTAAAATTCCATGTTTTAAGCGCATGTATTCCAAAAAAATTACAACCTAAATCTGATAATTAAGATTCTAATGATTCATGTGAATTAAATAATTTTTAAATATTTGAATAACTACTCTCAAATGATAGAAATGGTCCTCCTTGAACTAAGAGTAGACTTATATGTCCTAAAAAATGCCACCATGAATGAGTCATAGTACTCATGAAACATCCTCTTCATCAAACACATAAAAAATAATTGTGGATTGGTTATACCAAATGGAATAATAAGATACATAATAGCCATACATACTCATGAAGGAGGACTTATGAATTTTATATTCTTAAATTATCAATTGTTGATTACCATATCAATGTTGGATCATCAAGAACCACTTTTCCCATTTTATCTGGTCAAATATATTATCATTCTTGGGGAACTGATATTTATTTTCTATAGTGATCATTGAGTATCCAATAATAAAAATATATGAGACTTTTTCAATAAACATTATTCAAAAAAATAATAGGTTCCACCTAGGTTTTCGCACTCAAGATAATGAAAAATTTCTTAATAAAATAATCCAACATATTCTTCAACTCATTCAACTCTACCGGTTCCTTGTGGTGATAACAAATCTCCACTGGCTGAGTTCTAGTCACAAAATTAACAAAAAAACTAGACCTCTATTATTTGTGGTATTATATAGAATTTAAAAGTAAATAAATCTAGAAACTCAATGAAAACTATAGTGAGATCACTACTCAATGATTCCTACACAATTTTCAATAGACACCAATATTACCCTACCCAGCACTGAAAAATATGGTTCATTTCAACTAGACCTTCGGTCCTATTATCCTTAAAACACATGACACACCTCATCAAGTGTTGTAATGGGGACATGCTAAGGATAATATTCATTATAAGACTTATGGTAAATCACCAATCCATTATAATAATGAATTCAGTATTTTTTTAGGAACTAAAAAATCCAAGTAAGCATGATGTTTTTTAAAGAGAAAACGCAACCAAGATATTGAGGACCCTAATATCTATTTATTCTAAGTTACATAGTAATATTGACCATTGAAGAAAAAATTATGTATTAAGATTTAGAAAATTAACATCATGAGTATATATACACAATTGATATTCCATAGTGTCAAATAATGTAGTCTCTAAATATGAATATATAGAAATGATACCTCTCATAGTCACTAGACTAAAATCAACATCCTCTATAGACTATTTCACTTAAGGAAGAAGCTCAATTATTGATACATATGAATTAAAAAAATTAGTTAATAAATAATGTGATTTCACCATAGTAAATTTAGGTAATAATGATCCCTTCCACTACATGAATAAGAAATGAGATGGAAGAACATATTTAAGTTAGCTAAGGGATAGAAGGAGCTACAAATATTTGGTTCTATAATAAAAAATTTCTTTAAATTCACAACCTTCCCACACTATTAATCCCCCGTATTTATAGTGGATATAATATCAAGAAAAAATTGAGCATGATCCTCAAAATGGTTTGAACCGTGTTTCAAGGTCCTGTAATCATGGAAGAGTTTGTAAAACTTTTTTACCACTTCCAAAACCATGTATTATGGGTAAACTATATTTGATAATTCAACTATAAAGTGTTTCCTCCCTAAACTATAATTATTCTTCACCATCACCATCAAATCTCGCCATCTCCTGAGGTTTCCTTAATGCTTTAAGGTTGATCATTTCAAATTTTTATCATCCAAAATTCTCATTAATTCAAATATAAATTGAATATATCTCATAAAATCCTAAACTTATTGACGATAATTCAAACCATGGAATATTAATGGTTTTATATTAGTAAATTCTTGAGAAATATCTTTGTATTCATCCTTTAGAGATTCCAATGCCATATCGTGAGTAGGAATATGTGCTTGTACTTATACCAGATCATAGAGAGATGAAACAACTATCTTAAAAATATTATTTTCAACTGGATGATTTTTATACTATAGTTCATAGTCATCTAACTCTTGTAGCCTTTTCAAATGCCTCCTCTTAAGAATAATGGTATAGAACACAAATAAAAATACTAAAATAATCTAAATGGATGCAAAAAACAACAAATCAAACAGCATTTTAAGTAATATAAATTCCATAAAATATCATTCTAGAAAAACTAGGATTAATATCTGAATTACCTACTAACTACCCTTATCCACATTTTATTCATTTACACTATCATACAGTCATGGGAAAAGAAATCATTTCAAATAAATTCAAAAAAAATCTAATTTTAATGTTAAACATGCATTTTTAATTTCAAAACTAAATCATATTTTTTCATCAATTCATTAATTTTTAAATAATATTTCAATTTATTCCATTTACCTTAAGTTTAGACCTTAAATTACATAATCAAATAAATTTCCAAAGCAAGACATCAATATTTTTCGAATCCTTCTAAAAATTTAAAATACATTGAAATTATTGTTTTTCAATATTTCTTGTCCCTTCTAAAAAGAAAATATTAATCTTATCAAATATGGGTTTTTAAATCATTTAAAAACTCATCTAAATTCGATCATTAAAATCATGGTTTCAATTGTAAGTAAAAATCACATCGACTTACCTAGATTTAAAAAATAATCAAATCAACACACACACAAAAAATTCCATTGAAGAAAAAAGTTCAATGATATAAAAAATAAAATCATATATTTTAAA
Organism: Viscum album; assembly: GCA_963277665.1. Classification (NCBI taxonomy): domain Eukaryota; kingdom Viridiplantae; phylum Streptophyta; class Magnoliopsida; order Santalales; family Viscaceae; genus Viscum; species Viscum album. The sequence continues at coordinate 162,988,400 of OY728157.1, read as the reverse complement.
AAATCATGATAAAACTATAATTAAATCACTAAACATGATATCATAACGGTTTATAATGACATATACTTCTAAAAAGGATTTGAATTGGGCTAAAAATCAAAATCTTTTCTGTTTCAAGTCAATAAAAAAATTAGTGGCATAAGTTAATTGAGATAATGAATTTATTTCATGTATTCTAATGAAAAGTTGAATTAAAATCAATAATTACATTTACCATTACAATAAATCCAATATAAATTTAACAACTAGTTCATGTAAAAAAATATGAAAAGGTCTCTAACTCAACATATACCTTAAGAAAACATTTTATATCCTTTGGAACATTTATACCCAAAAAAAATTAAATCAAACAAACATGCATACCCAATAATAAAATCAAGGAAAGAGTCATGAAATACCTAAAATATGGTATCATGATGTGGTTGTTTAGAAGTCTTCACTAATCATAATATAATAAGATATATTATCACTCAATATGATTTAAATTTCTTTCTATGATAGTGGATTATACTATTATAGGATTGTGGATATTTTATATCATATAAAATATCAATGTTTAATGTGGTATAATATACATAGAGTGAGATAACTCATAGTGGTGCATGGTGTTTCATGGATAGTGACTATGGATCCTATAACACAATATTTTTATATAGAAAATTTATATTATAGTGGTTTGTTATATTTGATAATAGTTTGATCATTCATGATAGAGTTGGTGGATAATTATATATTTGTAGAAAATAAGGTTATATTTTAGTATTATCATGTCATTTTTTTATGATTTTAATGGTTTATCCTATGATAATTATCATTATATGTTTTTTCAAGGTAGCCTCTATAATATATTTCTAGTGTGTGGGTGGTTCATTATAAGGTTCTTATCTTATCATTGATAGTCAATCCTATATTATTTAATATGTAACATCCTTTAAAATTATTTTTTTGTTATGGATGATGGAGGAAGATGATGAGTATATTTCTATCTATTTGGTCTGCTTGAATGTGATGGTAAAACATAATGTTCTTTCTAATACTCTACAACTATTGAATGTACTTCATTGGATGTATGAAGAAATTTCAAAAAAAATATGTCATCATTTTTCCTCATATTCATGTTAGAGGTGGTGTTATAGTTGTGATTACAGATCCTTTTTAAGTTATCTCATTATTTATTTACTAATTAGTTGATAATGATGGGTATATTTTTTAGAATTTATACATATGATATTTTATAACATAATGGAGTTATGTGGATGGTGATCAAATAAAATTAAAATCATTTTACATTGCGATTATAGAGGAGTACAATGTCATTATTTTATACCTCAACAATCCCCATGGTCTACATTTTTTTCCTTATATAGAAGGTATTGTATTAAAAAAATTTAAAAAAAAGATATATTGTGATCAAGTGTTATTGATCTTAGCTAGTCATAATAAAACAAATTCACTATTTTAGTTCTTTATTAAATATAGTTATCAGTCAACCATTGATAATACTCCATTTTATGTTTAATGTGGGTGACCTAGGAGATTCTCATTCATTATAACTGAGGTGAGATTATTATTTATTCATAGATCACTTTTGGTATATAGATTTAAAACTTTTCTCCATGTGATTTATTAGTTGTTAAAGAATGCACCAGACTCTCCACTATATCATATATGACATTTTTGGAGACCACTAGTAATTTTTATTGGATTCCATGTGTTCCTGATATATCCCACTCAACAATATTAGTAGTGGTTTGGTTGCAAGTGTAAAAAGTCCCCACAATTTTATGGTCCTCTTTTTTTAGTAAACATTATTGATGTACTATATTATTTGTTTCATCCTTTATAAAAACATTTGACCAAAAATATCTTCCAAATTTCATCACATCATTAGTATAATTATATTGATTATTATTTTATTGAATAAGGTGAGTTAGAAATTTACAATCATGAATCATTATTGGAGTGACCTATTTCAATATCGTACCATCATGATAAAATGATGCATGGTCTTTTTATTATTTTGTTTCTTTTTTTGGTGATATATTTGTCTCGAATATTATAAGTTATAATATGAGCTCTATATTAATTCCATGTATCTTATGTCATTTATTGATAATTTTTTAATGAGATAAATTTTTTATCAAGAACATATTAATTGATGAACTACGATTCATTATTGGGGTTTTAGTAGATTTTATTTCATTATTATGATGCGGTTGTATTTTTTTGGACTGAAGGATTTCTATTTGAGATTTATCTAATGTATTTTGGGTTTAATGTTAGTTTTTTTCCCTATTATTAGGTTTTTTATTATAAAGTTTATGAATCAGTTTTGTGGGGTATAACCTTGTGTCACGAACATATATATCTCCCCATAATAATTATTTTATGTTGTTGGAGATGTTAGAGTAGATAAAATATGGTTTTGGGGAGTGAGAAGAAGATTATATAAATTCTAGTTGTCACAATGCCCATTTTTAAATGGTATATGTTATAGTCCTTAGCTTTCTAGGTAATATATTCTTTATTATAGTATAGTTGATCAACTATTTCAATTTTTTCCTATGAATATTGTGTGAATAATATTTTTTAGGTGAAGGCCATATAATGTTTCACATTATAGTGGATCTATTTTCATTATAGTTTCATGGTTTTTTGACATGGTAATTAGGGGGGCTATACTTTATTTGATAATGGATCATAGAATTTTTTTCAGTTATTGATAGTATAACCTATTTTGTGTGGGTGTATTAGAATACATGACAATTGGTGTCTCTTACTGTATGTTATTGGGTTAATGGGGAAAAAATATCTCTAAACTCAAAATTTTAATAGTATATAATCCATATTTAAAGGGGTTATATAACATTTTTACATGATTAAATTAGGTATAGATGATGACACATTGGGGTCTATGAATTATTTTTTTATATTTTTTAAAATTGTACTTGGTTAAAATTCTTACTATAGTGGGTTCAATGTATTGGTATAAATAATATCTAAATAATTATAGGAAAACAACATTATATTATAATAGAGGATAACTATATTTTTATGGAATAAAATATAATATATCTCTTTATTTATAGAATAAATGACTAGTTTTTTATTCACCACACCATTGGGTGTCTCTCATCATTATTAATTAATATAAGGTTATTTATAAACATAATTTAGTTTTTCCATCATCTCTCAGGCCCCAACTAACTCTTAGATCTGTTTGGTTTTTTCATGACTTATTAATTTTATATATTAATGGTTATTTCATTAAGATGTAAATACCGTTCTCATCTAAGACACATTATTAATTATTCATATATTCCCATTTTTTTCAATTTATCTTAGTTCATCCTTCCTGGTAGTCCATGAAAGGTGTTGTGTATAACAGCCTTTAAACTGCACTCTTGGATTCAACGTTCTGATCAGAAAAGTTATATCCCTGGATTTGATATCAATGAAGGTGACCCAATATTATTGTAACACCCGTTTACATTCTAGGAAGCATATTTTTAATCTTGTTATTGGTTAACTTTCGTGGGGGGGTTGTACTGAAAATTGGGGAAGTGATGATTTCTATCCATTTTCATGTTGTGTAGTGGTTACAACCCATGTAGTGGTCGATGGGAATATGACATGAGTTTCATGAATAGAATTAAGTATTTATATTATGTGAATTTGTTTCACAACATGTAGTGGTCAATGCCGGTATTTTTATCGAAGGAAAAATGTTTTTCGACATCCTTTTAATTCATAGATATACGCATAGTGAAAATAAATCATAGTGTGTAATAATCAAGCCCATTAGTTTTTAGTGCACTTTATGATTGGTTATTGTTTTATTTGGTCTGAATCCCTTCCTTTATAACCCAAAAGTGATTTTAGGTGTTTATGGAGATTTCTACTCCTTTCCGACCATTCATTGGGTGATTGAAAATTGTTTTGATTCTAGGGCATCCTTCCAGGTAAGAATTACTTCAATTCTGATCCTCAGAATTCCCCAAAGTTATGGAATTTTCAATGGTTGTATTTTGGATTTGCGATCCACTTTTATTTTTTATCAATCCTTGATATCTTTTTTACATTTTTTGCCTTCTATGAGTTCATCATTGGTTTTCTAATATTCATTTTACATGGTGAATATGGTTATATATTTATTAAGGTAGGTGTCTCTATTGAATGTGTTAATTATATGGATTTCTTGTCTTTCATGTAAATTACCATTGTATGGTTAAATGAATTTATATTTATTTTTTTAAGTGATTTTATGGTAAGATAAATGATTTAAAATGGTTTTTTATTAAAAATTATTTTTGGAACACCAACTGTTTGATTATATTCATGAGTAGGTATTTTGGTTTGGAAATTCATCTCCAAACACTGAATTTTATTATCATGGATTTGATAATGTTTTATAAATTTTGATCATGGTTTTAAAAGGTATTTTGATAAAAATGGGACATTTTGAAATACAGGGTGTGTAGGTAAATACACATGGGTATCATTAGTGAGTGTTGAACCACTGGGGGTTACTTTTGGGATATCGATGGATTGTGGGAGTAGTCAATTTTGATTGGTACCAACTTATACTTGTGGAAGTATCTTTTATGTCCAGTATATATTCCCATAGCCTAGGGAATAATACAAATTTCTTTTTCATTTATGGTTTATTTATCATATAATGGATTATATACTAGATTGTAAGTCACATTAATTTATATGAGGTCAAATCACATGGAATTTCATGATGGATTATTTGATGGATGTTCATTTACATGGATATCTTATGGTGTATGGATATTATTTCATTCATTATCACTTTTAATTTTTATATTAGTGTATTATTTAATCTAAAATTACATTATGAAAAGCAATGGTTAATAGTTTACAAATGGGTTTGGATTTATAAAAATTGTTTGTAAAAAACATTTTAAAAGATATAACTATTTTATTCTAGTTATTAACTGTGTATGGACATTGTAGTGGTATCCTATTATGGTATTTTATCACACCCAATGTTTTCTTTTGTGAATTTTCAGATGTTTTTTTGGAGTATCTATATAAAGGGAAGGGTTTCTTAAAGAATGATGACTTTTCTTATTGTAACATCATTTAGTTCATGATGGTTTTGAGGTAATGGATGCTCATATGGAGTGTTATTGTTATTTTTTTTATACATACTTTACTTGATTAACATGATATGTTTGGTTTGTAAAGATGAGGTTATATAGTCTTCTTCTGGACTATACTTTGGTGGTATTTCCTTTTTTATATTAATGACTTGTTTCTTTTATCATTGTTATACCTCACCGTGATTGGCCAGCTCATGTGTCTCTTCTAGTTAACCAATGTTGGTATGTTAAAATTTTGTATCAAATGGAATGATTATCCTAAAATCTTTTAACATTGACTCAGATTTGTTTTTGTCTTGGGTTGAAAATAGTTAGGACCATCAAGATTCAAGTAGTAAGTGTGTGAGGGTGCCTGGCCTACTCACTTCTGTGTATGAAGTTGTGTTACAATTGGTGGTCATAAATTATTTTACCTTGTTTGAGACTATCTTTTTGAGGTATTTTGAATGAAATCTATGGTAATTTTATTTAAATGGACATGTACCTTCCAAAATTGATTCATTTTGATCAGTATGACTCATAATTTCATTGAATTCTTATTTCATTAATGTAAAGATATTAATGACTGAAGAAGTCTTATATTTTTGGAATCTCCTCATTATTTTTTTTTTAAAAATTCCTCCAATTAGAGATCTTTCTAATAAATGAGATGAATCTATGAAAGAGGATTTGTATGAGATTACTTTGGTGGAAACATCTTTTGGATAATCTTTTATCAACATTATTAAGGCTATGTGTCAACTCGGTGCCAAGAACCCCAAATGTGTGGTGGATCATAGCTCAGAGTTTACTAAGCCTCATCCACCCATCTTCAATGGTGATTAGGGACCACATGAATTTGAAGAATGGATTAACTGGATTTATAGGTTGTTTAACGTATTGATGATTCTTGAATACTCTATGGGGGATTTTTCCTTGTACAATCTTGAGGTACATGGATGGAGAATATGGGACCCCAATGTAGAATATAGGTTTCGTGAAGACCTTTCATAAAAAAATTTCAATAAAATAATATATAATATGTTTTACACTAAGATGATATGTGAAGTGAATATGTGTGAGTTTACACAATATATTAAGGATAGCAAATGGTTTTGGAGTATTATACCCATTTCATAAACCGGTGCATCATAAACTAAATCTTTACATGATTTAGTAAATAAATTCTAGAAATATTTATTATTAACTAAGGTATGATATTCATTCTATATTGATTCTCATTTTCTTTCTGAACATTATAGAGGTAGTTGAAAAATAAACTTTTGATGAGGTATACATATCTAGGAAGAGAGAATTTTGTGATGATTTTGTTCTTGTATTTGGTATTCATGGTGTATCTTGTTGATAGAAAAAATAGCACAAATTTAGATATATTACCTAAAGATCAGTTTCTAGAGATTCATCGGGGAAAAAATATATTTTTCTATAAGTTAGGGGGAATTTTCATGAAAAGTTTAATTGTGTGGAGGATACAAATAATTTTCATCTTGGTGGAAAAAATGGCCATCTGAAAAGTTTTTTTACAAGGATATATCAACTAAGTAAGGACGAATGCACTCTATCCCAAGGTTTTAATGTTAATACCAATTCTTACAAGGGTGGCGGGTTTAATTCTCAATCCATTGGAGATGTTCATGTGGCTAAGACCAGACAGATTTAAAAGGTATAGTATATGACAGATAAATATGAAGTAGGTATATCTATAGTTAGAGGTGTAGTTTTTATATCATCATTTATGGTGATAGATTTGTTTTATACTATTTCTACTCATTTTTTTAAATCCTCAAGGTCAATTTATGTGTTGGGATAAAATTCAAAAACATATTCTATACATGTTGGATCATTTTATGCCTTTGGGAAAGAGGTATGAAATGTATTTATGTTCCCCACATGTTGTATTATGATAAGATACTATTAGGTTTTTTTGGGATTTTGTAGTTCTTGATATTGGGATGGTCAAGTTGATTTTTGTTATGGATTTTACAATATGTTTTATAGCGTATATATATAGTTATCTTCTTCATGTTTAGTTCTAATATTTTAATAGGGATACTCATGTTTTTCACGGCGAGTTGGACTCTAGGGAAATAATTTCATGGCCTATTTTTATTCACACTTGTGTAATATCATTCCATCTTTCTGATTTTAGTCTTTATTCAGTTGATACATTATTGGTTAGTCTCCTACCTATGGTTTCGGCTGTGTATCCATATGTCATTCCACATGCTTTTTATAATTTTCCACCAATGATATAGGTTGATTATGTGGTTGAATGAATCCATTGATAGATTTCCATTTATATTCCATCATATAGAGTGGATGATATTGAGTTGGTGGAACAGAAGGTCATAGGCAAGGACCAAGAAGATAAAGTATTTATTTATCCAAGAATGTCATTGTGGGATTCACAAATCCTCTTCTCTAAGAAGGAAATAAAGAACCTCAATATTTTTATTGACTATTAGAAGTAAAATTAGTTGAATGTCAAGAAAAAATATCATTTTCCATTTATTTATGAATCTATCGACTAGGTTTTACAGGAATGTGGTTTTTCAATGATTGGCATTTGGTTAGGGTACACCAGTGAAGTTTTTGAGAAGAGGATATACCTAAGATATAATTTATGTGCCAGTATAAGAAATTTTAATTTATTGTTATCCCATTTCATCTCACTAATGCTCTTATAAAATTTATGGTTGTAATGAACTATATCATTCATCAGTTTCAAGACTCTAACATTGTCCTGTTCATGGATGATATTTTTGTCTACTCTAAGAAAGATGAGTATAATGTAGACCATATGGATACCATTCTTATAACCTTGAATGAACATCATCTATTTAGTAAACATTCAAAAAATTTGATTTTAATATGGGAAGTTAAATTTCTAGGAAATGTGATATTTTATAGGGGAGTATTAGTGGATCCTGAAAATATATTGGATGCTATTCCCTAGGAAAATCCCTGAAATGTGTTTAAGTAATAAATATTATTAGTTTTTTATAGTTACTATAGACAATTTGTTCAGGAAGTCTCCAAGTTTGAATCTTCAATGAATGAATTAATCTTTAATTGTGTAAAGTCTGAATTAAACGAGACTTTTTTGAGATCTTTTTATGAGATGATAGATTTTATTACTTTATAACCATTTTTTAGTCTTCCAAAACCAGGTTTAGGATATGATATTTTCCATATTTCTTATTGTAAGTATTTGGGATTTTTCTTGATTTCGGGGAAATAGGTGGTGGCCTATGGCTCAAAACAGATACACCCTTATGAGGAAAACAACCATAGACATGATATTTAGTTATTATTTGTTATTTATACACTCATAACATTGCTTCAATATATTTTCAATGATTATTTTAAAAAATATTCTCATCAAGAGTTCCTGAAATATAATTTTACATAGAGGTATTTGAATTTGTGACTGAGAGGATGGGGTAATATATTAATATAGTTTATTTTTATATTTCATATTCTTCTGTAAAAGGGATTATGGTTTCTAATTCCATAAGTAGAAAGTTACTGACAAAATCCATGAAAGAATTGGTTATTGTGTGGTCTCTGGTGAATCATTTTTTTGGATGAATTTGGATATATAAGAAGTATGTGGATAGGTGTCCATAGTACTAATGAATGTTAAATCATCTTTTTATGAGAGAATAAATCTTAAGAATGTTACTCACAATGAATTCTAATTCTTGGGTAAGAGAATTTATAGTGGGGAGACCTCTAGTGGGAGATCATGGTCACCTAGTGACACATTGTTTTCTAGTAGTATGTTTATTGTTCTATTTTCCTGGATTCAGAAGTTGATAGAAATTTGGAAACGGTCATATTGGTCTAATACCCTAGGTAATCCAAGATGTATCAAAACTTGAGACATCAGTGTCGGTGGCTGAGGATAAGACATTTGATTGCATTTTTTATATTGTGGTGTCTTACTTTAATGGAATTGTGTCATAAAAAAGACACCTATGGATTTTTAGAAAACCTTCCCCATTATTCTATGTAAGTGGGATCATAATTATATGGGTTCATCATGGGAATACCATATAATTATATTAGGAAGGATGATATTTATGGGATCATTGATCGAATCACGGAATTAGTTGATTTCATAACTATCAATGTAATGAAGAAATATGAATAGATTGTGGACTTGTTGGTATAATACATTGTGGGGATTCATGGGGTTGCCTATATGGTTGTATATGATAATAACTCGATGTTCACATCTAGATTCTAGAATAATTTATATGAGGTTATTTGTCCCCACGTGAAACTGAGCCAGATTATAATTCGTAGATGGATGAACAGACAGAGAGAGATATCCATGTTGTTGAGGATATGCTACGATCTTGTGTTCTAAAATATTCAGGATATTTTGAAATTAATTTTCGTATTGTTTAATTTTCCTTTAAAATATTTTATCATTATTCCATAAAGATGGAACCTTTTTAAGTAGTGTATGTGTTTCCTTGTTGATCTCCCTTATGGTGGGTAGAGTTTGGAGATATATCCTTTGTTGGGATGAGTCATTCTCAATGGATGAAAGATATGCTGGAGTTGATCTGGAAGATATTGATTATGGAAGAGAGTCTCAAAAAATCCTATACAGGCCATATTCACTAGCTTCTAGAGATTGAGATTAGTTATGGGGTTTTTCATAGAGTTTATCATTTCTTGGGACATCATTTGGTGGGTATGTAGGTTATATTGGTCATGAATCTTGTTAGAACCACCGAGATCATTGTATTTAAGGGTACGGTGGCTTATAAGTTATACTTTCCATATATTTTGACTTGTATCCACTACATGTTTAATGTTTCCGAGTTGAGGATGTATCAAATGGATCCTTACCGTGATATTGGATGGGAGGATATTGATCATGATCCTGAAACCACTGTTCTTAATCAATCGGTTCATATTATTGGTCACTATAATAATGTATTTCATTGTAAAATGATTCCTCTTGTCCAGGTATAATAGTAAGGCAGAAAAGATATACAGCGGATATAGAAGATTGAATCATTGATGACTATAGAGTGGTATTCCCTTTTTAGATCTAGGATCATGAGGACTTTTGGGGATAGAAATAAAATATGGTGGGAATATGGTAACACCTAATTACCTTCTATGATGTATGATTTATCCTTCATTTTTGGTTACCTATTTTTTTGGGTTTTGTACAAAATTGTTGTGATTTTATATATTCTGTTAATTTTCACATCACGTATTACATACGTGCTATATAATTTTTGTCAGGAATATGTCATGACTATCATGTACATTGTGAAATATTTATATGATGTGAAAATTTTTCACTTCTTGTAATGGTAAATGTCCAAATTTTTATTGAACACTACATGTTAAAGGAATCATTTTAATTCATGGGATTACACACCGGGAGAGGGATACACAATGTGTAATCTTCAAACCTAATGGTTTTAAGTGCACTACATTCATTATTTTTATTTTATTCTTTTTGAAACCCTCCCTTTATAACCTTAGACTATTTTCATGAATTTTGGAGATCTCTGGTTCCTCTGGACCATTCATTTAGTGATTGATTTTCATTATTGTTGCATAACATCCATCCGAGTAATAATTTCATATATTTCCTCGTTAACTATAGTAGAAGCTATGTTGTTGGATATGGTTGTGGTTTGAATTTATTATTGGTCAGTTTTTGTTATCAGTCCTTTATAGTTTATTTTCATTCCATTAATTCCAAGGCAAAATCGGTGGTATACCATTAATCATTGTCGAAGGCAGGTAGTTTTCCATCATTATTTAGGAAAGTGTTTCTATACAATGGGTTAATGTTATAAATTTATTATCATTATTTTATATTTTAGTTGGATTCATTAAATTTATGTTACTTCATGTTTCATGGTATTTAATGGAAGGATAAATTTACTAAATGGGGTTTTCTTTAAAATTTTTCTTTCACACCAATATTTTGATTAAATTATTTAGTGTGGAGTTTGATATGAAAATAGATATTCGAAAATTGAAGTGGATTAGTATGGATTTAAAAATATTTTATAATTAGTGAAAATGTTTTCTAAATGTATTTTGATAAACATGGAACATTGGGAATCTTTAGTGCATTGAGAAATAGACATGGGAATCCTTAGTGGGTGTGAAACTATTGGGTGTTACTTATGGGATATTTAAAGGAATATAGATGAAATTGATATTGGTTGGTACCAGTCTATGCCTATGATAGGCTCTTTTATTTTTAGTTCTTATTCTCATAGGTTAGCTCCCAACACAGAGTGAATTTTCATTTATGTTTTATTTATTGTATGATCAATTATGCCTTGTATTGTTACCAAAAAAATTTACATGAGGTTATATCACCAAGATTGACATGATGGATTTTGTCATGTATGCTTTTTTACAAGGTTAACTTATAGTATATGAAAAATATTTTCTACTTTATCACATCTCCTTTACCTATTATGAAATTTTATAATACAAATGGAATTTATGAAATACAAATGAAAATTCTTCCCAAACAGGGTTTCATTTTGGAGATTTTTTTATATAATTTTTTTGTTTTAAAATCTAAAACAAGTTTTTTTCTTGTTATTAAACATTGTATAGAATTTGGGTTGGAATCATACTAGTATATGTTCTCACACACTACATATTCTTATAAGAAGTTGTTGATGTTTTATTATGAGATCCAGTTCAATGGAAGGGAATATTGTATCTAGTCAACTTCTCTTATTTTTCTACCATTAGTTCTGGATTTTTTAACGGAAACAGTTCATCGCATGGAGAATTTTTAGCATTTTCTGATTCTTACTTTTCTAGTTTTTTCTATTTGTCTTGGTTTATATAGATCTATTCTATTTTTTTCTTCCGCATTGTACTTTTTTTGTTTGTCTTGTTTTGTTAAATATGATAATTGTTTCCATTATCTTTATTATAAATCACCATAATGTGCCAGCATGGGTGGATTTTATACTAAATCTAGGTTGGTCTGTTATAATTCACCAACCAGAAAATACAAAATAAAATGAAAAATATTGGATCACTTACATTCTCAGGGAAATTTAATGGTTACTATTTTAGTGAATTATGAAAATATATTAACATCATGTATTCATGAACAACATGGTCATTAAGATAAACATCATGTCCCACTACACCCAGCTTATCATATTCCACATTAGGTCTTCATCGTTATCTATATGAAACCCTTCAATACATATATGTTCAACCTCAATAATTAAAACCTAGGAAAAATGAAACATTAATAGCTTGAGAACAAATTATCTGTGAGGTTAATAATAAGAATTATCTATTAAATGAAATCAGGGGTAATAATAAGATAAAAAGGTAATGATGACATAATCAAAGTTCATGAGTATAGCATAAGAATATTCATACCAATCAATACATAGTACATCAAAAAAGGAAACATAGAATAAGTCTTTAACAATGTCATGAAACTTTAGGATCATTAATCATGAGCCATGTGATATAAATCCTGATAATAAAAAAGAGTATTAACCAAAAATAGGAATTAAAAACATATTAGTATCTTAGAACATTATCTTTATGTCACTTCATAAAAAAATAAAAACCAATATGGTGAAATTCCAAAATTAGAGTTCCCAATATATTTATGGGCTATAAGGGACCCAATAATCATTAATTTATCAAGAAACCACCCAATATCTACCTGAGAGTTTCATAAATAAATATTGAATATTTTTAGATGGATATTCGAAACATTTTAAAAGTACATGCCTGAGGGACGTAATATTTTAGTGTATATGGATACTAGGTAAAAACTCTTATAACATGGTGAAATATCTTTAGTATCTCCAATATAAATCTTCCCCTTTAGTTTTCTTCACAAACATACCCAACTAAAATTCTTTTTTCATAACCAGGGAGAGGAATAATAAGATACAGTGAGTTAAAAACTTATTAGTGGTAAATAAGAATAAAATTTAAGAAAGAAAAAATAATAAGGGTATGAGAACCTAACCATAACATTGAAAAACCATTCCCTATATATAAAAAACATAAAAATGAATTATTTCATAAATATTGGAATTTCATAAGACATGGATCATAAGTAAATCAAAGAGCATGAGTAATAAGAGAATAATATTGGAATAAGACATAGAGATATGGAATAAAAATTATCTTGTATCTTTTTAGACATGTGTATATAGAATCAGGTTTACTCATTTAGTTAAGGAAATTAAATAATGTCCTCATATAATATTTTGGACATATAACAAGACACACAGATAACATTGTTAATATGTAATCAGGTTTACACCTACCATTGTGAACACATAATCAGGTTGACACATGACATTATGAACAAGTAATTAGGTTCATGAATAGGTGGTTACACCTCTTGGGTGGGATGCACCTCTATCCATAGTGGAATCCATTTTGTTATAAAATAATGGTTTCACTCCATAATCTATCATAACAGACAATTTAGTTTATTTTTCCGAGTTCAATCCTCATATCTTCCATGTCTATCTCTTGAGATATATAAATATTTACCAAGTTCATTTGAGGGAGATATTAGTCCCACTTGTCTCATAATCAAAAGAATATTTACAAGTTTCATAAAATCATATACATTCATCATAGAATAAGCTAATAAATGAAATTGGTTTCCTAAAAATTTCATCTCATAAACTATGGAAAAGAAAGAGGTGTCATAACCATTTAACCATGAATAACCCATGAAAAGAATTGGGGTTCAGAAACATTTCATCATGGTATAACCCAATCAAGAGGAATGATTTTCATAAATATAATTCTATAAAAACATAAAACATTTAGATAATTAATATTAATGGTATCCTTTTATCATATCCTCCATAAGGCATAGGATGCACCAACATATGTAATCTTCAATGGAAAATAATTTTGAAATATCATTTAAAACATTCCATGGGGAAAATATCATATAAAGATTGAAAAATATTTTTATATTCTAAATTATTTTGAAAACCTTTTTATTTTAAAAAAAATGTGAAAACATATCATGAATGATTCAAAATCCATATAAAACAATTTTTAAAAATAAATCATTTTCAAAATCATTTTATTTGAAAATAAATTTGGAAACATATAATGGATTATATTAATAACATTTAAAACAATTTTTAAAAAAGAAAACACTTTAAAAATACTTTTTCTTACAATGTATCTTAATATATCATTCTAAAACATGTTTGATAACATTATTATAAAACATTATTTTTGAAGAAATAAGATTTATTATCAAAGAGAGATATACATTCATATTTAAAAAAAACAATTTAATATTTATTTATGATGAATAAACATAGTATAAAAACATGATGATAATGTTTTAGAGGTAGGTAATGGGATTTAAACAATGTATACTTAATCATAAATAGTCCTGGAAAATTATTAGATTGAAACATAAATTGTATACCACTTTGGGGACTTTGAATCATGATTCTCATAAAGTAATAACCAAAAATGAAAATTATAATTTCATGGGGATGAAAAAATTCATGATATTAAATATTAATGAGTGTGTATATTCATCTCATGAAAAAATATCAGATCATAACATTACATTAATCTCAGAGAAGTTAAACTCAGAAAAAAAATATATAACAAAATTTGTTATATTTTCTAATATAAACCCCATGAAAGAGATTTAATAAAATTCATATTTCAATGAAAATATTTTTGAGTATAATAATCATAAAATACATCATGTGTAGTTTACACACAACAAAAAAAGGAATCGTTGGTGAATATTGAATGTGTCTCACATGAGTAAAAATTGAGATGGAAATACCTTACTACATGAGTAACTTTAGAATCAAGGATATATAAAATAAAAACATAAATTGAATCTTTTAATATCAAAAAATAAATTTAATTCAACACAGATCATGTCATAGTGAAGTATATAAACCACAAAAAAAGAAATGAGTGGTGTATATGGAATAAGTCTCACAGAAATAAAATTTAGACTAGAAATTCCCTTACCATAAGTCCTGACTTCCATCGTACTCATCCAAACATCTAGTATAGTAAGTATATGTTTATTAAACATATAATGTAGAACCATATAAATAAATATAATACCATATATGATTTTCTTATGACCCATTTATTTTTTTTTGTTAATAATACCATGTAAATATCATATTTCAGTTAATAGCTTTTTTGTTTTTCATGTTAGTTTTGATTTTATAATTTCGGTCTTATTACATTGAACATGGTTTGGTCGTATCCAGAATGTAAAACATGTAATAAATACCATATATATTCAGTATATATTTATTAATATTAATCCATAATATTTAGTTATAGGAAATGGAATACATCATTCATGGAGATGGTAGGTCATATATATATATGAAAGTTGTTTCTTTTTTTATTGAATTGAAAGAAAGAAAAATAAATAGTATATATATATATATGTATTATAATTATAGTATCAATTTTATGATATATATATCTCATATTTTTATTATTCCTATTATTTAAATAATACATGTATTGCATGAAAAAATCACATCACTTCATGAGGAAGTAGTCTTTCGTACACACGAATGACGTAATAGTATTCCCTGAAAATGGAATGCATGAAGGTATGTGTGATATACCCATCAAAAAAGTATCATATCATCATAAATATCACATATCACTACTAAAAATATGTCATTTATCAGAACTATAAAAGGTCATTAACAGCACTAAAAAATCATTGTTAAGCGAAGCCAAGATAAAGGGGGTCCCTTTATTTAGCGCTCGGAAAAGCGCTCATAAAGGCCCCTTTTATCAGCGCTAAAAAAAGCGCTGATAAAAGTTTAAAAAATATAAAAAATATATTTTTGCAATTATGGGGGGGTTCAACATTTCTTGAAGCCCCCCTTTAACAGTGCCCCACCCCCATGGTATCCTACACACACCCCAGCCAGCTCCACCCAGCCCCACCCAATTTAACAGAGCTAGGTTATTCCCCCCACCTACACGCACAACCCGCCTACCCCAGGAATCGAACACGAGACCTGTTGCCTGCGTACCTAAGCCTTTACCACTCCACCATATTTCTTTACTCTTCATTTAATAATATATCGATTTATTTATATATATATTTTGTTAAATTTATTCATTTATTTATATATATTTATATATATTAACATATATATATATATATTAATATATATATTTAGTTATATATTTATTTATTTATTTATATTCATATATATATATATATATATTAATATATGTATATTTAGTTATATTAATATATATATATATATATATCTGTATATTAATATATATATATATGGATATTAACATATATATATTTCTATTAATATATATTTTTATTTATATTAACATATATATATATTTAGTTATTTAAATATATATATATAACTTTAGTTATATTAATATATATATATATATATCTGTATATTAATATATATTTGTATCTATTTATATATATATATTTATTTAGTTATAATTTTATATCCGTATATTTATTTGTATATTAATATATAATTATAAGATTAGTTTTAAATAAATTTATAAAATATTTTTTCTATGTGTGTTTAGTAATAAATAAATACATACATACATACATATATACAACACACACACACACATATATATATATATATACAAATAAATACATATATATATGTGTATCTTAAAAACCATAGAATGTTAAAATGACCATAACTTCTAATCCAAAAGTCAATTTCAACTCCAAAACATGTAAAATCAAATAAAATGAAAGAAACGTTGATATGATATGGGTTACAGGCCTATAGGACATCCGGATTAGAAGTTACATTTGAATGTTAAAAAATATGGATATTCGAAATAAAAACTCGTTTTTAGAGGACTTATGGGGATTTTTGGCCTCGAAACATGTGACAGAAGGTTCCCTTGGGTTACTAGCACGTAGAGATCATCATAAGATTCAATTTGATATATTGTAGAGCTTAAACTTACACCCAAAACAAAAGTTATGGCCGTTTGAAGATTGAGTTACATTTTCAATTTATTTTAGATCCTTTATTTATTTTTTTTGTTTTTTTAATAAAAAATTTATTAAATGATTATTAGTCAATGATAACTTGAAAATTATTAATTAAAAATATTTTTATTAATATTTTATAAACCACTTTTACTAAATATATTATACATAAATTTTATATTTCCATTTATCCTTATCTAAAACATATTTAAAAAATATATATTATATTTATAAAAATATCAATATACATATATATCAATATATTATTTTTATGAAAAATATATTTTTTGAAATATACACTTTATCAGTGATTGGAAAAAGTGCTGATAACCCCCCCCCTATCAGTGCTACTAAAAAAAGCGCTGATAAAGGGAGCCCCTTTAACAGTGCTTTTTAGTACTGATAAAGGAACCCCTTTATCAGCTCTTTTATTTAAGCACTGTTAAAGGGTGGTGTCGTGGAAAACCTATTTTGTGGTAGTGTATATCATGTATAAAATATAAATCCATTATTATTACCGACATTGAAAGGTGGTATTTGAACCAAAAATGACATTGTTTTGCATGGAGATAGGTTTTAGTACACACGAATGATGATTTTATAACCCAATTGATAGAAGTGTGCACGGTTCTCAGTATTACCCTTAATATACCAAAATGTTCATATATATAAGATATAGAGGTTTTTATAAAATCTTATTATAACAGGAATTTATAAATGTGGAGAAGGAAATAAAATAAATACGCTTATTGATGAACATTACCTCTTTTTTTTGTTTTTCCTTTAGGTTTTCACTAAATATTTCCTAGGATTGATTTATTCCAAAAATTAGGATTATAAAAGGAGATGAGGAAAGATATAAAGATATGTTTTCATATAATGGTTAGTCCAAAAGACTTCATAGTTTTATATAATGGGGTAAAGTGGGTTCACTTTTATAGTTGAGGAGGAGTGTCATTTCTAAAATACCCAAAAGTGTTCTTTATTATGAGGTTTCCTTTCCTCATGTGGATCAAAACATGATTAATAATGGATTTTATGGATGAATTGGTGATGAAGAAACTCCAACACAAAAAATAAACAAATTTTCTTATCGAAAAATTCCTTAGTCCATAAGATTACTCAATTTTATCTGTATATTTTTTACCAAGGTAACTTACATCTTTTTATTTACCTAGTTAATTTATTAGATAATAATAAAATTAAAAATATATTTATTATATAATTTATACCTAATTATTCATAATATCAAATCCAATTAATTGAATAAAAATGATATCTGTGTGTAAAATTAAATTTAAATCAAACACATGTAATCTACAAAACCCATCTTCAACCATAATCCTATTAATTAATTTTAACTATTTTCAGTAATAATTATAGTAAAAAATTAAGTTAAAAATATAGGATAATAAAATTATATTGATTCTAAATATGGAATCATGTTTTCCAAATTCCATTAATACAATTTCCCGAATATAATTTTAGATTATTCTAATATATGTGAAAGGTATATTAGGTTTTTAATGCGATAATGATAAAAATACTACAAGGCTTTTTTATGCAATTCCAAAGTGAAATTTATTAAAATGAAATAAAATAAATTTTTATATGTATAATTTAATTAATTAAACTTCAAAAACAATTTAAAATATAGTTTATCATTGTAAATAAAGTAAACAAAATTTTAGTTTTTAATTAAAATTTAGTATTTTTAACTCTTCATCCAAAAAATGATACTTTTCAGAAAAGAAATGCCAAAAGGTCATCCTAAGATAAATTTTTTATTATTATTTCAAAATTTATTTTAATTTTAAAAATTTAATTTTATAAATTTGTCATAATGTAGTTCTAAAATAAGTGCACCCTAAAAATGAGAAAAATTGTTTTTAGTTAAATATAGTATTAAGTATAAAATTGTATTTATTATTATCTCTTATCAAGAAGTCATATAGGATGAATGTTAAGAATTTTATTTATTATATAATATAAAAATTACATTAAAATAATTTACCAAAAGTGATTTAGTCGATTTATTTATATAAAACACACTTGTGTGAAAAAAAAATAGTTCTTTAGAAAATGATTTCCTTATATTTTCAAAAGTGTTTTATTTTTTTTCTAATTAACTATTCACCAATGAATTCATTGTAAAATCATTTTTAAACAATATTTTAATAGTATATATAAAATTTATAATACCCTCCATTTCTATATCTAGTTGATTACTTCCATATTAAATAATAATATTTAAATAGTATCCCATGTTCTGTTTATGCTCGGGGTTGTGTTTAATAGAAGATAAACTCAAATTTGGGTGTAATATAAGAAAAATTTAGTATTTTGTGTAACAGAATATAAAATCAATTTTCATGTAAAATATAATATAAAAATCAATAAATTTATTTCAAAAAAATATTCAAAAAAATAACAATGTGTTACATTCTATCACCATTAAAATTAATTTCTCCCTCAAAATTCTTCTCATTAATAAAAGGATTAATATTTGAATTTTTCTTCATAGAAACCCATGTCATAAACATGAATAATAAAACATTTTAAAAAAAAGGAATGATTGAAAAATAATGGTTAACTAAATTAACTCATATCTAGGTTTACACATAGGATAAAATTTTTGGGATGTTAATATTCAGACATGGAATAATATCATAAATAATTACATAGATTGAAAGAGATCACTGATCACAAGAAATGTGGTGATCTATAGAAAGTTAATTTCCACAAAACCATGCTCCAAATAGACCAAAAAAGTACATTGATATCATCAAAAATGATGACAATGTGATAATATTTTATTTTAATATCCTATTACTAAAGTTGAATAATTTTTAGAATAAGATATAATTAGTTGATTTCATTGCATTTCATTTTTACAAGATCAACCTTTGGTTGTGCCATGATAAATTTACACATTTACCCTTATTTGATGAATTAAAGGTATATTTTATTATTCCTTAAGCACTAACTAGTAATAATATCCATATATAAATGATAATTCATTCCCTCTATATTTTTTTATCATCAAAAAATTATTATTATCATAGGTTATCCAGTATGGATAAATCATCATATTGCATGGTAATACATTAATATCTAAAACCACATCAAAATATTAACATAAACCATTACAAAAATGGTTAAACGTGTGACCCTTACACCATTAAAAATTTAAAACTAAGGCTACTAAATTTCTCAAAATAAACATAACATTAATTCCTCATATATCATAAATGGTATCCTTATTTTCACATATCACACAAGTGAATACCATCATTGTGTATTCTAAATAAATGTTTTAAGTACCTAAATTACTATAAAACCATATTGATAACATAAATTCTTCCTCATTCCTTTCATAAAACATAGATTATTGGATATATTTCAAAAATCCAAAAATGTTGTAAACTTTATCAATGATAACCTAAACCACATTTTCAAAGAAATATTTATCAGTTTAGAGGTCATAAACCCTATATAATTTACCTTATCCAATATAATCATAATTTTATCCAAACATAATTATCTCAACATCATGAACATATTAAGGGTTTTCTTCCATTTATCATTAAATTTATATAATATATAATTTTTCCATTAAATTAATTTTCTTGTTCATTATCATTAGTCAACATACTCTTTCAAATCATTAATAAAATACATATACTAAAACATCCTTATACCATTTATTATTCTTGAATACCAATACAAAAATAAATCAATCATAAAAGATAATTCTCAAAATATTAACCAGGATTAATCATCTTATTACTTAATACCTCTTTCCTTTCATATTTACAACAAGGCTAAGTTTCTTCATGAAATTTACACTTAAGACATTGTTTTTAATAATTATAAAACATTACACATTTTTAGATTTCAAAAATTGATGATATCTTAAGGAGACCAATATTTCCCTCAATTTCTTTATCTTGAATTTTAATTTTCCCTCTACATATAATTTTATTATATCATTATTTTCTATAGACAAAACATCTTCCCATTCCTCTACGAAATTCACTTATATTTTATTACCACATTATTAAAAAATATGAAACTAAATATTATTTCCTTCATGGATAAAATTACCTAATCTGTTAGAGATATCATTCCTTCTATTATTTTTTGAGTCTACATGTTGGTTAAGATATGTTGTTAATCATGTTCCTTGAAATATGATTATACATAATCACAACTTCATTTACTCCATTCATAATCCATTTTGGTTACTCATAGTCAATGATTTGTCCATAAGATTCAATTTTAACAGGATTCCTTGTGGTTCCATTCATTGAATAAAACAAAACATCAAGGTGTTAGAAACTCTAATCATAGTTTAAAACTACATAATCTTGAAATATAAAATATATTATATCAAAATCATGAAAAATTCTTCTTTGAAACTTTTTTTACCCATGATCTTGCATAGTAATCATATATTTAAATCCATCTTTCTAGTTTTTAAATAATTTGTGAATTTTAAAAGCATATCTCTTAGGAGTGTCAAACATGTTTTTTCATAAGGACAATTTCCTTGAACAAGTTCCTGACTAAGTTATTATTAAAAACGTGCTTTTGGGTGTAAGATCCCAGATTTTTATAATGATTTATCAAGATATTTTAAAGGTACTATTATAAGAACCCAAACATGTTACATACATAATCTATAATTTGGTCAAGAAAAAAATTACCTTTAGATTTAGGATCTTTTCATGTATAGAGATTTAGAGAATTAGGACAATGCATTCATAAAATTACTAATTATTACAGAGTGGATACCATAAAAACAGTACTCATTCCTTCCAAACTATAAAACCTTCCAAAAAACATGATTTATTTGATAGATCATAAAAAATTTAGATTAAATTCCTTCAATTTCTTAAACATCCTTATAACCTGTGAAAATCATTTAAAAACATGGGATCAGAAAAAAAAAGCTTAGTAAGGGATATAAAAAAACAAATTAGTCCAAGAATACTTGTAATATATGAAATCACTTTCAAAAGACATTCTTGTCACCCATATATACTTACATTGTAATACATGAGATTTAAAAAAAATATACACACAAAACATGAGTAGATAAATATAATGATAAAGGTATTTTGGGGAATTACTTACATAATCTGGTAACCATTCTTGGCTACCTTATAATTTGTAACCCTCACAACTACCTTACTTTGTGTAATCATCGTAGTTACACTTCGAGTAACCATACGACCGACCTCCAAATTAATCATACCTAATGAATTTTAGGGAGGTATAGGTCCAAAACTTAATCATAAATAATTCCCAATAACCAAAACATAATCATACAACATGAATAATTCCATAAAAACATTGCTTTGGGATTTTGTAAAACCGAATTCAAAAAGAGGATTTTTAATTAAAAGCCCCTAATAAATATTATACAATTGAAGAGAGTGGATGTAGTATGTATATATACTATAAATAAACATAATAAAACAAAATATAAACATAACCCATCACACAAAAAAATTATATAGCACATAAATAATGAAGTAGAAGGTTAACCCAAATAATGGAAATCGGGTTTAGAATTCCCTTACCTCGGGTCTGCCTTACTTCAAAATTGTTTAATCATACTTTATAATGGTTAAAATATTTTTATTAGTAGTTTAAAGAAACATATTAATTTTAATAACATCTTTTATTATCATTTAATAACATAATTTCACCATTTAATTGTTAGTATTTTTCTCCTTGCACTGTATTTGGGTGAGTTCTTAACATGATTTCTATGATTAGTTCATGGTGGATTTTCTTGTCGATTGGAAGTGAAATTCAAATATTGGAATGAAAAGGTATTTATATATGTCCAGTAACATAATTTATACCAATTATCATTTGGATGTTTCATATGATGATGATTCATAAGTTAAAACATTAATGATGTTTGTTTAGATCATTTTAGTGATTCTTTGATAATAACAACCTCATTTTGTCTTATAAATTAAAACCATGTGTTAAAACGTACTCCAAAACTATTGATGGGACATAATAAAAATATTATATCATGGTTCAACCTTAAAAATGGTTTCATTACCAGACTTAAAGGATTTAATAAAAAATGAAATCACATTGTCCACGATGTCGGTAATTCAACACATCATTAAAAATCTTTTTAATTCATTGAAAAAGTTGGAGAGGAGAAGAAAAGTGATGATGAATTTTCCAGGAACATGAGAAAATCTAGAATATACATGATTCTGGATAATTCATACCACTTGAGTAAGAGTATATGAAGAAATAATGAGAAAGGAACTCAAAATAAAATAATAATTGAGAAATCCCTTATAAAAACATGGCAGCCTAACAGCTACACAACATGGTTTTAGAAAATATTAAAAATATTGGGGGAAATTTTCACCCATCCATAAGTTAATCATAATATAAATTAGATCATTAATAAGAAGTAAATAATAACATGGTATGGAAATTTGAAATTTATTCCACATAAAAGAAAACTTGAATAGGAAAAGAGAGAAATTGAGAATTTTCTTACCTTGTAAAGTCACTCTTAGAACATGAGAGTTGGGACCTTGGGGGCTTGAGGAAACCTTGTGAGGACTACTAGGAAAGTAAGGAGTCTAGATATTCGTTTAGGAGGAATTGGGAATGAATTAAATGAAGAAATTTGTTGGTATTTATAGGAAAAGTAATGGGATACTTTAATAATTTTCAAGGGACACCTCATGAGTGGTATTTGAAAAACCATTGGCTTGCCCATGGAATTTTCCCATCATATAAGACACATAAGACACATCACATATTATTTAACCATACACAAGTTGACTAGATTTATGACTTCATTATTATATCATTAATGATGTCATTAACATAGTGAAACAAAAAACTGAATTTTTTACTGTTCACTGAAAAATAAACTCTTTCAGAAAAATTCCCAAAATTCTCCCTAACCATTTATCGATGTGTAGATTTCATAAACGAAGTCCATTTTTGGAAAATAATTTTCTAAATAATATTAATTTAATTTTTAAATAAAATCATACTTAATTCAAAAATTAACAATTCTAATTCTATAACTACTTCTATATCGCAATAGAAAATTAACGTGGATGATATTATCTTAAAACCTTAATAAAATAAAATTTACTATTCATTAGGGTCATATTAATATTCATATTACTATTCATAAGGGTATGTTACTATTCACCAAAAAACAAGATGGTTCCAATAGACTAAAAATAACATACTGAACACAATTGTAGATTATAGTTTCGTGAAATTAAAAACAAAGAAGTGGAAAAATTATGATTAAAGGATAGTTATAAATACTTACTTTAAACAAAGTTTCGTGCATTTCTATTTATTTTTAGAAAAACATGGGGTGTTATATTATCACCACCTTGTTGAAATTGCATCCTCACAATTTTATTTACTTATTAAATAACTAAGGATATTTTTCTCTCATAGAATTTTTAGGCACCCATGTTGCTTCTTCAACCATGTGGTTTCTCCACAAAAACTTTACCTGGTGGATTACCTTATTCCACAATACATGTTCCCTTCGGTCAAGAATCTGAACTGGATTCTCTTCATAAGAAAGGTTCTCTTCCAGCTAAACTACTTTTGGGCTCAAGACATGTGATGAATCTGGAAAATACTTTCTCAACATCGAAACATGAAAAAAAAATTGTGTAACTCAAACAAGCTCGGAGGCCAAGCTATGTGGTATGCAACTGTTCCAACTTTCTCCAAGATTTCAAAATGACTGATGAACCATGGAATTAACTTCCCTTTCTTACTGAAACACATCACACATTTTCAATGATATTTTTAAGGAAAACTTGGTCACCTACCTCGAAAGACAAGTCTTTCCTTTTGTTATCTGCATAACTTTTATGCCTACCCTGAGATGTCCTCATGTGCTGCTGGATCATCCTCACTTTCCCAGGCACTTCTTCTACAAATTATGGCTCCATCAACATTCTTTCACTGACAGCATCCCAAAACACTAGAGTCTGACACCACTTCTCATAAAAGGCCTCAAAATGTGACATCTGAATACTGGAATGAAAACTGTTATTATAAGAAAAATCAACTAAATAAATATGATGATACCAACTTCCCTGATAATCCATTGAAAAATCTCAAAGCATATCCTCCAAAGTTTTGAATCATTTTTTCTGACTGCCCATATGATTGAGAATGAAAAGTTGTACTGAAATTTAACTATGTGTCCAACGAGTTCTGAAGTCCCTTGAAAAGGTTAGAAGTGAACCTGGGATCTTTGTCAGATATAATAGAAAGAGGAAATCCTTGTAACATGATAATCTCCTTGTGGTACAATCAAGAAAGCTGATCTAAATTAATTGTATCCTGAATAGAAATAAAATGTGCAGACTTTTTTAGTCGATCAACAATATCCCAAATCGCATTCTTACCTCGAGATGTCCTTGATATTCCCACCATAATTTCCATGGATACATTCTCCCATTTCCACTCTGGCACTGGTAAAGGCTAAAGCATCCCCTTTAGTAATTGTCGATCTGCTATAACCTGTTGACATGTCAAACCATTCATGGTAAAATCAGCAATATCTCTTTCCATTCCATCCCACCAATAATACTCCAGAATTTCTATGTTCATCTTAGTACTGCCAGGATTAGTAGAAAATAGAGAACTATGAGCTTCACACAAAAAATATTTCTTCAACTAAGAATCACTAGGCACACACAACCTTTTTCTAAAACTTAAAACACAATTTTTATCAAGGTTAAATTCTGAAAACATACCCATTTTAACCAATTCATCCTTTTTCTATAGGCTCACATTCTTCTTCCTGTGCTTGTTTAATTCTATCTGACAATAAATATTTCACTAAAACATGAAACAAAATAGAGTTATTCCCTGCACCAACAAATTCTAGGCAAAAATTCATCAAATCATAAATCACGGGATCATGTTCCAAACGTAGCATGGTTAATGATCCATGATGTTTCTGAATTAAGGAATCCACAACATTGTTTGGTTTCCTAGGATGGTAATTGATCATGTAGTATTATAACTTTATCAGTTATAGCCATCTTCTCTACCTCATGTTTAATTCCTTTTGAGTAAACATATACTTTATACTTTTATGATCAGTATGTATTCAGTATTTGGTTCTTTATAGATGATGCCTCCATATTTTCAAATAAAAAACCACAACTTCCAATTCCAAATCATGTGTGGGATAATTTACATCCTGAGTTTTAACTTGTCTTGAAGCATATGAAATTACCTTATCATTCTACATCAAAACACAACCAAGTCCCTTAAAAAAGAATCATTGAAGATGGAAAACTAACCATTTTGGGAAGGTAAGTCCAAAACTGGAGAATTCACCAATATATTCTTCAGTTACTGAAAAAAAACATCACATTCCTATATCCAAACAAATTTAACCCCACTTCTTGTTAACATTGTTATCGGGCTAGATAACCGTGAAAAGTTCTTAACATACTGTCTATAATAACCTACAAACCCAAGAAAACTATGAATCTCTATATCATTTGTGGGTCTTGGACATTCATCAACTACTTTTGTTTTGGTAGGATCAATTGTTATTTCATCCTTATTTATAAATTTCTCAAGAAAAAAAATATGTTGCAACCAAAAATCACACTTTCTGAATTTTCCATACAGTTTCTTTTCTTTTAAAGTTTTCAAAAACAACCCTTAGATGTTTTTCATGGTCTTTTTTATTTTTAGAAAATACCATAATGTCATCAATAGATACAACCATAAAATTATCCAAGAACTCATGAAATACTCTATTCATAAGATTCATGAATACAACAGGTGAATTAGTAAATCCAAATGGAATAACAACAAATTCATAATGCCCAAATCTAGTACAAAAGGCTATTTTCGAGATGTCATCCTCCTTCACCTTCAGCTGATGGTATTCGGATCTCAAGTCAATCTTGGAAAAGTATTGAGCTCCCTGATAAGGATCAAACAAGTCATCGATATGAGGAAAAGGATACGTTTTTTAACAGTGTTGTAATTCAATGCTCTATAATCAATGAAAAGTATCATCGAACCATCTTTCTTTTTAACAAACAAAATAGGGGCTCTCCATGGTGAAGTGCAAGGACGAATGAAGCCTTTGTCAATAAAATCCTACAACTAATTTTCCAATTCAAGAAGTTCTATTGGAGCATTACAATATGGGGGTCTTGAAATTGGCTTTGCATTAGGAACTAAGTAAATTGTGACTTCGGCTTCTCGATCAGGTATGACACCAGGTAACTCATTAGGAAAAACATCAAGGTATTCATTTACCACTAGCACATCATTTATTTTAATAGTTCCCTTATTTTCAACAATATGAGGAATATAACTTTAATTTGAATCATTCAATAGTTTCTCAGATTCCAAATATTTTATCAATTGTATGGTTTCATTCTTGTATACAAAATGAAACTCTTTCTGAAAATCAACTTATTTAGCACTATAGTCAATATTAGCATGATATTCAGAAAGCCAATCCATCCCCAAAATAACATCAAATGACTAAGGTTAAAACAATATGGTTTGCAGGTAAAGTCTTTCCATAGACCACAATAGAAAGATTCTAATAATTACTCTTTAGTATAACATTTCCCCCTGGTGTTTTAACAACAAGTTCGGGTCTCATTTGTTGAGGAGATATTTCCAATTTACCAGAAACTTTCTCAGAGATAAAGTAATGTGTAGACCCTGTATCAAACAAAACATTAGGAAAATTTGAGTGAACAAACAATATACCTGATACAACTTCATTGGTTGTCCTGACATCTACTGACATAGTTGCAAAGAATCTCACTACACCTTTCTGCTTGTAGTCTGGATTTTTTTTTTGCGTCATTCAGATCTCTCTTTGGGACAAAATTTTCATAATGACTCATCTCACCACATTTATAACACTTTACAGTATTCTTTTAAAGATTATTCTAAGGATCATTTTCATTGCAATATTGGGCCATATGTCCAAACTTACCACATTTAAAACACTTACGAGTTCTGCTAAGACACTCCCCAGGGAGTTTACTTCCACACATTTCACAAATTGGAAATTGGATTTTTGTACCATTAGATTTATTTGGTTGATTCTTACCCATTTCTTGCCAACTGAATCTCTTATTCTCTTTGTTTCCAAAATTCATGTGATAATCAGAAAACTCCTTATATACCCTCTTAGCACATTAGACAAGTTTTTCATAACTTTTGAATTCACATGAGTCCAACGCCCTTCGATACCTTGGCTTTAATACTATGTAAGTTTGATTTTTCTATCAGGATCCATAATAAGATTTGGAGTATACCTCGCCAGTCGAGTGATGTTCGCTTCATACAAGACCACTGAATCTTCCTTCTTCTATTTCAATTCAATGAGTTGCTTCTCCATCCTAAGTCGCACCTTCTTCGGAAAATATTTTTCAAGGAAAAGACTTTTAAATTCATCCCACTCTAAGTAATCAAAATCATATCTACCCCTGATATTCCTTATCATTGACCACCACTGATCAGCCTCCACTTCAAAATGATAAATGGAAAGACTTTCCTTTTGATTGTCTAAACATCCCATAAAATCGAATATCTTTTCAAAGGCTTTGATCCATCCATCAGGTGCTACTAGGTCAGAAGATCTATTGAATGCAGGAGGATGTTGTCTCATAAAATGTTCTACTACTTTCATGTTTTGTTGTGGTACCTATGTTGGTTCTCTTGCATGGATTCCACCACCATTTATTGCCTATGATAGTTGAGCCATTACTGTCACAAATTTCACACATCCAATCTCTACTATTCCGGTATGTAGTTCTAGAAGGATGTCATTCTGTCAGTGCCTTTCCTCTTCAGCATCCTTGTTCATTCTACGGAAAACCATTTTGAACAAACATGTCTTAGATAAAGAAACATGGTAATCTTTAAATGCTAATAAATTTCAAACTAAACATAGAGTAAAAATCATTTATGGTATTCTATTAACATCACCCTAACTCCTAAAGTTATCTAAACCATCCTCTAATAGCACCTATAAGGACCCAGCCTTGTTACATACATAATATTGAATTTTGTCAAGAAATAAATTCCTTTTACATTAAGGATCTATTCAAGTTTTGATCTCTAGATAATTAGGATAATTCATTCATAATATTACACATTATTACAGAGTGGATACCATAAAAATAGTACTCATTCCTTCCAAACATTATAACTTTCTAAAAAAACATGATTTCTTTGATAGGTCTTCAAACATTTAACATGGAATCATAAAATTTCTTAAACATCATTTTAACCTATGAAAATAATTTAAAAACATGGGATAAGCACAAAAATCTCAGTAAGGGATATATAAAAGCACATTTGTCTAAGAATACTTGTAACATATGTAATCACATTCAAAAGGAATTCTTGTCACCCATATATACATACATTGTAAAACATGATATTTAAAAAAACATACACACAAAACATGAAAAAATAAATATAATCATAAAGGTATCTTGTGGAATTACTTACATATTCTTGTAACCATTCTTGGTTACCTTATAATTTGTAACCCTCACGGTTACCTTAAATTATGTAACCATCGCAATTAAACTTGAAGCTACCATAGGTCCGACCTCCAACTTACTCATACCCAATGAATTGGATGGAGATATATTTCCCACCCTTCATCATAAATAATTCCCAATAACCAAAACATAATCATAAAATATGAATAATTCCATAAAAACATTACTTTGGAATTTCATAAAACTGAATTTAAAAAGAGGATTTTTAAAGAAAATTCCCTAATAAATATCATAAAATTGAAGAGAGTGGATGGATTATCTATATATAATATAAATACACATAATAAAATATAATATAAACATAACCCATCACACAAAAAATTATATAGCACATAAATAATGAAGTAGAAGGTTAACCCAAAGAATGGAAATTGGGTTTAGAATTCCTTTACCTCGGGTCTGTCTTACTTAAAACTTGTTTAAACATCCTATATAATGGTTAAAAGAGTGTTATTAGTAGTTTACAGAAACATTTTCATGTTTATAAAATCTTATAATATCATTTCAAAACATCATTTCACCCTTTAATTGTTAGTATTTTGCTCTTTGCACTGTTTTTTGGTGAGTTCTTAACATGATTTCCATGATTGGTTCATGGTGGATGTTCTTGTTGATTGGGAGTAAAATTCCAGAATTGGAATGAAACGGTATTAACATATTTCCAGTAACATAATTTATACCATTTATGATTTTGATGTTTAATATGAGAATTATTCAATTGTTAAAACATTAATGATGTTCGTTTAGATCATTTTAGTGGTTCTTTGATAATAACAACCTCATTTTGTCTAATAAATTAAAAACATGTGTTAAAACGAATTCTAGAACAATTGATGAGACATAATACATATATTATAACCTGTTTCATCCCTAAAAATGGTTCCATGACCAGACTTTAAGGATTTAAAGAAAAATGAAATCACATCGTCAACGATAACGGTAATTCGACACGTCCTTGACAATCTTTTTAATTCTTAGAAAAAGTGGGAGAGAAGAAGAACAATGATGATGAATTTTCCATGAACATGAGAACATCTAGAATATACATGATTCTGGAGGTTTCTTTCCTCTTCGGTAAGATTATATGAATAAAAAATGAGAAAGGAACTCAAAATAAAATAATAATTAATAAATACATTACAAAAATTCGGCAGCCTAACGGCTACACAACATGGTTTTAGAAAATATTAAAAATAGAGGGGATAAGTTTCGCCCATCCAAAAATGAATCATAATATAGATTATATCAATAATAAGAAGGAAATAAGATCATGGTATGGAAACATGAAAGTTATACCACATAAAACAGAACTTGATTGGGAAAAGAGAGAAAATGATTATTTTCATACCTTGTAGAGTAACTCGTAGAACATGAAGGTTGGGATCTTGGGGGCTAGAGGAAACCTTGGGGGGACTACTATAAAGGTAAGGATTCCATAGCTTCATTGAGGAGGAATTTGGAATGATGTTAATGAAGGAATGGGTTTGTATTTATAGGAAAAGTAAGGGAATACTTTAATAATTTTCAAGGGACACCTCATGAGTGGTATTTGCAAAACTATGGGCTTTCCCATGGTATTTTCCCATGGTATAAGCCACATGGGACACCTCATATATTATTTAACTATACACAAGTCTACCAGATTTATGACATCATTAATATATCATTAATGATTTCATTAACACACTGAAACTAAAACCTGTATTTTTTACTATTCACCGAAAAATCAACAGTTTTAGAAAAATTCCCTAAAATCACCATAACCATTTATAGATGTGTATATTTCATAAATGAAGTCCATTTTTTGAAAATATTTTTCTAAATATCATTAATTTAATTTTTAAATAAAATCATACTTAATTCAAAAATTAAGAATTCGAATTCTGTAACTACTTCTATATCACAATGAAAAATTAACCTAGATGTTATTATCTTAAAGCCTTAATAAAATAAAATAATAATAAATTTTACTATTCATTATGGACATATTACTATTAATATTACTATTAATAAGGGTATATCACTATTCACCAAAAAAACAAGTTGATTCCTATAGACTCTAAATAACATACTGAACACAATTGTAGATGACAGTTTCTTGAAATTTAAAACATAGAAGTGTAAAAATTATGTTTAAAGGCTAGTTATAAATATCTACTTAAAACAAAGTTCCATGAATTTCAATTTATTTTTAGAAAAAAAGGGGTGTTACAAATGGTTTTACACATTTTAGTATACTTAGTTTTGGTTTTGTCTTCAGTGTGTTTCTGTGAGATTTGGTGAATTATATAAGGAATAGGGGTTGTGCACAGTTTACACGTAGTTTGAACAAAATTTGTACCCAGCCCTACTAACCATCGAAACCCAGGTAGAGGGGATTCTCTTGGCTAGCACCTATATTTTCAAACCGTGTAACATATAATATGTAACTATAAAACATACCTAGGGGAGTTGTATGGTTAGGGTGCATAGTTTGGGTAAACCGTTCACCAAGTACTGGAAACCGTGCATATAGGATTTTAATATCGTAAAAATTATTTAAAAAATTCCCAAAACCCCATATTATATCCCTAAACACACTAGATAGAACATGAATCATCTTCTATTATTTTTGGAGGATCCTAGGTATATTCCAAGGCCTTATGTCCACCATTCTTGATGAATTAAATCTCAAAATGAATATTCAAACATCTCATGGTATGAAAATATCACCACGATTGGTGTCTCATTATTCTCCATTAATTATATTATCCTTTAAAGGTACCTTTTACTTTTTTTTGATCTAGATCTAGGTTTTTGGTTGATCTAGTCCTTTTATTCATGGTTCTAGGTTTCAGATCTAAATCTCATTTGTCATCGTTATCTAGGTTAGTCCGCTTAAATTGGGGATTTTCATTGGCAAGTGTTGTCGTCAGTTTTGAGGTAGGGGTTTGTTATTAAAATATCAAAGTATTTATTTTAATTAGATTTCTGTAGTTTTAAAATTTTTATAAAACATTTATAAATTAAAAATCATAAATTTAGTTAATTAATTTTTTTAATTAAATAAATAATGGATCATGTGATTGTTCAATTAAGATGAAATAATTTATTGGTGAATTAATTAATGGGATATTCAAAATGTTGAATGAGATTAATTAATTATTGAATTAACTAATGGTGTATTGGGATTATTAAATTGTTCTAATTAATTTTTGAATTAATTAATATGATATTGGTATTGTTGAATTGGATTAATTAAATTATGAATTAATTAATGGTTTATATTGTTATTGTTGAAAAATGGATTAATAGTTTTTTGTTTATATTATTCAATGTGATTAAATTGAAGTACCATGTTTGTTTTGATAATTGTAAAGGTATTCCATAATGTGAAATATTAATAAAATTTGTTAATGTTGACTAACCTTGAACGATTTTATATATGTGATATGTGTGTGATATATGTGATATTCATGTCTGGTACATGGACTAGTGCTTCAAAAGACCATAGTGATAAATGAGTGTGGTATAGGGACTGATTCTTGAAAATACCATGGTGATAAATGAGTGTGGGATAGAAAATGATAATGAAAATACCCATATGAGATGATGAGTATGGGATAGGGGACGAGGGTCTCAATACCAATGTGATTAATATAGTGTGGGAAAGGGCCTGAGGATCCTAATTCTCATGTGTTGTTAGACATGACGTGTTATGGCCATGAGTAACCATTGGACTATGGTTCCAATTATCCATAATATTAATTGAGATGAAATAATAAATGGAAGAGATTTTATTATGATATTTTATATCCCATGGGAATTTTTTAGACTCAGGAATGGGCCCAAGCATGTATTTTGGTTCGGATGTCCTCGGGAACCCAGGGGTTTGTGTTTAAATAAATGAATAATTTAAATTTGATTTACTTTTAATTTTTCATTATATTTTATTATTTATACAGCTGAATTCATTGTTATTAATTTGATATTATTTTTGATTCCTTCCATGGTGGCCTACTTAGTTGTACCCAAATCTCACTTGGGATGAATTATCAGAATCAAAAAAGTAATCATGTTTTTATGACATGATAATGGAAAGAGTCGTAATATAGATGGATGAGTTGGGATGGAGAATGGATGATAGAACCCAACATGATTTGGGAACCTCTTGGGAGTTTTTATCATCTTTATTTATTTTGCATTTTTGAAATTGGCACTTGAAATGTATTTGGAATAACATTTCTACTGTTTAGTTTGGATACTGTATTTTCTATTTTGGTCATCATGTGATACTATGCTTGTTTGGTAATTGGTTATATCATTTTATTATTTTTATTTATTTTCTATATTATAATATTTATATATAGAGGTTATATACTCCCCATGATTGATATTAGACCCTCACAACTAGTCGGTAACCTCTAGAGTATGGGAGGTGTTCCTAGGGTCATGTAACCAACCGGCTCGGGGAACCGGGGTGTGGCACCTAGGGTAGGAAATTATAATGTGTTATCACTAGATCCTTCTTTTCTTTTCTTTTGACTTAATATTTTGGAAAAGTGGATGGGAGAATAGGATGAGTCCATCCTTAGTCAAGAGCTTGTGAATGGGGGTAGCAAACCCATGTACAAGGGTAAAAGACAAGTACCCATGGTTGGATTTCAATTGATTTTATTTTTTATTACATTTGGATGTTATTTCACCTTGGTCGATTCACTTGTTGTGTGATGTGATTATTTTTTCTGAGATTTTTTGAGATTTAACTCACGGCCTGATATGGAATATGGGTTTTGTAACATCCTAACTTTGTGTGAACCTTTTTTTTCTCAAATAAATGATTTTTCATTGATTTTGTGAGTTTAACTCTGTAGTATTTCAATATTTATTTATATTATATCGAAATTTAATATCGCACTATATTCAACACTGATTTTCCTTGTGTTACATGCAACATTGAATTTCTATAAAATTGCGGTTTATTAATTTAATTATTTAAATGGGATAGTTATAAAATTACTATTAAGATTAGTAATATGAATATTAATAACTAAATTTATAAAAAATATTTCTGATTTTGTTATATAGATAAATCATATCGATAATAAGGCGTAAAATTTTTATTAACGTCTTTAAATGTTTGAAAATACTGTTTTCTTAAAGATAACTTATCTTTATATCCTTTTAAAAATAGTAATAAAATTTATTTTATACAATATTAAATATTTAATTTTATAAAACAAATATCATTATTAAATTAATAATTCCAAAATTACCTTAGAATTATATATTTGGTATTTTTGAAACATCATTTTTTGATCAATAATGCTAAATACTGAATTTTAATTCAAAACTGCTTTTTTGTGTAATTAAATTATATAGATAAACTATATTTTAAGTTGGTATTAAAGTAACAATAGATAAATTATTCATATATTAATCCAATATATGTTATTGTAATCATTTTTATGTTGAATTTTTATATATAAGCATAATGATCTTTTGAACATTCTGACTTAAAAAAACAAACTTTCTCACCACATCTGAGGGATTAGAATTAAACTTAATTTTGATGATTCAGTGTATTTAATTTTAAAAAAACTAAATAAATTTTTTTAATTAGTATATTATTTATTTTATAATAACTTCAACTTAATTTTTGACCAAAAATATTATGGAATGTGATTATAATTAATTACAGTGATTATGGTGAAAGTAAATATAACAAGGGAAAAAACCTTTAATATAAGGTATAAAATTACCTATCCACTTTTACAACAAACATTAAATGGCCATATTTTTGTCCTAAACTTATATTATTATTTTTTTGTTTTTTTTATGAATTTTGGTTGGTAAACATATCGGTATGCCTAACTCATTTTCAAAAATGCCTTGTGTGTCCCCTCCCCCCCTTATAAAAGACCATAAAATATCCCTCTTATTCACACCTATCAATCCGCATAATTTCAGTAAATATCTACCAAATGAAAATTTTAATAAACCTAAATTACACCATGAATCATCACTTTGGGATTAAATTCAACCATGGAATCCCTTTGGTAAAAACCAAAAGGATTTACCCAAAGAAGAGGTAGCATCCTTCCTCATGCCCAATTCTGTTATATTCTTTCCCTGGTAACTAAATTACTTTTATTTAATTCTTACATAATAAAAAAATTGTCCATAATATACTGATATTTTGATATTATAATAGTTCAACCAACACTTTCACACACTTCAATCTTATGGGTAATGAACTTATCTTTCTTCTGTGCGGCGAACTACCACCACACAAAATGTTTTTGTTCATTTTTTATTTACCACCTATCATAGTTTGGAAATATGACATAAATAGTATATTTATATTATATATGTTATATTTATGATTTATTTATTATTATAGAGTTTTTATATAACACATGCCTTCATTCTTTCAATTTTGTGTATGTACGATAATTTTGATTGAGGAAGTGTGGACCACTGCCTCCTCAAAGAGATGTTATTCGTTCACACCTTACATAAAATGTGTTCAGGATAAATATTTTGAAATTACATGATATATATGACATAATAATTCTACTAGAAGTAAAATATAAATATATATATATACATGTATTTCATTTACATTCTTTCTTTCAATGAAACAAGGAAACAGAAATAGCATTCATGCGTACATACGGCCTACCTTCTCCATGAATGGTGTATTCCATTTCATACATATATCTAATATATATTATTATGAATATATTTACATTGAATATATATTATATTTATTTGATCTTTTACATTATGTAAATAAGTAACCCATGATATAATTAAGAGTATTGAGAATAAAAATTCAACACATATATGAATGATAAAGCAGATAATACTCGAGACATAACATTAACATGGAGTTGTTAATAAATGGGTAATATAAATTCGTAACCAAATAATAAATGTTATGATATATAATAAAATGTTTCCATTGTAGATATATAATAATAATATATTTAATAAATTGGATATATGAATGTGTATGAATAAATCCAAGAGTTAAAATAAAATAATTTCATCTCACCTCTTATTTTTTTGAGATACATACCTTATTCACCACTCATATATTTTGTGTGGTATTTATTCATAACATTGATATAATATATAAATACTATACATAAATTTATTGGTGTTTATGTATACATTTTTTGATCTATCATTCACAGGGTTTATGTTTCAATAGTTACCAAATCGTTAAAGTAAGTTTGTCTCAATTTTCCTTCTTTAAGACACAAGCAATGTTATGCAGCTATATTTTTCTAGAAGGTGTATATACTGACATTGACATGTTGTATCATGAATATCATTGTTTTCATTATATTAAATGTTTCATGTAATTTTATTCTTTCCATTGTATAATGAGTAAATTTAACCAAAGTGGTAACAATGTTTTGATACAATCTCATTGTTTATTTTGATTTTTTTTATGATTATGCTTCTATTGATGTTATATTTTAATCCATATCTCTATAAATATCATTAATATTCATAAACTCTCTTCATTCATGTTATATCTATGTAATGGTGCCATTTTTTCACTCTTTGTTACTTAAGATAATTATAAAAAAAAATTATGAAAACACAACATTATTTTTGTTTTAGGTCAAGAAACTGTATTTTATTAAAATTAGTTATCTAAAAAGGTTTTATGATTTTTTTTACTATTTTTAAATTATTTTTAATGTAAATTTATATCCATGTTTTTCCTTTTCACAAAATAGTTTGAAAATAAATAGTATTCTTTTTTTCGATCAAGAAAATTTTCTAAACATGTAATGTCTAAAAGGAAAGATCATCATGTACAGACATACCTTCCATCCAAACCATCATTTACTTGGTGAATCCTATATAATATTAATATATTATTAATTATAAATAAATTTTTTCTATAATTATGGAAATATTTTTATGTTAAAATGGTTTTCAAAGAAAAATGTTTTTTTAAAATTATTTTATTTCTAAGAATTGATTCAAATATTTCCAAGCTTATGTTAAAAGTTATAAATAAAATGGTTTTCGAAATATTTTCAATACTTAATATAAAAGTATTAAATGTATTTTTAAAGAAATAAATTGTCAAAATGTTATCGTGATTTCATTTTTAGTCTTCAACTTGTTTTAAAAAAACGGGTTTTTAAAAATATTTTAAATATTCATTTAAATGTTTTCAAGGATATTTTGAAAGAGAAATGTTTTCAAAATGATTTTTATTTTAAAAAAAATTCTAAGATGAAAAGATATTTTACTCAATAAATTTTATATATAAAATTTTAAATATTTCTTTATAATAAATGGATTTTTAAAATTGTTTAATGAAAAGGATTTTCAATGAACGGAAATTTTCCTTATGAAAATTTTCAAGAGATATTTCAAAATCAATCTCAATATATGATTTAAACCTTCTTTATAGATTAATAATTATTGGTTATATTATCCAATAATTACATTCGTATTCATTATTTAACAGTTTATGTCTTAATAGCTTGATCTTTTGGACACCAGATTCTCTACCATGGGATATTTTCTTTCAGAACCCTATTCCATTCAAGTGTTATTATTGGATGAATTGATTATGAAACATATAAATTTTATATAGGTAATGATGTGATTAAATGTTTATTATAACTATTTAATTTCATGGGTTATGATAGGTTGTATATGAAACCCATCTCTTTTATGGTTCATGCCGTGATGAAATTTTAATATATATTTTCGCTTGTATCATGGTTTTGTTATGTGATGGGTGGGACCTATATCTCCATAAAATTAATTGGGAAAAGATTTATATCCCATAACATAAATATTGGAATCAAGTCAATAGGATTTATTCACTATAATAATATGGTGAAACCTAGTCCCTTACAATGAATAAACTGCGACTGGGGATGGTGGTGTTTCCCACCTAGTAGGTGTAGTCACCATGAATATGGAAGATAGGGAAACACAATCCACTAGGGGAAGATATGGAAACCCAATATACTATGGGTTTTTGGGAAATAATCAATGACTATGAGAGGATTTGGACTTTGGATGGTGGTGTTTCTCATCCAGTAGGTGTAGTTTTTATGAACAACCATGATATGTTCAAGAAATATGTCTAGACTTATATGGAATGATATTGATATTTATGTGTATTCCATAATTTAGTGTATTATTCCTATGTTATTATTTCATGGATTATTCTCTTCATTCCTTTATGATTCATGTCTTATGAACTGTTAATTTTTATTCTATTATTTATATTAATATGATTTTATGATCTTCTCGAGTTACGATTTCATTCTCATACCATTATACTCACTTTTATGAATTATATATCTCTGTGTTTTACCCTTAATGATAATTGGATTTCACCCCTTCTTATGTGTCCTTCCCTAGTATATAGAGATATGTATCATGTATGTTTTTTCTAAGAAGGGTTCTAGTCATGACATTCATAACAGTAGATAATTTTCTGACTCATGTATCATCCTTTACATTTCCTTGTTTCAAAATGAAATAAACTAATATGGTGTTTGGGAATCTGTTTGTGTAATGTTTTATATATTCCTAAAAAATGATAAAATTTCTATGTATGTTAAGACTTGACTGTTATAGTTGGTATTAGGATAAAGGCTTATTCAACATTTAGAAACATGGATGAGAAAACATTAATAAGATCTATAGGGATATTTCTACGGGTATGTCTAGGGGTGTCTCTAAGGATAAGTTTAGGGATAAGGAAAAAGTATAGGAAAATTTCATGGAATTTTGGTAAAGGATCGATAATGTGGTTTCCTAGTAAATAAAAAAAATGGATATAAAAAGTAGATTTCATTGTGGCACATTTTTATATGTGGGTAATAACTCTAACATGATACACCATACATGTCGTCGAGCATAACCGGGTACATGACAACAAGCCTTATGAGATCATAATTTAACACTCATGGGGGATATGATTTCGATATTAACAGACTTTTTTAAAACCCATCATTAATGTTTTGAATAATATGTCTTTGAATAAACAAGTATAAACCAAATGTATCATATATTAAGGATGGTTTCATAATTTATAAATCCTATAATTGGTTATTTATGATTATGTGGTTCCTCATTATGATAATTTTTACATAATCAATGATTTATTGTAATAGTAAATGGTTGGAACCAAAAGGAACCAGGTTAATAAAGAAACTGATGGATAATTTTAAAATGAGTATTCAAATGGGATAGCCAATGTATTAATGGATATTTTTATCATTCCTAGTCATTTTTCATAGAACATGATTAACTATTTATACCTTAACCAACTATCGAAATCACCATGAAAGAGAGGGAAAGAGTTTACTAAGAGTTTGTAAAATAGTAACCATGGAGGAAATAATATTCAGTTACTTTTTTGTTATGAATATGTAAAAATCCATCTAATTGAATGTCTTAGAAGAAAAATAAGATCTTATGAGTGTGGAAAATACGGACACAAATCAAGAAACTGCAAAATAAAAATTAAGGGTTCAGTTAACGAAATGGATAGGGATATTGACCTCCCTAAAAAATTCATCAAATTATAAATTATTTATGTTTGGATTGAATGTTCATTATTTAAATTAATGACCCATGTGGAAATATCAATAAGTGAAGCAGTATGTTGGTACGGGTAATGGTTATATTTTCAATGATGATTAAACTAAAAAGGAAATGTGAAAGGAAAATTTTATTGAGTAATAGGATGAGGGAACATTCAAATGGATTATGGATGAAGTGGAATTATAAAAATTATTATGTATTTGGATTCAATAATTAGGTTATATGAATCGTAAAATATATAATTATTTTTTAACTAATGTAGTTCTCTCAGGATTTACAAGTTTAGGTCGAATGTTTCTGATGGAATGGAAATGTAATTTAATAGACAGGTGAGATTTTTACTAAAGGAAGATAACCATTAATGTTTTCGTTATTATAAAAAAATTTTATTTATAAAGATATGTTGGATATGAATAATTAAATTTTATGGTATTGAGTACCTTGGAACTAATTAATTAATTAATGGAAAGTGATAATGCTATCATTGTTGAAGTTTAGAGAATTTGTAGATTTATGGAATACATCCAATATACATTGGAATAAAGAGACA
Source organism: Viscum album (assembly GCA_963277665.1). Lineage (NCBI taxonomy): Eukaryota > Viridiplantae > Streptophyta > Magnoliopsida > Santalales > Viscaceae > Viscum > Viscum album. Next base: position 162,947,489 of record OY728157.1, on the reverse strand, counting down.
TTCTTGTTTTCATTAAGGAATCATGGTAATTTAGGTTATTACCAGGTTTCAAGGGAATACATGTTCAAGGTATTCATATGTTCTGAATGCAACAACCAACAGATTCTTTATTATATATAGGGGATCAATTCTAAGTTGTTTTTAAGAAATTTAGTTATCTTATTTCTACAGTATTTTACATTTAACATTCATAAGAGTTATAAGGTTAAAAAATTATAGAATGGCTTATTTTAAACGTTGAATAATGTTTTTGATATTAAATTATTATCTTACCATATGAGTATTTGTTTATATTGGATAACTTGTGCTAACCATTTGTTGGGATAAAAATAAATGGAATGGCATGTCCTTCTATTCATGGATCTCATTATGTGTCAATGCTTCAAAAATGATAAATTCAACTTAATTTCATGGAATTATAGATGAAGTGGATGTTGATCAAGGCACAATAATAGATAAGGTTTTCTTAAAATCATTTTTGATAATCTTTATAAGAAAAATATCCAACATTAGAGAAATAAAGCAGAAATAATATTCAATCACAAGATAATAATATTATTGATATTGATGGACATTTAAAATCATGAAAAATTATGACTTTGAGGCCCTTAATGTTCCATTTATCATTCATTTTTTCTGGATTGTTAACCTCAATCAATCCCTATATATATTTACACTTTTTATTCCAAGTCTGTGTTTTCACTTCCCACTAATGTTCTCTTATGAGGAAATAAAGTTACCAATTAGTTTGGGTAACCATTATAATTTAAAAATTATTTTTCTTTAGTAATTTATAATTTTTTTATGAAGTGAATTTATATTAATGGAACATTCAAATTCTAAAACATTGATAAACAAGAAGAATTTCGAAGGAGAAAATCATATTATGTGGGGTGGAATGTAATGCCTAAACTTTTTGTGAACATTTTTTATTGAATAAATTAATTTTACTTGATGTTATAATTATAGTGATATATTAATTCAAAATTTATTTATATTATATACCATGTTAATATTTCACTACACACAACATTGACTTGGCCTGTGTTACACAAAACATTGAATTATATGCAACAAGATTTTGTTATTATAATTATTTAAACATGATAGTTATAACATAGCCTTTAAACATAGTGATATGAATAGTAAAAAATAATTTTTTAAATATTATTTATGATTATTTTATCTAGATAAAATAAAATTTATAATAAGACAGAAAATTTTTAGAAAAGTCACTATATATTTGAAAATAATATTTTTCTAAAAGAACTACTTTTTATGTCCTTATTTGAAAAATAGTGAAATTAATTGTAGAAACTCTTAGAAATTGATTTTTGAAAAATAAAATATATTTTCTATTTCTTAATTTCATAAATATCATAGCGTAAATTTTTGGGATTACTCATAGAAACACCATTTTTGGATGAATAGCTCAAAATACTAAAAGAAATAAGAAATGATTTTCACCTAATTTATTTTTATATTTAAATTATATTTTATGTTGGTTTTAAAGTCAAAATATATCAATTATACATATATTAATACAATTTAGTTCACTGGAATCAATTTTATACTGAATGTAGATATAAAATCATAATAATATTTTTCATATTATCATTTTAAAGAAACCATGCTTTCTCGCCACGTCTACGGAATTAGCATTATACTAATTTTTCTGCTTCTATGAATTGAATTTTAAATAATGTAAATAAATAGTTTTTTAAGTTTTAATATTTATAGTCTAGTAATATCAAATTATTTTCTTACCAAAAAGATCAGTTAAATTGATTAAAATTAACTACAGTGATTAAGGTAAAATTAGGCTTAAAAAGGGACTAAACAATAAATGTAAGGGAGAAAATGACCTAGCCACATGTAAAAAAACATTTTTTGGAAATTTTCATCCATAATCCTTTTATTCTTGATTTTTTTGGTTTTTGGTGACTTTTTTTAGGTTAAAATGTGGATACAACACACTTATTTTCAAAAATTCCATTTGTATCCCGTCACACTCTTATAAAAGGACACCGCATATCCTCCTTTTTCACACCAATCAAGATGCATATGTTTAGAAAATATCTTCCCAATTCACTTTACAAAATCCCTCCTTTAATCTGTGAATCCTCCCCCTTTTTTAGAAATCAATCCAATGAATCCCTTTGGTAAAAACTAAAAGGATTCACCCAAAGAAGAGGTAACATCCTTCCTCAACATCCATTCTTTTATTTTATTTCTCCACCAAATCAATTATTATTATTTCATTATTATATAATTACAAAATTATATTGAATATAATAATATTTTTTTACACTAAGGGTTTGAACGACACATACACACACTTCCATCAAATGGGTAACAAACTTACGATTCTTGTTTGCAGTGAACTACCGCCTCACAAAATGATGTTCATTTTTAATTTACCACATCTCATGGTTCATAATTATGAACTAAAGGGTATTTTTATATGTTATATAGTATATTTATGATATATTTGTTTATATGGAAATATTATAGAACACATAACATCATGATTTTTGTTTTTTGTAAGTACGATAATTTCATTTGGGGAAATATGGACTACCGCCTCCTCAAAGATTTGTGATTCTTTCACAGATTACATGGATTTTATTAAAGATGTATTTAGTGAAATTCTATGATATATATGAAATAATAATTCTATATTAATTATAAAATATATATATATTTGTTTTACATTCATTTATTCAATACAACAATAAAACAGAAATAGCATTCATGCATACGTACAACCTATTATCTCTACGAATGGTCTATTCCATTTCATACTCCTATATTATATTGATTATTATAAATACAATTATACTGAATATATATTATATTTATACCATTCATTAAATTCATTAAATAAGTAAATCATTTTCTAAGTAATAGGATCATGAATAACAGGTTAAAACATATACCAACGAATATTTATATATTATCCAAGACATAACATTAACCTGATGTTGTTTATTGACGGGTAATATAAAGTCATAAAAAATGATATATTTCATTATATATTGTAATATTCTTCTTTATTATACGTATAATGAACTTATATTTATTAAAAATTGCAGGTGAACATGTATGAATAAATTCCTGACTTAAGAAAAAAGAATTGCATCTCACTTTTTTATTTCTGTGAGATACATGCCTTATTCACCACTCATATATTTAGTGTGTATACATACCATAGATTTAATATTTTAATATTATATGTAAATTTATGTATATTCACATTTACATTTAATGATATATCTTTCGTGGGGTGTATGTTTCAAAAGTTACCAAATCATTAAAGTAATTTTGTCTTTATTTGACTTATTTGAGACACATGTTATGCACCTTTATTTTTCTATGAGGAGTATATACTTTTATTGATAGGTTATATCATTAATATACTTATTTTGATTATATTTAATGTTTCACATAATTTTATTCATTTTATTCAATCATGATTCAATCTTTCCAATGTGGTAATGGTTTATTAATCCAATATCATTATTTATCTAGATTTTTTATGATTTTTCTTCCCCTGATGAAATATTATTATCCACCTCTCAATAAATCTCATGAATTTTATTACCCTTATTTTATTCATATTATATAAAAGTAATGGAACCATTTTTTCCACTATTTGGTATATAAGATACTAATGATAATGTTTTTATGAAAACATGGGGTTATTTTTTCTTTCGTTTAGAAAACTATGTTCTTTCCGAACCTTGTTTCCTAAAAATTATTTCATAAATGTTTTACTATTATTTAATGATTTCTAAAGGAAAATTTTACTAGTGTTTTAACTTTTCACAAATCTCTTTTAAAATAAATATTCTTTTAATTTCTTGATCAAGATACATTTCTAAACTTTTAAGGTAAAAAAAGAATGTTCAGCATATAAGAACTTACCCCCCATCATGACTGTCAATTCCTTGATGATTCATGTGTAGGTATGAAATGTAATTTTATTTAGTGAGATTTTGTTTCTAATATTCATGATATATTTTTATGTTAAAATCTTTTTCAAAAAAAAGGGTTTTCAAGAAAAGGCTTCATATTTAAAATTTCATTAAAATGTTTTCAAGCTTATTTTATAAGTTATGATGGAAAATTATTTTCAAAATGAGTTCAAGAATTATTTTTAAAGTTTTCTATGCATTTCCTTATAAAATTATTTTAAAAAGGTTTTCAATATTTTTTTATGAGTCTTCGAGTTGTTTTTAAGAAAGGTTATTAAAAATATTTTCAAAGTTCTTTTATATGTTTTGAAAGCTATTTTAAGAGATAAAAAGTTTCTAAATTGAATTATTTTTTAAAAAGAATTTTTCAATGAAGAAAAATATATTTTACTCAAGAAATGTTTTAAATGAAATTTAAAAAAAAAATAATAAGAAAATTATATTCAAAATGGTTTTATGAACATCATTTTCAAAGAAAGGATATTTTTCTCAATGAATGCTTCAAGTGATATTACAAAATCATTCTCTATCTAAGATGTCATCCTTTATTATACATTATGCTTTATTTGGGAAATTTTCATCTAATAAAACCAAAAATATTGTTTCTTTAATGGTTTATATCATTAATATTATGATATTTTGGACACTTTTTTCTCTTTCATGGGTAATATTATTTTGAAACTCACTTCCTTTCATAGGTTATAACTTGATAAAATTTTAATGAAACCTATATATTTTATATATATTATGATGTTATCGAATTTTTATTACATCCACTTCCTTTCATGTGTTATTATATGATGTTTATAAAACCCATCTATTTTAATGGGTTATGACATGATGAGTGTATTATTATATTGTGAATCATGTATAAATAGTTTTATTTTGTGATGGGTGCGACCTATATTTCTATATAATTAATTGGGTAAAGATTTATATCTCATGATATAATGATGGGAATCAATTTTATAGGGTTCATACAATATAGGTTGATGGGGTAACCTGATCCCATAGAAGGAAAGTACTATGACTGGGGATGGTTATGTTTCCTATCTAATTAGTGTAGTCACCATGAATATGGAAGATGGGGAAACACTATACATTATTTGAAGATGGGGAAAACCAATCCACTATGAGAATTTGGGAAATTTGAGTCACTTTCAAGTAAATGGTTGCAACTAGGTATGGTGTTGTGTCTCATCCAGTAGGTTTAGTCCATATGATGTTCTTTGATAAGTTCTAGTAATTCATCTGGACTTATAGGCAATAATTATCATTTGTATGTGTATACAACAATTCCGTGTATTATTCCTATGTTATTCTTTCATTGATTGTGTTATTGGTTCCCATATGATTCATGTCTTTTGAACCAGTAATATTTTTTCCATGATTTACATTTATATGTAGGGTATGCTTATATAATTTATGATCTAATTCTCATACCCTTATTCTCATGTTTTTTCTTAAATATCTCATATTTTTACCCTTACTGAGCTTCTTAGCTCACCTCTTTTTATGTTTCCTTCACTATAAAGTCAATATATGTATTATTTATGGTGTTCCTAAGAATATTTCTATTCATGAAGATCCTAGTTATAGATAATGTATCTCAATCATGTATCATCATTTATGTTTCTTTGTTTCCAAAGGAACTAAACTAATAGGTATTCGGGCATCTATTTGTGTAATATTTTAAGTATTCAAAAAAACTAATGTAATTTATATATATGTTAAGACTGGGTTGTTATATTTGGAAATAGAGTGCAGGCTTAGTCATCCATTGTATAATACAATAAGTAAACTTTATTGATATCCCTGGTGATATTTCAAAGGTAATGTCTAGGGGTGTCTATAAGAATAATTCTAAGGATAAGGGAAAAACTATAAAAAAATATTTTGTAATTTTGGTAATGGATAGAGAAAGTTGTTTTCTATTAATACACCCATGACTGGATATATAATATTCTTGTAGTTCTAGCACATATGTACCTAGTAGTAACAACTCAGAAAAGGTACGTTGGACTTAACTCGAGCCTAACCTAGTTCACGATAATGGGCCTTACTGAGCACCAGGTTTGACACTCATGGGGGTTATGTTTTGGAAATTCCAAAACTCATTAAAAGATATCATTAAAGATTCGAATGAAATTTCAATATTAATAATATATCATAAACCTATGGTTTCATATATTAATTAAGGTGTAAAAATTTACACATCATATAAGTTTTTTCTAATGATAATGTTTTTCCTAGTTATGATAATTTTTTCTTACCCAATGCTTTAAAATTGTAATAAATAGTGGTATAGTACCCCAAATTTCTGGTATGTAACCCTTAATTTATGATTTTTTATGTTTATAAAGTTTAATGTTGTATAATGGTAGAGTTAAGAGAACTTTTAATAATTTTTTGTGTCCAAAGGAGAGGCGCATGGGATGTACAGAGTTTGTCCACACTATACGGAAAGCCTAGTAGAAACCATGAATAGATGTAGATTCTAGAGAGTAGCTTCATCACGTTATTTTAACAGTTTGGTAGACCATTCTAGGAGGTTGTGAAGGTTGATCTAGGTGGTATTATCTAATGCATGGTTAGTGCATAGTTATTCTAGTCGTGTGGTCTAACCATTCAAAGAGTCAAATATAGACCCTTAAAAATAGTATCTCACTATTTATTACGTAAATTTATTTATTTCCTCCCCATATAAGGATGGAGAATATCTCTTAATAATTTTGTAATGAAAATATGTCCCTCCCTTGGTGTTTTCAAGTCTGATTATTATGGTAAGTGATGTTCTTCTTCATTATCATCAAGACTTCTTAGATCTACTTAGATCTACCTCTCCACTCCTCTTGGTTTCTCAAATGTAAGCCCATTATGGGTATATATAAGATTTTGGATGGTAAATATGATGATATTTGGCCGTGTTGTTGGTATGAGAGTATATTTATGGAAATTTCTTGGAGAATTGACACGGTTGTGTGAGTGTTCTTCATCCTTTTCAGTTTTCATCAAAACCATCAAGGTAGGTTGCTTCACTCTTGACCCCTCTTATTAAAACTAATTGAAATTATTTCAAATTGAGGTCTTTAAGATTAATTGATTATAAATTTTTGGTTTTTAATTTGTGGGAATTCTTATTTAGTGATGGTTTGGTAGATTTGAGAAAGTCTGGAAAATTGGGGCTTTTGGTTAAAGTGGTTGATGCTTTATATTAAAATTAGTATTTTAAAATGGGTATTTTTCTTTAATTGTTTAAATAGTTTTGAATAAAAGGTTTTAAATAAATGTAATGGTTTTATTGAAATGGAATTTATGTTTGTAATTTTTTTGTCTAATGGTGTTCAATAAAAGAAATGATTTATAGAAATAGTTTGAATTGGGTTATTTGAATGGTTTGTTATATATGGGTTGTGTGAGTTCAAGATCAATGTTCCCTTGAATAAGGGCATGTAAAATTGGGGTACAAGGTATGTGACCCTGCGTCAGGGGGAGATTGTCATTGGGACATAAGGTAATTAGATGAGAGATTGATCATACCTATGGAAATGTCTAACAGATCATGCATGGGTGGGTTTGTTGCAAACCATAGAATGTGTATGCCAAAATTATAAATGATAAACCATTATAAATATTTATTTAGTTGTTTATATGGAAGTAAAACTTGATGAAAATGGTTGAAATAGAACTTCTACACTTTTGGATTTAAATTTTCTTGAAGCTTGTTTAGATTTAGTTATAAACTATTTGGGAAATTGTTTTATATAAACTATTTTATATAAATGTTGCTAAAATTTCTATCATAATGGAATTAGTAGGGAAGTCATTTGGGAAATCCTACTGAGTCTTATACTCACCCATTCTTTTTCACTTTTGTGCTTTTGGAGATTATATATTTTTTTACATGGTAAAAGGTAAAGTATCACTTGTATTAAGCACCACCTCCTGATAATTGGATTGTTTTGTGATGTTGGAGCATAGAGATTGGTGAGAAAAGAGTCATGTGGTCTCCATTGAGTATTTAGTTGTTTTTCCTTTTTTAAGTTGATAGTTTCTTAGTATTCTAATATTCTACACTTTGGAGGGGTTTGATATAAATGGAAAGTTTGAGTTGTATTTCATTTGTTCATACATCATATAGTGAGTATTTTCGTTATGGTTTGTTGAGTTAATCTCTTTTTTCATAAAGGTTAAATCATCCCCCACTTTCATTTTAAGTCCTCTGAAACTATTTCCAGTCTTTGGCTTATTAGGGATTTCAGCTAAGGCCTAGTAATTATTTGTGGAATTCTCAAGCTAACGAGAATAAGAAGGTCATTAAAAATGTTATCATATTCTCCGATCCTTTCCTAAAAAGTAGTCCTGAGTGTCTTGGTCTTGGAGTTGAATTCATTCTTTTCTATTTCTTAGGTTGGAATCATATAAAGAAGTAAGATTGTCAGAACTTGAAATGTATAGCGTAAGAAGAATTTTCTAACCAGTTTATGTTTAACATCGAGATACTAGGGAGTTGGATACATAAGTGTTTTAGAGACACTTTTAGGTACTCAAAATCTCATTTTCATGGGTTTAGCCAATGAGATGAGCATGACATGCATTTTAGAAAAATGAAATACCACTAGGATTGAATATTTCATTTGGATTAATTATTTATGATTATTTGAAAAGGTTTATGTTTTTCAAAAATAAATAATTTTTTTCAAATGAAATATTTTGAAAAAAGGATACTTGGTGTCGTTTGGAAATGGTTATATTTTCAAAATAATGAATGGTTTTTCAAAAATGGTTCAACGTGAAAAACGTTGTTTTTTTTAAAACAATTTTTTTCTTGTTGATGTGATATAATTTGATATTCTAATCCATGATATTCTATTAAGTGATACATACAGAATTTTCTATTTGTCTAGAAAATTGAACCTAGTTGGAGTCATAGAAACCAACCAGAAGAAGCTGCAGATAATGTGGTTTCACTTGAGCCATAGGTAAACCAAGAGTTAGTTCATATCATCATTTAATAATTTCATGTTTTGGACATGGGGAACCATAGGGATGAGCCAAGTCATGTGGATCATTCCATCCAGTTCATGAAGCATAATCCACTGATATTCTAGGGTGATTAAGAACCTAAAAAGGAATAGGTGTGGATGAACATGATGAATATTATCTTGGAATTCATTGGAAAACCAACAGAAATGGAAGTCAATATTTCAACATATATTCTTGATGATATTTCATGCTAGTGGTGGGAACTAGTGTTGCATGATAAAGGGGATCAAGGACTAAGTTGGGAGGATTTTGAGGAATTGGTTAGCAAAACATTTTAACCTCACATGTTCAAGATCTAGAAGATGATGGACTTATTCATCCTGAAGTAGGAAAGTATCTATATCGCTGATTATGTGGCTAAATTCATGAATTTAGTGAACTTTTCACTGTAAATTGTGGTGAGTGTGGCCTTGAAATCACGCATCTTCGAATCGGGGCTGAGGAAGGAGATTTGATCGAATATTCCAGTACTCTGTGTTATATATTATACAGATATGGTACTCATATTGAGAATGGATAAGTGGGATATCTCAGGATCTATGGGAGGTGGAAGTATGCTGATACCTATGTAAAATGGTGTGAACCCAAATACTTGGAGCAATCCAAAGAGGGAAACCTATTTCCACGGTCAGAACAGGACCCAAAATTAGACAACTAGATCAGTGAACCATCATGACCTTAGTGAAAATCAATCTATTTTCAATGTGGTTCGCTCGGCCACATAAAGCGATAGTGTAAAACCCAACCTAGAGCATGCAATAATTCCAAGAGGATGGGGAATCCTTAGTGTTATTGTTGTTGTTCTCTCAGGTTATCTTCACGGGACACTTCTCAGGTGTCTCAAGAATTGTATGATTCAAATAGATGCGGGAAGAAGACTCAGTATCATCAGCTGAGCAGATCTAGACTTGGTGATTATTGGAATACCAGGACTCCTCAGTAAGAGAAATCCCAGTAAGTAAACAAGGAGCAGAGTGAATCGATGAAGTAGTTGTATAGAGCTGAGTAGATAATTTTTAATGACCAGGCTAGACCATCTATAGTGAGAGGTATGATTAGTTTGATTTATACCCTTCTGAAAGTATTTATTGAAACTAGTGCATCACATTCATTAATTTATTCTCATGCAGATGATTTTCTAAGTTTAATGTTTGAGATGATTCCTTCTATAATAAAACATCAAACTCCTCTGGGTGAAATATATTGTCGATACTTCGTGTGTATATCATGTTATATAACTATTGACGGAGTTGAGCTGAAATGGGACTTTTCAGTGTTGGAGATGGATGTCTCTGATGTGATCTTGAGTATGGATTGGTTGCTAATTTCTAGGGCTCACATCGACTATTATATTTGAATAGGAAGTTTCACAACTTAGGATGGAGTCGAATAGCTCCTTAGAGGAAAAAGGGTTGTAAAGACTGGTGCAACAGGCTTATTGGCACCGAAAGAGGGAACAATCTCTTACCAGTTGGTGGCATTGACTTTGGCATCAGTATAAGAGTTCAAAGATATCAGTATTCTAGTATTTGTGGATCAATTTTTAGATATATTTCCCAATAACGTCTTATGGTTACAACCTATAAGGGAATTTGATTTTACGATTGATCTCCATCTACGGACTAGTCCTATTTCCCTTCCGTCTTAAGGATGTCACCAATAGAGTTAATGGAATTGAAGATGTAGTTAGATGATATAGAATTAAAAGGTTTCATTTGGACAGGTACATCTCTATGGGTAGCACTGGTTTTTATCATTAAGAAATAATATGGAACTCTTCGGCTATGTGTTGATTATCATAAGCTTAACCAGGTTATGATCATTAATCGATATCCACTTCAATACATTGATGATCTATTTGATCAATTGAGGGGAGATCAGTGGTTCTCTAAAATTGATACGTGATCAAGATATCATTAATTTCCATTCTAGAAGGAAGATATACCAAAGACAGATTCTAGAAGAAGATATAGCCACTATAAATATGTGGTAATTCCTTTCGATCTTACGAATGAACTATAGGTCTTTATAGAAATAATGAATTAGATATCTTGGAGATATCCAGATTCTTGTGTTTTGGTGTTTGTGGATCATATATTGGTGTATTCAATGACAAGGTATGAGCATGAGAAACACTTGTTGATAGTGTTGGGATTCTTGAGAGACCAATATTTGTACGAAAAATTTTCAAAGTGTGATTTTTGGATATAAGAGGTACCCTTTATTAGCCATGTGATTCCACAAAAATGTGTTTTAGTGGACCCTAAAAAGATGAAAGTTATTATCTCATGGAAACTTTTAAAGAATTTCTTTGAGATATGAAGTTTTATTGGCCTATATAGTTATTAAAAATGCTTTATTTTTTGATATTTCATGGAAATATTCTTAAATGAAAGCTTTAACAAAGAAGAATGTTCTATTCCAATGGATTGAGGAATTCCAGAAGTCTTTCTAAGAGATAAAATTCCATCTCACATCAGTACCTATATTTATTTTTATGGAATCTAAACAATGTTATGTGGTGTATTATGATGCTTCAATATTTGGGTTGGGATGTTTTCTCATAAAATGGAAACATGTGGTTACTTTTGGTTTAAGGAATCTGAGAGTGAATTAGAATAACTGCACAACACCTAACTTGGAGTTTTCAATAGTTGTCCATGCTTTGAAGACTTCATGTCACTATCTATTTGGTTATAAATTTGATGTGTTCATGGATTATAAAATATTGAAATGTATTTTCTCACAATGAGTTTTGAATATGAGGAGTAGGATATGGATGGAGTAATTCCAGATGTTTGACTTTGACTTAATGTATACACTAAGAAAGGGTAATTCAATGGTATATGCATTAAGAAGAAATTCATTTGATCAGTTGGTGAAAGAAGCATCAGATGAATGGCGGGGGATGTTGGTCCTAGCCAACATTCATTTTAAATGTGAATACTAAGGTGAGTTTGTGGTTTTATCTTTATATTTTATGGTTCTTGATCTAGTAAATATGGTTAATGATGAAAAAAATCGGATGCATACTTTTTTCTTATAAGTTCAAAACTCAATGGTGGGGAGATCATTGAGGTCCAGAAACTGGATGGTAGTTCGGTTATATGGTTCAGAGATCATATGGTCGTACCTATGGCTAGTTAGGAGAAACTTCTTCATGATTACAATGATTCGAGATATGTTGTACATCTAGGAATAAAGTGGGTGTATAAGGAGCTGAAGGTGCAGTTTTGGTGGAGTGGCATGAAAAGGAAAGTGATTGAGTTCATTTAAATGTTCTCAACATGTAAGCATGTTAAAGTAGAGCAGCAATTACCAGTAGGCATGTGTTAGTCATTACCAATTATAGTGTTGAAATGAGATCATATATTGATTTATTTTGTCATAGGTCTCCCATGAATGGTTCAAAAATACAATGTCGTATGGGTGATAGTGGATCGGCTTAGATAGTCAGCCCTTTCATCCCTATTCATGAAACTCATACGGTGGAGGATCTTTCAAAAATATATATCTGAGAAGTAGTAAAGATGCAGGGAATAAGAGTTTCGATCATCTCAAATAGAGAAGTGTGGTTCACATCGTGATTATGGAAATCCTTATAAAAAACCCCTTGGGACTCAGTTGACTATGAGTACGGAATATCATCCTCATACAGATGGGAAATCTGAAAAGATGTTACAAACATTAGAATATATGTTGAGAGATTATGTAATGGATTTTGGTGGCACATGGGAAGATCATGTATCCTTATTGGAGTTCTCATATAATAACAGCTATCATGCCTCGATACATATGGCTATGTTTGAAGCATTATTTGACTGTACTTTTCATTATCCACTATATTGAGTGGAAACATGTGAGTCTTCACTAGTTATCCCCAACAATGTCCAATAAAAAATAGAGAATATTTAGTTGATCATAATGAGGATTTAGATGGCTCATATTCATCATAAATCTTATCTGGATCATCACTGAAGACCGTTGTTGTTCGTAGTGAGTGATCGTGTGTTCTTGAGGATCTCTCCAAGGCTTGGACATAATCAATTTGGGAACCATATCAAGTTATAAATTTGATATATTGTATCTTTTGAGATACTGTAATGGGTTGGAGATGTGGAATATCTTTTGGAATTGCCACCATGGTTGAGTTTGGTGCAAAATGTGTTTCATGTATCATAGTTGAAAAAGTATCAACTTGATCATGACCCTAAGATCAGATGGGATCACGTTGACCTAGAGTCAAGTGATTCATTGGTACATATCCTAGTGTATATTGTAGATAGGTAATAGAAAGTATAGCATGGTAAAATCATTAGTTTAGAGCAGGTTTTATGGAAACATGGTCAGATTCTGGAAGAAACATGTGAATGTTATAAGGAAATGAAAGAGCAATGGACAGAACTCTTTCAATGTAGTGAGGGTTTTCTACATTCTGAGGATGGAAAGACCAGTTTTGGGGATATTTTAGTCCTCCAATTTCAATTATATATCCCTTAATATATTATTTTTATGTTTATAAATTGTCAGCGTGAATTATGGGAGATTTTCACAAACATTAAATAAGTTATGGGGGATAAAGGAGAGTCCCATGGGTTGCACACGATTTATCCAAACCATGAGGAAAGCCTAGTAGAAACCATGAGAAGTTTCAGATTTTGGATAGTATCTATGGAATGGTGTCTGTATGATTAGGGAGACAATGTAAGGAGGACATGTGGGGTGATCTGGAAGGCATTAGTTAATGCACGTTTTTTCTAACTACGCAATCTCACCATGCACAACATCTAATCTAGATCATTAAAAATAGGACCTCACTTTTTTCACATAACATGTTATTTTTTTTAATCTTATAAACCCCTGACTCTAAATTCATCTTCATTTAATGTATTATAACCTCTACCAATCATTTTGGAACCAATTTGAAGCTTTCACTTTTCATTTTCTAGCCTAATTCTTCTATTAGTTGACGTTCTTTGTCATTCTTGTCATGTCTTCTTAGATATACTTCTCCTCTCCTCTTGGTTTCTCATATCTACACTCTTTATGTGTAGATATATTTTTTGGATTCCAAATATGATGATACATGGCCTTTTTTGGAAGGAGAAGAGATTTAAGGTTGCTTCATGAAGAATTGACCCAGTTGTGTGAGTGTTCCTCATCTATTTCAATTTTCATCAAAACCGTTACTGTAGGTGGATTCACTCTCCACTCATCTTACTAGAACAGATTGGAATGTATTGAAATTGAGTTATTTGTGATTAATTTATTTTAATTTGATATTTTGAATTTTTGGGAATCCTTGTTTAGTGATGGTTTGGTAGATTTTGGAGAATCTAAAAATTGGGGCTTTTGGTTAAAGTGATTGATGCTTGATTTTAAAATATAGATTTTAAAATAAAAAATTTTCTTCAACTGTGGAAATAGTTTTTATATAAAGTTTTTCAATAAATGGAATGGTTCTTTAAATGGAATGGTTGTTTGGAATCAGTTTGTCTAATGTTTATCAATAAATGAAGGGTTTTATTGAAATTGATTGAATTGGGTAATTTGAATGGTTTGGCGTATATGGGTTGTGTGAGTTCATGTTTAATGCACCCCTATATAAGGTACGTGAATCATTGGGGTACAAGGTGCATGACCCTAGATCGAGGGAATATGTCTTTGGGATATATAGTAATTGGAAGAGAGATCGTTCATGAGTATGGAACAGTAAAACGAATCATGCTTGGGTGGGTGTTTTTTGAACCATGGAATTAGTATTCAAAAATGATAAATGATAAATGGTTTTAAATACTTGTTTGGTTTTCATTTTTGAAGTATGAATTTCTAGAAAAATGTTTCAAATAGCACTTGTGCACTTTTGGTATTCAATTCTGTTTTGGATTGTTTATATTTAGTTATAAAATATTTTGTGAAATAAATTTATATATACTATTTAATGTAAATGTTTCTAACTTTTTTATCCTAGTTTAATGAGTAAGTCAATGGGGAATGCCTACTTACTTTTACACTCACCTCATGCTTTGGAACGTTAGTGCTTTTGTAGATGTTATCTTCTAGGACATGGGAAAATGTAAATTATCACATGTATTTAGAACCACCTCATGATACATAGACTATTTTGTGATCTTAGTGTTTGGAGCTTGTGTAACATGGAGTCTTATGGTTTTCATGGAGTCTTTAATTTCTTTTTCATAATTTACCTTGATAGTTTCATGGTATTACTTTGTTGCACAATTTGGATGGGATTGATATAAATGGAAAGTTTGAGTTTTCTTTTATTTGTTCATGAATCATATATTGAGTTGTTTGGATTTGTTTTATTGAGATAATGGTTTTGTTCTTAAAGGTTATATTGTCACCCACTTTCATTTAAATCAGTTTGGCATTTATTTTCCCCCTTTGGAAAATTGGGGATGTCCTTTAAGGCCTAGTAATGAATCATTGTATTCTAAATCCAATGATAATATGAATGTTATTATATATGGGAACCATAAAAAACTAGGTTAACATTGAATGTGATAGAAATTGTTCAGATGAAAAGTCAAATGGGGCATTCACTGGAGTGAAATATGTTGTGGTAATTCCTAGTCAGTTTTCATTAAACATGATTAAAAATGTGTACCTAAACCAACTATTTGACTCAACATGGAAGAGTGGGAAATATTTCACGGAGATTTTGGGTAATATAGACCAAAGAGGAAGGAATATTTTTTCCCCTTTGTGTTAATAATGTGTAAAGAATCACCAAAGTGAAGGTATTAGTGGAAAAATAATATATTTTGAGTGTGGAATTGAATGACACAAAACAAGTAACTGTAAATGAAAACTTAAGGGTTCGGTTAATGAAATGGATGGGAATATTGGACTCTTAATTATGTCATCAAAAGTTTAATTCTTTAGTTGTTGAATTAATGGTCATTATATAAATTTATTTCTGAAGAGAAACTCTCAATTAGAGATTTATAGAGGTGGTATGAGTAATTGTTATACTGTTAATGATGATGTGACTACAAATGAAATGCTAAGGGAAAGAGGTATTAAGTAATAGAATGAGTAATACTTATTATATATTATGGATAAGTTCAAATAATATAAATTATAATGTATTTATATTGAAGAATTATGTTATACTAGTGGTGAAATAAACGATTGTTTTTTAATTTATGATATTCACTCATAATTTACATGTTTATGTTGAATGTTTATAATGGATTAAAAAGGTGATTTAATAGAAAGGTGATATTTTTAGTATGGGAATATAACCCATAATATGTTCCTTATGTTAATATAATGTTTTTGGATAATGATATGATGGATATGAGTAAGTAACTTACATGATATTAATTATCGTGTAACTAATTAAGTATGTGTTGACAAGTGGTTATGCTATCATTGCTGAAGTTTATAGAATTTTTGGATGTATAAAATATATCTAATATGAATTTGAATAAAGATACATTAAAGTTTTATATAAGGAATTTTGGTAATTCATTTTATTACCATGTTTCATGGGAATATAAGATAAAGGTATCCACTTGTTTTGTATGCAATAACCAAGAGCTACTTTATGATATATAGGGGATCAATGATGACCTATTTTTGAGAAATATAGTGGCCTTATTTCCAGATTTTTGGACATTAATCATTTGTTATTGTTATAAGTTTGACTATTTATGGAATGTTTTATGTCAAACTATAGATAATGTTTTAGATATTAATGTATTGTCTGACCATATTAGGATTTCTGAATATTTTATAACATTTGATAACTATTTATTGTGATAAAAATAGTTGGAATGACCTGCCATTATATTAATGGTTCTCATTATTTTTTAATACTTCATTAATAAAATATTAAAATTTATTTATTAGAATGAGATATTATGTGGGTATTTATCTAGGAAAAACAAATGGTAAGGTTTTCCTGAATTCATGTAAGTAAATCTTTTCATGAAAAATATTCAACTTTATAAAAACAATCTAGAAATAATTTTTTTTCCAAATAAAGTAATTTTTTGGAAAACGTGGCCTCAAATTTATTACTTTTAGTCTCTAAACATTTTTTTGACTATTCACTTTTTCATTATTTATTAACATAATCACTCCCTATAAATATTTATTCTTTTCCTCCAAGTCCATTTTTTCACTTCCCACCTATGTTCTTCTATATGGAAACCTAGTTACATGTTACTTTTCTTAACTGTTAGTTTAAAAAATTATTTTTATTAAGTAATTTTTATTATTAATTTTTAATAATTATATGAATGTTACTTTAAAATACTAAACATTTTATAACCCAAATGAATTTCGAGTTTGAAATTCATTTTGAGGGGGGTTGAATGTAACACCCTTAGTTTTTGTGATCCTTTTTTCTCAAATATACTAATATTAATTAATGTTATGAATTTAAAACTACACTATTTCAAGCTTCATTTATATTCTCTACCAATTTATTCTTTCACTACATGCAGCACTAACTTTTCTTGTGTTACACAAAACATTGAATTTCTATGAAACAAAATTTTATTATTATTATTATTTAAATGAGATAGTTTTAACATATCCATTAAAAAAATAATATTAATAACTAATTTTTTAAATATTATTTTTTATTTTTTATATATATAAAGCATATTAATAATATAAAAAACTATTTTTAGTAAAGCCTTTATATTTATTAAAATACTATTTTCTTAAAAGAACATCGATTTTCCATTTGTGAATTATAATAAAAATAATTTTAGAAAATCATATATATTTAATTATATAATATGAACATTTTTATTTAATAAGTAATTTCATTATTATATTATGGTAATTTTTCATTATTTTTCTGAGAAACATCATTTTAATATGAATAGTGAAAAAACACTGAATTTTATTTCAAAACTAATTTTTAGTTTAATTGTTTTATATAGTTAAATTATATTTTAAGATGGTTTCAAAGTGAAAATATTTAAATTATAAATATATGAATTAAATTTAGTTTATTGGAATAATTTTAATATATAATTTAGATATAAATATTTAATAAAGTTTTGAACATTCTCACTTTAAAAAAACTCGCTTCTTCGCCACGTATGCGGGATTATTATTTAACTTAATTTTTCTATTTCTATGAATTGAATTTATAAAAATTTAAATGAATTAATGTAATCATTATAATATTAATATTGTAATAATTAAAAATTATTTTTTGACAAAAAATATTACAGAAATTGATTAAACATAATTACATAGATTAAGGTAAAATGAAGCTTAACAAGAGACTAAACCATTATCTTAAAGAAAACAAAGAACCTATTAACTTGTCAAAAAAAATATTTAATGGGATTATTTGGGACATAAAAATTATATTATTTATTTTGGTTGGTTTTTTATGACATTTTAGGTAAAAACATGGGAAAAACTAAATTTTTTTAAAAAAATCCATGTGTGTCCCCTCCTATCCTTATATAAGGCCACAACCTCTCCCCCTTATTCAAACCTCTCTACCCACTTCTTTTTAGAAAATATCTACCCAATTTAATTTATAACAACCCTACCTTCCTCTTTTAATCTTCACTTTGGTCATAAATCAAACCAATGAATCCCTTTCATGAAACCCGTAAGGATTCAACCAAAAAAAGGTTACATCATTCCTCAAGATCATTTCTTTTATTTCATTTCCCCACAACCTCAATTATTCTTATTAAATTATTATATAATAACAAAAGTATCCTAAATATATATATATTTATATATATATCAGTGTTTTTGTTATTATTATATGGATTCTATCTACACTTCCACTCACTTCCATTTAATGGGTAACGAACTTACCATTCTTGTGTGTGGTGAACTACCGCCTTACAAAAAGATGTTGTTCATTTTTCTTTTACCACCTATCATGGTTGTAAAGAATGATGAAAAAAGTGTTTTTATATGTTATATATAATTTTTATGATGTTTTTATGCTTCTTGAAATATTATATAACACATACCATCATGATTTTTATTTTTTTATGTAAGATAATTTTGATAGGTGAAGTGTGGTCTACCACCTCCTAAAAGTGATGTAATTAATTGACACCATACATGGAATTTATTAATGGTCGGTTTAGTAAAATTGAAAATAAATTTTTATGATACGCATTTAATTTTATGGGTTATAATAATATTTTTATGAAAACCATCTATTTTTATAGTTCATGACATGATGAATGCTTTATTATATTATTACAAATGTATGAATAGATTTATTATATGATGGGTGGGACCTATATCTCCCTCAAAGGAATTGGGTAAAGATTTATATCTCCGGAGATAATTATGGAAATCAAGTCAACATGACTGTTCCACTATATGGTGATAGGGAAACCTAATCCCTTATAAGGAATGGGATATGATTGTGGATGTTTGTGTGTCCCTCCCAATGGGTGTAGTCACCTTGAATATAAGAGATTGGGAAACCCATTCCGCTTTGGGAAGATGGGGATAACTGATCCAACATGGGAAGATGGGTAAAATAAATCCCATAAAATTAACGTAATGTTACTAGGGATGTTGGTGTGTCCTACCACTAGTTGTAATCCCCATTACGTTCCATAATAAGTTCTAGGAATGAATTTTCACTTATATGGAATGATATTACATGTTTACGTGTATGCCACAATTTCAAGCCTTATTCTTATTATATACTTTTAGATATTATCCTCTAGATTTCTATATGATTCATGTCTTATGAACCACTAATATTTATTCCTTTATTTAAATTAATATGAATCATATGATATTATAATGTTATGATCTCATTATCATAACATTATAATCATGTGTATTCATACATATCTGCCTTGTTTACCTTACTGAGCATATGAGCTCACCCATTTTTGTGTTACCTCCCTAATGATATAATTATATGTATTATTTATAGTTTGTCTAATAATGGTTCTATTCAAGAAGAACCTAGTGTGAGATAATTTATCTCAATCATGTATCATATTTTACGTTCCCATGTTTCCAAAGTTACTAAACTAATACAGTCTTTGGGATTATTTTTGTATAATATTTTAAGTATTCTAAAAAATGATATAATGTGTGTGTATGTTATGATTGGGTGGTTATAGTTTGAGTATGAATTACATATTCTAGTAACTCTAGATCTATTGATACATGAATCATTTCAAGGAAACATGGGAAAAATAGTTTTTTTGTTAAGTTGTTTAAATTATAATGATGTTCATTGTTTGTGAAATTGAATAGAAAATGGTGCCAAATATAGAATTATAAGTTGTAAAATGATGAATAATGTGAATAAATGTGTTTTGAGTGACAAAATTGAATAATTATAATTCTTTTATTCTTTTCTAACCATGACATATATGTATTATGGTTAGGGGTAGTGATCGTGCCTCGATTTTGACCATACGGTAGAGTTTGGCGGAATGACTAGTATGGATTATTGTGAATCCCTATTATATTGATGTGTTAATGATGTGTAATTATTTATAATATGTGTGTTTATAATTATAGATAAAATCCTCCATTATTAATTTTATTGACAGAATGAAAAAAATATATGGATTGAACTGCGCCTTTTTTCGTATAATGAGAGCCACCACTAGTTCCTTGTATTATAGGGGAAGAGAACTTCCATGAGAAATTTACCCATTTTATGAAGATGATTGAACCATAATGAATTGTAAATTTGTATCCTTTTTTTATTTGGACATTGGTATGGGTTGTTGGGGTAGAAATAATTCCCTAGATTGAAAACTCGGTTATAGGTTGTGTGGCCTTTGGGTTGTGAGATTTTGTTTTGAAATGTGTTGTCATAACCCTTATGAGTTGGGATCTTTCGAGTTCTATTTTGGGACCTAGAATGGTCATTAGCCTTATAGTGTTTATATATGTGGGAAAGGACCCCTGGTGTTAGATCTAGAGTACATGGTCTCGAGGTGTGATGGACTTATGACATTTAGTATGGGGGTACCATTGATGCCCATGTGTAGAAAGTTGTTTGAGGTTTGGTGTGAATTGATTAGAGGGAGAGCCAGTGTACCTTGTTAGACATGATTCCAATTTATTGATTTGGTACCATTTGAAATATAATAGAGACACATAAAATGTGTTAGATGGTTTGATATCACATTTAGATGTTTATGGCATAGTTGGAAGTTTGGGCTTTGGCAGCATCCCATAGAGAGTGTATCCAAGGGTTGGTTTGGCATAGATGACTAAATGGTAATGTTATTGGTTTTCGAGCCATGGATTGCGTTATTTTACTATTTAATAGACTTATGGTATCAAGGGTATAAATTAGTTTAACCCGTCATTGTAGGTGTCTTGGAAAATAGAATCACATGTAATTTCTTGATAGGTTAAATTGATGCATGGTCGTACCATGATTTTTCATGTAACCACATGATCACGTAATAGCTTCACTCTATGAGAAGTACTTGAGTTCTTATGTTTTGTCAAAAGGGTATTTTTGGAAGTAATTATCCTTAAAAACATGACCATATGGTTTTTATAGTGTTTTAGGAAGGAATCAATGTTGATTTTGGATAGAAAATACAAGGGTGATCAAAGCTGTGGTTGACACTTTGGATATGGAAGTGACACCAAGGGTGAGGGAAAGTCATAGGGTTGAGCATGCTTTTACAAATTATTAGTTGTGAAAGTATGATTTGGGGCGTAATTTTGGGGGGCGGTTTAATTAATTATTGAGTTGATTATAGTGAATTATCAAAATATGGTACATGACAACGATGGTTCTGAAGGGGACCTTGTTTTGAACAGGTTCTATGAATGCATGATCGTTTGTTGTGTGAGGGACCATTTGGTTTTGTATCAGCGTGGTGATCCATTTAGTTTCTATTGTGAGTATCATGATTCATGTTTTATGACCTTTTAAGGTGGGGAGAAATATTTCCATTGGAAGCATTGGTTCATGACTTTTTGAAAGTGAGCTATGAAGTGGTGGTTATTAATGTTGGCAACCCCACATGAGTTGTGGTCGTCGGATGTTGATGAGATGGTCATGTGTAGAGAATTCTGAATCATTTGATAGGTCTACAGGCTCTTGTAGTGAGAGATAACATCATTGATGGGGATTTTTTGGTGGGGTTTATTGACAACCGCCTATAATCCATTTAGTTAGTGATGATCATGTCTAAAGCTATGACATCGTCCTGAGTACGCAGAGAGATATTTGGATTTATTCCTAGCTACTTGATTGTGTCTAGGTTGTGTGTGGGTCATCATGTATGTCACACTAATGGAGTGGTATATGTGGAGCTAGATGGTGGGAGGTACACCATCAACAGTCTATAGATGAGGTTCTAAGGATTGACTACAAGTCGATGAATGTTGAGGGTACCATTATCAGAAGCCGGTGATAGGTTATGGTTGATGCTTTTTGTTTCCCCATGAAAATATAGATGAGAACCCACATGTTTTTTTAACATATGTTTGATTCATGGTTTTTGGTTGTTGAAATTTTATTAAAATCTGATGATAATGAAATTCACAAGGTGTGGAGTGACCTATTAGTCATAGTAGTATGACCATCATGTTGGTGGGTTTACGGGTGTGTGGATCTAACTTTGAGTTGGATATTGGGGAATTGGTATGACAGTAAAAACTTATGAGGTACATTTTAAGGTTAATTTAGAATTGAAAATTGGTTCTTGTATTTAGTGATTTTTTAGATAAGTTTTAGCTTTGGCCATGGGTGGTTCTAAAATAAAATCTGAGTGGTTATTTCAAAATGATTTAGTAAGGGAGGTATAGACAAAGAATGGATTGGGGAGTATTAGATGCATGACTATGTAATTTCACCTAAATCTGGTGATAGAAAATAGTAAGAGAGTTTAGATAATGGTGGTGTTGATAAATGATAAGGAATTCGGGTTTGGTGATGGAGTAAAGTGTTGATTGTTGAACATAGGTGTTTTTTTAATGGGTTGTTTGAGGATAGATCGATGTGATTGGATAAAAAAGAAGAGATGTGGTGAGTTATAATCCATCTATTGATTTTTCTTAAATGATAAATTCATTCTAGTGTATGAAGAGTTCTTTGGTAAGGAGTCAAGTGGTCCTTGGTTCATACATTAATGGATGATGTGTGTCTTTTCAAGGTGTTTCTAATGGAAAGGTTGGATTCTAACTTCTGATATAATTCTCATCAATTTTTAGGAGAAGTGATTTTGAAAAAGTGTTGAGTTTGTTATCGTTTTTTGAGTTCATGTTTTAGTGGTCTTCATCGATGATAGATGTTCCAAACTCTGAAATATACTGGTTTTGAACTCAAGATTATAGTTTGGAGTATCTTGGTGTTCCTCTTGTAAAAAATGGTGTTATTTTGGGTTTTTTATAGAGGGCCTTGAATTGAAGTTTGTTCCTTGATTATGTCTCAGGAGTTCCAGCTAAAATGAGGTCATTAAGCCTCAGGTTGTGGATCAAAGCAGGATTATACTGATTTAAATGTTTATACATATGGATTATGGTAGTCAGAATTTGTGTGTTGATCAACAACAATGACCCCTAGAGTTTATAGAGGCTGATATAGTATTCTTTTAGGTCTCTCCTAGATTGGGTCGTCATTGGACATAGGGACCGGAAAATTTGGTGCCCAATTTTGATGGATTGTTTGACATTTTGGATAGGGTGGGCTTGTGGTGTATCGATTGTCTCTTATAAAAAGGTGCAATTTTATAAATGACATTTTTCATGTGTCACAACTTCAGTGGTATAACACTAATACTTCTCATGTGATTAATGTGGGTGATGTTGATCTTGAGACCGATGTGACGTTTGAGGAGAATCTGATACATGTGCTTTATCATAGTATAAAAGTGTTATGGGGAAGGATTGTGACGATAGTTTTTATGTTGTTTCAATATGGTTGAGTTCAAGAGGAAACATGGGAGAGAAAATTGGATATGGGAGCCTAAGGACGTAACCATTTTACCATGGAATATTTGAGTTTCCTGGTAGTAAATCTTGAAGATGATTTGTTATAAGGTAGGGAGATTGTAAGATCTTGACCTTTTATTCAAATATCATGAGTTCATTTAATGGTTATCCCTTTCCTTATTTTGAGTATATTGTTTTTATCTTGGTTTTATTTAGATGTTATTGGGATAATTTTAGATGTTATAATGGATATGCACAGTTAAGGCATGGTTTGACCAAACCATGCACCCAGCCCAGCTAACATTGTGAACCCAAGAAAAGGGGATTCACATAGTTGTAACACAGTTACTCAAACCAGGATCCCTCTGAGAATTAGCCAGACGACACTCCTGGGAACGATATATGGTTAGGGTGCACGGTTATTGAAAACCATGGGCCCCATAAATAAAACTATGCATAATGGATTTTAATCCCATCAAACTTATTAATAAGAAATCTAAAACCCACATGTTATATCCCTAAACCCCTATATCTAGACCTTAAATAGTTATCTATTGTTTTTCGAGGCTCCCAGATGGATTACAAGGCCTTCCAACCACTGTTTTTGACGAATCAAATCCCAGATTTATGTTTTGCACCACTCATGGTAAAAGAATCTCACCCCAACTGGTTTCTCATTCTTCTCATATCCTCATATCATCCTTTAAAGTGAAAATTTCCATTTTTTAACTATATATAGGTTTTACTTCATCTAATCCATTTTATCATGGGTCTAGGAATTGAATCTAGATACATTCTTCACCATGATATTGGTTGTTCTGCTTTGATTTGGGATTTTTGTTTGTAAGTGTTGTCACCAATGTTGAGGTAGGTGGTATATTATTTGAATCACAAAGACTTGATTTCAATTATGTGTATGTAATTATATAATTTATATTGAATTATTATAAATTTAATTTATCAAATGGGATTAATTAATTTTTTCAGTCAATTAATTAATTTATTGTATGATTAGTACATTAAGAATGATTAATTAGTTGCTAAATTACTTAATATGTTATATAGTTAATGTTGAAAAAATGATTAATGAATTTGTGTTAATATTATTCAATGTGATTAAAATTAAGAACCATTTTTTAATATAATATTAATGGTTTTCCATAATTTGAAATGATGAAAAAAGGGAAAATGTTGATTGAACATGAATGATGTGGTGTATGTGATATGTGTGTGATATATGGGATATATGTGTGTGGTAACTAGGTTGATGTTTCAAAAGACCATATGATAAATAAGCATATGAAATAGACTAATACTTAAAAATAACATGTAGATAAATGATAGTAGGATAGATAATGATGCTCAAAATAGCCATATGAGATTATGAGTATGAGATGGGGATTGAGGATCCAAATACCAATGTGATTAATGAGGTGTGGGATAGGGACTGAGGCTCCAAATACCCATGGGGTGTAAGACACAACATTATATACTAATGAATTGTAATTATACTGTGGTTCCAAATAGACTTTATATGAATTGAGATGGAATGATAATTGATAAACATTATATTGTGATATGTGATATCCTTGGGGAATAGTTCGAACATGGGAATGTTCTAAAAAAGTTATTGTGGTTTGAGTTTCCTCAGGAACCTAGTGGTTTAGGTGGTTAAATGAGAGAATGATTTAAATGTGATAATTATTTACTAATTCATTGTAATTTATTATTTATACAACTATGTACACATTATTGACTGGATATTCGACTAGATTCCGTTGGTGGTGGCCTATTGAGTTGAACTCACACCATACTTTGACTTCCTTATCAGTACATAAATATACCTTCTAATTGAAAGACATGAAAATGTAAAGAGTCCAATTATAGATTGATGAGTTGTGAAGAATCGTGTAAGTGGGAATATAATGTGATTTAGGAATATATTAGTTGATATTAGTGCCTTTATTTATTGTGATATTTTCATATTGACACATAAAATGTATTTGATATTGCATACCAACTATTTAGTTTTGGATATTGTATTTACTATTTTTGTCATCATGTGATACTTGGTTGTTTTAAAGATTGGTTATATCATTTGGTTATTAATATTTATTTTAAATTTGTGCTGCTTTAATAAAGAGAGTGTAGTTTCTCCATGACTAATATTAGACCCTTAATGCTAGTCGGTAGCCTTTACAATATGGGGAGGTGTTCCTGAGGCCATGTAACCAACTGGCTCAAGCAACTGGTGTGTGGCAAGTTACATCAAGGTTGTAACCCCTATGCACAACTAATCTCGAGCCACATCCACTTTTATTATTTTGACATTGAGGTAATTTCAAGGAAACCACACAATCTATCCTTCACCAAAATTCCAGGACATTTTCCAATACTTTGGATCATCCTTAGAATTATCCTTAGAGAAATCCCTTGAAATATCGATAGAAATATCCATTGGGATTTACATAATATTTGGTCTTGCTTATTTCAGAAGGATATCTAAACCATTAATTTGATAAAAGCTATTGTGTCCCAATAATTTCATATAACATTATTATATCTATTTAAAATGAATATCCAATACATTAGAACAGTGCATGCTTAAGGT
Source organism: Viscum album (assembly GCA_963277665.1). Taxonomy (NCBI): domain Eukaryota; kingdom Viridiplantae; phylum Streptophyta; class Magnoliopsida; order Santalales; family Viscaceae; genus Viscum; species Viscum album. The sequence continues at coordinate 162,920,948 of OY728157.1, read as the reverse complement.
CTATAATAGTGTATTTTCCTTTAAGACTAGGTATAGAATCATCTAACTTGGTAAAATATCTTCAACATAACCCCTAAATGTCTTCCCCGTTAGAACTCTTCACAAACATACACTATTAAAACCCTTTCTTCATAACCTGGGTTAAGGAATCAATGGAAAGGGTGAGCTAAAATTCTTTGAAAGGGTAATATAGGAAGATAAATAAGAATTAAATGAGCATAAGGGTATTATAAATTGATAATATCATTCTGAAACCATACGATACATATCAAAGATCATAAACATGAACCATGAAATAAATATTGTTAGTTTATTAGACATGAATTGTAATGAAATTGAAGTGCATTAGTCAAGAGAGCTTAACATTGTAAAAATACCTAGACTTGTGTCATAAAAATCATATTATATCATTTTGAACATGTGTAAATAGAAACATGTTCCGTCATTATGTTATGGACATTAAATCAATCCCTCGAATAAACTTATGGAAACTAAATCAGATCCACACATACAATTATGAACATGTAATCTGATGCATGCCTAACATTTTGAAAATGTAATTAGGTTCACACATAACAATGTGAACATGAAATCAGGTTCATGCATAGGATGATACACCTCCTAGGTGGGACACACCACTATTAGTAGTGGAATACATTTCCACATACTAGAATTCTATCACTCCCCAAACCATCATAGCAGAAAAATTAATTTACCATATCAGGTTCAAACACTATTTTAACCATGTCAATATCATGAGACATATAAATATTTACACAATTCATTTGGAGGGAGATATAAGTCCCACACATCTCATAATTAAAACAAAATTTAGGTGTTCCACAAGATAATAAATATTCACCATATCATAACCCATGAATTTAAATAATAATCATAACCATTTCATTATATCATTACCTATGTAAAATAGATAGTTTTATTAATAACTTCATCATATAATAACTATTGAAAATAAGTAAGTTTCTAAACCATTTTTTCTAGATATAAATTGTTGATGTGAAATTGGTTTCATAAAAATCTTTCCATGAAAACAAAAATCATAATGAGAAAAAATATGAATTGTATCCTTGGATCATATCCCCTATAAATCATAAGTAAACCCAAGAGATTTCTTCTTATATGGAAAATAACTTTTAAGATAATTTGTAAAATTTATTCAAAAAAATATCATCTCTAGTTTAAAAAAGAATTTTTAAAACATTACAAAAAATAAGAACATTTTATTTAAAAATAAACGTAAAAAAATATATAAGGAAACCATATAAATCATGTACATGAGCATCAGTCTAGTTGGGGAGGTCTCTCTAAGTGCATCCACAATACCCAGGTTCAAAACCAGGCAGAGGCATAATGTTGGGATACTGTAGCAGTATGGTAGCAGTACTGTAGCAGGTACTATACCAGTACTATAGCAGTTACTATTCGGTATTGTAGCAGCCAGAACTATTCACCTTTAGCCACAAGTTTGGGCTTGGAGTCCTTAAGTCCTTTGGGAAACCCAAGGCCTTCAGGTCAGTAAGGCTTTCAGGAATCCTCATGGACTTCGTGCCACCTCAAGGCCTTCAAGTCCACTCGATTTGCAGTTGCACAGACAGATTCTATAAGAAACAGCTCCAGAGGAGGAAAGAGTAGGGAACATTCACTAAAGCAGGGCTAAACGGACTTTGTAAGAATGAGAGGGTATGGAATTTACCCTCGGTATCATGCCTATTCACATCTGCACATAGACATGCTAGTCGAACAGTCATGAAAATTTGGACAACTGATCACGATGCAGATACTGGGCAGGAGCAGTTTCAAGTAGTCATAGTCTGTATTATTTCCTTAAGACCTACAAGTCCTGTAATGTCTCCAAGCCTACAAGAAATGTAATTCCTAAGCCTATGGGCCTTTTAAGGGTTCCCCTTTGTCCCTTTAATAGGAATTATCATAAAATCAATACAAAATAAGGCATTCGAGCCATTAAGTCATGAAAACCATTTTTTAAAAAATAACACAATTTTTATGTCATTTTCATAGAAAATTACATTTGAAACTTATAAAGAAATCATTAAAAAGAATTTAACAAAAAAAATTAAAATATGAACAAATTTAAAAATACTTTTCATTGAAAATGAGAGTAAAATATCATTTAATAACTTTTTGGAAAAAAAATACAATAATTTTTTTGGAAGAAATCATATTTCTAACTACAGTGAGATATACAGTCAGATTTTATTAAAAATATGTTCTTATTTTTTAAAATATCGAAGAGTGGAAAAAATTTATCATTACATGAAGATATTATTATTAACCATAGGATAATAAAATTCATTATAATTCATTAAATTTATATCATTATATTTTAACATTGGAAACTTAATCATAAATAATCCTGATAAATAATAAGATTGTAACAGAAATTATTTACCAATATAGATACATTGAATCATGATCCCCATAAAATAATAACATAAAATATCATTAGTATGGATAAAATCATAATATTTAATGTGAATTTGGCTATATTTACTCCTCCTGAATGAATATATGTGCATTTCATAATGTGCATCTGAAAGAATGAAATTTGAGTTAAAAATCCATAATCGATTTGTTAATCATGGAACTATAAACCCCATAAAATATATATCCTCAAACAGATATGTAAATATCAATAAATATCATTATAATATTAATAAAATAAATTAATGGGAATTATACACACCACTGAAATAGAAAAAGTATGTGAATAGTGCGTGTGTCTCGCTAGTGTAAAAAGTGAGTCAGAAATATTCTACTACTGGTGTAACTTTTGAATAATAGATCTATGAAAGAATTAAACCAATTGAAACTTTTAATATCAAAAAAATTATTAAAATTCAGTATATAAAATTTTATAGTTATATATATACATCACATAAAATAAACAAGAGGTGAATATGGCATAAGTATAGCAGAAATAAAAGTGAGACTACAAATCCCCATACCATAAGTCTTGACTTCTATCATAATAAATTAAACTTCATTTATAATAAAAATAAGTTCAAAATACATGCATTACTGAACCATATATATATAAATATCATAACATATATGATTTTCTAATTAACCTTTAGTTACCCATTTATTAACGATATCAAGTTGAATTCATGTTTCTAGTAATAACTGCTTCGTTTTTTCATGTGTGTTTTCATTTTTTAGTTTGGTACCTCTTATATAGATCATGGATTAATAATATAAAATATTTAAACCAATATATGAATATAATATATATTAATTATATATTTATATATATTAATCCATAATATTTAGTGATATAAATTGAAGTACTTCGTTCATGGAGATGGTAGGCCTTGTGTACGTGCAAACATTATTTCCGTTTTCTGTTTCTATTGATGTTAAGAAAAGAAAATTATATTTATATATATTACCATTACATTGTAAATAATTGTTCATATATATTTTATATTTTAATTAAACCCATTCTTAATTCCTTCCATGTAAAATCTCATGAAATCACATTGCCCAGTGATGTAGTAGTCTGCTATACATATGAACGATGTTATTGTATTTCGAAAAAATTAAAATCTCGATGATATGTTTGATATTATTATTCCAAAAGAATAATATTATTGTAAATATCCTAAATATAATATATAAACTATAGATATTTTATTAATTTCAACCTTTAATTGTGGTAATAGAAAAATGAACTATATCAGTTACAAGATGATAGTCCCCCGTACACATGAACATTTATTTAATAACCTAGTTGATGGATATGTGTGTGGTTGTAGTTGATAAACATAAAATAAATAATTATTACTATATATATGATATCTATGTTATTATATAAGAATAAAACAATATTAATAGAAGAATGTAGAGATGGAAATAAAATAAAGATGCACGTTGAATAACATTACCACTTCTTCAGATATTCTATTTAGGTTTGCATGAATGTATTCCTAGGATGACTTTATTCCCAAACTATGTCTTATATGATTAGGGGAGGGTATTTGGAATATTTTTTGTGTAGATCTTGGTTTATCCAAATGGATTAGGGGTAGTGTAAGTTCTTTTTAATATATGAGGAGTGATATTTTTGTAAATACCCTAAATTATTAACTATTTGGAGGTCTTACATACCTCATGTGGCTCCATAATTGATTAATAGTGTATAAAATGGACTAATTTGTCCATAAAAACATACAGTGCAAAAAAGAAACTCATTTTTTATCATTTAGTTGCTTATTCCCAAAATTTACTCAATTTTATCCATATATTTTTTACTAAGGTAACTTTTTTTTATTTACCTAGGTACATTATATAATAAAAATACAATTCAAAATATATTTATTACATAATTTAGATATAATTATTCATAATATTGAATCTAATTCATTTAATAAAATGCTTTTTTGTGTGTAAAATTAGTGGTAATAAAAACACACATAATGTGTAAAACCCTCTGTTAAACTTAATCATATTAATTAATTTTAACTGATTTCACAAATAATTATGGTAAATAATTAAGTAAACATTATTAAATAATAAATAATTATCTTAATTAAAAATATAGAACCCATTTTTACAAATTCTATTCACATATGTGGTATGATTTAATTAAAATTTATTCCCACAAATTCGATGAGAAAACTGGTTTTTAAAGTAAAAATGATCGAAATATTATGAAGTTTTTATATCAAATTTCAATTTAAAATTTATTTCAATTAAATAAATCAGATTAAATGTTTTAAAATTGACCTAATTATAATTTAAAAATAAATTAAAATATAATTTAAAATTTTAATAAAAATAAATAAAAAGTGTACTTTTTAATTAAAATTATGATTTTTCACTATTCATCGCAAAATGAATCATTCAATAAAAATCACAAAGAATCACCCAAATATAATATTTTTATTATATTTAAAAAAAATTATTTATGAATGTCTAAAAAATTATGTGTGAATTAAGTATTCCATAAAAAGGAAGAAAATCTACTTTATAGAAAAATATAATTTTCATTCGTAAAATTTGATTTATTAGTAGTTATTGTATAAAAAATATTAGATGAATGTAAAAAATATTATTAAAGATATAACCTTTAAATTTAATTAAAATAATTAACCAAAATTAATTTGGTTAATTTATTGATATTAAATACAATTCTTGGAATAACAATATTTTTCTGAGAAATGATTTCTATTTATTTTCAATAGTGTATTACCTTAATTTATAATTAATTGGTAACCAAAGTAATTATTTAAGTAGACATGTGTAAAACTTATTTTCATAATTTTTTTAATTAAATTCATACACACTATTCCAATGTCTAGTTGATCACAGTTATATTAAATAATATTATTTAAATAGTATGTCATGTTTAGTTTAAACTCATTTTTGTGTGTAATGAAAGCTAAATTCATAATATTGAGTTACAAAATCCAAAAAAAATATTTCATATAAATTAAGATAATCAAACTGTTTCATGTAATGTAAAATATTAAAAATATTAAAAATATTTGAAAAAAACACAAAAAATCGCAGGGTGTTACACACACATTCTTTGTTAATTACACAATCACCCATCCTTTATTGATAACATAAACTCTAATACTTGTATTAAAACTAAAATACCAATTATCACAAAAAAAATCAAATAAACATATCAATAATAAATTACATTCATCATCTATTTCACATAAACTCATAGAAATAACCTTCATCCATTTCAAAATGTTATTTTTTCCATTTGAAATAAACAGGTTTTATAACAATCTCATTGAAATATTATTAAAACCTAGAAAATTAAAAAGATCCCTAAAATATATTAAATGATGGTTATCCTTTTAAGATTAAATTGGATCTATAATAATATCTTTGAAACATGGTTAAACCAGGTATAATAAATGGGTTACATAAAAATGTCCTTAAAACTTGATTAACCAGTAGAGAAGAAATAGATTCCATGTTAATGTCTTTGTACAATGATTAAAACAAGAAAAAATGGGTTCCATAAATATAAATTTTAAGAAATATAAATTTATATTGAAAATTAGAAAGGATTTATCACTATAAAATATCCCCATTTCATCATATGTAAAAAATAATGGTTGTTGATGTTGATGAATTGAAATAGCATTAAAATTTCATTAAAAATAAATTCTGTAAAATAACCTTTTAATTTTTAAAATAAAATTTTATAACATAAAATTAAAAATATATTTTGAAATCCCTCTTAATTTCCAAAAAACCTACGAACCATATAAAGGAATCATAAATGAAAATTGTGGATATGATGAAAGGATAATCAATTCAAGTCATAAATGTTTAAAATAAACATTCTTTTAAAAATATTTTTAAAATGGGAGTCAAGGGTAACATATTTGGAAAATTTTATGAAATTTCCATTCAATACATTTTAAAGTAATTTAAATGATTGTGTAGAAAGGAATTAAAATATAAATTGTTTTTATAAAACATTATTTTGGGAAATATTTTTGAAAACATGGATATGGGTGAGAAAGATATGCAATCTAAGAGAAAATATATTATTGTTATCACATATATTAGAAATTATTTATATTTCTTTAATAAATAAGTTGGTAAATTGAAATAAAAAATGTTAAAAACATTCATAAAAATATGATAACAAATGATATGGTGTTCAAGAAAATAATATAACATTATTTCCTCCAAAAGAAACTATACAAAATCCTAAAAGAAAGAAGATTATAACATTATTCCATTACTAATTTTTAAACTCACCCATATTAATACCCATGAAAGAATAACATAAAATTATAATTTAAATGTTATAAAGTTAATTAAATTAAAGATATTAAATTTCAAAGGGGAATTACATAAACCTTATAAAAGGTTTTAGGTTCATAACATTTAAATATTTTCCAAAAAATAGAATTTAATATGAATAACCCTTAAAAAGATCATATCATTGAATTAATAATTAATCAATGGAGTGATTATGTGTAATAAATATAAATACACAAAAAAATTAATATAGAATAATATAATTTATATATCAATACAAACATAATAATTGAATAATAATGTCACTAAAAAGGAGTTAAAACCCAATGAAAGGAAATCAATTTAAAAATCCCTTTAGAACATGGTATTATTCAATTGAAATCACATTAGATGAAAAAATTAAAACAGAAAATAAAATACAATGATAAATTTAGGATTCATGATATTACATGTATAATTAATAGTATATACACCACATAAAAATATAAGTGGTAAATATGGAATATTTCTTATTAACGTAAAATGGAGATGAGAAACTTTCACCTCGTGCCTATAATTTCCTTGTATGTCCTTTAACTACATTATAATAATCATACATAAAATAGTATACTTATTAAGAACATTTTATATATTTAATAACTTATTCTTAAAACATATATTTTGTATTGTTTTAATGAAATGTTTATATATTTAATTAGTTAATTCCACATGAGGTGTTTTGACAAGGTTTGGATCAATTTTACAAAATAGAATTGGTGTGTCGATCATGGTTAGAGAAGTCATTATTTAAAAATATATAGATTAATAATCAGAAAATAATAATAATTTTTATTCATAAATTATAATTTGAAAACCAATAATGAAAATGTTTATGAAAACTGAGCTATGTTATAATCATGGAGAGGGTAGGCCATATAAAAGCTTGAATGATCAATATTGATAAGTGTTGTGTATTATTTTATCTTTAAAAAATTATAATAATATAATAAATACAAAATTGTTTCTTTAAATAAACTTATATATCATTCTTATGATGTGGTGATGAACAAAGAATGGCATTGCTTCAGGAAAGCGGTAGTCCATGCATACATGAACGCTGAATTAATTTTTTAAGTGTATGAATTAAAAATATATATTATCATTTCATAATTATGAAAACTTCATAAATATAAATATTATGTCCCTTATATCACATATATATTGGTTTTTTCCTTCCTGGTCCATTACTTTGATAGTTTTAAGTGTTGGTGGTGTTCGGTGGAGTTTTCATGGGAAGCTGGGGGTGCAACAAAACTACTACTAAAAATACACATCATGTAAGTGTGTTACATGATGTGAAATTTGGTTTGATAGATTTTCTAGTTTTAGATTAAAAATAGTATTTTCCAGTGTTAAATAACATAAGGTCGATGCATTTTTCATCAGAACCTATAATATTGGGATTACATGACGTGAAAGGGGATTACACATCATGTAATTCCTAGATGTTTTAAATTTTAAAAGTTTTTGCCTCTCAGGTTATTTCTCAAACCCTACATTAGTGAAAATTATATAGATATATGCATCCAATGACCTTATCCTTCTGTGTTTTTATATTCCTCTCAATGGGGATCAATCCTCAGGATCTCATATTCGATATATAATGAGTTCTACCTAATTTTTATCTAATTACTTCCATTCTTCATCAGGGTTCTGATGTGTTGGTGTTTTTTTTGGTTTGGTCTACATTTGGATTTTGTTTTGATGGATCCATAGCAATGTATAGGTTGAATTGTTGTTCTAGTCATGTGTTTTCGGTTAATGGGCATTCTATATCACCATGTGGTGCGCAACAAGTTGGAAAGATTCTTTGTAATGGGGATTCCTCATTTCACTTTATTTTGTATCATGAACAAGGGGTTTACTATTTTTTACCTATGTTTTATGGTTTTGTTGGACTAATCAAATATAAATAATGGGTTAATTTAATTCAAAGGATAATGTGGGGTTTAATTATCATGATTTTACAGATTTGTTGTTATTTGGGATATTCTGAATTGTTTGGGAATTATGTCATGCTTAAAATTGTGGTCATTGGGGTATTTATTTTATGGATATATGTGTTTTGATTGCTACTCTAGTTGTTATTGTTGTGCTATCACCCTAAATGGAAATTGGTTAATTACTTACACTTGGATAATGAAATGGTTTCCCCAAGATTTTCAGTTTGAGTGATAATACCCCTAAATTAAAGTGGAATGTGATAAAATACTCTTTATAAATCTGTAAATGGATCTTTATGTGTTTTGATGTGTGGTCGTGATTATAGGATGGTGATGTGTGTTTGGTGTTTGAGGTGCTATGTTGTTTGTTTTGTCATACTCTTGTGTTGGTGAGGTGATGATATGATGAGATTGTTGCGATGTTTCTGAAAAGTGATTTCCTTATGATATATTCCTAAGTAATGTTGGAATGATTAAATTAATGTTTTATAATAGTTGAAATGGAATGGGTTGGTTTTTTTAATGGGGTTGAAATTTTTTAACCAAAAATTAAAGGATTGGTTGTGTGATTTATGGTGGTATGTTCAAAATAATAAAATGAATTGGTGTTAAATGTGATGGATATTTAAAGACACTTATCAGGGATCTTCACCTTCTAAAATTACTATTTTAAATGCTAATAAATACATTTAGAGGTGGCAGAAAAGGTGGTGGTGTTGTGAGTTGGTTTTTTGTTTGAGAACACAAAAGATAACCTTAATTGTTTAGTACTATATATATATATATTTGTATTTACCTTATTATTTCTAAATGCATTCTACCCATGGGGAGAATTATGTGTCAAACACCAACATATTCATGTGGAGGATTTCTTTATCAACATCCTGGTGGGAGGATAAATGGCTAGACACCCGCTATTATGTGATACATCATCCATGCGATGATGGACCAATATTTTTCAGGTGATATGTTATGTGGTGTCCCATGTTTATTTTGGATGAGTTATGATGTGGTGTCCCAGGTGTCTTTGGTATGAGTTCTAATGTGACTTCCTAAGTGACTTTGGGATGAGTTGTGATGAGATGTGATGTAATGTGTGGCCCATGTGTGTGTGGGTAGGATGTGTTGTGTTCTGTGGTGCATGATTGTGTGGGTGGGATGTGTTTCGGTGTGTGGACCAAGTGTGTGTGGGTGGTATGTTATGTGATGTGTTGCCCAGTTTTGTGCGGGTGGGTTTTTTTATGGTGTGTCGCCCAGGTATTTTTGTCTGGGATGTGATGTGGTATATTCGGAAGATGTGGGAGCACCATGACATCTTTCATTGGGGGTGTGAGAGTATGTAATTAGTGGGATAGTGGTGTGGGGTACCATTTCACTGATGTTCTTTACTTTAAATTATATTACATATCTTGCTTTATTTGGTGATTGTTCCTGTGTGTGGTTGGGATGGTTATTATACTTTTTTAGGGGCTGCAAGGTTCTAATGTTTTCTCAAAGAATCATTGGTATGCTTTTTTCGCATTTGCATGAGAGACTTCAGGTTTTCCCACTGAGATTACTTATTTTCGCACCCTATGTATATAAAATAATTTTCAGGTTTTTGGGGTTATTATAGGTAGCATGCTATACATTACTATTTCGCACACTTTATAGTTTCGGTGTCGCTGCTCTAGCTTTACATTTGGGTTTTTACTTTCGAGAATTCAATCTATATCAGTTCTTTTCATACATGCATGTGGGATGGTTTTGGTTTTCACTTTAATATTATGTCTTGGATTTGTTTGTTTATGATTAATCTTATTTACTAATCCAAAATTAATATAGGGGTAATTCCTCCTAAACAATAGATTTTTAAACCCTCGATGAAAGTCTCCATCTCGGGGTCTACTAGAGGTGGGACTTGGGGGGTCACTGTCTCTTTGTTTCATTATCATATTGGGAGGGGTGTCCTTAGAGGGAGGGGTTTTTGAAATAATGGTATCATAAGTGATGGTTGATAGATAGGATGATGTTTGGAGTTAGGAATAGGGAGGATTGCATGTGTTGGTAGGGAAACAATGTGAGATGATCATGGTTCGTGACATATTCAAGGGATGATTGGCTGGGACATGGTATTTTAGCATCCCACATTATCTGATTCATGGAATCTGAGCCTACAAAATGACCAACTAAGGCTACACCTCTTTCAAAGATGAGATCTAGGATAGGTACATGCATCATGATGACTTCTGTTCTTGTTTGAATTAGGTTGCTTAGGGAAATTCAAAATAGATAGAATTAATCAAATTGATTAAATTTAATTAAAATATAACATAATTAGAATCCAAACAATTGAGTTTAAGAAGTTCTTTGTTTCTCATTAATTTATAGCTCCTCGACATCAAATTCATGTCGCTCAGGTAGTTGAGGTTCAACTGGTTGACCTGGTTGATTGAAGAAGGGTTGATCTGGTTGAGGAGTATTATCAAGGTCAGATGAAGTTGTGTGCTTTACAATGGTTGGATTTGGGGGATTATGGGGGTATTTTTTCAGATGTGGAAACCGAGATCTTCCTCGATGAGATTAACATTTCTTTCAGTTTGATCTGGGCTCTGACAGAGTATTATGTCCCTTTGGCTATCAGTCATATGTGGGTAACTCTTTGTTAGTGGTGGATGTCATATTTGGGAGAGCGAAGGAGGAACATGTTATGGGGTTTGACTTCTAGAAGGAGTTCTGAGATGATTTCTATTCATTCACCATGAATTATGTGAATAGGTAGAAACTTATTTCTCTACATCAAGGGATAATGTTGGGTAGGGAGGTGGGAATCAGGTTCAAGGACCTTCTACATTTTTTCCTTTGAATATTTCTATATGAGGGGTCTCGTGCGATAATTTAGGAAGAGGGAATCCATCCTTATTTCTAGTATGTAGTTAATCCTTCTACGTTGCAAACATACCTAGAGATTTAGAAGAAGGATTAGGTGATCAAGTGAATCCACTCACATATATGTTCTCTATGGTAAGGAAAAAAATAGGTTTCCACGATCAGTATAGTTTTCAGTAGAAGGTATCAGGTGTTTGGACCTTTGATGTTTTGACTGTCCAGAATTCAACTAGGATATCTCCACATTTGACCTTCTAGTTTTTATGCCTTTTCTCTGGGTTGGTACCGATGTGTTTTTTTATGGGCTTTAAGGCCATATTCAGGACATGTTCCTAATATCTGTTCGATCTCATTTTTGTATAGGTGGATAGTTTTAGCACTAGCCTCAACATCAGTCCCTCGTGAGTCTAAATTAGCATTAGGGGAAGCAGTCTTATTCTCCTCCGAGGGGAGATAGATCAAGTAGAGGTAAACCTCGGTATGTTCCACATTTTTAGGGACCGTGACCTTAGCATGGCCATGGAGGTGGTCATCAATAGGTAGGTAGAAGATTTGGGACCGGTATGTTGCACGAAGTGGGGGTAGTAGCTCTAGAGGGTCCAAAGATAATCAAATGTATGATTAGCTTCTTTAGTAATATTTTTTTCCATGTTTGATTCAATACCTACACACTCCTTTGTTTCACCCACTCTATCCCATCCTATGGGAGTGGATGTAAAGAGGTTTTCATAACTCTGGTGTTGAGTATTCTAGTTGGAGGTTGTACCTGGTTGTTTGATTTATGTCGGCGGTCTAGATGGATGATGGGGCCGTATTAGTCAACGGGGGTCTTTTCTAGCTATATATAAAGCAATACGATGTCTTACCCGACATAGAATGTTTTTATTTAGTATGTGCTATTATTGACTGCTCCAGTAGGAGATTCTTGTTTTTGGATGGTCAGTATGTAATTTACTTCGATGAGAGGAGTTTTTATGTGAAAAGTTGTCATGTGGAGACCCTACTATCCATTTTAGATATGTTTTCAGTGGAATTAGTGTATTTTGGGATGGTAGAGGTTCCCATAATCATTGGGTATTTTCTGTATATTTTCCCTAAGAAGGTTGTGACGCTACCCCCTAGAAGTGATGTTGACTTCCGAATAGTCTTGCAACCTAGTGCTTCTAGGATTTCAATGGATCTATATCAAATATTACCTTCTAAGTTGGGGGAGTTGAGGATTTAGATAAATGAGATGATGTATTAAGTCTTCATCCATCCTAGTTTGTGGCCATGAGGATCTCAAGTGTTGGTCTCCGTGAAGACATATGGTGGTTTGAGATTTTGTATAGACTACTGAATGTTGAATCATGTAACGGTCAAGAACTGTTACCCTCTCCCAAGGAAAGAAAATAATTTCAACCATCAATGAGGGGCCATTTGATTTTCTATTATTGAACTTTGGTCTGTATTTCACCAGTTTAGGGTGAAGGAGGGCGATATCACAATGAATACCTGTAGATGCAGGTATAGGTTCTTTGAGTTTGTAGTCATGTCATTCGGTGTTACAAATGCACGATCCATGTTCATGGGGATTATGAACACCTTTTTGTGTGTGTTGTTGTATTGGTCCTTCATCATATTCCTCAATGATATTTTTAATCTAATCAAAGTCAGAATCGGAGCATGTCGATAATCTACGAGATGTCTTATAGGTTCTTCAGCACCACCAGCTCTATGGAAAATGTTTCAAGTGTATGTTTTGGACACGAGAGGTCTATTTCTTCAGGCATGTTTTGTCTCAATAGGTTTTGGAATTACACCTGTCAAAGTTTAAGGTAGTTGTTTCTTGGGAAGCACCTAAGAACATGGAATAATGTTGCATTTTACTTGTTCTCTCATGGAATTATCAAAGTCTTGTACCTGATTACTCTCTATTTGTAGCCCTAGTGATGTATTTTTCAAGGAATGGTCATGATTTTGTATGGAGTGATCAGTATGAGGAACAGTTTGGTTACCTAAAGGGTAACTTGGTTAGTTATCCAGTGATACAACTACTTAAAGAACGAGTGATTTTTGAGGTCTTTTGTGATGTTTCCCATTCGGAATTGGGGTGCACCTTCATGAAACAGAAAGAAGTGATATCTTATGGGTCTATATTGTAATTCCCCATTGAGAATAACTAAGACACACATGATCTTGAGCTAGAGGTAGTTTATTTTGAGCTAATGTTATGGTATAATTACCCTATTGGGGAGTTCTTTGTGGCTTTCACAGATCATAAGTGTCTGAGGTAGATGATTTCATAGCATGACCTAAATCTATGACAGTGGAGGTGGATGGATTTCCCACAGACCTATGGTTTGAAGATCTTTAATACCACCAGAAAAAGGAATATCAAGGACGATTCATTGATCAAGAATTCAGGGAAGTGTATTCTTCCAAAGTCTTTAGATTCTTGTAGAGTAACGGTGGAGTTGGAGGCCATGTAAATAAAATCAAGAGTGGATGGTGGTAGAGGAAGTGTTTTTCATTTGATGTTGCAGCCATATTTGATGTAGTAGGTGGAGGAGTCTCAGTGGAGAGACTCAAAGATAGAGTTGATTCACATTCGTCTTGGCCACAATGATGATATAAAGGGATGGTTTGAGGATAGTTAGAACAAGATGTTGTTTTGAGTAATTCTGTTTTTACTATTAGCAATGAATGGGGGATTTTTTCATGAGTTTCATAGATCACCTTTGGTAGTACACCCAGAAGGTTCCATGATGTACCATGTCTTGAGGGAACATTTTTTTTGCCCTAAATAAAATGGGTAGTGGTGCAGTTTGTGGCTCGGTGTCTATTTTTCCTATAGGTAAAGGCCAGACATCATGTTTTATCAGGAATTTGTGGTCCTTGGATTTTCTAGAATATAAATGGAATTACATCTCAATGGATTTAATCACAAGGTTACCCAAAGCTCAAGGATCTTTTGATTCTATCTAGTTATTCATGGATTGGTTGTAAATCTTATCCCACTTCTTAGTGATAAAGGATTCGGGTGTAGTGGATTCTTTGGATAAGATGCTTTTAGTTGAGTTAGTGTGGTTTCATGGAGTTTTGAGGTCCATTGTATCGGATCAAGACTCATGTTTTACCTCACAAGTGGGTAGGTTATTATAGCATTCTTTTGGCACATTGTGGTGCCTGACCACTACTTTCTACCCATAAAAATATAGGAAGATATAATAGACTATCAAAATGTTGTAGGATATTTTTTGATTGTGCATCTTAGACTTTTTTGGGTCTTGGGTATGACACATTCCTTTTTTATAGTTTTCATATAATAATAGTTATCCCTTTACAATTGGAATAGCCCAATTTGAGGCTTCTTATGGAATAAATTTTCATTCTCCCTTATGCTGGAAAAATTTCGGGAAGAAAAATTTTCTTAGTTTTGATGTGGTGCATAGCATGTCATAGAAATTCCATCTTGTTCAAGGGAGGATGAAAGCAACTCTAGACTAAAATAATTCTTATTATAATTATATTATGAGGCCCTTGGAGTTTGAGGTTGGAGATTATTAATTACTGAAGGTATCAACTCGACATGGGTAGTGAAGTTTTTCCAAAGGGAGTATGCATTGTCCCATATTTTTGGGCCTCTAAGTTGTTGGGGCGAGTTGGTGAAGTGGCATTTCGTTTGGAATTACCACCATGGTTAGAGAGGATCTCTAACGTATTCCATGTCCCTCAACATCATTGATATCTTCATGGTGAATTCAATGTCCTTAATGGGGGGAGTAGGATTTCAAGGATGGCGTGATTTTTATGGAGCATCCAGTGGAGATCCTAGACCATTAACAGAATGTGTTGTGGGAAAGGAAAATTAACAAATTTCATGTGTTGTAGAATAATTGTGGCCTATAGGAGGTTACTTGGGAGGGAGATATGTAGATTCAAGCCCAATACTCGGAGTTTTATGAGTTATTATTTGATTTTTTTTATTTTTGATGTGATATTTGAACCATGTTTAATGAGATGAGTTGTTTTCCTTGGTTTTTTATGTGTGTGGTATGACATGTGATAATATCATGACATATGAAAATTGGAGGACCCAATTACTAATCAATACACATTAAATTTGATTTGATTAATCCCATTCGACTGAGTCGGATCCTCATATAGCAGATAGTATCATGACATAAGGGAAAATATTCCATGATTCATGCGTTCAGGATGGTGATGTTTGATGGTTGTGTAGTGGTTATGTGGTAGTGCAGTTTTGGTGGAGAAGATAGTTTGTAGTTGTGGTTTCATGGTGGTGAGTTTGTGCGGGTGTTTTTGTTGTTTGGTTTTTCATGATTGGATGGTGGTAGAATTTAAGGTGTGATGAGACCCTTGACATGTATCTCGTGGGGTGGTTTTTCATACCCCTTTCATTATAGGATTTATTTTATATTCATGAGGGAATTAATCATTTGATTGGTATCTGATGTAATGGTATGTCCTTCCATGTCCATTACATTGACATTTTGGAGTGTTAGATCTATTCAAGGAAGGTTTCATGAGTTTTTTGTGGAAGATGGGAGTGCAGTAGAACTAATGAAAGAAATAAAAGTCAAGTATGTGTATGATATGATGTGAAAGTTAGATTCAAAATTATTCTAGGTCTAGATCATTATGTGTAGTTTTTTAGGGTTAAATAATAAAAATGCATCACATTTTTTCAAACAACCTAGAATCTCAAGATTTCATAACATTAAAGGGGACTACACATCATAAAATTTATCAATTTAGTAAGGTTATAAATGATTCATATGATAGGGTTATTTCTCTAACTCTACAGTAGAGTATTTTCTCTCATTCTATGAATCTTACAACCTTCCCTTTCTGCATTTGGATATTCATTTCTATAGGGATCAATCCCCAGGATCCTATCTTCAATCGGTGATGATTTCTCCCCTCGTATTCATATGTTTACTTCTTTTATTCTTAGAATTTTTAGTACGAGAGTGTTTTATCGGTTTTGGGTGTGTTTGGGTATCATGTTAATGGATCCTTAGTGCAGTATAGGTTGATATATGGTTCTCATGTAGTGATTGTAGTTCAAGGGTGTTCTTCTTTGTCTTGTGGTGCGCAGCTAGTTGGAGAGCTTCTTTGAGGTTGGGATTTCCTTTTTTATGTTTATTATATATCATATGGGAGGGGTTTACTTTTGTTTACCTATGGGTTATGGTTATTTCAGATTAATAGAAGATAATTAATTGTTTGATTGAATGGAAAGGGGGATGTGGGATTTTATTTGAATACCTTTAAATCTTTGATATTATTTGAAATATTCTGAATTATACAATCTTGATTCCCTGAAGAAAATTATGGTCGTCGTGGATCTTTCTTCACTGGATATATGTGTTTTGATTGTTTCTTTGGCTATGATTGTTATGATATCACCCTAAATTGAAATTGGTTAATTACTTAAAATTTCACAATGAAATAGTTTCCCCGTGATTTTTGGTTTTTGTGGTAATATCCCTAAATTAAATTAAAATGTGATAACATCCCCATTTTAAATATGTAAATGGATTCTCATTTGTCGTGATGTGAGGTCGTGATTTTGAGATGGTGATGTGTGTTTGTGGTGTGTGGAGATATGTGGTATGTTTGTTCACTCTTTTTGGGTGCTGAGTTGATCGACGGATGGGGACATTGATCCATTTGTGATATGTGTATGCCTTATTCAATATTCTTGAGTAGTGGTGGAATAAATTAATGAATGTTTAATAATAATTGAAATGGCATGGGTTGTTTTGGTTAATGGGATGGAAATTTTTCTACGGAAAATTTAACGATTGGTTTTGTGACTAAATGTTTTTGATGATACATAATAAAATTAATAAGTATTAAATGTTGAGGAAATGTGAATCCACTTATCATAGATCTTCACCTTCTGAAATGACTATTGCAGATACTAATAAATGTATTTAAAAGTGACATCAAATGTAAAAATGTAGTGATTTGGTTTTTTGTTTAAGAACCTGTAGGTTAGTCTTGATTTCTTGATACTATATATATACTTGTATTTCCATTGTCATTTCTATATGCACCCCACCCACATTGATCACTATGTGCTAAACACCCACATATCCAGGTAGGGGGTATCTTCCCCAACATCCTAGTGGGTGGATGGATGGATGGACACCCACTCTTCCCTACTTCTTCTTCGAGGCAATAATGGCCCAAGATTCTTTGGGTGAGATGTGATGTGGTTTCCCATGTGTCTTCAGGATGAGTTGTGATGTGCTGTCCCAGGTGTCTTTTAGGTGAGTTGTGATATGATTTCCTAAGTGTCTTCATGATGATATGTGATGAGATGTGAGGTGATGTGTGGCCCAAGTGTGTGTGGGTGGGATGTGTTGTGGTGTGTGGATGATGTGTGTGTGGGTGATAAGTGTTGTTGTGGGTGGACTAGATGTGTTAAGGCAGGATGTGCTTTGGTGTGTGTAGGAAGGATGTGTTGCGCTATATTCAGAAGGGGTGGGAGTTCCCAGACGTTGTTGTTGGGGTATGAAAGTGGTTTATCAGTAGGAAAGTGGTGTAGGGTAACATATCTTCAATGTTCTTTAATTTTTATTATATTACATGTATTTCGTTATTTTTTGATCATTCCTTTGTGAGGTTGGTATGGTTAGTATAACGGTTTAGGTGTAGTTTGGTTTTCTTGTTTTCTCACAGGAGAATTAGTAAGCTTCTTTCACATGTACATGAGAGACTTAATATTTTCCTACTGATTATACTTATATGATCACCCTACGTATATATTACTTTTTTTAGGGTTTCATGGGGATTATGTGGACCATGTTGTATATTACTAGTTTGGACCAGTGAGAGTTGTTGGGTCGCTGATTTTGCTTTACTTTTGGGAATTTACTTTGGATACTTTTATTAATATCGGTTCTATTTATACATGAATGTGGGATAGTTTTGGTTTTCCTTTTTAAATAATTTCATGGATATTTATATGGATAATTCATCTTATCTCATGATCCTTTATTATTATGGAGGGTAATGCCTCCTATAAATGAGATTTTTATACCCTTGCTGCGAGTCACCAACCCGGGGCCTACTAGAGGCGGAACTCAAAGGTCATTATCTCTTTTTTTTTCATTGCCCATAGAGGAGGGGTATCCTTGGAGGGAGGTTTTTTTAACACATATATTCATTTAACATTATCCTTATTATATTCACTGTAAATCCTTAGTGAAATGAAAATAACATCACTGTGTGAGGAAGTGGTCTTACATACACATGACCGATGGTATTGTATCCCCCACAAAACAGAATGTATAACGTATATTTGTTTTAATAGCTTCATAATAATAAATATATTATAAATTATATATATATATATATATTAAAAACATCAATACTAGAATCCTTAATATGCAATTATTGAAAATGAACGATATATGTTTGAGAGCCAATAGTCCTCCATACACACGAATGATTATTTCGTTTCCCATTTAATGGAATAAGAGATGGGTTTTGGATTTTAAATTTATATAATAACATATAACATTATATAATATATTATTTTTATAAAATAAAAATATTATGAAAATATTTCAAGGAGGTGGAGTAAGGAATAAAACAAATAGGTATAGATATGAATTTTACCTCTTCTTGGACCACCAATTTTGGATTATACAAATAATATTCTTAAAATGGATTTATAATAAAAACTTATTCTTTTATGATGGTATTAATGTGGGGAAGTTATTTGGGAGGATATTTTCCAATGAAAAAGGTTTTTATGGTTTGAGTAAGAGAGAATTTTGGGTGTCCTTCTATAGGTGATGTGTGGGGCGCACTTATAATTTTTTATAAGAAAAACATGTACCAATGTTGTTTACAAGACAAAAGGGTAAATTTTTTCCCCATCCCTTACACTTGATAACATTGAAATATATCCAAAAAATATTAGACATTTTTTGGTAGTTTTGGCTATTATATTATTAATTTAACCCTAGGTAAACTCATTTTAACTTTAACCACATTAATATATTTTCACTATTTTCATTATTCATTATGGTAAAAAAATATGTTGAAATTATTAAATAATATAAATTATGATGATTCAAAATATGGAATTGATTTTACCAAATTAAATTTACATACATTAATTTTTTTATTTAAAACAATAATCATAGATGTGATGTCAAACTATTCTTCCAAAAAGGGTATATTTTTCAATAAATTTTTTTTATTAATTCTAGGATTAAAAATAATAATTTTTAATACTAACTAGTATTTATAAATATATAGTCAAAAAAATAAATTAAATTATTCCACATTATGGTGTTATTAATTAATTACAAATTATATACATTTTAAACTTTTAATTTTTTTTAAGAAAAATCTTATTTTTAAACATAAAGACAGTGCTATTTTAAAATCCATTATAGTATAGAATAAGAAATAATTATTTAAATTAAATATAATTAAAGATTAATAATATTAAATTAAACCACATTCAAAACATAATGGTTCTTTATAATTAATTAATTTATCATAAATAAATAACTTTGTTACAAAAATATTGGTATTATTTACTATTTAATAAAATCCAATATTTTCAGAAAAATATAAAAAATTCAGCCAATGAAAATTTTAATAGGCCGATTTCAAAAACTAATTTAATTTTACAATAAAATTTTCTATAACATTCAAAAATTATTTATAATAATTTATCATGAAAATCAATAAAAATCACTTTTTAAGAGTGCATTTTTTTAAGAATAAAAGAACATTAAAAAATATTTTTTATTATTTTGCAAAAAATATATCAATTATTTATATTGAGTAGGATATATATATATAAATATATGATAAATTAGTTAATATTGTTCATAACATATTATTTAATAGATATTTCATAGTGGTAATATATATCACGGATCATTTAAGCTCATTATTGTGTGTTGAATACACTACCGAACATAGTTATATTTTCAAAAATCATAGGGTGTTAAATCCACTAACCCTTTAACATATCGTTTCCTCAAAATTAGAAACTTCTCTAGGTAATAAATTTTTTAATATTTGAAAATAAATTTTTTATATAGGAATAAACAAATATTAATAAAAGTATTCATAAATTCAAAAAGAAAAGTATAAGGGTCATCTGGAATAAAAAAAACTATTTTCACAAATCATAAAAAAAAATTGGTGGAATGTGAATATTTGGTAAAAGAATATAAGATTAAATTAAAATTATTGATATATAATGAATAATATTATTTATCACAAGAAATTAAATTCTCAAGACAATGTTCAAAACAAAAAAACAATAAAGAAAATAAATGTGAAAAAGGTCCTTGAAATAATTAGAATTGATTGTAATTGGATAAAATTTTGTTTCAACATCCATTTCCATGATTTGAGGAATTATTTGACATTATACATTGTAACTATAATTAAATATAAGTACTTGAAATATATAATTTTATTATTTACCAAATTTACACCACAATATCTTCATTTTCTCCAAACAATGAGTTTTACATATGAATTTTTCATGTACTAAGATCTAATAGCATCCTTTATATTCCCCATAGAAATTATATGGATAATCATTCTATTCTAACTTACTTTGGGCATTAACCAAAATAAAAAAAATCACATGGTAATATGTTTACTAATATGTGTAAATAATCATATGCTGAAATAATACATTAATCCAAAATGTTAAATAGAAATAACCAATGTTAAAAATAAATCATTCCATTTGTAACTAACCCTATATTCCTGATATCCATAGTGTTTTTTTAATCTCTATGGGGCTATAAAATTTTAATAATTTATAAAAATTAGAAAACCTAATTAAAAATATTGTATATGGAAAACCTGAGTGTCGAACCCATAGAGACGATACGAATGTTCTAAATTAATTAATGAAATTGAATTTAAATTGATTTACTGTTTTGGAGAATGAAGTAAAGTACGTCAAATATTTTGTTTTATATTCAAGAGAGAGACATGGAAGGATCAATTATTTTCAACTTTATATGATATGAATCCAATTAATAATGAATTTACTTAGGTTTGGTGTTGGAATTGGGTTATCCGGATCCCTGGTCTGGGTATCTTTCCTTAATACTGTGATTTCACCGTTGGAATGGTCATCCACTAGGTTCAGTCATAGAGATAAGTAACCCAAAACATTGTTTAAATATAATTAATCTATATTAAATAATTATAATATTAAAAATATTAAAATTAATTAATGTAATGAATTAAAAATCCTTAAATCACAAGATACTATCATGTAATTAAAAAAATAAGAATATTGGAATTTATAAAATGAGTTGCAACAATTAAAAACTAGAATAAAAAAATAGAAAAACACACCCCTTACAATCATGTCACCTATCACAAAGAGAACTACATGGTCATGCTAAGAATGATGTGAACAAGCATCATGGATACATGAAGAAGAATGGCGGAGATGAATAGAAACAAAGAAAGGATCTATAGTGTCATTCCAAACATTGTAGAAATCCATCGAGGCTCCTCTATATCTCCATAGGTTTTGAATACCCTAAAGGATGTGACTAAGAGGTTGATTTAAATAAAATATCTTCAAACCCTCAGTTGTGTATCATTATTTTTTATGAATCCCCAAAACAGCATGATGGGTAATGAGGATTCATAAATGGTCAATAGAATTCAATAAAATAAACAAATAAACACATTAAAATACTCTAAAAAATTTTCATGAAATACATCTATCATTCATAAATATCTTCAAAAGGGGTGTCTATGAATTTGAAATTATGATAAAGATTAATTTTATAGACCTATGTAAAAATGAAAAACTCTTAATATAAACTCACATGAAAAAATAAAAATCTATAATGTTATCTTAATCATTCCTATAATGCCAACTATAACATTCATATACCCACACTCCTGGATCTAGTGAGGAAATCATACTCTTTACATTTATTACTTTTATATTCATGAATGTGACACAATATTTTTTATCTAAAACATACAACATCAAAAGGAAAATATTTTATGATTATATTCATAAAGATATTTTAGATTTACAATTTTATTAAATTAAGAAATATCTTAACATCTTGTATTAAAAAAGAAACTTGTTCCTAAAATGAAAATTATGTCCCACTAAACAAATATTTTCATATTTCACATTGTGTCGTCATCATTATCTATTTTAAACCCTTTTGGACATAATTATATTAACTTTGACCTTTATAACATGGTTAAAATGAATCATAAGAAAAGAGATTGCAAAAGATTGAAAATGTTAAACATAAATATTATCAATTTAATGTCTTCAGAGAGCATAAGATAAACATAAGGGTATGGTGAAATATTCAAAGAGAATGAGTAGAAGATAATAATATTTATACTCATCAATGCATGGATCAACCAATATTAAATCATGAAATAAGTATTTAATAAAGTAAAGAGTCATCGTAATCAATAATAATGATCTGTGTGATATCAATCATGATCTTATAAAACATTATAAACCTATAGTTGTCGTAAAAAAAATAATGGTATATTGGTCCATTATCTTCACATCACTTCTTACAAATGGAATAACAAATATAGTTGAAAAAAATCTCTGGAGTACCCAATACATTGGAGGGATATAGTGGACCCACCCTTCTATGGTTTATCATGGAAACACCCATCCATGGTTAATAACATAACCACATATCCCTTGTTTAAAACAAAACCACTGGTCCTTTATTATAATGTAACCACCCATCACGAAAAACAATTCAAAGAAGTCAATCAAGAATAAATTAAATGGAAAATTAAATTTATCAAAAAATAATAGAAAAAAACATTATTAGTTTTATAAATTGGTTAACTAGTGGAAAATAAATAGGTGTGTTGGAAATCTCTTTGAAACATAATTGGCCCTAGGAAAATAAATGGTTTCTAAAATAATCTCTTGAAACATGATTAATCAATGAAAAAAATAGGTTCCATAATAATCTCTTTGAAACATGATTAAAAATTATAAAATTAATAGGTTCCATAACAATCTATTTGAATCATTAATAACTCGTGTAAAAGCTATGGGTTACATATCAATCTCTATAAAATATGAATAACCCATTGAAGATAAACGGGTTCCATAAAAATATCATTAAAAAAGTAATAATCCATAAAAATAAATAATGAGGATGGTATAATTAAAAAGCATCCCTATTTGAGCATATTTATAAATAGGGTTTTTTGACATTGATGAATGGTAACACCATTAAAAGTTCATTAATATAATTTTCTATAAAATTAACATTTTCATTTTAAAAATAACTATTTAAAAAATAAAATTTACAAAATAATTTTAAGATCCATTTTTTTGAAAATAATTATTGGATATACATAAGTTAAACATAAAGGTAAATAATAAACATTATGGTGGGAAAATATATTCATGTTATAAATGTTAAGAAAACATTTTTTTCAGAACATCTTGAAAAAGGGATTCGAAAGTGACCCATTTGGAAAAATATGTGAAATTTCATTTTAAAACATTTAAAAGTAGTTAAAATATCACGTGAAATGGATTTATTAAATAATTTATTTTAAGAAATTGTCATTTTTCAAATATTTAATAAAAAATATATATGAAAGAAAAAGTTACCTGATCTAAAAAAATACAAGATCAGTATCACTTAGAAATGAATTTCTTGCTATTTCCTCTATCAATAAGGGAGGAAGTGGTAATAAAAAAAATTCATACATTCATAACTAGTGGATAATAAAATATTTTTTTCTTCATTAAAATAATATCACACTATTTCCTTCAAAATAAACAATAATAAATCATGAAAGTAAGAATATTGTTACATAAATCCTCTTCCACATTGGTTACTCTTCAATTATATCCCCATGAAAGAATAAAATAAATTAATCATTTTAATATATTAAAAATAATATTTTCCTAATAATACATGTCAAATGTGATTTATATAAACCTTTTAAAAGAATTTGGTGTATAACATCAACATATTTCTGAAAGAAAGTGATTTTGAGATGAATAATCCTTACAATGTTCATATCATAGAATTGAGAATTAATAAATGGGGTGATTATTTGTGATAAATGTACATACAAAAATAAATAGTTTAAATAAAAAATAAATAAATTTTGATATAAATTTACAAAAAATCAAAAAAAAACTAATTCATTGGGAAATAGTTATATCCTAATGAAAGGAAATAGAGTTAAAAAGCTATTTACCACTTGGTAACATTCAATCCAAACCCCTTTAGATGATATTATAAAAATAGAATCCTAAAATACAATTATTTTTTGAATTATTCATGATAATAATTGTAAAATGGAATGTATATATACCACAAAATCGAACTAAGTAGTGAAAATGGAATATGCCTGACAAATGTAAAAGTGAGAGGAGTGGCCCTAACCTTTATTCGATAATTTACTTATTTCTAATTTATATCCTACATAATAAGCTTACATAATTTATTTTGTTTTTTAAGAAAATATTATATATTTAATACCATATACTTGAATCATTTATTTTATTTATTTTTAATAAAATATTTTCATATTTAATGAGTTATGTTCATATCGTGTTTTTTGAGGACATTCAGTTTACTATTTCAAAACGTCTTCAGTGTGTTCACCATCATAAAATTTGTAAATTTTATAACATATCAATAATAATCATGAAATATTTTCCATTTTTATTAATCAAATTTACTTTTCAAAACCAATCATCAAAAATCATTATGAAAAATGAAACTTAAAATTATTATAGAGACACTATGTTATACGTACGCATGAGTATTGTTTACATGCATCAATGATCCATAAGAAAAAAGGTATATATTAAATTATCTTTAATAATTATCATAATATCAAAAGTACCATTTTATTTCATTAAATATATATATATATATAATTATTTTGATGTAGATATTAAAAATAAATTACATCGCTTTATGGTAGTGGTGGCCAGCATGTATATGAACACTATTATTATTTGTTAGTATAAGGGAAAAATTATATATTATCTATTAAAAATGAAAAATATTTCATTAATATAATTATTATGTAATTTATAACACATATAATCATTATAATGATCCATATTACCTTATATGTAATACGTTAATGAAAAATGAATCACGTCACATCGTGAGGCAGTAGTTTGACGTACACATAAAAAACATTATTGTATCCCCCAAGGAATGAAATTTAAATAGGTATATTTGAAATTATAACCAAAAATTGAAAATATTTTACAAATATAACATATAAATATTAAATACATCATTAAAATAGGCCTTGAGATGTGATTATGTAAAATGAATGTCATCGGTTTGTGAGACAGTATTTTGTAGTACACCTGATTACTGATTTTAGATCCAATTTGATGGAAGAATATGTAAATTTAGGTTATGAAATTAATATTATAAAATTTTAGTATTATTTTTTTATGTCATATTAGAATATTTGAATAAAAGTTTATGTATTTGGAAGGAGAAATATAACAAAAATGCATAGTAATTAATTTTACCTCTTCTCAGACTACCTATTTAGGATTGTACGTAATGTAATACTATAATGTATTTACGAAAAAAAGGAATATAATATGAGGATATTTCTATTGGGAAGTTATTTTTTTTGTTTTTTAAAAATAGAATTTTTTTCAATGTGTGAATAAGAGAAGAGGTGGTTGGCCTTTTATATGTGAGGTTAGTGAAAATTTTTAATTTTTTTTAAAAAAAAAATGTGTACCAATGTTATTAACATAAAAAGGATATAAAATAATTCATAATAAATAATTATATTTCATGAGGTCAAAATAGTTCAATATAATTATTTTTAGGGAATTTTTAGGTCATTTTTACCCTTATATCTTAAGTTTAACCCTTGGTAAACACATTTTCACCATCACCACGGTAATATATTTTTACTTTTTTTACTAATCATTATAGTAAAAAACTATCATAAACATATTATAAAATATAAATTATTATAATTATAAAAATTTCATCCATTTTACTGAATTCAATTCAAAAAAAGCATAAATTTGATGAAAAATAATGTTTTAGAAAGTGTTTGTTTTTCATGGAAATAGTGATTTTATATTACCTATATGATTAATAATAAGAATTTTATTAATCAAAATTAATATTTAAGGATATATTACATAAAAAAATCCTTTAAAAACTCTTATTTAGGGGTTTATTAATTAATTAAAATGGAGAAACATTATGCACTTTAAACCATTTTTCATATAAATCATGTTTTTAAACACAACGACAATCATATACTATAATAAAATACAAATTTTATTAAAAACTAATTATGTGGATTTAATATAAATAAAGAATAACTATTTTACTTTATATCATATTTAAACCATAATGGGGTGTTTTTTTAATGAATTTTTTGAAATGTAATGATTTTTTTACAAAAAATATAAATTCATCACTTTTCACTAATAAAAAAATGTTTTTTGGAAAATAAAAAAATTTCACGAAAATTAAATATTGAAATTTAAATTTAAAAAATGAAGATCATTTTATCAAATCAATTCTCATAAAGTTCCAAAAAAATAATTATAGTAGTTTTTCTTGAAATGAAGTTAAAATCATTTTTGAAGAAAACATATTTTTCAGGAATAATATTACATTACTAAAAATTATTTGATTATATACTAAACATTGATAAATAATTTATTTTGAGTAGGAATTTTATATATATATATATATATATATATATTTCATAATGTTCTCAATACTATTTAGATCCACTAATTTAATGGCTAGGTTATACTATTTATATATATCACAGGTTTTTTTAGCTCCGTTTTATGTGTCGAATACATTATTGAACTTAGATTTCTATCCTAAAATCTTTAGCTTTTACATTATAGAAAACAATTATTATTATTTATCATGTAATTATGGTGGGGTAGTTTTATATATATTTTTTTATATTTATGTCGAACCCTTAGATGGGTGGAAAGCATTTACCCTTTTATTTATTCACTATGATCATCGATTGTTCAATTGATGTAGAGGATTCAAAATTTGAATTCTATTTCAACTATAAATTGATAATTATGAATGATGTTACATTGGTTAAAGATACATTATTTAACAAAAATGATATTTTATCAGAGTTGAAATATGAGAAAGAGATTAGTGCGTCACTTATCCTATAAGTTCATCCTGATATTGATTATATGTGATTTTTTATATTACATTGATTATTATTTTCTATGATATCATTTATAATATTAGTTTCATTAGAATGTTCATAATCTAATATTAACCAAAAATGGTGATGGAAGGAAGGTGTTAAAATTTAGAATTCATAACTGATTTCCATTACACATGATTATTTAGTATAATTAATGAAAAAAATATTTTAGATTGTTGTTGTTTCGTTATATAATTTTAGATTAAATAAATTTGTTTTTTATAGTTATTAATCTATATATCCCCATATGGTGAGTAGATTATTTCTATTTTGGTTTTATAATAGGGTGGATATTTGGGTACTTATTATTTGTTATTTTGGTGGTAGTTTATATGATTAATGATGAGCTTTGATGGGGTGGATTTTGAGGAAGTGGAACCAATATAGATTAGTTTGTTTTAT
Organism: Viscum album; assembly: GCA_963277665.1. Taxonomy (NCBI): domain Eukaryota; kingdom Viridiplantae; phylum Streptophyta; class Magnoliopsida; order Santalales; family Viscaceae; genus Viscum; species Viscum album. The sequence goes on along the minus strand of OY728157.1, from coordinate 162,892,668 downwards.
ATTTGATATGAGGGTGGTTATGTTATTGTAGATTGATAAATTATTATTGTTCTATAGTTTATTTTTATATGTAGTTGTGTCCTAGTAACCGATATAATTTTATAAGGTAGTCAATTATAAACAATTTAATTTGGTGGGTTATAATGATGATAAAATAATTTTTGATATTAATAACTGATTTTATAATTTAAAATTAAAAAAATCATTTAAATGTGAATGGTTAGATAGCGTAATTATTATGTATATGTTAAACTTCATGGTTAGTGAAATATAATTACTAAGGATAAATGTTCACGCTAATATGCAGTTTTAATCATTCATATACATATCATAATAAATATATAATTAACTCTTGAAATTAATTTGATTATAATTTTAAAGAAAATATAATTAAATGAAGTGAATAAGTGGGGAATTGTATTTGAAGGAAAAATTGAATTATATAATGAAAGATTGAATTTATTAAATAGGTTAATGATGACTGATTTACATTGTTTTGAGGTAATTTAGGGGTGATTTTTTTAGAGTAGTCAGTGATATTGATATATGGGAGTTTAAATTCTAATCTTTGTGAAATAGTATTTGGTAGTTGACCATTAAGATGGGTATGTCTACAATTATATTTTTTGTAGTACTTATTACTTCATACAATAAACAACATGATTTGGTTATGTAATAAATATAGCTGTTAGGTTTTATGTTGTAGGTGTTTCCCCTATTATCAAGGTTGTAGAGTACAGAGACAGTATACTACTCAGCCTTCCATGTTCTCTCATCTAAACATATTACATGTTTTAAAACATCATGGTTATTATTTGAGGCTCTAATATATATATTTACTCAAATAATTATGTGATCCTCTAGTAATAGTCATACATATAAGGAAGAGATAATGATTTTTTTTGTTCATTATGTTTACATTACCTAACATTTATAATGTTTTGATATGTGATAATGTGTTGATTTAGGTTCCAGTTATCTTATTATGTCGGCATTTGTTATGAATTTATAGAGATACAGAAATAAAGGTTTCCTAGGGAATATTCTATTGGCTATGGAGGAGAAATATTTAGTGGGGATATGGGTGTATGATACAATCATCTATTTTTAATATTATATTTCCTAACATACATCTGATATTTTTTGTTGAACCTAGTAATGTTATAGAAATCTAATTAGATTTAAATAGGTGATTATTTGAATGAAGTGATTATTTAAAATTAATATTTCCCGATTCTTCTACATTTTAATGATATGTTTTAGAAGGGATCCTATTAATAACACTTACAAGGTAAACCCATTAAATATATGTATGTATAAATGTACATACGAATATATTTTTTATGTCTGAATGATGAAGAAAGTGAATAAGAGTTTCATTAAAAGCTCATAGTGGTTGTTATAGTTAGCTGGTACTCATGTGGTTGCAACTATAAGAGTCAAATTATGGTACACTTCACCTTTTTTAAGTATTAAATTTTATGTACTTTTTGTATTGGACTGATTATTTTATATGATATATTTTATTGGTGATTAATTTGTACATTTAATTTATGACTATAATACCTACCATATCTATATTCTTATACACTTTATGATATTATCTAACCTTTGTATAATTTTAAATAGTCATAAACAGTCACACAATACTTCCCTGTAATCCTAGGGGGGTCAGTTGGTGTTGGCCACAAAAAAATCCCTAGGAGAGTGAAATATGTTATTAATACTTTGAAAGCACATGATTAATATTTTTTACCATTGTGATTTGAATTTATTTAATTAATGGTTGGTGAAGATAATAGTGGACAATGAAATTATTATCTATAATAAATCATGGAAATATGGTGTCCCATATTTTTTATTACATATACATTCCATTACATGAAACAAAACACAAGATATTTTAAAAGTTTATTTTTTAGAAATTAGGTACATAATACATAAAAACATAAAACAACATTATAAATAAATTTGAAATAATCTTCATGTGTTCATTTTGGGTTACATATACTAAATCCAATATCACAGGGAGATACATAAAAGTAAAGGGGTTATCATGATGTAAAGTAAGGGAATAAGAAAGGGAGTCACATATCATGTGATCATGAGACATAGAAATAAGAATGTGAGGAATAATAATATGCAATAAAAAAGATAATCTTTAAAATATCGTAATTCTAAAAGAATAAATCATATCATAGAAATGTGGATAGAAATTTTTAATGATACATTCATAAGCATATCACAACAGTTTATCACCGAGGTGTCACAAAATAAAATTTCCTAGGTTATTCACCAAGGCATCATAAAACATTTAATCTCTATAGATTATATTTATTACCCAATGCAATGATATGACTATCAGGGTGAACACATCATATTTATTAATTTCATGTGATCCACATATATCACTATAAATCTTTTAATTAATAATCTATAGAAAATATTTAATGGGTTTCTTATGAAAATGATGGTGTATAAAATTACATAACGAAATAATAATTAAATCATTATTTACCCACAAAAAGGGAATGTGTGTAATATATATATATATATATACATAATGGTATAAATAAATTAGTTTTCATGTAGTTAAATACACACATTAAATTAATAGGTTTGGGTATTCTTAAAAAGAAAATAAACAAGAATTCTCTTGTGAGGAAGATATAAATTTAAGATGTAAATTTGGAAGCATGATGGTATCAAAATTGGTTTAGGAAAAAGGTAAAATGAGAGAGGTTGAAGGTATCCCATTGATAAAACATTATTTTATAAGTATGGGTATGGTTAATATAATATGAAAATAATGTAACGAATCCTTTAAACTATGTAAATATAATTAATAACCTGAATAAAAATGAATGGGATGAGAATTCCCACACCTTGATGAGTTACACCTAAATTAGGAAATTGGAACCTTGGTAGATTAAGGAAACCTTGGGGTAAATATTTGAGAGGATAAATCCCCAATAATTCATGGATGATGGATTGGTATTTATGGTAACAGTGAAATGGGGTGATTTATAAAAAATATATAGAGTAATTGTAAAATAATTTCCAAATATAGGTTATGGAAATCTAGGTTGTAAAAAATTAAAAAACAATTGGATTACATATTGTTTTTTCTCATTTTTTGTCATTTTAGTAACACTTTATAATCTTTTAATCCAAAAGAACAGAAGAAATTTTTTTAATAATTCATTGAACAAGAAAAATTATATTTTTCACAAAATAATTTTTAAAAAACAATATTTTCAATACTGGAATGTGGTTTTTTTACAACACTTCCATACCAACAATTTTATAAAACCGTTGGTAAAAAATATTTTTACCAATGGTTTCATAAAAATGTTGGTAAATCAAGTCCTAATCAACCTTTACCAACGGTTTAAATAGAACTGTTGTTAAAAGGATGGATTAGGGGACCTTTTACCAATGCTTCCTTAAAACCATTGGTATAAGTGTGGCCCAAAAATTTTTACCAAAGATTTTTCGAAATCATTGGAAATAGTTTCCCCCAAATTAACAGTATCCCCTCTTCTCCCCCATTGGCGATATGGAACCCTAAATCATAGTACTTCCCCCAAATTACCCCTCTCTCTCTCTGCAATCTAGGAGATCCTTTAGCATCCTCTTCCTCCATCCCATCCAAGTTACTAAATCTCCAGCTGAATCTCCATCTGTCCCATCCCAAATTAGGTATTTTTTTAACTAGTAGCTTATCTTTATTGAAATTTATCAAATATTTTAGTTTTTAGTTATTTATGTGTATATCTTTTTTTTCTGTTTTGATTTAACCTATACGTTATGAGATTGTATCGTCATTAAGATGTGAAATGATGTTGGTTAATTGGAGGTGAGTGGTGATATATGAGATTTCATGGGTTATTGTAAGGATTTTCTTTCCCATTAATTGATTGGTTCATAAAACATATGTTGGTGATGCATATATTGTGTAATTGGAATGGGTAAAGTAAAAGTTTGGTCTTAGATTTTCGATTTGGTTATTTGGATGGTATTATTTATCAAAAGTGGGTCTACCTCTATTGAATATGGGTGTATTTTCTAATTGAATAATGTATTTATTAAACTGAACATAAAATACACATTTTCCACAATACAGAAGCACCAAAAAATCATAGATACACACTACACACCACAAGACACCCATGGGAGACACCCCTTGACATCTACGGATAGTTAAGGGGACATTAAATTAAGAAGTGAAGTCAATTGGCACTCAATCATTGAGAAATTCCCATTACAGTTAGAAAAGATACCAACACCTTTACTCTTAGTACAGTATAATGATATTTTTTACACCCTCATGACCAAGTAGAACATTTGGTTCATGGACTGGTGCCTAACTACGTTCAAGAGTAGAATCAACTACTAAACATTTATTGTGGTCCCTCGAAGGTTCTTTCCATAGTGAAGAGGGTTATTTTCACAATCTTCAACTCAACTAATGTATCATAGGTTCATATTCAATGGGTAAGTGTACTTGTATGGTGTTTCCAACAACGTGCTATATAAAGAACATAATGAAAAATGAAGATATTATTAAATGGAACTGTTTCCCCCTTTCATGTAGGAACATGATTTGACCCATGGGGTGGTGTGGTTTATATATATTGGGCGGTGACATGTATAGTCACAGGATACAGGTATGTTTTTGTTTATTTTCTACTCTATTTTCATTATCACATTGGCCACTTAGGTATTTTACTTCTTTCTACGGACGGAGGGTAGTGATGTTATCCTGACTAGTTGACGTAGATCACTTGGATATTGTAATACCATGAGGTGTGAGTGTGAGGAAACATTAAAAGATACAGGGTCCTTGGGGTATTCCATGAGATGGAATTTTTTTTCTAAAACATTGTGTCGGGACATTTCTGGAGTATGTTGGAGTCAGGAAATAACCCCAAGGTTCTTCATGAGATAGCATAAATAACCCCAACTGTCTCCAAGTGTCTCCATACATTGTATTATCCTCGCATGGGTTGGACACTCACCCAGTCCTATCAAACCTATCCTAGTCTATCCTCTTAGTCACATAGTATAAACTCATCTCTCAAGGATTATCCCATGCCTCAATGCACATCTCATCATCTAACTAGACAAAGAGGATTATTCACCTTATGATTGTCCTAGTCACAAAATCACACCATGCCGATCCCATTTACATTAAATTCGCAATAATCTGGTCAAGAACCTCATCAAAATCATGTATTATAACCTATCCCCACTAACCAGGTTCCATCCTAAGCTAAATCACACCAAGCCTCTTGGAATTATAATTCCAATATGTTCGACAATACCCAATACCCACACTGGCATCTCATCCTTCATCTCTTTAGTTGAACTCTTGAATCATTAAATAGAGTAAAACCTTTCATAATACATTTTATATACTCAGAGGTACCACCCCACTCTAAGAACCTACCAAGATTCCAATCCATCCTCATAAGTATTTCCTCATCAAACTCTATATATACAATTGCCACACCTATCACTACAAGGCCCAATCCTCTTAGGAATATTTTACTTGATCTAAATCCTCATCTTTAGTGACATCAATCACATTAAAGCGCATAAATGTCAAATGAACCCCACATTACAAGAATTATTCATGTGGATAGGCCCCATGGAAATAGGCTAAGAACTAAAACCATAAATAATAATTCCAAATACATGCATCATTTTTAAAAAAAATATCTCAAGTGTAAACATAAAAACCAAGAATAATAAGACCTCATCCCTTGTATCAAAAAAAACAAACTAAGTTGAAACTCAGGAAAAATTGATTATATACCATTAATAGAAAGAGTAATTGTTAATTAATAGGAATGTACTATTTGATAGTATCATTTTAAAACATTGATATGTTTCCCTTTTGCTTGCAGGACCATAATTTGACTCATGGGGTGTTGTAGTACTTATATGTTTGGTGGTGACAGGTAGAGTCACAGGAGACATGTAAGTTTTAGTTTAGTTTTTATTTTATTTTCTTTATTTCATTGGTCACTTAGATCATTGACTGCTTTCTATGGACAGAGGGTAGTAATATTCAGCGAAGGGTTCTAGAATGAGTTCAGATTGATTCATTCCACCGGCTTTGATCTGAGGTAATATTATATGGTTACTACTTGTCTCACACCTCATGTATTTGGGGATTTAGTGTTTTCTAATCCATATTATTTTTTCGGTATGGATTTGGATCGTTTCGTGTTGGTTTAGGTGGATTTGGTTCTCTGCTGCCAATCTAGGTAAGGCTTTAATGCCATTGGTTGGTTTCTCACTGGTTATGTAGCATCCTTCATGTGTTTTAAGGTTCTTAATATCATTTGTGTAGTGCATTTATCCTTGCTCATTGGTTTCATGTCACAAAGTCAAGGGAGACTCGCCTGCTTGTGCATAGGTATGTAATTATATGTATGTGGGTTCCCTTGTTACGTGTATAGTCACTCATGGAAGTGATTATCCACGTATGGGGCTAGGTGTTCCCATGTATATATATATAAATGCATACCCAGGTGAGTGGATACTGATATATGCATATAAGAATATGTGCAAGGATCCCCTTGCACATGCTCAAGGCCATGCAGGTTTGTGCATAGGGGCTAGTTGTCCTTGAATGTGGGTGAAGGTGTGTATACCTAGTGTAGGAGTAGTAGATTTTAGTTAGAAGTCTCCAAGAGCCGTAGTGGACGGCTTGGTTCTACCTTGAGGTAGAGTCCCTCTTGTAGCCTCTTTAATTTAAGAATGCTTTACATTGAATTTAGCTTCTTTCTTAATTCTGCTTAATAATATTGAATTTCATATCTTGAATAAGTGTTCTTTAATATAATTGTTTCATTTGATAAATAAATTCATGTCTTTATAATAAAACCCCTATAATGGAGGTGCAATGTCTGCGAAAACTCGCATTGATTGTTTAGGGTGTGATAATTTAACTCTCAATAAGTAGTTTCAACTACCTAGTACCACTTTTAAAAACAAAGAATATAAAATATATATCATTATCATACCACAATCTCAAATCAAGTGTCTATTTTTTATAAAATAAGATCAGTTTCTATAATGTGAAGGACATCTACATAAGATTTATTTGGAATCTTGGCTGGAAGATGCTACCCCACAGAAGATACTGGACCGGGCCAACATGTCGCGGTCACACTGCGGTCACACCGCAGTTAAGTCTCGATCACACCGCGGTAACACCGAGGTCACATTGCGGTCATGCCACAGTCACATCGTGGTAATGTCGTGATTTGGCCCTAATCTAGGACGACACCCTGTGGTGGTTCGTAGTCCTCTCAGAATTCTATGTATGATACCTAGATAGAGTTTTAGATACATTAACCATCTATAGTTAATGGGGAGGGAGATGATGGGCGGAATGTTTCCCTGCTTCCTCTCGTTCCCTTCACGCCTGGCTGGAAGATGATGCCCTGTGGATGTTACTGGACGAGGCAAACATGACGTGGTCACGCCGCGGACACATTGTGGTCACGCCGCGGTCACTCCGCGGTAATGTCGTGATTTGGCCCTGCTCCAGGATGACACCAAGTGGCGATTCACAGTCCTGCTGGAATTCGATGTATGATACCTAGAGAGAGTTTTAGATACATTACCCACCCTCCTCCTTAGACCCTGGGAGAGCCCCACCCACCCCCCCCCCACCCCCCTCCCTGGACCCTGGACATCCCCCCAGATACCCCCCCCCCCCCACCTTCCTCCGTGGACCCCAGACCGCCCCCCGGACAGCCACCCCCCCCCCCAACATCCTCCTTGGACCCCAGATATCTCCTCGGATTGCCCTCTGAACCCTCCTCCCTATACCCTAGATCCCAATCTAAGATCTCTTCAAGATTCACCGTAACTCCAAACAGAAAAGAGGGTTTTAGAGCTTTGGAAGAATATGAGAGAAGAGTTAAAACCCTAATCAAAAAGAGGAAGCAAGGAGAGGATTAAACTCACCCGGATCTTAAATTTGCATTTTAAGGCACTCAAAACGCCCATGTAATGTGTATGAGTCAACCCTACCTCAAAACGAGGCACGGTGTGGCCATTACCACTCAAAGTGTCTATCTTTTATTTGAAATGGACAACATTGTAAATGGACAACATTGTAAATGAAAACAACAACTGACATACAAAAAATAGACAAAACAGATTCGGATTGTGTTGATACTTTAGCACAATGATCCATGAGACATTTGTGAAATGTATGAGTAAATCCTACTCTAATATGAGGCATGGTGTGGCCGGTACCACTCAAAGTGTCATTATTTTATTTAAAATGGATACACTTTTAAGTAAAAACAACTAGCATATAGAAAACTGACCAAATTCATTTGAGTTGTGTTGATACTTTAGGAAAACGATCTATGGGTCATTTATGACGTTTATGAGTCAACCTCGCCTCAATATGAGGCACATTGTGGCCGGCACCACTCAAAGTGTCTCTATTTTGTTTCAAAAGGACATCATATTAAGGGAATACAACAAATAACATACAGAAAACCAACCAAAGGCATTATGATTATATTGAAACTCTAGGACAATGATCCATGGGTCATATGTGATGTGTACAAGTCAAATCCGCCTCAATCCGAGGCACGGTGTTGCCGGTATCACTCAAAGTGTCTCACAAGTATTTGAAATGGATAGGATTTTTAGTGAAAACAACAACTGGCATATGGAAAACTAACCAAACGCATTAGGATTGTGTTGATACTTTAGTAAAATGATCCATGGGTCATTTTTGACGTGTGCGGGTCAACCCTGCCTCAATCTGAGGTGCGTTGTGGCTGGCACCACTCAAAGTGTCTCTATTTTGTTTCAAAAGAACATCATTTTAAGTGAATACAACAACTGACATACGAAAAACTGACTAAATTAATTTGGATTCTTTTGATCCATTAGGAGAATGATCCATGGGTTATATGTGATGTGTATGAGTCAACCCCACATCAATACAAGGGCTGGTGTGGCCGGCACAACTCAAACTATCTCACTTTTATTTGAAATGGACAGTATTTTATGTGAAAACAACAACTGGCATATGGAAAACAAACCAAACTCATTTGTATTGTGTTGAGACATTAGGAAAACGATCCATGTGTCATTTTTGATGTGTCCAAGTCAACCCATCATCAATACGAGGCATGGTGTGTCCGACACCACTCAAACTGTCTCTCTTTTGTTTAAAATGGACATCATTTTAAGTGAAAACAACAACTGACATACGGAAAACCAACCAAATGCATTCTGATTCTGTTGAAACTTTAGGAAAATGATACATGGGAAATTCTTGATGTGTACGAGTCAACCCTGTCTCAATTCAAGGCGCGGTGTGGCCATCACTACTCAAAGTATCTCACTTTTCTTTCAAATGGACAACATTTTAGGTGAAAACAACAACTGACATATGGAAAAACAACAAAATGCATTTGGATTCTATTGATACGTTAGTAAAAGGATCCATGGGTCATTTTTGACTTGTATGAGTCAAACCCACCTCAATTCGCCGCATGGTGTAGTTGGTACCACTCAAAGTTTCCTTCTTTTGTTTAAAATGGATAAGCTTTTAAGTAAAAACAACTGACATACTGAAAAATGATCAAATGCATACGGATTGTGTTGATACACCAAGAAAACTATTCATGGGTCGTTTTTGATGTGTAAGATTCAACCCTGCCTCAATACAAGGTGCGGTGTGGCTGGCACCACTCAAGGTGTATCTCTTTTGTTTCAAAAGGACATCATTTTAAGTGAATACAACAACTTACATTTGGAAAACTGACCAAAGGAATTCAGAATCTATTGAAACATTAGGAAAACAATACATGGGTCATATGTGATGTGTACGAGTAAACCCTGACTCAATCCAAGGGTCGGTGTGGCCTGAACCACTGAAATTGTCTCACTTTTATTTGAAATGGATAGGATTTTAAGTGAAAACAAAAACTGGAATACAGAATACTGACCAAATGCATTCATATTGTGTTTATACTTTAAAGAAAACGATCCATGGGTCATTTACGATATGTAAGAGTCAACCTCGTCTTAATCAGAGGTGTGGTGTGGCCGAAACCACTCAAAATGTCTCTCTTTTGTTTAAAATGGACAGCATTTTAAGTGAAAACAACAACTGACATACAGAAAACTGACCAAAAGAATTCAAATTCTGTTAAAACATTAGAAAAACGATCCATGGTTCATTTTTGACGTGTACAAGTCAACCCCAACTCAATCTGAGATGTGGTGTGGCTGTTACGACTCAAAGTGTCTCACTTTTATTTGAAATGGACAACATTTTAAGTGAAAACAACAACTAAAATACAAAAAATTGACCAAATGGATTTGGGTATTATTGATACCTTAGGACAAGGATCCCTGGGTCATTTGTGACGTGTAAGAGTCAACCTTGTCTCGATCTGAGGCATGGTGTGGCCGGTACCACTCAAAGTATTCTTCATTTATTTAAAATGGTTACGCTTTTAAGTAAAAACAACTGGCATACGGAAAACTGACCAAACGCATTCGGATTGTGTTGATACATTAGGAAAATGATCCATGGGTCATTTTGGATGTGTAAGAGTCAACCTCTCCTCAATCCGAGGCATGTTACGGCCAGAACCACTCAAATTGTCTCTCTTTTGTTTCAAAAGAACTTCAATTTAAGTGAATACAACAACTAAAATTTGAAATCATCAATGATTGTTGCAAACTCTTTTTCATGAGTTGGGTAGTTTCACTCATGGGGTCATAATTTAAGAGAGTAATAAGAAAATACCATTTCACCGTATATTATAAAAAATACATGTTCAATGAAAAATGCATCACAAATCATTACATACCCAAATCTAGGATCATAGAAAAAAAAATTGGGATTTGAGCCAATTTCAAACAATTATTCAACTCTATTAAGTATTTCACATACTATTATGCCTCCTAAAATTTCATGGGGAGGTGGGGGGGATGTGCTGGTTGGGGGGTTTTACAGGGGTGAGTTGAATTACTACTGGAAGAGTGGTTGTCATATGAAGATTGAAATAGGTGTAAATAATGTTTGAGTTATCGAAACTATTATTCAACTCTACTAGATGATTGTTGTCATGTGAAGATTGAAATATGTAACTATAGTACATGACATGGTTGGAAGATTTTGATGGTTTTATGTGTTTTTTTGTGCTATTGCAGATGTTTTTATGCTGTTTTAAGTCCATTTTAATGTATTTTTTCTATTATTTTTTAGGCAGGTGTATATTGGAGGGGCTACTGGAGGGGCTATTGTGAAATAGTTATAGAAATACACAATAATAACGGTTTTAAACCATTGGTATACTTTGAGAGAAATTTAAAAACTATCCCAACGGTTTTAGAACCATTGGTATAGTGTTTAGTCTTCAATATATACCAACAGTTTCAATGAAACCATTTCTAAAAATGCTATACAAACATATACCAATGGTTAGCCTACAACTGTTGGAAATCAATACATCCAGTGGCCTATACCAATGGTTTAGATCAAACCATTTGTATAGGTCTTTCCTCGCGGATTATTGCCCTACTATTTGGAAAACTGTTGGTATAGGCTATACCAATGGTTTTCCAGTCTATACCAATGGTTTTTAATTATTGGTATAACCTTTATTTCTAGAAGTGTTTCCATTTTATACTTCGGAAATTTATCTATAGGTCTGGAAATTGTTTACAAATATTAAAATAATTAATATTAATAAAATAAAATATCATAGGTCATTTATTGTTCTTAATTATTTTTACATCATTATTACATAAATATGATCTTATAAAACATACAGATAACCCATAACTGCATTTTTAGTAATCATGAAAAAATAAAGTATTTTTTAAAATTTTAATAACTTAACCCTAAAATATTTTATATGGGATGATTTAAAAATTATTTTTTATTTTTTAAGAATAATTTTTTAAATATGATAATTTTAAATTTTAAATTTATAAAATCTTTAGTTATTAAAAAATATCATTTTTGATTCAAAACAAAATTTCTGAAACATATAAACATTTCGAAGGAAATTATCAAATTATTTAAACATTTATATTTAAATAATTATGTTCTAAAAGGTTATTTAATTAAAAATAATAATAATAATAATACCTTATTTTATTATAAAGTGTTTATATTTTCTATAAAAATATATGTATGTTTTATTTGCATCCAAATATTAATTTATCAAATTCATATAAATTTACAATATATTTTATTAGGAAAAACTATTATTAAAATTTAATTGATGGAATAACCTCTTTATTTAAAGAAATAACTTTACACACTGTCAAACTAAGTCCAAGACATGTAACCCCTTCTTACACTCATGTATTCCTTAAGGGTACAATGTGAAATGGTGTTAGTTTAATGGGGTGGATTGGCTAACATTGACCAAGTTGTAATATCCAAAAACTGGAACTTCTCCTGTAAGTGATTTCATTAAATATTCATACATTTAATCTCATATTGGGAATGGTAAAGATCAAACCTTTTTGATTCTACATCCCTCCTATGTTCTGAAAAATTGAATCTAAAAAATATTACTCTATTGGTTGAGATTGTCATTTCTCCTTTAAATGTCAAGTATCCTTGTCCATTACAACTAATAAAAAAATTGTGAAGGTAAAATTTTCACCCATGGGTATATTTTGAAATGGTTAAAGTTTCCAAGTTTTATATTAACCAAAGGTCATATTTGACCAAATTTAATATAATGGTCGAATCTCAACAATTAAATTTCTATTTATACCTTATTAATACCACTTTATTCACTAACTCAGTTTTCACTACAATTTCTCATGATGTTATATATTTTTATTTTATAATATGTTGATTAGTTTATTGATATTTAGTTTCATTTATATGGTGTTGAACATGGGGTGTGATGATTCATGTCGTTTTGGGTGATCCATCACATTTTTTATTTTTTGTTTTTTATTTTTTTTTCAATTATAATTGTTAGAATTTTAATTATTTTCATAGATGAATAAGTTAATGTTAATTATAAAAGAAAAAATGTTTTTCTATTCTATATATTTTTTACATGTATATAAAATAATATAACAAACATTTTATCATGAAAAAAATATCATTTAAAAAATCTCATGTTGTTAGATTATTCCCCTATTAAGAAATGTCATCCAAAATATTTCAACACATTATATTAGTTGAGATAAGCCATGGTTACTTATTTTTCATTGATTCATATCATTAACATTCCAGATAATTATAGTTATGGTTCCTCTAATACACTTTGTCTCTGTTTGTTGACTTTTTTTGTAGAATGTTTTTTATACGGTCTAATATCTCCACCAGATGCTCCACATAAGAGAGTTCATTTTCAAGGTTTACCACTTGCAGATTCTATACATGTGAGGTATATGGTATTTACTTCCTAAATATAGATACATGGAATTCATCGTGAACTAGATCTAGATTTTTTTGATGTTCTAATAGATAATCCACTACTTTTAAGTGATCAAGGATTTCAAAGGTCCCAATGTACCTCGAGAGAAGTTTCACTTTCTTTCAAAATCATATGATTCTATTCCTTGGTGATATTTGAATGAAAAAGTTTCTCCATCATTAAACTCAAAACCATTAAATTATATTTAGCAAAATAATTCTACCAACTATGAGATTATTTTATGGGTAGTTGGATTACATGAAGCTTTTCTTCCAAATCATGTAAAAGATCAGGAACAAATAGCTTCCTCCCACAAAAATCATCCCAAAAAGTCAAAGTTCAAGATTAGTTCCCATATAGATATTCATATGCTTCCATTTAAATACATAATTGGAAGATGGTTTTGTATTATAACATATTAATTATGAGATTTTGATCCCATCCACCATGAAATTACATTGATCATGTTTTCAAAACTCCCCCAAGGGTATTAATAGTCCTTTTATATTAGCCATCAATTTGGGGGTGATATTCCATACTAAAATTTAATTCAGAGTTAAAAGGACATTGAAGAATTATACAGGATTTAGATGTAACTACGGGTCATGATCTGAAATGAAAAAATGTGGCACCTTATACTTCCATACTGCTTCCTTTAGGAATGTCTTGGAATCTTGGTCAAGAAGTAAATCTTATTGAATTGTAATGAAATTGTGCATCTTTTTGAGTCGATCCACTATAACCCATATTTCATTATTTCGTTTGGATGTTCTTAGTAAAATAGGGAAAACTCTTTTATGATATTTTCCTAGTTCCATGTTAAAATAGGTAATGGTTTCAATAACCCTTTCTGATGTAGTCACTCTATATTCATTTTTTGAAATACCGATTACCTTGAAGTGTAGTAAAAAATATCCATTTTAATATTATCCCATCAATATTGACAACAAATTTCCATAGACACTTTATTTAATCCAATATGTATAGAGAATGTATATCTATTGGAATCATCTAGCAGCTCCTTTTTATCTTTAAGATAGAAGGGAACATGTCCTTGTATGAAATTTCATTACACCTTATTGATCAATATTGAACTCAAGAAACATCCAATTCCTCACACTGTCTATCTTATTTTGTATAAAAGGATTTTATCTTAAACATATCTTGAACTTATCGGGTAATGATGGTTGATAAATAATTTGGGATATGGTTTATGATGTCTCTTCCATTATGATTCCCATGTCCAACATTACTATGTCCAAGATTAATAAATCTCCTTGAATACTCATAATTTCTACTAAAATAGGGTCATTACTACTTATTTCATCATTAAAAATTTTTAATCTTATATAATGATAATGAATTAAATGTTCATAGTATTTATGAATATCCAACCATCTCCTTCATCTCGTGTTCAATTCCTATTCTGGGAATATATACAATAATACTTGGTGGTCTGTTTATATATCACATTTCTCTTAATAATGATAGTGTATCTATATATTGAGAGAAAAAATAACTACATGTATCTCCATTTCATTCATTGGATAATTTTTCTCCTGAGACTTTAACTATCGAGAAGCATAAGTGACCACCTTGTTAATTTTCATAAATAAGTACCCAAACACTTTTATAGATGCATCAATAGAAATAAAAAACGTTCCATGATAGAGAGTATAATTAATACTCGTGTAGTGATCAATATATTATTTAGTTCTTAAGAACATTCTTGACACTCCTTTGTCTATATGAACTTAGACTTGTTTCTATTTAACAAGTTTAGTGGTTTAGAAATTCATGAAATGTTTTTAAAAAACCCCATATAATATCCTACCAAAGCAAGGAAACAATGAATATCAGTTACTGTTGTAGTATGTGGCCAATCCTCTACAAATGTTTTATTTTTTGGGTCAATTGATATAATTTCATTGGTTACAATGCTCTACGAGAATGTAAATTTTTTTATCCATAATTCACATTTTCTCAATTTTCTAAATAGATTATACTTACTCAGTGTTTTCAATATAACCCTTATATGATACTCATAGCCCACATGAAATTTGGAATACATCAGAATATCTTCAACAAAAACTATATGAATTTGTAATTATTTTCCTTAAAGATACCATGCATCATATCTATAAATATAGTAGGATAATTATTCAAGATAAAGGTAATAAAAACACTTATAATGAAATATCTTGTTAAGAGGGAAGTATTTAGAATATTTTCTATATTCAGCCTCAATTGCTAAACCCATATCAGAGGAAAATCATCGAGAAGAATTAATCCATGTAAAGATAGTCAAATAAATCATCAATCATTGGGAGAGGGCGATTTTTCTCCACTATAATCTCACTGTTCTCTATTTAATAAATTCATAGTGTCATTGATCCATATTTATTATTTACATAAATAATGATTTCTTACCAAGGAGACCCACTTAATTGGATAAATACCTTCTCCAAAATATCTTGATGATGTTTCATTAATTTATCGAACTCCACATTTTACATTCTATATGGGTTATCATATTTCCTCTTGGATCAAGGTATGAGTTCAATGGGGAATCTGCCTTTCTTTGTGGGGGAGGTCTAGGTAAATCTTAAAGAAATATTTTAATATATTCCTAAATGATGGGTACATTTACTATCTTTATACATTCATTTTCATCGGCCTCTTCATTGATCGTTACCATAAAGTATGTTATGGGTGGTTCTTCTAGATAAAGGTCGGGTCATGATATGTCTCATTGGAAATAATTATAGATTCTCTATTCAAGACTGAAAAAATGTCTTTACTACTTTATTTGATATTATCATTATATGTTGTGAGTTATTCAATCACTAATATAGTGTCGAATTCCACTGTGGGGATGACTACTATATTTGAGATGAGGTTGTATTATACAAAGTTAATACTAGAGTTTATATACAATTTTGAAGATTAGATAATCCCTTCAGGGGTATTTAATGATAACTCTACATCTAGAAGCTCATGAATTGATTCTATATTCTGTGAAAAGTTGGATGAAATAAAGGTATTTGTACAACTTGAATCAATCAATGAACTTTCTCTCTTTGATAGAACAATGAGATTACCTTCCACCACATAATTTGGAACATTTACATCATCTATTACGATATAAAATTCTCGAACGGGATCCCTTTACCTATGCAAAGGTTGATGGTGGGTTTACTCTATTATATTCATAATTGGACACTGATTTGTGATGTTCCAAATCAATATACTCATGAATCATTGAACTCTATGATGGGAATGAACTATTATCCCTTCGTAGTAATTATTGAGACATTGAGTCTTCACCTCACCAAGACTGTTCCAAGATATATTACCATATATTTCCAAATTTTACCACTTTACAAACCTAATAATGTAGTTCCTAAAATGATAATTCCCATATTTTTTGTGTGTGTAATGTTTCAATTTCTTTCCTCTTACATGATAAAAAGTTTTCCTTGAGTTTGCATTCATTGATATCTTATTTTTATTTTACCTATGTGACCACTATATCCTTCGATACTTCAATTCAACCTTCATATAACTCTTCATTATCTTCTATTAGATTCTATATTCTAGGTTTTCTAAATTACTCTTTATATAGGGTCTTAGTACACCAAATAATCCTTTAAAAATTCACTTAATATCCATAAAAATTTTAGAGGTGTATCGATCATGTATTGTAATGTTCATTTAATAGCTTCCCACTGATTCATTTTCCATATTTTTATATCTAGGAATTACTTCTCCATTTTTATTCACATTGAATGGGAAAATATATATTGAAAAATACTCTCCTAAACTCTTCCCACTCTTTAACATCAATCAACCCTCTTAGATTCATGTTTTTAATAAGTTTAAAAACTAATCATATTTTACTTATAATTAGTATAATTACTAGGTGATTTCATTTGTATCAAAATTAGGGACTAAATAAAATATAATTTCAATAGAGGTAATCCATTGTTTATCAATCAATAGGTCAGTAGATCAGTCAAAAAAAAGGTGGTCATTAATTCTGGGAGAAATAAAATATAATTTGATCACTTTGAGGTGAATCTGGTCACTCAACTTAATTCAAGTTATTATTCATAACTAAAGAAAGTTGATTCATGATCCTTATAATGATTTACATTCCATCATCCATTGGAATGCTATCAATTAATCACCCATTTCACTCATTATTTACACAGTTCCTCCTTTTTCCAACCATTTTTATAAAAGATTAAAACATTAGTGAGAAACATGTTACTTTCAGGAATATTATAATTATAAAAGTTGTTTTTGTATTAAAACATAATTTTTAAACATTTTATTAATATCCTATAATAATAATTACATTTTATATATTTCTATAATAATGGTTCATAAATGATTGTGATTAACCAAACGTATCCCCTTGGTAGTGTCAAACCATGTGTAAAGAAAGGCCCATTATCATGCACTATTTCTTAATTGAGTCAATCCAAAAGCTATATATTCAGGTGTTTCCCTATGTTCATATATTCTAGAGCCACTTCCATAGGGAGTATCTATAAGGGGATTTATATTTATAGAATCAACATACTTAATCCTCACCAATATAAAAATAGGTTTTTCTATATTTATGCATATTTCTCGGGTTCATACAAATTTTTTGAAGTACTTATTACCAAATATAACTAAAACATGATTTGATACAAACTATGGCATCCCATATTTTTATTACATTAAAATATCCTTATATAAAACAATAATAGGATCATTTAAAGTTTAGTTTCTTGAAAATAAGGTAGATAATACATGAAACCATACTATTTTCTTTCTAAACCCACGTGAAAGATGACTTCCAAGGATCACCTTAGATATTTTCTACTACATATCATATCCTAGGGACATACATCAAAGCAAAGGGGTGAGAATTATGCCTAGTAATGGAATAAGGAATGGAGACATATAACATGTTATCATAAGGCATACAAATAATAACATGATGAGAAATTATATGGAATTAACAAAATAACATGATGTATATCATATCAAAAATAACATGAATCATATCTCAAAATTTTTGGTGAAAAACTTAAATAAGTCATTCATATGCATACCACCAAGATTTATCACCAAGGTGTCATAAATCAAAATATTTACCCAATGAATTTGAGTGATATGAAGTTGAACCCTTCATATTTATTTAATTCATATAGTCCAAAATAAAAAAATGAATAATTTCATTAATAACCTCTCGAAACTAAAGATTTGGTTTCTTATCAAAATCATGGCATAGAAATGTGCTTAATGTTTTGATCTTTGCATCGTTATTAACCCATGAAATGGTAATATCGGTAAAATATAAGTAAATACCCAAATAAATAAATCATTTTACCTCTAGGTTAATACCCATGGAAATTGGAGTGGTTTGGGTATTAAAAAAGAGAAAATTGATGATAGTTTCTCACGTCTAAAATATAGAAATTTGAGAAGTAAATTCGGTATCATGATGGGTAATAAATAATGGATTTAGAAAAGATTGAAATGGGAGAGGATTAATTTATACCATTGATGAAACATTATTTTATCAGTAACATTTTGATCAATATCATATGAAAAAATATTAACATAATCTTTAGAATCTGTATAAAAAAAATAATTTTTTGAATGGAAAAGAAGAGGTTGAGAATTCACTTACCTCGATGAGTTACTCTTAAATTATGTGGTTTGGAACCTTAGGTGCATGAGGATACCTTTGGGGATTTATAGGAGAAAAAATAATGATAAAATTTTTTAGTATGTATTACGAGTTAAGGGGAATAATGAAACAGTCGGTATTAATAGAAAAATGGATAGATTGTTTAATAATTTACAAATGTACGTTTTTTAATCCTATGTTATGGAAATTGAAAATACAATGTATTAATAATGGTATTTTCACATGGTTTTTGAGATTTTATTAGAAATATATGATATTTTAATCCACAATAACCAAACACAATTTTCTAATCTTTCTTTCGATGAGAAAATGTATTTTCATAACAAAATACTGTTTTGAAAAACTAATTTTCTATTTTAGAATTTGGAAAGTCATTTATAGGTTTTTTAATTTCCTTAAAACTATTAATAAAACAAAATATTTATTTTTGATATTGTTGTTAATTAAATATTTCATCATTATGACACAAATATGACATCATCAAAGATATAAAAAAACTCAAAACTCTCTTTTTACAATTCAGAGAAAAATATAGTTTTCTTAAAAATTCTCATTAATTAACCATAACTTCATTTAAACATACTCATTTAAAAAATAATGTTTATTTTATATGAATAATTATTTAATCTGATAATTTTGAATTTAAAATAAATAATACTTCTTTGTTAAAAAAATATTAATTTTTAAAGAACATTAAATTTTATGACACTTATTATAATTTCCTGGGACATTATAACATTATTTTATCATTTAAATTTAAAAAAGTTTTTTTAAAGACATTTTCATTGAAAATATAATTAAAAATACATTATTTATATTAAAAATGTGTACATATTTTCTATATAAAAACAATTATTTCTTATTTATGCCCAAAAACTAATTTATCCAATTAGTCATAATTAAAAATATATTATATTAGGAAAATATATCCCTAAAATGAAATTGATGGAATATGAAAATTATAAAAAGGAAATTACACTTTACGAATCTCAGTCCAGAACACCTACCCCTTTATTACACATGTGTACTCTCTAAGGGTAAGTTGCATGATGGTGGTAGTTTCATGGGGTTTCTCAGCTAACATTTACTAAGAGTTAATCACCACTAACATTATATTCTCAAATAGGATGTTTATTTCAAGCATCGCGTGTTAAATATTTTCTTGATCGTGGTCAAGGTAGAACCCCAGTGATACAATCTACCTCCCATGATCTGACTAATGGGATTCAAAATGATTGACTCTACTGGTTGAGTCCATCATTTATCTTTTATGTATCAATTATCCTATATCATTACTACTTATAAATTGTAATTATAATGGTACAATTATCACCCATGGTTATAGTTTCCAATGGTCAAACTGACCAATGACTATATTGACCAAAAATCATATTTGAACAATAGAAATTTTATCATTGAATCTTGATGGTATCATTTCCCTTTATACCCTATAAATACCACTTCAATCATTCACTCTATATTCACTGAAATTACTCCCATGGTTATATATTATAATTTTGTATGATGTGGGTTAGTTTAAAAATATTTTCTTTTATTTCTATAGTTTTTCCATGGAGGTGATGATTCTAACAGATTGGGATAATCCATAAATTCACATTTCATCTTTTAAATTTTAAATATTTTTATAGTTTGGATGTTTGTAATTTTAATTGGTCTCTTGGGTTACTGATGTAATGATCATTATTAACGATACATTTTTTCTTGATTCCCCTGTATTATTTATCTATATATTATATAATATAACATAAATTTTCTTAAGAAAAAATATCATTTGATAAATCCCGGGTCAATATAAGAAATCTATTATTGTTGTTCATATAATCAATATGATGTCTTCTATATATTATTCAAATGAATATAAGTAGGTGTTGAATGTGAATTTTTGTATTTAGATATCATATATTTATATAAATTGTGGTGGTCATAGATGTTTCCAATCTCCTATGACAGTAAAGTCATCCTTAAAGTATCCTATTTAGGATTCTCAGTTGGGACACCATGAACTGAAGGATTTGTGAGATTATGCAATTTATAATGATGTGCCTAAGGGAAGTTCATTTGATTAGTAGTATAGTTTATTATTTCAAGGTAGGATCATTTTTCTCTTAGATGTCATCATGGTGTCTTGTCATTAGTTTCATAGATGACCCATGGTAGTGAATCCTATAATATACAATATGATTTGTTATTTAAAGAGTTAAATAATGGAACCATGGATGATGAAGTTTGTAACATAGTTCATATTTAAATTATTTTATTGAAAATGGTGAGGGTTAAACATGAAATTGGTGTGGGTTTTCTATTCACAATAGATTCTCTATTCTTGATGTTTCAAGGAATTTAAATATATTTTAAAAATGGTTTTCAATGATCCTAGAGAGGATGTGATTCTATTAGAGTTATTATAGAATAATTGATAAAGTGAACTTATTTCTTGGTGATCAATGAGTCAATTAAGAATCAATATTTTTTATGGTTATATGTGGAGGATAGTGTGCCACAGAATAGATTGTTGTGAATTTTATTATTTTATCATTATTATTATTTTACATCATAAATATGGATGTGATTCCACCTAACACAAACATAAATACCTTCTGCTAGTAAAAATATAATATATCCATCAAAACATATATGGTAGAAAAATGTAAAAGGAGAAGCCTGTGATAAAAATTCAAGGACATATAAGACACACCACATATAAATCACTTAGTAATAAAACACAATACTCTTTATAAAAACAAACAATGGTCTTCAAGATGAAACATTCCATAAAATTGATAAAAATAATTTCAAAAAATGTTTTACTTTTTTTGAACATTAGTTCTATTTTATAAGAGTAACACTTGATAATAATGGATGTAACTAATAATTAAAATTTCCTAACATATGATAATATTATACTTACTACTATTCGTAGTATGGACAATATATTGAAACTCATAGTCAAGGAATTTTAATCATCACATGAAGAATTCCATTAGATTGGGTCTCCATAGATGACTCTCTATTATGTCAATGTTTTCTAATACCATGATATCATCATTAATCAATTATTATGTTCAAATAAAACCTCCCATGATTTATTTTAATTGTTGAATATTTGAATTCAAAAAAACTTCTC
The DNA here is from genome assembly GCA_963277665.1 of Viscum album. Lineage (NCBI taxonomy): Eukaryota > Viridiplantae > Streptophyta > Magnoliopsida > Santalales > Viscaceae > Viscum > Viscum album. Next base: position 162,870,356 of record OY728157.1, on the reverse strand, counting down.
TCTTTTTCCCACATTATCTTCATTAGATTACATAAGAGGTATCTTCATATAAAATATTATAACTGGACTCTTTGGACAACATATTTTATGATCACCAACCTATTATTCATTATTTCTCGACCATAACCATTTGATAAATTTGATGTAAGCCTTTTAAAGTTACTGATTCAGTTAGATAAAATCCATGGCCTGTGAAATAGATTTCAAAAAACCAAAACCCAACAATCACCCATGGGAGATTATTTTTCAATGATTCACTAATGTGTCCTACATTAGAATATATAGTTCTCTTTCTATTTCTCAAATATCCCTTTCATCTTCTTTGGTTACCCAAAATTATTCTAGTCAAATGTTTTATTATTGATGTGCATCTTCACCATAACACATCCTAGACTACTACCTTTATGACATAACATTAATATTATTATAATATTTTTTGTTCTATAGATACCATGATCCATCTTAAAAAAAATATCAGATTATGTGACACTTTATTTAAATGTACATTGTACTAGAATGAAATATTGGAATTTATTCCAAGTTAATCATTCTTTTTTAGTCACAAAATAACATTCCATTATTAATCATCATTATTTAATCTTCCAAATGTATCTTCATTAAAAAAAGTTATTCTCATATTTCATTAAACCAATGTAATCCACCTGAATTTTTATGATTATAACTATTAGGTAATGTTTTTAAATCCAACACAATGATATCACAATAATTGTGAAACATATAATTTTTTAGAAATCCCAATATCAACATTTTCCCAAATTACTCAATCATGTAATCCTAACTGTGACACATTTTTTTATGATGATATTTTTAAAAAAAAAATTAGAACCCAATATATACCAAAGACTAAGCATCACCTCTTCCCAGTGATATCTTTAGAGATTAAATATGTATATAGTAATTACTCAAACTTTTTATGCAAGGTCCAATTGAGTACAAACCATGGAATACATAAATCTTACAACAACTGATATATACAAATCATTTTCTAGATATTACACCTTAGGTTTTATACATGGTTGAATTTATATGATTCAAATTAATTATCCATCCATTGGAGTGGTCATCAGTGTGACCTCCCATTCCAATGTTCTCCATAACCTTCTAGATGTAAACATACTGAGATAGGTAAAAATTACTAGATCATTAGTCCTTCATTATAAATAACTAAAAAATATGATTCATTATAAAATGAATCTTTATTTAAAATATTATATCCAATTGATACTCCAAGTCATTGATCCATTCCATGAACTTACTGTCATTAAACATTTCATTATCTCAAAGATGAATATTATGACACTCATTTCATTAAACACCTTCCAATAAGATAATGATAAATATTTCCTTGAATGATAATCCTATCTACAATGAAGTATTTAAATCTAGCTCCAGATCAATAGGACTTAATACAAACAATATATACTATTATCTATCATTTATAAGAGATATATGATCTATTTATCCATAAAAAATCTAGATGAACCTTGTAAATCATAACGTATATTTCCTCAAAAATTAATACTATCCTCGCATAAAAAAACTAAGATAAATTATTTCAATTATAAAAATAACTAAAACCATGAAAATAGCCATTTTATCTACGGGTGACCAAATTTCATAAAAAATCACACTTTTTATTTTCTAAAACCCTTTCACAACTAGTCAATCCTAATGCCTCTTTATACTATTTTCTTTCTTCATAAGTTGAAAAATGTAGATCTTCTAATAAAATTCTATCACACAACAAATATTTATTATTTCCCATTTTCAAGAAATATATATGTAATCAATATCATCCATCAGTTATAACTCTTACCTATTGGAGTTTTTCACTATTCATGTAGCTTTTGGGATCATGGGATATACATCATCTATGAGAACCATGTAGTGTGATATTTATTCATACATATTCCCATGGTATTAAAATATGGTATATATTCCAAAACACAGTATATTAAAAAAACTTTTATGTAGTAATACTAAATCAAAACATTTATATTCCCAAACACAAAATTTTTAAATGCTAGAGTAAAAGTTAACATTCATAGATATTTTCAAAACTTCTGGAAAATAAATCTATATTGGGTCATAGTGGCCTTCCAAAATATCTTGAAGACTATCTATTGATTATAGTAAATAATTACTCCCCAAATTCTCTTTAACATCCATGACCTATAAATTCCTAATCAATTGAACCATAAATTCAAATCATTTTTTGATATCATTAGTAATCATTAACTAGTTCTAAACATTCATGAATATTATTTCAACAACGAATACATTGGACAATTGACATATTTTATTGAGGTTTTTCCTATTGTTATAAAATAACATTCATGATCATTGTAACCAAAAAATGTTTTACATTTTAGGACATAACAACAAAATTCTCCCTTTTATGGAATCAAAATTGATGATGGAATGTTAAATGATGACATTGAGATGCGTGAAATCTAACATTCATCTAAATCAATATATATATAAGTACTTAATTAAATATAAAAGTGGGAATTTTATTTTTCATGTGTTCATAACTGTTCATATAATCAACAAAAAAACACATTTTTAAACCAATAAGAATTTACATTCACTATGATATTTCAGGAAATATATGTTTCATAAACTCTATGAAATAATTATCATCTAGAGTATCTGGTTTTTCATTATCAAAGCTTATACACAAGCCACTAGAAGAATCTCTAGTTATATTTACTTCCACACACTCCACCATTATCAGAACTGATTAACATAAATTTAATCCTTGTTTTTATTTACAAAAAGTCACCAAATTAGATGAATGTTCCAATCCCCACATAAATGTGTATAATAATGAACACCATCACATAATATCTCACACCATTGATGAATTTATCATTAAGTAGTGACCATATTTGAGAATTAATCAAATATGAACCCTATACACCTATATGAAACAACTCTATCTTTTGGTTCATTAGTACCATGACTTCAATTTTTGTAACACACCAAGTTTTTATGGATCATTGTTTTCGAAATAAATTTAAATTTTCATTTATATCTCTCATTTATCTAAGTCAAACATTCCTTTCATAGTAGGCTGACTTATCGTATGTAACATGCAACACCGAGTTGGCATAGGATACATGCAACACTGAGTATAGATTTTGTTCAATATATAAAATCCCTAATATTGGATTTTGTTATACACAATACTAAAAAGAAATATTTTGCTACATGTAACACTGACTTTTCTTACATTACACATAAGATCGAACTTTCTTGATAGCTTACGTTGTACGCAATACCGAATTTCACTAAACAATGACATATTACTTAAAATATTATTATTTAATGGGATGTAAACTAGTCATTATGAATTGTATTAACCAAATTTTTTATTTTAAATATTCCATATATCATTAAAATTCTTATTATGTATTATTTAGACATGATATAAGAACAAATTCAATTTTTCGGACAAAAGAAGTATTTTTCAAAGAAATACACTTTTTCCACCTTTTGAGGGTGCACCCATTTTAAATATTGTTTTTAACACATTTATATATACTATTTTAAAAAATAACCTTCTTATTTTAAATTTTGAGATCAAAATTTACTTTGGTTTAATTTTGGTATTTTTCTGATAAAATTAATTTTTTAAATTAATAGTGAAAAATATTGCATTTTAATTCACAACTTCCTTTTCATCTAATTATTTAATATAGTTAGATTTTCATTTTAATTATTTTCAAAGTACAATTAGATTATTATTTTTTCATTTAATCCAATTTAGGTCATTGGAATCAATTTCAAATTGAAAATAGATTTAAAAACATTTCAAATTTGTGAACATTTTACATTAAAACCCTATTTTTAGTTTTGTTTGTGGAATTAATTTTAAATAAAAATTTCCCAATTATGTGAATTGAATTTGATAAAATGGATTCTATATTTATAATAAGGAGGTGAAATTTTTTTTTAAGGCCAATTTCTTTTTTATTTGTAAAAAATTTAGCATTGTAAAAATATTATTTACAGTAGTAAAAGTGAAATTGTTCCAAGGGATAATGTTAAGAGTTAAAATCCTAACATAGCTAAAAACTAAAACCTTTAATTGTTTTTTTGAGGTTTTTCTCTACCCTAACCAGATTATAAAACCTCAATTACAATATTATGCCTTGAAATTATTTCCAAATCTATATGGTTGGGTTTTAATATAAATTAATCAATAAATTAATCACATGAATCCACCTCTCCTGAATTATAGATACCACTTCTCCACCACCATATTTTAACCCACAAATAATTTTACCACCTAAAATATCTTCCCAAACCTCTCATCTTCACACTACCCATGTAAGTTTTCTACTGGTCTAACTAGAATAACAAATCCAAGGTCCTCAAGGGTCTTTTAAGGAGGAGATATTCAAGAGATAATTTTCTAAAAGTACCTATCTTAATTTTTTTATTTTTCGAAATTCTCCAAACCTCCTTCATAAATAATTACATTATTACTCAAGAATAATTTATATACAATAGTTTTATGTTTATAATGGTGTATATAATATCCATTTCATTTCTCACCTCCTTTTATTCAAATAAACAAAAAAAATTCCAAGTTATGTCGGTTAATCGCCTTCGTGAATAATGTGTTTATGCTTTTTCCTTTACCAACATAATGGATGGTATTAAAACCATTATTATGGTAAAATAATATTTTATTATGTATATTATAACATATTTCATATTTTGGATATTTTATATTAAACAAACCTTCATTCTTTCCATGTTTATGTTATATGATAATTTCATTTGAGGAAGTGTGGACTACCTCCCTCTCAAAGCGATATGACTCGTGCCCACTATACATGGAATATAAGGCCTCGGCCTTAAACATTACTTAATATTGAATTAAACTAATAATTCAAATTGAGGATCTTTTCAGGTTTATATTTTTAGAGAATTAGGACATAACTATGACATCTCAAAAGATTACAATGTAGACACTTCTATATAGTCTCATTTTTTCTACTAAACATGAACTCCTGAAAAAAAGAGTCATGCCTAGTTCCATGTTTAAGACCGAATTACTTTTCCTTGATCCCATCCATGACTCTATTCCACAATATGTCCTGTGAAAAACATTTCAAAAAAACTTGGGATGAGCATAAAAATCTTAGTAAGGGATACACAAAGAAGGAAAAATGTTAGTTTTTTAAAATATCAAGTAAACCATGAATACTTTATCAAGGCAACACTTTTCACCTTTAATAAGTAATAAATAATCTTCAATGAATAAAATATCATTACTTATCCTTTTGTAACAAAAATATTACCATAAAACCCATATAAATAACACATTACATATAAAGGTAACTTGGGTCATAAACATACTTAAATGGAATAACCATATCGTCGACTTAAACACATATCACTAAATGGAATAGCCATACGGTTGACTTCCATACCCAATGAATTGGAGGTTATAAAGTAACCACCTGTCCTGGTATTCATGGCACCACCCTTCATATGGTTTATCATGTAACCACCTGTCAAATGTCCAAGTACCATTATAAAATCATTACAAATAAAACAATTATAAAGGAAAGAAAACATTTCCACAGTTCAAGCACAATATATCACTGAAATATATTGACATAAAAAACCCATTATCAAAACAATTTTCAATACCAAAATACATAAAAGAGTATATGGTATTTATTTACTTTTAAAACATTACGAAATGTTGAGGAAGTCAAAGATCAAATAATACTCACGGGGCGGAAAGGTCGTTGTCACCGCGTATGTTAAAAAGAAACATACTTTTTGTCTTGTAGTAAAATGCTTCATATAAAAAAAGATTCCTTTTGATTAAAAGTAAAATTCAAAGGGGTTTATACACTTTATAAAACAAAATATGTCTCAATGAAAGGAGATTGAGACGAAGTCCCTTACAAATTCGTTATCCTTAGACTAAGGATAAATCAATTAAATAATTATGTGTGACAAATATAAATACAGCCAATATAAGAGGATATTAAGTGTAAAACAATAATAGTTCATCCAAACATATTCATAGTATGACATAATCAGTAAGTATAGGTTGAACCCAAAGAATTTAAATTGGGATAAGAAGATCCCTTACATAAATTCGATAGGCTAACAGCGTCACTTTAAAATTATGAACATGAGACGATGACAGATAAAAAGGGAATCTCATCACTTGTACATAACATTTACTACAATAAGGATATATAAGAACATATCCCATCATAATAAGATGTAAACTAAAATACCTAATAAAAAGAAGTCTTTTAAAAAGAAAAGGGTGAATGATTCCCTTACCAACTTGGGTAACTTTCGAAACGTACACCCCATGAAAGAAAGACTATACAAAATTTATGTAAATACCCATAAATGAAATTATATTACAAAAACAGTAGAATAATGGGTAGTACATACACCACTCAAAAGAAATGGTGGCAAATGTTGCATAAATCTCATGGGAATAAGGGTGAGATGAAAAATCCTTTACGAAAACTCGACAGCCTAACGACGCCACTTAAAACATCCAAAAATGGATTTATGAGATAAAAAATAAAAATTAAATTATTATTAATATAAAATAACATCCCCAAAAATAATAAACATGATCTTAAAAGAATTGACATAAAAGAGATTACTTAAAAAGAAAGAGAGAGGTAGGATCCCTTACCTCAAGTCCGACTTGCCTTGTTCATTTCTTTATATTTCTCAATAATAAACTTTTTTAATTTATAATTTCTTAAGGACCTACATTAAATATTATTATTAATTTCATATCACGTATTATAATTTTATAATAATTGGTTAATAATGTGAGTTCATATCAGACGTTTTTGTCGATGTTCGGTACATGAGTCAAAATTGAACTTGTTGGAAAAGAATTTTCCATGTAGTTATAGGTGTATCATCTCCAGAATAGTATTAATGATTTAAATATCATATATATCCATTATATATTCATTTTATACTATTCCATAAAATTTTGATATGAAATGAACCGTTCATGGAGATGGTAGGTCGTACGTATGCATGAATGCTACTTTCATTTCTTTGTCATATTAATGGAATTAAAACTAAATGAATGATATATATATTATAATTCCATAAATATATCCATCATTTAGATTTAATATATGACATATATATCCATTATATATGTGTACTTATAACATTACATAACATTTGGAGATAATAAATCAAATGTACCGTTCATGGAGACGGTAGGTCGTACGTACGCATGAACACTACTTTCATTTCTATTTCATACTTTAATGGAATGAAAAAAATAATGATACATAGGTATATTATAATTATAGTATAATATAATTTATAACATTATTAAATACATCCTTTATACATCCCACATATGGTATTAACGATTCAAATCACTTTGAGGGGCGGTAGTCCGCACTTCCTAAAATGAAATTATCGCTTTTACCCATTATGGAAACCATAAAGGTATGGAATAAATGAAACATACATAAGCATTATAAATACATAAACATAATTTATATATCATATATAAATACAATTACATCTTAATGGCCACCATGAGAGGTGTTAAAAGAAGATTTAACAACCATCGTTTCGTGAGGCAGTAATTCGCCACCCACAGAAACAGTATATTCTTTAACAATTATATAGAGGTGTGTATGAGTGTAGATAGAATCCTCCTCATAACAGCATCCTATTATATTTAAGATACTATTTTCATTACAAAATAATGGAATAAAAAGAGTTTATGGGGTTGGAGAAGCTAAATAAAACAAAATAACAAAAGAGAAGACATTACCTTCAAATCGGAAAACTCTTTTTGATTTGAGCTCAAAGGCTTCCTTGGAAAGTCTTATGCCCAACATTAGGCTTCTATTAGTAAAATAGGGATGTGTAGAGACAATATGAGCAGAGTTTGGACGATCCAAGTTCTTGAGATGTGTGGGTATGGAGGTAGAGATGGAGGCCTTTTATAAGTGGGAGGAGGGGAAATCATGGAAAGTCTTGAAAAGTTACATTATTATAAAATGCTTTTCGGATATAAAAGGTCCCAAAATTATATATTTAGATTATAAGGTGATAAGGGGTCAAAATACACCCATATAATAGGTTTTTTACTAGTTTATGTCTTATATTTTACATTATTGTTTCATTTTATTTAAATCATTCATTAATGAGGTAATCTCTTTATCATCATTGTGTCATAAATACATTAATTTATTTAATGTATAAAAATTATAAAACAAATACCTTGATGTAGGAAATATTTTTATATTTCAAATGAATATTTATAGTCAAAAATATTACTTGTATAACCGCGTGTAAAAATTGTTTTAGTAAAACAATACATGTTTGTGACATTTTTATTTTAACTTTAAATAAAAAGATATTAATGTCATTTTCTTACCAAAGTGGCTCCATGGGGTCCCCAACTTGACCCATGGATTTTCATGGTTGGCCACGACTCATCCAATAAGGTTAATACATGTTTCATGGTCATTTCATATTATTATAACATTATCTTTACCTAAAATTACACTAATTACCTTTAATTGCGATTAATAATACTTAAAAGTTACTATTCTCCAATAATTATTTTCATCCCATTAAACCAAATTTTGCATCCTAATGACAACCATGTATGTTATATTTTTGAAATTAAAATCATAGAGGTGGTAAAATTTCATTTAAATGAAAAATTAGTTTTTTAACTACCACTTAGTGGTTTCACTATTCATCAAAAATTGATGTCTTTCAGAAAAATACCAAAAATTCACCCTAAGTTATAATTTATATTATGAATTCAAAAATTATTTCTATTTTACAAAATTCAAAACATATAAGTTTCATTAATCAATTTAATAATTAAATCCCATTGTCAAAACAAATAGCGTGTTTTTAATAAACAAAATATATCAAAAGATTGACACTAGTTTAAGTCCAATTTCAAAGTGAAATTAATTGCAATGACCACCATTGGATTAAGTGGTAAAAATATATTATAATTTCAATTAAAACCAATTAAAAATATGATTTAATCATATAAATATATTATATTAAAAAGCAGTTTTGAATTATAATACCACATTTTTCACATATTCATTAAAAATGAACTTTATCAAAAAAAATAACAAAAACATACACAAAGTAAATTTTGATGTCCCGATTCTAAAGAAGGATTTTATTTAGTCCAATATAACATATAAAATTTTCAAAAAGTGGATTTAAAAAGGGTTCTCCATCAAAAGGAGATTAATCGACCTTTTAAATAATATTGGAATATTTACGCTTAAAATTGGATTCATTCGCATTTTAATCCTCTAACATTTATTGTAAAAAAATAAAAAAATTGGACAAACATATATAATCATTTTGTAGTTATTTCTGTTCATTCCTTCCATAAAAACGGCTAGGCGTTAACTACAATTTAAAATAATAATATTTTATTATTAGAGTGCAACGTAAGATTTCAAAGGAACTCATTGTTGCGTATTGCGTACGCCATCGAGCATAGTGTTCCCTTTAAAGTAATATTAATATTTAACTCACAAATATTAATAAATATGAAAAGGTGATATTCTTTATTTACCTGAGATGTTACATCCTTTCCCACTTTTGGGAATTTTATCCTCACGATTTTAAAATTAGGATTGGAAACTTCATTGAAAGTCCCACATCGGAAAAGGAGTAAACTAAACTATCACTTTAAAAGAAATAAAAAAATTACCAAGGTCACACAAGACAACAGGTACAAGGATTTATTGAATACATGGATATGGAACAAAAAAGGTTAAGTTCTGATGGAGAGTGATAGAAAATATGATTAGGAGAAAGTTAACCCCAAGAAAATTAAAAACTTGTGATGGGTTAAAAGGTATTTGATTCCCAATAAGAAAAGTTAACAGACAACATTTTTGTTTTAAGTTACTTTTCATTAACGAATTTATTTATGATTTTAACTAAATCACAAGGAAACATACTTACTTGTCGAGTAGACTTTCATCTCTTACTAGATTTCTTACACAAACTCATTTTCCTCCAAAAGATAAGTATTTATATTGACTTGTTCATATTAAGAGCGCTATAATAAACTTCTAGAGAATCACCTAATCCACATAAGAGAACTATCTATTTCCCCTGTCTTTAGACCCTTACATAAACCAAAATTGTTAGAACAAGATCAGATGACCCACAAAAGGATAATCCATTATAAAAATAAAATATAATCTTAATCTCCAAAATTTTTCCAACAAAACCCAAAGTTCAAAGAAGAACATTGGATAAAAAATTTTTCCATAAAATTCATCAAATTAAACCATACTAAGATTGAAACCCAAATATTTTAAGGATTTAATCACATAGTCTTCCAAGGTAACAATTAACATTTTTCTCCAAATAACATCAGTTTCTCTTAAAGTCTCAAATTGAAAAGTAATTAACCTAATCATATATCCTCCATGATAGGTCAATATTTTCCTAGATAACCAAAAATAAACTTATTCTTGATTCATAAAATTATATAAATAAAAATACTTTTTCATACTAACCAGGGACTTCACGTAGTCCAATGGTAAGCGATAAATACCAGTCTCACTTAGGTTGTGGGTTCGATTCCCACAACTTTGTCCGACGCGACGGGTTGTCACACGGTCTGCGTGTTGTCCTTTTCCCAAAACTATATAATTCTCAAAACATTCCCCAAAAAGAGATAAAATCATCAAAAATAACCATAACATAATTTAACCTCAATTTTACCTCGTTCCTTTCATCTTCCATAATATAGTAACCCATAATTACCTCAAATGTAAGGATCATATAAACCGTAATGGTTACCATTATAATTATTACCTGAACTTCCACATCGAGTTAGTTCTCTCGTACATGATGCATCAGGGAACTCACCAAGGTTAATGTGGTTAATCATGACTCCTTGATAGTTGTTTTAGAATAACCACAAGATCACTCATTGAATCCCCCATTTTATCCAGTCTCTTAATCATAGAACCACCACAGTTTCCTTCAAACCCATTGTCACTTTGGTGCCTGCTAGATCCATCCATTTACCAAAACCAAAAATGTCAGTGTGAGTATATCAAAAAAATTATCATGTACTAATGAGTAAGATAAACACTAAGATATACTTAATCATTCACTTTTTCTAAAACTATAACTCTTTCTGAAATCCTAACCATTATGGTAATGTCACTTATGCTTAGAGAATACCCTAACCTCTAAAGTTATCCAAACCGACCTCAGATACCAACTATAAGGCCCTAGCCTTAAACATTACTTAATGTTGAATTAAATGAATAATTGACATTGAGGATATTTTCAGGTTTAGAGTTTTAGATAATTAGGACATAACTATTACATCTCAAAAGATTACAAAGTATACACTTCTATATAGTTTCCTTTTTTTACAAAACATGAACTTCTGAAAAAAAGAGTCATGTCTAGTTCCATGTTTAAGACAGCATGACTTTTCCTTGATCCCATCCATGACCCTATTCCACATTATTTCCTGTGAAAAACATTTCAAAAAAAACTTGGGATGAGCATAAAAAGCTCAGTAAGGGATACACAATAAAGGAAAACTGTTAGTTTTTTAAAACATCAAGTAAACCATGAATACTTTATCAAAGTAACACTTTTAACCTTTAAGAAGTAGTAAATACTCTTCACTGAATAAAAGATAATTACTTACCCTTTTGTAACCATAATATTCCATAAAACCCATATAAATAACACATAACATATAAAGGTATCCTGGGACATAAACATACTTAAATGGAATAACCATACGGTCGACTTCCATACATATCACTAAATGGAATAGCCATACGGCCAACTTCCATACCAAATGCATTGGAGGTTATAACATAACCACCCTTCCTGGTATTCACGACACCACCCGTCATATGGTTTATCAAGTAACCACACGTCAAATGTCCAAGTACCATTATAAAATCATCAAACATAAAACAATTATAAAGGAAAGAAAATATTTCCACATTTGAAGCACAATATATCAATTAAATATATTGACATAACAAATCCATTATAAAAACTATTTTCAATACAAAATTACATAAAATAGTATATGGTATTTATTTACTTTTAAAAACATTACAGCTTGTTGAGGAAGCCAAAGATCAAATAAAACTCATGGCGGTGGAAAGGTCGTTGTCACCTTGTACGTTAAAAAGAAACATACTTTTTTGTCATTTAGTAAAATTATTCGTATAAAAAAATATTACTTTTGAATAAAAGTAAAAGTCAAAGGGGTTTATACACCGAATAAAATTAAGTTGTGTATTAAACAAAATATGCCTCAATGAAAGGAGATTGAGACGAAGTCCCCTACAAAGTTGTTATCCTTAGATTAAGGATAAATCAATTACATAATTTTGTGTGAAAAATACAAATACACCAAATATAAGAGGATATTAAGTGTAAAAAAATCAAAGGTCATCCACACTTATTCATATTATTACATAATCAAGAATAATAGGTTTAATCCAAATAATTGAAATTGGGTTAAGAAGTTCCCTTACAGAAATTTGACAGCCTAACGGCGTCACTTTAAAATTCAGAACATGAGATGATGAGAGATAAAAAGGGTATATAATCACTTGGACATTACATTTACTACAATAAGGATATATAATTACATATCCCATCATAATAATATGTAAATTAAAAGACCTAACAAAAAGAAGTATTTTAGAAAGAAGAGGGTGAAAGGTTCCCTTACCGACTTGGGTAACTTTCGAAACGTACACCCCATGAAAGAAGGACTATAAAAAATTTATGTAAATACCCATAAATGAAATTATATTAAAGAAATAGTATAATAATGGTAAGTACATACACCACTCAAAGGGAAAGTTGCAAATGTATCATAAATCTCATGAGAATAAAAGTGAGATGAAAAATATCTTATGAAAACTTGTCAGCCTAACGGCGCCACTTAAAATATCCAAAAATTGATTTATGATATCAAAAATAAAAATTAAATAATGAGGAATATAAAATAACATCCCCAAACATAAGAAATATGAGCTTAAAATAAATGACATAAAAGAGAGTACTTAAAAAGAAAGAGAGAGGTAGGATCCCTTACCTCATGTCCGACTTGTCTTGTTCGTTTCTTTATATTCCCGAATAATAAACATTGCTTAGTTTATAATTTCATAAGAAGATCCTTTAAATATTATTATTCGGTTAATATCAAATATTATAAATTTATAATAATTTTTTAATAATGTGAGTTCATATCAGACGTTTTTGTCGATGTTCGGTATATTAGTCAAAATTTAACTTGTTGGAAAAAAAATTTCCATGTAGTTATAGGTGAATCATATCCAGAATAGTATTAATGATTTAAATATCATATATATCCAGTATATATTCATTTTATACTATTCCATACCATCTGGACTTGAAATGAACCGTTCATGGAGACGGTAGGCCGTACGTACGCGTGAACGCTACTTTCATTTCTTTGTCATATTAATGGAATTAAAACTAAATGAGAGATATATATTATAATTCCATAATTATATCCATAATTTATATGTAATAGATGAAATATATACAAATTATATATATGTACTTATAATAGTACATAACATTTGGAGATAAGAAATGAAATGTACCGTTCATGGAGACGGTAGGCCGTACGTACGCATGAACGCTACTTTTATTTCTATTTAATACATTAATGGAATGAAAAAATAATAATTATACATAGGTATATTATAATTACAGTATAATATAATATATAAAATATTTAAATCCATCCTTTATACATCCCATATATGGTATTAACGATTCAAATCACTTTGAGGGGGCGGTAGTCTGCACTTTATAAAATGAAATTATCATGTTTACTCATTATGGAAACCATAAAGGTATGGAATAAATGAAAAATAAAGAAGAATAAATAATACATAAACATAATTTATATATAATATATAAATATAGTGACATCTTAATGGCCACCATGAAAGGTGTTAAAAGAAGATTGAACAATCATCGTTTCGTGAGGCAGTAATTCGCCACCCACAGAAACTGTATGTTCTTTAACCATTAGATTGAGGTTTGTATGATTGTTGCTAGAATAATACTCATAAAACATAATATTATATTTAATATACTGGTTTTGTTACAAAATAAAGGAATAAAAAGAGTTTAGGGGGTTGGAGAAGCAAAATAAAACAAAAGAACATAAGAGAAGACATTACCTTCAAATCAGAAAATTCTTTTTGATTTGAGCTCAAAAGCTTCCTTGGAAAGACTTCTGCCAAAAGTGAGTATTCTAGGAGTAATAGAGGGACGTGGAGAGACAATATTAGTAGAGTTTGGATGATCCAAGGTCTTGAGAGGTGTGGGTAAGGAGGTAGAGGTGGGGGCCTTTTATAAGAGGGAGGAGGGGCAATCTTGGAAAGTCTTTAAAAGTTACTTAATTATAAAATGATTTTCGGATATCAAAGGTCCCAAAATTATATATTTCTAGGATAAGGTGATAAGGGTTATAAATCCATGCATCCAATAGGTTATTTACAAGTGTATGTCTTATATTTTACGTTATCTTTTCATTTTATTTAAATCGCTCATTAATGAGGTAATCGTTGCATCATCATGGTGTCATAAGTAAATTAATTTAGTTAGTGTCTAAAAATTATAAAAAAATACTATGATGTAGAAAATCTTTTTATATTTCCAATTAATATTTATAGTCAAAAATATTACTTTTATATCCCTGTGTAAAAAAAATTAGTAAAAAAATACATGTTTGGGACATTTTTATTTTAACTTTAAATAAAAGGTTATTAATGTCATTTTCTTACCCAAGTGTCTCCATGGGGTCCCCAAGTTGACCCGTGGATTTTCTTGGTCGTCCATGACTCATCCAATAAGGTTAAGACATGTTTCAAGGTCATTTCATGTTATCATAACATTATCTTTACCTTAAATTACACTAATTACCATTAATCGCGATTAATAAAACTTAAAAGTTACTATACACCAAAAATTATATTCATCCCATTAAACCAAATTTTACATCCTAATTACAACCATATATGTCTGATTTTTTAAATTCAAATCACAGAGGTGGTAAAATTTCATTTATACAAAAAATCAGTTTTTTAACTACCACTTAGTGGTTTCACTATTCATCAAAAATTGATGTTTTTCAGAAAAATACCAAAAATTCACCCTAAGCTATATTTGATATTTCGAATTTAAAAATTTTGTCTATTTTAAAAAATTCAAAACATATAAGTTTCAATAATCAATTTAATAATTAATTCCCATTGTCAAAACAAATAGCGTGTTTTTAAGAAACAAAATATATCAAAAGATTGACACTAGTTTAAGTCCAATTTCAAAGTGAAATTAATTCCAATGACCAGCGTTGGATTAAATGGTAAAAATATATTCTAATTTCAGTTTAAAACCAATTCAAAATATGTTCTAATAATATAAATAAATTAGATTTAAAAGTTTTTTTGAATTAGAATACAACATTTTTCACTTATTCATTAAAAATGAACTTCATCGAAAAAAATAACAAAAACATACACAAAGTAAATTTTAATGTCCCAATTCTAAAAAAGGATTTTATTTGGTCCAATATAACAAATAAAATTTTCAAAAAGTGGATTTAAAAAGGTTTTGTCGTCAAAAGGCGGTTAATCGACCTTTTAAAGAATATTAGAATATTTACGCTTAAAATTGGATTCATTCGCATTATAATCCTCTAACATTAATTGTAAAAAAAATATTGGACAAACATATATAATCATTTTGTAGTTAGTTCTGTTCATTCCTGCCATTAAAACGGCTAGGCGTTAACTACCATTTAAAATAATATTATTTTATTATTAGTGTGCAACGTAAGACTTCAAAGGAACTCGTTGTTGCGTATTGGGTACGCCATCGAGCATAGTATTCCCTTTAATGTAATATAAATATTTTATTCATAAATATTAATAAATATGAAAAAGTAATATTCTTTATTTACCTGGGATGTTACATGGAATGTATAAAAGATAGTTTTATTAAACCTATGAGACATATATTAAATTAATATAATAATTTAATTCCAATTATGGGAAAACCTTATATCTCCTTTAATTTATCCTATGAATAATAATATCACATTGAGTGTGTACGTATAGTTTACTGTCTCCACACCATGCTATAATTTATTATTCAACAATAGTTTATTTGTATGGGTATAATGATGAGTATAATGGATTAAAATAATTAATATAAAATGATAATTATTCTTCATAATTAATATACCATCTAATTCCATACAATTTAACCATTAAGTGAATGATATAATCGCTCGTGCATACATACGGCATACCATCTCCACGATGTGATATGACTTATTCTACATGATATTGATTGAAATATGATTATATACAAGATTTTAATGAATAAATATGATATATATTATACTAAAATAATTATGTAATTATATAACTACAACCTAAGAAGTGGAACATGAACTTATTGGACAAAACTTGCATAATAACATAAAGTAGTAAATATCTGAATAACAACTGATAATGAAAGGTTAATAACAAAAAAAGGATAATATAATCATATATGGTATCATAAAAATAATTATGATTCTTTAATAAGTCAATAACATTATTTCAATCGTTATACAAAAGGTTTGGATACAAATGAAGGATATCGGACCAAAGGTAAGGGATAATTTTGAAATATTTGTATTATCTGAGATTTTTTATACATAAGTATTTACTATGGTATATTTATCATCCACATACAAGTATATTAAGTATGTAATGTTATTTAATTTATTCTAAAAATTTTTCAAGTTAATATTACCCTTTGGGGAATTTTTATTAAATGGTATGAAAGGAATCTTTTGTCGTTATTCAATTTGAGGCACTTCTTGACTTTTCTGGTAAAAGTACTAGGAGAATGTTCTTTGAATTACATGTAATGAATGTATCTTTACACTTTCATAAAAATTGACTTCCATGAATATTCCATTACAATATTTTATTTTTATTTTCAATTAAATTATTTTCTTTTAAAATTACATGACATTTCAATAAAATGAAATGTTTTTTAAGAAGAAAGCATATTTTCTTCCATAATTGAGTTCAAGTGTCTTATCAAAATTATATTTCATCTATTTTTATGCTCTTTAAATAGGGTTATGTTTTTATCCCTATTATTAAAATTAAATTTTTTTTTTAATAATGGTATGATATTTTATATGTATTATGTTTTGATGTAATGATATTTAAGAAACCCATTTTATTTCTTGGGTTTTTCTATGATGAATGATTTATATTATTGTAGAACATGTAATAATTATTTCATTATGAGATTGGTGGGACCTATATATCCCTATAATAAATTGGCTAAAGATTCATATCTCTTGAGATAGACATGACTGGAATGACGGGTAAATCTGGTTTAGTAATATAGGGCTGTAACAGCAAGTAAACCTTGTTCTGTAATGGAATTTGTCTTCTATGATGGACTAGGCAATGAGCCTTGACTAATATGAAATTATTTTATAAGATTATGTGTATTCCAAAAAACATCAAGTATAATGTTTTTACTTTTGGGATTATGTCCAATAATTCATGTGAACTTTTATCCCATGAAATGATATCATTGTCTTTCATATGCAGGATAAGACTTCCAAATGTGATATACTATTAGCTTTTGATTATGATATGATGGATATTTCCCTTGTTTACCCTTACTAAGAATTTGAGCTCAACCATTTATATGTTTATTTTCCCTAGGTCATGAAGAAGGTTATTAAGTAAGATATGTCAAATGGAGTCCAGTTATGAAGAAATAAGCAGCAGACAATGTAGATATTTTAGGAACAAATTTTCTATGTTTCCTAATTTTTAAATACGCTATACCTAAACGGTTCTATCATGGAATTATTATATGTTGTAATTAATATAATTCAATTTTTATGTAACATTCTTATATGAAAAGTTTGGGTAGTTATAATTTGGATGCACACCATTTCTTTAATTCTAATGATTCAATTTTCATGTGTTTCGTAGATAATGATTCTGATTTTTGGATTACCTTTATAGGTGGGTGCATTAATTCCATTCTCAATCATAAAAACATGAAATTAATTCCATAAAAATACATATGTTACTTATATGTAATTCACTTAACATTATGGTACTCTCTTTAGGTATAATGTTATACAATTCACATAATTAATTTTCTCTATGTAATCATGATGTATCTTCATTAACCACCCATTATTTTTAAAAAAAACTAATTATCATCAAAAAAATTAATATAATTTTATTTCATCATTAACCATAGGATGTGTTTCATGCATTGAACTGTTATTTTTTTAGAAATAACGATTAAAAACACATTTTAGAAAAATCTTGACGGCTACATCATTCAATTATTTAATTTTTTAATTAATCTAATTTATATTTAGTAATATTCTCATATCAAATAGATGGATATTTCTAGTTATATATTCTATATTATAAGGCTCAATGGAAATGGTGGCACTCAAAACTCTACCTATTGTATCTTCGTATGCATGATTTCTAGTCCCACCATCTGAAGTATTTATTATATAATTATCTCTCTTCTCATTTCAATATTTCATTTGGTGACCCTTCTTCCCCTAATTTCATCACATGGTACCTCCTTTACAAAATGATATAGGTACTTCTACATCTTACTTTACCCATTATGTGGTCATTCTATTATAGATGATTCCATCTTCATTCCATGTTATAAGAATTTATATAATATTTCTGGATCTTCTTATAAGGATATTTGTCATTTATGATATGGTCTATATCAATCTCAATCAAAATATATTTCATAACTCATGAGATTGTTAATATGGTATCCATTTTATCCATTGATGCATGTAGTAATGATTATAACAACAATGGATACTCTAGATCACCAAAAATCTTTATTCTCAAATTCAAACAAACATATTATCATTTTTTTATCATTGATATCATATACCATGTGTATACATTCTAACATCTTCATATTAAATAACCTCCAAAAATAGAACACCTTATTTATTATGGTTAGCTTCATATACATATCAATAAGAATAGTCATATGTTCTATAGCAATCATTACCTATCTAATTTTATAAACCATGTCTAGGGATAACAAAATCTATATAATGCACTTGAATTTATTATCCATCCTATAATATTCATCATTCATCATTATTATTTTATTAGTACCCATCATTGGATGGTCAATATTCTTCAATAATAGGAGTTCCTCCATCTATATTTTCCCAAATCCAAAATCCCTTTCCTCAGTATATTCTCCAAGACCATGCTCATATCCAACAACCAAACATATAAATATTTTTTAATCATACTAAATTTATGAATTCTAACTTTGGATTTGAAAATAATTATAAAAAATATCATACAATGAAATGGGAATAATTTTTATACTAATTTAAATGCCAATTAAACTTCACCATGCTATACAATGTGACAACCCGTCCTCTAGGGCATGTTTCGTGACTACACCAAGCCCACCTTCTGAAGGCTAGGGGATGGAGAATAGAATCGAAGGCGTCAACCTAGAAGTGGGAGGTATTAGTCTGGTTACCTGTATGCACACAGATGCCCAACCATGTTCCAACTCACAAAAGGGAAACAACAAACCACTAAATAACTTAGTAAAAGTACAGCTAAAAGAAAGTGGGACAGAATACAAACCCAAGAAAAAGTACTAAAAACTGTAATGTACAAAAAGTGATCTGATATTTATCCACAGTAAACCCCACCTAATCATGAGAGTAGAAAAGCTACTGGAGGATGATGTAGTACGTCGTCTCTACCCAGTCCTACTAGGCCCTGCCCGGTCCTAGGCCACCAAGTCCACAGTTGTAGAATCTATCTGTTTTGTCTCCCTAGGCGCCCCTATCAAAACGTCGGTTGTCTGCACCAGACACAACACATGTGGGCAGTGCCCATGTAGGGGTGAGTAACACAGTACTCAGTAGGGACCCCAAAACAAACAATAATGAAAGAACACACAACAATTCTTCAAATTAATGCATGAAACAAAAGAAATCTCACACCAGGTATCTTCTAAAATAGTAATGGTAGCATCATCAGTCAAAATCATCGAACACCTTGGCTACTGGAGATCTTCTTCTATCAAGTACAGTGGGCCTTCCATGTCACACAGAGTCACTTCCCACTAACCTTGAAATGCTAAGGTACCCCTCCCTATCATGTACCATGTGTATGCCAGGTCACACAGAGCAACTTCCTACCGTGGCCTGCTAAGGTACTCCTCCTATCGAGTACCATGGGTCTGCTGGGTCACACAATGCCACTCCCCACTTTGAGTCCGCTGGGTCACACAGAACTGCTTCCCACTGGGTCGTCAAGTCACACGGATTCGGAATTCAGTAGTCTTCTGATCTCAACCAGTCGTAGGGTTCTAGACGTAGCGTGCTTGGAAGAACTGATCTTCAAGCCATTCCTTGCATCTCTACATCCACAAATGTCACCATAGAACATGCTAAAATAACTTTCTCATCGATCGGGTCCCAACGCCACAAACGTCTCATCAATCGGACATACGGTTGGAAAGATAAGAGAGTTTTAACAACTAGGGTACCAGTTGCAATGGGGCCCGGTCCGACCCTGTCGAACCATCACATCCAACTCGGCCTAGGGGTTCCACATACCCTTGTTCATTATGACAGACCCGACCTGACCTGGAGTGGATTGGGGTTGGTCTGGTCCGGCCTGGCCAGTGGGCCATCCTCAATAGGCTCCGCTAGACCTGGCCCGGTTGGTAGAGGGTCCAGCCTACCGGGTCGCCCTGCGAACCAGTCTAGTCTGACCTAGCCCAATGGGGCATGGTTCCATCCCGCTAGGATCGGGTTCAGCCGGCTAGGGATTTCACCCCATCTAGTCTGCAAGAGGTGGACCGGCCCGCCTCATTGGACATTACAAGGAGCTGCATCTGTGCCCCTCCATCGCCCTGCAGGTTTCAGCGGGGTGCCTACTCTTCTACGGTCAAGCGACCACTACCCGCTGCCTTCTAACAAGGTCAATCAACCGCATCTGCCACATCCTTCCACTGACTCAGCCAGTGGCTTCTCCTACTACACTATAGCCTGGTCTGGCGCGTGACCTTTTTTCCGGCACTCCGTCATGGCGTGACACCTCCCACCTGCGGCCACCGCTCCGAGGCACTGCTGGTAGTTTCTAGTTCCACTATCGGCGCTGGAGCACCGTCAGATTATTTCATGGACCACCGGGTCTGTACCGGTGGTGCGTTCTTCATGTAGCTTGCACCTGTGTTTTTCGGGGATCATCCTCTCCAACACGACAGTATGAAAACTATCTTATCGTCGATTCTAAAGATTGTCCACAAAGAACACACAAGAGAATATTCTTAGTCCTTGTTCGTGTCAGCCCAGACCCTCTAATTTAGAAGTTTAAACAAGGGGGGTCATGGTGGTTTGTGTTCAATCATTCCTGCCAAGGTTTAATCCCAAATAATCACCCCACAAGAAAATTCATCATCTCATTATAACACATGATCCAAGGATTAACCTGTTGGTGGGTTAATTTGTGTTCGTATTTTAGAAATTCATGGGTAAGAACAAAAAAATAAAAACCCCTGCCTCTTTATAGTTCATTTCCGGACGTTCGTACTTTAGGGGTTAAGACGTCGGTGTTTCTTTCTAGCTTCGATATTTGAAGGAAATCGAAGAAGAATAAGTTTTGTTGGCATTCTTTATTCTTTTATAGGGTGGAAGTCTATCAGAGGTTCACCATAGAATCCTCTAATATCTTTAACCAACATTTTTTTGGTGCGTCAAATTATAAATAGTTTCACATCTTAGTGTTCCCATAATGACGTGAAGCCACATCATTACGCTATTTTATTTAAAAAATTGTGTCACTGTATCTCATCATTAAAGAATCGTTATGCTGCAAGTTTAACAATCCATTAATGAGACTCATTGATGTGTATCATCGTTGTCATGTTGCTTCACCATCGCTTTCCCACTGCGCCATTGTTCGCAACTCCAAAGGGATAAAAAATTAAAATAATTCATTTAAATTATTTTATTATTTTTCTCAAAATGTCTGAAATATACCTTTTTTGCTCGGCCTTTCCCGGCCAATGTTAAGTCATTTATAAGAGAATCCTGACATTCTTAATTCAACGGTGCCCTCAGATTTTCAATCCAAGTGACAGTTCAAAATATATAAAATTCCGCTTGCGTGTTTATTGAACATACCTAAAAAAGTTAAAAAATTATTAATAGTCACCCTTGACCCACGACGGTTGACGTTAGGCTCCGCCTAAGGGAAGGACGCCTTCAAAAATCCAATGATATTATTGTATTTTCAATCCAAGTTACCATTTAGAAGTTAAAGTATTTAACATTAAAATAATTGTTACTTAATTATTTTATTTACCGCAAAAAACTAACTTCCTATGTTGTCCCACATCGACCAATGTTGGGGTCTGCCTATGGAAAGAGTGGCCTCATGAGTCTAGTGGTGCTATCGAATTTTTAATTTGAGTCACTGTTAATGATTTATAATCATTTTTAAAATAAATTAACTTTATTTAATTATTTTATTTACAGTTATGCCAGTTTCGGGTTTTATCACTGGATGCATGCGCCGACTAAACATAAGTCTCGCCTAGGGTAAACCCTCCATCCCGAATGCAATGGTGCCCTCATATTTTTTATCCAGGAACTTTTTTAGGATTTATTCCACTTTTTCAGAAAAACTACTCATGCATGTTATTTAAAGCATAACATTTTTCAATAGATCATTCCTGGAACTCCATGCCTTGGAATTACATGTCATCAAATTTCACGGTCTCAAAAAAATTATATATAATAAAAAATATTTATCAAAATTCTGAGACATTACATTCTCCATACCTTAGGTATTTACATCTCTGAAATCCAAAACAACAACTAAACAAAAAGAGGGGGGTATTGAGCGTGAATTTGAGCCTCCCACTTCCATGTGCTCTCCTAGAGATTCTCTTTTTGGCATCAGATGTGCACTAGAGGAATCGACCACCCACATAGGACCTGCTCCTTTCGATCCTCTATCTTAACTTGGAACTCTGCAAATGTCACCCCTTCACCGATGTCTAGCTTGCTCCTGTCGATGATGTGCGAAGGATCACGCACGTAACTCCTCAGTTGCGACACATGGAAAAAATGATACACATGGTACATTTGTGGGGGAAGATCTTGGTGATACACTAACTCACCAACTCTATTTAGGATCTTAAAAGTTCTAATGAACCTCAGAGATATCTTTTTACCCCGGACAAATCTCTGCAATCTTCATCGAGGTGAGACCCGAAGGAACAAAAGATCTCCCTCCAAAAAACTCTTAGGGTCTCCATCTTCTATCAGCATAAAACTTCTGCCTACTCTGTGTAGTCCTCATCCGCTCCTGGTTGATCTGCACCCTCTCAGTGGAAGCCCATACCAACTCTGGACCCGTGAGTATCGACTCCCTAGGGTCTATCCAGCATTTGGGTGATCTGAAAGGATGCTCGTACAAGTCCTCAAATGGTGTCATATCAATGTTAGAGTGTTATCTATAGTTGTATATAAACTCTACTAGTGACAGGTGGTCCTCCAAGCCATGACAAAATTCAAGGATGTAAGCATGAAACATGTTCTCCATGGTCTGTACGGTCTATTCCATCTGACCATCCATATGGGGATGAAAATATGTGATTAAGCATGACATCATCCCAAATTCCTCATGTAATCCCTTCCATAACTGAGATGTAAAGTGGGAATCATGATCTGAGATGATAGTCGATGGCACCCCGTGAAGCCGCACTATCTCCTGGATTTAGAGACATCCCAAGCCCTCTTCCATCCCCGTCTCCCGTATGGGTCGAAAGTGGGTCGACTTGTTGAGTTGTTCAATGATCACCCAAATAGAGTCATGCCCTCTGGATGTATGTGGTAAATGAATCATGAAGTCCATTGAGATACCATCCCATTTCGACTCTGTTACCTCGAGTGGTAGAGTCAAGCCTGCAAGAAACTGGTGCTTGTCCTAAACTTGCTCACAAGTGAGGCATCATGAAACAAACTCAGCCATTACTTTAATCATCCCTGTCCACCAGTACTAACGACGGAGGTCCGGGTACATCTTTTCCACTCCAAGATATACCACCAAAGGGGAATTATGGAACTCCATCAACAAATCCTCCCACAACTCCACTGGTATTAAGGTGCTCCCTTGGAAAATAATTACATGCTCCCCACTATCATAAAACCCATTAGGAGCTCGTCCTGAGGATATCTAAGCACGTTGGGCCTCACAATCAACATCCCCTAGTTATGACTCCCAAACTCGATGTACGAGTGAGGGAGTAACAACTATCGACTGGTGGTAAAAAACTTCACCATCATCCACGAGGGATACCTGCATCTCGACTAACTACATTATCACATTACTCAATATCTGTAACTTGGTCCTCCTAATGTGCACGTATACCACCATGTTCCCCCTTAATAGGAGTATAGAATCTCTCAAAGTCATAGTTCTGGAGGAAATCTAACCATCATCATTGTCTCAACTGCTGAAAATATTTTAGCCACCTTTCCATATGCCTGAAATGAAACCCCCTTTGACAGATTGATGTTACCAAAGATCCTTTGGTTGTTGGTCACTTGTTCTCCACAATAACTTGGTTAAAGTACCAGTAATCCACACACAACCTCAAAATATCATATACCTTCTTGGAAAAAAGCAGTGGGGATACGCATGGTGAAACACTAAGCCTTATGAACCTCTTCTCCTGCAATTCCTCCAGTTGTACCCTCAACTCATGAATCTCTGTAAAAGCAATTTGATACACTGGTGTGGATATCAGTGTCCTCACGGGGTACAGGTCAATGCCAAAGTCTACCTCTCTATGAAGAGGAATTCCTGGAACCTCTCCAGGAAAAACATCCTTGTAATCGTCTACCACTAAATTAATACAAGGACTCCTCTCTTCCATGGAACCAAGGGTGTGGCTAGCCAACTGGGGAGTGATTGGATGCACCCTCTTCCAAGAGAGTTCACCCTGCGCTGCAAGGGTTTACTTCTTGTCAGTGAAGGAAAACATAGTCCCATATTTTTTAACCCACCGCACTATATGCCTAAAATAGTGGATCAGAGCATTGAATGTGGATAACCATCCCATACTCAATATGACATCGTAATTCCTCGACGTTTCTACTAGAGGACCTCAGTCGATGCTCTCACCTCCTAGAGTATGCTCACACTACCAGCACCAGTGTGTAATCGCCGAATCCGCTCTTGTATGAGTCTCTAACAGTACGGATCAACCCAATAGCTCTACCGAAATCTCCAAGATCCTAATGAGATTCATGGTAAAGGAAGGACCGACTAGCACCTACGTCTATAAGTATTGTATCTAGGATGGAGAAGACATAGATCATATCGCAGATCATCTCTGGGGTGCTATGGTCTTAAGACTCTGTTTCATGGATATGAGCTTTCCAATGTCCGCATGTTGCTTGGATGGCTCCCCTTCCACGTCTTCCGCCCTTCATACCTCCTCGTTTGAACTGATGACGCTGTCTCGGTGGCCCCTCAACCTTCATCTAGTCATATGTATGGTGGTTCGGGCAGTTATGTGGCATGTGTCCCTACATGCTGCCCGAAAAGAAATGCCAGAACCCTATTTGACTCCCTTTTTCCTGGGTGCCTTGCACTGCTGACCATGAGTCCTGGGGTCGGCCTCTAAAAGACCTGGCCCTCTTGGACCTATGCACATATTTTCTGCTGCCTGCCAATGACTCTACCACCTGGGTTCTACTAAAAGCTCTAACGGAGAGTGCCTACTCCACCAAGAAGCTCTCCATTAGAAGGGCTCGCTCTAGCACCCCAGACTGTGTAGGGATACAGAGACACACCACCGAAGCCCTGATCTCCTTCCGGAGTCCCTGCTCAAAGGTTCAAACCCTGAATAAAGGGCCATGCATCATATCTAAATAGCAATGAGAAAGATTCATGAACATTGTCGTGTACTCAGCCACCATCATTCTGTCCTACTGTAGGTGAAGAATCTCATGAATGTGTACAGAGCACAAAATTGAGGGGAAAACTTCTCCTGTAAAAGACTCACAAAGTCAACCAATATGAGAGTCGCCTCATCGTGAGCCTGGATTGTCAAGCTTCACCATATATCTACTGAGACCTGCAGAAGGATTACTGCTAAGATCTTATTTTGGTCAGGTGGTGTCCTCACTAAGTGGAAGACCTGAGTCATAGCCTCTAGACAGTCCTCAGTGACATGAGGAACCATCTCTCCCCTGCACATGGGAGGTCTCTATCTTTAAAACTCACTTAGGGAACTGATCCTATGAATGTACTCTATCATAATTTTTGAAGGTAAATGCTGACCATCTGGTGGTGGTAGCACTAGTGCACCACCCGGTGGGGCCATCTAAAGCACCAGTCCCTGAACGGATGCCTCATCGCTAGGCGGGCTATCCACATGACCTCGTATCGGGATCCTGGAAGGTCATCTATGTGGAGGCATCCTAAGATAGTTCAAGATGTATCATGGTTAGGAAATTATACCTGGTGATCTGAATCTTATTCCATATCACAAGACACTTATGCAACTAGTGTTTTCATGTATTGAGCTGAAAAGTAGAATTCAAGGTCCTAGTGTATGTATACATCTTCCACTACACCAACACCGGCACCCCGAATATGAAAGTCAGACTCCCATAATTTAACATTATTTATCTAAGAAAAACATATATTCCTGGTCCTTAAGGGGGAAACGTCCGCCCTCTGATACCACTTTTTCACGACCCGTCCCCCGGGGCTCGTGGCATGACTACCCCAAGCCCGCCTCCCATGGCCAGTGCAGGAGACTAGTTCCAAAGGCGCCAACCTGCAAGTGGGAGGCATTAGCCTAGATACATGTACGCACACACACACCTAACCAAATCCCAAATCACAAAAAGGAAACAACATACTACTGAATAACTGAGTAGAAGTACAGCTGAAAGAAAGTGGACCAGAATACAAACCCAAGAAAAAGTACTAAAAATGTAATGTATATAAAGTTCTCAGATGGACATCCATAGTAAACCCCACCTTCTCATAAGAGTAGGAAAGAAACTACAATCTGATGTAGTAAGTCATTTCTGCCCGTTCCTACTAGGCTCCATTGGGTTCTAGGCCCCCAAGTCCACTGTCATAGCGTTCGTTCATCCCGTCTCTCTAGGCACCCATGTTGAAAAGTCAGTCATCTGCACCAGAAAAAACACATGTGGGTAGATCTCATGTAAGGGTAAGTAACATAGTACTTACTAGGGATCCCAAAAAAACAAGAATGAAAACACTGAAATCCCTTGTAGTAAAGCATGAAACACAAGACAGCTCTCACTAGGTATATTCTAGGGTAGTAACAGTAGTATCATCAGTCACAATCATTGAACACCACAGCTTCTAGAGAAATCCTCCTATATTGAGTATAGTGGGACTTCCAGGTCACACAAAGACACTTCCCACTGACTTAGAACTGCTTAGGTACCTCTCCACATCGCATATTGTGGGTCTACTAGGTAACGTATAATCGCTCCCCACCGTGGCTTACTAAGGTACTCCTCTAGTCGAGTACCATGGTTCTGTCAGGTCACACAGAGTTTCTCCCCACTATGGGTCTGGAGGGTCACACAGAGCCACTTTCCACTAGGTTTTCAAGTCACACAGAGTCAGAATTCAGCAGTCTTCAGGTCTCAACCAGTCGTAGGGTTCTGCACATAGCAGGCTTTGGAGAACCTCTCCTGAATCCATTTATAGCATTTCAACATCCACTAAAGTCAAAATAGAACATTCAACAAGATCTATCTCATCGAGAGGGTCTAAAAACAGCAAACATCTTGTCAATCGGACGTACGGTTTGCAAGATACAGGTGTTTTAGTAACAAGGGGACCAGTTGTGATGGGGCCCGGTCCGACTCGGTCGGACCTTCTCGACCAACCCACCCGGGGGTTCCACATACCCCGGTTCATTCTGACAAACCCAACCTAACCTATTATGGTTTGGGGTCCATCTAGTCTAGCCTGACCAGTGGGTCTGACTCAATAGACCTCGTTAGACCCGGCCCGGTTGGCTGAGGGTCCAGCCCGCCAGGTCGCCCGACAACCCGGTCTAGTCTAGCCCTGCCCAAATGAGCGCTGGTCCGGCCCACTGGGCTTGAGTCTGGCCCTCTAAGAAGTGGGACAAGCCCAACCCAGTGAGTCGTGGTTCTGACCCGTAATGCGGGTCCAGCCCATAGGAGGTTCGGGCCCCGTCTATTCCACCTCGCTAAATGCGACCTGGAGCCACCTCTATGCCCCGTCATCGCCCTACCGGTTACCATGGGGAAATTTCTCCCTGGAGATCAAGCGACCACGGCCCTCTGTCCTCTAACAGGGTCAAGCGACCACATCTTCCAAATCCAACCGATGGCTCAGCTTGTGACTTATCCTACTGCGACACTGCCCAGTTTGTCCATGACCTTTCATCTGGTGCGCCACCTCACACCCGTGGCCACCGTTGGTATTCTCCAGTGCCACTGTCGGTGCTGTCGCATATGAGGATTCTAACGTGGAACACCAGGTTGGCACTAATGGTCCTTTCATTGTGTCGAGTGTGCCTGCATTTTCTGAGAATCATCCTCTCCAACACGGTGGTCTGAAAACTTCCTTTCTGTCGATTCGCAAAATTGTCCACAAATAACACATGAGTGGTGGTTCTCGGGCCTTGTTTATGTCAGCACAAGCCCTCCGCATTAGAATTTTAAACAAGTGGGACGCTCTGGGTGGTTTTTGTTTGACCGTTCATGCCATGTTTTAATCTCAAATAATCACCGCAAAAGAAAAGTCACCCTCCAGTTATAACGCACAATCTGTGGATTAACCTGTTAGTGAGTTAATCTGCATTCATTGTTTAGAATTAGATGGGGAAAACAATGAAATAAAAACCCATACCTCTTTGAAGTTTGTTGCCGCACATTTTTACTTGAGGGGTTATGATGTCAGTGTCTCTTTCCAGCTCTGATATTCAAAAGGGGTCCAAGAAGAATATGTTTCATCAGTGTTCTTCATTCATCGCAGGGTTGGAATTCCATCAGAGGTTCACCCGAAAATACTCTAATTTATTTAATCCACATTTTCCCATAATGTCAAATTATAAATAAGAGCACGTCACAATGTTCCCATAATGATGTGACGTTTCATCATTACGCTGTTTTATTTAAGAAACGGTGTCACTGTTTCACATCATTAAAGTGGCATTACTCAGCGAGTTTATCAATCCATTAATGAGACTCATTTATGAACATCTTCACTGGAATTTCACTGCCATGTCGCTGCCCCATAGCATCGTCATCCGCTACTCCAAGCAGGGAAAGAAAATAAAATAATTCTTTTAAATTATTTTTTTATTTTTCTCGAAATGTTCAAAAAATAACTTTTCTGCTCGGCCCTTTCCAGTCAAATTTATGTCGTTTCTAGGTAAATTTTGGCATTCTGAATTCAATGGTTCACTCAGATTTTTGATCTAAGTGATTATTCAAAAGATATAAAATCCCACTTGCACATTTACTAAATGTACCTAAAAAATTTAATAAATTATGAACAGTCACCCTCGACCCGTTTCTATCGAGGATAAGCTCCGCCTAAGGGAAACATGCCACCAATAATCCAATAGTATTCTAGGATTTTCAATTTTAGTTACCTTTTAGAAGATAAAATATTTATCATTAAAATAATTGTTACTTAATTATTTTATTTATGACCAAAAACTAAAATCCATTGTTGGTCCACGCTGGCCAATGTTAGGGTCTACCAAAGGAAATAATACCCTCACGTGTTCAGTAGTGATCTCATATTTTTAATCTGAGCCACCATTCATGAGGTATAATCATTTGAAAAATAAAATTATTTTATTTTATTATTTTATTTACGTATATACCATTTTTGGATTTTCTCACTAGAGGCATGTGATGACTAAACTTAAGTTGCACCTAGTGTAAACCCACCATCATGAACACAACGGTGGCCTTGGATTTCTGATCTGGGAACCCGTTTAAGAGTTATTCCACTTTTTTAGTAAAACTGCTCACATGGCCTATTTAAAGATTAACATTTTTCAATGGATCATTCCAAGCACTCTTGGCCGCGGAATTACATGTCATAAAATTACACATTCTAGAATTAAATTCATATGAAAAAAATAAACATAAATTGTGGGAAATTACATAAAAAACCAAAACAAATATTTATTTAATGCTCTAAAATCAAATTTTTATCTCATTTATACTATTTTATATAACCATTGGATGATAAAAATATGAATTTAAAATACCTACCATTTATTCATAGAACATTGTGTTGTGTAATATTGATGATCGATGAAATTCCACACTAAAATCATTTCACTACAATTCACAATAATTATCATATGAACTATAAAATATTTTTAAATGGAAATTATTTATCAAAATTGAGAAAATAAAAATACATTTTTCCCATTGTTAGAAAATGATTCCTAATACATGGGATGAATATTTCTTTATAAACATTAAAATTAATAAAATTTTGTTATAATATCATAATACGTAATCAAATGGTTCATCCTACTATTTCTTGCTAGAAATAACTTTTCAAACTAGTATCGTCCTCCTTCTTATAATTATGTTTAGAAGACCACAAAAACATACATCCCTAAAAGATGGTACATGTAAAGAAACACAAAAACTATCCTAACATAATATTCTATTAATTAGTTCATGTTTCCAGAAATTTCATGAGATTACTATTATATATAAAATAGTTTTTTTCATGAATTTTTAATACATTTTCCAGTACTATATGAATCAACCCATAAAATATGTATCCTATGATCAAATATTTATACTCCATAAGATGATCAATACAACATATCAACATATATACTTTAGATTATTCTTCTCTACCATTATTATCTTAGTGATAAATAATTATTCTTATATATTTTTGCCAACCGTTAGATTAAATCCAGTACATGAACAATGGATTTCATATATTCAAAAAAGAAATAGTATCTACTTCTTATATAATATATTTTACATTAAACTGTGTTGAATACTTAGATTTTTATCATATGAAACTTTATATCCAAAAATTATAGGACATAGTTTTCCCATGTATTCTAGATATTAGATATTTTTAAATAAATAATATAACAAGGTATATGTTTTCATACAAAAATTATTATTGGTCATCCATCTATATATACATTTGAAAAATTATATTAGAACTTTAGATCTGTATTATTTTTTCCATGGTTATAGAGATATTTATTATTGAATTATAATTTTTTTATTATTATTATAGATAATGTGTAGGTGACTTGTTAGTGCCTAAAATATTCTCAAACAAAATATTATTATAGGTGTTATTGGAGGGGAACTCTATAGTTTTTGGTTAAAGGAAATGCATTCATGATGGTTCATCCTTTTCATTGATATATAAGGTTTAATTATAAGATTATTATTTACAAAAAAAAATTACTCTTGAGGTATTGGGGAAAATATTTTTGTGGTGTGTTGGATTGTGATCAACCATAGATGTATTATAGCTTTGGTTTTTTTCCATATGTATATCATTTTTTGGTAGATGTTTAGGGACACTCAAGTTATTAATTGGTTATGTTTTATATTTAGTGTGATATTATCATTATGGAGTTGGTACAATGATTCGGGACTATCCAGATAACATGTTGTATAGTCATGTTATTCCTTTATTTCATGATAGATAGAGTCATGGAGGTTTATAGGAATGTAGATATGAATTCAAGTCATATATTTATTCCTAATAAAATTAATTTATTTTAAATAATTCCAATTAAAATGAATGATTTTATATTCTACAAACTATTGGTTGATTGAGATAGATTTTGTTTTGATTATTTTTGTTTTCTTTAGGTTTTAGAGTTATATTTTAATTAATGGAGTTATTACTATTGAGAGGTATAGAATATGTTGTTCATGTTATAATTGTTTTATCCTCATTAATGTATTTTTTAAAAAGTTGATTACAATAATTTTTGAAATATTTAATGTAGTATTTTTGTTTTAAAAATCAACATTTAAGGTTGTTATACATGTTTGAGTGGGAAATATGTTGATGTATTGAAGTTAGAATATATGTTTTTAGATTTTTTTTAGAAGGTAAAAATCTATAATTCTGATGGTCCGGGACATGATTAGCTAAAAAATTTCGATTTTGTGGTCTTAATTTTAATGTGGTAAGTTGAAAATTTCAAATTCTCTTGAGGGTGTTGTCTAAATCACAAGTTTCAATGAGGGGAATTTTACTTCATATATTATGGTTTTGATTTCGGTGCATTATTTGGTTTTATTGGTATTTGGGTGGATTTTTGTTCATTTTTAGATTTTATCATACTGTTTTTGTGGTTGGGGTGTATCATTCTTGTTTCAATGATTATTTTTTGATGTGATGTACATTTAATGATTTTGTTCAGAATATGGAGAAACATGAATTTATAACTTCAATTTTAGTTTTTTTCACTTTTTTATATTTTATTTGTATCATGATCTCTTTGTAGTTGTTAGTTTGATATAAAATGACTATGGAATCCATGCCATAAATATTCATTAAAATGATAAAAAAATTAAGATGAAATGATTGTTTCCAAAATTTATTTATTGTGGTGGAAGTTAACTCTATGTATTTATAGTAATATAGCATGATAGTTTTTGTTGAATTATGATTTGATTATAGGAATTAAATATTTCATATCATAGTGATTGTGGATGATATCAACATTTTGTGATTCAACATGACATGGTGGTTTCAATTGAGTTTTTATAGATATCTGGCATTATCTCTAACGTAAGTTTTTTTCTCTCAACATCGGCCAAACCACAATAAACACATATATTTTATTTTGTGTTCTTTTTGTGCTTTTATCTGGATTAATGATCCTCCTATTGAGAATAAAATCACTTCTCGGTCCATGTTACACATTTCATCTCTCTATATTCATCCCATTATCATTATCTAATTCATTCATTATTATTTCATATATGTCGGACATTTCAAGGGTTTCGGTTCATCTTTTGATGATTCATGATCAAGTCCTGATTTTGGGAGTTATGTATATATTGTATTTAGAGTTTTTTACAAACCCTTAGTCATGTGATAATAATAAGTTCTTCAAATATATTTTTAGGAACATAATTTATTTTTTTGAGGTAGGGTATTTAAAAATTTAATTTTACTATTTTCTGTAAATGTGGAATTATGAAATTATTATTATTATTTAATAAATAGGTCGAATAAATAAAAATTGATAACAAAACATAATTACAATATTGAAAGGGTTGATGTGTTTATATTGTGAATTTTGATAATCATGACATTGAATAGTTATTATTTATTATATTTTTTACATATGTTTATATGGTGGTATTAGAGATATTATTGATTATGATAACATTTTCATAATTAAATTTTAACATAAATATGAATAAGGGAAAATGAATTGATATAAGGAATTTATAATTGATGTTTTTTATGATTTATTGATTAAATATCCTTTTATTTTAATTGAGTATGTTTGATTGATTTCTGATCACTACTATATTTTTAGATTAAAATTTTTATTTATTCTATATCTATTATTATTTTTATCCACATGTTTCCATTATAATAGTTTTGGTATGAAATGATTTGTGTCATAGTTTTAGTTGATGATGTGTCTCTCATATGAGTATTGGTTAATGTGATTAATGTTTAAGAGTGGAACAATCTATTTCGAATAGAATCAATATAATTAATATCATATAATATACATATTTATATCATTTAAGCATTATATATAATAAATAAACACATAATCCTCGAATCCAATGGCTTTTTTATAAAATTATTTATATAAATGTCTTATTACATTCAACATAACCCCAAAAATTGTATACACGTTACATAATTCAAAACATATTACCACACAAAACTATACGGGAAATGGAGATACATGATAAAGAATAACCTCAAATACTTAGTATGAAGAAATATGGAAAGGAATCATAATGGTTCTTTTAAAAATCATCCAATAAAACATGAGTAGATGATAAATATTAAATTAAAATTATTAGGGTTATAAAGAAAATGTTAAAACATTATAGAAAAATAAAAATCAGTAAATATATAAATAATATTTTAACATTATCATGATATAAGCACAACATATTTACCATGTCATAGAATTATGTTACAACTGTCATAAATAATGAAAATATTATTAAGGATTGTGTCTAAAATATAATCATAAAAATCAAGTCACAGGTCAGTGTTAGATAATAATACAGTTATTACATAGTGGACTAAGAATAACTACCTATGTCCAATAATATAGTTAGTCAATTATCAATACATGCATCCATCCCATCATGGATCGAGGATCCTAACTTGCATCCCATAATTTTCTCATGGGATGTAAAACATTATCAAAATATTTGGAGGGATATATCATAAACACTATTAACATTATTATATACAACAAATATGTAGTCCACAAGAAATAAATCATGCATAATATCTAGGAAACCCTATAGAATGAATATATTTTAGATAACACATTCAAATAGTGCTGCATAAGATGATATCTGGAATTATATTAGTTTGTATGAAAATTACATTCACCTAGAAAAATCATGATGTAAGAGTAACTAGTTATTGATTCATGACATGAAATCTAGTAAGATATTGAACATTTTATGACATAGAGAAAACAATATGTGATATCATTAAATGATTTTTTATAATGCTTTTGCATTTTTTACAAAAACTATAATGAAGAGTCATTTTAAAGAAAAAATTGTAAGATGGTGTCAAGAATAGTTTTAAAAAAATTATAAAAAATAATCCAAAATAATGTTTCTATTAAATTAAACATATGTTATGAAAATAAATATTTAGGGGTAGAAACAAAATTTTTAAAACCTAGATGAAATTACATTTAATATTTTAATGAAGTTTTACGGAAAACCCATAAAAATATGTGCAAATAATTTTTTAAAAAATTAAATACAAATATAAAATTTTGAACATATATTTCCAACATGGATTAAAAATTTAATAAATTAAAACATTTAATGTAATATGAAATATTATGATTTTGGATAAATATATAATAGAAATGAAACAAATTATTCCTAAAAACATCATATTTATATACATAACGAAATCATTAAATGAAGGTAATTTTGATGTGTAAATTTAAATTCACTAGAGAGTGGAAAAAATAAAAAATAAAATAGATATTTTTAAGGATTAATGTAATGTAAAATATAAATGTAAGTAAAGAATAATGTGACATAATGTAATTAAAATTGTTTGAAAATATGCTTAAATTTTAAATAACAGTATTTTAGTGGAAGAAATTTTTGAAACAAATATTATGAAAATTGAATTGGGAAAAATGAATATATGTAGAAGAATATTCATATAGAATATAATTTTTTTGGAAACAAAAAATGATTCTATGAAAATTGTTTAAAGGTATTATAAGTTAATGAAATGAAATTTATTTATCGAAAACACAGAATATTTTTGATAATAATTGATTCAAATGAATATTAAGTGTAGTTCATGAAATTATAAAAAAAACACTAAAAATAAATTAATTATAATTAAATTCAATGGGTCTAGTAGTAACTCAATATACAATGACATTTACTTCATATGATGAAAAATTCCTCAACGAAGAGAAATTGTGATGAAAACCCTATACCATGGATTTCTGTATGGAAATTTGATATCTAACAACATTTATAATAAATTTATGCATAATATTAATTTTTATATCAAAATAATATAATTTCATTTTATATGATACAATTCATTAATATTTTCTTATTACCTATTTGTTAATATAACTTGGTTGAAATGATTATTCAGTTTTTAATTGTTTCATTTTTCTATACTAGCATTGGTATGATGGTTTTTATCCTTAGAGACATATTATTTGTTAATCACCCTCAGAAAGGACACTGGGGCCATATTGATATTTTTTTCATTTTTATAAATTTTACTGTTAATTTTAATTATGTTGTGGTGATAATTCAGAATATTATTTAAAATCCACTCTTTTTTAATTTTGATTCAATAGAGAAGAAAAAAATTTATTAATGAATATTAATATATATATATATATATATGTTTGTGTGTGTGTGTGTGTGTGTTTTATCACAACATCACACTAAAATAAATATTATATTAATCATTATTAAATTATATTATAAATATTTATATTTTTTTTATCATTAAAGATAGAATCTTAACGAATTCATTCATGTATGTTGTTTAACTATCCCAAAAAATAAAACATTATAGCTAATTGATAAACATGAACATGATATTATATTATTAAAATATGACTTATACTTAAAATTAAGGGTTTTAAAATCATGATATTAATTTTATAAATAACATTGGAGAATATGTGATAAACAATGAAAGATAAGAAATAAGGATGAAGTTTATAATGTTTAAATTTTAGCATTGAATCTTTGGTTCCTCTTAAAAAAAGATTATATGGACCCATTAATGTGATTAGAGGATACCAAACATTAAATAAGATACCTTGGGGGTGAGTATGGGGTTGTGTTAGATGTGGGATACATTTGTAGGTCATCATTAGTTTAATTTCCAAAAATACACATTCCATAATTAGTATAAAATGTAGCTTCACATAAAAGTTTAATCCAATGTGAGATAATAATATTTATTAGATAAGGATAGGTCAATAATTATGTTATGGAATCATATATATATATATATATATTAATGTTAATTATACTCTTAGTCTTTACCATTTATTTAAACCCATTACTCTAATTTTTTATTTCCATTTCAAATAAAGTTTTCTCCAAAAATTAGATAAATTCACTAAAATTTTATTTCTCTTGTTATATAACTTACACATTCTGATAAATTTCAAAATAACATTTTATAATTTTCGAATTCTAAAATTGAAAAAAATTAATAATTTTAATTAATATACAAATAAAGAATGTGAAACCTAAAATGAATTTATTTTTATTCCTTAGCATATAATAGTCTATAAATAAAATTAAATTTATTAAAATTATTGTCATTGCATGAAATTTTAATAAATAATTTTATTTATTTATTTTATTAATTCTAAAAAATATGTTACACATAAAAAAATTCATTATGAATTCAATAACTTTACATTAAAAATTAGTTTCCTAATTCAATAAATATGATTTTTTATTTACTTAAGATTAATTTAATTTTTTTAAAACCTCCTTTTAAAAATAAACATTCTCATTTAAATAGATACATTATATAAAATGTAATTCTATTGCATATACATGATAAATATATAAAATATATGTAACAGTGAAAATATATAAATTCTTATATTATAATATATTCTATTTAATGTACCCCTCAAGACCTACAAAAATTAGTTATGAATATTATGATAATTTATGGGAGTATAGGTCTATGATTAATCTACAATTGCCCTAATATTAATCTTCCTTTGTGGATAGTTTTACCCATGTTATACTTGTTGATGTGTAGTTTTTCTTGGTATAAGGAAAACCATAGTGAGGCTACCACCTTTCAAAAAAGAGAAAAATTAGCCTCATCATAAATATTTATTCTACAAGATGTCATTGCTTCCCATTTAATATATTTAAATCATAATTCAATTATATATATATATTCAAACATATAGATTCAATGGATATTTTACCAATGTCATATTTTAATATAATACTAATTCTAAACTGTCACACTGCTTATCCATATGGCTAACATTGGAATCATTAGAAATGCATTCCAACTTTCCATATAATCCCAATATCTATATGAGCCTAATGACCATATTTATAAGGGTAATATTATATTCATGTGTGTGTATCTTCATATAAACCTCTAAAACATTCATCATATTCATTTCAATCACTAAAAAAAATTTATTTTATTTATAATTTTATGATTTTCCTCTAAATATATTGTTTAATGTTTATTATTCATATTAAACCATGAGGGTGAGGATTTAATACTGGTTTTTTTACTAGTATTTTTACTCTTCTTTTTGTTTTTTAATGATGATTAATTATATATTATAATAAAGTAATAATGTTAATATTTTATTTTTTTATTATATATCAATAAATTATATCATGGCTTATTTTTGTTTAGTTATGCATATAAAAAATATTTCAATATCATAATTTCCAATTTAGGACAATTAGTTTTGAGTTTTGATTGTGAAGATAGTGAGAATAAGACAGATTTGTTGTTGGGAGTGTCATATAACATTGAGGAAATATCGGTGGCATGTTAGATTATTGTTGTGGTGTTGTTTCGAAGTAGTAGTGATTGTGTCCTAGAATCCTCAACATATTATATAATAATTGATTAATAATATCTAATCTAGATTAGCTAAGATAATAATTAAATATATGATGAATATAATAAATGATTTTCTTAAAATAAAAAAAACAATGGGTCTCAAATGTTAATATGTAAACGAGGTGTTGGTAAATGAGATATTTTTTATTCAATAAATTATAGTGAAAATTAAATTATTAAAAATGATTATTCATTATTATAAAAAATTATAAATGTTGGTATACATATTTCATAATAAATTTAATATGGATAATGAATATTAATTTTAACAACAATGGAATAAAAATTGATTAATTTTTTGTTAATATATATTAAATTATATGTTATTGTTAGTCTAATTATGTGAGGTAATTATGAGTTATGAAATGAGGTTAATATATAATGGGTTGTATTTAATTGATAAATATTTTTTATGGTTTAATATTCTTGATGAAATTTCCTATAAGGGTGACAACATATTTTGTCTCATTTGTAACATAGAGGTTCCCTCCATACAATGGTAAAAACATATGGTCATATTGGTTCCCTCTCATCGTATTAAAAGGGTTTATTTTCAAATATAAAAAATGGAATATTTAATTAGTAAAAAGGGTAAATATTATTAATGAGAATATATTTTATGTAGTTTAGTGGTGGAGCTGGACAATGGTTGATATGATATTGATATATATGATAATTAATTGTAGTTTTGATTTAGATTTTAAGGTTTTGGGTTTTTTGTGTTTTACCTAATATAAGTGTTGTAAAGCATACATATGGATAACTAATCCACCATCCCCTCTCTAAATATCTCTTAAAGTCATATTATAATTTGTGAGGTTATAAAGAATAATATATAAAATATTATGGTTATTTTTCTTATGATGTAATTGTTATATGGTTTGTGTACATAAATAGAGGATTGAGCGAGATTAATTTCATTCAGGTTTACATTACCAAATAATTATATATAAATATTATATGGATTTATAGTGACATATATTTTTGTTATGTTGATTCATGGATATTTTTATATGTATTTTTTTAATTATATATATGTTATTGATTCACTAATATACATATATTGTTATGAAATGAGGGAAACTAGTATTGTGGAGAAATAGATGCATGATTAATTCATATATATATATATTTATTTATTCTTTCAATATTACATTCCCATACATGAGTTAGATATTGTATGAGAAATACATGGGGAGGTTTAGGAAACTAGTAATCCTAATGTAGGTAATGGTATTGTAACACATTTTATTCATCAAAAAATTTGTATGAATCATCCATATTTTCATTTATGGATTTTCATCGAATCCCACTGAGTATACTTGTATTCTTAATTCAATATATATATATATATATATATTCAATTGTTTGAGATTGTTAAATGGACTTAAAATTACTAGTTCATGGTTGGTGTTTAGGTTATCTATCTCCAATGGTTTTTCTTTAATTGGAATTACATGTAAGTCTTGTTTTTTGAAATTTTACATTATACCAAATATTTCATGCATCTTGGTAAGAGTTTTTTTATTTTATTAAATGAAGTGGAAAAGTGGTTCATTTATTTGTTTTATTTATTTCGTAAATTCTTCTTATATGTGTGTTTTTATATTCTTAGTTCATGTTTATATCTCGTGAACCACTGGAGGTGGGAATTATAGGAACACATCTCATCACATCCACACCATGATTGGTTCTAGTAGTGGATGGTCATGACACCATATCCCCTTAGAATTATTAATTTTAGGATTTTAATGTGTACACCATTGAATTTATATAATAGTTGTATTAGTCCTACGAAATGTATTCAACCATCATTTGTAATCATATGTTATTAAAGTAAAATTATTTTTTTGTAGTGTATATTTTATTATAACCTAGATATTGAATAAAAACTTAAACTATAGAGTAAATATGTTTTAAAAATATAAAATTTATAAATTCATTGGATGTTAAACTATGAGATTTCTGAATATTTAATTAAATATATATATATTATATCATGTAAATATTTTTAATAATGTTAAGTTAGATAATTGAGTATTTCGATGCTTGTATTGCATAATTTAATTTAGGATATGTAAAATGGTGTCATTGGAAGGGAGAAATTATTCACCATCATGGATATAATAGGATTAGTAGTGGGATTAAGTGAATAAATTGTTATTAGGTTAAATGTCTATAGTTTATTATGGAAAAGGAAATGTTTTCTATATATAGGGGTGTTTCCTACTATTCTACCTAAACATTCTAAACGATTCATTTTCTTCTACATTGAAATCTCCCAAGAAATATTTATATTTGTGAAATATTTAACTTATTGAGATTAAATATAGGATTATTTATATGATTCTTGAGTATTGGACTATCACTACACTGCATTATTTGAAGGCTGGTGATTTTAAAAAAATTAACCATATAAAAAATTAAATTCCTCTATTATATATCATCATGTTATATTTATTTTTACTATAATATATATATATATATATATATATATTCTTGATTTTTAGGTATTTATGTGGGGAATTTATGTGTTCCAGTTTTTAGAATGGGGCCATGAAAAATTTAATATGTGATATATTAAATTCAATAGTGTTCTATTTATAAATTAAAATTTTTAGTTATAATATAATATTTTACATAATTTTCATATAATATGGTTTGGGTATCATTCCACATAGAGGATCCCATGTTCACCACATCCTGATAGTGGAATAATAAATGTGGACCTTGTCACTATTGAGGTATCAAATATTATATTATATCGAATGAGTAATGATCCTAATTTAGTATAAATATTTTCTTATTATAAAACATTGAATATTCTAGTTATAAAACAAAATAAATTTATCTATCTAATGTAATTATAGAATGATCATCGGCATAATTTAATTAGTTATATTATTATTTTATATCAAATATGAAAATGAATGTTTTATTGGTTTTATGATAATGATCCTAATTCTAT
Source organism: Viscum album (assembly GCA_963277665.1). Taxonomy (NCBI): domain Eukaryota; kingdom Viridiplantae; phylum Streptophyta; class Magnoliopsida; order Santalales; family Viscaceae; genus Viscum; species Viscum album. Next base: position 162,828,797 of record OY728157.1, on the reverse strand, counting down.
ATATGCTTTGGAGAAAATTAGTTTTTATTGAGATTTAATTTTGTTTTTGATAATTATATATTTTAAATAAAAAAATTATTCCTTTAATCAAGTATTTTTTAAAATAAAATTTTAATATATTTAATAGACTGATTTTTTTATTTTGAATATATATATTTTCGTAATTATTTTATAAAATGTGATTTTTTTTAAAAAAACTTTCTAGGATTGAAATTCATATGGTTAAAATAATGAATTTATTTAAATTATATTTAGTGGTTTTTATTAGATATGTCTATTTTTTTACATATTTGAAAAAATATTCATTGACTATTTGTTATGAAATTAAAAAATATTTCTATTATGGATTTTATTGGAATATTTTTGAAATACATGAGCATTATATTTTTAGTGGTATAATAAATTTCTTATATCCAAATGCATGGGGAATGAATTTTTACTCATCAACTTCAATAAATTTTTTATATTAGATTATGTGTGTAAATATAATAATATGTAATGAAATTTTCTATATGATACATTATGTTGGTAGTATCTCTTTTCTGTTATGATTTATTCACTACTAATTATGTTTATTCAAATGTTTTGACACTCATTAAAATCCATGAGTGATTTTTTTTCATACATTTAGTTATTAATTTTGACATGATTTTTATTAAAAGACTCATGATACTAGTTGATTTTGGTTATGAAATAGATATCTCTATTTTAGTGGTGTTTATCAAAACATTGTTTCAAATAAATTTTATTCTTTTTAGAATATAATTTAAAGAGAAATAATTTTCTATTCAATTTTTTTCTATAATTCATAAAGAAATCTATTATATATTAATTTTGGGTTATTTAAATTTGAGAAACATTTCCAAATATTTTGTTGTCCCTTGATAGTACATTCTATATTTTTTTGATAAAATATTTCACATGAAACCATATATAAATCAATATTTGTTCTCAAAACATGTATATTATCTTTTGGTAACTAGAAATTCATTTTAATGTATTGTGAATATTTATTTAATAGAAAAATTTGCAATAAATATCTATGAAATAAATAAAAATTTTGGATATGTTATTTGTATCTTTCAAAAATATATGTAATAAGCCTATATATATAACTCATTTGAATATTTACCTAAACCCTCAAGTCATATAAATATTCAATATCTGGCTCTCATATACCCTCAATATTTAAAGGGATGAATACTATTATAATGAATTAAATATTATTTTGTAAAAATAGCACATTATAATTATAAAACCTCTATAATATTTTATAATTAATATATTTTTTAGTTGAATTTGTATACAACCCATTTTCACATAAGATGTTTTATTGAAAATAATTGTTAAAACATGACTACTATTTTGAAATATAAATAAAAATAAATTATTTGGGAATACACAATGTATAACATTTATCAACGTGTTGTTTTATTTGATCTTCCCAAAGTCATAGTAAATATATAAATCCAATATAAACCATGAAATTGGGAAATTTACCATATTAATTTGTCACATGTAATCATAAACATGTAATATATTACATATAAAATTAATTTTTATTGTTTTATCAAAAGAGATAATAAATATCCTCTCAGAATATATTATATCTAGTGACCAAAATAATCCCTAGTGAACTTCTCAAGAATAATTTTATGTTCACATTGACTGGTAAAACATTCTATATATCCCTTCATGTTTATGTAGCATAATAAGAGGGAATACTTGAATATATAAATTTTTATTTGGAATGACCTACCGAATATAGTGATAATGATTCATTTATATTATGAATATTTTTAATATATTTTGAAATATAACTCAATATAAACTTTTTTATGTCACAACATTAACCATATGATATATTATTTTGTAATTAGATATAATAGTTTACTTAAATTGTGTTGATCTTATATATATTGGTTTATCTAGTGAGTTGGAAAAATTATAGCCTTTATCCATATGTAAATACAATTAGATATTTTATATATATATATATTTATATTTATATTTATATTTAAATAAATAAAATAGAGATATGAAATATTTATACTATATTTTAATTTATTAAAAATGTAAATAAATTTAAAAAAAATAACTACTAAAATATGATAGAGGTTGTTTAGTGGTAAATATTTTGGAAAAATAGTTTGGTATATTTATTTTAAAAATAATGATGATCATATAAATTATAGATTGATGAAATAATGATAATGACATTATATGTGGATGGAATTCAAGGATGATAAATCCAGTTATAATGGTATCTCGTAATCAACCATATCAAAATAGGATATTAGTTTACTAACATTATAGTATTGCATAAACTAGATCCTTTTCCAAGGAAGAAAGAGATCGGTTAATTTCAGTTTATTATCAATTTTTATAGTTATTAAAGGTAAAAAAATATCGGATCATATTAATTTTGAACAATGTTAATAAATGAGAAAACATTATTGGAAAAATTATAATCAACCTATGGTCATTATACCAAGATGTGAAACTGTTATCAATATCAATAGATTTAGGATAGATCATTGATTCCTTGAATTATAATAAATGAAATTAGTACTGTTTATTATTTATTATTAAATAAAAAATATGATTTTTTTATCATATTTTATTTATTTCTGATGATCTATAAAAATTAATATGATCATGTTTGATGAAAGAACCAAACTCATAAATGAATAAAATAAATATCATGATGTGATGACTATAATTTTTGTTGAAATAATATTTAACTTAGTAATATAATATATATATATTATATTTTATTTTATGTCTATCATCAACCCATTCATTACATAAGATAACACTTGAATGAAGATGGGTGATTGAAGAATAATACATCTTCAAATCATGACATGATTCCTGATATACATGAAAGTATGATGATTCATATCCCATTTATTATTTTGTGATAATATATAAAAAAAAATAATTAAATGAAATTAATAATAGTCAATAACAAAATAAGTAAATCAATTATTCATATAATTATTAAAAATACATATTTGAGAAAATATCAAACTAGAAACCAATGATTGATCATATAGGGGTGTACATGTATATTATGGAAGATAAATATTGCCGATGTAAAATATATTTATAGACTCAACCATTTCCCTTGATGTTACAACCATTTAATTAAACAAAATATTGAATTTAATTGGATATTTTACATTATCAGAACATGGAAATAAAACATTTATGGTTTAGGTGGTCTATTCATGAATGTTTTTTCATTAAATCAGTCTACCATGATGAAATTATTTTTAGAAATATACTCAATTAAAATTATGTAGATTTAGTATGATATAAGTTATATTCCAGTAATATGTAAAATATTATTTATTAAACCCTCCTATACCATGATATGGTGTGAACATATTATGTGGGTCGAATATCCCTCACCCAAAACATTTCCTATTTATAAAATATCATTAGAACACATGTTTTTTGTTCCAACCACTATTCAAATAAATACCAAATCATGAAATGTAATAATAATCTAGAATTTTTTAAATATTACTAAAATAATATAAAAATATAAATTTATTCATTTTGTGATAAAAATATTATTTTAATATTGTTATGAATAATGAATAAAATAAACACAACAAATAATAATAGTTACTTTTCCCATATCCATAAAAAATGATTTATCCAAATTAATATCCACACATAAATCATAGGAAAAATATTCATGATTTATTTCAAAGTTATTTCCATAAAATCTACTCTATGAATAAAATTTTTCTTTCACTCATCTTCATTGAAATTATAATTTCTTTAAAATCATTCATTCAATAATTAAACTTACAAAAATCGTCATTATAGAATGATATGCAACTAATATTTAAGGTTTTAAATGTCTATAAAAATATTATCATCTTATTGTTATAAAATTCATACCATAAACATTATAAAACCTACTCCACTATATATGATATAAAAAATATTCTAATACTTAGGATTTTAAACAGTGTTCAATGAGGCTTATGGTTTATGGGAATATAATGTCTCATCCCATCCAATCTCATTACATTGTTGGTTTTGTGGTTGGAGGGTTCTTATAGAAGGATAGAGGATTTTTTGTGGAATTTTGAACTTTAATAGATATCAGTAGGTATTTAACCTCATAAAATAGTAGTTTATGCCATACGTGTATAGAGTATGGCTTGTTTGCATAGCTATTTAAAACTAGTGTTTTGAAGAGGAGTATACATGAAATGGGTTTATTAAATAAAATATATGTTTATAGTGTGAAATCATTTAGGTTCCTAGCACAATTTTTTCAATATAAAAGGGATTTACAACCAAATATTTGGTTTTATGATATTTGTTTTTTGGATTTTATGGGTTTTACACCATTAATGTGGGGTTTAAACCATTATAATAGTGGTCTATAGGATTTCTATATATCTTACTCAACTGAGTTTATATTCATTTGACCATATTTTCTCTTAGTTTTGGGGAAAACCTAAATTATTTTTAGAGTTCTTACATCCCACCTTCTTTATTCTTTGATCCTTGGGATCTGGCGGTGGTATTTTGACAATTGGTGGTAATAAATTCTTATTTTATATGTTGTTTCTATCATTATTCTATTTGACATAAACAATGGTTATGGTTCTTTGGTTTGGGGTGGGGGATTTTGTGATATGTTTTTTATAATAATTTGTTGTAGTGTGGGTTAATCCATGGTTTCCTTGTGTAATTGTGTTTTTAGACTATTTTTTTCATTAACTATAGTGTGTATCAAGATCAGAAATCTACATTAAGGTAGAGGATTTAAAAATTTTAGTCATTTATGAGATATGAGTGGGAATTTCATATATCTATTTTCCATTTGGATGGATATTAATGGTAGACATAATAAATATAATTACTTTGAAAAAATTAAAATAGTTGGTGATGGGGAGTATTCACATGTTTTTATTATTTTTTATATGATGATGATGAGTTTATTCCATGTTAATTCCTTTCTGAAAATAAATGTTTTGGGATCCTTGTTATTGTTGTATATGATATTATTTCCTGACCCTTGATGTGTAGTTTTATGATCACACTGTAAAAACAGTTTAATGAACGTATAACTGGATTATAATATGGTTTCACATGGAACACAGTTTGTGTGATAATTCCCATGAAAATTAATGTAGTTACATGATGAAATCCCCAAAAAATTATTTAAGCTAAAATGTGTGGAATTTTTTTCTTTTTGTTTTATGAGTTTTCTTATGTGTTTTGGTCTATTATTATGTGTTGGTAATGGCTCCCTAATATTTTTAATGTGTGAGTATGTGATGAAATTTTATTGGTCAGCATAGATGAAATATTATTAGTTACATGATGTGGTGTATATAGGTTGTATTACCTAGTAGAAATGTTGTGTGGTGGTGATGTGTGGTCATTATGTAAAGAGATAGTGTGTGGTGGTGATGTTTGTTGGTCTTGTACTTTTTTTGTAGATTTAATGTTGTGATATGTTGTTGGGTTTTTAAATGTGTGGTTGTTGTGGTGATATGGTCTAGCATTTATCGAATTATGATGACGGTTGATGTGAATCTTTTCATGTGATTTTTTGTATTAGTTGTGTCAGTTTCCTAGTTATCCATGGAATAAATTTTTTAAGATAAAAGAAAATAAAATAGGATACTAAATAAAATAAATTTTATTGAAACAGATTTTTGGAAAACTATATTAATGATTTTAATGTGAAAACAATGTGTAGTGTAAATGTGAATGAACTTCCCAAAAAATTGATGCGAGATGTATGTTGTGTGTGGTAGTTTTATGGTGTTCTTAATATGGAAGTGTCTATGGTTGTGATGATTGGCATGTGGTGTAGTGGTGGTAAAAGTGATTTCTATTATAGTTGTTATAAACCCATAGATTGGGTTTTGTATTCTATCTATATATAATGTATTGTATTTTATTTATGTATGATACCCACCAAATTTGGGTAAAAATATCAATGCTCAGTGGTTGTGGGTTTAAATTGTTTTCCCCAAATTCCTTAATAGTAGTGATAGAGATGTATAGCCACCCCCTCTTCTCCCTCTTACTTTAGAAGTGACGTCCCCGGTGTATTCGGGTGAGATGTGTTGTGATGGCCAAGGTGTATTCAAGAGTGGTGAGGGGATGAGTTTGTGATATAATGTGGTGTCCTAGGATTATACATGAGTGATGTGATGAGATGTGATATGTGGTGTGGGTAATGTAGGGTAGGAGGGGTGAATAAGGTTTACTTCTTACACATTCATGATAACTTGCTCCTCTGGTTATGTAAAGGGATGTGGTATGAGGACCGAGGTGTCTTCGAGAGATAATTAATATGATGTTCTAGTTGTATTCAGGAGAGATGAGATGTGGTTATTCTGATAAATATTACCAGTTTCTAGATCTTATGAGAGTAGTGTTGGAAATTACATGCCTCCATCCACATCAGTGATGGCTGGTGTGATATGTGAAATGTATGGAGGGGTTAGAGCATTGGATGATCAATGATGATAAATGATAGTTGAAAATAAGTGGGGAAGTGGTCTTGGGGTTCCTTGATTTGTTAATATTTTATTCCTATATTAATCTATTTGATTCATGATTAAGTTAGTGAGCCATTTTAAGGTTGTTATTGGTTAGTTCACTTGCTTAGGAACTTATTGGATTTGTAGTTTGTTCACTAGATATTTAACATGATTTTTTCACCTATGAAATTGAGACCTTGGGAATGTTTCTACTGAGTATATTTTTATTCTTTCACTATGTATATAAACCACATTTCAGGTTTCAAAGGATTCATTGGGGACAAATTTGGACATTTTTAACTTATGTTGGAGTTTATGTTGATTTTTTGTATTATATCTTATCTTTTTAGGTATTTTACTTTGGATATATTTACTTGTATATGTTTATAAAAATTATACATTATGGTATGGTTTTGAGTTTATGATATATTATTTTCTAGAGTATATTTTTGGTATTTCATCCTATTTAAAACATCATGAGTTTTTTTAAAGGAAATAAACTATGTTTTATAGTAGATAAAATACACACCACTGACCATAAATGAATAAGGGAATTTAATTATTTAAATGAGATAGTTATAAACTAGATGTTAAATTGGAAAGTATGAATATTAATTACAACATTATAAAATATATAATTATTTTACTCATTTTTAAATTTATAAATTTATTCTTTTAAAATAAGTACTAGATTTTTAGTAGTGTCCTTTAATTCTTCAACAAATTCCTTTTTCATAAAATATTATTTTTATAAATTTCTATGAGTTATTATTATATATAATTTTAATAAATTATAGACTATTTATTTTTTAATTCATAATTTCAATATCATATTAGAATGAATTTTAGATATTTTTCTCAAAGTATTAATTTTTTCAAGGAATAGTAAAAATAGATATTATTTTTTAAAACTGTATTTTATTTTACAGTTATTAAAAGGTCAATTTTTTTTTTGTATTAGTTTTAAATTTTGAATAATTCATTTTTAATTAAAAATATCTAATTATTTATTAAATAGTCTCTATATGTGATTTTAGTATAAAAATATTTTATATTTAAAAAGTGGATTCTTCAAAAAACTAATGTTCATTATGTTTTACCAGTTTAATATCAAATTAAATTCTAATAATTTATGATTTTTATTTTAAAAATTGATTCTATATTTTTAACAAGTGGGTAAAAAATTTTCAAATATGTCCCTTTTATTTTTGGATAATATAAATATTAACCATATTAATATTTATTATTACGGTAAAGGGTAAATCGGGTAATTTATGTTCAAAATAAAATCACACGAGATATTAAATGACACAAAAACATTTATAAATCTTATTGACTGAGTATATATTGATAATAATCAAAAAATGGTCAAATTTTTAAACTTTTGGAGCTATTTTTATGAGATTATTATCATTATTGTATTTTATTTAAAGAAATGTCAAACATGACATAGACATGTTTTTATTAAGTGTATTATTTTTAATATGGTTTTATCCTCACGATATATTCATATATATATATATATTTTAAATCTAAATGAATTATATACATCATGGTAAATTTTTTTAGGGAATAAATAATTTCAATAAATTCTTGCACAACGCTAATATAGTAATTACACAATCGATGGAAGCAATAATAATGACATTAAAATTTTAAAATAAAAAAAATATGAGAAATTTAAGGTGATAAATGAGTACTATAAATGAACATGACATGATTTGAATATATAAAAAAAAATTCGAATTGGACTTCTTTTTTAGGTTTTTAAATTCAATGTAAAGAATATTATCAAAATTGACAATAATGATATTTTATGGGATTAATATTTTATTAAATATTTTAAAAATATTAAAAATATTAAATAATAAAAAAGGCGATATTATATGATCTAATATTTAATACCCTATTATTTTATTCTCTATTTATAATCATTTGGATAAAGAATATTCTTACTATATTTCATTATTTTGGGAAATGCTAAGAGTCTCCTCCCCTCTCTTATAAAAGGGTACCTCTTGTTCTCATTTATTCACAATTCAAAGCACTTTTTTCCATAAAATACCGACCCAAATAAATTCCTAGAATACCTTCCAAAATTATATATGTCTTGGTTTAGGCATAATACAAATCTTATATTTCCTAATATGTTTCCAAATGAGTTTTTCTTACAAAGTTGTATATATTTTATCTTTATATTGTAGTTTTGTTTCTTTATCTACATCTATAAATCCTTATTCAACCATGATAAAATAATAATTTCAGTATAATTCATATAATATGATGTTATTATATTAGTTTCATTACCTATACACATCTCCTCTACTATCAAATGGGAAACAAAACCATGGTTCATGTGGACGACGGATTACCACATTGCAAACCGATATGATTTCTTTTCCATCACCATATCTCCAGAATGGTTATGAAATTAATATATATATATATGATATTAATTCCATATGTATCATTATTAGAATATAATATATAATTATATTTGTTTCCTTTCTATGCATGGAAAATCGATAATGTTTTTTGTGTGCACTTATGGTCTACCACCTCCACAAAGCGATGTGATTCATTTTTCATCCCCAAATCACATGGATAACATATTAAATTATATTTGAATATATAATATGAAATTTCTTATATTATGATAATTATATAAATTTAAAATAACACTTACCTTTTATCAATAATTGTGGTTAAAAAATGTACATGTTAGTCATGTGTGTGTACATCCTACCACCTCTATAATTATAACATAGTTGATTTTTTCATAACTATATTTAATGATTAGATTTAAAATTTTAATAGATTATAAAAAATATAATTATGTCATTATTATAATTTTTTTATGGAGGATTAATTACCACTTTGACCATTATCCACATACCTATATAATTTTGGCCATATGAATTGAATATTGTCAAAACATCTCACATGAACTTAAATGGTTATTTAATTATATATAACATGGAAATAAGTGATATAAATGTAATAATATACTTGATAATGGTTATTAATAATTTAAGTAATTACCATAACTTTATTATTTATGAATATAAGGAATGTGTATAATGAATCGGACTCAAAGAAATAGACATTATTTTATTAAAGTTTCACTTTTAACTCTTTCTAAAATGGTCCAAATAAATGTATTTTTTTACATATATTTAATGAACATAATATTACACTATCATGACGCCATAATATATTGAACCTCATATTAAATTTTTATTTGGTTACATTCAATGAAAATGTATTCATTTGTACATGTGTATTGATTTCAAAATAGAAAGGTTATTTTTCTCAAGAATGTTTTTAATCAACATTTATTCATTGAAAAACCTTATTTCCTTTATTATAGAGAGTATATATTTTAAAATAGGTATTTTATGAGAAGGTAATTTTATATATCAAAAAGGATGTTTCATACAGGTTTAAAATATTTTTTCAAAATTTTTCTAAAGATATTTATTCATGATACTTGGAAAATATTTATGAGAAAAATATGATACCAATAGAGCTTATAAGAATAGTTGATCGCCATTATAGCTCATAGGTTATATTGATATGTCTAATATGATGTGTTATCTCTTTTATATCTCTATATTTTATTATGTATGTTGTCTATTGTTTGTTATTATTCTTCTATGTGTAAGAGTAATGGCTAGTCCAAGTATCACTGAAAGGGTTATTTCAAATATACTTATCAGGGTTATTCCATGTGAAACCATGAGGGTTACTCGAGTTTAATTCATTATGGTTAATCCATGTGTAAGTATGATAAAAATGGATGACCTGATATACCTATATAATTTATTAATTATTTCAATGGGTGTTTAATTTCTCTCTTTGAGACAAGAATATGTGTGATTTTCATGTAAATATTTTTTATTATAATCAACAAACACTTATGAAAACTAAAAGAATTATATAGGCTTTTTTTAATTAGACTATTATTTTAAATATTTTATCCCTTAATGGTATTTTTTATCTCACTCCAAATTAAAAAAACAAATATAATATGTTTTAAGGATGGGTGAAATAAATGAATAAGTCATATTGAAATTTTTGATGATTTTTCATGAAAAGAAATGATGATTTCTTTAATGAAATTTGTTTTATGGGAAAAATGGATACTGATTAAATGTTTCCACTTATAATGTATTGGTTTAGTATGTAACAATATATCTAAATTATATAAAAATGTAAAATAAAATGACCCTCTAGATTGTATGAATGTGAATTCTAGATTAAAGATACAATAATATGTAATGCATAATGTTGAGCCCTGAATGATGGTATCATAGGAGGGTTTAGATAAATTTATATATTTTATTGCTTTATTATGAGTTATTTTGAGTTGTTATAGATATCAATATTTTTTTATTATTTTAAGATCTGTCATAATATCGATGACTTAGAAAACCCTTTTGAGGATTAATGTTATGAATTTTAAAGGTGAACAATGCTATTTTTTGAGACATTTATTTTTCATGTGATAATGGGTTATTTCATATTAGGATAAAAAATGAAAGATATGAGAAAAACATTGGGGTTGAAAAAACTTATTCAATATGGAATATATTAATGTTATTTTGAGGATTTCATCAAATGTATATGAACATTATATTTATTTTATTAGTATAGTTTTTGGAAAAGGTAAAATTAGGGTTCAAATGAAAAACCATCGCAAATAGAAAGGCAATGAGTTTTTAACCCACAATCGAAGGGTGGAAAGGGTGCATCACCTACCAATGGAATATGATATGTCTTGGTTACTATGAAATTTTCTTTTTAGTTTAATTTAATGAAATATAAAGGTAATGTTCCATTTTGGAACATTTGTGTTATCAAATATATAACTATGGGATCCAAACATTATTTTTAATTAAGTGATTAATGTTATTTCGTAAGATATTCACAATTATGGTAACACTATATTATTGGGGGGAAAAATATGTGATTTTATTTTAGGATAAATGGTTGTATTATATTTTTCAAGAATATATGATCTTATTGTAGATTAATGGTGATTCAGGTTGTTTATGAAAATTATTAGAATATAATAATGATTTTTTGATTTAGGAAGTTAAATTTTTGTTAAAATACATTAATAATTATTGAAGTTATTTTGAGATAAATGATAAAATTTATATTGGAATACTATTTGATTAAAACATTTTGAATTTTCTATTCAAACTTTGTATAATATTTTTCAATATTTTTAAGGATAGTTATTTATTGAATTATATATGTTTAACTTTGGGTATTTTAGTTTATTTTCTAAAATTAAAGTAGTTTTCCTCATAAGAATGGTTATACTTTTTTGTAATTATATTATATTATTCTGACCATTCTTTTAGTTTATTCATAAATATTTGAGGAATATATTTTTTCGTTTTTTGGATTTTTTTTATCTATACAATATGATTATAGAGCATTAGGAATGAAAAATACAAACTCATCATTTGGAGAAAAAGATCATCTGTGGTGGAATTTTTTGTAAGGTTGAAATTCTAATTGTCATGTAAGTATATTTACTAATGTTATTAGTATAGAATGAAATAGAATTACTCAACTCTATGAAAATTATCTTAATTAAAAATGTTATCCAAATATTTTTTTTACCAAGAAATAATTTACTATTTAAGCAATCATAGATTTATAGTTTTTTAATTTTTATCTTTATCATGGCCATTTTCTCTACCACTACACATCAGTACTTGGGATTTAGTTTTACCTTCCATAAACATGTCTTCATTTCCCACATATGTTCTCATACTTGGAATCCTAGTTTTGTTACTCCACGTGACCTTCATACACCCACCTTCTTCAATTTTTAAGAGGAATCTTTATTAGACATTTTTCAGATGTGGGATTTCAAAAAAGCTATATTGAAAAAGTCAACCACTGTGTTATTGAGTCTGATATCAAATTTGAAGGGATAAATTTCATGATGGGGTGGATAATGTAACAACATTTTTTTAAAAGGAAAACCATGATTAATAGTATACAAAATACAAAACACAGAGCTTAAATGAACAAGAAAATATTATTTTTTAAATGAGACCATTATAACCTAGCTGTTAATTTAGTGTGAATGGATGGTTTCAAAAAAATTATGAAATATATAATGGTATTACTTATTTATAATATACTAATTAATTCTTTTTCAATAATTAAAAAATGTATTGTAAAGTTATTTTATTCTTTAGGAAATATTTTTTCTTCAAAAATGATTTTTTATGAGTCGTTGTTATGATTTATTTGGGGAAATTTTAGGAACTTTACATTAAAAAATTAATTTCTTTTTAATTCATCATGTAAATATTATCATAGGATTATTTGTTTATAATTTTATTAAAATATTGGTTTTTTAGGAAATACAAAAAAATAATAATGTATATTGAAAATTTTATTTTAGTTTATGTTTTTATAAGTTAAAATTATGTTTTCTATTAGTTTTAAGTCTTAATTTGTTCATATTAATATAAAATAATAAAATTATATATTTTAAAATTAATTTTTTATATTAATTTTTAAAAAAAAACATTTAAAATTTTACAAGTTAATTTTCTTAAAAAACTATTATTCGTTGTGTTCTATTGGATTTATATTAAATTAAATTATAAAAATTGCTTCTCAATAATTTTGATAAAATAATTCCATATTTGGAATTGGTGGGTCCAAATATATTAAATAATCCACTTTTATTTTTGGAAGATATGTATAGTAACCTTACTAATTTTTTTTATCGAGGTAAAGGGGAAATCGGCTAATTTCAGTTAAAAATGAAATGATAAGAAATATTGACTGATCCAAACATATAGATAAATATTATTTGATGAGAATATATCTTCCATAATAATCTAAGTATTGAATTTATAACCATTTGGGTATAGATGGATGATATAATTAGCTTGATAGTATTTTATTTAATGAAATTTATTACATGTCACTCTCTTATTTTTATTAAGTGTACTATTTTTAATATTGTGTTATTTAGAGGATGTGTTTGACTATTAATATTAATTTTATATGTAGAAAAATATCTTCTTTATGGAAATATATTTTAAATTTTTGTGAAATAAATAATTATGTAAAGATATTTCAAAATGATGACATGGTAATAATTCTATTAATGAAAAATATTATATTAAAAATATTTAAATATATATAAATTGAAACTTTTAAGGTATTACATGAATTATATATATGAATATGACATTATTAAGATATAATAAAATAGTCAGTTCAAATTTGATATTTTTTTATTTTTTAAAGAAAACATTGTCACAAACCATCCTGGATATCTTGGACCCTAATACCCATGTCAGAATAGACATGTCCCAAAGGGAATTACTCATCCACAATTGATGAAGACTATGACCTGTAATTATATGTGATAGAAGAGGGAACACATTTTTCCAAAAAATAATATAATATAATGATATAATTCAGTATGCTCAACACCCAAAAATGAGAACATACCAAAAACCAAATAGGTATATCGAAAACCCAAAATAGTACATCATTAAAGTACTAAAATACAAGAAACATAAACTCAAAAATCCAAAAAACACATCACTCTATAAAAATTACTCTAGATCATTAGCTTCTTCCAAGAGGGTGTTTCACTTTGCACAAACTGGGATGAAGAAAATATACCAATGCCTGAAGAAAAAGGCAGGGTGTTACCTCAAAATCCCATTAGGGTCTCACTATGTTTTCCATAGAAATGTTCCTTAATAATAAACCAAATAATGGTTTAAATTTCAATTAATTAGGCCATGGAAATTGACTTTCATATTAAAAAAATACATTCATTTCACAATGATGGAAAATTCTTCATAAGTAGAATAAATAGACACTTTATATAAATTAGTTTATATAAATCAATTGGAAAGAATAAAAAAAATATCATAATCAATGGAATAAATAACAAATTAATCAAAATAAGAATCATGGTCATATACCCTCTGTAATTATTTCATCTAGTTATATGATCTTCAGACATTTAATATTAGTGATCATGAAAAAAAATTACACACATCCCTCAGGCTTAGGATGATCTGGAATCAACAATATCCCATCAGTGGTAGGATCTTCAAAACTAGGTTTTTGTTATATTTTTCATCATCAATCCATTAATAGTTAATTACCATCCCTGATTCTTATCCCAAATAATGTACTAACTACCCATTCTCTCATGTGCTCAATCAATAAATAGAAAATGGGAAACATCATGTCATTTCATATCATTCATCATTCAAAATTAAATTACCCAATTTTCATTTTAAAAATTTAAATTCACTTATAAAACCTAAAAAAGGATTTTTCATAAATTGATTTTTTCAATAAAAACATATCATTGGTTTAAAATAATTTAATTTAAACCATTTTCTCAAAATGATTCTCAAATCAAATCATCAATTACACCGATTTCAAAATACGGCCTAAATTCAAATTCTATTGAAAATTGGGGTTTTCCCCAAAATCCATAACATAATAAATTCAAAATAAAATTTTCATCAAGTTTTGTTTTCCTAAATAAATTAAAATAAATTAAAAAAATCAAGAATTTCATAGTAAAGTCCCAAGGTCAATATCAAACGGAACAACCTACATTTAATCATGGAATCACAATGCACACCATTGACAACAATATTTTCCAATGAAGAATGCCGATAAAAGAGATCAAGAGAAAAAACATAGAATCAATACTAAAATAAATAGAGTTTAGATTAATCGAAAAAATTATGATCAAATATATACTTAGTAGGAGAGAAAGAGATAGTGGGAGAAGAAGCATGAGAATAAAATCACTTACCAAAGAGGGATTGAAAGATATCCTCTGAACATTGATCTACCAAATAATAGGTTTAGAGAATAAAAAAGTTTTCTTGGGAGACTCTTGGACCTCGGAAGTCATCCTAGGTCAAGTTAGTGTAAAGAAGGGGATTAAATAGTGGTTTAAAATTTTTAAAAATAATATTCAGAATTGAACATTACAATGTGAATGGTTAGCTGGGTAGGGCCACACGGTTAGACAAACCATGAACACAAACCTTGTTCCCCTCAACTAGATTGAGTGATTTATACTAGTTGGAAGCATAGTTTTTCAATCCATGTTCCAACCATTTGGACACCCACTATTTAAGGTTGCACGGTTTTCATAAGTTGGGAGCACAATCTGGGAAAAGCGGGCACCAAACATTCATATCCCAGAAAACCTATATATATTTTCAAAATTCACCTAACTCTCTCCTAAATTCACCTCAACCAAAGAATAATCAAAATAAGGGTCTAAAAATACCTAAAACTAGTAAAATTATGCTGCAATCTCCCCACTAGAGAATGATTTTGTCCCCAAAAATCCAGTAAATAATATTCCATCACAAAATGATGATTCCACTACTCTCTCATCATTGAATCAGACTCCCAAGTAACATGTGCATTAGAACTATGATTCCATAGAACATGGACCAAAGGTACCATCCTCCCATTAAGTACCTTTATCTAGAAATCAACTATCCTAACTGAATTCTCCTTCATAGATAAATATTATTCAAAATAATTATCATACCATCTCAAGACATGAGATGACTCTAAAATATTCCTTTTAAAATAAGAAACATGTAACACATTATATATCAATTTAATATATTTTGGATGTTCAAAATGGTAATCCACTTTCCCCACATTCTCAAAAATCTCAAAAGCTCCCACATAATGAGTAGAAATATGCAATTTCCTCCTAAGTCGTGGATAACCTAAATGTTGTGAAACATTCATGAACACCTAGTCACCAACTGAAAACTCCAATGGTGTGTGATGGTGATCGATGTAATATTTAAAGTGTCTCTGTTCTATTAACCTTCACTGATGAATAAAATAAATATTTTTGGAGTCTCTTGACCAAATCTTTGTCCTACTAAAGAACATTAACTGATCTCCAAGTAATACATCATAAATTTACATGGTCAGTCGTAGAAGGCCTCAAAATGAGCCATTATGGTTGTACACTAGTAAATATTTTTTGGAATTGAATCGAATATCCCTTGATGGTGATCCCAATGTCAACCAAAATCAACGACATGGGAATGAAGCATATACTCAATAATTATTATAGCTCTTTCTAACTAGACATCCATCTGTGGATGGGATGTCGTACTCAATCGAACATGAGATCCCAATTCCCCCTGGAGGCATCTCCAAAAGTAATAAGTAAATTAGGGATCCCTATCAAAGAAAATAAAAGATGTATATCCATGAAAAAAACAATAGACCTCTCAAACAGATTCCCCAACTCATCAACATTGGTTATATCAATAATTCTTATAATGTGATATAATTTTGTTGTACTATCAATCAAAACCCATACCATATTATTATTTATATAGGTAAATTAAAACACAAAACAAAATACCATATAAATTTCATCCCACATACAAATTAGCACTATATGTGATTAAATAAAACCTATAGGTCTCTAGTGCTCAGACTTGGCATGTTCAAATGTATAAAAATGCGAGACAAAATCAGCAATGTCCTACCTCATAATAAGCTACAAAAATTATTTCCACATATAATAGAAAATATTAGTAGTTCTTAGGTTCACATCCCACTAAGAATTATGTAAATCCCCCATCGCTTCTTTCCTTATATATAACAGCACAAAAAACCAATTCTAAAAACATAGAATACCAACCATGGAGAATGAAAACTCAGCAATGGTCTCCCCACCATAACAAAATTTTCTAATTAAACAAAATTAATCATCAAGATATTTATCCATAATAATCATCTTTTGAAGATAATATTTCAACTAAACATTCACCAAGAAAACCTCATCCTTTGTTTCCTAAAAACCATTTTGAAATAGTATAAAATGAGCTATCAAGTTCCACTCTTCTGTTGATTCTCTCATGGTATGGGTTGTAATATTCCTACTTAATATATTATCAATGACATTTCCTTTCCCTGAGGTATAGGAAATGTTGAAATCAAATTAATATAGGTACTCCACCCAAAGCCTCTAGAAAAAATTCATATTTGTTTTATAAAAGATATAACTCAAGATCTTGTGGTCAAAATACATAGTAAAACGTTCTCCACAAAGTAAATTCCTCCAATTATTAATATGTTGTATAATAGATGAAAGATAAAGTTCATGGGTTGTATAATTCTTCTTATGTGTCTTAAGATTCATAGAGGAATAGGAAACGTTCTGATCACTCTTCCTAAGAACATAGCTCAAACTCAAACCTGATATGTCACAAAGGACCACATAGACATGCTCAGCCTCTGGAAGAGTCAAAAATGGAACTGAGGTTAAAAGAGATTTCAACTCAAAAAAAAAGAACTTTTACATTTATCACCCCAAGTGAACATCACTCACATCTGAATGAGACATTTCATTAGAGAAGAAAACTTCAACATATCCATTATGAACTGATGATAATACACAACTGAACTAAATAAGCTCTGAATCATGAGAATAAAAACGTGTTTTATGACATTTCATAATAGATTTCATATTTTCAGGATCAATAGGCATACCAATTGTCTATAACACTTGTCCTAAGAACATCCTTTCACAAATATAAACATCATATTTCAATAGCTTGGCATAATGTCAATGACTTCTCAAAAAATAAAGAACTGCTCTCAGATGATGCATATGATCCTCTAAAAACTTAATGTAAACCAATATGTCATCCATAAAGACCACCGCGGATGTATAATGATACACATGGAAGATCCTGTTCACTAAATCCCTTAAAATAATGAGAATTTGTGAGACCAAATATCATGCGAGGTAATCATAATAGTAATAACTTCTCTAGAAGGTGGTTTATGAGTGTTTGAATCTTTAATTCTCAACAGGTTATGACTAGATCAAAGATCAATATTCAATAACAACATCACCCCTTTCAACTGGTCAAATAGGTCATCAATATTTGGAAACAGATGCATGTTATTTACCATAACTCAATTAATTTTCCAATAAAAAACAGATAATAGAATTTTTCTGTCATATTTTTTAGCAAAGAGAATAGGTTCTACCCGTTGTTAAACACTTGGTAATATAAAACCAGTCTCTCATAGATTTTTTAATTGAGTCTTCAACTCTTTCGTTTCAATGGGTAAAATATGGTAAAAAGGCACACATACTGTATGAGTACTTGTCACTAAATTAATAGAGAACTCTACCTCTCTTACTAGTGGAACATTATAGAATTAGGAATGAAACACATTTGGAAATATGAAGACAACAGGAGGGAGATCATCACTCAATGATTCTCACTCCAGAAAAAACAATAATATTACATTCCCCCACTCTATATAAGTAGGTCTAGATACACTCAACATTAGGACCCATTCTCCCAAAATGTCATGACACACCCTATCCGGAGAGATAAAGGAGACCCGTCAGAGATAATAGTCAATTTATGTGATATTATAAATCATCCAATCTATCCTGAAATTGACATCATGAAGTTTCATGTAGAGGACCATAAAATTTATGTAATATTTATCTTGGAAAAATAGAAAACAGAAGTAGTATAATAGATCCCATACTCTCTATTTGTTTTTAGGTGAATTGTAATATCCATAAAATAAGTTAAATCCTCCAAATCAATATTTTATAGGATCAAAATACGAGTCAATATAAACAAATGGGAATCACCAGTATCAAATAAATAAGTCACTAAAGCTAAATCTATAAGGATGGTACCCTTAAAAATTTATAAAATTTTATCATCATTCTCTAAATAATATTCCACTTCATGAAGAAGAATTTTTATAGATTCATATGGCTTGATCCAAATAACTTTTGAATAATAGGATTCAGCCATAGTACTTTTTGGTGTTGAAGTTACCATGCCACTATGTGGAGAAAAAAAGTTATAAGAGGACTTTTAAAAGTTTCATGATAACCCATAGGAACTACCAATTCGAGTTGCATTAATGTAAATCCATTTTTAATCGACAAGATTGACACACTAGAAGACGGTTATATAGAATATAACAAGAACTAAATGGTGTTTTGAAAAACCCTGCACTCAAGATCTACCATGATACTAGTCATGATTTTTCATTGAATTAAATGAAATCAGTGAATTTCCACTAGGAAAAAAAGGAACTCCCATTAACCCAGAATTACTTACCAGATAAATCTCAACCATCAACTCCATATCCTGCACCACAACAAAATAATACATATTATATAAGAAAATATTACATGAAATATAATATTGATGTCCCATATCAAACAACCAAGTATTAATATGCTCATTTGATATAATAAAAGGTAAAAATACCCACGCCTGGAAAAGAAAATTTCATAATCTATCACATTACAGTCAGCCTTCTTGAGTTTGAAAAACATCATTGCCTTTTCTATCATCATAGAATCTAGGTAGAACTGGTCAGTGAAAATGAAATTAATGTCATGCCACTCTAAATTCTTATACTTCTTAACTATATTCATCATGTCCCACCATCTCATTTTGGGTCCTTCCATCTTGAAGGTTGAACATTTCACATTCATTGAATAAGGTGTTCCTTAGAACTCAAATACAAGATTTTTCTACTTCAACCAAACCTTGTACTCTTTAGAATTATATTAGACATGGAATTTTGGTGTCTTTTGACAACTCCTAAGAACTATTCCTAGATTAATCTCTATATGGCCCCACAATTGGAGTCTAAATAGAAATGTGTATAGTTTCCTTTCATAGTACATGACAACACAAAATATAATCTCAATGATAATTTGGTCTATGGGAAGATTTATTCTATGTGGTTCACCAACATATTCCTTCTACATTCTAATCACACATATTTTCAGCATCAGGATGCAACACATCATCGGAAAACAACATTGTATACATAATAAGATAACTCATATCAACAACTGAACAAGAGAAAAAGGAAAATTAATCCCATCAAATAAGTAAACATGATTTGGATTTCATCTTAACTAAGTAAAAAAAATAAGGTAATACTTTAACTATATAAAATTAATCCTCAAGACACCTCTCCTAAACCACCCAGGGTAAATTAGGGATCATTATGATGAGATCTATCTAGGAACTAAATCACAACTACCTTCTATGTTCAGATAAGATATTTCAAAATGCATAGTGACATCAAGAAAAGATTCTTAACTTGTAACTTTGATACCATGTTTTCATGGACTATCCGAGATACCCCGGTACCCTAATACCTAAGTCAAAACATTCATAGTCTAAAAGAAATACTCAATCCTCAAAATTTTTATAAATGCACCAGGAATCATACAAGATAAAATGGGGAACATATTTTCCACAAAAACAATAGAAGATAAAGGTACAATTCAATATTCTCAACACTCTAAAATGATAAAGTATTACAAAAAAACTTATATCAAAAAAAATAGTACATCATCAAAGTAATCAAAAATAGACAAGGTAAACTAAATTTCTCAAATATTACATCACTTCAATGCAAAGAATCAACAACATCAATGTCCTCCAAGAGGTGTTTTCCCTTTTTTTGGACCTAACTTAAGAAAATCTAGAAATTCCCAAAGTCAAAGGTAGTGTGTGAGATGAAAATCCTAGTAAGGTCCCACCATGTGTTCTATTAAAATTTTATATAGTAATAAACAAAAAATATATTTCAATTTATATTAATTAGGACATTGAAATACATTTTCCTATTTAGAAAAATACGATTTCATTTCACAATGATGGAAAATATTTGATTCATTGATTAAATACACACTTTATAGAAACATGATTTATATAAAACAACTAGAATGAATAAAATAATTTAATAATCAAGGGAATATATTACAAAATAATCAAAAAATAATAACCACTATCATCTTCCATGTGGTATGATAGATTGTAGTTATAGGATCCCCACATGTCTCATATCAGTGATCAGTGAAAAATATGAACACACATCCCTCCGGCTCAAGACAAATATGAATCATGAATAGCCAATCGAGGATAATATCTAACTAACTAGGTTTTCAGAGTTTTCATCATTAATATATTTTTAGGGAATTACCATTATAGAATTACTGTCCTAATTAACCCACTAACTACCCTAGATCTCATTTTATGAATCATTCAATAGAAAAAAGAAAAAATAATTTCATTTTAAATCTTCCATCATTTCTAATTAAATTTCCAAATATTAAATTTTAAAATTAAAATTAACATTCAAAACCAAAGAAAGGGTTTTTCATAAATTCATTAAATTTCCATACAAACCCATTCATAGGCTTTAAACAATTTATTTTGAGAAATATTCTTAAAATATGTATCATATAAAATTCGTAATTCCATCAATTACAAAATGTGACCTAGATTCTAATTCCATTGGATTTGGGGGTTTTCATCAATATCCATACTATATCAAATTCAATGTTCAATTTAAATAAAATATATTTTAAAAAATATATTGAATGAAATTTCAAAAAAACAATAATTTCAAGGTTAAATCACATGTCCAATATCAATTGAAATGACCTACCTTTAATCATGATATCACAACACACACCACCCACAACATGATTTTCCAACGATGAAAGACAGAAATAAAGATCAAGAGATAAAACCTAAAATTAAGATTCAAATAAATGAATTTTATATACATAAATATAAAAATAATCTATAACATCCTAAGAAGGATAGAAATGAATATATATAGAAGACACACAAGAGGATAATCAATTTTCAAAGAGGGATCAAATAAAATTCACCAATATTTGTTCCACTAAATAATGGGTTTAGAGAATGAAAAAATGGTTCTTCAGTACCCATAAGACCTAGAAAATCATCCAAGTTTGATTAAAGTTCAAGATATTGATTAAATATGGGTTCATGAATTTTTAATATAATTTTTAAAAATAAAAAATATTGTGTTCACGCTTAGTTGGGTAGGGATTCCAGGTTAGACAAACGACACGCCCTTCATATGCTCCCATCAAATAGGGTGCATGATTTATACTATGTGGTGATTTTTTTCTAAAATCATG
Organism: Viscum album; assembly: GCA_963277665.1. Classification (NCBI taxonomy): domain Eukaryota; kingdom Viridiplantae; phylum Streptophyta; class Magnoliopsida; order Santalales; family Viscaceae; genus Viscum; species Viscum album. The sequence continues at coordinate 162,806,216 of OY728157.1, read as the reverse complement.
AACGAAACATAAAAACTCCTAATTTTCAGGTTTGCAATTTTTTCATTGGGTGGCCGCATGGTTTGGGAAAACAATACGCTAACTGTGCCTATGCTAGAAAACCTATTTTTTTCCAAAATTCACCAAAAACCTCCATAAAAAAAGACAAAAAAATAATGATAAAAATATGGGTAGAATAATACCTAAATACAAGTAAATTTATGTTGCCAAAAAAATAATTATATCAAAATTGGAAACAATGATACTTTATGTGATTGATATTTTGTTAAATTATTTTTGAATCGTAAAAAATTAAATAAGAACAAATGGGATAATATATGGTAAAATTGTTATAAAAAATGAATTTATAAGTTATTTGGAAGGATTTTTCATAGAATAGTGTTATTTTATTATATTATATTATATTTAAAAATACAAATAATTCTTAAAGGGAACTTCTTATTCTCTTTTATTCAGATATAAAAACCCATCCGGTTCATCCATTCCCTCCCAAACTCCATTCCTAGAATCCATCACCACATTATTGATGTATTTTTTAGGCATAATAAAAATCTTCAATTTTTAAAGGAGTTATGAAAATGAGGTTTTCAAAATAAGAAGTATAGTTTTTATCTTCATTCTTCAGATTGGTTTCTTCTTCAACATCCCTCAAACCTTATTAAACCATTATAAAATAAAAAATGATGTGTATTAAATTTATTTATATGTTATTATATGAATTTCATGAGCAATAAAAATTTTATATTATATTTAATGGTAAATTAAACCATCATTCTTGTGTATCGAGGACCACCCCCTGCTACTTGATGTAATATGTTTCCATCACCGTCTCTCAAGATTAGTTAGAATGATAGAATTACTATTAATTTATTATATTAAAAACATATTTATAATTACTGATCAAGTTAATATTTTCAATATTGTTCATATTTTTTCAATTATTTAATATCTTTAAATTATTCAATTTGAGTTTATTTGCATAATTTATATGTTTTTTGTGTATTTTGGGCTTAAATGTGAAAATGGGGTAATTCTGTAAAATTGACAGTATTATATAGCTTCTATTTTTCGGGCATAACTTTTAAAAAATTTGTCCCATTGAAGTGAATAATTTTTTAGGCTTAATATTCTCATGGGCTTCAACTTTTCCTTCTGGACCAAGACCCAATTCGAAACCCAATGGTATAGAAAAATCAATCTAATATAGAAAACGGTTTGGCAAGTAGAATGGACCCCACTACATTAAATATCGAATATCTCATTAAAACGACCTTAAAATGTTCTTATTCCAACTGTTATAGACATATGACTTCTAAAGGGAATCTAAAATTAAATTACAGAAATTATTGAGCTCATTAAGGCATTCTTTGAGTGCGCCCATGTGGAGTGGGTGAAATAGTGTTTGGCCTCCAGAAGAAGATAAACTCACTAATCAAGCCATATCTTTCTTTATACCTGTCCACTAACTCTGAACTACTGAGGGTCGATATACAACTTCATTTAAAACATTCTATAAGAAGGTACCATAGTGAGTTTCATCTGGAGTGTGGGCAGAATAGAGGCAAACTTCTGGAGGACAGATTCGGGAGGATCAAATTTTTGTTCTTTCTTTTCATTGTTTTACATTTCTTATTCTTCTAATGTGTTATTCTTTCCCCTTATTTTAAATTACCCTTACCATGGTGGGGTAAACGTATGTGTGATTAGGGAAGGAGAGGTTTTCCATTTTGGTATTTCATGAGTTCTTGATATTAATGTTTTAAAATCATCTTTTCTCTTCTGTGAATCAATTTCAGTTTCTTATAACAGTTTGTATTATCATGTATGATTGTATCATATTTTAGATTATATTGTTTATTTATATTTGTTCAATGATCAATATCTCCCTCCACTAGGTTCTGGTTTACAAACTATGGAATAGACTAGGACTTAATGGTGAAGTACTCGGTGATCACTGGTACATGTGTGATGAGTAGTGAATTTTCATGATTGCTTGGGACAAACAAGACCCGATTGAGAACTGCCTAAGATAATTAGGGGTATTCTCTACAACTCTATTACACATTGTAAGGATGTTATACCAATATGAGGTTTTATTAAGGTTTATTCTCACATTTTTATTTGACCAAGTGAGTGGGAAGAAACGATTGTGGATTCTCACTCTTAACGATTTATCAGAAGAGAATTGGGTAAAGTGAACTGTTATAGAATTACAATTAGAAAACCTCCCATGATCTAATAACCATTTCATATCACTAATTTAAATCACATAATTTTTAAATTTGTTTTAAAATTTTCACTCAATTGATTTACTTTATTTAGTTTCTTTATTGTATTTTCCAAATCAAAAAATTTCAAAACCGACATCACTTATTTCTCATATTTTAAGTGAAAATCACTATTATTGAGCACTCTTCTCTGGAGACAACCTAGGTAACCCACTATAATACATTTTAACTTAGGTTATATTTGTTTTTTCCACACCCCATGACAGGAATATGTCAAAACATTGCGCCGTTTCCAGGGAGGTAGCGCCAACATTTATTTTTTTTCTTTTTTTCTCTCTTCTCGTCTTTTGTCTTCAAAATTGCATTACTAGAACCTAAAAAACTGAACATTTACCCATATATGATTAAATTTAAAGAACCTTATTGAATAGACATAGAAACATTAATTTTCAATCTGATTTTGAATAAATTCCCCTTGTAGACTCAATTCAAACTTCTAGTGTTCACTCTGAGCCTATCATCATGGCTGAAAATCAAATCCTAACACTTAGAGACCTCTATGCACCACAATTACTTAATCAAAACAATTTATTTGTCATGAAAGTGTTACAAAATGATTTTTAAATGAAACCTAATATGATTCCATTTCTTCCAAAATTTCATGGTTTGGCAAGTGAAGATCCCAACAAACACATTAAAGAGTTCACACATGTTTTCCCAACTTTCAGACCCCGTGGAGTTATTGAGGGGCAGGTTAAGTGGAAGTAATTTCCATTTTCATTGGATGGAGCTACTAAATATTGGTTGTACGGCCTACAACCAGGATATGTACTTGACTATAATGACTTGGAAAGACGTTTTATACAAATATTCTTCCCCACCACTAGAAGCACAGCCATTCGGAAGGAAATCTATGCCATACGACAATCATCTGAAGAAACCCTTTATGAGTACTAGGGGAGATTTAAGAAGCTATGTGCCAGCTATCTTTATCATGCTATTGAGGAACATAACTTTATTGTCTTCTTCTATAAAGTACTATTGGACAATGATAGAAACCTTCTTGATGCATCATCTGGAGGTGCACTGATTGACAAGTCGCTCGAAGAATCCAAGGGCTTGATTGAGATGATTTCCTAGAACTCGCAGCAGTTTGAAAAAAGAGGTATTGGAACAAGAGGTATTAATGAGGTATGAACATATCATCCATCACCCTTATTAAAAACTAGTATTGAAGAGATTAATAGTTTGGTGAGACAGATGGCCTTGAAGAAAGTTAGTGACCAAAAAGCACCAGGTAGGGTATGTGGTTTATGCTCATCAGCTGATCATTTCACTGACCAATGCTCTGAAATATAGGAAATTGAAACATGTGCAGCAACCATTCAGCGAATACATTTCCAAAAAAATCAAGGACAGAGATATTCTAACCAAGTCCAATATGGGTTTGGAAATCATCAGAATCAAGGAAGACCCCCATACCAAAACAAGTTTCAAAACCAACCACCATTCCAGAATCAATTCTAAAATCCACCACCTTTTCAACAGAAAAAATCTTATAACCAGACTTATTACCAAAAACCAACCAATATCCAAAGACCCTAGGATAAACCATCCACCAGTGCATAACCTCTAATTCAAAACCAACAAAAATCTGAGTTTGAAGGACTGAAAGACACTGTTAAATATTTTTCCAACAAGTTTGAAACTCTCATGGACTTTTAACAAAAAATCCAGGTAAATTACCTTCCCAAAAAATCCCAAAACCAAAAAATAATGTTTCTATTATAAATACAAGAAGTGGAAAAGAACTCCCACCACCTTCCACCATTGAACCTGAAACAAGAATACCTATTTTGGGAGATAATGAAGTTGGAAATGATGAAAATTTTATGAAAATTCATCTGGAAGAATATAAGAAAGAGGAGGAGGATGAGGATAGGACAAGTAAGAAGAAAAAAGAAACACCATTTCAAAGGAAACAAAGGGAGATGAAAGATATATCACCACCATTTCTATCAAGGATGATTGAATTAAAGAGGTTTCAAGAAGAAACACTGCACAATGAAATTCTGGGCACCTTCTAGAAAGTGGAAATCAACAAACCTCTGCTTGAAACACTAAAACAAATTCCAAAGTATGCTAAATTTTTGAAGGATATTTTCACCATGAAGAGGAGACATCAAGGGAATTAGAGGATCAGTTTGGGAAGAAGTGTCTCACCCCTTATCACACCACAATTACCAACCAAATTTCAATATCCAAGGACATTTCTATTCTATGACCCATTGGTTCATTAAATTTCTCTAATGATTTGTGCGATTTAGGTGCATCAATTAATGTATTTCCTCACTCAGTATATAATTTTTGCAGATGGGAGACTTGAATCCCACAGGAGTGGTGGTCCAGCATGCAAATATATCCACATTTTTCTCAGCAAGAGTTCTGGAGGATGTCTTGGTAAAAGTCAAAGATCTTTTATTCCCTGATGACTTTTATGTGTTGAATATGGAAGATGATAGGATACCATCACACTCACCAATCATTTTGTGGAGACCTTTCTTGAAGATGGCCCAAACCATCATCAATTTCCATAAAGGGACACTTTTCATGGATTTTGGAGACAGCACTATCCACTTCAATATTTTTTAATCCATGAGGCACTCGTCAGATGATCATTCACTCTTCTCACTCTCCCATGAAGATGGAATAGAAAAAATTTAATAATCAGGTATGTTTCATGAAATTTTATCATTATGAGAGAATTTTTCCATTAAAAATATCACTGAAAATATGGATGCCCAAATTCTTGGAGATTCTTATTTCCTGTTGGAAGAAGAGGTAAAATCTGATTTCTTTGATAATTTGTTAAATTACGATGAAGATGATATGATTTCTTGTGTGCAGGATTTCAAACCATTGGAAGTGGAGAACCTCAATTTAGTTTCATTTCATGAGAATCCTCCAGATCTAGAATTAAAAATACTCCCCACTAATTTAAAATATGTTTACCTTATGGAGGGAGTAAGATTATGAGTAATAATTGCTAATAATCTATCTGAAACTCAAGAAAAATAATTGATTGAGATTTTGACAGAGAATGTCCAAGAAATAGGGTGGAGCTTAGGTGATATCCCAGAAATAAACCCAAAAGTTTTCTCACATATATTTTTTCTTGAGGGAAATTCCAAACCTGTCAGACAACCCCAAAAGAGGTTGAACCCCACCCCGATGGAGGTTGTGAAAAAAGAGATTGAGAAGATTTTAGAAGCTGGGATCATCTATCACATATCATATTCAAAATGGGTTATCCCCATCCATGTATTCCCAAAGAAAACTGGCCTAATTATTGAGAGGAATAAAAATAATGGATTAATCTATGTGAGAATTCAGAACAACTGGAGAGTATGCATAGATTTTATGAAGTTGAATCAGGTCACTCGAAAATATCATTCCTCTATACCTTTCATTGACCATATTATAGAGAGTTTGGAAGGTATAACTCATTATTGCTTTTTAGGTGGATTTTCATGTTATTTTCAAGTACTCATTGCTCTCGAGGATCAAGAGAAGACTACCTTTACTTGTCCATTTGGTACTTTTTCATTCAAGAGGATGTCATTTGGATTGTGTAATGCCCCAGGAACATTTCATAGGTGTATGGTAAGTATATTTTCTAATCACAATGAATATTTCTTGGAGGTTTTCTTGGATTATTTCATAGTTTTTGGAAATTCTTTTGACCATTTTTTGAAAAATATGGAAATTTTTTTGAAAACATACATTGAAAAAAACTTGTTTTGAATTTTGAAAAGTTTCATTTTATGGTTGACAGAGGAATTTTCCTTGGCCATGTCATTTCTCAGAAATCCATTTAAGTTGAAAAATCGAAAATTTATGTGATAAATTCTTTTCCTTACCCATCTTGTGTGAAACATGTTAGATCATTTTTAGGACATGCAGGATTATACAGAAGGTTTATCAAAGATTTTAGTAAGATTTCTCTCCCTATCTATAGATTAATTTTGAAAGATGTTGATTTTGATTTCAATGGTTCATGTAGGTAATCCTTTGATGAGTTGAAATGGAGATTGATTACACCACTAGAAATGCAGCCACCCTATTGGGAAGAATCATTCAAGCTACTTTGTGATGCTTCAAACCAGGTAGTTGGAGCAGTACTTTCTCAGAGAATTGAGGGCAGTCCAAAAGTCATTTCATATGCCACGAAAACTTTATATGTGGCCCAATTCAACTACACAACAGTAGAAAAAGAGTTTTTAGCAATTGTTTTTTCTTCAGAAAGATTTAAATCGTATCTGCAGGGAACTAAAGTCATTTTTTTCTGATCATGCACCACTTATGTACTTGATGAAGAAGGATGAAGAAAAACTGAGGCTGGTGAGATGGATGCTACTACTACAGGAGTTCAACATAGAAATCAAAGATAAGCAGGGATTTGAGAACCAAGTGGTTGATCACTTAAGTAGACTACCCAACACTACTGAAGTTGAAATTATAGATACTGAACCACTAAATTATCACCTTCTAGGAGATCAGTTGTACTTGATTGAAGGATAAGTACCTCGGTATTCTAACATGGTAAATTATTTTGTAACATCTCAGGTCCCATCTCATTTAAATTCTCACCAAATTCACAAATTAAAATCTGAATCTAAATATTATACTTAGGATGGTCCATTTCTTTGGAATATTTTCAATGACCAAATGATAAGAAGATGTTTGCCTAAAATGAAATTGAGTCAGTCTTTATGTTTTTTAACACATTAGCTTGTGGAGTCCACTTTGGACCTCAAAGGATAGAAAGGAAGGTTTTATAATCTGGACATTATTGGCCATCACTTTTCAAAGATTCTCATTAATTTTTCAAACGGTGTGAAAAATGTCAGTTTAAAGGAAATATTTCAAAGAGATAAGAAATGCCTCCAAAGCCACTTAATTTTTGTGAAATTTTTTATGTTTGTGGGATATATATAACGGGACCTTTCCCAATGTCTTTTGCAAATTATTATATTCTTCTTTTTGTTGATTATGTTTCCAAATGGGTGGAAGCAAAAGCAACCAGGACTGAAGATGTTAAATTTGTTTGCGATTTTTTTAGGGATAACATATTTTGTAGGTTTGGAGTTCCCAAAGCCAAAATTAGTGATCAAGGGACTCACTTTTTCGATAGGATAATGGAGGATTTGTAGAAAATGTATGGGGTGAATCATAAGATATAAACTCCCTATCATCTACAGAATATTGGGAAGATGAAGTGTCCAATAGGGAAATTAAAGGAATTTTAGAATAGACTATTAATCTAAGTAGGAAGGATTGGATCCAAATGTTGCAAGACACAATATGGGATTACAGGATAGCCTACAAAACCCCAAATTGGAATGAGTCCCTATAGGTTGATTTATGGGAAAATTTGTCACCTACCTGTAGAATTAGAACACAGGGAATACTGGGTTTTGAGGAAGATGAATCTGGATCTTGAAAGTGCTGGGAAAGAGAGCAGATTGTAATTACAGGAGCTGGAAGAAATTAGAAGGGAGGAATTTGAAAATTCCAGGATTTACAAAGAGATAAAAAAATTGGAACATGACAAACTAATCCAACCAAAAGACTTTCATCCTGGAGACAAAGTGTTGTTATTCAATTCAAGACACAAGATGATGCTAGTTAAACTTCGTTCTAAGTGGGAAGGTCCATTTATAGTTACTCATGTATATCCTTTTGGTGCTATGAATATTTTGAAGGATGGAGAAAAGGATCCATTCACTGTTAATGGGCACAGGTTGAAGAAATTATTTGGGACCATGCCATCTGAGCCAATGGAGGAGATCACACTCCTCCAACCTGTTTATCAATAAACTCTATCAGGTCGTACCTCTCTTTTATAATTTTGTGATTGTTATGATTCAATTTCACATATTCTTATGTGTTAAATCCATTTGAATGCATTTCAGACACTACATCATTTATGTTTGGGGGAGTACACCTTTGTAGTTTTGGATTTTTATGTGTTGTTTTTTTCCTATTTGTTTTAAAAACATGAGTCTATTTCAAATTTTGTGTGTTTATTTTTCATTTTTTGTGTGTTTTTGAAAATTTTGTTTTGAAATGATTATCTTTGACATTTTTTAAACCCATTTCCATGGGAGAAATTATTTATTCCATGAAACTGAGCTTAAATAAATGCTAAAAATGACATTGTTTCAAGTTCAATTCTTTGGGAATTTCATGAAAAATACTATTTTTTTGGAATCTCATGCCACATATCACTTTCTTTATATTTGAAATCACATTCCCATGTGGATTATGAACCTATTATTTTAATATTCATTACATTCACCTCACTTCTTGAGAGAACAAAACCATGCTTGTTTTAACCAGAATTTGATTTATTACTTTCAAAACTTGACGGTTTGGGGTACATGTGTTTTAAATGATTGAGGAATTTCATTGGTTTGAAAGACCCCTTTTCAAGATAATACCTTTAATTATGGACTACCTTGTAAATTTAATCCTTATAGATCATAGAATCCATGAACATCCTGTTAGGATAGCCACATTACAAGATAATTTCCCCAATACAACAGGCTCTTGAAGTGAAATTACATGATCTAGTTGAACATATGTGTGGGGGAAGATGTCTTGTGTTGTGCTAGCTCATTTTATGAATAATTTGGTGGAAAATAAATTTCAAAAGAGATTTTATTGCTATGGAAAAAATTATTTCTACTAAAAGTTTTGTCTTTTCTGGAGCTTTCACGATGAGAGAAGCTATGCCTTTCTGGAGATTCTAATGAATAAAGAAAGATGTGCCTTTTCTAGAGATTTCAATAAATATTATATTTGAGAAGATTGAAATGTTTTCTACTGAAATGATGAAATTTGTGAACATTCCTTGACATTCCATGAAAATGGAGCTTATTTTCTACTAAGCGGAGTGAATAAGAGACCATACTTGTGTGAAAATTAGAGTAATGCAATTTTTCTTCAAAAAGAGCCAATCCCTATTCATTCATCCTCAGAATTTTCACATCTAAATCCTTCCAAAAAAATCCACAAAAAAAAAACTTGACAATTTCTCATAATAAATATATGTCTTTGACTCACATCGGGTGGAGATGTAGGAATTTATCAAGCCTATGGTGACCCTGAATGAGTTTGGATGAGAAAGACATTTCTAAAAAAATTGAAATTTGTGTGATGAGAGATAATGAAAGTTAGGTAAGTGTTTTGTGTGCATAGGAGGAGAAATGAAGAGTAAATTTATTTAATGATATTAAATTAAGAACAAGAAATAATAGAGTTTTAGGAGTCATGATATATTTTGTTTCTTGTTTTCAAATTGGTGGATCTCATGGAAATGTGTTTTAAATTTTCATTGATTTTATTTTGATTTGGACTTGTCCAGGAGTCCAAGTGATAAGTGTGAGGAAATTTCTAGAGTTAATATTTTCAATATTATTAATATTTTTTCAATTATTTAATCCCTCTAAATTATTCAATTTGAGTGTATTTGTATCATTTATGTGTTTTTGGTGTATTTTGGGCTTAATGTGAAAATGGGGTAATTCTGTAAAATTGACGATTTAATATAGCTTATTTTTTTGGGTATAACATTTAAAATATTGATCTAATTGAAGTTAATACTTTTTTAGGCTTTATATACTCGTGGGATTCATTTTTTTCTTTGGACCAAGACCCAATTTGAAACCCAATCGTACAGAAAAATCAATCAAATAGAGAAATCAGTTTGGCAGGCAGAATGGACCCCACTGCATTAAATATGGAATATCACATTTAGCTGACCTTTAAATGAACTCATTATAGTTTTTATCTACAGAGTACTTACAAAGGAAATCTCACATTAAATTTCATAAATTATAGAGCTAATTACGGCATCCTTTGTGCGTGTCCAAGTGGAGTGGGTGAAACAGTGTTTGGAAGCCAGAAGAACTTATACTCACTAATCAAGTCATATCATTCTTTATGCATATTCAATAACTCTCAAATTTTTAGGGTTCATATCCAACATAATTTCCAACATTCTATAATAATGGACCTCAGTGAGTGTCGGCCGGAGTTTGGGCAGAACAGAGGCAAACATAAGGATGACAGATTTTGGAGGATCAAATTTCTGTTCTTTCTTTTCTTTGTTTTACACTTCTTAGTCTTGTAATGTGTTCTTATTTCTCCTTATTAAAAATTAACCATACCATGGTGGGGTAAACTTTTGTGTTATTGGTGAAGGAGAGGCTTTCCATTTTATATTTCATGAGTTCTTACTATTAATTTTTTAAATTCCTCTTTTCTCTTCTGCGAATCAATTTCAATTTATTATAACGGTTTTTATTAGCATGTACGATTGTATCTGGTTTTAGATTCTATTGTTTATTTATATTTGGTCAATAATCAATATATCCCTCCACTAGGTTCTGGTCTATAAATGATGGAATAGACCAGGACTTAGTGGTGAAGTACTCAGTGATCACTGGTACGTGTGTGAGGAGTAGTGAATGTTCTTGATTTCTTGGGATAAATAAGACCCGATTGGGAATTACCTAAGATAATTGGGGGTATTATCTAAAACTCTATTACACATTAGAAGGAGAGTATAACAATATGAGGTTTTAGTAAGTTTTATTCTCACATATTTATTTGACCAAGGGAGTGGGAAGAAACGATTTTGGATTCTCACTCATAATGATTTAGCAGAAGAGAATTGTGTAAGGTGAATTCTGATAGAATTACAATTGGATAACCGACCCTAACCTGATCACCATTTCATATCACTGGTTTAAATCTCATAATTTTTCAATTTGTTTTAAAACTTTCACTTAATTGATTTTCTTTATTTAGTTTCATTCTTTTATTTTCCAAATCAAACAATTTCAAAAACAACATCACTTCTTTCTCTTATTTTAAGTGACAGACACTATTGTTGACCATTCCTTTCTAGAGACAACCTACATAACCCACTATAATACATTTTAACTTAGGTTATATTTTTTCTATGCCACACCCCATGATAGGAATGTGTCAATTATAAAATTATAATATATAATATACATTTTTACCTTTTTGTACACATAAAAATTAAAACATCGTTTTTGTGTATGTGTGGACTACCACCTCCACGAAGTGATGTGATTCGTTTTTCACCACAATATTATGTTGACGATATATATAAGTATATTTTATGAATAAATATTAAATTAATTACATTTTGATAATTTTTATGGATAAAATAATACATAAATTCTTTTCATAATGTTCTTTTAAAAATGATAATGTTACTCTTATGTACGTACGACCTATCCTCTCCATGACTTAAACATTATTCATTTTACATTAACATATATAATGGTTTTATTTAAATTTATGATTTATTAATTAAAATGAAAATTATTTCATGATTATTATTCTAGATATGGTGTAGTAATTAAAACTTTGATCATATTCCACATACCTATGCCATTTTGGACTTATGAACCTTATGGGATCAAAATGTCTGACGTGAACTTTAATGATTAGGTAATTGTATATAACATGAAAATCAGGGATATATAATGAATAATATAATTTAAAATTGTTCTTATATATTTAAATAATTATTGTATGTATATTATTTATGAATATAATTAATGTAAATGGTGAATCATACTCAAGGTAATAGAATTTGTTCAAAAAAAATCCTCTTTTAAAGTTCCACCTTCATATATTTTTACAATGGTCAAAAGGAATGTATTTTTATAAATATAATGTCACAACCCATCCCCAAGGGCCCATATCGTGACTACCTTAAGCATGCCTTCCATAGGCCAGGGGCTGGCAACTAGCACCAAAGGCGTAATTCCCTAAAACTGGTGAGGCGTTGCCTTTAGAAATCGTAAACACACACAACCAGAGTACAAGCGGAAGCAAAAACAAAGTAAAAGTTGTATAACAAGTCTACTGAAAGTAAAGAGGGAAATAATACAAGCCCAAATGTAAAGTACAAATACAACTGAAAGAAAGTACAACTAAAAAGGGTCAAACGGATGAAAGGTGAAAGCAGCTCATGGATCGTCCTCTAGGGTTCCAACCTGAAGACTAGGTACATATAGCCTCCTCAGCACTCCACATCCATCAGACTCAACCAACACGCCCCCTGTCGGTGTGCTCTCGGCGCCCCACACACCTTTCAATGCACTCCTGGTGCCTCGCGCCCCTACTGGCGCGCATTCGACACCCCGCGCCCCTGCCCGCGTGCTCCCGGCGGCCCTACCGCCGCGCCCCCGGTGCCCAACGCCCCTCCTGACGCACTCCCGATGCCCCGTGCCCCTTTCGGCGTGCATCTGACACCCCACGCTCCTGTCAGCATGCTCCCAGCGCCTCGCACCCCTACCGGCATGCTGCCTGGCACTCTGCGCCCCTTCCGGCGTACTGCCCGGTGCCCCGCGCCCCCTACCGGCGTGTTGCACGCCTGCCCGGCTCCAGTCGTAGCCTGCCTGGTGTACTCGCGGCCAGCCCGGAGTCCAGCCGGCCCACCCGTGCCCCGTGAGGCCTACCCACTGGCCTCTCGGCCAGCGGCCTACTGAGTCGACCCGTGGTACCCCCGTGGTGTCGCTGGCCGAACCAGCCCGATCTTCCGGGCCGAGCTACCGAGGCGCCTACGTGGCGACTATCTAGTCGAACCACCCTCATGGTCTGCTAGGCCGGGCCCAGCGGACCAGGTCAAAACATAATGGGCTGACCCACCCAATGGATAGGGTCAGACCCAGCAAGTCTGACTGGGTCGGCCCAGACTGGGTGGGGCCGAGTCGGTCTGACCGGGTCGGACCAGACCCGGGCCCATTACTAACCCTTTACCTTCTTGGGCCATATCTTTGGAACCGAACATTCGTTTGATGAACCATCAGCGGCGTTGGTATTCTTGGAGTATATTCGTACCTTTGAGTATACCCCACTGTAGTTCGGGGCATAGTTTAGTCACGGTCAGGTTGGTTCATACATGAATCCAACCGGGCCCCCGAGACTAAAATGCTAATAACTCACAGACCGGGTATTCGTTTGACGCGTTGTCTGTTGCGTTGAGACCCCGATGATGTGGCAGTCCTTTGAGATACTTCCAACTGAGACTTCATCACACTTGGAGTATTGACCAGTCTCTCATGGATCAGATCCTCCCAGAGACGAGTAGATGGAGTGCAGAGACCTAGTAGCTGTAGGCCTAACATCTGCTTGATCGATTCAACTCGGGGTGATTCGACTAGCCCCGTGGACGGAGCACCCGATTTGGCGGCAGACCCACGACGGACGGAGCGCCTGGTTTGGCAGCAGACCTAAGGTACTTGACAAGAGGAGTACCTATAAAGAATATTAGGCGGAGCACCCGGTTAGGCAGCAGACCCACAGCGAACGGAGCGCCCGTTTTGGCAGCAGACCCATGGTACTCTACAGGGGGAGTACCTCAGCAGTCTAAGGTTAGTGAGTAGCACCTCGGAGTTTCGACAGGGCCACAGTACTCGACAAAGGATGAGTTCTCTAATAGACGTGGTTTCGATAATAAAACTTTTAGTTTGAGCTGAGTCAATGACCTTTGTGTTTTCCTCATGATTGAGATGGGTTACCTGATAGCTTAGGTATATGTATGGGCATATACCTAAGTAATGGTTATCCATTGAAATCATACTTTTTAGTTTATCCTTGTTGGATTTTGTGATACCATGAGGGTCTCGGGGTCCCTACTGAGTATCATTATACTCACCCCTGCACAGGCTATGACCGCACCTCGTTATGTTGGATGCAGATGACGGACAGCACTGACGGAGGCCGGGAGCGCCAGGACTGGACGGTACCCAGAGGAGGACCTTACGACGTATCAGTACTCGGTGGAGTCTGACAGGCGTGGAGTACTGAGGAGGCCATCTGTACCTACCCTTCAGGTAAGAACCCTGAAGGACGATCCAGGATCTGCTTTCACCTTTCAATCATTTTTCCCTTTTTAGTTGTACTTCCTTTCAGTTGTATTTGTACTTTACCATTGGGCTTTTATTCTGGCCCCATTTACTTTCAATACACTTGTTATACAGCTTTTTCGTAGTGTTTTCTTTCTCCTTTACTCTGGTTGTGTGTGTTTACGATTTCTAAAGGCAATACCTCCCCAGTTTTAGGGAATTACGACTTTGGTGCTAGTCGCTAGCCCCTGGCCTATGGAAGGAGGGCATGCGGTAGTCTTGATACAGACCCCGGGGGATGGGTCGTGACATATAAATCATGAATTTAATTTTATTCCATCATGAATTATTATCATTTTGAAGCATATTTTATATTTTTATGTGGTTAATTTCAAATAAATTTCGTTTCCTTTATAAATTTGTAGTGATTTCAAAATTTAATTTGTATTTTTTTCTCAATAATTTTTTTTATGATATTTTATTAAAATAAAAAATGACTACCATTTTTTCTTGGTGTTATGGTTTTGAAAATGGTGTTTAAAATAGAATGGAATTTTGGATATCTAAAAGGGTTTTTCATTTATGTTCAAATTTTTTTTCAAAGGTTGTATATAGTGCTTTATTCATGACACTTGGTCAATATTTATGGGAAAGGAATATTCCTGATTCAACAAATATGAAGGATTGATCCCAATTATATCTCATGAGTGAGATCGATATTGATCATATGATGTCTTATCCCCATTATAGATATCCAAATCATAGGGTATGTTGGACGTTGACCATGATGGTTATTCTAAGTGTTGTTGTAATAGTTAATCCAGGTAATACTACAATGTTAATTTCCAGTATAACTATAAGTTTTATTCCATGTGTAACCATGCAGGATACTTTAGTTGTAGTTGTGATGGTTTCTAAATCTGTATGTATGATAATTATCTAATTCCCTATGTTAGGTATATGATTAGGTTGTTCTTTCTATGGGATTTTAATGACTTTTTTTAAAAATAGTTTGTGTGATTTTCATGTCAAAATGTTTTATTACACTCAAATAATATTGAATATAAATTTAAACATTACATGGGATTCCTTGTATTTCATTTAAATAGTGGTTTTTGATATTTTTTATATCCCTTACTAAGCTATTAGTGCTCACAGCACATTTCTAATTGTTATTCAATAGGTTTAAGGATGTGTAAGATAAAATAAGATGTCTTTTTGAATGTTGTGAAGATTTTTCTTGAAAATAAATCATGTTTTATTTTAAAGACTTTTGTTTTATGGGAAGAAATATACATAGTGTATGTTAAACATTTAATATTTTGGTTTATAATGTAATATTGTTTCTCAATTTTCTAAAACTCTGAACGAAAAAGATTATTGGGAATATAAGAAAGTGAATTATAGCTCAAATACATTATAATATATAAGTTTTAAGACCCTGTACATAAAATATCTCAATGTCATATTTTTATAATACATGATAATGTCTCCAAAATTTGATAGTTTTATACATTTGGTGATTTTTACCAATCTAGGTCCAACTGGAGGTGGGACTCAATGGTCATTATCCCTCTTCTTTTATTTCCAGCCTAGGAGGGGTATCTCTAGAGGGAGGGGGTCATGAAATGGTGTTACCATAGGTTTTTGTTGAGATATAAGAATGATTTTATATGTTTTCATAGTAAGGATTTCATGGTATACAGGTAAATTATGCCATTTTACCTCGGTGTTTGACATAGTCCAATGAGTCCATCTAGGACATATGATTTTAAGGACCCCATTTTCTAGTGCATAAACTCTCATATTTTTCAATGACCACATGAGGTGGACCTATTTGCAGTGTAGAGACCTAATATAAGTACATGAATCATGATTGATTTTGTTTATGTTTAAATTGGTTAATTTTGGAAGGTTAACTAAATACATTAATTACTTATAGAATCCTATTATAAAATTATATGCTACCAGGATTAGGATATTCTCCCTAATTTTATATAATTCTTTCTGGTATTCATCAATGAGTAGCTTAGGTATTTTATGTTTAGAAAGTTGATCTAGTTGGTAATCATCAGGGTGACCTGGGATAGGATGATGAGGATTTTAACTGGCATTTGAGATCTTTCCAAAGGTATAGTTTGGTAATGTGTTAGGGAATTATCATGGATATTGAAATCGAAGGTTTTTTGGAAAAACTCAATATTAATTTTTTTATCTATGCACTATTTGAGTTTTGGGTGTCATTGGAAGATATTCAATTGTGTGGAGATTTTCATAAGTTGTGGATTTTTAACCATAGATACTAAGTGGAGGTATATATAGTGTGACAGATTATTTTATGTAATTATGTTTATAGATCCTTTTATAAATGATAATAACAACAAAACAACATGAGTTTCTCTCTCATTGGTAGGGGTGATGTTGTGGTAGCCTGGTATCAAGATCATGGAAAATTTACCCTTTTATAATGTGTATTTCCAGATGAGGTGTCCAGAGAGTAGTATATGAACGTGTCACTACTCTAAATGTTCAAATATATCGTAAATCCATTAAAAATCCCTATATATAATTTCATAATAAGGAAGACATTATCATGAAAATTCTCTCTCTTGGACAAGATCCTCTATAGAGTGTTCATCAGAGAATATCAAGGAATAGGATTTAAAGAATTATTTCACAGGAATTCAGGAAGTGTGGGTAGACACAAGAGATAACAACGATAATCTAAACATAACATGATCATAACAGGTATGAGAACGTGATATTAAACTTTTAATGTCATAACCAAGAATTATTCGTTCATAAGGATGAGCCATGATATAAATCTTAAGAATTACCAATAAATGAGTCATAAAGGAATCAGTGAAAATGAGTGATGAGAAGATAACATTTCCATTATATAATTTCATAAATAATTTTCATAAAATAGGGAATATAAAAAATCATATAAATATTATGTCAATATTACCAACAAATAAATTCTTAAAATTATATCACTGGAATCACCCCCCATGTACCTACTTTAGGATTAGGATAACCTCATGTGTACCATATTTTGGACCTACTATAACCTCCTATGTACCCAATTTTTAATTATTCGAATAACCTTACATGAATCATTTTATATCATATAACATTAATATTTACCCAATGAAAAAGGGTATACCATCCAGTGAATGAAAATGGTTATCATAGATAATTCATCTTAATAACTGTATACCATCCAATGAATTAATAATGATTTTATTTTTGGATCATATCCCAAATAATGCCTCTATAATATAAAATGATACAATCATAGATGAAACATTTATTTAAAATATCATTGAAATATTTCTTGAGGAAAATAATGTTTTCATTTTTAAAACAAATATTAAAGTCATAAAATTATTCAAATAGAAACAATTTTATTTTGAAAATAAAAATGAAAAAAATGTAACGCTTTTTTCAATGTATTAAGAGGTCATGATGAAAAGATAGTCAGTTCATTTCTTGAATATAAAAACAATATTACTTTCAAATTTGTTTCTAAAAAATAAAATGGATATTATTTAGTAAATTATACGATGATAAATTTTTAAAAAAATATATGATTTAAAACATTGATAAAATTAACTTTAAATAATAATAGTAAAATTGTAAAAACATGTGTACAAAACATGGACAATGAAAAAATTGTATTTTTAAACAAAGAGAAAAATAATGTTTGTTACCCATAAAAATAATATTTTTGTCTCTTGATTATGTAATGTGAGAAAAATGAATGCAAAAAAATTATTTAGAATAAATAACAAAAATATAATAAAAAAATATTTTTAATTTGGAAAAAATCATATATTTTTATTCAATGGAAATTAAAGAATAAACAATCTCGATTAAATGTGATTGAAACATAAATCCCCTTCTTATTTGGTAATAATTGAATCATAAGCCCCATGAATGAAAAAATTTAAATGAATCATGAAATATAAATACCATAAGAATATTCTTGATATATCATATATAATATGGTATATATACACCTTATATTGGAGTCTATCTGTATAACATAACAAGTGTCCCATAAAAGACAATTTTACATGATAAACCCTTAACTCAAGTTTGGCATGATTAGAAAGATCTTTTCCCTCATTTATTATAATATTAATTATATTCCAAACAATTTTAATTAATTATAATATCTTATATTATCCACTTATAACATTTTAGAAAACAATTATGAATAATTCATTATTAAAATCATCATTTATGGGGGCCAATTATTTTATTTTTAATGAGAACTATGGTTTGGTAAATCTTTTTCTTATTTTTTGATCATGGTATTATCATATTGAGAATGTTAATGATGATATAAATATATTTTATAGCTAATATTTAATTATTTATATACATAATTAAAGGTTATGTTAAAAATATATTACACTACTCATGGAGTTGAAAGGTCGTACGTATGCATAGATGTTGGTTTCACATTGTGACAGATGGAAGTAAAGAATATTAAAAAAATAATTACACATTATAAAATATTTACTATATAATATATATCATATATGATTATTAAATATATCCTTATTACTAGGAACATAAATAATAATTGAAATAAGGATCACATATCCTTGTGGAGCTGGTAGGACACATCTACGCACGAGTGAATTTATCAATTTCCAATAGATTAGAAGGTAAAAATGTAAATTAGTTATTATAATTAAAAAATAATAAATGTTTCATTAATATATTAATTATTAATTGTTTCCATGTTTATAACCATCCAATTATATTGGATATGAAATAATAATTTCACTATTATGTCTAGACGGTATGTCATATGTACAAAAGAGCAATTGTTTTACTTTTTGTAGGAAGAATAAGAAATGGGAAGTAGTTATTTCATAAATATAATAAAATATAAATGTATTTTTGAAACAATATTTATTATTTTACAATTTGAAAAATATATTTATAATATTTAGAAGTAGAAATAAATCTGAAAGATTCGGTAAATGTTATTTCCTCTTCTTTAGTAGAGTTCCTTTTGATCCCTTTTTACGGTCCAGTGGAATTTTATTTCAAGAAAACCACCACCTAAAATTTCCATCAATGGATGTTTATAATAGAATTTTTTCTATTTTAGATCTATGAAAATAGATCTAGGGGTGTATCATAGAGAGGAGAATAATCTCCCATATATATGTGAGGGGAGAGGAAATCTTGTATTTACATAAAGTAGCAAATTAATATTAATAAATTATCAGGTTTTGGAGCAACCAAATTTTTATATTTAGAATATATGGTGTGGATTAGTATAAACACAATATTCCAATAAAATTTGGACATGTTTAGGTGAATTTTTCAACCTTATCCATTTTTTAACCCCTGTTGTTTCTTTTAACAGTGACAACAATATCAATGTTTTTACACATAAAGGGTGAAGAATGTTGTTATAAAAATGTAAATAACCAATAAATAGACCATGGATTAAATTTAATAAAACCTCACATTAATTAATAAAATGATAATACATTTATTAATTTTAAATAACTTTATTAAAAATTTATTATTTTATTATATAATTAATTTTATTTTTTTAATTATATGAAATAACATAATATAATATGTGTCTATCTAATTAAATATGCTTCCAAAATTCCATGGAATTAATTATAAGGATAATATGTTATAAATATTACTATGTAGTTATATTTTTATTGGTTTTCATTATCACTTTAAAAATTATCATTTGGATTAACCCATTAGTTATACAATTTCAACCTTAACTACTCTAATAAATTTATAAATATTTAAGGGTTATTATTTTACATATAATGTTGAAAATGGATCATTAATGGAAAAGAGATGAAATTTTTACCAAAATCACAAATGAATTTTCATCATTCACGTTTTTAATATTTTTTTACATTATTTAATAAAATATTGCTTAACATAATGTACTATTAATGTATTATAAAGAAAAAATAATATAATTTTACCTTGAAAAAAATGAAAGAAATATAATTAAAATATAAACATCTAACATATCACTAATATGATATATTTATCTTCAAAATTTGCGGGAAACATTAACTCAACCAAAAATTATTATATTAATAGTTTTTTATATTATTTACTATATTATTCTACTCCTCACACAATAAATGAGGGAGAATTTTGTAAGCATTTACGATTGTTATCTCATCACTAAGAAATAAAACAATTACTATGATAAAAATCATTTATTTATTAAATAATCATTTAAATATGAACTAAATATGATTCTGTCATTATAAAAAATATTGTCGATATTAAAATCAATAAATTGAAATTTTTGATGATATATTTTCTTAAAATTATAGAGAATAAATTTTCAATGAAATATGGCACCAAATTACCAAATATTAGAATCACGGATATATATATATTAGCACCAGAAACTACCAATATATTATATACAAGTTTTATGATTAGTTTTCACATTTTTCATAATATTTTAAACCCTAATTACCCGATTTACACTAATATACATGAAAATATTTACATAGGATATTGTTCATAATGACAAAAAATAAAAGAGTCAAATTAAAAAAATTGAAAATCAAGATCCCAAATGTGGAACAAACATTTATGGGTTAAATTTATATAAGTTGAATAAATATATTTTATTATAAATTCATAAAATCCAATGAAAAACTAATTATAGAAAGAAATTTTTTTTAAGCTAAAAAATGATCAAATTCTAAAATCATATATAATTTTGATTCCTATGTAATTATTTAGATTAAATATAATCAAAGAAGTCTTTAGATAATATCAGATCTTGTACTATGAAATAATGTTTCATTTAATTGAAAAGATAATACATGTTTACAAAAAATTAGTATTTCTTAATATTTACAGACGAATCAATGTATTTTGAAAAATATCATAATTTAACCCTAAGGTAATTTTGATATAATTATTTAAAAAAAATAATATAAAGACCCGGCCATAAACATTACATAATATTTAATTAAAAGGATAATTCACATTGAGGATCTTTCCTAGTTTATAGTTTTAGAGAATTAGGCATAAAAATTACATTACATCTCAAAAATTACAAACTAGACATTTCTACAGAGTTTCCATTTTTTTCACAAAACATGAACTCTTAAAAAAAGAGTCATAACTAGATACATGATTTAGACAGCATGAATTTTCCTTGATCCCATCCTTGACCATATTCACCTTTAAGTCCTGGGAAAACTTTTCAAACTTGGGATGAGCATAAAAAGCTCAGTACGGGTTATAAAACAAATAATGAAAACATTTGTTCATAAATACATATAAACATGAAATCTTTTACTTACCTCGTGAAATCATATGATTTATAAAAGACACATAGAAATCATAAATCATAAAGGTAACTTGTGCCATCCATATCACACTTACATTATAGCTATTACAGCTACATAGGGAGTTACTCTGGAATACCCATCATAGTATATTCCCTTAATCTATTAGGAGTAACATTCACGTTTACCTCTGTCACGTTACCCAATGCATTGGAGAGCTATATCAGCCTCACCCACCCTAGGTTTATCACAGAACCACCCGTATACGTAAATAATGCCCAAAAACCGTAACATGATCATAACACATAACATAAGCATAAAGGAAAGATAAAATTTCCACATTGCAATAATAAAATACCATGTTAAGATATTGAAATAATAAATCCATTGACAAAATCATTTTCAATACCAAAACACATAAATAGAGTATATGGTATTTATTTTTCCTTTTAAAAACATTCCGTCTTGTTAAGGAAGCCAAAGATCAAATAATACTCGCGGCGGCGGAAAGGTTGTTATCACTGCTTACGTAAAAAAAATTCCTTCTTGTCGTTTAGTAAAACGCTTGGTATAAAAAGATTCCATTTTAATAAAATGAAAATGAAAAGGTGTTTATACACTGTATAAAATAATGTCATGTATAAAACTAAAAATTCCTAAATGAAAGAAGATTGAGACGAAGTCCCTTACCTCTTGTCCGACTTGACCCGTTCGTTCTTTAATATCTTGAATAATAAAGTAAAGTTAATTTATAATTTCTGAAGAACCTTTTTCAATTTTATTATTCCTTTAATATCACTTATTACCATGTTATAAACATTATATAATCTTTTTAGTTAATAATGTTCATTTATTTGATATTTGGTACTTGGGTCAAAAATGAACACCTTATATTTACAAGTTGTCCATGTGGTCAATAGTACATTATATCCAGAATGGTATTCATGATTTTAGATATCATATATATAATATATATACAGTATATACATATATTTATAATAGTACATAACATTTGGAGGTACAAACTGAAATGCATTGTTCATGGAGACGGTAAGTTGTACGTACGCATGAACGCTACTTTCATTTCTATTTATTATTTTAATGGAATTAAAACATAATTATACATAGGTATATTATAATTCCAATATAATATCATATATAATATCATTAACTCTATCCTTTATACATCCCAAATAAGGCATTAATGAGTCACATCACTTTGAGGGGGCGGTAGTCCGCACTTCCTCAAATGAGATTATCGTATTTACCCACTATGGAAACAATAAAGTCTTGATATAAATGGGAAGTAAAGAAGAATAATGAAATCATAAAAATAATATAAATCATATATAAATACATTTCCATCATAATTTCTTCCTTGAGAGGAGGTAAGATGTAATTGAACAATCATCATTTCGTGAGGCGTTAGTTTGCCATCCACAGAAACATTGTGTTCTTCATCCATTAGATCAAGGGGTGTGTAAGTGTAGTTCGAATACTTATCATAACAACATCCTAGTATATTGAGGATACTAGTTTTGTTACAAAAGAAAAGAAATAAAAATATTTTAGGGGTTGGAGAAGAAAAATAAAAGAAAACAATTTAAGAGAAACTGTTACCATTAATTTGGGTAACTCACTTTGGTTTGAACCAAAGGACTTATTAAGTGCCTTATTACTATTTTAAGGCTTCTAGAATGAGGAGAGTGATGTCTGGAGCTTAATTTGGAAGAGTTTGGATGATCCAAATGGCTTTAGAGGTGTGAGGAATTGGTTATAAGTGGTCTCTTTTTATAAGGGAGAGGAGGGGCTCTTTAGGAATGTTTGAAAATATTATTTTATTATAAACATATATTCGGTTTATAATTGTAAAAAATCATTGAGGTCAAAGGTAAGATGACTCATATTTTAAATAAAATCATCCAATCATAATTGGACATGTTTTGGATAATATTTTAATCATTATAATATTATTTATTTAAATCATTTATTAATGAGGTGAAAACTGTATCATTATTGTGTCATTAATAATTTAATTTATTTGATGTCTAAAAATTTTTAAAAAAATACCATGATGTCGGAAATATTTTTTTCTTTCCAATTAATATTTATAGTCTAAAATAGGGCTTATATAACACCATATAAAAATTAAATACTAAAATATTTTTTTTAATGTCACTTTTGTCTTCACATTAAATTAATTAATCTAAATTGTCATTATCACTCCCAAGTGGCTCAATGGGGTCCCAAAATCAACCCAAAGATTCTCATGGTTAGACAGGACTCATCAAATAGGATTATGACACATTTAAGGGTAATTTTATATTATTATAATATTATTTTTTTACCCTTATTTACCTAATTTACCCCTTAACCACGGTAAATAAAATATTTACTGATGTAAATATTTAAAATGTATAAAAATAAAAGTTACCTATTTACACAATTTGGGCCTCCTGATTTCAAATATGGAATCCATTTTTCCAAAATCAAAACACATAAGCAGTATAAATCAATTTAAAATTAATTCCCACTGTCAAAACAAAGAGCGTGTTTTTAAAAATTAAAAACTATCAAAAGATTGATACTTATTTATGTCCAATTTCAAAGTGAAATTAATTCCAATGACCAAAATTGTATTAAATGGTAAAAATATATTTCAATTTATCTTTAAACCCAATTAAAAATATAATCTAACCATATAAATAAATTAGACTAAAACATAGTTTTGAATTAAAATACAATATTTTCAATATTCCTTAAAAAATGAACTTTATCAGAAAAATACCAAAAAATATCCCAAAGTAAATTCTGATGTCATCATTAAATATAAGGATTTTATTTGGTCATATAGAATGTATTAAAGTGACAAAAACAATATTTAAAAAGGGTACAGCATTAAAAGGCGGTAAATCAGCCTTTTAATGTAAATCATGCTTAAAATTAGATTCATTCATATATTAAGCCTTTAACTTTTATTGGATAAATATAAATACATGTATAATCATAATATAGTTAGTTTTGTTCATTCCCACCAATACAATGGCTAGGATTTAACTACCATTTGAAATAATAATATTATATTATTAGTGTGCAACGTAAGATTCCAAAGAAACTCATTGTTGCGTATCGGGTACGCTATCGAACATAACAACCCCTTTAAGATAAGTTAATATTTAATTCACAAATATTAATAAATATGAAAATCTCTTATTCTTCATTTACCTAGGATGTTACATCCTTCCCCCTTTTGGAAATTGAGTCCTCGCAATTTTTATCCACTTATCAAAATAAGTGGGGGTATTTATCCCTCATAGCATTTTCAGATTCCCACGTTGCCTATTCAACCATATAGTTTTTCCACAAAACCTTTACCTGATTAATTACCTTATTCCACAACACTTGCTCTTTGCGGTCAAGAATCTGGACTGGTTGTTGTTCATAAGAGAGAGTCTCTTCCAACTGAACTACCTCTGGGCTCAAAACATGAGATGAATCTGGCATATACTTTCTCAACATCGAAACATGAAAAGTATTGTGTACCTGGGATAAACATGGAGGTAAAGCTTCTCTGTATGCAACTGATCCAACTTTCTATAGAATTTCATAAGGTCCACTAAACCTTGGACTCAACTTTCCCTTCTTACCAAAACGCATCACACTTTTCCAAGGAGAAACTTTGAGAAAGACATGATCACCAGCCTCAAAAGAAAGATCCTTCCTATGGTTATCTGCATAAATTTTCTGTCTGCTCTGAGCTGTTCTCATGTGATTCTGAATCAAATGAACTTTATCTACCATCTCTTCTACCAATTCTAGTCCCATCAGCTTTCTTTCACCTACTTCATCCCAAAAAGCTGGAGTTCGACAATTCTTTCCATACAATGCCTCAAATGAAACCATCTGTATACTGGAATGAAAACTGTTATTATAAAAAAATTCAACCAAAGAAAGATGTTGGTCCCAACTTCCCTAGTAATCCATCGAGAAAGCACGTAATATATCCTCCAAGGTCTGAATTGTTCATTCTGACTGCTCATCAGATTGAGGATGAAAAGATGTACTAAAATTAAATTCAGTACCTAATGACTTCTGAAGGCCTTTCCAAAAGTTAGAAGTGAACCTGGGATCACGATCAGTTACAATGGAGAGGGGAACTCCATGCAACATGACTATATATTTAACATACAACCGAGCAAGTTGATCTACAGAGAAAGTATCTCTAATAGGAAGGAAATGAGCAGATTTAGTCAATCGGTCAACTATAACCCAGATTGCATTATTATCTCGAGATTTCTTTGGTAATCCCACAACAAAGTCCATGGATATTTTTTCCCATTTCCACTATGGCACCAGTAGAGGATGAAGCATTCCGTTAGGTAACTATCGCTCTTCTTTAACATTCTTACAAGTCAAACACTTCACAGTAAAATCAGCAATATCTCTTTTCATTCCATCCCACCAGTAATACTATCAAAGATCTCTGTAAATCTTAGTACTTCCCTGATGAACTAAAAACAGAGAACTATAAGCTTCACATAACAACTCATTCTTTAACTTTAAATCACAAGGAACACATAACCTATTTCCAAACCTCAAAACAAAATCATTATCAATGTTAAATTCATCCAACAAACCCTTCTGAACCAACTCTACCTTTTTCTACAACTCACTGTCTTCCTTCTGCGCTTTCATTATTTTGTCTGATAGAGATGATCTCACTGACAACTAAAACAAAACAGAAGAATTTTCATCACCAACAACTTCTATGAAAAATTCCATCAAATCAAAAACCAAAGGATCTTGTTCCAAACGTAGCATGGATAATGAGACATTACTTTTCCGACTCAAAGCATCGGCCACTTTATTTTCTTTTCCCAGATGGTAATGGGTCGTGCAATCATAATCCTTGATTAATTCTAGACATTTTCTCTGTCTCATGTTATATTCTTTATGAGTGAATATATACTTTAAACTTTTGTGATCATTATATATTTCACACTTCACTCCATAAAAATGATGCCTCCAAATGTTTAAAGCAAAAAACAACAGCAGTTAATTCCAAATCATGTGTAGGGTAATTTAACTCATGTGGTTTCAACTAACGTGAAGTATAAGCAATTACCTGATCAATTTGCATTAGGAAGCAACCCATTCCTTTCAACGATGCATCACTATAGATAACAAACTCACCATTTCTGGAAGGTAGTGCCAAAACTAGAGCATTCACCGATCTTCTTTTCAATTCCTGAAAACAATCATCACATTCTTTTGTCCAGATGAACTTAACACCTTTTTGAGTTAACTTATTAATTGGACTAGATAACCATGCAAAATTTTCAACAAACCTCTGGTAATAACCTGCCAAACCATGAAAACTACAGATCTCTGTTATATTTGTGGGTCTGGGCCATTCTTCAACAACTTTTGTTTTTGCAGGATCAACAGTTATGCCATTTTTTGAAATAATGTGACCAAGGAAAGAAATTTTTTGTAACCAAAACTCACACTTACTGAATTTCCCAAACAATTTATTTTATTTTATGGTTTTCAAGAAAACCCTTAAATGAATTTCACGCTCCTCTTTACTTTTTAAATAAACCAAAATATCATCAATGATCACAACCACAAACTTATCCAAGAACTCCTGGAAAATTCTATTCATAAGATCCATGAATATTGTAGGTGCATTGGTTAACCCAAAAGACATAAATACAAATTCATAATGTCCATATCTCGTACGAAATGTGGTCATTGGAACGTCTTCTTCCTTTACTTCCAATAGATGGTACCCCAACCTCTAGTCAATCTTCGAAAAATATTGATCTCCCTGGAGCTGATCAAACAAATCATTGATATGGGGCAAAGGATACATATTCTTAACAGTGATGTTATTCAATGCTCTATAATCAATGCAAAGTCTCATTGAACTATCTTTCTTTTTAACAAACAAGACAGGAGCACCCCATGGTGATGTTCTAGGTTGAATGAAACCTTTATCTAATAAATCTTGCAATTGCTCCTTTAAATCTAAAAGTTCAATTTGATCCATTCGATAAGGGGGTTTTGAAATTGGCTTAGCATCAGGAACTAAGTCAATAGTAAATTCAACTTCCCGATCAGCTATAATACCAAGAAACTCATCAAGAAAAACATCAAGGTACTCATTTACCACTGGCACATCATTAATCTGAACAATTCCTTTGTTTTCAACAATATGTGCAAGGTAACATTCATTTCCATCTTTTACCAGTTTTTTGACTTCCTGATATGTTATCAAAAGAATGGGTTCATTCTTGTACACAAACTGAAAATCATTTTGAAAAGAAACCTCTTTAGCTCTGCAGTCAATCTTTGCCTGATAAAAAGAAAACTAATCAATGCCCAATATAACATCAAACTCTACTAGAGGAAAAACAATAAGTTTTTAGGTAGATTCTTTCCGCACACAAGGACAGTAATGTTCTTATGTTTTTGTTTTTTCTCAACATTTTTTCCAGGTGTTTTTACCGTAAGTTCAGTATTCATATCATGAGATGGAATTCCCAATTTACTAGAAAACTTTTCCGAAATGAATGAATGTGTAGACACTGAATCAAACAACACATTGGCATAATCTGAACAAACAAACAATGTACCTGATACTACTTCATTTGATGGACCAACATCTGCTGAATTAGTTGCAAAGGATTTCTCCACCCCTTTCTTCTTGTAGTCTGACTGCTTCCCATCACTCGAGATCTTTGTCGGACACTCATTTTCATAATGACCCATTTCATTTCACTTAAAACATTTTACTGATTGTAAATCATATTTTGTCTTACCATTACCTTGATTTTTTAAGTGCAATTACGAGCCTTATGTCCCATTTTACCACATCGGTAGCACTTACTAGAATTCAAAAGACATTCCCCAGCATGCTTTGTACCACAATTTTCAAAAAATATAAACTTAAGTTTCTTACCATCAGACTTTTTTGAAGAGTTCTTACCTTTCGCCTGCCACCTCGACCTCTTATTTTGTTATTTTTCAAATAATACCTGATCATCGGAAAACTCCATTTCCACCTTCTCCGCACAACGAACAAGCTTTTCATAACTTTTGAACTCACGAGAAGCTAAATCCCTTCGATACTTTGGCTTTAATCCAGAGTAAAAATGGTTGATTTTACTATCAAGATCTTGTATGAAATTTGGATCATACCTTGCCAATCGAGTGAATTTTTCTTCATAAGAAGCCACTGATTCATCCTCCTGCCTCAATTCTAGGAATTGTTTTTCCATCCTAAGATGAGCCACCTTAGGAAAATATTTCTCTAGAAACATAACTTTGAATTCATCCCAATCAAGAGCATAAATCTCCTCATTATCCCTGATATTTTTCACCATCGGCCACCACTGATCAGCTTCACCTTCAAAATGGTAAACTACAAGACTAACCTTTTGATGTTCTGAACAACCCATGACATCAAAAATCATTTCCAGTGCTTTAATCCACCCTTAAGCTAGCAAAGGATTATATGATCCTCTAAATGATGGGGGATGTTGCCTCATGAAATGCTCTACTACTGACATGTTCCTCTGTGGTTGATCTGGCTTATCTCGTAAATGGATACCACCACCATTTATAGCCCGAGTCAATTGTGCCATCACTGCAACAAACTGTTCAGTTTCGATTCTGACCATCTCATGTTGCTGATTTGGAAGGTTGTCTTCCTCCTGATGTCGTCCCAACATAGATCCTTGTTTCCTCTTCGGAAAACCATTCTAAACAAATAAATATCTTAGGCGAAGAAACATAGTAATATGTAAATGCTATGTGATATCAATATTAACATAAATTACATTATGGATATTAATTTAACAATATCCTAACTCCTAAAGTTATCTAAACCGACCTTTGATACCAACTATAAATACCCAGCCATAAACATTACATAATATTGAATTAAATGGATAATTCACATTGAGGATCTTTCCTGGTTTAGAGTTTTAGAGAATTAGGCATAACAATTACATTACATCTCAAAAATTACAAAGTAGAAATTTCTACACAGTTTCCATTTTTTTTACAAAACATGAACTCTTAAAAAAAATAGTCATGTCTAGATCCATTTTTTACACAGCATGACTTTTTCTTGATCCCATCCTTGACCCTATTCATCTTTAAGTCCTGTAAAAACATTTCAAACTTGGGATGAGCATAAAAATCTCAGTAAGGTTTATAAAACAAAGAATGAAAACATTAGTTCATAAATACATACAAACATGAAATCTTTTACTTACCTCGTGAAATCATATAATTTATTAAATACACATAGAAATCATAAATCATAAAGGTAACTTCTGGCATCCATATCACACTTACATTGTAGCTATCACAGCTACATAGGGAGTTACTTTGGAATACCCATAACAATATATCCCCTTAATCTCTTAGGAGTAACATTCACGTTTACCTCCACCACGTTACCCAGTTCATTAGAGAGCTATCTCGGGCTCACCCACCCTAGGTTTATCATGGAACCACCCATATACGTAAATAATGCCCAAAAATCGTAACATGATCATAACACATAACATAAGCATAAAGGAAAGATAAAATTTCCACATTGCAATAATAAAATATCATTTCAAGATATTGAAATAATAAATTCATTGTAAAAATCATTTTCAATACCAAAGTACATAAAAAGTGTATATGGTATTTATTTTTCCTTTTAAAGACATTCCGGCTTGTTAAGGAAGCCAAAGATCAAATAATACTCACGGCGGCAGAAAAGTCATTTTCACCGCTTACGTAAAAAAAACATTCCTTCTTGTCGTTTAGTAAAACACTTGGTATAAAAATATTCCCTTTGAATAAAATAAAAATTCAAATGGGTTTATACACCGTATAAAATAAAGTCGTGTATAAAACTAAAAATGCCTCAATGAAAGAAGATTGAGACGAAGTCCTTTACCTCTTGTCCGACTTGACCCGTTCGTTCTTTAATCTCTTGAATAATAAAGTAAAGTTTATTTCTACTTGCTTAATAACATTTTTCAAGTTTATTATTCCTTTCATATCACTTATTATCATGTTATAATCATTATGTAATAATTTTTGTTAATAATGCTCATTTTGTCGATATTTGGTACTTGGGTCAAAAATGAACACCTTATATTTACAAGTTGTCCATGTGGTCAATAGTCCATTATATCTAGAATGGTATTCATGATTTTAGATATCATATATATCATATATATCCAATATATACATGTATTTATAATAGTACATAACATTTGGAGGTACAAAATGAAATGCACCGTTCATGGAGATGGTAAGTCGTACGTACGCATGAACGCTACTTTCATTTCTATTTATTATTTTAATGTAATTAAAACATAATTATACATAGGTATATTATAATTAAAGTATAATATCATATATAATATCACTAACTCTATCCTTTATACATCCCATATAGGGCATTAATGAGTCACATCACTTTGAGGGGGCGGTAGTCCGCACTTCCTCAAATGAGATTATCGTATTTACCCACTATGGAAACCATAAAGGCTTGATATAAATGAGACTTACATAAGCATAAGAAAATCATAAACATAATATAAATCATATATAAATACAGTTCCATCATAATGGCCACCATGAGAGGTGGTAAGATGTAATTGAACAATCATCGTTTCATGAGGCGTTAGTTTTCCATCCACAGAAACATTATGTACTTCATCCATTAGATGGAGGTGTGTGTAACTGTAGTTAGAATACTTATCATAACAACATAATTGTATATTTATTATACTGGTGTTGTTACAAAAGAAAAGAAATAAAAAGAGTTTAGGGATTGGAGAAACAAAATAAAAGAAAACAATTTAAGACAAACTGTTACCTTTAATTTGGGTAACTCACTTTGGTTTGAACCAAAGGACTTCTTAAGTGTGTTATACCTAAGGTAAGGAGTCTAGGAGTAGGAGAGGGATGTAGGGATCTTAATTGGGTATAGTTTGGACGAGTCAAATGGCTTGAGAGGTGTGAGGAATTGGTTAGAAGTGGTCTATTTTTATAAGGGAGAGGAGGGGCTCTTTAGGAATGTTTGAAAATATTATGTTATTATAAACTTATATTCGGTTTATAATGGTCCAAAAATCATTGAGGTCGAATATAAGATGACTCATATTCGAAATAAAATCATCCAATCAGAATTGGACATGTTTTTTATAATATTTTAATCATTATAATCTTATTTATTTAAATCATTTATTAATGGGGTAAAAACTGCATCATTATTGTGTCATTAATAATTTAATTTATTTCATGTCTAAAAATTATAAAAAAAATACCATTATGTAGGAAATATCTTAATATTTCCAATTAATTTTTATAGTCGAAAAAAGAACTTATATAACACCATATAAAAATTAATTACTAAATTATTTTTGTTAATGTCACTTTTGTTTTCACATTAAATTAATTAATCTAAATTGTCATTATCACTCCCAAGTGGCTCAATGGCGTCCCAAAATCGACCCAAAGATGACCATGGTCAGACATGACTCATACAATTAGATTAGGACACATTTAAGGGTAATTTTATATTATTATAATTCTATTTTCTTACCCTTATTTACCTGATTTACCCCTTAACCACAGTAAATAAAATATTTACTGAAGTAAATATTTAAAATTTCTAAAAATAAAAGTTACCTATTTACACAATTTGGGGCTCCTAATTCCAAATATGGAATCCATTTTTCTAAAATCAAAACACAGGAGCGGTAGAAATTAATTTAAAATTAATTCCCGCATTCAAAACAAAGAGTGTGTTTTTAAGAATTAATAACTATCAAAAGATTGATACTTATTTATGTGCAATTTCAAAGTGAAATTAATTCCAATGACCAACATTGAATTAAATGGTAAAAATATATTTCAATTTCACTTTAAAACAAATTAAAAATATAATATAGCCATAAAAATAAATTAGATAAAAACATAGTTTTGAATTAAAATACAATATTTTCACTATTCCATAAAAAATGAACTTTATCAGAAAAATAACAAAAAATTACCCAAAGTAAATTATGATGTCCTAATTCTAAAGAAGGATTTTATTTGGTCATATAGAATTTATTAAAGTGGCCAAAAATAGATTTTAAAAGGGTTCTCCATTAAAAGGCGGTAAATCGGCATTTTAATGTAAATTATGCTTAAAATTAGATTCATTCATATATTAAGCCTTTGACTTTTATTGGATAAATATAAATACATGTATAATAATAATATAGTTAGTTTTGTTCATTCCCGCCAATACAACGTCTAGGAGTTAACTACCATTTAAAATAATAATATTATATTATTAGTGTGCAATGTAAGATTCTAAAGAAACATGTTGTTTCATATCGGGTACGCTATCGAACATAGCAACCCCTTTAAGCTAAAGTTAATATTTAATTCAAAAATATTAATAAATAAGAAAATATATTATTCTTTATTTACCTGGGATGTTACATGTAAAGTGAAATTAAAAAATATAGGGGAACCTACTAATAACTTCCACATATAAAATGTAATAAAAATCATGTTGGAAAATAGTTTTTTTAATCATAAAAAGAATTCAATAAAACATAAGTTCATAAGAATTATTAAATAAATTTGTATTGAGTAGGAAAACTGTACATATATTTCATAATGAGGTTTTTCATATTTATACCTTCCAATTGAATATATAGGTGAAATCTAAATAATAATATTTTTATTATAAATCTCAATTCACTTAAAGCTCAATGTTTCATGTTAACTAATATTTCAATATTATTGTTCCATTAAACTTCATTTTTATGTATTAAAATTTTTTAAAAATTTCCCCTTCAACATAATGGTTAATTTGTTGATCATTAACATATTTTACCATTACATTTCATACTCTAACATGATATTTTTTTCTATTATCTTTTAATAGACCCGTTTTCTCATACTAGATGCCCCATGGTATTTCTTTCGAAAGATATCACATGTGGGAAACCCATCCTTCATTTCATTGCCTTTTAATTACTTATCTTCCCATTATATCACCTAACATATTCTTTACCTAACTTATCATCACTTAACATATCCTATAGAACTCTCAATATATTAAAACAATCCTTCAGAGTATATCATAATATGATAAAAATGTATTATAGACTAAATATATTCAATGGTATAACTTTAAAACATTAAATAAACCATAAATCTTATATTTTAATCAATGTTAATCTCATGAAATATACCTAGATAACCATGTAATTCAAGCCTCATACTTATCAAAAATTTACTACTACTTTTTTTTAATATTGAGGAACTACCTATCCATATCCTATATTTTTACATGATGAATTCTTTTTCATATAATACCACCATAAAATATCCCAATTTAAGGATCATAATTTCATAGTCCACAATATTTCTCTTTATTAGAAACCATCATTATTCTAGATCTCATTTAGATGATAAAAAAAGAAATAATTTTTTCTTTTTCAATACTCCCCAATCAAAGGAAGCAATTATTCAGGGATAGAATCCATTTTTTATCTAGAAAAGGGTTAGTTGTTTAATACAATAATATGGGTGGTTGTTTTATTATGTTATCAAACATATTCACACAATGATGAGGATCAAAAGATAACTCTATGTGGGAACAAATGTTTTCATATACTTTCTCAAAAACCCCAATATGGATATAATCTAAGAAGCCACAACTTCATCATCATTTAATATTTTATTGGTAACATAACAGAATTGATTGTTACTGTTGATACAGTTTCTATTCCTATCATTTGTTTCCATATCTCTATAATGAATTACACATAATGAGATCATGATATTGAATTAGGAAATATAATTTCTTTTTTTCATATAGAGATACTTATAAATAATGAGGTTCATTTAGTGTATGTGTTTTATATAACTATGTTCATTTAAATATAATCCCCAACGTTCTTACTAAAACTAATCTAATACCAAATATTACAACTCATGATCTATAAACCTTGACCTGGTAGATATATTAAATTACTGGAATAGAATACATGATTTCCCAAAGGATCCATATGTTTATTTTTCTTATAAGTTGGCATATATAGATTAATTTCATTTGAAAGATTAATATTAAACATGAATATATTATAATAACATCATTATCCCATCCTTCATATCATTGAAAATAAATAGTGGTTCACCAATAGGTTTCATAGGGAATGGAATGAAAATAACAATTATCTCATATTATCAGTAAAGAGTAATATATAGTGGGAGCGATCCTAACTTAATAATTTTATAACTTATATAAGTAGAATAAATAAACAACATAAAAAAATAATCAAATGAAATTGATGGAAATATATTTATATAACAATAAATGAATATGTAAATAAAAAATATACAATTCACATACTAGTGGAATGAATAAATTAAGACATTAAAACTTGTTTTCAAGTCCTTGGTCTAAGAAAGAAACATCATAGAGGGACGGATATACCATAATACCAAATAAATTTTGTATCATGATATTTATCAATGAAACAAGTGAATATATAATTTTAGGCCCCAAAACTTAACTGATTGTGTCCAATGAATTCACCATAAGTGTAAACAAGACATCTCATAAAATTCCCTGAGGAACCTATGGTTTAATAAAAACATGGATATTATTATAAGCATAAATATAATAAAAAATTATTCCTTGTTCATTTGAATACTGTCAATGTATATAAGAACTTCTATTAATCAAATAATAATCTATGTGGCACTGAAAAAATAGAAGGAATTACTATTATTAAAGTAAAATAGTTTCAATGGTATATTTAATGTTATGGGATGTCCATGGTAGATAGAAACTGGGTTCAATAATTAGAATTTTTATGAGACCAATGAAATAGTAATAAAAATACATCATCATGGTTCATATATAGAGATTGAATATTCCAAATCATATCCCCTAGTATTTTAAATAAGGTGTGTAGACATAGAAATATTATTCATACAGTAGATTGATGGTTGATTAAATTCTCAACTAGCCCTTTTTGAGGTGATTATACCTAAGTGCATATATTTCAAAACTGAATATACTTTCTAATATCTGAACATTGATATTTTTTAATAGAAACTACACATACATTAACTTTACTAAAACAAGAGATAGTTTTTAAAGCACAGAAAAGTTATATTTTAAAAGTTATATTTATAATACATCCATATTAATTAATTAATTATTAAAAATGAAATATTTACTGAATAAATCCTAAGAAAAAAATAAAAAAATCAATATGGCAATCTCACTTTTAGCCTTTGATAGAAATTTAATCAAAACCCCTTGACAAAGTTGGATTCAAAGTGATATTAAAATTAATAGAATAAAATGAATTTAATGATATGGCATCACAAATTCATAGTTTTTAGAACACATAGAATAAATTTTTATCATATGAAAAAACATATATCAAATAGTGAAATTTGAGGTAAAATATCCATAAATCTTACCCCGAATTCCCCAAATGTACATTAACCTATAGTATAACTAATATTTTATATGTTTATCAATTAATTATTACCCTCAAAATTATCAATTTTCAGTTATACTATTCATATAAATTAATAATCTATATAAATTATAGTTAGTCTTCTAATTTTCCCACATCAAGTAAATATGGATTGATTTTTTGTACTAGTTATTCCCCTACCATAGTTCATAATTCATGAAAGATATAATATTAAAATTACATGTAATATAATATATGATCTATATATATAAATATTGTTTCATAGAAAAAATGATTTTTTCACATTTATATGTTCCAAATCATATTTATTATTTATTTATAAAAGAATGACTATCAATATAATTATATATATGATAAAAATTTATATTATAATAATTAATCTAAAACGATTAATTTATTTCATGATGTTATAATTAAAAAAAATTTATTCAAACATTACAATGGAAAAATATGTTATACGATTATCATAGTAGTTATCTACATTCATCATAATCTTAATTTTATTAATAAAAGTAAAATGTCCATTTTTACATAACAAGGTCCTAATTATAAAAATTTTAAAATTTATTTATTTTTTATATTTATGAAAATGATTATTTATTTTCAGTATAGTAAAGATTAATGTGTTAAATGAATTATACCTAAAAATGTTACATAGATGTTAGAATATCATATATAGGTTTATAAAATTTTCATAATATTTCAGAATGTATTTCTTTATATATAAATCATATATGTGTTCTTGATAATTTTTATTTCATTTTACATTATTCTTATATAAAAATAATTTCATAAAATACATGGTTTTAAAAATAGGGTATTTTTAGTATTCACTTAAAAATCAATCATTTCAAATAAATAACTAAATTTTATCTAAGTATAAAATTTTTATGGTAATTTTAAAAATTAATTTCAATTTTTTAAACCACGTTATAATAATTTTGAATCAATTATTAAAATAAACTCATTATTAGGGGAACTTTACAATATTCATTATGTGATATTCTAGGATATAGTGTTTAGATACTATAGTACGGTCTCAGGTATTGCACTAATTTTGAATTATTCTCATGAAATGAATACTAGAATTGGGGAAGGTAGAGACAGTATAGAAGTAATACAGTTACTATTATTAGAATTTCATGATCACAAGGGACATAATAATGGTAAATACAAGGGTGGGTATCCAAGTAGAAAAATATGGGTTATTCCAAATAAGTGACATAATAATTCAATATTAATTTAAAATTTTAAAATGTAATTATAAATAATGGAAAATGATTATGTTAAAAGAAAAAAATTTCTGTGTGATAATATTGTGATGTACAAGTATGAGAGTGATAAAATTTGTTTTAGAGAATATATCAACTGGTAAAATTAATATTTTTTGATGTTAAAGAGATAAAAGTTTCATAAATACATCAAACACGTTAAAATTATTTAAAAAATAAAATTAAGTGAAAAATATACCATGTCAACACCAATTTGAATACTGTTTTTCAATATCTAAATATTTTCCTCAAATGTGACTGTAATGGTCTAAAAATCCTGCCATTATTAATATAACTCAAGATTCACAATGTCAATTTTATTATTATTCAATTGATAATGGATTATAATTTGAATGAAAGGTTTTACTTTTACTATATTAATAGATGGGGGATAATCATGGGAGATTTCATGCCTATAGATTTTACTATATTCCCATTAGTGTTCTTATTTGTCTATCTCTCAATAATATTTTAATAAATTGTATTAAACATTACACATTGAAAGACTTTTAGTTTTTATAATAATATTACACATCATGATATAATTTTGAATATAATTTATTGGAATATTATTGTGAGATAGACAAATAATAATAATAAAAAGAATATAGTAAACTACATAGTCGTAAAATATCCTATGATTATCCCTCGCCTATTAATATGGTAAAAGAAAAACCTTTCATTAAAAATATGAGAGTCATTATCAATGGTGATGTATTACCTTTGTATATAATGTAGTAAATAATGAGATATGAGTTTGATTGAGTATATATAGTGTATAATGGAAAAAGTGACCATTAAGAATAGTGAATTTCATAAATATTATATGTCCCGTGGTTAGTATGATCATTTTGTATTATGATCATTAGAAATTAATCCATTATATTGTGATCAATTGGATTATTTCATATTAAGGGTAATAATGAAGGACGGTTGATGTAGATGATAGAAACAATGGGTCAACTAATAGGATCATGCCTTAAGGATCTCATTAATTAGAGCATGGGTGGAATTTAGTATTATCAGGGTTCATACTTAACCATGCCCAAAAAGAAAATAATCAAGTGGGGATCGATTTTAATAACCATTGAGAGAAGTTCTTGCTAGTATAGATTGCAATCAGATTGATGTCGGCCAAACCACCCAATGAGAGTCTAGACATCTCACACCAAACCATTATATCTTTTATTGGAATCAAAATGTCTTATTAGCAAGACCCTAAGTGGTGTTAAAGTGAGTATTATTTTAGAAATTAAATAGTTGTTAATATATTCCAATTGAATTTATTACTTATTTTAATTCATAATAGTTATGCAAAAATTGATTATAATCAGAGGATTCATATAATGGTATGTTAGAATAAATTTTTAACATAAAGAAAAACATAATGGTATTTTTGGAAAAATTACTATTTTTTATTTTTTTCTAATAAAAATTAAACATTATTTTTTGAAAAATTGAATTATTATCAATGATATGTGAAAAAATGATAGTATGACTTTACAATGTCCCAAATAATGTTTCTAATAGACATAAAGTTTTTTGTGTCACAAACTAGTCTGGGCTCCCTAGTAACCTGATATCCAAGACGGTACTGACATATACTGAAGGGCGTTATCAATCCCCATAGGTCAGTGACTAGCACCTAACATTATAAAAAAGGAAAGTGGGGATAATTTTTCCACTACTAATGTGTAAATGAACTAAATAAATCAGTATCCATACAAAAGAAATTGCACTAGGATTAATTTACCCAATGTAAAATAGGTATAACAACCCAAAGTAATACAACCAAAATAATAGAAAATGGGAAATATTTCCAATGTCCCAGCAGATGAAACTCACCAAGTCAATAGTTCAATAGCTCAGACCACCTCCATCTGGTGATTTACCCCTCTTTGAACATGGAAGAATATAATATACAAAATATTAAAGGCATGGGTATGGTTTGAGCTAAAATTTTATGTAGGGGTCACCAAGTATTCTATAAAAAATTCCAATATTAAATTAACCAAAGATATCTTATAATTTGAAACAAAATAGTTTATCATTTCATAAAAATAATTAGAACTATATATGCTTTCCATTTCAGAATATAGAAATAATTTAAGTAAAGGTTTTAATTTTCAATTGATGGAACATTTCTAAAACAATGTCACTTTTAAAAATTTCTAAAATAATCACTTTTATATAAAATATTTTATTTAAATAAAAATTCATGGAAAATAATTTATCCCAATGGAATATATTCATTTTAAATAGAAAAAAGCGAGCAACATGGACATATACCTAATAAGGTATGATAGTTCTAGGGTATATGGACTCTACAATCAAGGTGACATGGTAATATGTAAATACATCCCTTTGAACTCAATCCAAAGAAAACTCCTCACCATCACCTAAAGAATGTGATGTGCTATATTTATATTTTGGATCATTGTAAAGTTTGATGTGATATCCAAATAACTCACTAACTACCTAAGGATATCATTTTCTCTAGTTAAAAATGATGATAGTAAAAAAGTTTCCAGAAAAATTAAAATAAAATTAATACCATTCTTCCTTTAAAATATAGAAATATTCCGTTTTAAAACCATAACATAGGTTTTTAATCAAAAACATGAATTTTGAATTATAGAACCCAAACGTTCCTATCAAAACATATTTAAGATATTTTCACAATATAACAATTTGAAATCAGTTCAGAATTCAATTCCACAATCCACTTTCACAAATTAAACCCTACAATTTAATTTTTCACAAGGTTCTATCAATTTCAAATACCCCCCCCCCTCCCAATTCAATGGAATCGGGGTGCTCACACTTTTCATTCAAATACATTTCATTAATTAAATTCAAAATTTTAATTGAAAAATTTTCTATCATATCCACAATTTAAATTTCAAAAATTTCAATAAACACACCCCTATTTAATGGAATCGGGGGTTTTCTAATGTCATTCCAAAAACCCATTTTAGAACCCCCAATTCAATATAATTGGGTTTTTCCAACATAAAAAATGTAATAAATTTAATTAAAATCAATTAACTGAATTTAATTCAAATAATTGAAATTAAATAAAAAAATTTAGGGTTAATATAAATTGGGAATCACGATAGAACAACCTACCTTGGGATCAATGGGTCATAAATCACAAAGTCATGCATGGAAAAAAATAGAAAATGATGAAAACATGTATCTATAAATCAAACCAATGTTTAGATCAAAAAAAGTGGGTATTAGATCCACAAATCAATATGAGGATTCATGGAACCCTAGGGAGGAGAAGTTATATCATGGGAGAATGAGGATGGTAAGAGGAAATTGATTTAGAGAATATTGAAGGACATTCCACAAGCTTTGAATCACTTATAGGATGGATCTGAGTGGCTAATAAATAATCTTGAGAGTACCAATAAATTAATAAATTACTTATGGGTAGTTCCATTCCATTGGGGACCTAAATTTGGGGTTTGGGAATATTTAATAAAAATTTGGTTTATCTAAAAACTTGTATGAATAGTTTCTTAGGCAGAGACACATGGTTTGAAAAATTGTGCGGAATAACCATGATCCTATTTTAAATGGGTTTCATAGTTTATAATAAGAGGGAATATAAATTGATTAATCATGTTCCAACTATGAAAAATCCCACTATCTTTTTTTTCATGGTTACCTCTGAGAGGGCGCACGGTTTTGACTAACTATGTTCCCACCATTCACTAGCCCCGAATTTTTCAAAACTTTTAAAACATCAATATGAAGCAAAAAAAACCCAAAACAATTCTTGGTAAAAATATTTTATTATGAATACATTAAAATAGTAACATGATGTTACAATCTCTCCACCATAGAAATGTTTTATCCCCATAAAGCTTACTGAGATTCTTTTATGCCAAAATGATGAGACCGCTACTCTCTCATCAGTACCTCCTTCCCCCATCTCTCATGAGAATTAGAATCATGTTTCCATAGCACATTAACCAAAGGTATTATCCACCCATGAAGTAACTTGGTTTCAAAATCAATTATCCAAACTATTTGTTCAGTCACAGATAAATCACATTCAACTTCAACATCACTCCAGCTCAGAACATGAGGTGGATCATATAAATATTATCAAAGCTGAGATACATGGAATGTGTTATGTATTAACCTCAGAAATGGTGTGAGTTCTAAATGTTATTCAACTTCTCTGACATACTGAACAACCTCAAAAGTTCCCACAAAATAAAGACCAAGTTTTCACTACCTCCTATGCTTTTGATGACCAAATAGAGGTGAAACCTTACAGAAAACATGGTCACTAACTAAGATCTAAAAATATCTATAATGATGATAAACATAAGATTTATATCATCTCTATGACATCACCATTATTTGAAAAATCAACTGGATCATTTATGTATTCTTTTGGAACATTCTTGATCTCACCAAGTAACATTCACCAATCTATAACCAACACAATAGAGATTTACAGGGTAGAACATACAATTCCTTAAAAAGATGCATTATAATCACAGAATGGTTAATATTGTTATAATAAATATCAACCATCCCCATGTTATCATTCCAAGCCCCACCAAAGTTAAGAACACAAGAATCAATCATATCCTCATGAATTTGTATATCACATTCTATTTGGCCTCTGAATTTGAATGGTATTTCATACTCAAATGGAAGTGAGATCATAGTGACTCCTGAAGGCCTCTCTAAAAGTGATAAGTGAACTGAGGATCCCTATTAGAAACTATAGTAGAAAGAAAACTGTGAAATTAAGAAATCTATTTCACATATATATTTCTCAACTCCCCAACTTTGGTTATATCACGAATGGGTAGAATATATTCCAATTTAGTCAGCCTAACAATCACAACCCATATCATATTTTATTTTTCTAGGTACTGAAAACCCAACCAAAAAGTTCAAAGACATCTCATCCCCTTCCAAGTAGGTACCTGAGGTTTATAGTACTCGGTCATAACCTGTAGACATGTATGATATTGACAAAAAAACTCATCAATTCCATGGCTCATACTTGGAAACCAGAACGGTCATTATATATCATAGAAAAACTTCAAGGATTATGAGTGCACTACCAACTATGAACCATGGTAAACTCCCATTACAACTTTTCATACCAAATACGGTACCACACAATGGTTCCAAAATCATAGAATGACTTCTTTAGATAATGTACAATAATGAATGGTATCCCCACCATTATTATATTATCTAATTATATGGATCTCATCATCAAGTTGTTTTTACA
The DNA here is from genome assembly GCA_963277665.1 of Viscum album. NCBI lineage: Eukaryota > Viridiplantae > Streptophyta > Magnoliopsida > Santalales > Viscaceae > Viscum > Viscum album. The sequence goes on along the minus strand of OY728157.1, from coordinate 162,763,623 downwards.
AAAGAATCAATTTGACAAGAGAATATTTCAACTGAACACATTCCAAGGAAGCCTCATCCCTTGATTCCCAGACCCGAATATGCAACTGTGAAAATAGATTCATCAAGTTGCACTCTTCTGGTGATTCTTTCACTACCTGAGTTGTATGTTTCTTGCTCAAAGCATCTACACTGGCATTCCATTTCCCCGGGTTATCGGTGATAATGGAATCGAAAGACTACAGGTATTCCACCCAATTCCTTTAGTAGAGATTTAAATGTTTTTGAGAGAAGATATAACTCCATCTCTTATGGTCTGAATACATGGTAAAACTTTCTTAGAAAAGGTTATTATTCTAACTGTTAAGTGCATGCATCACAGCTACAATTTCAAGGTCAGGGGTAAAATAATTTTCCTTCTGTAGCCTAAGATGACAAGATCTATAAGAAATGATATGATTACCCTATATATGAACAAGGCCCAAGAGTGATCATGATGCATCAAAATATACCACATTTCTCTACCTGGCCATTGGAATATTAAACATTGGCACAGTAGTCAAAAGGAATTTCTACTCAATAAAATAATTCTAACATTTATTATTCAAAGAAAACTTTAATCCCTTATGAGTTAGTGTAGTCATTGGAGAAGCCAACATTGATAAGTATTTCATGAATCGACAATAATGTCTAGATAATAACACGAAACTGTAGATCTCGAATCCATTTCGTGGGTGCTCCCAGGTTATAAAATCATTCGCATTCTCTGGATCAACTTTTATTCCAAGTTCTCACACCACATGTCTAAAGATATTCACTTTTAAAATCCAAAAATAAAATTTCCAAATGTTGGCATAAAATAGATAATTTATCAACAAACACAAAATTGTTCTCAAATGATTAACATGATCCTCTTTGGACATAGAGGAAATGAAGATTTTATCCACTAAGACAACCATGAAGGTATCAAGATACTCATGGAAAATCATTTTCATCAAATCCATGAAAACTACCAGAAATTTGGTTTGACCAATGTATAGGAAAAGGTACTCATAATATTTTCACCTACTCTAAAAGGTATTTTCTAAAATTTCATATTATTTTATAATTAACTGGTGGAAGCCCAAATGAGGATCAATCTTCGAGAATCACTTTTCCCCTTTTAACTGATCAAAAAAATCATCAATCCTTGGTAATAGATATTTTTACTTCACTATAACTCAATTTATATATTAGTAACAAAAACATTCAAAAAGTAAACCACCAGCCTTCTTAGAAAAGAGAACTAGCGTCGTCCAACGTGACACGCTTGGTCATATAAATCCTTTCTCAAGAAAATAATCCAACTTGGACTTCTTCTATTTCATTTTAGTTGGTTCCATATGGTCTGAAGTAATGAATACTGGTAGAGTACCATAAATTATGTCAATATAAAAATCAACCACCCTTACCAAGTTAAAAATATATAATACTAAGGAAAACATATCACAAAACTTGATAATGACTATAGGGTGATCACCGCTCAAAGATTCATGCTTCAGATCAAAGAAAAAAACGTATATCACTTTACCCAAATCCAGATAAGAAGGTCTTTATCTACTCAACCTTATGTCCCATTCTTCTAGGAATGAACAACCCACACCATTTGGTGTAGTGAAGGAGACCCATCGAAGATAACCATCGATCTGGGCATTATTGTAAATGATTCAATCCATCACAAAAATTACATCAAGAGGTTTCATGTTGAGAATTATAGAACTCCAATAAATATCAACATCTAATAGAGATAAAACACAAGAGGGACTACAGAGAACCTTCTCTCTCTGTATACCAAGAGTTGTAGAAATATACATTGAAAAAGATAAAATCTCCAAAGTAATATTTAGCTTATTAATACTATATGATGAAATAAACGAATGATATACACTAGTATCAAATAGATCATTCACTAATATAGAATCCACAATAATGGTACCTCTAATGGTGAATGGACCCATATACTCTTCCTCTAGAGACTTTTCCACTCTATGATGAATCTTTATTCTAGATGTATGTGGTTGGAAACCTTTTACATCTGAATAATATAATTGTGTTATAGTTTTAGAAGGTGCTTATGATTATGATCCATGACATAGAGTGGAATAAACATGAAAGAATCTCTTCAAGTCACGCAAGAATATGTAGGAGCCACGGTTCTTGGTTTCCTTGGTGCAACCCCTCTTTGATTGTTTAGGCTTTCCACACTGGTAACAAAATAAAGGACCACATCCAGGAATTGTAGGAGGTCTAGAATGACCATGCTATCGAGAACCACCATGAGAATCATCACACATCTTCTTTACCATTAATGAATCCACACTACCAGAAAAAAAGAAAGAAACTCTTGATAATATAGACTCTACAACCGTTCACATCTCATCCATCAGCACTCTATTTAGTACATCATCATAAGAAGGAACCTTCAGTAAGAAAGCCTAAGAAAGAATATCTTGTTGAAGTCCCAACCTGAACCTTTTATCCTTCATCTTCTCATTCTATATTATCTCATGTGTAAACCGCATGATCTCATCAAAATGGTTTTCATAATATATGAAGGTCTGGTCATCTAGCTCAAGTTTGAAAAACTCAGTGGCCTTGTAAAACAAAAACGACTATGGATAGAAATAGTTAGTGAATAAACATTGAAGTATTTATACTATAATACCTCATCTATTGTAACTTTCTCTATCATGTATCATCATATCCCACTCAGTCCTTCTAGCATGAAGGTGGAACAATTCACCCTGATGATGTCAGTTGTGTCCAAGAACCCAAAAAAATGCTCCTTTCTACTCAACCACTCCTCATCCTCTTGAGGATCATTTGATAATTCGAATAGTGTGGGATTCTTTTGAAAGAACTCTTGAGATAAAATCATGAGAACCTACCTCTAAGGTTCCATAGATAGATCCTAAACAGGAACTGGAGGTGGTGTTTGTATCATTGCTTAGACAGTGCACACAACCACCTCAAATAGATTTAGGCCCACAAGAGGATTCTCTCGCTGAGGTTCAGCAGTAGTTTTCTCCTGGATCTAATTAACACATCCTCTAAATGGTATGATGCTGCACAACATCAATAGATGAAGAGGAAGACATTAGATTAACAACAAAATAGAGATATAGGGAAACTAATCCCAATAGATAGACAGACAATATTTGAATTTCAATATACCCAAATCAAGAGAAGGGAAAATTTATCAACTAATTATCATGATGTCTTTCCATAACCACCCCTGGTGACTTAAGGTTCATTATGGTGAGAGATTTCTAGACACTCAATCGCAAATACCTTCTATGTCCCAACAAGATTACACAAATACATACTAACTTCAAGATAAACTTTAACCTGGTCCTTTCATACCACTTTGTCATGAACTATCCCAAGTACCCTAGTTAACCAACAACCGAGCTAGACCTAATGTAGCCTGAAGGGAGTTCCTAATCCCCACGAGTAGGTGACTAGTGCCTACTATTATAGAAAAAGGAAATTGGGAATGATTTTTCCACTACCAATATAGAAATGATCTAAACAAGTTATTATCTATACAAAAGATAATACATTGGGATTAATTTACCATAAGTCAAATAGGTATAACATCCCAATGTACTACAACTAAAATTACAAGAAAATACGATAAAATATCCAATTATTAATGGATTCAAGACACCAAGTCCTCAAATCAATAGGAATGACAACTTTTAAGTGGTGCTTTACCCCGGGTCGAACCTGTAAGGAGATAATCTATAAACCCCTGAAGTCATGAGTAGGGTGTGAGCTAAAAAGGCCATTAGGATATCACAGTTTATTACATAATAGATTCCAATGATAAATTAACCAAATATAGATTTTAATTTAAAACAAATAGGTTTGGAATTTCATAAGCATAATTAAAAAAATTCATACTTTTCATTTCAAAAGATGGAAATACTTTAAAAAAATTCTTTAATTTTCAATTGATGAAAAATTTCTAAAACATTGGAACATTTCAAAATGGATTAAATAATAAATTTTATATAAAATATTTTATATATATCATAATGCATGAAAAAAAATTACAACAATGGCATGTATTCATTTGAAATTAAAATAAGTGACTAACATGGTCATATTCCTATGAAGGTATGCCAGTTACAGGCTATATAAACTCCACACTCAATGTGATGTGATAATAAGTTTATACTTCCCTTTGAATCCATGTTAAAGGGGACTCATCACCACTGCCAAAGGGATGTGATGTACTTCAATTATGTTTTTTGATGTTGTAAAGCATAAATTATGGTCCAAATAACTCACTAACTACCTAATTCTTACATGTGATCAAGTAAAAATTCATGGGAAATTTATATCAAGAAACCTTAAAATACAATTAATTCCATTCTTAATTTCAAATTTTTCAATTTTCAATTTAAAACACATAACATGGATTTTTAATAAAAAACATTCCTTTTCTCAGATTGAACCCAAAGGTTCATATTAATACTATTTTAATCCATTTTAAAAATATATCAATTTGAATTAAATTCAAAATTCAATTTCCTAATCCACTTTCACAAATTAAATACAAAATTAATAATTTTCAAAAGATTCCATCAATTTCATAATTAATCCCCAATTCAATTGAATTAGGGGTTTTCACACTATTTCTTTGAAAACCATTTCCATAATTAAATTAAAAAAATTATTTTAAAAAAATAAATCAAATCCAAAATTTAAATTAAACAATTTAATTTTCATAAATTTCAATAAACACACCCCAATTCAATGGAATTTAGGGTTTTATAATTTCATTCGAAAAACCTATTTTAATACCCCTATTCAATAGAATTGTATTGTTTTCTTCAACCCAATTTAAATCCATTTAATTAAAATCAAATAATTACATTTAATTTTAAAAAATTGGATTTAATTAAGGAAATTTAGTGTTAATATAAATTGGGAGTCATGAAGAAGCCACCTACCTTGGGATCAATGGATGTCAAATCACAAAGTCATACATGGAAAAATCCAACATAAGATGATGGAAATAAGGATTTAAGAATATAAAATAGTTTTAGATACAGCATAATGGGTATTAGATCCAAAAAATAATAAGGGGATTCACATAAACCTATGTAGTAGAATATTGATCATAGGATAACGAGAAATGGAAGAGGAAACTAACCGAGAGAATATAAAAGGGTGTTACTCAAGATTCGAATCACTTCAGTGAGGTATCTAGGGGGTGAAGAACACTTTCTAGGATATCTAAGTAAGGTATAAATCTCTTATGGGGAGTTCCAGTCCACTGGAGAACTAAATGGGGGTTTGTGAATTTTTAATCGAAATTTGGATTAATTAAAAACCTATAGGCATGGTTTCCTGGGATGATCCACATGGTTTGAAAAATCATACAGACATATCATTCACATATTTTAAATGGGGAACTAAATTTCTCCTATGAGGGCATGTGGATTAACCAACAATCTATCAACTATGGAAAATTTCACTACCTTGGGTTGCATGGTTTACTACAAGAGGGCACTCAATTTGGATTAACTATGCTCCAAAAGTGCACTAGGCCATAATTTTCCAAAACTTTTAAAATTTCAACCCGAAACAACCCAAAACAATACCCTACCAAATCATTATAGAAATAGGGATTTAGGAATACCTAAAAACAATAACAAGGTGATATAGTTCATTTGATAAAAAATAATTTTTTTCAATAATTTTTTATTTTTATTTCATAAATACGTAAAATTATTTTTATTAAATATATTACATTTTCTAAATCAGTAAGTTGAAATTATCTAATGGTAAATTGTTCATAATATTCATATACAGTCCAGTTTTTGACTCAAAATTAACATAAGATATACATATATGGTATTTATTTAAACATTTTATAAAAATAAAATAAATAAAATAAATTAAATAAAGGATATCTTGAAAAAATGTGATTTTTAAAAAATATTTCAATTTAAAACAATGAATTTTCCAATCCTAAAATGAATTGTCCAATACATAAATTATATTTGAATTCTTAAAAAAACATAATAATTAAGAACTTATTCCCCATAAAAATAAATTTTTATGGATATTTCCTTATGACATTTTTAAATACCAAAATCCACTTCCCCATGGATAATATTTTAGGAAAACCCTATGATATGGACAATGATTTTTTATTTTTTCCTAACTAAATTTCCAATCACTATGTATAGAATTTATGAAATAATTCCAAAAAAATTAAATAAATATCAACCTAATTTCTATTTTCACTTCATTATAATATATTTTATCATAAAGACCTCCCATTTTCTCTCTACATATCTTGTCCAATGAGTTTTTTTGTTTCTATAGAACCCCTATCGTGTTTTGGGAAGCCACTTTGAAATTAATGTATTATATTCCTCTTCATTATAATTTATGTACTTCCTTTATTGAAAGAATTGTATTTTTTAAGTACTTATTATTTCATAAATTTAAAATCAATCCATTATAATAATAAAAAAATTTAATAATGAGTTTCATATATTATCCTTGAGTTTCCATATACAATTTGGCATTTAGTATATTCATAACTCTAATGAAATCATTCATTCATTTCCATGACACCATTTTTTTTGGAATAAAAATTCTTTTTTCCTTCCATGGGTATTAAAATATCCTTAATTTCACATTATTTATTGAGGATTCACATTTATGAAACACATATTCCCCCATTAGAGTTTTTAATATATAAATTTTTTATTAAAAAATTTATTATATCATTTCCCACTAGTTATTAATGAAATGGATTCATATGATATATTATATAACGACCCATACTTTATATACATTGTTATTACTTCATAATTGATGCACACTTATTAAAACATATAACAAAACCATGAAAGGACCGTATAGGTATAGTGTCTTTAGAAACTGTGAAACATAAACAACTGGTTCATAAAGCGTCTACTTTGCCTCCCATTTATTTCATCATATCTAGAGTCCATTTTCGCATATCCTACTTAATAACCTTCTTCCTGACCTGGGGAAAAGAGAACATAAAAGGGTGAGCTCAAATGCTCAGTAAGGGTAAACAAAAGAAATATCAATCACATCATATACATAAGAACGTAACTTTTCAAAATCTTAACCTGCAAAAGAAATCATAATTTCATAACATGGGATAAATCATAGTAGTGAAATTTAATCCAAATAATCATAAATTAAAACATTAAACTTTGTGGCATACACACATAATCATATAGAATCATTTATTATTAGTCAAGACTCATTGCCAAGACTATCTTTGTGGACAAAGTCCATTTCTGAACCGAGTTCACTCCTCGTTTCAGTCCTGTTTCACTGAACCAGTTTAACCTGCCGTTCCATCCATGTCTATCTCATGAGATATAAAATCTTTACCCAATGCATTTGAGGGAGTTATAGTTCCCACCCTTCTCATAATGATACCATTCTTATGTGTGCCACAAAATCATAAACCATACATCATATCACAACCCATGTAATAAAAATGGGAATCTTTAAACATCGTGACATCATAAAACAATTCATATAAGATAAAAGAATTAATAAAAAATATTTCCATCACAACATAATAAAATCCATGTAATAATAGGGATAGAAACAAAACCCTTTATTATCTTAGATGGAAAATAATTTTGATAAAACACTTGAACTCCATTCTTGAGGAAAATATCCATTCTACTTCAAAAACATTTTTCCTTTCTTAACATGTCATAAAATTTTAAACTAAAAGAAGTTGATTAAAAATAAACTTGAAAACTTGTAAAGGAAGATTCTTGGAAAAATTTTAAAAAAAATCCATTCATGCCGTATAAGTTAAAAAAACATTCTTCTTGTACTTTTGTCAGAAAAGTCAAAAAGTACCTCGTACAAAAAACGACAAAAGATTCCTTTCATATATTTTACTAAAAACTCACCAAAGGGTAAAATTGGATATAAACTACTATAGAAGGATAGAAATATTACATATTGAGGAAACATGGTTGTGGATGATAAAATACACCCCAGTAAATACCAAAGTATAAACAATCTCAGATAAAAATGATATTGTGATATTTTCCCTTAACATAGGTCTGATAAGCTTTGTACGTGTCTGAACCTTATGTATAATGATTTAAATAATATTATTGACTTATTCCAGAATCATACTCATTGTTATGATATCACATATGGTCATATTCTTAGCTTCTTATTAGTAATATTTCATTACAACTTGTTATTCGGGTGTTTATTACTTTTTGTTCTTATGCGTGTTTTGTCAAATAAATTCTTATTATTCTCTTTGGGTTATAGATACCTCATTTACAGAATTTTATTAGTGTAATATATATCATATTCATTCATTCAATTCATTTATATTATCACTATGCAATTAAGATCATGTAGAACGAGTCGCATCACATCGTGGAGATGGTATTCCGTATGTACGCACAAGCGATGATATCGATCCCATGATCATGGAATTGTATTGGAGTGTATGTGTACTATTTCATAATCAATATAAATTTAAAATAATCACGTATATTCATTATTTACACCATTATACCCAACCAAGTAAGGTGGTGGTGGAAAATAGATTACACCACGGCGTGGAGACGGTATTTCGTACGTACGCACACGCGGTGATTTCATTTTCCGTAGGATGGATAGATGGTGAAATAGGGTTGTTTCATAATTATAATAACATTTAATTATATTTGTGATACTGATTTTATTACTTCATAATAAAACAATTAAAGAAGAATAAGTGGAAGAAGAAATAAAGATGAAAGAATCGGTAACGGACATTACCTCTTCTTTGAAGTGCTTCTTTGAGACCTCATTTTAGGGCACTAAAATTGGTCTTTGAAGAATACTAGGACCTCTAGGATGTCTCTAGGGAAGTGGAGAGGAGAAATTGGCAGGGTTTGGCCAAGCATTAAGGCTCAAAGTGGTGTGAGGAAGAGGGGGAGGAGGTGCCCTTTTATAAGGGATGAGAGGGGTTCCTTTGGAAAAACTAAAAATATTATTTTATTATAAAGTCAAGTTCGGTTTTAAATAGCTCCAAATTGATTTATTTCTAATATAAGGTGGGGATGAGTAGATATCCTCTAATACAATATAATTTAGACAAGTTTAGGTTCCTATTTTAACCCTATCATTTATATTTAACATTAAGTTAAATAAGTTTACTTTTATCGTGTCTTCTTGTGTTCTTATACTATAAGGTTAATAAACTTACTATAAAAAGCCAAACGAACCCCAAGTTGTTTATTATTAATATATATAACCATATCTAAGTCATTTGACCAAACCTTATATTTTTAGGAATAAAATAACAATTAATAATATAATATTTGTTTTAAAAACCATTTTAGGTCAATTTTGACACTATTTAGTAATTGATTTTTGTGAAAATCATAACAGAATGATTAGTTCGAAAAAAGTTAATTAAAGCAATAAAAACATGTCATATTAACCTATAAAATTAGTGTAATTCATAAAAAGTCTCAAATTACATTTGTTTTGGTATTTATAACATCAATTATGTCAATATTTCATTAATAAGATAATTACTGCATCATCTTTGTGTCATAAATAAATTAAATTATTTAATGTCTAAAAATTAAAAATAAAATACCATTATTTAGGAACTCTTTTTAAATTTCCAATGAATATTTATAGTCGAATTTATTTTATGTATAACCTTATATTAAAAATTAGTTACTTATTAAACTTTGATTTTAACTATTTTAACCCCTCTTTAAATAAATTAATAATAAATGTCCTAATCTAATCCAAGTGGGCCTAAATGGTCATATTTTATTCCTAAGTTTGTTTTTGGTCGAATTAAACTTATCCAATAGAATTAATACATGTGTTAGGGTAATAATAATATCATTTTTACCCTTAATTACCCTATTTACTTTTAACCGTGGTAAATAAAAGTAAAAAGTTACTATTCACCAAAAGTTATTTTCATCTCATTGAACCACATTTTACTTACTGAAATCAACTGTGTCTCTCGGATTTTTGATATTCCACTAACAGAAGTGGTAAAATTATGTTTTATGAAAAATTCAGTTTTTTTAACTACCACTTAGTGGTTTCACTATTCATCAAAAATTGAACGTTTTCAGAAAAATACCAAAATTTCACCCTAGGCTAATTTCGAAATTCCGAATCCAAAAATGAAGTCCATTTTGAAAAATAAAATTTATAAAATTTCAAAAAGTGGTTATTACTATTCATAACGGCTAGTTTTAATAATATTTTAATAGCATATCATTTCTTAGTGAAACTCGGTATTGCGTACGACGCAAGCTATTGAGGAAGGTCGTGATTGCGTGTAAAGAAAGCCAAGAGAGTGTTGTGTGTAGTGAAAGATTCCTTTTATGATTTAGAAAAACAAAAATATTTCTCATAAAAGTCTCGGGTGTTACATTCTACCCCCCTTAAAATGAATTTCGCCCTCGAAATTCGTCACTTTGTAACAAACAGATGAGGATACCTCTCCCTCATCATATCCTCAAGCTCCCATGTAGCTTCTTCTAATTGGCGGTTATTCCATAAAACTTTCACCAATCGAGTGGTCTTGTTTCGTAGGACTTTTTCGCTACGATCCAGAATCTCTATCGGTTGTTCTTCATAAGAAAGATCTCGCTCCAGTGGTACAACTTCTGAGCTGAGTACATGTGAAGGATCAGGTATGTACTTTCTCATGAGAGATACATGGAACACATCGTGAACATGAGAGAGATTCGGTGGAAGCGGCAATCGGTAAGCTACCTTCCCAACACGATCCAGTATTTCGAAAGGACTGATATATCTAGGGATCAACTTCCCCTTCTTTCCAAATCTCATGACCCTCTTCCAGGGAGATATTCGTAAGAACACTTTATCACCCACTTCAAACTCTAGGTCTTTTCTTCGGTTGTCGACATAAATTTTCTGTCGACTCTGAGCTACTCTTATGTTTTGTTGAATAGATATGACCTTTTCTGGCATTTCATCAACAAGATCAGGTCCTAATAGCTTTCTTTACCCAACTTCATCCCAGCAAGTTGGAGTCCTACATTTCTTTCCATAGGGAGCTATATAAGGAGCCATCTGAATACTGGAGTGAAAGCTATTATTATAAAAAAATTCCACCAAAGGTAGGTGTTGATCCCAACCACCTTTGAAATCCATAGAGAAAGCTCTCAACATATCTTCTAGAGTTTGAATCGTCCTCTCAGACTGACCGTCTGTCTGAGGATGATAAGTAGTGCTGAAACTCAACTCTGTATCCAGAGTATGCTGAAGACTTTCCCAGAACATTGAGGTAAACCTTGGATCCCGATCAGATATAATAGAAAGTGGTACTCCATGCAATCTTACCACTTCCTTCACATATATCCTAGCAAGCTGATCCAGAGAGAAATCCTCTCTAATAGCGATGAAGTGTGCAGACTTTGTAAGACGATCAACTATGACCCAGATAGAATTATTGCCTTTGGATGTTTTAGGAATTCTGGTGACAAAGTCCATAGTGATGTTTTCCCATTTCCATTCAGGTATGGGTAATGGTTGTAACATCCCCTTAGACTTCTGTCTCTCAGCTTTAACTTGCTGACAAACCATGCATTGAGAGACATATTCAGCAACATCTCTTTTCATGCCATCCCACCAGAAGTACTCTTTTAGGTCCCTATACATCTTCGTGCTTCTAGGATGAATGGAGAATGAAGAACTATGAGCCTCATCCAGCAGCTCCTTCTTTAATTTGGGGATGGGAGGGACACAAACCCGATTCCGAAACATTGTTATCCCATCAAAATCAAGGTTGAATTCAGGAACATTTCTCACCTTCTTTTGTAACTCGGCATCTTCTTTCTATGCCTCTTTAATCTTCACATGTATAGATGGCTGAACATTCATTTGAGAAAGATACGATTTCCCCCCTTCCATTATAATTACAACATCCATCCTTTGTAAATCCATAAATATTGGATCCTTTGTGATCCTCATCATGGATAAACTGGCATGGTCTTGTTGACTTAATGCATCTGCCACCTTGTTTGCTTTCCCAGGGTGGTAATGGATAGAGCAGTCGTAATCCTTAATCAGCTCCAACCATCTTCTTTGGTGTATATTTAGCTCCTTTTGTGTGAAAATATACTTTAAACTTTTATGATCAGTATAAATATCACACCTTTCACCATAAAGGTAATTCATCTAAATCTTTAATGCAAAGATTACCGCAGCTAACTCCAAATCATGATTTGGGTAATTTTGCTCATGTATTTTCAACTGTCGTGAGGCATAAGCTATCACCATATCATTTTGCATAAGAACACACCCCAATCCTTTCTTGGATGCATCATTGTCGATCAAAAACCTTTCTCCACTACAAGGAAGTGTGAGCACAGGGCACTAGATAACCTTCCTTTAAACTCCTTGAAATTCTCTTCACATTCCTCCGTCCACACGAACTTAACTCCTTTTCGAGTCAACTTGGTGAGTAGATTAGATAATCGTGAGAAATATTTCACAAAATGTCGATAATATCCATCCAAACCAAGAAAACTTTGGATCTCAGTTACTGTTGTTGGTCTCGACCATCTTTCGATAACCTTTGTTTTTGCTGGATCCACATATATCCCCTCTTTTGAGATTATGTGACCCAAAAATGAAACTTTTTGAAGCCAAAATTCACACTTGATCAATTTGGCGTAAAGATTCTCCTTTCTCAAGGTCTTCAATATAATTCTCAAGTGATCTTCATGTTCTTACTTGCTCTTTTAATAGACAAGAATATTTTCTATAAAGACTACCACAAACTGATCAAGATAGTCTCTAGAGACTCTATTTATCAGATCCATGAAGATATCAAGGGCATTAGTAAGACCAAATGGCATCACTATAAATTCATAGTGTCCATACCTTGTACGGAAAGCCGTCTTTGGTATATCCTCCCTTTTGACCCTTAATTGATGATACCCTGAATGAAGATCAATCTTGGAAAAGTATTGATCTCCGCGTAGTTGATCAAATAGGTCATCAATGCGTGGGAGAGGATATTTGTTCTTGATAGTGATCTTGTTAAGTTCTCGATAATCAATGAAAAGTCTCATTGATCCATCTTTCTTCTTAATAAATAGAACAAGTGCTCCCCAAGGTGACGCACTAGGGCGTATGAACCCCTTATCAAGATTCTCTTGGAGTTGCTTCTTCAATTACTGCAACTCAATTGGGGCCATTCTATAAGGTGTCTTTGAAATAGGCAAAGCACCCGGTGTGAGTTCTATTGAAAACTCAACTTCACGATTTGGTGGAAGACCCGGTAATTCCTCCAGAAAGACATCATCAAACTCCCATACAATGGGAATATTCTTAATTGTGAGTTTCTCACCAACCATTTGAGATAAACAACCTTCATTTAGTGGAATCAAGACCCATAAGATGGAAGAAATTTCCAATGGAAGGTTATGTTCATCCTTGCATTGATAGACGATCATAGATTTATCTGGAATATGAAATGTGAATTTCCTTCTTTGGCAATTGATATGAGCTCCATATAAAGAAAGCCAATCCATGCCAAGAATCACATCAAATTCCACTATATGAAGGATCACAAGATTTGTAGGAAGCACTTTCCCACAAAGTTCGATCGGAGAAGAATTATAAACTTTTGATGTGACTGTTGTGCCATTAGGGGTTGTCACATCTAACTCAACGTCTAATTGTTGAGGTAATACGGTGATATCCTTAGAAAAATCTTCAGAAATAAAAGAGTGGTTGGATCCAGAATCGGATAAAACATTTGCTACTTTAGAGTGGATGGTAAGTGTACCTTTCAGCACATCGTTATTGTACTCCACATCGCTGATAGAAATTGCATGTGACTTTCCTTTGCCTTTAGCCTTAAGAGTTTGTTGACGTCGACCATCATCATCAACCCTTGGATTTGGGAATTGATTAGCATAATGCCCCATCTCCTTGCACTTGAAACATTGAAGTGTAGTAGGTTCATTCTGTGTATCCCTTCCTTTTTTTGCCTCATTAGACATCTTCTTCCCATCATTGCGGCATTCAAATGCCCTATGACCTTCCTTTCCACATTTGAAACATTTACTGGTCCCTTAAAGACAACTCCCTCCATGTTTCTTTCCACACTTTGAGCATAAGGGAAAGCTCATTTCTTTTTAGTGTGCTCTTTAGATTTTCCTTTGAATTCCATTTTCCTCTTCTTATCAAACCCATATGACTGATGGGTTACTCTAATCTCCATCTCGACTTTGAGAGCACATCAAACGATTTCCTCGTAGCTATTGAAGTCCCTTATGGCTAACGCCCTTCGAATACTTGGTTTTAAACCACTAAGGAATCGATTGATCTTACTCTCAGGTTGGATAATAATACCAGAAGCGTACCTTGCAAGTCTTGTAAAATTTGATTCATAGGTACCAACAGATTCATCATCCTTTTGCTTTAGTTCAAGAAACTTCTTCTCCATCTTTGTTCGGAGAATATGAGGGAAGTAATTATTGAAAAATAAGTTCTTGAACTCTTCCCATTCCATGGACTCAATTACATCCCTTTGCCTTGTATTCTTAATAATATTCCACCATTGATCAACATCACCTTCCAAACGATACACTACTAAGATGAATTTATCATGTTCAGAACATTGAAGAACTGAAAATATCTTTTCAGTATTACTAATCCATTGTTCAGCAACTAATGGATCAGTAGACCCGCTGAATGAAGGTGGACGCTGCCTCATGAAGGATTCAACAGAATTTTGCTCCTTCCTTTGATCGTTTGGATGTCCTGTATGATTCATAGATTGAGAAATTTGTGTGAGCATGGCTACAAGATTTTTCATTTCATCTCCCATAACGTTTGGTTGCTCATGGGGACAATCATTGCATTGCCCGTCGCATTCCGCATTAACACGGTTCCTTCGGGTTCTAGCCATTGACTAAAACCAAGAAGAATAGTGTGAGCAACACTAATTATAATAGGAAAACCGCATAATCAAGAATAAAATTTCACACTTAAGGTCTTATCCTAGGTTATTCATGGCCATTTCTAAAACACTAAGATTGTGTTCTATGTTTAGACTTATCCTTAGGGTTCTTACTAAGGCTTTCATAACCTAGTTTCCAAAGGATGACTATACCTTTCCTCTAATACCAACTATAATGACACATAAATTACATACATTGTTATTACTTCAGAATTAAAGCACACTTATTACAACATATAACAAAACCAGTAAAGGACTATATAGGTATAGTGTCTTTAGAAACTGAGAAACATAAACAACTGGTTCATAAAGCGTCTACTTCACCTCCCATTTATTTCATCATATCTAGAGTCCCTTTTTGGCATATCCTACTTAATAACCTTATTCCTGACCTGGGGAAAAGAAAACATAAAAGGGTGAGCTCAAATTCTTAGTAAGGGTAAACAAAAGAAAAATCAATCACATCATATACATAAGAACATAACTTTTGGAAATCCTAACCTACAAAAGAAATCATAATTTCATAACAAGGGATAAATCATAGTAGTGAAATGTAATCCCAATAATCATAACATAAAACATGAAACATTGTGGCATACACACATAATCATAGAGAATCATTTCTTATTAGTCAATACTCATTTCCAAGACTATCTTAGTGCACAAATTCCATTTCTGAACTGAGTTCACTCCTCGTTTCAGTCCTGTTTCACTGAACAGGTTTAACCTGCCGTTCCAGCCATGTTTATCTCATGAGATATAAAATCTTTACCCAATGCATTGGAGGGAGATATAGTTCCCACCCATCTCATAATTATACCATTCTTATGTGTGCCACAAAATCGTAAACCATACATCATAGCATAACCCATGTAATAAAAATGGGAATCTTTAAACATCGTGACATCATAAAACAATTCATATAAGATAAAAGAATTCATAAAAATATTTCCATCACAGCATAATCAAATCCATGTAATAATAGGGATAGAAACAGAACCCTTTATTATCTTAGATGGAAAATAATTTTGATAAAACACTTGAACTCCATTCTTGAGGAAAATATCCTTTCTACTTCAAAAACATTTTTCCTTTATTAACATGTCATACAATTTTAAACTAAAACAAGTTGATTAAAAATAAACATGAAAACATGTAAAGGAATATTCTTGGAAATTTTTTTTTAAAAATCCATTCATGCCGTATAAGTTAAAAAAACATTCTTCCCGTACTTTAGTCAGAAAAGTCAAAAAGTACCTCGTACGAAAAATGACAAAAGATTCCTTTCATATATTTTACTAAAAACTCACCGAAGTGTATAATTGGATATAAACTACTGTAGAATGATATAAATATTACATATTTAGGAAACATGGATGTGGATGATAAAATACACCCCAGTAAATACCAAATTATAAACAATCTCGGATAAAAATGAGATTGTGATATTTTCCCTTACCTTAGGTCCGATATGCTTTGTACGTGTCCGAACCTCCTGTATAATGATTTAAATAATGTTATTGACTTATTCCAGAATCACACTCATTGTTATGATATCACATATGGTCATATTCTTATCTTCTTATTAGTAATATTTCATTACATCTTCTTATTCGGGTGTTTATTACTTTTTGTTCTTTTGCGTGTTTTGTCAAATAAATTCTTATTCTTCTCTTTAGGTTATAGATACCTCATTTCCAGAATTTTATTAGTGTAATATATATCATATTAATTAATTCAATTCATTTATATAATCATTATGCAATGAATATCATGTATAATGAGTCGCATCACATCGTGGAGACGGTATTCCGTACGTACGCACGAGCGATGATATCGTTCCCATTATCATGGAATTGTATTGGAGTGTATGTATACTATTTTAGATTCAATATAACTTTACAATAATCATATATAGTCATTATTTACACCATTATACCCATACAAGTAAGGTGGTGGTGTAAAATAGATTACACCACGGCGTGGAGACGGTATTCCATACGTACGCACGCACCGTGATTTCATTTTCCGTAGGATGGATAGATGGGGAAATAGGGTTGTTTCATACTTATAATAACATATCAGTATATGATTTATACTGATGTTATTACTTTATAATGGAACAAATAAATAAGAATAAGTGGAAAAATAAATAAAGATGAAAGAATCGGTAACTGACATTACCTCTTCTTTGAAGTGATTCTTTGAGACCTCCTTTTAGGGCACTAAAATTGGTCTTTGAAGATGACCAGGACCTCTAGGATGTCTCTAGGGAAGTGGAAAGGAGAAATTGGCAGGGTTTTGCCGAGCTTGAAGGCTCAAAGTGGTGTGAGGAAGAGGGGGAGGAGGTTCCCTTTTATAAGGGAGGAGAGGGGCTCCTTTGGAAAAACTAAAAATATTATTTTATTATAAAGTCAAGTTCGGTTTTAAATAGATCCAAATTGATTTATTTAGAAGATAAGGTGGGGATGAGTCTAAATCCTCTCATCCAATATAACTTAGAAAAGTTTAAGTTCCTATTTTAACCTTATCATTTAGATTTAGCATTAAGTTAAATAATTTTACTTTAACTGTGTCTTCTTGTGTTCTTATACTATAAGGTTAATAAACTTACTATAAGCAGCCAAACGAACCCCAAGTTGTTTATTATTAATATATATAACCTCATCTATATCATTTTCCCAAGAATTATATTTTTAGGAATAAAATAACAATTAATAATATAATATTTGTTTTAAAAACTATTTTATGACAATTTTGACACTATTTAGTAATTTATTTTTGTGAAAATAATAACAGAATGATTAGTTCAAAAAAAGTATATTAAATCAATAATAACATGTCATATTAACCTATAAAATTAGTGGAATTCATAAAAAGTCTCAAATTACATTTATTTTGGTATTTCTAACATCAATTATGTCAATATTTCATTAATAAGATAATTACTACATCGTCTTTCTGTCATAAATAAATTAATTTATTTAATGTCTAAAAATGAAAAATAAAATACCATTATGTAGGAAATATTTTTAGATTTCTAATGAATATTTATAGTCTAATTTATCTTATGTATTACCTTATATTAAAAATTATTTATTTATTAAACTTTGATTTTAACTATTTTAACCCTTCTTTAAATAAATTAATAATAAATGTTCTAATCTAATCCAAGTGGGCCTAAATGGTCGTATTTTATTCCTAAGTTTGTTTTTGGTCAAATTAAACTTATCCAATAGAATTAGGACATTTGTTAGGGTAATAATAATATCATTTTTACCCTTAATTACCCTATTTACTTTTAACCGTGGTAAATAAATGTAAAAAGTTACTATTCACCAAAAAAATATTTTCATCTCATTGAACCACATTTTACTTACTAACATCAACCGTGTCTCTCAGATTTTTAAAATTCCACTTACAGAAGTGGTAAAATTAAGTTTTATGAAAAAATCAGTTTTTTTTACTACCACTTAGTGGTTTCACTATTCATCAAAAATTGAAAGTTTTCAGAAAAATACCAAAATTTCACCCTAGGCTAATTTCGATATTCCGAATCCAAAAATGAAGTCCATTTTGAAAAATAAAATTTATAAAATTTCAAAAAGTGGTTATTACTATTCATAACGGCTAGTTTTAATAATATTTTAATAGCATATCATTGCTTAGCGAAACTCGGTATTGCGTACGACGCAAGCTATGGAGGAAGGTCGTGATTGCGTGTAAAGCAAGCCAAGCTAGTGTTGTGTGTAGTGAAAGATTAATTTTATGATTTATAAAAACAAAAATATTTCTCATAAAAGTATCGGGTGTTACATATTATCTATGAGAAATAGATAACTTTATTGACATAAAGAATGTGATATGATTTTGTTCCAACTTATGGGGTACCATTTCCATCTCATGAGATACATTGTATGAGGAATGTCTGGTTTTCCTAACAATTTATGTTACAATTTCATGGTAGTGAGGCTCAATTTTTTCTTATATTGTCTTGATTTATGTTTTTTTTTCAAATTCATTTTAATTAATGATGTTTTGATTTATCCTTTTTCATTTAAGTCTCCTAATTTATTATTCACTTTTATGTTATCATAATATTCCATTTTTATCATGTGTATCATACTTAATCAAATCGTCCCCTTGTAGTTACAATTCTCCCCACTTTCATTTTTTATTGTAGAGGGTATAATACAAAATATTTGAAGAAAAATGGGATATATAAAAAAGCGATGGAGTTTGATTAAATATGATATAGTATTAATTTATTATTTCTTTATTTATCCATCTAAACTTCCAAATACTCTAGACCTCTTGATCCTTGGTTTTTGTTTTATGGATCATTTTAATAACAATAATGTAATAAAATGTGTAATAAGTCTTTGATTGTCATATATGGAATCAAAGAAATTTCAAATAATTTTGGCAAACATGGATTATATAACATTAATAAAAAACTCAATATAAATGTCTGAATTTATGAAAAAAACTATCAATATTATTAATGTATATTGGGTTTGTATTTATAAAAATTTTCACCATTCATGTATATTATTTGTAGATTTTGTCTCTAGCATGAATTGGAATTTGGGAAATAACAAAAGATTATAGTCTCTATAACTTGGTATTCACTTGGTGAAAAAAATTGGCCTAAAGAAACAACTAGATAAATTATCCTAAGTGTTATGATTTGGAAAATTCACACGCTCTTTAAAAAAAATTAACGGATTTAAATGATTTTTTACTTATTTTTGGTGAAATAAATAGATTTTAATATGACCATAGATAAAATAAATTAATAATTTGAAATTATTATGATATTGTATATATGTTATTACATCTATGAAAATTTATTTTCCATTTTATATTCTTATTAAACCATATATCGTTTTCCTGAATATTCATTTTTTTAGAAAGTGTCTGGAAATAATTGGAATTGCATTGACATCATATGTAATGGGAAATTTTATGATTCCCCTAATGAAATACCTAAAATAAATTGAGTAAAATTTGATAAAATCCTTGAAATATTATAATAATTGATTCATACAATGAATAATAACATGAATCGCTTCAAATTTCATATTTCATCTAAAATATAAAAGGTTTCTTTATATCCTTTATAAGACAAGTTTCACCTTGATTTAGTGGATTGTCTCATCCTCTAATTATTGTGAAATGGACTGAATTTGTTGAGAAAATATTTTTTAACATTTGATGCTCTTTGTAAGACATTGTCTCGTTGGATGTCTATAAAATAGAAGCATAATCAAGTCATTGGTGGGAAAAATCATTAATACAAATCCCATTGAAGAAATTAAATTCATAGTACAATATGGACTGATGATAATACTTATCAATAAATATTTTTCCCACACTCTTAATTTTAAAATGTATATAGAATATATTGGACTCAAGAAAAAGAAGGTTGAATATATCTGAAATTACGATTAAAATATAACAATGATTCAAAGATAAGTGTCAGCCATTTTAACATATTTGAAAGTATGTTTGATATCCTATTTTGTATAATAGTTAATATTATTTTAAATTCCATAGAAACTAGATACCTCAGATGAAATGAGGAAATTAAATGTTATTCCATTGTATCTAAGATAGATATTTTTATTCTTATTCTTCCCATGGGACTATAGATAAGAAATAGAGAGTTGATTTTAACAATTGGGATTAAAATATATCCCTACTTGGGGTAGTGGATCCAAATACCCTTATTATATATATGTGGTATAATGTATCCTAAGAATTTTCTCATAGGTAAAATAAACTATTTCAAGTTTATAAGGAAAGGAAATTGATCTATTGAATAATATAGGAGAATATAAGGTAACAATAAGGTTATAGAGAAGAAACTACAAACAATTCAATATTTAACCCATATTCTAATGTTTAAACTATAAGGATCATTAAATCTTTGAAAACAAATTCTATACCTCAAGTGATTTTAAAGACAACCAGTGATAAAAAACATCAAATTTGATTGATAAAATGATACATTTTTCTATCAATACAACTGAGGTGGATCCTAACAAAAAGATTATGAAAGTACAATGTTTATTTATTATATAATAGAGAATGTATAAATTGAATGGTATTATATAAATTATTTTATATTATTATGTATTAGTAGAATTATTCATTAATACTTTAAGACATAGTGAATGAATTATCAGTTAAAACAACAAATGTGAAAATTTTTGTATCCCATGTATATAACTCCTTCTAACCCAATATTTTTTATTAATAGTCTATTAATCATTATTGTACTAACATTATAATAATTCTATGATAAACATGGAATGGATTGGATTTATTTATAAATCTCCTAAATCAACTGCTTGGGAAACAAAATTGCATTCCATGTCTTGAATAATACTATGATTCTAAACATGTGTAAAGAGGAGGATAAATATTTATAGGAAAATTATTCTCAATAATGGATATTATAAAGATATATGAAATTATATTGAGATTAAATTATTGAGATAATGGAGTGGATAACTATTACAGGCATGCCAATTTTGAGGGAATATACTAATGTATTTCCAAAAGAGTTTCCATGTCTTCCACATAAAGTTTAGGTCCAGTTATAAATTGGACATATACCTAGATATCTACCAATAAACAAGAATATATATATTATTTCCATCATTGAACATGATAAACTAAGGAACCAACTACAAGAGAATATGAAAAATGGTTTCCAATGTTTTTTTGCTTCTCTATGGGATAAACTAGTTCTTTTTATCAAAAATAAAGATGGTATGATTCCTATTTTAATTTATTATCATAAACTAAAAACTGAATTTATAAGAACATGTATCCACCACCACAATTTGAAGACTTGTTTGATCATTTCTGTGAACTCCCTACTTCTCTTTGATAAATCATTACCAATGGTGTCATCAATCAAATTTAATGAAGAGGGATATACAAAAAACTTGATTTTGAAGAATTTATCAACACTAGATGTTTATATTAATTAAATTCATACTCCAAAATAAGTTAAAAATGTTTTTGTAATGTTTTTTAAGGGAAAACTGAGACATTTCCCAGAAAATCAAGACCCCTTTTTATAAAAAAACCATACACAAGTATGAAAATGGGAGATTTACATTGATACCTCTTGATAAGGGGAAGAAGATCATCTGAAACCTGATTGTCCCTATGAAATAAAAGACCATGGATTCCTTTGTTTGCAAGACCATCTGCAATCAAATTAGCCTCTCAATATATATGGGTAATAATATGATCTATAGAGTAAAAAAAATCCAAACATCGTATCCATATGTTGGTGAGATTCCATGAAAGATGAATAGAACATGATCGAATGGAAAGAACAACAGTGGTAGAATCACATTCACATCAAATATTCTTCCAACTGTGTTGTTTAGCCTACCCAACCACAATAATCACACCACGAATTTCTATTTCAAGAGCAAAGGCATGTCCAAAATATCCATAAAAACAACCAAGAACACCTCCGTGATGATTCTTATAAAAAACACCAAAAACAACAGGTCCCGAATTACCTCTTGAGGAACAATCAGAATTGATTTTAATCCAAACAAGGAATGGTTCTTTCCAAAAGACATCAATCATGCCATATAGAGGTTGGAAATTTCCTTTAACCCCAAACCAAGTTAAAACAGAAAGGTCATGAATGGAGATTGAACAACAGTATTTTTTTCAGAATAAGAGTATTAAGAACCACATATAATATACCAGCTAGCGTGGAACCAACCTGAAATATGTGCTAGTCATGAATCACCTTGTTCCTAGATCTCCAAACGCAGTGAATGACCTCTTCCATAGCCACCTAGAAAAGACATAGAATATGCGGCGATAAGCTGATATTACTCCAGCCCTTTATAAAATCCAGAATCATTGTGACTCGAGGTAAAGACACTTAAAATAGATCATCCAGAGCCTTCCACATTACCAAATCATCCACACAACAAAAGAAAATATTATCAACATTTTACCCATGCTGATGACACAAAACACAAATAGAACAAAAAGATATTCCCCAAGTTTTCAAGAAATCGTCAGTTTTAATCTTTTTATGAGCAACTCCCTAAGACAAAGTTGACCAAGAAGGCTTCCATAAATTTTCCTTCAAATTAACCATCCAATTGAACTCATTTTTGTTGTATATGACATTCTCATCGAACATTTTATAAGAGATAATTCCATTGAAAGCAGGTTCCCAAGCTAAAAATTCCTCCCAAGAGAGAAGAAATTTTTATCAATAGTGTAAATAACACGAGACGACAAATTATCTGTACTTTGAAGTTGATCTTTAGTAGATATGTCAATATCTATATTTGAGTCTCCATCTAGAATCCAATCAACCAAAGGAACCCTATTCCAATTTCACTTTCAGAAATATAAATATGAATGCTTAGATACAAACCATCTAGAATCGTTATCAATAATGGAAAAAATTGTTTTAAAAGTAGGTCATACTGAAGAGCTAATATAGTTAAAATTTCTATCTTTGAGTTTGTTCATGAATCTAACTCGAATAAATCTATGAGCTTCTGAGGGAACATTAAAAAAGCCTCCACATAAACCCAGCATGTAAGGAATCATTAAAAGATCCAAGATTATTAATAGTTAAACCACCTATATCATAAGGCTTGTAGAAATGTTTCCAATAAACCATTGAAATACTTCTATCCAAAATGGAACCACTCCAAATAAAATTTTTAATTTAAACAAAAATACTATTGATGATATATTTCAACCATTTATACCTCATAAATTAATACACAAAATTGGAGATGATAAGGGACTTCACTAAACAGACCTGACCATCCATGGATAAAGATTTAACCTTCTATACTGAAAGTAGTCTTCTAATATTGCCAACAATCCTAGAGAAATAGAAAGCCTTCAGCCTCCCCTAGAACATAGGGACCCCCAAATAAATGAATGAAAAACTCCTTCTTTAATTCTATTCTCATTGATAATGTAATTTTTCCTTTTAGGGGTGAAATTCATCCCATTGTACCCAAAGGACTTGTTCTAGATAATCTCTTAACCAGAAACCATCTCATAATGTAAGAGATTCGTCTTGATTTTCTTTATATTTCCCTTCTCTCCTTGAGTGAAAACAATGATATCATCAACATAAAAAATATGGGAAAGGGCAACAAGACCCCTACTAGAATGAATATTCATGTAATTGATGAATATATTCTTTGTATATTACCTTGAAAAGTTTTGTTAGTTACAATAGATATTATTTTTATATACTATAAAATAGAGAATTAATATGGGGAGTATTTTGTTACTATGAATATACATCGAGAAAATATACATTATCTTATGTGTTCATCAATTGTTGATTTAATCTACATTATGTTTCATTATTGGTTCATGTAATCTTAGGTGAGGGTATATATATGAATCCTCAAAAAATAGAGGTGATTTAAAAATGTAATAGACAAAAATATATAATGAAGATCTTTAGATTCGTCGGTTTATATGGATATTATTAGTGATTATTGACAAACATATCATGAATGTGAAACCCACATACCAAATTTACTTGGAAGGGTTTATTTTTTTAGATTCATGAATGTAAAGAGATAAACTTATAATTGATGATGAGGGTACTAAAATAACCGTTACTCACACTACATACACCTGGGGAATTATTTTTTATATATAATTATTCTTAAAATAATGGCCTTGTCCGTTTTCTCTCTTATTGTGATAAAGTGAGATCATATTCCCCTTGATAGTCAAACGGATCATGAGATGAATTATCCAATGCGTGTTGTGGAGTTGATTATAGAAATTTTCACATTTATTATTTATCATAATTTTAAATAATTTTTGAAATGAGGAATTTATATATATCATGAGTGACCCTTTTATATATTAACATAGAAGGATCCCAACATGTGCAAATTATTAAAGTTAGAGATAAATATGGGTTATAACTCAATAATTAAAATAAATCATATGAAGGATTATCTTAGCAGAAAAAAATCATATAACCATATCCATGATGATGATAGAGAATGATTTAATATTCTTACATATGAAAATGATAAAAATTTGAATTTTTAGGATCTAAAAAAAGTCCATCCATTAATTTGACACTTAGGTCATCCTAGGAAAAGGATTAGGTCTGTTCTAAATCCTTATGGGCCAATGATTATAATTAGGGAATATATAACTCTAAATGTGAATGATTTCACCTATGAAATAGGTTAAATTGGCTATGATAATTTTACAAAAAAAATCACATGATCCATCTATAAGTCAGATTGACACAAAAAATAAAATGAGGAGGTATAACTACTTTTAAGTAATTTTGAAACAAATTAATTTAAATGAATCCCTAAAATCACCTGCAACTCTTTCCATATTAAAAGAGTACACTATATAATCTAGTCTCCAAATAAATAATGAGTCCACCAATAACAATAACATAAACCATGAATTTCCAATATTTCCAATGAAACATTGTAAACAAAATAAAAAATAATCTCACATAAATCCATGTGACTATAAGAGAATCTATTAAATCCCTAAACTAATAAATTTGTATGAATAATCAAAAGAATAACTTGAAACTAGTATATAATATTGGTGTTGCAGTCAAAATCCTTAATTTTCATGTGAAATGGAAATCTACACATTAAAACATAATTATTGGAGAAACAGTAAAATATCATGAAGTAAAGGGTAGACTAGAAAATATGCATCAAATATTAGAGAGACCCTATATTATTGGAATGAATACATATATAATAATGTATGATGTGAAATTTCTGCATCATTGTTAGTATATGTTCACTTGACCACATCACTGGTCAATGAAACAATATTATTGATGAAATGGACACTATCCATTTTTGTACTCCCAAACCTACTACCCAAGATACCCAAAAGGTTATAATAATATCTCAAATAGGAAAATAGAAATATTAGAATTCAGTAAATAATCTCATAGATTCTATAAACATATAAAAGATTATAAAAAACTATTTGGATCATTAAACCATATAAATTTAACTTGAAGGAATTAATTTACATTAGAAACAAAAATAATTAACAAAATATCATAAAACATTTTTTTAATGGTTTTAGCTAAGACTTTTAATTTAACCGAAAATATCACATAAAACCCTACTCGAAAACCGAATCTGAATATAATATTTTAGATCCAAATGATTCCAACTGTTGTTATATGCATATACATTATCATAAATATATATTTGTGTTGAGTTTTAAAAATTTATATAGCCTCATATGAATCTATAGAAATATATATATATATCCATTTATATGTGTCGAACCACTGATACTTCAAAATAATTTTATAAATTTCCTAAATTTAAATACAAAAGTTATAAAATAGTTTTCTATCACATGAACATTCACCCATTACATGTAATTACATGTAAAAGGATTAATAGATAATTTACATAGAACCAAAATAAACATATTTAATTTAATAAATATTTATTAATATCATTCATTAAATTTACCAAACCCTTACTATGTGTGAATAAATATTAAAAAAATTAACTATATATTAAATTTTAAAATGTAAATTTTATTTAAACAGAAATCATGTATAACATGATTTCCCTTTTTAAAAATTCTAGTAAATAATTATTAAAATTAATTACTTTAATAAAAGGGTCCTAAAAATAAAAATAAAGAATCATGAATATAAATAAAATATACAGGTGTTATCCACCCTCGAATGATTGTGGAGATGATGTAACCCTGTATTAAAGAAGAAGTGGGGCCCAAATAACCCATAGCCCATCCAAACTTCAAAAATCAAAACAAATTTTGAATTAAAACACTACCCAATGTTTCTATCAATGTGATCTGTAATGAAGAGTAAGGTAAAAAATAAAATTAGAAGAAGGAGGAGGTGGAGTGATGGAAAACATAACATTGGATGATTGAGTATAAAATCGTAGAAGAAATCATATATTATATGGAGTTAGAGAAGGGAGTTCATGCATGACGGGGGTCCTCCGTTACTGTTTTGTGACTCATATAGAGGGTGGGGGAGGGGAGGATCCAAATTAGATGTTTTATTTCAAGATTTGTGATTTATAAATTTAATAACAAATGAAATGTTGGGAACTATGAAAGAGGATCACATCTGGTAGATTAAATATTTAACTAATTTTCCCCCTACTACATGAGTTCCTATAGAACATTGCATGGGAATAAAACACATTACGATAATCGATAAACTAATATAATGTTTTTTCTCTATTAAATAAAATAAATATTTTTATTATGACCACAAAGTTTATAGTAAATAAGAATCAAAATTATAATTATATTGAAATTAAAAAAACAAAAAAATAGACTAGTTTAACAATAATTTAATGAGTAATGTAAAAAAATTATTTAAATTAGATAATATATATATTCATGTTTGAGGTGTGATAATTCTTCTTGCAAAGTGATATTATTCACTTGGGAAGTAATAGTCAAATATGTTGAATAAGAAATATTAAGGGTGTTTAGTCTTTCTTAAAGAAAACTCATTTTCAAGAAACCCAATGAACACCATTTTTTTCACCAGAACACAACCAATGAAACTGATTAATATAAACCACACTCATTTCCTAGAGAACATAATTTTTTTTGAATTATCCAAGATCCCAAAAATATAAAATAAATTATGACGGAGAGAGTGTTCATGGAACAATTCTAAAATACACCAATTTTAATAATTTTTTAGAATAATATATGTAATGTATTGTATGATGATAAAAATATCATTATTACCTTTAGGATATAAGGTTCACATTTGGATATAGTTAACATTGGGGGTATCCCCCCCATTTGGTAATAAAACAAATTTAGTAAGAAAACATATAGAAAATCCATCTTGTAAAAGATCAATACGGTCAAAAAGTGTCCACAAGAACCTATATGATGAATAATTTCTCAAAACATGAGGTTGGATTCTATAAGGTAAATAAATAATAAAAAGGATAACCAAAAGACCCCTAAATTAAGGATAAAAATGGAGGATTGATTTAAAATAAACTCTAATAAAAGATAAAATATATATTTGTCTTATGTTTGATAAGCGTTAAGTGGTATCCTAGGTTTGCCCCCTTAGAACATCATCTCATGGAAGATATGAATGGGTAAAACAAATATCACTCATATAGGTCACATGAACCCATACTAGACACATCTTGTGAAGAAAAAATGGAGGAAAGTGAATCAAATCATACAAAACATCCCTTCAAATAAAAATGGTAAAACCAATCAAAAAATAATGAGTAGGACACAAACAATCATAATTCATCAATGATATAATATGGGAGTTCCTGGGTAGAGCCATAAATTAGGAATTAAATCAACGATTTAACTACATAATACTGACATGAATAATAATACTAGATGAAACCAAAAAATTAAGGAATGTGATATCTTAAAAAGATAATATAATATCACCAAAACAAAAGAACAATTATTTGGAATGGAATTTTTAGATAATGAAGAGACTCTAAATATGAGGGTTACATAAACTGCTATAATCATTCTATGGGAATAAATAACCACTAATGACACTACATTTTAATTCATTAATATACATATATAACAATATTACCCATGAACTAACTAACTTTTATACTATTAGAATATTAATGGAGGCATACATTAAAAAAATATATGAATTCATTAAAATATTTGAAACTCAGATTGCATACAATCAAATTTAAATTTCAACATGAATAAAAAATCTAAAAGAATAAATCACATATATAAAATAATTCAGATTCACTATTATATAATTAGAAAACAATACAATCTAAATTTAAAAATTTATTCTTTGTATTTAAATTATTTTCAAACTCAATAAATTTTTAATTATAATAAATTTTAATTCTAAAAATGTTATGTAAGTTTTTAATTTTTATTTCAATGAAAATATAATTAACACCCAATTCCCACATCAAATTCAATGTGAAATTTTAGAAAAAAACATTATTGATATCATCAGTGAAATTAAAATTATCATCCTCATTACAAATAAATATATAAATCCCATTATATATAATAAAAGAGAAATAATTTAACATTAAACTCACTATTAAATTTTTTAATCAATAATTCATTTTTTCTAAATCAAACTTATAAAATATTTTTATTATTCTTATAAAACCCATTTATCTTTAAAAATAAATTTATCCTTTTCTTAAAAATATTTGTTCAAAAAACATTTACCATTAAAATGATCTATTTCTTGAAATTCATTCATAAAATAAACTTTTTGATTCCCATATATAAAATACTAATTATTTTAAAAACATATCCATTTCCATTTTGATCCTGGAATTTAAACATTCAAAAACACATTTCAAAGAAATATCTTGAACACGCCATGATCAAAAAGGATTGTAAAAAATGTAATGCATGAAGGAAATTCAAGATGAATACTATTTAAAATTGACATGCCTACATGGTAAGAGATTCATGTTTCAAAAAATCATTTTTATGGGGATTCACTCAAAAATAATGTAGAATGAATCTATATAGTTTTCCAAGTATTAGGAGTAAAAAATGTCTCACTTCCTCTCAACATCCTTCACAAAGTTGGATTGCATAGTTAGAAAAACCATTCCCTAAACATGTTTTTACATATTCTCTACTTTTCATGCTTACTCCTATGTGGATGCATAGTTTGGCCAAACCATGCACCTAATATTTCAACTACTCAGATCCCACTCCCTCACTTTGCACAATTTTCTGTAAGAGTTGAATGGTTTTCACAAACCATGCTCATAACATGCATATCCAGGAAAGCCATTAAATAATATCAAAATTACTCCAAACCATCCCAATCCTCACCCAAACACTTTACATTCTTAAAATACATAAATAAAGGGTTACCTACTTGAAACTATGGTTCTACATTATCCCCACCATTGAAATTTCCATCCTTAAAATGTATAAATCCACCATTTGACTAAAAGAGATCAAGACATTGCTTGAACATTTCTTTCTCTCGTACCCATGTTTCTTCAAAAAATTTACCACGGTTCCACAAAACCCACACCGGATCAATAATTTTCCAACACAAGGAATTATCTTTCCTATCCACAATCTATGCATGAATATGGACCAATGAATCATTCATATCTAGGTCAACATCATCCCATTCAATCACATGGTTAGGATTAAGATGATAAATTTTCAAATGAGATACGTGAAACACATTATGAACTGCACTAAACAATGGTGAAAAATAAAACCTATATTCCACATCAAAAATCAATTTAAGTATGTCTAAAATTCATATTAATTTAGGAGATAACTTTCCTTGTTTTATAAAATGATGATATTAAAATCTTTGATAGATTCAAAAGAACACAGGACCACTCACCTTGAACAAAAATGGACATCAACAGTGATCTGCATATGATTTCTTTTGACTTAGATCCGTCACCATTCACATCATTATCAACTCGATCTCTTTGTTGTCTCTTGGACAAGGGTCAACCCAACTAGTGAAGTATCACCTATTTCCACCAATCAAAGTGGGGAACAACAAAGATACCGATATAATGCTTCAAAATGGGACATATGTATCGAGGCCTGAAAATGGTGTTATACTAGAACCCCACTAACAATATGTGATCCTCCAAAGAGCCACC
The DNA here is from genome assembly GCA_963277665.1 of Viscum album. Taxonomy (NCBI): domain Eukaryota; kingdom Viridiplantae; phylum Streptophyta; class Magnoliopsida; order Santalales; family Viscaceae; genus Viscum; species Viscum album. The sequence goes on along the minus strand of OY728157.1, from coordinate 162,732,907 downwards.
AAAATCAATGAAAAATTCCCAAGACATGTATTTCATTTTTTGTGTCATCTTTTTCGATTTCCCATACATCTAAAGATGATAAAGTATACTCATAGTCAATTAATTCCCAAGGTATTTCCATAAGGATTTCCATAAATGAGATTTAAACCTCATATCTCGGTCTCATACTTTCAAAAATGGTATGGTGTTCCTCTTTACCACTTCTTGGATTTAGATATTATGCATAGCCTCTACCGTATAATTTGCAATAATAGGGATTAAATGTGCTAACTTTGGGACCTGATCCACTATCACCCATATGAAATTTTATTTAGAAACCATTCATAGGAGACCTCTCACAAAATCCATAGCTATCTACTCTCATTTCCAAATAGAAATTGGTAAATACTACAACATACTTTCTGGTCACTCGTGCTCTACCTAAACCTACTGACAAGTTAAGCATCTTGAAACAAACTTAGCCACCTTTCTTTTCATACTAACCCATAAAAACTATACTTTCAATTCCTTATATGTCTTCTATATTCCATGATGAACATCCCTTCTCTAATGGAGATAATCATGAATATATTGTTCCTAATAAGCCAGAGGTACACCCATCTGATCTCCAAACCCAAAAATAGAACTCACATCCAACTTCCAACCCTAAATGGTCTCCCTTCAATTTAGTTTTGAACACATTGAAAAACATTTTGAATTGGACATATGTGCCTCTATAATTTTCGCATGTCCTAACCAAAACAGAAACAAATGTAAAGATAAAGAAAAATATAACACGACATCAGTCTTCACTGTCCAAGTGCCTATCAGTTATCACAAACATCAACTTCCACTGATCTAAAGCTTCTTTTTCCAACTGACTATATGAATATATTCTTAATAACTCTTCGACAAAATTTCCTTTACCAGGGGAATACATCGAATAATTTTGAACTTTTTTAGACAATCCATACATCATCAATGTCTCAAATTCAAATCCCTTTTGTGAGAAAATATGTCTCAATATCTTATGATTTTCAAACACTATAATTTTTTCACCAAAGAGGTAATGATGCCAAGTCTTCATAGTATAGAATATGTAATACAACTCTAAATCATATGTTTAGCAGTTATTATCTTTCAAACATAACTACTATGATCCATAAGAAACAACGTGATCTCCCTGCCTGAGAAAAATACCAACCGAGATCTAGAATCATCACAATGCACCAATTTCCCTTTTCTTGATATTGAAAATATCTAGAATGTACCTAATGAAAGGATAACATGAGGATCTTAAAAATACTTCTTATATTTCCCATTACATTATAATAGAAATTTATTCCTTTTAAAATATATCATTTGTGAGTCTAGTTATGAAACATATGAAAAAATTGCAAGTAATAACCTACTAGGTTAACAAAATTGTGTATCTCGAATACATTCTTTTTCTAGTTTTAAAAAGATAACAACCTTTTTATTTTATGTATCTAAATGAAAATATCTTTCAGATATTACATGTCCAAGGAAACATAACTCTTGTATCCAAAAAATAACATTTTGATAATTTGTCATACAGATGATAATCCCATTAAATTCCCAACAATAATTCCATGTGTAGCTAATTCTCATCCCTTGTAGTTGAATACACTAGTATGTCATCCACAAATAACACTAATAAGGAATAAATATACCTTTGAAATATATGATTCATCAATTCATTAAATACTATCAGTGCATTTGTAAGAACTAAATGCATAACCCCATACTCATAATGGTCATATCTTGTTCTGAAATTTGTTTTAGGAATATCATATTTCTAAACCCAGAATTAGTGATATTCATATCACAAGTAAATTTTATAGAACCACTTAGATCCCCTAAATTGGTTGAGCATATCATAAATTCATGGAAGTGGATACATATTGTTCATTATAACTTATTTAATATTACTATAATTCACACACATCTGAAAATTTCCATCTTCCTTTTGGAAAAACAAGATTTCTACTTCCCATGAATACGTGCTCATAAAAATGAGACATTTATTTCCATCACTTCCAAATTCAAATTAAATTCCAATAATTTTTTTGGGTTCCATTCAGTAAGAAAAAAAATGGAAGTAGGACTGGTCCTTGAAAGCGATCAATCATTAACTCCACTTCTCTTGTGGGAAAAAACCCTGGGAAATTTTTAGGAAAGGCATCTTGAAACTAATCAACAGCTACTAAAAAACTATTATTCTATATCTATTCAATTGATTACATTGTAAATTCTCCCAATTGGTAAAATAGAAATCCAACTTATAATTCCAACAAGACTATTTTACCTACATTTACAATCAATTATCCTCTAATGTGATGCTAGATGCCATAATGAGTCATAAAACTAACCCATAAAGTATAAAAATTGATGAAATCATTGAACATAGTAAACCAATATATACTTAGGATTATGTAATAGAGTTCAATCTCAAGAACAATGAAATAACATGTCATCTCAACTCTATAAATATATATAGAACATGATTTACACATAATGGCTTGACATTCTCTTTTACCAAGGGGAGTTTTATTTTTCAAAACAAAAGGTAACATATCAACATTTAAACCAAATATATTAATATAAAAAATGAATGGGATGAACTCATATGAAAAACCTTGAGGGTAGAATTCAAAATAATTGTACCTCTCACCATCGATGGTCTATATTGATCATCCACAATCACTTTCTCATGTCCATATAACTTCTTACTCATAGCACTTTTTTCTTTATTTCCCTGTTGGGATTGCACTACTAGAGGAGTCATGGTATTCATGGAATCACCAGAGATATCTTGGTTCTGTTGATAATTATTCTTTTGTACTCTTCTCGTCGAAGTATACAACATTTGAGACACATGACATGTGTCCCAAATAATCAATATTGGAGAAATGCGACAATAACACTTCATATTTTACATCTGGTTGCAATTGTGGCACTCTCTAGGTGGTTGTGTACAATCTCTCTTCATGTGATCCAATGAACCACATTTTAAACATCCAAGGTTTATCTTGGGTTTTGTAGAAGATTCACCAATTTACCTGTCTAGTTCTGATCCATCCCACTACATTAGAATTAGGTTTCCCTCTTCCTCTTTTTACCAGTATTAGAGTTCCCACTATTTCCCATAAGTATCAACATGATTCCTACATACATAGTTCCTGATATGTCTCTTTCTTCCATAGTATCTCTGTTGACCATATATGTATAATCTGTTATATGAAGAACAATAATATTCAAGTGAATCTCATTATTCAACCTTGATTTAATAATGTGTTCATTTGATGATTCACTAGCAGCAAATTTGGGTGAAAATATATTAAATTCATAAATTTAACCATATACACTATTACTGAAAAATTATACTACTTTTTGAAGAAAAAGTATTTCATTCTTTAAATCTAGAATGTATGAGGATATAATTTTTTTCTGAAAAAATCTTCAAATAACTTTTATGTAATATATTTGTTTAATTTAACTGGAATTGGTAAATCCCACCAATGGCATGAAATATCATCCAGTATATGCATCACCAACTTGACTTTCAACTCTACTGATGTGCTTAGGAAATCTAAGATTCAATTCATCCTATTCAAACAATCCTCTTCTTTATCTAGTTGTAAATCACCCAAAAATATGGATGGATTCTATTTCTAGAACTAAACTGAATTATTCTCTTATCATGGTTCATCCCTTCAGTTCCCTCTATCTATATCCAGAAAGGTATGGACTATACTCTGAAGTAGTTGTTGGTTCACCGGTGTATTGGGTGTAACAACATTCTCAACAGCCTCTTCTAGTTCGTTTTATGACACCTACTATGTTCCATTTTCTATAACAAAAAAAAACACCATAATTCTCACTCTCTTGAAACAGAAGGATAAATAATTTCAAATTTACCAAATCACAACTATCATTTAATACCATTCCTAAAATTCTATGATTTCTATTTCAAACTAAATTTTGAAAATTCCACAGTCATTTTAAAAATAAAAAAAATCAAAATTTCACTATCAGGTAATTTTCAAAATCTCACATTTGAAAAATATTTCAATAATTTTTAAAAATAAACATTATTTTACCAAAATCATAAATCATTACACAAAATAAAATATGCAGTCCTAGTGGGATGTAATTTCTATCAATGCACTTCATTCTATTTTCATTACCTAAACCCATGACAATAAGATTAAAACTCATATAAGTTTATCTAAATAACTAATGTACCCAATTCCATGGTAACATGAGGCTCATAATAAATAGATTAGCTACCCCATTTTATGTTATATATTTCATGTTCTAACAATCTTAATGTTTTTACCATCTCAACTCTTACAATAAAACAGAATGAGTTTCAACTCCAATGTGTTGAAAAAAATACTATTTTCCCCAAAATTATAGAGGGACCGACCAAGGATAATACCACTTTCAAGTCAAGAATAAAACAATATGATACTATTTGTAACATATTTCCCCTCCTCATTGTTTTGAGATGAGGTAGAATAGATATGTGTCCTTAAGTGACATCCCCAAGACACCAATGGCTGGGAATAAATGACAAGGGCTTCAATATTATTAGGGGATGATTTTTCCTTTGCAAATGAAATGAACACAAACAAGAATACCATAACCAAAACTAGAATATGTTGCATGATGAAAATGTAATACAACTAAAACTAATACCAAAATAAAATAACAAAACTAAACCATGAAAAACATTAGAGAACCAAAGATGAAGACTAACCCAAAAAGCTTATGAATCCAATTAAATGACTCCACAGATCCCAACATACTCTGTTATCCAACTTCACAATCCATGAAAAGTATCACGAATCAACACTAAATAAATTTAATACTTTACCTTTACCTGTGTTCCTATAAACATTATCTGCAAACTCAAAAAAGTTCCAAACTAGGGGGTAATTAATGATACTCAGTTGGTTTTCCCAAAATGTATTCCATACACACAAAACTAGGATAATACTTGTGATAAAATTCATATAAAAAAATTCATATAAAACACTTTAAATCAATTTATATAAAACTAGAACCATTTATAAGGAAAATAGTTTGCATACCCAAACAATTTTCCAACACAATCCATTTCCAAGGAAAGCATCCAACAAGCCATTCCAACAATTCCATAAATAAATTTTTCATTAGTCATTTAATTTCACCCAACCAAAAATACACAAACACTCAATATAGTTGTTTCCATTGATGGTGAAACTTAACCTCTATACTTCATCACTATGACGATTGTACTTCAAGACCATTATCCATCCAATTTAAATCATGCTAAACCATTTAATTCAATAATCATGCCAAAACAATATTTTCTGAACCATTTAAATATAACTATCCTTTTATTTAAAAAAATATTTATATTAATCAAAATGAAACAACAATTTTAAAAAAAAATTTAAATTCATGTTACCACATTCACATTCCAGCTAAATACACAATTTTCACAATTATGTAAACTATAAATAATGTGGGGTAAGATAAAGTATTAAAAACAAATTCATAAAAAAATTTAATGAAAAAAATAAATTCTAAATAAATACTTCAAGATCTAAATAGATGAGTTGAAATTTAATCCACCTACCATGAAAACTATGGTTAAAACAAATAATGGTACAAATTTTTCAACAAACCAGGTTGAATCTCTAAAGGCCAAACATATATCTTTTTCCCTGACACACATATAGAAAAATATCATCATGATTAGAATCCACTGTCAAAGATATATCCCCAATAGATCAGATATATGAGATAACAAGAATATATTGAAGAAATACTATCAATAATATAGACATACTAAGAAATAAATCCTTCAACAGAACCAATATTTTCCATCAGATTTCTGCTAGATCAAAGCGGAAGGTCTCTGTTGCATTTGGGAGGAGAGGAATTCAAGTTGGGGTCTCAATGGAAGAAAAAATGAGTTGTTTAGAGGTAAACTCAAGTGAGAACCAGTTTTTTATCATTTATATTTTAACCATGCATGGTGGGGTCAAATGATAAGTCAAAATATGCACTAACCGTGTCTTAACCACTACCTACTAACATCCTTCACGTGGTTGGATAAAATTGTTAGAAAAACCATGCACCAACCATGTTTTACCTCTCTTCCACTTTTTATGGTTACTCCTACATAGTGTCATGATTTGGACAAACTATTCACCTAACTGTGCACCAACCCAGATATAACTTACTCACTTTTAAAGGTTTCTTGTTTTAGTTTCAAGGTTTCTATTAACCATTCTCAAACCATGAATATCTATAAAATACCCAAAAACATTCCAAAAATTTTCCAAACACTCCCAAACTTCACCAAAACACTTTACATTCATAAAATACAAAAAAAAGAGGTTTACTTACATGAAACTGGGGGTTCTACAAAGCTTTAGGTAGGATATCCTTACTATTTTTGGACTATTATATGGATTATTTTTTCATGTAATATTATATGTATGTTATTAATGTAAGACAAATGATTGAGTTTGATCTAGTTGTTATGAGTTTGTAACCCATGTTTATATTTTTCTCTCTATTTATTATTATTTTTTCATTTATTATATATTATATTGTTAATATATGTGTTGTGCCATGTTTTTTATAATTTCATCAGATTTGGAGGGTTTTTTATAGAATCAAATGGAAGGTGGACTGTTGTGGCTTGTTTAGCCCGTAGATGGTGATCATGTGCGACTTGTGATGGTAACAATTATGGAAAAAGACAAAGGTCATTGGTAATATTCCCTTATGGTCTATCTTGATGTAATTTATTGATATGACCTCTATATGGCTTGACCAAAGATATATATGATGTTGGGATAGGATAGAATTGTTATCTAACCCATGCTGAAGATAGGGTATGATAAGAACCTAACATGAACCATGAATTTTTGGCCTTGTGGATGTTCAAAAACCTATGGGATGGCCTTGGGGTTAACCTAAAGAATATTGTTCCATCATCCTTAGAAAATGGAGTTAAATTATGTAAGACTGGTGTTCATGGAAACTATGTTAACACATGAATTCTCAGTAAATTATTGATTGCAATCATATGTTAATATTTACTTATCTATCATGTAATAAACTTATATATATGTGTGAAATTATGTTAAGGTTTCATTGGTTGTATCATAATAAGTTTACAATCAAACCCGGAATGAGCATCTTGGGGAATGTTAAGACTGCATTTTTAGGGATATAGTGAAGGGGAAGGACCCTAGGACATGATACTAATAATAATAAAGATCTTGGAAAGATATGGTACAATGATAGACTCCATGTTATAGAATTTACATTTTTATTTATTAAATCCTTTACCTCTAATTTAACTCATTAACATTAAATATTAGGGGTTTATTTTATTCTATTATTATGACATGACATGTTATTTATTATCACACTTATTGTTAAATTCTTATTTTCAGTTTTAATTATGATTATTTTTCATTATTTGATTATTTTTATAATTATCAATTTTAATGTCTCCCATCATAATGGTACTCTATCATCAATAGTTGGCATCCTCTTATGCATGGGGATAATCACATGAGGTCATGTGGCTCCCCAACCCACGCTCAGAGATTCAGGCAAGGACATTGAACTCTAATTTTTTACTCACCATCCTATATATCTCACCCATTTTAAATTATTTACTCACTAGGATATCTTATATAGTATTATATGGAAAATGTATTATAAGATGAATTTTTTGATTTTAGATAAATATTATTTATTTGTTACTAATGTTTTTATATTTAATCATTTGATCTTCCAAAAATGTATGTCCCCTATATCTCTAGTTTTTCTGAATATTTATATTAAATTATTATAATAAAATTATAATGAGTTTTGGATATTTATAGTAACCAAATCATCTAGAATTATTTTTTATATATCATTTATGTAAAATTTTGTTTGAAAATAGAACACCAATAAATTAAAAATAATGCAAAAGGAAAATCTAAAAAAAATAACCTTGAATCATGGGAAGACATCACTCAACATGTAAATTTTATATTTTAACACATGAAAAATTATTATTATAATTTTTTATCTATAAAATAGAAAAAAAATGATGTTCTATCAAATAATACATCTTAGTGAAGTTGTAGATAAAATTTAGGGTGGATAAAAATATCATGCACTAATTAATCTGTAAAATAATCATGAAACATGTTTACCATTTTCCAAATACCTATGAAAAAAAATTATAAAATAGATATATAATATTATAAATCAAATATGAAAGAAACTAATACAAGATATATGGGCATTATAATTGAAATAAATCATATTTATAATCAACTTCAGCATTTTGTTTCATTGGAGGTCATTCTTCACCACATTGAACTCTATATGAAAAATCACAAAATAATAATACCTAATTTTTTTGTCATTATAAATTCATTAACACTGAAATTAATTCCGTCAAATATCCTCAACATTTATAATGATTACATTTTTGTTAAAAATTTACTCTATAAGATTCAAGTTTCATTATTTGAGCACAAAAATATAAATGATTATCAACCTAAAATTTTTGGTGAAATTATATCCTAATATCTAATTGAAATAAATACATTATATTAAGTGCCTTAAATTTTATTATGTTATTCCCACAAGTAATCATCTGATCAAGTGCACTAATTTTTTCAATTGAGATGAACCATTTTTATTAAATCTTGTTAATCCTTATTACTAAAAAACTTGGTTATAATTTCATATTAGGGGTGATAATATTTTTTTAACATTTCGTGCAATCCCTTAATAATGTATATGTTCATTAATACTTCGATTGGTTTATTCAGATCCTCCATCTTTGATAATGAATCACGGTAAATTTAAAAGAAATTGATGATATGGGATTGCAAGATCTCAATAATATCATCAGATTTAATGGTCAATGTTTTTTGTTAATCCACCAATTTGGAGGAATAATTGACTACATGATGACAATAAAATAATCTAAATGAACATTAACATTTTCCCTCAAATAAAATACCTAAAACATCAAATATATCACTAATGTGATTGGGTTATTGGGGAATATCATTCCTCTTAGATACCTTTCTAGTAAATTGAAACCATAAACGTGTTATATAAAATTTATTTACATATTAAAATAATATAGGAAGATGAAAAACACAATTCATTGCTTTTCATTCCATCCTTTATTGAAAAATGTTACCTGCATGCAGATGTGAGGAAAAATTAGATTATAGAAAATAAATAAATACATAGGAACACATTATAATATGATTAGTTTACTAATTATATTCTAATAATAGGGATATTCTTAAATATAACACCTAGAATAAATAAAAATCATATCTTGCCTTTGTTTGTTAAATCTGGGAACATCCTATGAGTAAAAAATAAAAATTAACCTAGTTAAAAAAACAAAGTGATGGTATTAGAAATGGTGTAAAAATAATAAATAATAATGTTTTCTAAATGTACTAATGAATCGTATTAATATATGTTGAGGAAAACATGAATGTTTCTAATCTGAACCAAAATTAAATATTTTTTTTTATTTAGACTTTTTATGAAAAACTCTAGATTTATGGGAATTAATCGAATAGGGTGTGAAATAGCGTTGGGTTTCATACATAAATATTTAATATGGGTATAGTGTGAAATAATAACATATTTAGATCTTAGGTGTTGAACGATAACTTTGTATCAAGTGATCACTATATAATGGAATTTTTTTCAGTTATATCGTATTTAACATATGTAAGGTTTAATGTTTTTGACGCATTTGAAATAAAATAAGATTTAAGATCTACTTGATAAAATAGAACCAACTTAATTGAATTGTTGGATGTATCATACTTGATATCCATTGCTTGATCCCATAATAGTTATTGTATGATTTTTATGAAGTGATAAACATTTTTTATACAAAAAAATAATATTTTAATATTTTTATCAATAAAGGGATGCCATATTATTCAACAACTTTGGAATATTGGAATTGAGGTTTAAACAAAAATTTGATAAATCAAAGAAAAAAACACAATAAAAAAGAATGTGTATATTTTGCACAATTATGGTGGGGTAATAGATAAATAACATTATTTTTTTACATTTCATTCTATATATCAAAAAATAAAAAACATTCCCCAAATAAAATTCTATATTCTAAAATAAAATCATAATTTTTATATTTTAATAACACATTATTTTCAATGAATTAATAATGTATAGAATGGATATTAGTCAAATATTCATCAAAATTGGATCCAAAAAATTATATTCATATATAAAAATGTCCATTAAATGATCTATGTAATTTATGAAAATTAAATCTTTATAATAAGATACTACACTAAACGTGTAACACAACCCCAATGATATCCTTCAATATGAAAATATACTGAAAGGGTATCATAATGTTTCATTCTTCTTTATCCTCCATAAAAATATGTATCTATAGATAACCACATAAGTAATCAACTAAATTGTCTTGAGAATTACTCACTAGTGAGGGAAATATTTAGTTAATAAATGATATTGTGAAATAGATATTTTTAGTGAAATTTTTATGATGGAAGTACATTATGCATACTTACTAGGTATTTTTCACACTCATTGTAACCAATTCATTATTCCCATATAAAATAATATTCTTATAAATGTTTCCATAATTTGAATTATAATAACCCATTTACAAACAATTATAGGATATATGATATGAACTATCAATATTTTTCAGATCTCCATTTTTCAAATGTTATGGATACGAGGGATTGTTTTAAATTGAGGTTTTTTTAAGGGTTATAACTCATCCCCATGGGGAATTATATATTTATTATAGACGACCAAATATAAGGTATATCATCTAATAATGATCTAGTTTTCTGTGGACAATATCTCAAAATATAAATCAAATATATTTCAAGTATAATAGTGATGTTATATAAAATAATGATAGGTAGTTTTTTAAAATATTCTATAAATATGTATTTTATTATACATAGAATTTGTTTTAATACATGATATAGTGGGTTAATGATAGAAAGAAATTATATTATGATATGAACCTTATGTATACCATATACTTGATCAATGTTTTTCTCCTCTATGGGAAAATGTTTTGAAATTGTCAATGTAGAATCATCAATTCTATCAAAAATACCATGATGTGTGAAACCATAAATACACATACATTCATGAAATTTTTAGAATAAATTAAACAATATATTGATTAATACTCACCAAAAATATATAAAACAAAATAAAATCATTATTTTGGGTGAAAACATGAAAATTAAATGTCAATATATGTATTAATCACATCAATGTTATTTTATAATCAGGGAGTGTCCCTTTTTGGTTGTTTTAAATATATATAAAACCTTAATTTTAACAGTAGAACAATAGAAATATATGGATATTTTTACATTATTTCCATTGTTTATTATTTTTTATATTTTCTATATTTGGAAACCCATGAATTAATAGTTCATGACCTTGTCTTTTGTCATATTGTATTTATTATATAAATAAGATTGTAGTGAATAATAAATCCTTCACCATCATGCATAATTCCCCCAATACAATAGTTGGTTGTGTCATGATTTGAATCACTAATAGTGCTAAAGATGTCATTTTATTTGATTACATAACATGTAATGTAATAGAAATTGAGTGTGGTGTAATAATAATTAGGCCAGTAAAATAAATCATTATATCATAAAGAAAAAACACAATAAAAGTGCATGTAATAGAGAAATATCCTCAATTCCATCACTTTTTTGATAATATTTGTTAACTTTATGATGAGATATTTATCTTTATTATCACACTATCTTCCCCTCAATTTCATTAGAGTTTTGTACAATGTTCCTTCATTAATATTTAAAATCAATAATTTGTTTACTAGATCATGAAGTATAATTAAAACGTAAAATTAATTAATCATTTCAAAAATTTATTCCGGATGTCTATTTTTTATATATTTTATATTGGATTGTATTATTTATGGATATTAAATAGGAAATATCAATTCATTTGGGTATTCTTGTAAATATTTTACCATTTTAATTTCTTTTATTATTTTCAATATCTTGATGATTTAGAAGAATATATTTTATGAATGAGAAATAAATCAGGGGCGGAATACTCCTAACCAAAAAAATTTAAACATGATACATCCTCATAGAAAAATAATTAATGAAATATACATTAAAAATTCATTTAGAAGTGGATTATTTCTAGGAATTTTGTTTCCATGATACAGAAAAAATTATTTATATCATGTTGTCCTCTAATTAACCAACATGATACGGAATTTCTAGAATTAATGATCGAGCAGTTTGTTGGAACTATATATTTGGATATCTAATTTTAATTTTAAACTTCTAATGACATGGTCAATAAAATTATTGGGATATAAGTTTATTCCTAATAATTATAGGATAACAAATATTACCTTTACAATACTGGGACCTTTAATGATTAGTGATACTCAAGTGTCCCATTATTGATATTTTTATTTTTCCTATTACTAATGGATAGTATTCAAACTAAAGTTATGTTTCTTGAATGTGAGATACTATTATAATAGAGGCATTGTAAATAATAGGAAACAAGAATTATATGAATCATGATATTTCAGGATTTTGAATGAGAATTAACTGTTATTAACACAAACAACATAATATCAAAAATATTTATTGATTATGATTACCATGACTAATTAACATAATTTTATAAGAAGAATAATTTCATCAAATTTACTATCCACCTTTTAGGCAGGAGTATAAATGTTTTTTCAAATAAACCTCTTGTGGGTTTTATTTATTAGATCACTTTTAGAAAAATGAATATAATTTTTTAATAATTTCCTGAGAAAAAATATTAATTTTCTCATATGTATAACCACAGACCATAGTATTTATCAATCTAGTTTCTCTGGATAAAATAACCTTAGAAAACATAAGGATTACTAGTCAATCACCAATCAGGTTGTGATAGAAATTAGCACACAATCCCTTAAGGCTATACTAATATTAATATAGTTTTTCCCTATATTTATAACTAAATCCACTTATTTTCTTATTGATACATATAGTGTGGGATGAGGGGAATAAATAATCCATAAATAGTCATTTATTATTATGAAAACATTCAAATTTTGTAGATATGTATCGTATCATTTCATTAACTACACCATCAAATGAAAAAGTAAATGACCAACATTAAATGATGTGCTTGATGAAAATAGATGTCTTTTTATAGAGCTGAAAATATAGAAATCCTTTAGGATTTATGAGTTCTATAATTATGAGAAACATTGTATTTTGGGAAGTTATATATATATATATACATATATATGGTCATACATTTTCCTAATATCGATAGAAACCTAGTTTTACTAGATGTACAAGGGTTGGTATTCTATAGAAATAATAATCCATTCATTTAGTGTAATATTATTTCATACCATTACCTAAATAAAATTATTAGGTTCACTCACATTTAAGATAATAATATATTTAGATTTATTATCAAGGAACACTTTAGTGGGGTTTGATATCTCTACTCTAGATACAGTATATTCTAATGTTTATACATGCTACATTCTATTTCCTTTGTTTGGAAAATCAAAAACAATTTCATAAAAACTAATTTTACTAACATTGTATATCTCATGTGTTTCATGATGTTTTATTAGAAATAAACCTTTCACACTAAACATAAAAATAGTTTATATCAAAAGGAATATAAATTATATATTATTTAATCTGATACAACGGACTGACTTAGAGTCTATTCCATCAGAAATAATTGTGTTATATCCAACAGATTGACTAATGTTCTATCAATCAGACTAATCAACGTCATATACATTGGACTATATATGTTTATATCCATAAAAATAACCATAGTTTAGTTCCGTATATATATAATATTTCTGTTTTTCAGACTTAAAAGTGTTTACAATCATATTTTTGGAATTATTTCTATCTGACAGAATTTATTACATCACTATAATAGTGCAATAAAATGAAATTAGATTGATTTTTTTCTGAGATCTATAGTGATTATCATCTGAGGATATTGTAACAAACTCTGATATTCAAGGAAATATGACCATTTTAGGGATTCCTATAAATCGGATTGTATTCAAGTAGTAGGGGAAAATGCATTTTGTAACTCAACATGTCTAAAGATCCCCCTTCTTAAATCCCTCATTCATATGATTTTTGATATTTCATAGAGTTTTTTTCTATGGATTATGAGTGATGAATTTTAATATATATAGAATTTTCTTTTTGATTGAGGTTTATATATAGATTTTCTAGTTATTAGAAGATAGGTGATTACGATCAAGCTGATCGAGGGCATCCAAATAATTAGAAAACACAGCAGACACTGATCATCATTTTGAGGGATTTATTATTTAAGAAATACATAGATGATAAAAATATTTGCATAAGTGTTTTTCCAGTTATGGATAGATAGATCTTTATAGTTTTTTGGGAAACTATTGATATCTTAAATTAGGATATTTGACTTCTTTAACTCTTATGGTTTATATTTATAATTTATTTTATAAAGCTTATAATTCATTATTACTTTGTTTTAAAATTTCATATTACTTGATTTACGATGTTTTATATTCCATTACATAATTTATATTAAAAATTTTTTAATAAATATTTATAATAACTGATTTATTATATTTTCTATGATCCTGATTTATAAATATGATTTATCAAATGACTCATGAGTTCGATACATATACTCAAATCATCATAATACTTCAGAGATTAATCTTTATACCAAAATAGATTTTTGGTTATATATCAATATAAATTTTATACTATAATTATCCCTCACATTGTAACCATCATATTCTATTATGATCCAAAAATTGGTATCATATTGGGTTCTACATCTTTACTAGTTGATTTTTTTACTTTTTTTATTTCTTGCTCATTATAAAAAATTTTATACACTACTTGTTTATAAATTGTTATTTCCCAAATATGTATTGTATAAAAAAAATATTTTGATAATATGGAATTATTAAATTTTGGTTCACTTGAGAATCTAAATCACAGAATATCGCTAATATTTAATTGTGATTAATATAATATTGGAAAGATATGATGAAAATATTTGTTATAAATACTTGGGTAGATAGTTTTGTAATGATTACTAGTATTTATAAGATTCCATAGATGGATGTTATTAATTTTAAAAATTAATAAAAAAATTAATTTCAGTTGAATTATAGAGTAAAGAACACTCTATTTTGTTCCATTAATAGAAAAATTTATTATTAGATATAATCTTGTGAAGCTAAAAATAGTATATTGGTGAAATTAGAGGTAACAAATTTTGGAACATCTATGGTTTTTTAGATAAAAATATATATACTATGATATAACTATAAAGATATCAATATTTTACCTGTTGAGTCAGTTTATAAAATTCACTAATCGTTTATGAATATTGTAAATAGTTTGAAATCTTCTAGAGAGGATGATCTTGAAGATGAAATCTTAATTGATATCTTACATGGTGAGTGGGAATCCAAAAATAATAATTTTCTATGATATAAAAATAATTATGAATCATTCCCAAGATTATTTGACTAGAACCCTTATGAGGTATGATGGTAGATTAAATAGAGATACATAGAAGTTGAAAAATAAGAATAGAGAAGTTTCTTTTACAACAACTTATAATGTTTCAAACAAAGTTCAATATAATTAAAATGTTATGAATTATTCTAAAAATAATAATGTTGTAAGTGAGTTAGTCAATATTTCATTAGAATAGACTGTAAATTACTTTGTTAATACTGCGATAAGGATGAAATAATTTGTCAGGAAGAAAGATTTATGATACATGTATAAAAAATCATATAGGGAAATATGATAAAATGGATTCTTCATAAGTGATGTGTTATGAAATTATAGAACCTAGAAATATTAGGCTAGATTTTCCTATGCTGAAGATAATGGATATGAATAATAGAAATTATGATAGTAATTCCAAGAATTATTATAAGAAAAAAATTGTAAATACTGAAAGGCTCAGATACTTGGAGTTATTGTGGAGTATTAAATTATTATGATAATTCCTCAGGTAATTAATTTTTGGGTATGAATAAAATTGAATTCTATATATAAATTACAGAGGATAAAATTTTAATCCTGGATAAGATAACTACTAAATCTTATACAAATACTACCTTAAATGAAAATTAACCTCATTGAAATAATGATAAAAAATTTAAATCTTATGATAAAAATTCATATTCATCAGATGAAAATAATATCGAACAAAATTTTCAAGAGGATTAAATATTTTATAAATACCATGAAAATAAAAATTGTATGATTTCTAAAAAAGATTAAGTTTCCCTTGAAAAAATGTGAAGGGAAATTAAAAAATATCTACATTAACTATCGATATATCATATCCTTTTAAAGAGTTTTAAAAATATAATATTGAGAAAACTCATCATTACAAAGAACCTAATAAATCTAGTACCCTGAAAACAAATTTAAAAATGATCTTTAAAAAACAGATTTCAAATATAAATTCTACTAAGGATAAAAATTTAGTTGTAAAACATAATTCTAAAATTTTTAGTTAGAAAAGGATGTTATCAATGTTTACCATTAGTGATGAAAATGTAGAAAGATTTTATAATAATATTAGACCTCATATAGATTCTTATGGAATGAGTTTACAAATAGAAAACCAATTTTTGGTAAAATCTAAGTTGTTTTAAAATTGATTCATTTTTAAGTAAGTGTCAATGTGTTGGTCATAAGAAGAAAAAATTTAATTAAAAAATTCAATATCTATGATTTTATAAATCTTATAATTTAAATTATTTTACATTATCTCAATAAAATAAGGTTGTACAAATATGTATTCCTAAAAATTACATTCAGATAATACCAAATCCAATAATGTGTGGGTTCTGATATTTTAATGTTTTTGTTTTTAAGAAAATAATGAATGTCCAAATAATAGGATTATTTGGTTTATGGATAGTGGTTAATATAGAAACATTAATGGAAATAAATACTTATTAAATAAAATCATAATGATGAAAAGAGAAATATTACTTTTAGAGATAATGGTCATAGAAAAATTATGAGAATAAATAATATTGTTCTTCTTGGAAAAGCTTCAATTTATAATGTTTTATTTGTTATAGGAATTAAGCATAACATTATTATAATAATCTAATTATGTGATGAATGTTATATTTTGAACATTAGGAATGATAAATGTAATATTAAATGTTCTAAAGATGAATTTATTCTTTTTATCAATCGATATGAGAATTTCTACAAATGAAACTTAGAAGACCTTAGGAGTCAAGATCTATCATATCATAGTGAAATGGAGGACCAATAATTGTTATGGAATAGAATATTAGGACACTATAATCTTATAAATTTAGGTAATTTATCTATGAAAGGAATATTAAAGGATCTATAGGAACATAGTTTTGATATTTCTAAAGATTGTAATAATTATCAATTCTGAAGGCAACATTATCGTGTTTTAAATCTATTAGTGAATTATCAACTTCTGATGTATTAAATTTAGTGGAAATGGAATTATTTATTCCAATAAAAAATTGATGTGTTCCTAGAAAATAGAATTTATTTGTTTTATTTGATGATTACACATGATATAACTGGGTCCATTTTCTAAAAAAGACATATGAATCATTTTATTGACCTAAAAATTTTACATCTAAAGTTAAAAATGTGAAAAACCAATCCTTTAAAACTTTTCTTAGTGATATGTTAGAGAAATTTTAAATTCTGATTTTGATACTTTTGTCATAAAAAGGTTACAATACATAACTCTTCATCACATAAATTTCTATTTAAAAATATTTTTGTTAAAAGTGGTAATATAATTCTTTAGTAGATTACTAGAACAATGATAATTGAATACTATGATGCTAATGAATTTTGGTATTAACTAGTTATTACTTCCTATTATACTATAAATCAAGTTTTAATAAGAAGTTTTTTTAATAAAAATTCTTATGGGTTGTGGAACTGAATGAAGCCAATAATTCTATAATTTAATGTTTTTTGATCCAAAATTTTAATTGTAAATACTAGTGATAATTTACATATGTTTTCTCAAAAATATGATTAAAGAATAATTTTAGTTAATTATACAACTATTACAAGATATATGGTTTTTAATAAAAACACAAGTACTCTAGTTGAAATAGTATATCCTTTGTTTAATGATATCGATCCATTTGTTTTCAAGAAACCTCCACCCATATCTTCAGATGTTATCTCAAAAAAATTAATTTTATAATATGTTGGAATGTCCATCTCATGAGAAAAACACTAAAGATTATGTTTCTAAAGATATACCTCAAGAATATGTTCAACATGTTGATAAATGGTATATTTATATAAAACAAGAAAATTAGTGGTTTATTAAGAATCATCGTGGGATAATATCATTAGAGATATAGATCAATCAGTGATAACAAAAAGTTATTTGATAAATGAAATTGAACATTTTTCATTTTTATCTCAATTCAAACATAAGACTAATTATGAATATTTTTGTGATGAACAATGGATAAATCTATTCAAGATTAATTTAATTAATTCGAGAAGAATCAAGTCTGGAATTTAGTTGAATGGTCTAAAGATACTTTAGTAATTGATGTAAAATGGGATTTTTATATTAAATTTGAGGAAAATAAAATAATTATTACGAATAAAGATAAACTATTTTCTAAGGTAAGTAATAAATAAGAGGATATATAGTATGAATAAAATTATGCTCATATTTCAAGAATTTAATCTCTTCATATACTTATAGCATAAGCAGCATTCTTAAATATCAATATATTTTAAATGGATGTGAATTGTACATTTATTAATGGGTATGTTTAAGAGGTAGTATATATAGAAAAGACCCCATTTCTTTTAAAGTAAAAAACTTTAGGAACATTTTTTTAAACATACTAGGGAACTTTACATACTCAAATAAGACATTGTGGACTATTCTGATGGATTAAAAATATTTTTGTTGCAAAAAAAACATCGTTAAGGGAGGTGGGGATCCAAATATTTTTTTTAAATGTTTTTAAAAAAATTATAATTATTCAAATTTATCTTAATGAAATTGTATTTTTTTTAAACTATAAAATATTTAATAGATTTATTTTATGATCTTATGAAATATATGTTCGAAATGAATATGACTGGATAACATATATATTTTATTGGTCTTCAAATTTCACAAAAAGTATTAGGAACATCTATATGTCAACATAAATATACAAAGTTTATTCTTATGAAATTAAGATATAAAAATACTAAATGTTATATTACTCCTATCACAACCATAAAAACATTATATATTGATGAAGCTACAAAATTAGTTGATCAAAACATCTTTTGGGGAATGACCCTAAGATTAATTTACATAATAGCTAGTCTTTTTTATTTAATGTTATATAAATTATTAAGTACAATATTTAAATAAAATAAAAAAGAGTATTAAATTAAATATGTGAAAATAATTTTTCATTTCCTTATGTAAATAATATAATTATGACTATTTTATTCTTATAGAAATGGATTCTGAGTCAAAATCAGTTTTCAACACTTAACATGATTGTTTAAAATGGATAGAAAATGTACATATTAAACTTTTTATTTCATAGTTGAGGATTTAGTTTCATAAAATTATAAGAAACAACATTCAGTATCACTTTTCGCTATTCAATCTAAATATGTTGAAGCTTGATTGTTTTGTGCCCAGGTGTTATGGATGGAACACACACTCCCTGACTACAGAATGAATTTTAATAAAATTGAGATGTTGTGTTATAAAACAACTTAATTTTATTTATGTATAAACCTAAAAAAATCATTCCTAAGAAAATAACAAAGATATAATACACCATTTACAATGAGAACACACAGAAAAATGAGATATCATTTTATAATTAGTCATAATTCAAGAAAAACCTGTGGATATTTTTACTAAACCTTTTAGTTTTGATAGATTTTAATTTAGTAAATAGAATCTTGGAATGGTCAATATGAAATTATCATTCATATATACTTCAGGTTTACTAATCTCATTATATTAAAGAACTCATTTTCAAAGGGAAGGTACATTTTGAGTGATTTCATAAAAACTATAGTTTTCTAAACATTTTCTTTTTCTTAAACATTATTCTTTCTATAATTTCAAAAAAAAATTAATAAGAATTTTTTAATAAAATAATATATATATAGAATTTTTTACTAAATAATTTTCATAATAAAAATTTTTAGTAAAAATGTTGGGAAAAAATATTCCTAAACCTTTTATAAAATATTTTTATTATGAAGATTATCACATTAAAATATATTTTGAAAAACCAAGAAGAGTAGTTTATAACATAAAACATTTATACTAAAAGTTAATTTTTAATATGAGAGGTATTCTTCTAGTATTATAGTATTTGAAATTATACATTAAAATTTTATTTCTATTTTTTTCTATACCTTATATAAACATTTAAATAGTAAAAATTATTAATGTTCATATAATCAGGAATTTTTTTAATTTCTTAAATTATTTTTCTTATAAAAAAATTATGATTTCATACTGATTTTTAAATCAACTAGAGATTAATATCAATCGTAAGATTATAATATGGTTTCAATCTGATCCATTATATATTTGGAAGATGAATTATATTCCCTATATATAAGTATTGGATCACCCTTGTCCAACATCATTTATAAAGAATTCATCTCAAGAATCAACTCTCAATTTATTACTCTGTCTAAAATTTTGTCATTTGGTGGATCAAATTATTCACTCCAGTTTTGAGCATTAGATTTAGTACAATGACATAAACTAATGATTTTACAAATATAGAAGTATTAAAGGAAATATTGATTAAGAATTAATTGTTTTACAAGTATTATTCTCTTTTGAAAAGAGTTATTAAATTTCCATAATGGGAAAATATATGTGTAAAAAAGAATGATTTTTAATTACACTCTAAATAAATAGTTCAATTATTCTATTCTATCGTAGAACTCAATGTGTAAGATGATTAAAAAATTATTATTTTAAAATATTTTTGAATGTATTAAATTAACAATCCAACAAGTTTGGGATCTAGCTAAAGTTCCTTTGGAAGGAGTGGCATATCTTTTATCTCTAAGGATCCATATAATCATTTAATATTTGAAATTTCAAAATCCAAATCTTCTTTATTCAGATTTTATATAAATTATAGAATGGTATTTCCACACACTCTATATATTGTAGTTATATCTTTAGGAATGAAAGGGTATTTGACACTGAGGAAAGGATATATGGATACACTTAATGTTCTTTAAATTTTCATTCTATATTTCCTTATCAATATGCAGAAAATTAACCTAGTGGATATTGTTTTTATATCTATCAAATATATTAAGAAAGAATTTATGAAGTAAAATATTCTTATGGTCCCATTTTTTATAAATAATATTTTACTTAACTGTGTGGAAGTATTTCATATTATGAATCAGTTTTATGTTATTAGAGAAATGGTTTCACTTATTGCAGATGAAGCCATGGAGGTAATGAAGCTAGTATTTAATAAAATGTTGGAAGAAATTATAGAAAAATAAGACAATGTGGTGTTTGATGTAGATGTTGTTAATGTAAGAGAATCTAGTCAAGAAAAGATATTTGAATCCTCTTATCCTATGATTTGTAAGGCCTAATATGTTTTTTTGTTGTATTTTTTCCAATATATCAATATTTTTATTATTTTTAAGAAAGAGAGTATGTTGAGAAAGGTAATTTAAATCCATATAGAATAAAGATTGTGTGTTAAGCTTTTAATCATATCCAAAACCACCGACATGAAGATTGGACTCACTATCGTAATCAAGAAAGTGTTTGTTTTGAAATTATTCCTTTTTATTTCTAAAGAAAATAAATCACCTAGACTTGGTAACTAATATTATAGGATAGACTATGTTATTCAAAACACCATACTCACAATTCTTAAGAATTTCCATCGTATTGAGAAGATTTTTTTTGAAAGAAAGTATTAATCAGACTCACCTTGGATTCTAAATCTGTAACACCCCAAGCTTCCATGGTACGCTTCTCTTTGAATAATACAGTAGCGTGTGTTGTACGCAACATCGAGTTCTAACACACAGTAAAACCAATCAAACTAGCCGTTATGAATTGTAATACCCAATTTTTGAAATTTTATACATTTTATCTTTCAAAATGGAAAGCATCTTTGGATTCAGAATATCGAAATTAGGTTACGGTGAATTTTTGGTACTTTTCTGATAACTTTCATATTTTGATGAAGAGCGAAAATTACTAAATTTTAATTAAAAACAACTTTTTTAATCAAAATAATTAATAGTGATAAATTATGAATTTGAGTGATTTTAGAGTATAATTAGATTATATTTTTACCATTTAATCCAATTTTGGTCATTGGATATAAATTCACATTTAAATGGGACATAAGCAAGTGTCAATCTTTTGATAGTTATTATCTCTTAAAAACACGCTTTTTGTTTTAACAATGGGAATTTATTTTAAATTAATTACTGCCACTTCTATGTTTTGAATTTATAAAAATTTATTACATATATATAATCAGAAGGTCCAAATTGTGTAAATAGGTAACTTTTATTTTTATACATTTTGAATAATTACTTCGGTAAATATTTTATTTACCGTGGTTAATGGGTAAATCCGGTAAATAAGGGTAAAAAATAATATTATAATAATAATAAATTATCCTAAAATGTGTTATAACCCTATTGGTTGATACATTTCCGACCATGGTCATCTTTGGGTAGATTTTTGGACCCCCTAGATTCACTTGTAAGTGATAATGACACTTTATATTAATTATGTTAAAGTAAATACAAAAATGATATAAGCATATATCTTTTAGTAAAACAATTTTTACATAATGTTATATATGTTATATTTTAAACTATAAATATTCATTAAAAAGATAAAACGATTTCCTACATAATTTTATTTTATTTAAAAAAATTATACATTTAATAATTAAATTTATTTATGACACAATAATGATGTAGTATTTTCCTATTAATGAAAGAATCAAATAATTAGTATTATAAATGTTAGAATAAATATAATTTGAAAGTTTTGATGACAGAAACGAATTTTATTGATTAATATGACATGATAGGATTTCGTAAATTAATTTTTTTTAATTAATAAGGTTTTTAATACTTTAACAAAAGTCAATTATTAAATAGTGTCAAAAAATGACACAAAAGATTTTTTAAAACAAATACTATATTATTAATTCATATTCTATTACTAAAAATATAAGGTTAGGCCAAAGGACTTATATAATGATAGGTGTATCATTAATGGACTACTTGGGGGTCTCTTGGAAGTATATAGTATGTTTATTAACCATATAATATAAAAATACAGAGTGACATGGTAAATGTCAAACTATTTAACTAAGAGTTAAATATAAATTATAAGCTTAATATAGTGACCCAAACCTGTTTAAAATCTATTGGATGAAATTATTTAGACCCCTCCCCACCTTATATTTTTAATAATACACTTTGGATCCATTATAAAAATAATATGAATCTATTATAATTTAATACTTTTAGTTTTTATAAAGAGCCCCTCCTCCCCCTTATAAAAGGACACCACTTCTAACCAATTATTCATACCTTAAAAGCCTTTTGGTTCCACCAACCTCTTCCCAAATACCCTCTAAACTATCATACCTTAATCCTAGATGCATTCCATTAGTCATAAATCCAATCTAAGGAGCCATTTTGATCAAATCAAAAGGAAGAACCCGAAGAAGAGATAATGCTTTCACCACCCCCTTTCAAGTTCCTTTCATCTTCAACTTCTTATTTCTTTGTTACTTCCATTATAAAATAATAACTACAGTATATTATATATAATGTGATGTTATTATAAATATGGTACAACCATATTCAGTATTCTATCCATCTTTTGAATGACAAGTCACCATACGTGTGTACGTACAGCCTACCGTCTCCACGTCGTGGTGTAATTGTTATTCAATATATTATTATTTGTATGGATATAATAATGAAGTGTAATTCATGTAAATAATAAATATAACATTATAATGATTCTGTATATATTATATACCATCCAATTATATATTATTTTAATATCAAAATAATGATATTGTCGCTCATGCGTACATACGGATTACCGTCTCCACGAACGTGATGAGATTCATTCCCCATCATATCCATTCAAGAATAAATTTCATTTGATGATTAAAAATAATTTTTATAGGAATTATATCATTTAGGATATTAATAATATTCATCCCATTCATAACAAATATGGCTCACATAACAAATAATATAATGGAAAATGAATTCGTTAACACCCAAAATGACGATAATACTAAGATATTATAAACAAATCAATGTTATAAGATAATATATGATATCATATTAATGTATATTATTCTTGTGTAATTCAATAACAATTATTTAACCATTATATAGGAGGTTAACCTACCCTCTACCAAGGAAAAAGTACAAAGTATGAGGTTCCTTATATCACTTTTAATTCTGTGATATTTCCATTGTTGACCACTTATTTATTGCATGTGGTGTGTGTACTACCCATGATTGTATTCATTGTGTAATATAATATAATTTATGGATATTTACATCATCATTGTATGATCCTTCTTTCATGGGTGTATTTTTCTTAAGTTACCAAATCGATAAGGGAATTTGAAATTTCAATTTCCACTCATTCGGCATTACGCATACTTCATTGATTATTTTACACCAAGATTATGTGTGGAATCACAATTATTTTTTTATGTCATAATTTACACTCCCATTTCTGTGGATATAATTTTGATATAAATAATCACTCCATTGATAAATTCTCAAGTCCTCGATATGAACTTGACTAGACTAATTTTAACTCAATCTCCATTTATTGAGTTAAACATTTAATTCATTGTTGTTATTTTTACAAGAATATGTGTGAATGTCCTTTGATTGTTTTACACTGAATATCCAATCATATTTAGTTTATTTATATTTGTTGCACATAATTATTTCGTTGATTTATCCTTAACCTAAGTATATGTATTTTATGAGATATTTAATCTCAATTTACATTCCATTGAGACTCCTTTATTGGTATACACCAAATATCTTTTATATGGTGTATGTAATGTACTTTGACATAATATATCATGATTCCCTTTATTCTCATGATATTACAATGTTTTTATTACCTCAATTATTTTTATTCAAGTGTCTTTCTTTTGGTTAGGAACTCTAACTAAAATATCATTTTAAAATGTTTTAAAGATTTATTATTCTAAATCTTTCTCATTAATGTCCATGTTTTAAAAATGGTTTTAAGGATTTATTTATATGGACATTAAATTTTTCAAATAAAAATTCCTTTTAAATGTTTCAAAGTGGTATGGGACACTTTGATTCAAAAATCTATTTTAAATGGATTCTTGACAAATAGTATGACTTTTAAATGTTTTCAAGAAAAAGGGGGATATTTCACTCAATAGTTTGATGATTATTTTAATATATGTCAATATCCTTAAATATTATCTATTGAGGTAAATCTAATACAATAAAATATTCCATATTATATCTAATGAGTTATGTTTGACTGTGGATGTGCTATTTGTATTCCATTCATGGTTTGTGGTTAAAGTATTGACATTTCGTATACTAGTTTTAATACGAATGTTTATGTTATCTTTCAAACTTTTAATATGATGAATTCATTTCACTTAGTAAGTGACGGGTGGAGCCGGCTATAGCTCCTCGATACATCGGTAGGTCTCATGATACAAACTAGTGTCTTGGCACAAGGCCTTGACAAAATCTTATTTGTAGTCTTGGAACAAGGCCTTGACTATGTGGTTATGATAGTCTCACATTATGTATTCCATCATTAAGAAAGTGGTTATTGATATTTCATGTGATTATTCGACTAGTAAAATATCCATGTGAATAACTAAATGGAATTATTTCATTTTATTTCTGTCATATTATGTTGAAGTTGAAGTTTAAAAGGATTTCGTTTTAGTTATACATTTCCTTAAATGTCTATGCTTATTTATGAAAGTTTATGCTATATTGTTATCCTTACTGGGAATTTGAGCTCACCCCTTTCTATGTTTTATTTTTCCCAGGATGTGAAAAAGTATTTTATGAATGACCTATAGGGATAGTATAAGGGGATATGAGTGTGGAGACAAGATGTTGTGTTAGTTTTTCACTTTATGATGTAATGTAAACTTTATGAATGTATCTAGTGATTCCAAGGCCACTAAACTAATCGGTCTTTAGAGACTTGATCTTTTGTGATAATGCCAATGATATGTGATAATGCATCAACTCTGGGTAACTGGGGTCAGGGAATTATAGATTGTATCAGAGGAAGTTTAGTACAAACCTTGGAAACTAGATTTAGATAAAATCTGATTAGAGTACATAGCCCTAATATAGACTTTGAGAATTAGTATAGAATAAATTCCTAGAATTTTGGTATTGTAGAGATTTTGTATGTTTTCTGAGCAATACATCCCTGTCTGGATACAAGTAGGTAGAGGCGGCTCTGGAACAGATGTACCTAGGGGTAAAACTCGAAAACACCACATTGATCTAGACTCGAACGGGAACTGGTGCACGACAACGGGCCTTGCTGCACACTTGGTTACGACACTCCCGAGGGATATGCTTAGGATAATTTAAATTTTCTTTACAAACCGATTTGAATTATTTTAAGATATGATGAGAATAAATGGCCTTGGTTAATCCTAATGTGTTTCAAATTGAGAAAATGGTGTCATGATATTCTCTAAATGATTTTATGAATTCTGTTACTCACACAATGCTTTTTGGTTTTAGTCAATGGTTGGATTCCAAGGAAGACATAGTAACCTTGAGAATGATGTACAAGGTGGGAACAGTGGTGGAAATGAGCAAAAAAATGGAATGTTGATAGGCATAAAATATATCGTGTTCATGCCAAATCAGTTTTCCAAAAATATGATGAACAACATATATATTAACCAACTCCCGGACTCAACAAAGAAGAGAAACGTGATGAATGATAAGAGTTCCAGCAGTGGAGACCATGCAGTATAGAATCCTCAATTTCCATCATGTAGTAAATACGGAAGGAGACACCCAGGAAAGTGTCTCAATGGAACAAATAAATGATTTACATGCGGGGAATAAGGACATAAAGTGAAGAATTACTAAGGAAAATGAAGAGTACTATGAATGAAAATAAAAATGGTCCCAAGAATCCATTTACAGTCATTTGTCGTAAATGTAGGGGACCTGGCCATTACCCGAGTGAATGCCCTATTCTATAGGATATTTTCTTGGTCAAAGAAGAAGCTATGTGGAAATAAATGGTTGGAGAAATGTTTAAAAGTATTAGTGCTCCTTGTTGATGGTATTACTTTGGAATAATTTACTCTTGTATTTGTAACCCTACAGTTTTCCATGTGAGAATGATATTTGAGGAAGACTTATCTTTTCTCTTGTGGATATATTTATAAATAACCATTTGGTTTTATATGATCATTGGGTTTGAATAAATTACATGTTATTATATTTTTTGATGAAAATTAAAGGTATGAGATAACATTTGTGGTTAAATTATGTTATAGTAATTTTGAAGAATTTATCTCATTTTGGTAATGTTATAAAATATAGTTTTTGAAAAAGGACAACACGCAGACTGGGTGACAACCAGTCGCGTTGGACAAAGCTGTGGTAATCGAACCAACAACCAAAGTGTGATTGGGATTTATCGCCTACCACTGGACTATGTGAAGTACCTAGTTAGTGTGAAAAATTATTTTTAGTTAAATGATTTTATTGATAAATAATAAGTTGATTTTGGATCTTATGTCTTATCAAATGAATACCCTTAGTATAGGAAAATGATTTGGTGATTAAGTGATAAATGTTATTTTGGAATATGTTCTCTTTGTTGGGAACACTATTTTCCCAAGGAAAATAGAATACTATGGGATTTTGTTTTAGGAGTAATGGTGGATTTTTATCTATGTTTTTATTATGGATTTATAGTGATTTGGGTTATTTATGGATATGATTAACCTATAATAGAGAATATGTGATTAGGGTAATTACTTTTAATTATGAGACTTTAATAGTAGTTGATGCCATTTGGAGATACAATTTAATGTGGAAGACTACATAACCAAATTATTCTAAGTTTTGTGTTTCAATATTAGTTTGGATTATATTGATGTATTTTAAGGACAATTGTTTATTAAATGATATTTATTTAAATTTGGGGTATTTTTTGTTTAATTTTAGAAATTAATATTAGTGTTTTTTATCTAATGGAATATCCTTTTGGGGGATCATCAAATATTATACAAACTGTTTTGTTTTTGATTAATCTCTACAGACAATGTAAATTTATAGTTTATCCTTCGTGGATCATGTGATTCTATAAGAAGTTTATTCTAGCTCTTCTAGTGTTACCAAGTCTTCATGAATAATCATCGTTTAAAAAAGAGTTAGTTGTAGAAATTTATTAAAGAATGAAACTTTACTTAAAAATTAAGTATATCTCTTTATGTTCTTAGTCAATCTCAGAAATTAATTCCTCATCATTATGTAATGTAACTTAAAACAAAAAAAAGTTGCCTGATTACTTTTCCAACTGGGAAACTAATGACCGTTTGTCCCATTACAAGTTTGTGGTTTTCTTGTTGTTAACTTTCTCATGATCATGTTTTCTATCCCTCTCCATCAGAACTTGACACTTATTTTATCATCTATATCCATGTTTTTCTACTTGGAATCCTAGTATAGGTTATCTAGGGTGACCTTTTTACTTTTATTTCTTTCTTTTAAAGTGATAGTTTTATTGACTCTTTTTCCGATGTGAGAGTTTTCATTATATTCCCAAGACCAATTTTAAAAAATTTGAGGAGGAAATTTATAAAAGGATGGGAGAATGTAACACCCCAAGCTTCCATAGTATGCTTCTCTTTGAATAATACAGTAGCGTGTGTTGTACGCAACTTCAAGTTCTAACACACACCACAACCAATCAAACTAGACATTATGAATAGTAATACCCACTTTTTGAAAATTTATAGCTTTTATCTTTTACAATGGAATTAATTTTTGGATTCAGAATATCAAATTATCTTAGGGTGAATTTTTGGTACTTTTCTGATAACTTTCATATTTTGATGAATAGTTAAAATTACTAAATTTTAATTAAAAACAACTTTTTTAATTGAAATAATTAATAGTGATAAATTATGAATTTAGGTGATTTTAGAGTATAATGAGATTATATTTTTACCATTTAATCCAATTTTGGTCATTGGATATAAATTTACATTTAAATTAGACATAAGAAAGTGTCAATCTTTTGATAGTTATTATCTCTTAAAAACAGGCTTTTAGTTTTAACCACGGGAATTAATTTTAAATTAATCACTTCCACTTATGTGTTTTGAATTTAGAAAAATTGATTTCATATTTAGAATCAGGAGGTCCAAATTTAGTAAATAGTTAACTTTTATTTTTGGACATTTTGAATAATTACTTTGGTAAATATTTTATTTATCGTGGTTAAAGGGTAAATCCGGTAAATAAGGGAAAAAATAATATTATAATAATATTAAATTATCTTAAAATGTGTCTTAACCATATTTTCGGATACATGTCTGACCATGGGCATCTTTGGGTGGATTTTGGTACCTCATGGATCCACTTGTAAGTGAGAATGACACTTTATATTAATTAAGTTAAAGTAAATACAAAAATGACATAAGAATATATCTTTTAGAAAAACAATTTTTACATAGGGTTATATATGTTATATTTTCGACTATAAATATTAATTAGAAAGATAATAATATTTCATACATAATGGTATTTTATTTATAATTTTTAGACATTGAATAATTAAATTTATTTATGACACAATAATGATGTAGTATTTTTCTTATTAATGAAAGAATTAAATAATAAGTATTATAAATGTTAAAATAAATATAATTTGAAAGTTTTGATGACATACACGAATTTTATTGATTAATATGACATGTTAGTATTTCTTAAATGAATTTTTTTCGAATTAATAAAGTTGTTAAGACTTTAAAAAAAACCATTATTAAATAGTGTCAAAATTTGACACAAAAGAGTTTTTAAAAAAAGTATTATATTATTAATTCATATTCTATTCCTAAAAATCTAAGGTTCAGCCAAAAAACTTATATAATGATAGGTTTATCATTAATGGACCTCTTGGGGGGGATCCTGGAAGTATATAGTAAGTTTATTAACCATATAATATAAAAAATACAAAGTGACATGGTAAATGTCAAACTATTTAACTAAGAGTTAAATATAAATGATAATGTTAATATAGTGACCCAAATCAATATAAAATGTATTTTATGAAATTATTTCAACCCATACCCACCTTATACTTTTAATAATCCACTTTGGAGCCATTATAAACCTAATATTAGTCTATTATAATTTAATACTTTATGGTTTCCTAAAGAGCCCTACCTCCCCCTTATAAAAGGACACCACTCCTAACCAATTATTCATACCTTCAGAGACTTTTGGTTCTGCCATACTCTCCCCAAATACCCTCTCAACTATCATCCCTTAATCCTAGAGGCCTTCCATTAGTCATAAAGCCAACCTAAGGAGCCCTTTTGATCAAATAAAAAGGAAGAACCCTAAAAAGAGGTAATGTTTTCACCACCCTCTTTCAAGTACCTTTCTTCTTAAACTTCTTCATTATTTTTTATTTACATTATTAAATAATAACTAAAGAATATTATATATATTTTGATTTTATTATAAATATGGTAAAACCATATTCAGTATTATATCCATCCTTTGAATGACATGTCACCATACGTGCGTAGGTACGGCCTACCGTCTCCACATCGTGGTGTAATTGTTATTCAATATATTATTATTTGGGTGGGTATAATAATGATGTTTAAATCCTGTAAATAATAAATATAACATAATAATTATTCTTTATATATGATATACCATCCAATTATATATTATTTTAGTATCAAAAGAATGACATTGTCGCTCTGGCGTACGTACGGATTACCATCTCCATGAATGCGATGAGATTCATTCCCCATCATATCAATTAAAGTATAAATTTTATTTTATGATTATAAATAATGTTTAGAGACATGATATCATTCTGGATATGAATTAGATTCATCCCATTCTTAACAAATATGGCTCACATAACAAATAATATAAAGGAAAATGAGTCCATTAACACCCGAAACGACGATAATACTATGATATTATCAACAAATCATTGTTAAAAGATAATATATGATATCATATTAATTTATATGATTCTTTTATAATTCAATAACAATTATTTCACCATTATACAGTAGTTTAACCTACCCTCGACCAAGGAAAAATTACAAAGTAATGGGTTTCTTATCTCACTTTTAATTCTGTGAGATTTCCATTATTCAGCACTTATTTATTGAATGTGGTGTGTGTACTACCCATGATTGTATTCATTGTGTAATATACTTTAATTTATGGATATTTACATCATCATTGTATGATCCTTCTTTCATGGGTGCATTTTTCTTAAGTTACCAAATCGATAAGGGAATTCGAAATTTCAATTTCCACTCATTCGGCTTTACGCATACTTCATTGATTATTTTACAGCAAGATTATGTGTGGAATCACAATTATTTTTTTATGTCATAATTTACACTCCCATTTCTGTGGATAAAATTTTGATATAAATAATCAATCCATTGATAAATTCTCAATTCCTCGATATGAACTTGATTAGAGTAATTTTAACTCAATCTCCATTTATTGAGTTAAACATCTAATTATTGTTGTTATTTTTACAAGAATATGTGTGAATATCCTTTGATTGTTTTACACTGAATATACAATCATATTTAGTGTATCTATATTTGTCTCACATAATTATGTCGTTGATTTATCCTTAACCTAAGGATACAGATTTTATGAGAGATTTTATCTCAATTTACATTCCATTGAGACTTTTTTATTGTTATACACCAAATCACTTTTATATGGTTTATATAATGTAATTTGACATATTATATCATGAATCCCTTTATTCTCAAGATATTAAAAAAAATTTATTACCTCAATTAGTTTTATTCAAGTGTCTTTATTTTGGTTAAGACTCTAACTAAAATATTATTTTAAAATATTTTAAAGATTTATTCTTCTAAATATTTCTCATTAATGTCCATGTTTTAAAAATGGTTTTAAGGATTTATTTATATGGACATTAAATTTTTCAAATAAGAATTCCTTTTAAAAGTTTCAAAGTGGTATGGGAAACATTGATTAAAAAATCTATTTTAAATGGCTTCTTGACAAATAGTGTGCCTTTTAAATGTTTTCAAGAAAAAGGGGGATATTTCTCTCCATAGTTTGATGATTATTTTAATCTATGTCAATATACTTAAATATTATCGATTGAGGTTAATATGGTACAATACAATCTTTTATATTGTATCGAATGAGTTATGTTTGACTGTGGATGTGCTATTTTTATACCATTCATGGTTTGTGGTTAAAGTATTGACATTTCGTATACTAGTTTTAATATGAATGTTTATGTTATGTTTAAACTTTTAATATGACGAATTCATTGGAATTAGTAAGTGATGGGTGGAGCCCGCTATAGCTCCTCGATGCATCGGTAGGTCTCATGAGACAAACTAGTGTCTTGGAACAAGTCCTTGACAAAATCTTATTTGTAGTCTTGGAACAAGGCCTTGACTATGTGATTATGATAGTCTGGCATTAGGCACTCCATCATTATGAATGTGGTTATTGATATTGCATATGATTATTCAACTAGTAGAATATCCATGTGAATAAGTAAATGGAATTATTTCATTTTATTTCTACCATATTATTCTGAAGTTCAAGTTTAAAAGGCTTTGGTTTTAGTTATACATTGCCTTAAATGTAAATGCTTATTTATGAATGTTTCTGCTATATTTTTATCCTTACTGGGCATTTCAGCTCACCCCTTTCTATGTTTTATCTTTTCCGGGATGTGAAGAATTATTTTATGAATGACCTGCAGGGAGAGTATAAGGGGATATGAGCGTGGAGACAAGATTTTGTTGTAGTTTTTCAATTTATGATGTAATGTAAACTTTATTAATGTATCTAGTGATTCCAAGGCTACTAAACTAATCGGTCATTCAATACTTGATCTTTTATGATCAGGACAATGATACGTAATAATGCACCGACTCTGGGTAACTGGGGTTGGGGCGTCATAGAATGAAGGGAAGATCATTATGATTATGGGAATGAAATTATATCTATATATGATGTAAATCTGAAAATTATTTTCTTATCTTGTAGTTATTATAAATTATAATTATTTTGTAAGACTCGTGATGCAAGGATTATGAAGGAATGGGGGAGATCTGGTGCTACAAAACTCATTGAGGTTTTGTTGGAATGAAATATGTGGATGAAGGAATGGGAAATTTTATATTTTCCATTGTAAGTTAGATGGTGCTAAATCTGATCTTCAATCTATTCAAATTCATGGGGAAGTTAAGATACTACTGAAGTTTGGATGAGAATAAAATTTATGAAGTTGGATATTATTTGTCTTAGTTCATCAGTATGAGAACACGAGACGCAAAAATGTTTATTGTCTGAGAAGGTTGATAAAAAAATGAAGATATGAATATGATATTTTTAATTCAAACTAATAATCCACAATAAATAAATATTCTATGAAATAATTTTAATTCTAAAAGATCATTGGTATCATATATAGAGAATAAATACATTGTCGAAGTCAAAACTGCAGGAACCGATCAATCAAACACAGTGTGTCATCAATCCATCGTAATGGATTCTAACACTGATTGTTATTATTGGTATCTTTGGAATATCTTATGAAGTGTTTTATTGGAGGAAAAATCATTTGTGATAATTTTTTGGGATCGATAAAAATAATGGAATTTTGGAATTAATAAATACAATGAAGGATAAAATTTTTTGATAACCAATACGAAGATGAAAATATGAGAAAAATCAATAATGTATTAAAATATTTCTCATAATGATTAATTTTTGAATGTCTTAGTATTGGAAAAATTATTTTTATAATTTTTTAAACCAAGTGGTTCAATATAAAATTAATAATCTAATTTGTTTTTCAATTGTTTCAAGATGAATAAGAAATCTGATATATGTTTATCAAGTGAGTCAGGAATACTAGAACTAGAGATGATACTAATAAACATTATCAAACCCAAGATCTAAATCCTAGGAATATAAGAAAAGGGTAATATCTTGAAGTGTTACCAAGGAAGTAGTAGAATATGTTTTAATCATGGTTTTTATTAGTTTAATTTTTTTGTAGAGAAACTTATTGTCTATATCGTGATGAGGATATCTGAATGAGTATTTGACTAAGAGGACTCTAATGATAAGAAATATTATTCTCATATGATCAATTTAGTGTTTTTCAATTGTTTCATTGTTTTTGCTGTTGATAAGTATAAATAATAATCTTTCATCTCAATCGTAATGAAGAAATCAGAATGGGGAGATTAGTTCTTGTAATCATTATGGTGCATCAAAATAAGAAAATAAGAATGGAGAATTGGAATCGGACCAAAGTTTTTAAATAATGTCTGAATTGAACAGAAGTTGTGAGAAGTTTCGAGAAGTTTCAAGAAGATTAGAGAATCATTGAAGATGTAATAATGAACTAAAAATTCGTGGAAAATTTATGTTTCTATAAAATTTTGTTGAGTGGGAAACATTTTTAGAATCCCTTTAAAAACACTTTACAGTCTATTATAAAAAGAGAAGTACTTTTTACTTTTGTAACACACTTATTATTAAAGAGAGAAGGTGGAACACTAAATAAGTTTTTGAGAGAAGAATATTCCATATTGATCATTCCTGATGAAGTTCAATAGAGTTATGAAGAATAGAGAATAAAGAATATTGTAATCAGGGTTTCTATATTCGGACTAAGGAGTATGATTGGGATTTCCAAATTCAGATAAAATTAGTTCAGTATTGTATCAACCACATTTTGAAAGTATAATATTTACTGTATTGAACAATCATACATTTGAATTAGATTGGGAAATAGGAAAGAGTACCATTATAAATTCTAGAAGAATTTTGTCTATTATACTAGGTAATAATGTGATGAATTGTTTTAAAGATATTATTTTTTAATGTTGATCAACCTGCATTGTAACATTTTTGTTGCAAAAATTATATTTTTTAATTTTTTCTAGAAGAATCATATTCACTAACATATTTTTTTCATAATGTGACGTGATTATAAGGGAATATCCTTCTCATTTTATTCCACATAGATGGATTTTTTTTCTAGTATATTTTTTAGTATGAGAATTTTTCACTACAATACCAAATATGTAGCTACTCCTGTTGATTTTTGAAGCTTATAAATACATATGTTCTGATGGATGTGTGATTATTTTTTTTCAGAAAATTTATAACTATTTAATAGGAGGTGAAGTTTGTTTCAATAGAAAGGAAAATTAAAAGAAAAAAGATATCATGAATTCACACCTTCCCCTCTTAGTGATACTTAGATCCTGGCTGGGCACTTATAAATGGGATCAAAGATGAAGGTTCCCATTATCTAATCTTTACTAATGTTTTGAAGAAGAAGATGTGATGTATAATCATATATTTCTAAAAAGTAAGAGGATTATCATCTTAAATTATAGTAATTATCATATCTAGAAATATATAATGCTTCTATATCTTATGTATCTTGGGTATTATGTTTCTAAAGATGCTGTATATTTTTTCCCTCCTGTCAAGAACACTCCTTTAATAAATGCTGATAAGGAAAATCTTTAGAATTATGGAAGTGATAAGATTTATTTACTCTCTTAACTATCTGAAAGTTAGTTTCTGAGAGTAAAAGGTGTGTCCACTTCCAATGGTGTCTGGGATAATATTAACAACATTTATGAAGGAAATAAAAAAGTGAAGAAGGAAAAGTTACAAATTAGGATATTGAAGTATTAGTATCTCTAGATGGGTGAGTATGAATTAGATGGTGACTTCTTTACTAGGTTGAATTATATTGTACTCAATATTATATTTCTTAGTAAAATTTTGGAAGATTCTACTATTGTTGAAATGATATTGAGAATTACTCATAAAATGCTTGATTCCAAAGTTTCTTCATTGGAAGATAGTGGTCCAAAAATATTATCTATGGATTATTTTTATAGTTGTCACATTACCTATGAGATGAAAAGGGATAAATTTATGAATGGAAAAACAAAACATGATCAGGAAATCTCATTCAATGATTCCAAGAATGTGAATTCTAAGAATGTTCTTGAGAAACAATATTTTTCTAACCCTAATTCTGAAAATGTGGTATGTAAAAGTCTTGATAAAATTTTATCCTTGTTTTCTAAAAATATGAAAAGAGGTACAATAAGGTATAAAGAGAAATAAACATTAAAATGTTTTGGTTTTGGAGCCATTGGAAACTTTTCTTCCAATTTTCCTCAAATTGGCGATGAAGAATAAAGTGATAAAGAAGAAAGAAGTACAAGATGATCTTTTTAGAAAAGGGGTGATAAGAGAAAATTTTATTCTAAGAAGAAATATAATATGTTTTCAAAATATAAAAGGATATTCTTTTATATAAGGATGATGATTGGGAAGAATATAAAAATGGTGTTGAAGAAAAAACATTTATTACTATTCTTAATTAGGAGTGTTTTTCTAATAGTGAAAGCAGTTTTTCTAAAGAAGAAGAAGAAGACAGTAATGGCGAATCAGAAAAATCCAATGAGAATTTTGTTGAGAATACTTTTATTTCAACAATTATCAATGAATAATTCAGATGGAGCAGTTCTAATGAAAAATATATTCAACAATAATTTCATCTTAAAGAAGAAATGAAAGAATTTATGTGGAAGATTGGAAGGTTTTATAATGAAATCGTGAATATGAAAAGTGAAAGCTCTTGAACAAAAAATAAATATTTTGATCTTGATGATAAAAAAAATTCTAAAATATATTGATCATTTTAATAACTCAATTGAGAAATAAAATAATCATAATGAACATATTTAAATATATAATAGGTCAAAATAATTATAGTTTGATCTTATCCAACAAAAACATTCTAAAGTTGAGAAGAGGGCTACAAGTTTCAAGAATTATAGTTCTGAAGTTAGTGATATTTCTGTAAAGGTTAAACATAAGAAGGATCATAAATTAACTTCAATGGTAGAGAAGAAAGTTGAAATTTTCTTTAAGAAGAATAATACTGAGAAGGTTATTTATTCATCTAAGACCAAAAAAGTGTATAAGTGAGAAGTTTCCAAAAAACCTGAATCTAAAAAAGATTCTATTACTTTGAATTCAAATAAATATGAAAATAAAATCAATCCAAAATAGAAGATTATGGTTGATAATATAAGGGTTTGTGGTCAACAATGTCATGATGTGAATATTAAGAAAGTTTTTGTGAAATATGAAAATAATTCCAGATAGTTTGGATGTTTCTCGAGAAGGTATTCCTTCTATGGGTACTACTAGAATTATGGTGGATTTGGGCATACGGATAATATGTGTTGGTTCAACCGACAACGTTAAAATTATTTCCTGAGTTATAGAAAAAAAATCTTGAGGGGGAGTTAGTCATCTCAATGGAGGAAATATGAAATAGGAATTTTAAACCTGAGAAAAATAAAAATAAATAGTCCAAAAAGAGAGTGTGTTTAGTTATTTTTACAGAACAAGTAAAAATATCTATAATGTTATAATAAGGAGAAAAATACTCTAAAGAAAAAAAGGAAGAAAAAGGTTTTGACAATGAGAAAAATTGGACAAAAAGATATCATCATTTGTTGTGATTTGAAGAGACAGAAATGATTCAATGTATGATAAAAATATTTGAATGTTAATATAATATGTTTGAATATTTTACCATCATAAGAAGAAGACATGAAGAATAAGTTATAAAATAATTGTAAAAAATATGTTACTAAATCTGGAGAAAAGTAGACATCCTCATCATAAGATTATATAGATGAGAATAAATTTGATAAAAAATATAAGGGTAAACATAAGTAAAAAACCCATCCAATGAAAAATACAAGAAAAATAATAAAAATTCAATACATAGAGATGACTCTAAATCTGATTGTTTCTTTTAAAAAATAATTTAGGTTCCTCATTTAAATTTTTTTGTATTCTTGTACTAACTTGTAGGGAATTGAAGGTGTCCAAATAAGGAAGTCGGTGTTGATGAGTCTCTTACTATTATTGAAAAATAATGTATTGAGGTTATAAAATATTAGTTTTTGAATGTTTTTTATACAACTGATCTTTTTGATATAATATTTTAGATGGGTGCATGTTAATTTTATCTTAAACAAATCTTTTTAACATTTCCCAAAAATGAGAAAGCTAGAAGACACATGAAAATGTGTCACAAAAAATTTTTGTTATGGAAAACATCGATAACCATGATTATACACTCTTTTATTCTACACCTATTCCTCCAAAGTATATTTATAGTTGTTTTATTAAATTATATTTGTTAATAAAACTCATTTGATACTTATGTTCTCCTAAATAAGAACTTCAAAACTTTGATAGAAATTTAAAACCCCTAAAAATGAGTTCATTTGTTAATAATAGAGAAACATATCATGATCCCCCCTTTGAATTTACTTATAATAAGGGTGATAGACAGGAAAAAGGGGGTGATAAAATAATTAGTGTGAGAAAGAAAGTAATGGGGAGAAGAAAACGTTAGAAATGAAAATAAGTGGGTACGTATGACAAACACAAATGGGGAGATTGTTCAGACCAAGGTGTGGTTTAGTTGTATTTGTTGTTAATAGATAAATATGTTGATTATGTTGATGAGAGAGAGTATATTGAGAAAATTAGTGGAATTTTGGATTAAAGAAATATTGTGTGTAAAGCTTTCAATTAGATCTAGAACCGTTGTCACGAAGATTGTACTCACCATCATAATCAAGAAGTTTTTTGTTTTGAAGGTGCTTTATTTTGTTTTCAAAGAAGAGAAATCATCTCAATTTGTAAAAAGGGATGATTATACTAACAATCGTATTCATAACATCATAATCACCATACTCAATAAATTCCATCGAATTGAGGAAATGTTTTCTGGAAGAAAAGATTCATCGGACACAGCTTGAGTCCAGAATGAATGGAAAATAGTTATGAATATGAGATTAGGATTCTG
Organism: Viscum album; assembly: GCA_963277665.1. Taxonomy (NCBI): domain Eukaryota; kingdom Viridiplantae; phylum Streptophyta; class Magnoliopsida; order Santalales; family Viscaceae; genus Viscum; species Viscum album. Next base: position 162,693,466 of record OY728157.1, on the reverse strand, counting down.
CATGGATATAATGAAAATATTTAAATTATTTTCTAATCATTTTGTTATCATAAATTATAATTATTCTATAAAACTTATGATTCAAGCCTTATGAAAGAAATGGGGAGTTGGTGTGGCCAATAACATTGAGGTTTGGTTGGACAGAAAGATATTGTTGAGGGAATGAGATGTTACAATATATTCCATTATATGTCAGAAGATTCTAAATATGATCTTCAACATATTCAAACCCATGATGAAGTCATGATACAAGATGAAGTTTCGAGAAAAATAAATTTTGTGAAGCTGAATATTTTTTGTCTTAGTTCTTCGATATGTGAACACTGGATGCAGAAATGTTTGTTGGATGAGAAGGTTGATCAGAATGTGAAGACATACAGATGTTGGTTTTTAGTCATAAAAATAAGCTTCAACAAATAAATCATCAAAGAAATAATTTTAATTCTAAAATTTAATTGGTATCTTATATAGAAAATAATGAAGTTTTTAAATCCAAAGCTGCTAGAACTGATCCATCAGATACGGTGTTCCATCGATCTGTCGTAATGGAGTAGGAAACCAATTCATATTATTTTTATCTTTTGAATATTGGATACAGAGTTTTATCAATTGAAGAATTGATTTTGATAATTTTTTGGGACTTGAAGAAATAAAATTAATTGGGAACAATAAATGTAGAAAATAAGAAAAGTTTTTGGGGACTAATACGAAGAGTAAAATCAGAGATCAGACAGTAATGTAGTCAACCATTCCTCATTAAGATAAATTCTTGATTGTTTTGTTAATTGAAACTTTCTTTGTATCAAGTGGTTCAAGATAAAATAAATTCTCAGATTTGTTTTTAAATTGGTTCAAGAGGAAGAAGAAATCTAAAATATGTCAATCAATTAGGTCAAGACTATCGTAATATGATCTGATATCGATAAACATCATCATACCTAATACTATTAGACTGTTAAAAGAAGAAGAAAAAAATCCTAATTTTTTATCAAGGAAGTAGTTGAATAAGATTGAATAATGGTTTTTATATGATTCATTTAGTGCAGAGACACCATCTCTCTCCATCTTAATGAAGATATTAGAATAATTAGTTGACTTTGAGGATCATAATGAGAAGGTATCTTACTCCAATGTAATTTATGAAGTGTTATTCAATTGGTGTGTAGTTTTTAGGGTAGATAAATGTAAATAATAATCTACCATATTCATCATATTGATGAAATCATAATGAGGAATATTAGTTCTTATAATTGGTACAGTTCATCATAATAAGAAAATCGTAATAGAGAATCAGAATTGTATTTATGTTTTTAATGAAAGTATAAAGTGAGATAAAGTTTTCAGAAGATTTGAAATGTTATTAGAAGAGTTGAGAGGAATTGAAGAAGTTGAGATGAACCCAGAATTCAAGGACAATATATGTTTTATTAAAATTTGGGTGAGTGGGAAACATCTATAGAATCCCACCCAAACCACTTTTGGGTCTCCTATATTAGGAGAAGTATATTATACATTCCTGACACACATATTTTTTAGTATAGAAGTAAGAGTGATGAAGAAGTTTAAGAGAGATTGAGTTTCTAGATTGATTATTCTGGAGAAATTTTATCGGATGGAGGAATATAGAAGAAGATAGATGATCATAATCAGGGTTTCTATATTCAGACTAAGAATTTGAATTGGGATTTCAAGATTTAGATGGAAGTAGTTTAGTATTGTCTGAATTGAATTCTAACAGAATCATATTTATTGGATTGAGAAATCTAACCTAATAATTGTATTGGGAAATAAGAGTGAGTATCATTACGAAGTCTAGAAGAAGATCTTACTTGCTACTGGGTAATAAAGTGAAGAATTTTTTTAAAGATGTTATTTTTGAATTTTGATCAAGTTTCACTATAATATGTTCACAACAAAAATTTTATTACATCATTTTTGATAGAATAAGCATATTCAGTATTATATTGTTTCCATAGCATAATTCAAGTGTATAGGCTTATAATACTAATTTTATTCCACATGAAAGGATTTTTTTCAATTTTATTTTGTGGTATCAAATTTTATTCATACCATACCAAGGATGTAGCTTATATTGTTGGGTAATGATCCTTGTAAATACTTATGTTCCTGTGGATGCGTGATTGTATGTTTTCACTAAAGATATAACTCTTCAACATGAGGTGAAGGTTGTTTCAAATGGAAGGAAATAGAAAAGGGAAAAATATATCAATGATTAATCCCTCCCCCTCTAAGTGGTTCTTAGATCCTGTATGGGAACTTACAGGATTCATAAGAAATGGAAAGAGATATTTGACAAGGAATTTAAGAAATCAATGGATCCAAAATATCATAAAAACCTATGGGATCCATGATCTATTACTAATTAATCTAAGGATTTAGATATGAAGATAATGATATAAGATATAAGAAAGAAAACAAAAAGAAGAAAAAAAATAAAATGATTTTTGAGGTATATATTATAGAAAATTTGATAAATGGTGTAGAAAGAGCATCGACTAATCAATGAATAATAGTTTCTCTATTATCTATATCTCAACCAGTTCCTGGATCTTAAATTTTTTCTGTTTCCATTCAAACATTTCCATATCCATAAAAACTAAATAATTTAGAGTATTTTGAATCTTCAGTAGTTTTAGTTGTTTTTTAGAAGTTTAGGGGTAAATAAGTTGTGGTTAAAACTCAGGTTGAAAGTCGGTTCAATTACTGGTCCCAAAACTATATATGAGGATGGTACAAAAGAAGTAAAAAAATCAATTCAGAATTTTGGGAAATGTGTTTTGAGTCCTTCAAGGTAGTTGGAAAAAGAACTAGATGAAGAAGTATAAGAAGCAGAAGTGGAATAAGATAAAGAAGAAGTAATTTCCTCAGATTCATCTTCATCATCTTGTTTCTCATCGACTCATTCTCATAATAACCCTGTATTAGACATATATGTGGATGAAATATAATCATCACATGAGGAAGATAAATATTAATATTCCCATACCAAGGTATATAATAAGTAGGAGACTGATATAGAAGATGATGTGGTAAAATTATCAAAATATGAACTTATTGAAGGAAAAGAAACGAATGATTTTAGGCTATCTCACCCACATGTTTTAGATACTTCATCAGATCTATCATATTATTTGGTCACCAAATCATATCAAAAATAGATTATATTTTTTATACTCTGAATCAATTAAATTATTCGATAACAAATATTCCAATCATTAAATCCCGAAGAAATTTGACTATGAATAGTTTGAGTGGAAAATCAGAGTCTTTGAATTTTTTAAATGAATCAATTTTTCATAATGAAGCCAAGACGAAGTGATTTGATGAAAAATATAGGGAAAAAATATGAAAAATCAACAATATGGTAATGTATTAAATGAAAGTCTATGGAGATATGAATGAAAATGGTGATAATTTTGTAGAACAAAAAAAATAAATCGTTTTAAATATATGATTCTTTTGCGAATATTTTATTAGATTTCTTTGATATTTAAATTTTTTGGAATAGTTCAAGGACATATCATACTCTTGAAATCAAGATATATAATTAATAAAATAATATATTAAAGATTTAAATTATTAGAATTACAAAAACTAGTATTTCAGTGAAGATTTCATAAGTATGAACGAGGACAAAAACGATCAATTTACTTTAAGAGAAGATTAATAGTTTGAAGTTAGAGAATATGAGGTTCAGAATCATAGAAGAGAAGGTTTCCATGCCCAAATCTACTGTAACTGAATCCAATAAGAATTATTAGGATCATCTAAATATAAAAGATTCTATCCATAATATATATAATAATGAATAAATATTTTCATTCAAACTTTTATTTTATTTGTGAATGAAATATTTTAAATGATATTATTTAAATAAATTATTCTTTAAATACATGTTTTATGAATGTTTTCCAATTTTAAATGTATGAAAGTCTTATCATTTATCTTGTTTGATTCATTATTCAACTACATTTTTTTGTATTTTATTTTCAATAAAAATTTGGAAAATGTCTAACTTTCCCTATTACTTTTTAAAAATCTCATCATGGGAGAAATAATCAGGGGGAATTTATAAATGGGAGAAACAATCTAATGGAAACAATATATTGATGGGGAGAATCCAAAGAAATTATATTTTCTATCAGATCAAGAATAATGGACAAAAATAATTTTTCAACATTTGGGGAGTTAGAATATAAAAATAGTAGACACATTATATGAAAAATTTATTTTATGTTCATAAAAAAATATTTTCACATTTTTAAATTTAATAATTTAAATTTTAAGTGTTATGTTCTGTGATATATAAAAAGGGGTATATTATTGATTCTAAATTTTATATTATACAATTTTCCATTCCTTAGTTTGAAAAATCAAAAAACACTTTCTTAAAAACTTATTTTACTAAACATGTATATCCCAAGAGTTATATAATGTTTTTTTATTAAAAAACCTTTTATACAGAATTTTGAAATAGTTTTAAACAAAATAAATATTAATAGTATATTCTTTAATCAGGTACATCAGACTTACTTAGAGTCTGGTCTATCATAATGAATAGTACTCTATCTCCTAGAATGACTAATGTTTTTTCCATTAGAATGATTGATGTCATATCCATCACGTAGGCTATAGTTTAGATCCATTAGACTGACCATATTTTAGTTCATTGAATTAACATTATTCCATTAGTCTAATTAAAGTTTATAATTGGTTTGTTGGAATTATTTATATGAGATAGAAGTTATTAAAACTTTATAATGTTTCTATCGAATGACATTAGATATAGAATTATACTAAGTTGTTAAATGAATATCATTTGAGGTAATTGAAACCAACAACAAAATTCATTGAAATATGACCATTTTAGATATTCTTATAAATAATATTTTATTCAATAATATGGGAGTTGATTCATTTTTCAACTCCACATCTTTGTAGATCTCTCTGCCAAAACATCTCATTATTACAATTTGTAATCATTCAAATATTTCTGTTCTAAGGATTGTGATGGATGAATTTTAAAATCCATAGAACATTTTTCTTTTCTATTAACTTGTTTCAATTGAGTTTTATCTTGGGATATTCCATGGATACGAAGACAGCTGATTCCAGTCTGAAAGATAAAGGGCTTATATGGGATTGGAATACATTACTGAAACTGATAATAGTATTAATGGTATTCTTATATATTAAACAAAAATCTGATATATATCATCATGTCTAAGGATCTTCTAGTAAGAAAATAAATGAATTTAATGTTTGGTTGAAAACTATGGATATCTTATGTGAGGACTTCTAGCTCCCATAAAACTTAAGGTTAAAGAGTCAAATTTCTTTTACAAGGCCTCTATTTTATACTTACTATTTATAATATTTTATATTACTTTTTTTAAAAAAAATTATATTTCTATGTGAAAAATATATTGCAAACTATGTGTTACTAAATCTTTCTAATATTTGATTAATTAGAATATCTATAAGCCTGATTAGTAAATCATATTTTTAGAAAGACTTATGTATTCGATCTTTATAGAAAAATAGGTTTGGGGTTTTAATGTCATTTTATTTTTTAAACTATAATTCACCCCCCCTCCCACTTATAGCCATTGTATACTCTTACAATACAATAGTAACATGATTTTGTGTGTATTGTTTTTTCATGTTCAATGTCTATTTCAAGTATCATATCATTGAAAGGTTATTTCATCTTCAGAACATGAACATAAATTAATTAAAATAATGTTTTTACTATCAAATAATAAATGTAATGAATAAAAAATTAATGGAATAAGTAAAAGGTAAAAAAAATTTAAAATTGAAAAATACACTAAAAATTGACAATAATTATAAAATTATACAAATATAATGTTAGGATGACAATGTTAGTCCTATTAAAAAGCATTATAAAACTGTATATAACTTGTTTGATCTTGGTAAAAAAAAAGTTTTATCATTTCGGTATTCTCTTTCAAGTTCTAATCATTATCATTATCTCTAGAATACAAGGAATGGTAAAGATAATAAAGGATAGAGAAAAAATCAAAATGTATAAATTAAAAAAAATCTATCATTTTTCCTCTAAAATTGTTGAACAATTTTGAATTTGACATTGAACACAAAAAAAATTAATTTGTATTCAAATGGTTTTTTTGTATTGAATATCCTAGTTCACTTCCCAATAAATATATAGATCAATTAAATTTATTTGATTATCAACTCTGAATTTAAAAAAAAATATGATGAATTAGTGGGAAATATTATTCAAAAAATGGAAAGAATATTAAGAATTGAGAGACTCTTATCATATAAATATAGATCAAACCATAATAGGTGTCCCATTAATTACAATCTGTCATCTCTCCTGAAGGTTTGTGGGTTATATCATTGATTTTTTAATTTGAACCTATTTAATACAAGAATGATATTTGAGTTGTTACTAGGTTAAGACCAAAAATATGAACAAAAAATAATATTTATTTCTAATGAATGATAAAAAAATTTAATCATATCATATGTGAGACCAAAAATCAGAAATGGAACACATTAATAAATAAATTTTATAACAAGCTTAATATTAAAAAACATTATATTCTCAATAAAAAACAAAAAAAAAATTATGTCTATTCTATTCTAAATTTCATCACTGCATTCTTTCTACTATTATAAAATATAATGAATAATTGTTAGAGGATTAAATCATTCTTAAATCTTTACATGATCTGGGATATTCATGTAAGCAAATTGAATCATATTTTGTAAGTTATTGTGTGAGAAACCCAACATTAAAAAATATAAAAGTATGATTTTATAAAATTCTATGTGATTATAGACAATTTATTTACATGTTTCGATTAGGGGAGAGTAATGAGAAGTCTATATGTATAATGATAGAGTGTTATTTTATATTTTACTTTAACGGTGTAATGTATTGTTTACAAAATTTCTATCATATGGAGAGTACTAAGGAGGAAATGAATTTTTTACTTACATGTGTGTTCCACCACGAATCATCGGGATATAGTGTGGTTTTATTGTTATGGATCATTATTTAAGATACGAGATTTATGTGTCACAATATATTGATGTAAAAATATTTTTATAATCTAGTGATATTTTATTGTGTTGTAATGGTTGATAGAGTATTATAGCATACGAATTTCCTTGGGTTATTCTGATGTCCAGAATTTTGAGTTTATCATATATTTGTGTAGACTCACCATGAGGGTTAGTATTTTGGTATGAAATCAATGGGGTGTTTCGTATTCACTTTACAATGGTTGGTTAATGGATGGTGTCATCAGGATTTATCATATGGGGGAATTATATTCAGAAAAATATATGTTGAATTGGGACATGGTTACACTAATTACATCATGAATTTTAGGGTGGCCTATTTCATGGCTTGATTTTTTTAGTGTATTTAGAGGATCATTCCATTTCATAATGGTTTGGATTGAAGATATTTAGGATAATGGGAGGAAGTTAAGGATTTATTTGTGAATCTAGTTGTTTTTTTGTGTTTCTTCATAATAGCCCCTGTTACAATTTTACCATTGTCATTAATTTCTTTTTAATATGTTTTGAAATTGTGATTTTGGGATGCATCATGTCATGTTTCTCATATCATACATTCATTATTTATTTTTTACATTTGTCAATACACAGTCAATTAATTTTCAAAAAAAGTTATAAATTTAGTAGTTGTATTGTGTTATCTCAAATTCTATAAAAACACCGCAAACTATACACAAATAGTGGTGAATCTTTAGAGGTCTTCAATTATATATTCATTGGTTTTCCCTTATATTTATAAGATCAAATATCTAATATTCAAGGTGATATAATATTTTTTCATGATTCTCTTCTTGTCTATTTATCTAGAGGAGGTCGTAACAATAATGGTGAATCCATTTTTTGTTTTTTATTAAATCACTAATATTGGGAAGGATCCTATTTAGGCTTTACCATTGATCGTTATTACATTATTAGGGTTTAGTTGGAGTTTCATCATCTACTTTTCTAGTATTTGATGAAGATTCAGTTGTGGTAGTTGATTTAATACTTCAAATTCATTATTTATAGTCAATTTGGAAATTTATAATCCATTTTTTCATTTAGAGTATTTTACATATTAACCTACTATGATAATGAATTATTCTAAAGTATAATTTAAGGGAAGTGGGTATTTTAGATTATTTTTTCATAAAATTTGATAAAAATTCCCTATTTGTTGAAAGATATGTTGTACCAGTTGATATGTGATTTATTATTATTATTATTATGAATGATCTTTTTTATACTTGATGTTTTTTAATGTTAGCAACAATAATTTGTTAAATATATCTTGAATAAAATAAATCAGTTAAATAGAATATAGTAATTAAATTATTAATTTTTTAATATGGAATTCTTAATTAATATGATATAATGTATAATGAAGTTTTCTTTAATTTCAATTATTTTTATGTTATTCCTTGAATAATTCAATATATGTGGTCTTTGAATACATTCATAGAGGGGATTTTATTGATTTATGTGTCTAGTTTGAATTATGAGGCATGAATTGGTTGTGGTAGTGATAGATGCAGTGTTGTGTGGATATAGTATGGTGTTGTGGTTAGTTGAATGAAAAAAGTGTTTTTAGTTAATGTTGTGGGTATTGTATTTTATTATTGGTGGTTTATGCGGTGATGATTTGGTTATTTTTGGGTTCTATAAAAAATTCATAGTGGCATTAAATTTGTCCAGAACTAATTGAAAAGGTAATAGGTTATGGTGTATAATTTATAATTGTGGTATATTAAATACAAAATTTAAATATAAAGAAATGTTGTGCCTATTAAATTTTAACTGGGGAAATAAGTGTAAAATAATTAATACTAGATACAATAATGAAAAAAATTATTATGGAATGTTTTGATATTATATGTGGTAAATTTTATAGAAATAACTTCATTAATGGGAATTCTATAAATTATAATGACTAATTAAATTGGTAAAAAATATTTTTTTTCCATTATATTCTATGATATTGTGGGATTAATTTGTGACATTAAAATGTAACCAATTCTCATGGATGGGTATTATTGATGTGGTTGGTGGGGTGGGTTTTGATAGTTCTTGTTTTCATGATCCATATTATGGGGTATGTGTGTGAAAACTATACATGATATTTTTCTTATTATTTCATAAAAAACAACACATGAGTCGGGTAACCATACCAATTCCAAAATAATCACTTTGGTTTCTAGTGTTTTCCAATGCATCTATATATGAAGGAAACATATATATGACTACTCCCCATACAAATTACACCAATTATACATAGTATGATTTGTTATAGAACCAAGTTGGTATATAAAAATGTTCTTTATTGTAAAATATTTACAGTATGTATATCTGGCTAGACATGGGTTTTGATTATAAGTTTGATACATGTTGGAGGCCATGAAAGGTTATATTAGTGAATAATGTTATTTTCCTCAAATATAATGATACCATATACCACTACGGATTTGATACGTGATAATGATGTGGTTGTTTGTTATATAGAGATGGATATGGGGTTATATCTGTGAATTGATAAGTGGTACTAAATATTTATGGATTTGAATGAGATTAAAGAAAAATTTATTTTCTATTGGGTTTTTAGATTCACTGGATAAAATGGTTCATATGTTTTATTCCATCATGAAATATATTTTAATGAATTATTTTATAATCATGGAATTTGATATTGGAATAGAGGTCCTTAATAATGTTCTATGATGATTGGCCAGATATAGACATGTTTTGGATCTTTTTTTATTTACCAAAACATTAATATTCATCATGATCATTTGATAGAAATATTTTGTGGTGGATCTGACTAATTTTACTTGAATCTTGACCACTACATATATAAAAAAATTTACATCTTTCTAGGAGGGAGTTGGTGACCGTGATGGAATGTTGATTTATGTTACTATCATAGTATATTTTAAAGGATATGATTTTTTTATTCTATATTTGATACCTTGTGTATGAATTCCATTTTTATGCTGTATATATTTGATGTTATTTTATATTCTATGGATCTGATAGAAGGTTTTTCATTATCCAATGGATTTATGAGGGAAATTCATCCCATTTTTTGGTTTTATAGCTTATGTCTTAGTCTCTAATTAATGCAATATTAATGGTAAAATTCATTATATATAATTATATTTAATACAAGATCAAGAGGGGTTCTAAGTAGTGGTGGGTAATTTTAATATGATATTTTATCGTTGTTAGAGTGGTGGAATTTAAATTTTAATTATTCACTAGTAATTCTTGTATGAGTTTTTTAGTAAAACATTACTAATAGAAAATAACATCTAACATAACAAGAGAGACTAGTTATGAAATAGATGTTTAGGACCCCCAGTAATATAAATATATTTCATTGATCTTACAAAACATACAATTTAAGATTATTCATATTTCATAAATTTTTCTAATTCATTTGTTCCATACCTATGTAAGATGTAATCTATGTGTGTTACCATTTTCTTGTTTTCGTTAGGCCAATGGTTGTTTACTAGAACTAAGTAGTAATATTAATCAATATGGGAGGCCCTAGACTATATCAAACTATAATAAAAATTAATATCTAATAGATAATATAATAATAAACATAAAACTAATATATCAAAATAAATAAACTTTACATAATACATGTGTGAGATAAAAAAAATAGAGGTATAATTACACATAAGAAAAGAAAAAATATCAATACATTAGATAAAAACATTAATCAAATGTATACATAAAATATGGATATTCCATATTTCATGTTTTTCTTTAGTATTGATCAATAAAAAAAATTCACCAACCCCATCATGAACAAAAATTATCCATTATTCTTTTCCACACATCACTAGGAACCAATCTCAAATAGGACACACCAAAACCCATCCATAAATACTACCTTTGAACATTGAATACATTATTATATAAACAATATATGAGGGTGAAACTATTCATATAGTGTAATTATAAAAAAAATTGCCTGATCCCTCAGATTCCACAATATAATCAAATATGGGAGTTTATCTCAAATCCCCTTGAATAATATAATAACTGGGATGAATAGATTTAGGAGAAATTTATATGTTCTTTATGATAATAATTTTCATGGTATAGATAATCCCTATGTATGTCATATCCAACCCATGAATATATGAACCTATGTGAAACTAGTTATTCTTGGATTACTAGGAAGTCTTCATAGCATTGTATTGATAGTCAGCTATAATTTGAATCTCGAAGCCCCCCACTAGGTGTCGAGGGTTCACGTGTTCCAATGAATATATAATGGATAAACAAAAAAACTCTATCAAAAAAATTTAAATACATAAAGTGGATACTACTAATTTTATAAACATGAAAATTATTTCAATTGGGTACTAAAACAATACACTAATAATACCATAATAGTAATCATCTATCCAAATAGTCAATGCCACGAAACCCATACAACCTCATCGAGAATATAGTGGAGGATATCATTCCCTATGGTGTTGGTTTAATACCGACTCTATTTTTAGAGAATAACACTGCCCAATATCATTGGGGTGACCATACGATAGTATATAGTATGTTCAATGGGAGGAATACACCATGGAATCCATAGAGTGAATAAGGGTTCCCAACTCTGGTTTCCACACAATTCGCAATGGTGTTGGAGAATAGATCCAAACAACCGCATTATCTTTATAGATCCCAACATATGACACAGTGTAGTATTTAATGAGATCCAAGGGTTTTATCTGGAGTAAATGAACTAGGAAAATCACATGATTGTATGTTGTATTCTTACTCCCACCATATCCAGAAATTCTACCTACTATGGTTAGTAATCAACACAAAGAACACTCAATTAATCATGCCCAAACCTAGTTAGTGGTCCTAAAAAAGATAATTCCAAATCATTACTATATCACAAATAAAATCAAAACAAATGGATATAACAACCATTCCATTAAAATATATGTAATAAAATTTTAAAGATATGAAATATTTTTTTCAAACCTATATAGGAGGGAAAATATCCATTTTATCATAAAAATGAGAAGATGGGTTACAAGTTGAGACAAGGGGATTTACCTTTGAGTAAGATTAAGCATTCACACCCTGATATACAATTATTTTTATTAAGGTCTTTATTTTTATTCCACCAATATATCTTTATTCATATATAAAAATAAGTATAAATTAAAAAAAATAAAAAAGAAATTATATTAATTATTATTATTATTATTGTTAGTTTTCTAACATTTAATTTTAACTATATATAATAAATTTTATAGGAATGAACACCACTACCCATTCATTCAAAAAAACTTTTATATATTTTATAACTTCAAGTTTTCTTCTTCCTTATCTACTGGATTTGTGGAACCATGATGTTACCCACTCTTTCATCTCATGTCCACCACACCACCCTTTTACCACTAAAGAGTATCATTTTCTTACCACACATGATGCCCTTGTCACTCCAACACCACATTCTTTTCTCAAATATAATTTATATTTTGACAGTATAATGGACCTATATCTACATCCCACCTCCCATGTTCAATTATGCGTGGACCAAAAATTCACTTTTTATGCGCATCACTGTCACATAACCATAGTACAACCATCACCAATGTCATCGCTCGCAACCAGGCTTGGTGGAATACATCATTTTGATAGGGTAAGAATAAGAACACATTTGAGATATGTTGATATTGAATGGAGTGTGGTGAGATAAGGGAGATTATTTTTCTCACCATAACTCAAATTTCTTATATCACCTCTTCCCCACATGTGTAGCCATGAAATGTTGTCTCCTTCTACATCATCTTCACTAAGTAATGATAAAGACTTCATAATTCCCCCCTTCATTTACACCAACTACTATATAGTATGATAACCTCATATCAATATATTATAAGGATATTTTCATTGAAATATTGAGAATATAGCTGATACAGTTAGTGGAGAGAGAAAAAATTTTGTCATTGTTTATCATTATCCACCAAACTCACTAAAACCACACTACTACTAAAAAATAATTACAAATATGTTTTCTCTACCCTATGAATCATATAGAAAATAGGAGGGACTGGAATATCAATAATATGCATTGATTATTCGTAATAATATAAAATTCAATTTTTATCCAAGAATAGCATGCAGAATGAGAACATCAATAATAGATCCATTATAGAATTCTTGGATAATGGAACAATAATATATCATAAACCATTAATAACCAATGGTTATAAAACTATTGAATAAAATATCTATATTAGTATCATATTATATCCAATGGCATGAAAATTACTTGAACACCCGGATCTTCCTTGATTTCATTAATACATGGCCCCACTTAACAATATCACTCTCAAATCCTAATATTTTTATGGATAACCCAAGGATCTATAGAATGATATGTTTAAATGGAAAATTATTGTGTAAATTAAATTATTAATAAATCAAAATTATAAATTAATATATTTATTAAATTATATAACATTCTATTTTTGAAATGTATAGGGTTATGGATGCAACCATAGTATTAGTTTTACTATTAGTGACACCATTTATGAGATATAATAAAGTCATTGAAAACATACTTTCATGGAAAAAAATAAGATCTAATATGTTTAAAATATTATTGTTTATTCTTATCCACTCTTGAAATTTCTCATTGTCTCCTCCTCTAGGTAAAAACAAAACCATCAATTCAATAGAACCATCATATAATTTTTACATGATATTGAACTAGTGTAAAATTAATCATTTTACCTCTCAGAATGTCCCAAACCTCTAAAAATTATTTATATTTCTATATATTGAGATAAAATAATTCAAAATATCCCACCAAAATTATAACTCTTTCATCATCAAAATGGAAAAAAAATTAGAGTGTCTAAAAAAGGAAGCTCGCAAACATCCATGTGTAAAAAACATTCTACCTTTAAATACTCATCCTACATCCTTAGAGATATAATCTCCATGTAAACATTGTATACCGCCTCGTAAGAAGGTAAAATAGTATTTATTCTCAAATTTTATCTCCCTAAACTAATATTAATGTATTACCTTAAAAGAAACATTTATAATATCTAAATGGGTCTTACCAATCCTGTACACCAAGAGTAATTTTCTATCTACGGGTCAACATACCATATGGGACAAATAAAAACAATGAACTACTGACATAAATCCCAAAATATATCAACTACAATGATAACTCACATGAAAGTGGTCCACTCGGCATCTATAAAGTTGGTTATATAGTATTGTATCATGACTTCAATTATAAGGCCCCAGCCTTAAACCTTACTTAATCTTGAGTTATTACAAGATTACACATTGAGGATCTTTTCGGGTTTAGAGTTTTAGAGAATTAGATCATAAAACTTGCATTACATTCCACATATAAACAAAGTGGTTACATAAAGATAGTATTCTTCATTCCCATCAATGGAAACACATTTAAAATAAAACATGGATTATTTCTTGACACATCCTTGACTCTATCATCTTATCATGTACCTTTCCCTTGACCTTTGAAAAACATTTCAAAAACATGGGATGAGCATAAAAACTCAGTATGGGTTATAAAAAAACATGGAAAGGAAACATGAGTTCATATATACATAATAATGAAATCATACTTTACCCATAAAACATAGGCACTTTAACATACCTCATAAAATCATGAATAAATCATAGAAATCATAAGACATAAAGGTAACTTGAGGCATTCATAGCATTCTTAAGTAGGGAGTAACCCTCTTGGTTACGTTTGGAATACCCATCACAGTATATTCCCTAAATCTCTTCGGAGAAACCTTAACGTTTCACTCCTTCGCGTTACCCAATGCATTGGAGAGCTATATCGGGCTCACCCGCCCTTAGTTTATCACGGAACCACCCGTCTTCATAATAATGCCCAAGAACTATAACATAATCGTATCACATAAAACATGCATAAAGGAAACATAACATTTCCACATTTCAATCACAAGATATCAATACAACACAAAAACATTGTGAAAACCATTTTCAATACCAAAATAAAAGAAAAGTAAAACATGGTTTTTATTTTTCTTTTAAAAAGAAGGTATGGCTTGTAGAGGAAGCCGAAACTCAAATAACGGTCACGACGGCGGAGAAGTCGTTGTCACCGCATACGTACGACAAAAACATTCCCTTTTTTCGTTTAGTAAACGCTTCGTATAAAAAAGATTCCTTTTGAATAAACGTAAAAGTCAAAGGGGTTTATACACCGTATAAAAGAAAGTTGTGTATAAAATAAAATATGCCTCAATGAAAGGAGATTGAGACGAAGTCCCATACCTCGTATCCGACTTGACCCGACCGTTCTTTAATCTCCTGAATAATAAACTTGAGGTAATCTCTACTTTCTTATGAATCTTTTTCAAGTTTATTATTCCTTTTATACCATGTTATGAATATCATGTAATCATTTAAGTTAATAATGTTCATTTTGTCGGTATTTGGTTCTTAAGTCAAAAATAGACTTCTTACACTTACATGTTGTTAATTTGGTCAAAGGTTCATTATATCTAGAATGATATTAATGATTTGGATAACATATATATCATATATATTCATCATATACATGTATTTATAATATTACATCACGTTTAGAGGTAAGAAATGAAATGCACCGTTCATTGAGACGGTAAGCCGTACGTACGCATGAACGCTACTTCCATTTCAATTTCATATTTTCTGGAATGGAATCATAATGATATAAGAGTATATTATAATTCCAGTATAATAACATATATAATATCATTAACTTTATCCTTTACACATCCCACATATGGTATTAACGAATCAAATCACTTTTAGGGGGCGGTAGTCCGCACTTCCTAAAATGAAGATATCGTGTTTACCCATAATGGAAACCATAAAGGTATGCCCAAAATGAAAAAAACAGAAGCTTAAGGAAAAAATAAACATATTATATATCATATATAAAAATAGTTACATCATAATGGCCACCTTTGAAGGTGTTAAATGAGTATTGAACAATCATCGTTTCGGGAGGCAGAATTTCGCCATCTACGGAAACCGTATGTTCTTTAACCATTTCATGTAGTTGTGTGAGAGTGTAGCTGAAATAAATATTATAACAACATCCTAGTACATTGAAGATACTGTTTGTGTTATAAAATAAGTAAATAAAAAGAGTTTAGGGGGTTGGAGAAGCAAAATAAAACAAATGAACATGAGAGAATGAATTACCTTTAAAAGTGTAACTCCTTTTGATTTGAGCCTAAAGGCTTCCTTTGAAAGGATTCTTCCCAAAGGGAATCCTCTAGGATGAGGAGAGGGATGTGTAGAGAGTAAATGGTCAGGGGTTAGCCGAGCCAAAGGCTTGAGGAGTGTGTGAAATGAGGTATAGGTGGGGGCCTTTTATAAGAGGAGAGGAGGGGCACTTTCGGAAAGTAAAGAAATATTACTTTATTTGAAAATGTGTTTCGGTTTTAAAAGGTCCCACATTGATATAATTCGTGGATAAGGTGATAATGGTTTGAAATCCACTCATCCAATTGGTTTTGGACATGTGCAGTTCATAGATTTTACATTATCTTTCCATTTTATTTAAATCGTCAAATAATGATGTCATCGCTGCATCATTATTATGTCATAAATAATTTAATTTATTTAATGTCTAAAAATTATAAAAAAAAATACTATGATGTAGGAAATCTTTTTATATTTCCAATTACTATTTATAATCAAAAATCTGATCTTTATAAGCCCATGTAAAAAAAAATTTCGTAAAACATATTATGTTTGTGTCATTTTTACTTTTACATTAAATAAAAAGTTATTTTTGTCATTTCCCAACAAAATTGGATCCATGGGGTCCCCAAGTTGACCCATGGATTTTCTTGGTCGGCCATGACACAACCAATAAGGTAGGGACATGTGTCTAGGTCATTTCATATTATTAAAGCATTATTTATACCTTAAACTACCCTAATTACCACTAATCGCGATTAAGAACTTAATAAGTTACTATTCACCAAAAAATTATTATAATCTCATTGAACCACATTTTACTTCTTAATGACAACCATGTATGTCAGATTTTTTGAAATTCAAAACACAATGATGGAAAAATTTCATTTAAACGGAAAATCAGTCTTTATAAGTACCACTTAGTGGTTTCACTATTCATCAAAAATTGGAGTTTTTCATAAAATTACCAAAAATTCACCCTAAGATATATTTGATATTACGAATTGAAAAATGAAGTCTATTTTACAAAATTCAAAACATATAAGTCAAATTAATTAATTTAATAATTAATTCCCGCTGTCAGAGCAAATAGCGTGTTTTTATGAAACAATAAGTATCAAAAGATTAACACCAGTTTAAGTCTAATTTCAAAGTGAAATTGATTGCAATGACCACCATTGGATAAAATGGTAAAAATATATTCTAATTTCACTTAAAAACTAATTCAAAACATAATCTAATCATATAAATAAATTATATTAAAAAGCAGTTTTGATGTAAAATGCAGTATTTTTCACTATTCATTAAAAAATGAACATTGTCAGAAAAAATACCAAAAATTCACACAAAGTAAATTTTGATGTCCCAATTATAAATAATAAGTTTATTTTAACAAACATAGTTTATAAAATTGTCAAAATATAGATTCAAAAATGGTTTGCCATCAAAAGGCAGTAAAACAATCTTTTAAGAATATTAGTGTATTTCATGCATAAGATTGTATTTATTTTCATTTTAAGCCTCTATAACACTATCTTAATCATTAATAGACATAGATAAAAATATCTATTATTCATTACTTACATGGGATGTTACATCCTTCCCCCTTTAGAAAATTGCGTCCCCGCAATTTATTTACTTATCGAATAAATGGGGGTACTTATCCCTCATTGCATTTTCAGATTCCCATGTTGCCTCTTCAATCATGTGGTTTTTCCACAAAACCTTTAACTGCTTAATCACCTTATTCCGTAACACTTTCTCCCTATGGTCAAGAATCTGGACCGGTTGTTCCTCATAAGATAGGTTCTCTTCTAGCTGAACTACCTCTGGACTCAAAACATGAGATGGATCTGGCATATACTTTCTCAACATCGAAATGTGAAAAACATTGTGTACCTGAGATAAACTCGGAGGTAAAGCCACTCGGTATGCAACTGATCCAACTCTCTCCAGAATTTCGTATGGTCCAATGAACCGTGGACTCAACTTTCCTTTCTTACCAAATCTCATCACACTTTTCCAAGGAGAAACCTTGAGAAAAACATGATCACCTACCTCGAAAGATAGATCCTTCATCCGGTTATCCGCATAACTCTTCTGCCTGCTCTGAGCTGTTCTCATGTGTTTCTGAATCAGCTGAACATTTTCTGCCATCTCTTCTACCAATTCTGGTCCCATCAACTTCCTTTCACCCACTTCATCCCAGAAAGCTGGAGTTCGACACCGCTTCCCATATAATGCCTGAAATGGTGCCATCTGTATACTGGAATGAAAACTGTTATTATATGAAAACTCAACCAAAGAAAGATGTCGGTCCCAACTTCCCTGATAATCCATAGAACAAGCTCGTAGCATATCCTCCAATGTCTGAATTGTTCGTTCTGACTGCCCATCTGATTGAGGATGAAAAGCTGTACTAAAATTTAATTCAGTACCCAACGACTTCTGAAGGCCTTTCCAAAAGTTAGAAGTAAACCTAGGATCACGATCTGATACAATGGAGAGAGGAACTCCATGTAACCTGACTATCTCTTTAAGATACAAACGGGAAAGTTGATCAAGAGAGAAAGTATCTCGTATAGCAAGGAAATGAGCAGATTTGGTCAAGCGATCAACAATAACCTAGATTGCATTATTACCTCGAGATGTCTTCGGTAATCCAACTATAAAGTCCATGGATATATTCTCCCATTTCCACTCTGGCACTGGTAAAGGCTGACGCATCCCTTTAGGTAACTGCCGCTCTGCTTTAACCTGTTGACATGTCAAACACTTTACTGTAAAATCAGCAATGTCTCTTTTCATTCCATCCCACCAGTAATACTCCCGCAGATCTCTATACATCTTTGTACTGCCCGGATGAACTGAAAACGGAGAACTATGAGCTTCACATAACAAATCTCTCTTCAACTGTGAATCACAAGGCACGCACAATCTCTTCCCAAATCTCAAAACACAATCATTATCAATGTTGAATTCAGGCAACTTACCTTTCTGAACTAGCTCTACCTTTTTCTGCAACTCACTGTCTTGCTTCTGTGCTTGCTTGATTCTATCTGATAGAGAAGATCTCACTGATACCTGAAACAAAACAGAAGGACTTCCTGCACCAACAACTTCTATTCCAAAGTTCATCAAATCCTTGACCAAAGGATCACGTTCCAAACGCAACATTGTTAATGAAGAATTACTTTTTCGACTCAAAGCATCAGCCACTTTAATTGCTTTTCCCGGATGGTAAGGAATTGTACAATAATAATCCTTGATTAATTCCAGCCATCTCCTTTGTCTCATTTTTAACTCTTTCTGAGTGAATATATACTTTAAACTTTTGTGATCGGTATATATTTCACACTTTACTCCATAAAAATGATGCCTCCAAATTTTTAAAGCAAAAACAACAGCAGCTAGTTCCAAATCATGTGTAGGGTAATTTACCTCATGAATTTTCAACTGTCGTGAAGCATAAGCAATTACCTGATCATTCTGCATTAGGACGCAACCAAGTCCTTTCAATGAAGCATCACTGTATATAACAAACTCACCATTCATGGAAGGTAGTGCCAAAACTGGAGCATTCACCGATCTTCTTTTCAATTCCTAAAAACAATCATCACATTCTTTTGTCCAGATAAACTTAACACCCTTCCTAGTTAGCTTAGTCATTGGACTAGATAACCGTGAAAAATTTCTAACAAACCTTCGGTAATAGCCCGCCAAACCAAGGAAGCTACGAATCTCAATTACATTTGTGGGTCTTGGCCATTCTTCCACAACTTTTGTTTTTACAGGATCAACAGTTATTCCATCTTTAGAAATAATGTGACCAAGGAAAGAAATTTGTTGCAACCAAAACTCACACTTGCTGAATTTCCCATACAGTTTATTTTCTTTTAAGGTTTGCAAGATAACCCTTAAATGTTTTTCATGCTCCTCTTTACTTTTAGAAAACACCAAAATATCATCAATGAAAACCACCACAAACTTATCCAAGAACTCATAGAAAATTCTATTCATTAAGTCCATGAATACATTAGGTGCATTGGTTAGCCCAAAAGGCATTACTACAAATTCATAATGGCCATTTCTTGTACGGAACACGGTATTCGGAATATCTGCCTCCTTTACCTTCAGCTGATGGTACCCCGATCTCAAGTCAATCTTTGAAAAAAAACTGAGCTCCCTGGAGCTGACCAAACAAATCATCAATATGAGGCAAAGGATATTTGTTCTTAACAGTGATATTATTCAAGGCTCTATAATCAATGCAAAGTCTCATAGAACCATCTTTCTTTTTAACAAATAAAACAGGAGCACCCCATGGTGATGTGCTAGGTCTAATGAAACCTTTCTCTAATAAATCTTGCAATTGCTCCTTCAACTCTAAAAGTTCAATTTGTGCCATTCGATAAGGGGGTTTTGAAATTGGCTTAGCATTAGGAACTATGTCAACAGTAAACTCAACTTCCCGATCTGGTATTATTCCAGGAAACTCATCAGGAAAAACATCAGGATACTCATTTACCAATGGCACATCATTAATCTGAATAGTTCCTTTATTTTCAACGACGTGTGCAAGGTAACATTCATTTCCATCTTTTACAAGTTTCTCGGCCTCTTGATATGTTATCAAAAGTAAGGGTTCATTCCTATAAAAAAACTGAAAGTCTTTCTGAAAATAAACTTCTTTAGCTCTATAGTCAATCTTAGCATGGTAAATAGAGAGCCAATCCATACCCAGGATAACCTCAAACTCTACTAGAGGTAGAACAATAAGGTTTGCAAGTAGGTTCTTTCCACAGATAAGGATAGGAATATTCTTATAAATTCTTTTTGCCTCGACATTTTCCCCAGGTGTTTTTACCAAAAGTTCAGGAGTCATTTCTTGAGATGGTATTCCCATTTTACTAGGAAAGGTTTCAGAGATGAAAGAATGTGTAGACCCCGAATAAAACAACACACTAGCATAATCTGGAAAAAAAAAACAAAGTACCTGATACCACTTCATTTGATGGCCCGACATCTGCTGAAGTAGTTGCAAAGGATTTCACTACCCCTTTCTGCTTGTAGTCTAACTGCTTCCCATCACTCAAGCTCTTTGTCGGACACTCGTTTGCATAGTGACCCATCTCATTGCACTTATAAAATTTCACTAACTGTAAATCAAATTTGTTCTTACCTTCACCTTGATCCTTTTCAGTGCAATCACGAGCCTTATGTCCCATCTTACCACATCGGTAGCACTTCCCAGAATTCATAAGACATTCCCCAGCATGCCTTTTTCCACATTTATCACAAACTGGAAACTTAGTTCTCTTACCATCAGACTTTTTTGAAGAATTCTTACCTTTCTCCCGCCACCTCGGTCTCTTCTTCTGCTGGTTGTTATTGAACACTTGGTCATCGGCAAACTCCATTTCCACCTTCTCAGCACATCGAACAAGCTTTTCATAACTTTTAAACTCACGAGAAGCTAATGCCCTTCGATATTTTGGCTTTAATCTTGAGTAAAAATGATTGATTTTACTATCAAGGTCTCGAATAAAATTTGGAGCATACCTTGCCAATCGAGTGAACCTTTCTTCATAGGCAGCCACTGAGTCTTCCTCTTGCCTCAATTCCAAGAATTTCTTTTCCATCCTAAGTCGAACAGCCTTAGGAAAATACTTCTCAAGAAACATACCTTTGAATTCATCCCAGTCAAGAGCATCAATCTCATCGGCGTCCCTGATATTTTTAACCATAGACCACCACTGATCTGCCTCACCCTCCAAACGGTAAATAGCAAGACTAACCTTTTGATTGTCTGAACACCCCATGACATCAAAAATCTTCTCCAGTGCTTTAATCCACCCTTCAGCTAGCACAGGGTTAGATGATCCTCTGAATGATGGTGGATGTTGCCTCATGAAATGTTCCACCACTGACATGTTCCTCTGCGGTTGGTCTGGTTGATCTCGTGTATAGATACCACCGTTATTTATCGCTTGAGTCAACTGCGCCATTACTGCAACAAACTGTTCAGTTCCAATTCCGACCATTTCTGGATGCTGATTCGGAAGGTTATTTCCTTCTGTATGCCTTCCTAGCACTGCTTCCCTGTTTCCTCTGCAGAAAACCATTCTGAACAAACATGTCATAGATAAAGCAACATGGTAATCTTTAAATGCTATATCATTTCAAAAAAAATATTTTTGGATAATCATTTAATAGAATTCTAACTCCTAAAGTTATCTAAACCGACCTTTGATACCAACTATAAGGCACCATCCTTAAACCTTACTTAATCTTGAGTTATTACAAGATTACACATTGAGGATCTTTTCGGGTTTAGAGTTTTAGATAATTAGATCATAAAACTTGCATTACATTCCACATATAAACAAAGTGGTTACATAAAGATAGTATTCTTCATTCCCATCAATGGAAACACATTTAAAATAAAACATGGATTATTTCTGGACACGTCCTTGACTCTGTCATCTTATCATGTACCTTTCCCTTGACCTGTGAAAAACATTTCAAAAACTTGGGATGAGCATAAAAACTCAGTATGGGTTATAAAAAAAACATGTAAAGGAAACATGAGTTCATATATACATAAGAATGAAATCATATTTTACCCATAAAACATAGGCACTTTAACATACCTCATAAAATCATGAATAAATCATAGAAATCATAAGACATAAAGGTAACTTGAGGCATTCATAGCATTCTTACGTAGGGAGTAACCCTCTTGGTTACGTTTGGAATACCCATCACAGTATATTCCCTAAATCTATTCGTAGAAACCTTAACGTTTCACTCCTTCGCGTTACCCAATGCATTGGAGAGCTATATCGGGCTCACCCGCCCTAAGTTTATTACGGAACCACCCGTCTTCATAATAATTCCCAAGAACCATAACATAATCATATCACATAAAACATGAATAAAGGAAACATAACATTTCCACATTTCAATCACAAGATATCAATACAACACAAAAACATTGTGAAAACCATTTTTAATACCAAAATAAAAGAAAATAAAAACATGGTATTTATTTTTCTTTTAAAAAGAAGGTATGGCTTGTAGAGGAAGCCGAAAATCAAATAACGGTCACGGCGGCGGAGAAGTCATTGTCGCCGCATACGTACGACAAAAACATTCCCTTTTTGTCGTTTAGGAAATGCTTCATATAAAAAAGATTCCTTTTGAATAAACGTAAAAGTCAAAGGGGTTTATACACCGTATAAAAGAAAGTTGTGTATAAAATAAAATATGCCTCAATGAAAGGAGATTGAGACGAAGTCCCATACCTCGTATCCGACTTGACCCGACCGTTCTTTAATCTCCTGAATAATAAACTTGAGTTAATCTCTACTTGATTATGAATCTTTTTCAAGTTTATTATTCCTTTTATACCATGTTATGAATATCATGTAATCATTTAAGTTAATAATGTTCATTTTGTCGGTATTTGGTTCTTAAGTCAAAAATAGACTTCTTACACTTACATGTTGTTAATTTGGTCAAAGGTTCATTATATATAGAATGATATTAATGATTTGGATAACATATATATCATATATATTCATCATATACATGTATTTATAATATTACATCACGTTTAGAGGTAAGAAATGAAATGCACCGTTCATGGAGATGGTAAGCCGTACGTATGCTTGAACGCTACTTCCATTTCTATTTCATATTTTCTGGAATGGAATCATAATGATATAAGAGTATATTATAATTCCAGTATAATAAAATATATAGTATCATTAACTTTATCCTTTACACATCCCAAATATGGTATTAACGAATCAAATCACTTTCAGGGGGCGGTAGTCCGCACTTCCTAAAATGAAGATATCGTGTTTACCCATAATGGAAACCATAAAGGTATGCCCAAAATGAAAAAAACAGAAGCTTAAGGAAAACATAAACATATTATATATCATATATAAAAATAGTGACATCATAATGTCCACCTTTGAAGGTGTTAAATGAGTATTGAACAATCATCGTTTCGAGAGGCAGAATTTCACCATCCACAGAAACCGTATGTTCTTTAACCATTTGATGTAGTTGTGTGAGAGTGTAGCTCAAATAAATCTTATAACAACATCCTAGTACATTGAAGATACTGTAGTTGTTACAAAATAAGTAAATAAAAAGAGTTTAGGGGGTTGGAGAAGCAAAATAAAACAAATGAACATGAGAGAATGAATTACCTTTAAAAGTGTAACTCCTTTTGATTTGATCCTAAAGGCTTCCTTTGAAAGGATTATTCCCAAAAAGAATCCTCTAGGATGAGGAGAGGGATGTGGATAGAGTAAATGGGCAGGTTTTGGCCGATCCAAAGGCTTGAGGAGTGTGTGAAATGGGGTAGAGGTGAGGGCCTTTTATAAGAGGAGAGGAGGGGCACTTTCGAAAAGTAAAGAAATATTACTTTATTTGAAAATGTGTTTCGGTTTTAAAAGGTCCCACATTGATATAATTCGTGTATAAGGTGATAAGGGTTCGAAATAAACTCATCCAATTGGTTTTTGACATGTGTAGTTCATAGATTTTACATTATCTTTCCATTTTATTTAAATCGTCAAATAATGATGTCATCGCTGCATCATTATTATGTCATAAATAATTTAATTTATTTAATGTCTAAAAATTATAAAAAAAATACTATGATGTAGTAAATCTTTTTATCTTTCCAATGAATATTTATAATCAAAACTATGATCTTTATAAGCCCATGTAAAAATTGTTTTCATAAAACATATTATGTTTGTGTCATTTTTACTTTTACATTAAATAAAAAGTTATTTTTGTCATTTCCCAACAAAAGTGGATCCATGGGGTCCCCAAGTTGACCCATGGCTTGTCTTGGTCGGCCATGACACAACCAATAAGGTTGGGACATGTGTCTAGGTCATTTCATATTATTAAAGCATTATTTATACCTTAAACTACCCTAATTACCACTAATCGTGATTAAGAACTTAATAAGTTACTATTCACCAAAAAATTATTATAATCTCATTGAACCACATTTTACTTCTTAATGACAACCATGTATGTCAGATTTTTGAAATTCAAAACACAATGATGGCAAAATTTCATTTAAACGGAAAATCAGTCTTTATAAGTACCACTTACTGGTTTCACTATTCATCAAAAATTGGAGTTTTTCAGAAAATTACAAAAAATTCACCCTAAGCTATATTTGTTATTACGAATTCAAAAATGAAGTCTATTTTACAAAATTCAAAACATATAAGTCACATTAATTAATTTAATAATTAATTCCCGCTGTCATAGCAAATAGCGTGTTTTTATGAAACAATAAGTATCAAAAGATTGACACCAGTTTAAGTCTAATTTCAAAGTGAAATTGATTCCAATGACCACCATTGGATAAAATGGTAAAAATATATTCTAATTTCACTTCAAAACCAATTCAAAACATAATCTAATCATATAAATAAATTAGATTAAAAAGCATTTTTGATGTAAAATGCAGTATTTTTCACTATTCATTAAAAAATGAACATTGTCAGAAAAAATACCAAAAATTCACACAAAGTAAATTTTGATGTCCCAATCATAAAGAATAAGTTTATTTTGACAAACATAGTTTATAAAATTGTCAAAATATAGATTCAAAAATGGTTTGCCATCAAAAGGCAGTAAAACAATCTTTTAAGAATATTAGTGTATTCCATGCATAAGATTGTATTTATTTCCATTTTAAGCCTCTATAACACTATCTTAATCATTAATAGACATAGATAAAAATATCTATTATTCATTACTTACTTGGGATGTTACATCAATACATCCCCAATACACTCCAAAAGTGGTTATGTTACTAGATTTGGCACTCTCATCAATGGATCCACTAGGATGCAAGTTCTTGGTATCCAAATCCACAACTAATCATTTTTCTACTAGCATGTAACTGATGAAAATATCACTAGCACATGTCTCAAGGGAAACATGTTCCTTCCACTTTGGACTAAATATTAACATTATCTATAATTCACCATTGAGAACAATGTATTTTTCAAGACATGACCCTTTTGTAACAAATAATTGTATGATTTTTAACACTATTTCATGAAATATACCAATGATAACATAAATAACAATAGAAACCTTGGAAAAAAGATCATCAATAAACCAGATCCTATCAATTGGACAAGTTTGTTTAAATTTTAAGTAGATATACTTGACCATTGTGATGTCCTTGTTTTGGGATATCTATAAAAGAATATAATACCTTTACAAAATATCAATATCCATAATATCATGATAAAAAATCAACAACCACATCATTTAAAGAATACATTTCTAATGGGTACACTCATAAAGATCCTACAGATATTCCACACTACGGGGCGTGCTCTTCTAAGGTGGTCTCAACTCAAGATGACAAGAATATTATTTAATATAATAATTATTTGAAATAAACTATTTACCTTAAAATGGTAGTTATGTGATCCCAAAATACATGAAACTCCTTTAATTATATTACCTATGATCATCAGGTTACTCCAGAACATAATTTAATCATTACCACTTTTCATTTCATTCACATAAAGGATGAGTATGAGGCTGTCACTATTGATCAACAATGATCTTGTCTCTAACATTCTACAAACTAATATGTTTTTAAAAAAAATACAACATTATCACCTCCTATATCACATGAATATAAATTCCTCTTGTAAACAAATCATATAAAACATTTCTATTCCACTACCAAAATAAATTCAATCACTATCGTCTCTTTTTCAGGAATAAATATTTAAACTCGTGAATCAAATTCATATACTATTAGTGTTTACTACACCAAGATAACTTACATGGTATGAAAATAGAAATTTTCTTGAATGTAGAAAAATTTATTCCATTGACCAAATACATTCCCTAAAAAATCATATGATATTCAATACTCTACCCAGAAACCATTTATTTCTATCTTTAAAACTCTCGATAAATAGTAAATTCAACTACCAACAATTTAAAAAATATGTCAAATATTTAAGGTATATTTTTATTACCATATGATCACATTGAGTAGACACTCATCCATGTATATATTTCTAAATTCCTTTACTTCCTTAATAAAGGTATTTTACTTCATCTTCGAATGGATGGGATCTGATAACCAAATTCTTATAGAGATAATTCTTACCAGAATCCTTGTGACCACTTATTATCAATGAAATTGTAATAAAATTTAAACTCATGATATTTGACATTTAATAATCAACTAAACCAATACTAACTTACCCCATATATTAATATGATGATTTCATTTCACTATATTGGGTGATTGAAAGATGATCATCATTATTACAAACTCTCTATCTAAACAATTGTATTTATTTGGGGTCCACTAGAATCAAAAACTCCATAGAATTAGATATAATAACTATAACTCATTTTTGTTCTATCAATCTATATATTACATGAATATTTGATATGTAATATAAATAATTTACTACTATGGGTTTATAATAATAGTCGTTTAGAAAGTGAATTATCTAAAATTATTATAATCCTATTAACGACACTATGAATCAAACAGAAACTAACCCATGGTTTTTTGGAAGAAAATTAAAGCACAAATCAATTACACATTCTCTTAAATCTCTATATGAAACATGTATTTTAAACATTCAAAATATAAAAAACATGACTTTAGAACTTCATTTGAGACCCATAGACATAAATTACTACATGAATATGGTAACAATGTACTAAATAGTGTCCCACATACTATAATAAAACACTATCATATAAAGGAACTCAAAATTGATCCACAATATAATATTCTAATCATGAGTCTATGGAACTTATCACCTTATAGATTATCACCATTTTAAATAGGGAACTCATTATAGAAATCATCATCTACATTGAGAAAGTATTAAATAGATAAAAATATTATTCATAGACAATGGTCTTCCTATACCACTCAATAAAAGGTTTTCCTTGTAATATTGTTATAAATTTATCATCATAATCATCATGGCATAGTTGTTTTATATGTCTTCACAATCAATATAGCATGAATGGTCTAAACTAATTGAAAATGAGAGATAAACTACACCTGATCCTGGGGAATGAATATATCATAACCATGTCAAATAGAACAAAGATTCATTAAATTATAATAGGAAATTTGAGGCCCAATCTATAGTCATGGGGCTCATCATAACCATACCTCTAAACATACAATTCCTATCTATATGTGACATTCACCAGTTGATATAATTAACCTACAATGAATATAACATATCATGATCAAATGACATGTGAGGGATTTGTAAAATCATATCTAACCACTATTTTAAGAATATTCAAATATAATTGAAACCCATAATCAATGATATAGATATTGAAGTCATATAATTGGTTATGATAGTCTTGTGGAAAGGATATGTCAGTCTATGAACCAGAACGGATCTCTATAGTCTGATAAAAAAACTTGAAACCTCCTTTGAATAATTGTTATAAATTCTGAAACTATTTATCACATGACTATAAACTTCATACCCCACCACTTAGAAAAACTCTCAATTATATATATTTTAAATGATCTAACCAACTAGTTCCTCACCCATGCTAATAATATAAAAGGTGTTCCACCCAAATACTACTTCTAATAGTATAGGGTATGGATACCAACAATGATTACACATATAATGTAACACCCCAACCCTAGAATCATAGATTTACTGCATTATTTTATTACATTTTCTTGATTATAAGGAATAAAATTCCAAAGGACTGGTCAATTTAGTAGTCTTGGAAATCCAGATTACATACATGATACCCATAATACATTGGGAAATAGAAATTACAGACAAGATTCATAATAAAATAAAATTTATTATATCCTTGAATGCTTATTCAAATATTTATTATTTATAACATGGGGAATGGAAACATAATAAGGGTTAGCTTAAATTCTCAATAAGTGTAAATAAAGGCAGAATAGATAATGAACCAATGATAATAAATTAACAAGGCAAGGTAAATAACTGATAATTCATGTCATTCAAATTACTAGATAAGGAAAATTCAATATGGAAAGGTAATAAACTGAAACACATTCCATTTAATAAATGAAATGATGATTATATATATCTATAGATATGTCGATGAAAAATCTCATGAATGACAAATAACTAAAACTAAATAAGGTAAATTCTTAATTATTGGAAACCTTGTTTCCTAGGTACATAGAACCTATACCATCAAAACCTTTCACAAGATGGTTTATCTATCAGGTAAAAATCCATCTCTTTTATCCAACTATTTCATCTCATGAGACTACTAATGCATAAAGGGTCTTTTATTAACTGATCCCCAACTCGTATTATAAGGCCCCAACCTTAAACATTACATAAAATTGAGATTAGTCAATAATTTGACAATAATTTACATCAAGGATCTTTTCAGTTTTAGAGTTTTAAGGAATTAGAGAATAACACATACATAAAAAAAATAGAAATACAATGTGGAAACTTCCAACAGTATCCATTTCTTTGATAAAATAAAAACATTTAAAATGAAATGTGGTTTATTTTCATGTTTAATAATATCTTTTCCTTGATCACATTCATGACTTTATTATTCTATAAATAATCTAAAAAACATATTAAAAAACATAGAATGGTCATAAAAATCTCGGTAAGGGGTGCATAAAGAAGGAAAAATTTTATTCTGGAAAAAACATGTAAACTATTAATACTTTATCATAAATTAATACTTTTCACTTGAAGAAGTAGTAAAATATACTACACTAAATATAAGTTCATTTCTCACCTTTAAGTAATCAAAATATTACCATAAACCCCATAGAAATAAATATATAATATATGAAGGTAACTTGAGACATAAACATACTTAAATGGAATAACCCTACAGTCGACTTCAACACATATCACTAAATGTAAAACCCATATGGCCGACTTCCATACCCAATGCATTTGAGGCTATAACTTAACCATCTGTCCATGGTTTATCACGGAACCACGCATCTTTGGTTTATCACATAACCACCCATCTTTGGTTTATCACATAACCACACGTTAAAAGTCCAAATACTGTTATATAATCATAACACATAATATATTACAATTATGAACAATTTACTCATAAAATTTTATTTCCTATCAAAAGAAATAATTTAAAGATACAGAAATAGTCAATCTACTTTCAAAAACATTTTCAAAACCAAAATACCCAAAACTGGAATAAGGGGTTTTTATTTTCTTTTTTAAAAACATTAAGTATTATATAGGAATCCAAATATCAAATAACAGTTATTGTGGAAGAGAAGTTTTTGTCATCGCATACATTAAAAATTTTCCTTTTGTCATTTTGTAAAGACAGTAAAATGATTTGTATATAAAGATTTGTTTTGAAAATATTTTATTTAAATAAAAAATTTATAAAAAATTCATTTAAAATCCTTTTATATCCATTAATATTTAAATTAATATCATGGAGAAATATATTTGATAATTAAATCTTTAAATTCTGATGGTGCCCAATACCACATTGAACATTTTAATCTTGATTTCCATGTATTAATACATTTACCAAAACACTAAATAACATTACTAGAGATAAAATGTAGATATAAAATGTTGTATTTTCTATATATACACCTTATAAGATAATAAATTTCATATTATCAAGAAATACCTCAATGAAAGGAGATTGAGACGAATTCCCTTACCTTGAGTCCAACTTATCTCACACATTCCTTATTTTATTGAATAATAAAATTACGTTAATTATACTATATTTAAAACATTTTTCAAGTTTATTATTACCTTTATATCACTTATTACAATGTTATAAAAATTACATAACTATTTAAGTTCATATCAGACGTTTTGTCGATATTCGGTAATTGATTCAAAAATGAAATTGTTTTGATGTAAATTATCCATGTGGTAAAAATTATATCATCTATATAGTAGTACTAATTATTTAAATATCATATATATCCATTATTTATGTATCTAAAATAATCCATAATATTTGGTGATAAGAAATGAAATCCATTGTTCATGAAGACAGTAGGTCATACGTACGTATGAATGCTACATTCATTTCTTTATCATGTTAAAAGAATAATAATTAAATGATATAAATGTATATTATAATACCATTATAATATTAATTTCATATATGTCTCGTAGGTTTCATAAAACCATCATTTATGTGTTCCATGTATAGTGGGAACGTGTCATATCTCTTTGAGTGGATGATAGTCCACACTTCCTCAAACGAAATTATCATATTTACACAACATAGAAAGCGTAAAGGTATGTTAAAAATAAAAATTATTGAAGAATAGAGAAAATATAAACATAATATATATCATATTTAAAAATATTTACCATTATAATGGCCACCATGAGATGTGGTAGGGGAAAATTGAACAATCATTGTTTCGTGAGGTAGTAGTTTGTCGTACACAGAAATAGTATGTTTGTTACCAATTAAATGGAATTGTGTGTAAGTGTAGATTGAAACCATAGAATAAAAATATCACATTATATTTTTGATACTATTTTTGTATTCAATCATATAATAAGAAGATTTTATGGAGTGGAGAATGGAAATGAAACTGAAAAGTGTGAGAGAAGGCATTGCCTCTTAATTGGGTAACTTCTTTTGGTTTATACCAAAAGGGTTCCTTGTGGGGATTTATAACCTAATGGAGGATTAAATGATGATTTAGGGATTCAAGTAAGAGGCTTGGTCAGGTATTTGATGAACCAAAAGGTTCTTGAAGTGTGATTATTAAATTATAGAGGGTACTTGTTTATAGGAGAGGGAAGGGGAACCCTTAAAATCTATTAAATTATTAAATTTATATAAATTAATTTTTTTAATTAAAATGGATCCAACATGAGATATATAAAAGCTATTATAATGATAGTTAGAAATAATCTCATCTGACAGTTTTTAGCCATGTATTTGTTTTATTTTAAACCTTATTTTTTTTGTTTAGCCTTAATTATTCTCTTTTAATTTTAAATGTGGTAACAAATTTTAATTATTAAGAGGCTATTAATTTTACTTATATGGGGTTAATTTCCCATAATTTTACACTTAAAGAACCTTTTAACCATTTCATAGTCAATTTGTGATTTTAAAATATTTTTTGGATATTTAAATAATTTAATAAATTACTATTTTTATAAAACATCAACTATGTTAATTTTTACACTATTCATTTTGTTGGATTTAAATAAAATCAAAAAAGAATAGATAACTTCAAAAAAAATCAAATATTTTTTTAACAAGTCACAGTCACTTATATAAATCTTGGATGACCCTCATATAATATTTATTTTAACATTTATAATATCATTTATTTTATTCCTTCAATAATAAAGAAATCACTAGATCGTCATTGTGTCATAATTAAATTAAATTATTTAATATCTAAAAATGATAAATAAAATTAAATAATGTAGAAAGTATTATTATATTTCCAATTACTATTTATAGTCTAATATATCACTTATATAAACACATATTACAATTTTTTAGTAAGAATATATATTTTTATAACATATTTTTCTTTACTTTAAATTAAATGTTATAAGTGTCATAATCACACCCCAGGGGATTCTAAAAGAAAAATTTTTATCCCAAAGATTTTATTTGTCATCAATATATCATAAAATATTATTAGGACAATTGTTATGGTAGTTTTATATTATTATATTATTATTTTTACCTTTATTTACGTGATTTACCTTTTAACCATGGTAATAAAAATAATTACCAAAGTTATTATTCATAATGAACAAAACTAAAAGTGACCTATTTACATAATTTGAACCTTATTATTCCAAATATGGAATCCATTTTTCAAAATTCAAAATAAATAATTGGTAAAAATTAATTTGAAATTAATCTTCGTTGTCAAAACGAGAAAACGGGTTTTTTAAAAGTAAAAATCATCAAAAGATTCATGTGTGTTTATATCTAATTTTGATGTGAAATTACATAAAATAACCAATATTGGATTAAATGATAAAATATTGATCTAATTATAATTTAAAACCAATTAAATAGATAATATAACTATATAAATAACTTAGATGAAAAACAGTTTTGAATTAAAATGCAGTTTTTTTCACTCTTCATTAAAATATAAATTTTATCAGAAAAATACCAAAATTTCAACCAAATTAAATTTTTATGTACCTATTCAAAATAAAAAGTTTATTTTGTCAAATATAACATTAAAAAGTGTCAATGACGATATTTAAAATGGTGTTTTCTTCAAAAGGTGATAAAAATGCCTTTATTGAAAAATACTTCTTTGATGCTTAAAATTGATTTTGTTCTTATATCTTTTCTAGAAAACATATAAATATAAATTTTAAACATCACATTGAGTTTATATTAATATAATAAAACAATAGTGATATGATTTTATAAACACATTTGTTCTCATATAAATATGTTTTTATAAAAACACATCATTTTTATTCAATTGGATTTTATTTTCATTTCTAAAACATTTACTAACCAATGAATAATTATATAAACATGTATAAACCATATTTTTATAATTCAGTTAATAATTTTAATTCTATCCATTTCAACGGCTAGGCTATAATGGTAATATTTAAAAAATAATATTTAGTTTTTTGTTTAAGATCGATGTAGCGTATCATTTATGCTATTGCACATTGTGTTTATTTCTTAAAATTCAATACATTACATCCTCCCCCACCCCCCACCCCACCCCTAATAAATTCCACCCTAACAATTTAAATTTGGATTTTGTAACTAGGGTATGACTTT
This sequence comes from Viscum album, assembly GCA_963277665.1. Classification (NCBI taxonomy): domain Eukaryota; kingdom Viridiplantae; phylum Streptophyta; class Magnoliopsida; order Santalales; family Viscaceae; genus Viscum; species Viscum album. Next base: position 162,659,290 of record OY728157.1, on the reverse strand, counting down.
TCAAAATACCTTTATTGTAATCCCACATTGGAAAAATGGTTAATAAAATTACCACTTCTAAAGAAAGAAAGAGAAGTAAAAAGGTTACCTGAGATAACACATACTAGGATTCCATGTAGGAAAAAATTGATATCGAAGAAAAAATAAGTGTAATGTTCTGATGGAGAGTGATATAAAACATGGTCAGGAGAAAGTTAATAATCATAAAACTAGAAACATGTGATGGGTTAAACAGTCTTTGATTTCACAGTAGGAAAAGTAAATGGAAAACATTTCTATTTTAAGATCCTTTTCATAAATTTGAGGAATTTATTTAAAATCTTGACTAAGAACATAAGGAAAAAAATTACTTGGAAAGTATAGTTTCATCCTTCAATAAATTTTTACCACAAACTCATATTTTATCCGAATGATGAGTATTCAAGATGACTAGGTCACTTCTGAAGCAGTAGAATCAACTTCTAGAGAATCACATAATCCACAAAAGACTAACTATCAATTCATATTATCTTGAAATATTAACCAAAACCAAAATGTATAGGATAAAATTAGATAATTCCCCTCAAAATAATAAACCATTGTATGAAGAAAAACTACTTTTATCAACAATTCACTCGTAAAATTTCATTTGTAATCAAATGAAGTCATTTCAAGATATTGAAATAGTCAATCCACTTTCAAAACCATTTTCATTTTGAAAATACTAAAAAATAGAATAAAGTATTTTTTTCCTTTTTAAAAACATTACGTCTAATAAAGGAATCCAAATATCAAATAACAGTTATGGAGGTAGAGATGTCATTATCTCGTTATACATTAAAAACATTCCTTTTTATTATTATGTAAAGATAGTAAAATGATTCATATATAAAGATTCCTTTTAAAAATATTTGAACCAAATTAAAAATATATAAAAAAAATTTAAAATATTTTTATATTAATAAATATGTAAATTAATATCTTGAAGAAAAATATATGATCATTAAATCTTTAAACATTCAGGGAATCATGTACCACTTTGAACATTTAAATCTTAATAGCCATAAATTAATACATTTAAAAAAACATTAAATAAAATTATTAGAGATAAAATATGGATATGAAATGTCATAGTGGTTGTATATACATCTTATAAGACAATAAATGTTCATATTATTAAGAAATTCTTCAATGAAAGGAGATTGAGATGAAGTCCCTTACCTTGAGTCTGACTAGTCTCATACGTTACTTGTTTAAATGAATAAAAAACTTTGATTAATTTCTACATTATTGATTAATTTTTCAATTTTATGATTCCTTTTAAATCTCTTATTACTATGTTATAAAAATTACCTAACTATTTAAGTTCATATCTGGCATTTTGTCGATATTCGGTACTTGAGTCAAAAATGAACTTGTTTTGATGTAAATTATCCATGTGGTAAAAATTCCATCATCTATAGAATAGTATTAATGATTTAAATATCATATATATAAATATTATATGTGTATTTATAATAATACATAATATTTAGAGATAAGAAATTAAATTCACTGTTTATGGAGATAGTAGGTCATACGCACACATGAACACTACTTTCATTTCTTTCTTATATTAAAAGAATAAAAATTAAATGATATAAATGTATATTATAATAATAGTATTATATTAATGTAATATATGTCTCATAGGTTTAATAAAACTATTACTTATACATTCCATGAATAGAGGTAATGAATCATCTCACTATGAGTGGTAGTAGTCCACACTTCCTCAAATGAAATTATCATATTTACACAATATGGAAAGCATAAATGTAGGTTATAAATAAAAATTATATAAGAATAGAGACAATGAAAATATAATTTATATAATATGTAAAAATATCACCCATTATAATGGCCACCATGATAGGTAGTAGTGGAAAATTGAACAATCGTCATTTTGTGAGGTAGTAATTCACCATACACAAAAATAGTATGTTCATTACCCATTAAGTGGAGGTGTGTGTAAGTGTAGATTAAAACCATCTCATAAAAAAAATCCTAGTAAATTTTGTGTACTTTTTTTAAGTAATCATATAATAATAATATTTTATGGAGTGGATAATTGAAACGAAACTAAAAAGAATTAGAGAAGGCGTTACCACTTAATCGGGTAACTTCTTTTCATTTATACAAAAATGCTTCCCTGGGAGGATTTCTACCATGAGGGAGGATTCTATGATTATGGTATAGATTCTAAGAAGAGTTTTTGGAATTTATTGTCCTAAAAAATGGTTTTTAAGTGAGATTATTAGAGAAGAGAGGGTAACTTTTATATGAGAGAGAAGGGGCACCGTTAGAAACTCTTAACTTATTAAATTAATATAAATTACTTTTTTAATTAAAATGGCTCCAACATGGGATATGTAAAATATAATATGATTACAGTTATAAATAATCTCATTGAATAATTTTTATGCATGTATTTATTTTATTTTAAACCTTATCTTTTTTGTTTACCTTTAATTATTCTCTTTTAATTTTAATTGTGGTAACAACATTTTAATTATTAAGAGGATATTAATTTTCTTATATGGGGTAAATTTCTCATAATTGGATACTTAAAGAAATTTTAGACCTTATCATAATAACTTTTTCATTTTAAAATATTTTTAGTATTTTTAAATAAGATAATAAATTATTATTTTTATAAAACATCAATTATGTCAATGTTTACACTATTCATTTTATTGAATTTAAATAAAATTCAAAATGATATATAACTTAAAAAACAAAGAATTTAATAGTATTTTAACATGTAATATTCACTTATAAAAATCATGTATGACATAAATTATGTCAAATAATATTTACTTTTATATTTATAATTATTTGATTCCTTCATTAATAAAGCAATCACTGCATCATCATTGTGTCATAATTAGAATTAATTATTTAATGTCTAAAATTTATAAATAGAATATAATGATTTATGAAATATTTTTATATTTATAATTAAAAATTATAGTCTAATATATTACTTATATAAACACATATTATAATTGTTTATGTAAGAAGATATTTGTTTATAACAGGTTTTCCTTTACTTTAAATTAAAAGTTATAAGTGGCATAATTACACCAAAATTGATTATAAAGGATAAATTTTCATCCCAAGTATTTACCCGGTTGTCCATATTTCATTCAATAGGGTTATTACAGGTTTTAGGGTAGTTTTATATTATTATAATATAATTTTTACCTTTATTTACCTAATTTACCTTTTAATAGTGGTAATAAAAAAATTACCAAAGTTACCATTCATAATTTCAAAAAAATTATTTACATAATTTAGAACATTTTATTAAAAATATGGAATCTATTTTTTCAAATTCAAAACATATAATTGGCAGAAATTAATTTATAATTAATCCTTGTTGTCAAAATGATAAAATTGGTTTTTTAAAAGTAAAAATAATCAAAAGATTAATGTGCATTTATATCTAATTTTGATTTGAAATTAATTCCAATGAAAAAAATTGGATTAAATTATAAAAACATAATATAATTATACTTTTAAACCAATTAAATAGATAATATATCACTATAAATAACTTATATGAAAAAGTAGCTTTGAATTAAAAGGCAGTATTTTTCACTCTTCATTACAATATGAATTTTAACATAAAAATACCAAAATATAAACCAAAGTAAATTGTAATGTCTCGAATCCAAATAAGAAGTTTATTTTTTCAAATATAACTTATAAAAGTTTCAAAAACTGGATTTTAAATGGGTTCTTCTTTAAAATACGGTAGAAAATGATTTTTTTGAAAAATACTTCGAGTATTCTTAAAATTGATTGTGTGCTTATATATTATCTAGAAAACATATAATATTAATTTTAAACATTGAATTGAGTTTATATTAATATAATAAAAAAATAGTGAAATGATTTATAAACACAGTTATTCTCATTTAAATAGGTTTTTATAAAAACAAATCATTTATATTCAATTGGTTTTTATTTCCATTTATAATAAATTTGGTAGCCAATGAACCATTATATAAACATGTAAAAACCATATTTTTATAATTCAGTTAATAATTTTCATTCCTGTTATTTCAACAGCTAGGTTATAATGGAAAAATTTAAAAAATAACACTTAGTTTTTTGTTTAAGCTCAATGTAGAGTATCATGTACACTACTGAACATAGTATTTGTTTCTTAAAAACATGAGATGTTACATACTCCACCTATTAAGGAATCTAATCCTCATAATTTGAATTTGGGGTCGGTAACTAGGTTAATAAGTTTCAAAATACCTTTATTAAAATCCCACATCGGAAAAAGGGTTAATAAATCTACCACTTTAAATAAAAAAGTAGAAGTACAAAGGTTACTCGTGATAACACATACTAATATTCCATGTAGGAAAACATGGATATGGAAGAAAAACTAAGTGTATTGTTCTGATGGATAGTTATAGAAAGCATAATTAGCAAAAAAAGTTAAGAATAAAAAAACCATAAACATATGGTGGGTTAAACGGTCTTTGATTTTGTAGTAGGAAAAGTAAACGGAAAACAATTTTTTTTAAGATTGTTTTTATAAAGTTGAGGAATTTATTTATGATATTGAATAAGAAAATAAGGAAACATACTTAAGTGTAAATTATAGTTTCATCCTTTAATAATTTTCTACCATAGACTCAAATTTTCTCTAAATGATAAGTATTCAACATGACTGGGTCACACCTGAAGCACTAGAATCGGATTCTAGAGAATCACATAATCCTCAAAAGATTAACTATCTATTCATCCTTTCTTAAAATATTAACCAAAACCAAAAAATTTATTATAAAATCAGATAATTTCCCCTAAAATAATAAACCATTTTATGGTAAAAATTTACTTTTAATCTCTAAAATTCAACAGTAATATTCAAAGACCAATAAAGACCATTTGATAAATAATTGACCTTAAAATTCCACAAAATAATCCAAACTAAGATTGAAACCCAAAAAAATAGAAGGATTTGATAATATTGTATTCTTAGATAAATTGTAACATTTATCTCCAAATAACATCAAACAGTCTAAATGTCTCGTACTAAAAATTAATTATCCTAATAACAATTTCACCAAGATAGGTTAATCACTTCCATAAATAACTCAAATCGCTATCAGTCCTATATAAAAACATATATTCTTCCAAAATAAAATTCCACCATTAATCCTAAAAAAACCTCATAATATTCTATTTCCCTTAGGTATATAGGGTTCCCAAAATAGTGAATGTCTTCTAAAATAACATGTATCACTCAATCCGCATATTATTTTCCAATACCAATGATATATATTTGATAAAACATAAGTTCCCAAAATCAACTTCATATTATTACATATACTACATTCACTGAATATAAAAATTCTTACTAACCAAGGACTTCATATAGGCTAGTGGTCGGCAATGCACCCTTTCCACCCTATAGTTGTGGGTTTGATTCCCATGACATTGTCAAATGCGATGAGTTGTCACCAATCCTGTGGGTTTTCCTCTTTCTAAAACTATAAAAATTTTAAAATATTCGAAAAATATTTTAAAGACCTCAAAAATTACCATAACATGTTTTAACCTAAAAGTTTATTTCATAACACACATTTTTCATTCAAAAACTAACAACCCATATTTTCTTGAAAGGTGAATGCCTCTAAAAGTACCATTAGTCACTTTAATATTTCATATCATAAATCCTAAAAGGGGGTTTATAATACATTGAACATATGATAAACCTTAATATTATAAACCCATGATGATATCCATAACTCTTAAAAAATCATCATAATCTCCAAATTTATCTAAATGGTCCTTTGATACAAACTATAAGGCCCGAGCCTTAAACATTACATGATATTGAGATAAGACAATAATTAAAATTTAATTCACATTGATTATATTATTAGGTTTAGAGTTTCAGAGAATTTGGTCATAACTCATACATAAATAAACAATATACATACATTGTGGACACTTCCAACAGTATCAATTTATTCCATAAAAAACTTTTATAATGAAATACAGTTTCTTTTCATTTTTAATCATAAGTTTTCCTTTATCTCATCCATGAATATATTCTTCTTTAAATACTATGAAAAACATTTAAAAAAACATAGGGTGAGAATGAGAATCTTAGTAAGGTATACATAAATAATTAAAACTATTAGTCTTGAAAAAACATGTAAACCATGAATACTTTATCATAAAGTAATACTTTTCATTTTAATAAGTAGTAAAATACACTTCACTAGATATAAGTTCATTCTTACCTTTTTTGGAATAAAAATATTACCATGAAACAAATATAAAGAAACATATAACATATAAAGGTAAGTTTGGACATAAACATACTTAAATGAAATAACCATACGGTCGACTTCCACACATATCACTAAATGGAATTGGCATACGGCTGACTTTCATACCCAGTTCATTGGACTTTATAACTTAACCACCTATCCTTGGATTATCATGGAACCACTCATATTTTCTTTATCACATAACCACCCATATTTGGATTATCACGTCACCACACTTCAAATGTCTAAGTACACTTATATAATTAGAACACATAATAGTATTCAATTATTAACAATTCATTCATAAAATTTCATTTGCAATAAAAAGAAATCATTTCAGGATACTAAAATAGACAATACACTTTCAAAACCATTTCAAATTCCAAAATAATAAAAAAGGGATTAAGGTATTTCTATTTTCCTTTTTAAAAACATTAATTCTTATAGAGGAATCCAAATATCAAATAACAGTTATGGTAGTAGAGAAGTCGTTGTCGTTGCATACTTTAAAAACATTACTTTTATCATTTTATAAAGATAGTAAAATGATTTTTATATAAAGATTATTTTTTAAAATATTTGATTTAAATTAAAAATATATAAAATATTTCTTTAAAATCCTTTTATGTCAATAAATATGTAAATTAATATCATGAAGAAAATATTTAATATTTATATCTTTAAACATTCAAGTTGTCTCATACCACTTTGAACATTTAAATCTGAATCTGAATGAATTAATACATTTACCAAAACATTAAATAACATTATTATTGATAAAATATGGATATTAAATGTCTTATTGGAAGTATATACACCTGATAATATAATAAAGGTTCATATTACCAAGAAATGCCTCAATGAAATGAGATTGAGACGAAGTCCCTTGCCTCTTGTACGACTTGTCTCATACGTTCATTGTGTTCCTAAAAAATAAACTTAGGTATTTATACATTCTAGAGAACATTTTTAAATTTTATTTTTCCTATTATATCACGTATTACCATGTTGTAAAAATTACATAACTATTTAAGTTTATATCGAATGTTTTGTCGATATTCGGTACATGAGTCATAAATGAACTTATTTTTATGTAAACTGTAAATGTTGTCAAAAGTACATCATCTCCAGAATATTATTAATGATTTAAATATCATATATATACATTATATATTTATTTATAATAATCCATAATATTGGGATATAATAAATGAAATGCATCATTCATGGAGGTGGTAGGTCGTACGTATGCATGAAAGCTCCTTTCATTTCTTTGTCATATTAAAATAATAATAATTAAATTATATAAATATTTATTATAAAACCAGTATTATATTAATGTCATATATGTCTCATATTTTTAATAAAAACATTTTTTATACATTCCATGTATAGCGGGAACGAGTCATATCGCTTTGAGGGGCCAGTAGTCCACACTTCCTCAAATGAAATTATTGTATTTACACAACATGGAAAGAAAAAAATTAGGTTATAAATAAAAATTACATAAGAATAGAGACAATAAAAATATAATATATATCATATTTAAAAATATTTTCCATTATAATTCCCACCATGATAGGTGGTAGGGGAAAATTGAATAATCATCGTTTCGTGAGGGCGTAGTCCGTCATACACTAAAACAGTATGTTCGTTACACATTAAATGTAGGTGTGTGAAAGTGTAGATTGAAAAAATATCATAAAACCATCCTAGTATATTTAGGATACTATTTTTGTTATGTAATCATATATTAATAAAATTTTAGGGAGTGGATAATGGAAATGAAACTAAAAAACATGAGAGAAGGTGTTACCTCTTAATCCGATAACTTCTTTTAGTTTATACAAAAAGGTTTCCTTTTCAAGATTTATTCCTTAAGGGAGGATTCTAGGATGAGTTTATTTATTATAGGAAGAGTTTTTGGTGGGGATTGGTTTAACAAAAGGGGTCTTTATGTTTGATTTTTAGAGAAGAGGTGGTGCCTTTTTATAGGAGATGGAAGGGGCACCCTTCGAAACTATTAAATTATTAAATTAATATAAATTAATTTGTTAGTTAAAATGGATCTAACTTGATATATGTAAAATATAATATTATTATAGTTCCAAATAATCTCATTCAATAATTTTTAAACATATATATATTTTTTTTAAACCTTATATTTTTTGTTTACCCGTAATTATTCTCTTTTAATTATAATTATGGTAAAAATATTTTAATTATTAAAAGGATATTAATTTTACTTATATGGGGTCAATTTCCCATAATTGGACACTTGAGGTAATTTTATACCTTTTCATAGTCACTTTAGTATTTTAAAATATTTTTACTGTTTTTAATTAATTTAATAAATTACTTTTTTTATAGACCATCACTTATGTCAATTTTTACACTATTCATTTTATTGAATTTGAATCAAATTAATACATAGATATAACTTTGAAACAAAGAATTTAATAGACTTTTAACATTTAATATTAACCTATAAAAATCTTTTATGACATAAATTATGTCATAAAATATTTATTTTAATATTTATAATATCATTTATTCGATTCCTTCAATTGTAAAGCAATAAATACATCATCATTGTGTCTTAATAAATTTAATTATTTAATGTATAAAAATTATAATTAAAATACCATGATTTATTTAATATTTTTATATTTTTAATTAATATTTATATTTTAATATTTTACTTATATAATCACATATTACAATTGTTTTAGAAAGAAGCTATATGTTTATAACATATTTTCCTTTACTTTAAATTAAAAGTTATAACTGTCAAATCACACCTAAGTGGATTCTAAAAGCCAAATTTTTATCCAAAAGATTGTATTGGTTGTCCATATATCATAAAATATTATTAGGATAAGTTTTAGGGTAGATTTATATTATTATAATATTATTTTGACCTTTATTTACCTAATTTACCTTTAAATTGTGGTAATAGAAATAATTACTGAAGTTACTATTCATAATGTCTAAAAATAAAAGGGGCATATTTAAATAATTTAAACCCTCTGATTCCAAATATAGAATCAATTTTTTCAAATTCAAAACACAGAATTTGTAGAAATTAATTTAAAATTAATCCTTGTGGTCAAAAGGAAATCGAGTTTTTAAAAATAAAACCATCAAAACATTGGCATGTATTTATATCTAATTTCGATGTGAAATTACATAAAATGACCAATATTGGATTAAATGAGAAAAACTTAATCTAATTATACTTGAAACCCAATTAAATAGATAATATAACAATATAAATAACATAGATGAAAAATCATTTTTGAATTAAAATACGGTATTTTTCACTATTCATTAAAATATAAATTTTGACAAAAAAATACCAAAATTTCAAAAACAAAAATTAAATTTTGACTTCACTATTCAAAATAAATATTTTATTTCGTCAAATGTAACTTATAAAAGTGTCAAAACTAGATTTAAAATGGTGTCTCCTTTAGAAGGCAGTAAAAAATGCCTATTTTGAAAAATACTTATTTTATGCTTAAAATTGATTTTGTTCTTATATCTTGTCGAGAAAACATATAATATGAATTTTAAACATCACATTGAGTTTATATTAATATAACAAAAATATTGATGTGATTTTATAAACACAATTATTCTAAATTAAATATGTTTTCATGAAAACACATCCTTTATATTCAATTGGTTTTTAGTTTTATTTCTAATAAATTTAGTAGCCAATGAACCATTATACAAACATATATAAACTATATTTTCATAATTCAGTTACTATTGTTCATGACCTCCATTTCAACAGCTAGTTTATAATGGTAACATTTAAATAATAATATTTTTTTGTTCGTTTAAGCTCGATATAGCATATCGTGTGTGCTATTGAACATAGTGTTTCTTTCTTAATCCTTGGGATGTTACACGTATGGCTTACTTTAAATGGTCCCTAACCCGTGTCTTACAATTCCAAAGCATTCCTTTAATAAAATAATTGGTTTAATTAATAAATAATCTTCTTTATCATATATCCATATTTAATCAATAATATGGAATTATCGATAATATATCACATGATGATAAGTGACAGTAATGGTTGTTAACATTAAATAATTATTGAGTAAAAATAATCTTTAAACATTCCAAAGTGTCTCATACCACATTGAAACATTTTGAATCATAAACCTCATGATGTAATTAAATTAAATTAATTTTATAATATTATAAGAGTAAGGATATTCATGATATTTCATGTAAAAGTATATTATATACACCATCTTATATAAAATATGTTCATAACAACAAAAAAGTCTTAATGGAATCTAAATTGAGATGAAATCCCTTAACTTAACCTTCCATTTTTTATGGAATTTATCCTCCTTTATAGTGGTTTAAAATAATTTAATATCTTATACCTTAACCATACTCATTATTATAATATCATATATTTGTTTCTTATCATATTTCATTACCCATTTGTTAACAAACTTTCATTAATTACACTATTATGGGGGATAATTGCCTAGTTTTCATGAGTAGGTTATTGACTTGTGATTTTTTGTTCCAATTAATTAGATCAGGATTTCATCATCTAAATAATTTGAAACATTAATTAATTATCATATTTAATTATTATATGTGTATTTATTGTAGTCCATAATATTTTTATATTAGAAACGAAGTGCACTATTCATGGAGACGGTAGGTTGTATGTATGCATGAATGCTACATTCATTTAATTATTATAGGAAAAAAAATTAATGATAAATATGTATATTATAATTCCAATATAATATATATGTTATATATATAAAATAGTTTTATTAAAACCATCATTATACATTCCATGTATGGAATTAACAAGTCATATCGCTTTAAGTGGGAGGTAGTCCAAACTTCCTCAAACGAAATTATCATATTTAAACAAGATGGAAAGAATAAAGTTATGTTATAAATAAAAATTAAAGATAAACAAATACATTATAAATATCATATATAACATATATAAATATATTGTTCATCATAATGGCCACCATGAGAGGTGGAAAATGAACAATCATTGTTTCGTGAGGCAGTTTTTCACCATACACAGAAACAGTATGTTTGTTACCCATTAGATGGAGGTGTGTATAAGTATAGGTATAAATATTAACACAAAAACATACTAGTGTATTTAGGATACTATTTCTGTTATATAATCAGATAATAAGGAAATTTTATTTGGTGGATCATGGAAATGAAACTACAGAGCTTAATAGAAGACAATAATTTTTAATTGGGTAACTCCTCTGGGTTTGTAGAAAAAGGCTTCATTATATTTCTTCTTTGCCAAAGGGTGGAATCTAGGTCTAGGTGAGGGATATTGGGATTCTATTTTGGCAGATCATGGTCTAAACAAAGTGTCTTGAGAGGTGTAGTAAGGGGTAGAGTGATTGGCTTTTTATAGTGGAGGGGCTGGCACTCATGTAAATATCAAAATATATTCATTAATGGGAGGTCTAACTTACATAAAGTGCCTAAAAATGGAAAAATATTACATTAAAGGGGAATAATTGTAAATTAAAACCTCCACCGAACAAAAAAAATGTGCATTTTAATAATTTCGTTTTTTAACATCTAAGATTTCCCAATTTTATCATTTTTGTTTTTATTAAGGATTCTAGTTTTCTAATATAATTAATTTAATCATTAAGACTAGAAAAAGTTATATTTAAAATAAAATATATATCCATTTAATTATTAATAATATATCTAATTAATAAAATAAAAACCCATGTGTTTTGGAAGTTAATTTTAAAACAAGTGTATGTGACGTACTGACAAACTACTTAAACCCAGACTATGTTAATAATTTTTTTACAATATATGGGTGAATATGTTAATTATAAAAGATTAATTGGTACATTAATAGAACATATTTAACATTTATTAACACATAAAAATCACATGTAAAAATATAGGATATTTGTTAAATTTAAATCATTTAATAAAATATCATTTGTTGTAAAATAACAATAACATCAATTTTGACATTATTTATTTAATTTTAATTTTAATATATAAAAAATGGATTTAAAATATATTACTTTTAAATATTTTTGACATTAATATTCATATAGAAAAAAACTAATGACAAAAATTCAATCGATATATTTCACTTTTAATATTTATAATATCATTTATTTTAGTTAATTACAAACTAAATGATCACTATGTTGGCATTTCTTATTCATTTTATGTAACTAAATCATATATAAAAAGTAATGATAACTTATTATGATAAAAATAACCCATTTATATTAAAAAATTATATATATAATCAAAAATATGATTTTTTTTACATATCTCGTTGTTTTATAAATGTTAAAGTTAAGGAAAATTTCTTTTTTGTATTTTTTCTTACTTAAACTTTTATCGTGGAGACTTCCATTTAATAATATCCCAATAAACAATAAAATTAAAAAAATAGGGTTTATGATTTAATTATTGTAATTAAATGGATTTTGGAAAAGTATCCAGGTTATTTTGGTCATTAAGATTATGGTTTAGTGACTTATTATGCTTAATTTTACCTTTATTACCATAATTAATTTTAATCACTTTCACTAATATTTTTTGTCAAAAATTAATTTAAAATTATTAGACCAAAAATATTTTACTAATTAAAACCATTTATTACGATTTTTAAAAATTCAAATCACAGAAGTGGGAATATTAATATAAACACTAATCTCACTTTTGTGGTAAGAAAACGGGTTTTTAAAGTAAAAATGTTCAAAAGATCAAAAAGTGTTTATATCGAACATCAATAAAAATTGATTCCAATGACCTAAACTAGATCAATATATGTATAGTTTATCTATTTTTACATTAATAACAATTTTGAAATATAATTTAACACTAATAATTATTTAAACGAAAATCTTGTTTTAAATTAAAATGCAGTATTTTTACTATTCATCAAAAAAAATAAAACTTCTCGGAAAAATGCCAAAGATTTACCGTAAACTTATTTCAACATTAAAAATCCAAAAATGATGTTTATTTTGAAAAATATATTTTATAAAACTATCAAAATTTATTTTTATAATAGCTATATCATTAAAAAGTGGTAAAACTTAGTTTTATGTGTAACATAACTAACTTAGTGTTGTGGGTAGAGTAAGCTTATCTTGGTGTTGTATATAATAATGATAGGAAAAAAATAAATTTATTTTAAAAGTAAAAATATTTTCATCTCTTAGGGTGTTACATTCTCCCCACCTTAATTAAATTACATCCTTGTAATTTAAACATGATCTCAGTAATTGAGGGACTAATATTTGAAAAAAATATTATTATTGAAATACCCACATCATAAAGGGTTAATATAGAATATTATTAATAAAATATAAAGTAATGTAAAATGATCACGTAACCTAGTTTTATTGTATGAGAACATAGGTGGGAAATGAAAACATGGATACAGAAGAAAAATCTAACAATCAAGATCTGATGCAGAGTGCTAGAGAACATGATTAGGATAAAGTTAAAAAGTCATAAACCCATAAATCTATGATTATATAAGTGTCATTTGATTCATCGGAAATGAAGGTACTCATAAAAAAAATTCAAGATCATTTTTCCTAGAGTTGAGTAATTTTTTCACTCTCTAAGAATATAATTAAATATACATAGTATGTTTTTATAAGCACAATCTTATCCTTTGGTCGTGCCTTAAACTATTTCTACATTTCTTCTTATATGGTGAAGTAATAAATTAACCTCAACAATATCATCCAATGATCCGCTTAAACCATTTTATAAACGGTTAACTTTTCGAAAAAGATTATGATCCAATCACTTTTAAAGGAATTTCAATGAATTTCCAAAATAAACTTATCATTAGCCTTTAGTCAACATTATGCAGCTTTAAATTTTAACATTCAAAACATGTAAATGACTTCATCACGCATCCTCTTTAAATATGGTAATAAATAAAATTACTATAAAACCTTATTGGAAACATGAATACTTCATTATTCTTAATGTAAGGCACATGTTATTAGATATATTCCTTAAATCCAAAAGTATTGTAAATTCCATCAATAATAGCCTATACCACTTATAAAAAAGTCATTATCCAATTCCAAGGTACTCATGAATTTTCCAAATTAATCATTTCTTCATCATTATCTCTACATCAGGAATATATTGAGGGATGTATTTTCCTCAATCATGTGTTTTTTGAAAATTTTAACTTTCTACTAAATCATTTTTCTTGGTACCATTCAGCATAAGATCTCAAATACTTAATGAAAATGTACTACATTACAATCCTCATATATTCCATATTTCTTATAAATAGTACATTACAGATGAAATATTCAAATAAAATATTTATTGAATAGTTATATTAATAATTCCTCTCCAACTATGGTAGTATCATAACTTGATCATTATCCAACAGCATCATTTGAGGTATATTCCTTTGATTCTTGGGGAATTTATTCACACAGTCTCAAATATCCTTATAGTTGAAGCATTGTTCATTAGAAAACTTTTTCTTACCCTTTCAATCATAAACAAGGTGTACTTCTTCTCCACACTTATAACGAACTCCCATTCCCGTAAAGAAAGTATCGTATTGTTTCTTTCTACAATTACGACATGTCAAAAAGTCATTATTTCCCTTCATATTCTTAAACTCGCTCCCTTTTTCATGGTTCTCAAATTGCCTCTTCTTTTCTTGGTTTCCTTCAAAGACATAATACTTTGATAATTATTTACCTGTCTCTATATCACATGATATTATTTCCACATATGATGAGAATACTTGGGAAACTATTTCCCTTAAAATTTTTGGCTTAATACCATGAAATATATGATCCTTATTACTCTTTGGATCACATGAATTGGTGGAGTTAACATTCCTTATACTAGGTGTAATTTCTAAACAATGTAATACACTATATTAAATCATAAAATAATGTATCATCCCAAAACTAGCGTAACGCTTAATGTAAATTGAAAACTTTATGCATAAATAATCTCATAATTGTAAACATTGTTTATTTGGGGATATCTTTACTTCCAAGACCTTCATAAAAGTTTGAAAATAAAATGTGAATTATCATAAGTGTATCCCCAGGGAGTTTCAAACTAGGTGCACAGTAAGGCCCATTTTCATGTACCAGGTTACCCCAAGTCAATCATGGAACACCTTATCAAAGTTATTACTCCTAGGTACATATGTTCCAGAACCACGTCTACTTGTAGTATCAAGAGAGGGATGTATATCTTGTAATACCCAAATGATCTCTTCCTTACCAAAATTCTAGGATGTTCTTTTATACTTATCCTCAATATCTATCCAGGGATGTTCTCCCTAATCTAGGTTTTCTAAATCTAGTTTCTAAGATTGGTGTCAAAAATATTATGATACTAATTATAACTCCCCGACACCAGAAGCTTAGAGTCAGTGAATTATTTGTTTACATTTCAATCTTTATAAGGAATCAAATATCAAAGGACCGATCAGTTTAGCAGTATTGAAAATCCAGATTATATACATGGTACCTATAAAATGTTGGGAAATAGAAAATACACACATTATACATAATAAAATGAAATAAACTGCATCCTTGAACACTTATTCAAATATTTATTCTTTATAACCTTGGGAAAGGAAACATAATAAGGGTAAGCTCAAATACTCAGTACGGGTAAATATATAACAAGAAATAATGAATCAATTAAAATAAATTAACAAGGAAAGGTAAATAACTAATAACACATGCCATTCAAATAACTACATAAGGAAAATTCAATATGAAAGTGTAAGAAACTGAAACAGATGAAATTTAATCAATAAAATTATAATTATATGTATCCATATATATGTCGATGGAAAATATTATGGATGAATAATAACTGAAACTAAATGAGGAAAATGCTTAATTGTTGGATTCCATGTATACTAAGTATATAGAACCAGTACCTTCAAGACATTTCACAAGATAGTTCATTATCGAGTAATAACCCATCTATTTTGGCCAACTATTTCATCTCATGAGACTACCTATGCATTGAGGGGCTTTCATCAACTGGGCCCCAACCCGTAGGGATTAGCTTAAATGATCCCCAACCTGTGTCTTACCTATCAAAAGCCTCCATGAATTGAATAATTGATTTAATTAAAAAATAATGTTCCTTATCATATATCGATATTGAATAAAGAATATGGATTTATAAATAATACCTCATATTAGGATAAGTGACAGTAAGTTTTGTTGACTTTAAATCATTATTGGGGAAAAATAATCTTTAAACATTCCATAGTGTCCCATACCACTTTGAAACATTTTAAATCATAAAAATTACAAAGGAATTAAATTAAATGAATGTTATAATATCGTGTGATTATTTAGATTCATGATATTTCATATACAAGGTCATTATATACACTATATAAAAGAAACTAGATGCATAACCACAAATAAGTCCCAATAGAATGTAAATTGAGATGAAATCCCTAAACTTAACTTTCATTTTTTTGTGGTTTTTATCCGCCTATATAGTGGTCTAAAATCTTTTACTAACTTATAATAAAACCATAATCATTTTTATAATATCTTGAATTAGTTTATTATAATATTTCATTACACATTTGTTAACAAACTTTCATTAATTTCACTATTTTGGGGGGTTAATAACCTAGTTTTTTCGAGTAGGTATTTCACTTGTGATTTTTTGTTCCAATTAATTATATCATGATTTAATCATATAAATAATGTAAAACATTACTTAATAATAATATATATTCAATATATATGTATTTATAGATGTCAATAATATTTGGATATTATAAATGAAGTGCAGTGTTCATGGAGACGGTAGGTCGTACGTATGCTTAAACGCTAGTTTAATTTGTTTTTTATATTAAAATAATGAAAACTAAATGATAAATATGTATATTATAATTAGATTATCATATCTATTTTATATATGTTAAATATTTTGGTTAAAAAAATCCTTTATACGTTCCATATATCGCATTAATGATTCATATCATTGTGTGGGGTCGGTAGTCCACACTTCCTCAAGCGAAATTATCATATTTACAGAAGATGGAAAGAATAATAATATGTTATAAATAAAAATTAAAGAATAATAAAGACATTATAAATATAGTATATAACATATATATATATATTTTATATCATATTGGTCACCATGATAGGTGGTAATGAAAAAATGAACTATCGTAATTTTGTGAGGAAGTAGTTCACTGTACACAGAAACAGTATGTTCGTTACCCATTAGATGGATATGTGTGTAAATATAGGTATAAATATTAACATAACAAAATCCTAGTGTATTTTGGGTAATTTTTTTTATATAATAATATAATAAAGATATTTTAGGCGTGTATAATGGAAATAAAACTAGAGAATTTGAGATAAGACGTTACCTCTTAATCGGGTAACTCCTTTTAGTTTGTACCAAAAGGCTTCCTCGAATTGTTTAATGCACAACGGGTGGAATATAGTTATATGAGAGGGATATTTGGAGACTATTTGGTAATAGCATGTTCAATCCAATGTGTCTTGAGATGTGTGAGTAAGGGGTAGAGTGCTTACCATTTTATAGTGGAGGGGGAATGGCACTCTGGTAAATACCAAAAGGTATTCATTAATGGGAGGTCTACCTTACTTAAAGTGACTCCAAAATGGAAAAATTGCCGTGTTAAAGGGGAATAATTCTCTTTGAAACCTTTAACACATAAAATTCGATGCATTTTAATAATTTGGTTCCATAACTTCTAGGATTCCCCAATTTTATCATTTTGGTTTTTATTAAAGTGTCTATTTTTCTAATCAAATTAATTTTACCATTAAGACAAAAAATAAAGTGAAATTTGTTAGAAAATATAGATCCACTAAATTATTAAAATTTTAACTAATCTATAAAATTAAAACCCTAGGTTTTTTGGAAATTAATTTTAGAACAAGCGCATGCGACGTGCTAGAACACTGCTTAAACTCGGACCATGTTAACAAATTTTTAACAATATATTAATTATAAAAGATAAATTGGTCCATTAATAGAACATATTTAAAATATATTAACACTTAAAAATAAATTTTCATAATATAGTATTTTTATTAATTTTAAATCATTAATTAAAATATCATTTATTATTAAATAAAAATAATGTAAATTTTCACATTATTTATTTAATTATAATTTTAAAATATCAAAAAAAAAAATTTCAAATATATTAATTTTAAATATTTTTAACATGATATATTCATTTAAAAATAATTAATTACAACAATTAAATTAATATACTTCACTTTTAATATTTTTAGTATTATTTATTTTAGTTAATTATTAACTAAATATTAACTATGTTGGCATTTGATAAGAATTTAAAGTAAATAAATCATCTCTAAAAATTATTGATAAATTATTATGATAATACTAACCAGTTTATATTTCAAAAGGTTATGTGAAACCTAAAATATGATGTTTTTGACATATCTCAATATTTTATAAATGTTAAAGGTAAGGAAAGTTCTTTTTTTGTCATTTTCCTTACTTAACCTTTTATATAGGGAACAACCATTTAATTATATCCCAATAACCCATAAAATTATAAAAATGAGGGTATATTGTCTAATTATATGCATTAAATGTATTTTTGGCAAGTTTCCAGGTCATTCTGGTCCTTAAGATTAAGGTTTAGTCTATTATTATGCTTAATTTTACCTTAATCACCGTAATTAATTTTAATCACTTTCACTAATATTTTTGGTCAAAAATTAAGTTGATATTACGATACCAAAAATATTGTACTTATTATATCCATGTATTTCCATTTTCCAAAATTCATATCACAAATGTGGGAAAATTAACATTAACGCTAATCCCACTAATGTGGTAAGAGAGTGGGTTTTTAAACCAAAAAACGTTCCAAAGTTCAATAAGTGTTTATATAAAATATCAATATAAAAATGATTTCATTGACCTAAGTCGTATTAATATATTTATATTTCATCTAATTTAACTTTAATAACCAATTAAAAATATAATTTAACACAAATAATTATTTAAATGAAAATCCCATTTTTAATTGAAACACAGAATTTTTACTATTCATCAAAAAATGAAACTCCACATAGAAATACCAAAAATTCACCCTATACTGATTTTGAAATTTCAAATCAAAAAATGATGTTTATATTGAAAAATAAAATTTATAAAATTATCAATATTTATTTTTAAAATAGGTAAGCCCAAAAAAGGTTCTAAAACTCGTTTTTTTTTGTGTAATGCAACTAACTTAGTGTTGTGGGTAGAGTTAGCTTACCTTGGTGTTGTATATAAAAATGATATAAAAAATAAATTTATTTTACAAGTAAAAATATTGTAATGCCTTTGGCTATTACATATATCACAATATTATAGACCTTATTATATATAAAATTTTATTAAATATAGTGAACCTATACTTTTACGCATATTATTAAATAATTTTTAATATAAACATCTATTAATCACTAGCCAAAGATATAATGGTCTGGTTTCTTTCTAATACAGGTTTATATTACATAAAATAAACAAAAACATGGTATCATTAACTTATTCTCTATATATATATAGAAAAATAAATTTGAGATCCTAAAAATTCATAGGAAAACATGGTGAATAAATAAATTAATGGGGTTAGATAAAAATACTAGTAATTGAATAATCATGATAATAGATAATTACATTTTAGTCAAGGTTATAACATGATATCATAAAAAAATAATAGGTATATGAGTAATTAATTGGGGGAGTAAGTTAAATTAAATGATGTCATAAGATCAGGTAAACATCCAAATTTGTAAATGATATAAATCATGACATAAGACTAAGTTAAGTCAAAATACTATGAAAAGATCACATGGAATAAAAAGTCCCATAATGGATTAGGTTCACTCTAGAATCCCATAATGATGTATCATAGGACTAAAACATTACCCAATACATTTGAGGGATATATAATTTGGGGTCCACCAATCACTTTAATTTAATATACATGCATATGTGTTCTAGATAAATATATAAATAACAATTATTACGCATAATAATTACCAATGGAAAGAAATGGGTTGCATAATATTGTCTCCTAACATAATCAAAAGAGATTTTTTAAATAAGGAATTTGAGAAACGGTCTAGATTTTGGTATTACCCAATCAATAAATAAGAGAATAAGCTAAGTATATATTAAAAATACATATATATATATATAGAAATTTTAATCATTCCATATAATTAATGAGATATATAATGTGAGTTAGAGAGTGGGATAGTGGCCATAATTTAAATTGAAGGGTGGTTTAGAGAGATCTCTTACCTAGAGCCTGATTTGTCATATACATTAATTATATCCTTGAATAATAAAAACAAGTTAACTATTTATGTGATTAATAATATTATTATCTATCATTATTACTTTTGTTTTATACATTAATTTCTTATATTAAATTACTTAATCATTTAGGTTCATGTCAAATGTTTTGACGATATTCATCTAATATGTCCAAAATCACATTGGATTGTAGATTGAGGTCAAAGAGGTTATTAATAAATCATATCTAGAATAGAAATCAAGACATAATTATTTTTTATAGATAAATAATACTATTATAAAAAAACATGAAATAAGATTTTTAAAAATGAACTATGTTACAATCATAGATTTGGTAGGTCGTATATACGCATAAGTAAAATATCCATTGTTCAATAGTCATAATTGAAAGAATATATTTGTTATTTTATCTTTCCATGATTATAATTATATTATAAATAAAATATAATTTGATTAAATAACCTTAAATATAATATACATGTTATGTGTTAATAAAAATTTATCACACGTCATTTAAGGAGGTAGTCCATAGTACACCTGAAATACATTATCATTTATTCAATGATTGGTAAGCTAAGAAATTTTTAATACATAGATTTTAAAAAATTATTAATTATTCATGATTATAAAAAATAAATATTAAATTAAACTTTATTAACTTCCATGTAAAATGTATGTGAAAAATGAGTCATAACACTTCATGAGGTGGTTGTCCACCATACATAGGAGCGATGTTATTTTATTTCATACAGAATGTACAGTAAGAAGTTATATATTATTTTATCATTATATGAGTATTATTATAACATTAATATCGTATATAAATATTAAACAATAAATTATGTAAATCCTTTAGTAGAGGTTATGAAATATTAATTATGTATGTTCATGAGGATGTACTCTTCCATACACACAATCAACAGTTTTATTTCTAATATGAGGGAGGAGGATATGGTATTATGTCATTAA
The DNA here is from genome assembly GCA_963277665.1 of Viscum album. NCBI lineage: Eukaryota > Viridiplantae > Streptophyta > Magnoliopsida > Santalales > Viscaceae > Viscum > Viscum album. Next base: position 162,637,604 of record OY728157.1, on the reverse strand, counting down.
CTTAACATTAATAATATATTAGTATATAAAATATAATGGGATTATTATATCATCATGTTTTAATAATATTTAAATGATTTTGAATAAGAAATAATATAAAATTATCGATTAAGAATGGTGCCTCTTCTTTAAACCACCTCATCATGATTATACCTAAATCCCCACTCGAATTGATTTATGATAAAATAAATTCATCTATTATTAGTGGAGGTATGAAAGTATTTGATTTTGGAATGTATTTTTAGAACTAATGGTATTTTGAATGGTATTTTTTGGAGGATATCAGGTTCTATTTAATAAGTGGGGGAGAGGACACACGTGTGATTTTTGAAAAGAAAGAATTACACCAATGATTTCTACATGAAAAAAGGATCCAAAATGGTCCATTATAGAACCCTATAAGTTATAAGGTTTATAAAAGTCCAGATAATAATAATTAGGCATTTTTTGTCATTTTAACCATTATAATTTTAGTTTAACCCAGGGTAAACCTGATTTTACAGTAATTTATTTTTATTGTTTTTACTATTCATTATGGAAAAAATAGTTTAGATTATTAGATAATATTAATTATAATAATAATAAAAATTAATCCATTTGTCTATATTAAAATAAAATATGTGTTAAAATATAATTTAAAATTAAAATGCAGATATGTCAAAAAATGGGTTTTCATGAAATGAAATTTCAAGCCTAAGATGATATTATTAAAACAATATGAAATTTTATTATAATTAAATGAATTTAAGGTCATATTTATAGATATAAAATAAATTAATTTAATTTAATCATTCATCATTAAGTATTATTTTATTTTTTTAAAATGGAAAAACATTATGTACATTAAAATAGATTTTGAAAAAAAAATCATTTTTAAGCCTATGAATAAACATATAATTAAATAAAATATAAATATTACTAAAAGGTAAAGAATTATATTCTAGACAATTAAATAATATCTTTTATAATTTGAAAAAAAAATTAATAGAATAATGGGACTAAATTTATTAAAATAAATTACAATTTTATAAAAATTTGTATCTTTCACTATTCACTTAAAAATAATATTTTCTGATCAATCCCAAAATTACTGCATAAGTTCATACAGATTTACTGATTTAAAATTTGTTTTTCATTTTATAAATTATCATATCTAAAAATTCCAATTCTTAATTATAATATTTTTTCAGAAAAAGTGATAAAATTCATTTTTGAAATAATGAATTTTACTAAAAATTTAATACTTATTTCTTAAGAATTTATAAATAAATTTATATTTGGTAGTACATTTTATACATTTCATTCATTTTTAATAATTTTCATACATATAATTATAATTTCTTGGTTATAATGGTCTTATTTAAATAATCATGGTTTTTTTGGGTTTAGTGTTTCAGGTCGCATATGCCCTCAAGAATAATTTTTTAAAAAGCTCGGGGTGTTAAAATCTCTATCCTTATATAATTTAACCATATAAATTTAATATTACATAGTATGGTAAAAATATGTGAGGTTACTTCTACTTCATCACCTCTTCGATTTACCATGATACTTTCTTAAACTTGTGGTTTCTCAACAACATTATAACCAGCTAAGTCGTCTTGTTTAGTATAACATTGTCTCTATGATCTAAGATACTCACCAGATGTTCCTCATATGAATGATATTTCTCTATTAGTACCACCATTGGATTTAGAAGATATTTGGGGAATGATATGTACTTCCTCGAGTGGAATACCTGGAAAAGATCATTTCTGATAGATAGCTTAAGTGTGATTTCTAGTCAATAGGTAACCGCTCTAATAAAATCATGGATATCATAGGGGTTGATGTATCGAGGGCAATACATTCACTTCTTCACAAACCTCATGAATTTATTCTACTATGAAATTATATGGAACATCATCTCTCGAATATCAAAATTCGTGTCCCATATATTATTTTCTATATATATTTTCTATTATATTTCCAATTTCATATGAAACTAAAAGTTTCAAAACTTTTATATTATCTATTAGACTAGTTCAAGTCCCATCATCTACCACTCTAAAAAATTAACATAGCATGTTGGAGTTTTCTACTTCTTTCCAGAAAAATCCCCATAATGTTCCATTTTAATTCTAGAATAGAATCTATTTTTATATGAGAACACTGTTAATGGAAGCTGTTGATCCCAAATCCATAGAAATATATTTAACAAGATCTTATCATATCTTTTTTATGTTGGATGGTTCCCTTAAACTAAGCATCCATTTGAGCGTGATAAGTAGTGTTGAAATTGAAATATGTATCCAACTCTTGCAAAAGGATTCTATATAACATTATTGAAAACATATAATCTCAATAATATACAATAGATTGTGGAATTCCATGAAATATCACAACTTTCCTTATATTTATCGTGGTATATTTTTTCATGAGAGAAATCATCTCTGATATATATGAAATATGCTGACTTTGTAAGGAAATCGACTACCATCCATATAGAATTATTGGTGTCTTGGGGAGTCCTATTATTAAATCCAACATTATGTTTCCCTTTTTTTATTGGTTCATGAAATGGTTGGATTATACCATTAGGTATATTTCATGTAGCATTAACTTGTTGTAAATACTAGAATCAAGAAAAAAAAATATAATATCCCTTTTCATATTATCCCACCATATATTTTTAATCAAATAATTGTACATCATAATGGTTCAAAGATGAATAAAAAATTATGGGTTATGTGAAAAATTAATAATATCTCATATTAAAACTGGTTTTTTTGGGACAGATGGCCAGGTTCCAAACCTTATAACCCCATCTTTAGAAAAGTTGAACTCCATAATATTCACTTCCTTTTTTTGTAACACATCAACCACTTTCTGGGCCTCCTAGATCCTCTTAGGAATGGATGATTGTGTGTTTATTTGAGCATTTAATGATGAATATCATTTTATTACTCCCATATCCATCATTTTCATGTCTAAGAAGATATGATCCTTCTCAATTATCATCATTGATAGAATTTTTATATCCTTTATACATAGAGGATATTCAATTATGTTATCTTTACCATTATGGTAATGCATTGTGTAGTCGTATTCTATGATCTTTTCTAGATATCTTTTCTAGAGCATGTTAAAATATTTTTATGTGAATATATATTTGAGGCTTTTGTGATATATATATATATGTATATATATATATCACACTTATCCCCATAGTGATAATGTGACCAATTATTCAATGTAAATATCACTATAGACAACCATATATCATGTATTGGATAGTTATTCTCATGAAAATTCATTTTCATTTACATTTATTCTATCACTTTATAATACCTCATTATTAAAAAGACAAAATAATTCATTGAAGCATCAATGAATTCCATAAAAATCTCTCCACCTGAGGGTACTTTGAGTAATGGGGTAATGATAAGCCTCGTTTCCAAATCATAAAATCTTTATTTTCCTTCACTTATCTCAAAAAACTTTATTCAATTCCACGTAATCTTGGTTTACAGTACTGAAAATTATAATAATTTACTTACAAATCATGAATAATGCCCTACTAGTTAATGGAAAGTACAAACTCCCATTACGGATGATGTTTTGGGATGCTCTTTAATAAAATATAAGGGTATATATATACCTTTACATGTGATATTTTTCCCTAATAATGACACATCCTTCATCTAGAACTTACATTTAAATTACATGGAATAAATCATCCCCTTCCTTAATCACTTTACCACATTATTCAAATGCTCCTCTTAGTCCTCCTTTCATTTGGAGTAAATCATAATATCATCAATAAAAACTACAGAAACTTTTTTGAGCCAAACATTGAATAATGTATTCATTAATTAAAAAATATTTATATAGAATTACTGTATCTAAAAGGAATCACTTTGAACTCATAGAGTCCATACCATTTTCAAAATGAAATTTTTGGAATATATACCTTGTTTACGATCAATTGGTGGTAACCCAACCGAAGTTCCACCTCGGATAAATAATTAACACCAATTAGCTTATAAAAAAAGTCATCTATACTTGGATAAAAATATATGTTATTTATTTTTATTTTTTTATTTCATGATAATAATTGGAGAGGAACATTGACGCATCCATATTCCTAAAAAAGAGGTCTGGTGTATCCCATGATGAATCACCTGAACAAATAAACCCTTTATAAATATTCCCCTATAGTTTATTTTTAATATACTCAAGTTAAAAATTAAAATTATCCATTGATTATTATATATTTTAAATTATCTATGTATAAATTTGAATGAAAATTTTACATATCAGATATAAATAAGATTAAGAAACTATTTGGGAAATACATTGTTATAATACCTCAGAATAGTAATGTCATTAAGAATAGCCTTTTTAGTGTAAAAAATTGGTCTAGAAATGATTTCTAATAATGAAATAATATCCATATATTAGATGATTATACCATGTAAAATTCATCTGTATCCTTGCACTTTTATAGAATTATAGGGTGATATATGATGTGGAGGTCGATTTCCCTCTCTTGATATTTATTTCCAGATATATAAAAGGAATTACAATCTATGCCAAGGATTTTTTTCAAATTCTACTAAAGTATGTTCACAAGGTTTTATGTTAATTTAAGCCAAAAAAATATGGATTAGGATCAAGTTATATTCATGGGATTCAATAATTGACCCATTTTCATTCATCAATAATAACATAAACTCTATGTTTTGATAGGATGATTTAATATTTGTACTAATCCAGTGTGATAAGAAATAAGGCATAGATTAAGAATCAAAAAGTATGTTTACTATTAAATAATTAATAGCATATCTTCTTTTTATTGTTTTTTTTTCTCTAAATCCACATCTATAGTTGTGATCGCATAATATCACCCTTTATCTCTTGTCCATAGAGAATGTTGTCATTGGTTGTCACAGAAAACCCTTGGCTTAGTGAATTGGTTATCATTATGTCCTTATTCCATGAATTTTTAACATTGCAGAATAGGATAATGGTTTTAGGAGAATTTATTTCTTTCACCACATTGGTGGATTCCTCTGGATTTCAATTACTAGCTAGGTTATCTTCCTTAAAACATATAATGCACTTCCAAACACCCTTCAAAAAATTTCTAGGATGCTTCTTCCTACACATTTCACATGTTGGATGGTAGAAATTGTTTCCACTAATATATTTCTCTAAAATAATACTAGTTTTAAACATCATTTACTACTTCTTATTCCCATGAGAACCCAGATATTCACTAATCTACATATCAACATTGATAGAACAACAAAAAATTCCCTCACTTCTTTCAAAAAAAAACGAATTTCCAAATCATTATGAATACTTGGAATTACCACCAAATACGACATAAACTATATTTTTAGGTTAGATAAAAATTTGAAAGAATACAGTGAAAATTCTATGATTGTTTTCTCATATTCCTTAATAGATTCTCCATCATTTTTCATGATTCTATAAAAATACCTCTCCATTTAATGACTTAGAGGTCATGGAAAATATTTTTCAAAAAAATCATAATTTCATCAAACCAATATCTTTGATCTCCTACTTGGGGTTTTATTTCTCATCAATTCCCACCACTGATTGACATCATCCTCCATACCATAAACAAAAAACACAGCATTCCCTTTTAATGAGATTTTAAGTATTAAGAAGATATTTTTTAATGGTTTGATACATAGTTTGACATTTAAATAATCAAAACATCCACATAATTTTGGAGTAGTTTTTAAAATAAATGATTCATATTGAAACTTTCTATTTATTTGGGGGATTTATGTGTTCCCCCTAATTCATGTTTTGGTATAAATAATGATTAATTTGAAAATCTATTAAATTGATTCCCTTAACTCTTAATTCTATATGGTTGAGAATACCATTTTTTGGTCAACACATTTCTCCTAGAAATTTTTTTTGACTCATTTTCTCATATTTCAATCCATTTTAATGAAAAAAGGAGAATTATATATGTGTGTTTTTAAACTATTAAACACATATAAATGAAACTATGAATATTAAATCGGTAACTCATAAATGATATATAATCATTTATTTATGAATCATGAGGTATAAAACTATGTTATCCATGATCTATTTCTTAATATAAAATATTATATGAATTTTTGTTCCCATCATAAATTTTTCTAAGGAGTTTTTGAATTTCCAAAACATACCTCCCAGGAGGGTCAAACTAGGTGAGTAGTATGGCCCATTTTCATGTACCAAGTAACACTCAAGTTAACCTGATGTTCATTTTTCAGATTTATTGAACCTAGTTATGTTTTTTTCTATAACCACGCCAACTTTTAGTATTCATATAGGGATTTTCATGGTAAAAAATTACTCACTATATACTTTATAAAAAATTTAGGTCATTTTCATATACATAATATTTTCTTCAATATTATACTTGGACTTATCCTTAGTGTCCTCACTGCTATTTTTTTATCATAGATTCCAAATATTAACTAAAACTTATCACTGGTACCAAATATAGTAAACTAACACTTTTACATATATTATTAAAATATTTTTAAAATGAACATCCATTAGATACAACCCAATGATTATGTGGTCCTACGTCTTTGGGAGACTCATTTTATATTAAATAGAATGAAAATAATAAATGGAATAATCAATTTAGTCTCCATATTGAGCTAATAAAATACATTTTAGATCATAAAACTTCATGGGATAACCTAAGAAATCATGAATGAAATGGGTGAGCTTAAAACCCCAATAAGGGGATAAAAATGATAAGGGAGCACAACATGTTAGTCAAATGTATAACATGCTATCTTAAAAGATAAGGTACATGAGAAACAAATTTAGAGAATAACATAAAAAAGAATGGTTTATGGGATATTTGAACCATGGGAAAGTGGAAATGACATAAAAAATTACATAATCATAAGATATGGATAATGTCCAAGATAACATCACATGGTGAATAGAGTAATATAATGGATTATTTTCACTCCATAATCCCATACATGAAGTATCAGAAGACTAAAACATTACCCAATATGTTATTTGGATATTTATTTGTGAGTAAAATAGTAAAATTCTTTTCATGAACATGAATATGTGTTCCACATAAGGATATAAATCTTATGGAATAAACATTATAATTACCTATCAAATTAAATGGGTTGCATAATATTTTATCATAACATAATGAAAAGAGATTCCTTAAAGAATGAATTTTATAAATGGTTATAAGGATTGAGTTAACCAATAAATTTAATGGATAATAATATATTTATATATTTAAGGTACATATATAAATAATTTTTAATCATTGAATTTCATTAAGTTTAGATATAAAGTGATTCAGTTGTATAGTGTTCATAACCCTAACAGAAGGGTGGTTTAGGGAGGTCTCTTACCTTGGGCCCAATTCACCACATGCGCTCTTTGTCTCCCTGTATTATAAATATTAGTAAATTTTTTACATTCATATTATCCATTTTTGGATTATTATTTTTTTCATTTTATTCATCTCCATGTCATATGAAATTACTTAATCGTTTAGATTAATGTTAGACGTTTTGATGATGTTCACTTCATATGTCCAAAATCGCATTGGTATGTTGGATAAGGTCAAAAATATTATTAAATAATCATATATAAAAATATAATAAAGAAACAATTATCATTTATACAATTAAATTGTGATTTTAAAACCAACCATGCATTATGCGATTAAAAATGAACTATGTTACTATCTTGGAGAGGGTTCGTCGTACGTACGCATGAGTAACATTTACATTTTATAATGATCATGTTAGAAAGAAGGTATGTTTTATTTATCTTTATAATATTATCACTATATCATAAATATTTTATTATTTCATTAAATAACATTATGTATACCATACAAGTGATGAAGTAATAAAAATGAATCATATTGCTTCGTGACGTGGTAATCTATCATACACAAGAACAACATTATCATTTATTCAATGGATGGTTAGGTAATAAATTATATGTTATATATAATTTCCCTAATGATTAATCTATAATTAGTATAATGTATTAAAATCAAATTAAAACCTATTACCTTCCATTTTAAGAGTAATTGAAAAATGAATCATGTTGCTTCATGAGGTAGTATTCTTCCGTACACACAAGTGACATTATCATAATTCATACAGAATGGGAATTAAAAAATTATATGTTTTATTATAAGTAAAAAAGTATAATTATATCATAAATAACATATAAAAAATTATATATATTATTATATACATCTTTGAAAAGAACTGATATAAAACATATTATGTTAATTTGTGAGGTCATAGTCTTCTGTACACACGATTAGCTATTTCATTTCCCATTTGATGGAGGAGAAGATGGATTTAGGTAATTACTATAACATAAAAATACCCAATAATATGAGTGATATTGAGGTTATTATATCAAAATGTTTTATTATAATTTTAAGGAGGTGGAAGAATAAATAATATAAAACACTCATTTGAGAATGTTACCTCTTATTCTAACCACCTCTTTAGGAATATATGTAAAGCTTACAAAAATTTTATTTCTAATAAAAAGGTATTCTAGGATAAGGTTAAATATGTAAGAATTTTATTTTTGTAGATTATTTCTGATAAAAATGAATGTTTATGTGTATATCATAGAGTAGAGTGGGTAGACTTTTATAAGTGGGGGAGAGGATAAACATGGAATTTTTTAAAAGAAATAGTTACAACCATGTTTTTTACATTTAACAAGGATATAAAATATAAAATGCTAGATAATTAGATTTTATAAGGTCTACATATGACTATAAAGTATTAATTAAATAAAATATGGTTAATTTTCATCACTTATGTTCCTAGTTTAACCCCTCGGTAAACCCGATTTTACCTTAACTGTGGAAAATTGTTTTTAAAATTTTTAGTACTCATTATGGTAAAAAAAATAATTTTACATTATTTTATAATATATATAATTATAAATCAATATATGTGATACATTTTTAAAAATTCAACTCATATAAGTGGAATAATTTAATTTGAAATTAAACTCGTAGATGTGTCGAAAAAATAGTTTTTCAATAAATGCATTTTTCAATAATACAATTATCTTATAATAAATATGTCAAAAGTAATAATAATTAAATTAAATTAAATTAATATATATAATAATCTCTATTAAATTAAATTATTACTCATCAGTTATTTTTTTAATTATATAAAATGTTGAAACAATATGCACTTTAAAATAGTTTTTCGAAAAAAATACAGTTTTACGCCCAAGAATAACTTATAATAAAATCCAATATAAATAAGATATAAATAAAATTAATTAAATTTAATATAAATAAATAAAAATTATGTTACTTTTTATCCAAATTAAAATAATAATGTTATGTAATTATTTAAGAATATATGAATATTTTATAAAAATTAATCATTTTCACTATTCATAGAAAAATAATAATATTATCTGAAAAGTCCCAAAATTCCACCATAAGTTAATCTCGATATGATTATTTTAAAAATGATAATAATTCTATAAAATAAAATTTATAAAATTAAACAATATTAGTTATAATATTTTCTTGCAAAAAAGAAATAAAAATTTTATTAGACATAAAAGTCCTTTTTAAAAATTGAGTACTTATTTACTATGAATTTATAAATACATTTATATTGGGTAGTACATTTTAGTAAATATAATAATTTATTTAATCATATTCATAGCCACCAATTCATCATATAGGATATAGTTTTATTTTATAAATAATCATGGTTCATCTAGTTGTAGTGTTTCGTATCACATACGCAATCAAGAAAAAGTATTAATCTAAAAAACTCACGGTATTACATTTATAACAAATATTCAATGAATAAAATTTTAAATAACAAAAGATAAATATATATATATATAATTAACATAACTATATAATACATGTACATTTGATTATAAAATATATCCATAAGGCTATATTGAAAAATAAAAATGATCCATACATATGGAAATCCATTGAATTTGAAAGACGTAAGACACTGGGATTCTCCCCTCAGTATGTGTACTTCATGAATGATATAAAACCACAATATCAAACAATACCATCGATAAACCTAATGAAATTTTATGTATTCACCATGAATCACTAGGGATCAATATTAAAAAATCCACACCACTTCTATGTCTACCATGACTCTCTCCAAAAAAAGTACATCTTATACAGACACAACATGTGTGGTCCTAAATAATCTATAGAAATGAGTATAAAAACCATTAGGATACTCAAAAAGACACCAAGGTAACTGATATTATCCGGTTAGCTCAATATTCATGGTTCTAGATTTTATCCTAGTGGTATTATTGGAATTATCATCTATATATGTTATATAAAGGGTATTTTTAGGGCATAAAGAATCCCCATTCATCACAGTTCCAACCTCGAAAGATATGAAAACATAAGAAGAAAAATTTTATTAATGTACCATGATGTCTATGAATCAAAAATTAGATATCAAATTCTAAATTACATTTCAATGAAAAAGCTCATGGTCCATAGCTATCATGTTCCCATATGAAGTCTATACTACACAGAAATCCAATTATCATACAATTTCTAAAATCCATTATTGAGATACCTCACATAACGTTAGAAAATACTAAAGTGGATGGAATATCTCACAATTTATCCTATTATTACCATATCACTAATCATATATCTGAACATTATATTGGACGAAACATAGGAAACCACATTGGGAATGTTATGGAGGTCCCCATATTTAAGTAATATGGGGGTAATACTGAATCTAGGGGGACTATTGAACACTTTAATCACATTTGGGGGATCATACCCAATAATCTAAAAAGTATTTGTGGGTACCTCACCTTATTGTACCCATAGTTCATTGGGTGACCCACATACTAGTATCTATATATATCCTAGGTTGGTTATTAACCCCATATAAATAACTTTGCATCAATATAGGATTTTTTTTAGTCCCACACCCTAGTATCCAAAATGTCCCCTTGGGGATATTAGGTATAATCCACCAGTAAACTCACACATTTAATATCAGTTTCATTATTCATATCATCCATAGATGGCCAATTTTCTAAGGTGGGTATCCATCCTTGGGGATACTCCTATCGACATGCATGAAGCTAGCTTTTTTAACATATAGATATAACTATAAATATTTTCTATATCCCCATATAAATGGTCTCAAATGTGTGAATGAATTATATTAATTCATTTCAAAGATAAAAATATTAAGGATTATATACTTATTTATTGAATACATTTTTGAAAAGATAATATGAATTTTTTATAACATATATGAGAGAAATTACCTAAAAAGACCAAGGCCATTTACCAAAAGTCATACTTATGCACCTAAAATTTGTTATAATAATTTTTAACAATTTTAAAATCATAGTACCATAGACAGTTCAACAATAATATATCAAAGTAAGAAGATACAATCCATATAATAATTAATTACAATAATATTATTATTATTAAAATATATATATAACATGAATTAAAAAGATGTTGGACGAATTATTTCATTCAATATATTGTTAATACTTTTCAGAATTTTAATATATTTTTCTATATATATATATGATGTTCTTTTCTTCCCATGACCTACACATGAAGTACTTTGGTGTTTCCCCTTCATTTGTTAGATGGTCACTGTACCACCCTATGACCATAAGGAAAAAACCTTCCAAGCCATGTGTTTCACCACTTAAAAATGTATAAAAATATTTGGTGTCAAAAATAATGCCCTAATTCACATTTCTACTCCCACATCAAATGGTCCCACCTCCCTGCTCTAATGTCTCATGCAAGTAAAATTGAGAAAAGAAACCTTTGCATTAAGGTCGACTTCCATCGTATGTGTTGAATCCTCTTGTATAAAAAATATATATATTTATTATTCAAATATTAAAAAACCATAATATTATATCTCATTCTATATATGATTCACTTATAGTATTTTAACACCTGTTTATTAACAATTGTTTGTTAAAATCACTATTTCGTGTGATAATTACTAAATTTTTCATTTATATTTTAGTCTACTAGCTTTATCATTTTAATTTATTCATGGTTACATAATATATATAATTTTAACCATTATTTCAATATTAAATAAATATTTTTAATATATTTATTTAGAATAATATATTAATGTTAGATATAGAAAATGGATTACACTATTCATGGAGATGGTAGGTTGTATGTATGCATGTACATTGTTTCCATTTTTCTCGATAGATAAAAAGAAAGTAAAATAAATATTAATTAATATTTAAAAAATCTATATTTTGATTTATATAGAATTTATATTCATAAAATATATCCTTATTATCATCCATGAAAAAAATAAAATGAAAAACATTTCACATCTCTATGCGGAGGCGGTAGTCCACATATACGCATGAGTGACGTAATTATTTTCCAATAGTTTGGAATGTAATAATATATATTTGAAATTATATTTCTAGAATTGTGATTAGATAATAAATTTCCCATATATTCATTAACATTAACCTTACTACTTTTTATGTAATTCATAATTGAAAAATGAATCACATCGCTTCACGAGGAGGGGGTTTGTTGTACACACGAGTGATGTTATTTTATCCCCCCCACGGAATGGTTAGTAATAATTTACATGTGATATAATAATTCAAGAATTATAATAATTTGATAAATATAATATAAATCTGTTTAATCCATCATTATCCATCCTGGAAATGTGGTGATGGAAAAGAAAATAAATCAGTTGGTGAGGAAGTAGTCATCCGTATACATGATTGAGAGTTTTGTTTCGTATTTTCAATAAGTAGAGGTAGAAATGGGTTATTCCATTAATATAATTACATAAATTTATATACTTTATATTGTTGATATTAGATATATTATTTTGGAATATTTTTTGAAGAGTATAAGGATTTACATGAAGAATTAAAATAAAAACGTATAGTTATAAACATTAACTTATCTTCGGGTAACCTCATTAGGTTTTAACAAAAGCATTTATAGTTTTTATTTCATATATAAAAATTATTCTATGATGTTTTTAGGTTTTTATGAACGGAATTTGGTTATTTATTGTCTCAATAAAAAAATATGGTTGTTTAATGTGGGGAGTAGAGGTGGTGGAAATTTATAAGTGGGATAGGTGATAAATATGGAATTTTTTAAAAGATAAAAGGATTACCACATTTTTATCATGAAATACTTATCCAAAATGAAAAATTATAATTATTTAGTGATTATTATGTAAAAATAGGTCCATAAAATTAGTTTTTTATAAGTTTTATGTCATTTTGAACCTGTATATTTTTATTTTAATCCCTTTGTAAATCCATTTTTATCTTAAGAATGGAAAATAATTTTTATTTTTTTCACAAATAATTTTGGTCAATAAAATAATTTTAACATAATATATAATATAAATTATTTTTATTCCAAATATTTAATCTGATTTTCAAAATTCAATTCATTCATGTGGTAGAATTTAAATTAAAATTAAACCACATACGTGATGAAAGAGTGGTTTTCCAATGACAAATTTCTCATAAGTATAAGATGTTTTAAAATGAAAACATAATATGAGATTTGTTCCAATAACACAAATTTTTAAAATAGAAAGATAATTTTACTAATTATTAATTAAATATAATTTAAAATATAATTTTAATTTGTAAATAGTTTAAATAAAAATGCATTTTTCCATAAAAATTTATATTTTTCAATATTCATTAATAAATTAATATTCTTTAGAGAATTATAAAAAAGTAAACAAAAGTTCATTTCAATATATATATTTCAAAAAAATTATTTATTTTGTAAAAAATATCTTCTAAAAGTGGTAAATAATTTAAATTATGCGTGTAAAATGTGACTAGACCGTCTTTTGGGAAAATATTATGTTCAAAAAACATTTACTTTTCATTAAAATGTTTTTTATTTTATTTATAATATATATATAACCATGGAGTTTATTTTATAAATATATATGAAATAAAATTTTCATTATTTGTTTACTATAATTCATACCCTCCGACCTAACAACTACATTATAAGTGTCATGTTTAAATGATAATATAGAGAATCACATTTCATTGAAACCTAGTGTTGCATGAATTGAAACCTATTAAACTGGTGGAATTTATTTAAAAATAAAATATTGTAAAGTATCATGGTGTTATATTATCTTATAATCTAGGTTTTCAAGTCATATTTATTATCAAATATGATGTAACACTTTTAAAATATTGTGGTTTTATAGATATGATGAATGATTTTTTTCAATCACCACACATATGTATTGATTAATAATTATTGGTGTCTCATATCAATCTAAAAGGAATTTTATAATGTTTTATATGTATTTATATGACTATGAGAATTATAATGTGATTGATACTCTGCAATTCATTTTAGAATCATATAGTAATTCCAAGACCACTCTATTTACATGAATCTTGTAGTGATGGTTTCTCCTTATTTTTTATATAAATCATGTAGTGTTTCCTGCACCACTATTGGAATTAATTTGTTATTGATACTCTACTATGGTTATGGGAATCAGTTAGTGATTCCAATTACACTATATTTATTGGAATCAGGTGAGGATCCACATTCTACTACTTTGATGTGAATCACATATTGATGCATAATATACTATTTGAACTACGTAGTGATGTCTGATTCACCGTGTAATGCTAAATGGGTAGTGATTTCCACTCCACTGTATTTTTTATTCCTATTATAGTTTTATTTTTTTAATGTTTTACATATTTCACATTATATTTCATATGTTTATTCTTATGATTAAGATCTATGGATCATGTTTATTGTCTCGTGTTTCTAAAGTCATATGATGTGGTGTATGACTTACCTTTAGATATTACATCCCTATATATCATGGTTAATGGAAAACTCTTATTGTTCTATGTTATTTTTAATAATATATTTATTTTCTTCTCATGTTTTATCTCCTTATTATTATCTAACCCATGATAGCATATTGACATGTTTTTCATTACTCTTAATTTGATATTATCAAATTATTATGCTTCCACTCACCAAGTTATGAATAGGATTCAATCTTGTAGAATTTATATAAGGGAGTATAGTATTTCTCAATTATAGATAAATATTTATAGGTAATGTAAAATGAGTTTCTTATGTATTTAATGAATAGTGACACTAAACATTCTACTTTTTGGGATTGTGTGACTATTTATGAGATCTAATTTTTAACATAGGGAAATTATTTAAGATAGATATGTGTTTAGAATACAATATATCTCTTTATATCAAATATAGTGAGTATGGATTTTGTTTTTAACAACAGACCTAGGAATTCAGGTCTGAGGTGCCTCAAAATCCCAATATACACATTGAAAATATCATAAGGGAATTTATCTAGCACTTATATAATATATAGCTCAATATTGAAGGTGTTGCAGTATCCATTAAATTATTCCGTAGCTAAAATATATAGGTCTTTTTTTTAAAAAAATAGTTCATTGGGTTTTAATGTAATTACATTGTATAAAATATCTCTATTTTTTTAATTTAATTTTAGGTGACCTCGTGATAATCCATAAATTTCACATATCTGAATTATATCACTATAACATGTGATTAAAAATTTCTATCTATTTAAAAAATATAACTAACACAACATCAAGTCAATTATTATAAAATAAAAATTGTGTTACGATTCATTAAAATTACAAATTTGTAAAAAGTCATTTTAATTTAAGGACATAACTATCTCCCTCATTCTAATAATAAAAAAACATAATAAATAAGAAAACATGTAAATTAAAATTAAGTATTGAAAATTAGAAAAATCTATATACATCTATAAATATTAAATTCCCTTTATATATTCATCAAACAAAAGAAACTAAAAT
Organism: Viscum album; assembly: GCA_963277665.1. Lineage (NCBI taxonomy): Eukaryota > Viridiplantae > Streptophyta > Magnoliopsida > Santalales > Viscaceae > Viscum > Viscum album. The sequence continues at coordinate 162,621,653 of OY728157.1, read as the reverse complement.
AAATCCCTGAAAAATATTCTTCGAACTTCTCTACCTCAACATCATACTTATCTCCCCATTATTGTCTCCCCTTTGGATTCAATTTCTACCCCACACTGAATAACTAGAGACATAAAACCTCTCTCCCACATTGGTATTTTTAAAATTGATCCAAAAAATAAGAAAAATCAATGGGAAATGATATTAGTTGATAAAGAGTACTAATAAAATGATAAAAACCTATGTGATTGTAATATCATGGTTGTGTAAGAGTAGATTAAAATGAAAAAAAATATGTAATAATAAACTGAAGGTAATTAATCATATGTGAGAATCAACTAAAAAAATGAGAAACAAGTATAATAAAATTTTCAATATCTTAAATTGTATATTGGAACAAAATAATCAAAATCACATATAAGAATGTGTCTTCACAAAAAACTAAAGAAAAAAAATTAAAATAAAATCATCTGAATGATAACTACCAGCATAAACATCAAAGAATAAAAGTTCACTAGGATTTAGTTTTTTAATTTAAGTGAGGTAAATATTATAATAAAATTTCAAAGATATTTCAAAAAATATAAAACACCTACACTATGAGTTACCATAATTATAAATAAACAAATATTTTTCTACCAAATTATGAAGGTATTTTTTAATTTTTGGAGAATGAATAACAAGTAATATAATATAATTACATAACACTAATCAAACCCATTTTCAATTTAATGTTTTAAAATCTATATGAATAAATATGTTTGAAAGCGTATCAATATTATGATATTATTTTCTTATAAACTCAAAAACAATTTGTCCATTAAATGGGTGATCATTAATAAAATGGTATATTATACCTATATATTTGACTCATTAGTGATATGTTGTGATCATTGAAAAATAAATTACACTAGTATTTTTACAATGAATTGATGTTATATTAAAACATATTATGAAATTAGTGATTATATTCTGTATCCTTAATAATTGTGCACAATAACATCTAGTTGTCATGAATTTATCTTCACTTATTGAAAGTAAAACTTTCGACACCAAAATATAAAATCTACATTATGAAAATGAAATGTTCTTTAAGTACTCTTTTAAGACTTAAATAAGACAAAAAAAACATTTGAGTAAATATTAGGGGTAAACATGGATCGACGGGAATAAAATAGTATAGGTCCGGAATTTCCTTTAAGGTAACTAATGATCCACTTGACAGCCTTAATATTTGACTATTTCATATTTTCATGGTATCTCAAACACAATCCCATATAGTAAAATATATTTTTCCAACAAGAAACCAATAAATCTACTGATTATATATATATATAATTTATGATGTAGTGGTTTCTCATATTAATCATGGTTAAACATTCAGGAGGTTCCTTCTAAAGTACTAAAAATAAAAGTATTAAAAATCACATAATTTAAATGAATCTATTATATAGCTATCCTATGTTAAAATGGTTCCATAAGGTTTCTAAATATTATAGAATTCATGAATTTATATATTTTCACTCATTATAATCATATCAAATTCATTTTTTCTAAATTTTGAAAATTTTCCCAGAAATTTTTTTATAATGAATAAAAAATAATTTCATCAATATAGATTTGTTTGACTATGGTGTCTTGGGCATGTAGGCTTCAAACATGTGGTGAAATTATTTTTAATCAATATTTATAAAGAAAAATATAATTTTATACCACTATGGGGAAAAATATTTCTAGAATTTATAATCTCTAAATAGGTTATGGTAAACCAAAAAATAATAAAAACATTTGATGTTAATAATAAACGAGTCCGAAATTGAACTTTGGAATAAGTAAATTTCTATTGAAATAATTTAATAATGTTCTGGAATGAAATCTATAAACTTTGTTAAATGATATTATAAGATATATATAAATTCATAAAATTAAAATAAACTTTATCTTTGAATCCAAAGATGTAGTTTGATCAGTACCCAAATTCATGTGATATTGTCTCTAATTCCCCAAAACTCCATCGATAATTATTAATACAAAATTAAATTCAACACCCATAATTCATTGATATAGAAAAAAAATTACATCTCTATACATGATATCCTTTAAAATCAACCTAATCTATAGTAAGTCAATCCCTATAAATCATTAATCTAACCATTCATAACCAACCAAATTACAATTCATATAATTCTATTGATCATGTAGGATGAGTAGGAAACTTTTACTATGATAAATCATAGAGATTAAAAAATCCAAAACATCACACACTTACGGACTTTGTGGACATTGAGAAACTCATACAAATAGAATCCATATAGTAAAAAGGTAATGAACTACTCAATTTTTATGGTATTCCAATATCTATTCCTTGAAATATTTATCTAAATATATATATTTTGGTTTAATTAAATTCTACAAGTTCATTGGGTATATATGTAAAAAAAATTATATACTTATTCTCTTTTATCTAGTTTATATAATTAGGAGAGACCACAGGAGGTATTTTAAATTACATGTATCAAAATCAAATCCATGGAACGTGTTATTAAGATGTTATGTCAATAAAAAAATATTTAGTAAAACATTAATTATCAGTAATATTAGGAATGCATTATGATTTATCGAGACAAAAGATACATAATAATTCATTTAAGAAAATTTACTTATGAAAAAATATATATTCATCAACATATATATTTTTTATTATTTGAATAAAATATATAATGAAAAGAATATAATTTATCAGCATGATACATTTTATTATGGGAATATTGGTACTAAGAAACATCTCCTAATATATAAAAATCATAATTTTAAATGTTTACATCATCCCCATATTTAATAAATAATTTTTTAAAACCCAAAAATATATATATTAATTAATTAAAGATGTATAAATAACCATTCAACATGAAATATTAAAACAAAATATTATGAGAAATCTTTTTATAAAATTATTTCTCTTTTTTATCATAAATAACTTTTACAAAATTGAATTTTTATCAATGTACTATTTATAGGTGCACTTTTTTTCTTCATGGGGGTTTTAGAATTCAATTTTCCTATTTGATACTAATTTATATGAAATCATTTTTCATCTATCTATTGAAATGGTACAAGAGTATGATATTGAATCTATTTAAGAAGGTGAATGATCATATTATCTATATGGATCTCATGAAAATAATGATTCTTTATTAAAATTTTATAACACATTATAATAAAATTAACATACTAAACATAAAAATTATATCATGGAGGAAAACTTTTGGCAAAAGAAATTTACTTTGAAGAAACCTCATGTAAGAATTAAAAATATAGAAGCATCATCAAATGAAACCATCATAAAATTACATGATAACTCTACTACTAAACACGCTAATATTATTGAAGGTATGAACAATCAAATAATTTTTCTGATCAACCATAAAATTATGTTGGTATTAATTTTTATAGGAATTGATTAAATAGTTCCAACTCACTAAATGATTTAGAATTAGCTTCTTTATAATTTTATTTCATGAATATTTATAGAAGAAAAATTATTTCCTCAAAAAAATATAATATCATCATGTATTAATGACACCACTAATGAAAATTTGTAATAGAGGGTGTACATGCCTCGATAAAACTAGTTTAACTATATAGGATGGGTAATACAACAATGATGAACTAGATGTTTGAAAAAAAATTATTTAAAGGTAATAAAATGGGAAAACTTATACATTGAATATTCATGTGATTCCTATAGATATTAGAATTCAAGTATACATTGATTTTACATATTAGTGATTAAAGATACCATTGGTTTTTTATGATGGTTTTTCTCACTAAGATAGGTCGTCAATATATGTTTATTGATGATATAGAGCCCAAATATTGACATGGTTATATTGTTATCATGGATTAAAAATGTCTTTTTTATTGTTTAGAATTTATAAAATATATTGATTTAAGTAGGAATCATAAATGTCTGATGAAGATTAATATGGACATAATAATAATTAATAAAATTTGGAAAATTTTGAAGAATTAATTTCCAAGTACAAGATGTTGATGAGATTGTGATGCTAGATATTTAAAAACATAAAGACAAGCACAATAAAAGTATTTGTCTGTGGATTAATTTGAGTATTTATCCTTATAATTTTGAATGATATAATATGAATGAAGTTTGGGATATACTTTTATTATGTCTAAAATAATAATTATTTAACTAAAATAGGAGTTTCATATATTAGTGATTCATTAAGGTATCTTTATTAATAGAGTATGAAGAAAAAAATTATTTGTGTTGGTGAAGCATTAGAAAAAATAAACAAAATGATTTTCATTTTTACTAAGAGATATGGAATTATGTTAATGATATTCATGTTTATTATTATGAATTTTTTGAAGTAATTTAAACATTAAATTTTATTAATATAAATTTCAGATATGTTTGAAATCCTATGGGTGAGTTTTGTGAATTATGGATTACATGTTTAGGAATTATATATTACTTGTGATAATTATATAGTCTATGTTATAGATATATATGTTATAAATTTTTATATGTGAAATCTATAAGATTATATGTAATATCACCCAATGGATTGGTAAGGAAAACTTTTAACTTTCACTGAGATGCACAAATAACTATCTATTTATATATATACATTTTTTAACTTTTTTAGTGGTTCTGTTACATTTTTAATTCGATACACAATATTTCATAGATGGTACATAATATGATTGAATTTGAAATATTTTAAATTATCATAGTTCATATAGTGCATAAGGTATTCGGGATAATATATAAGATTAAATGAATATTTAATATTCCTTTATATAATGTATTATTTATTTGATAATAAAGAAGATAATTTCATGTGACACGTAAGAGAATAATGAGCTCTAAAAATATTAATGTATTTTTAAAATAAATTATATTTTTTATAATAATAATTATATAATTTAAGGAGTGTATTAATTTAAAAATAATTATTCTAATATTTGTTTTTTGTTTCATGATTTAAATGGAAGGATTATTTTAATAAAAAAATTCTTATTCTTTATGAGTATGAGTTATGGTCTCCTACTTTGAAGATAAAGGTTATACCATATCTATAAAAGCTAGTATAAGAAATGAATAAGGTATCTTTATTAACATAAGATGTGTGTCACATTAGGTTTACTGCATGAGATAATAACAATGTAGGAAATATATATAGGTTTTGGAAAATCATGAATGATAATTGATGGATTATAATTATGGAAAAATATAATCCTAATTTTAATAAAAATTAATGTTAGAAATGTGATATGATCTATGTGTGAAAATTATTATAATTCATATATGAATATTTGGAAATAAACTATTGTTAAAATTGTAGATATCCTCTAAAATTTTATATGACTAGTTTTAATTGAGAGAATCATATGGTTGAATATCCTAGAGTTTCAAATTCAAATTATACTAAATATATCTATATTATTAATTTGAGTTAGTAAATAAAAAAAGTTCAATAAGAGAAATTTAATTGAGAAATTAAAAATAATTATTCCAAAAATATATTATGCATTGAACTAGAAAAAGGATGGAGGAAATCTGACTTGAAATTCTATATATCATTTGTAATCAATGGATATGAATAAGGTTGAGAGATAAGATGGATTTTACAAATATTGAATTTACCATATAGGAAGACACTTTGGGAATGTGGTGCTTTTGATAACTGAATATTATCACAAAACTCAAGATTTATTAGGGTTGAGGAAGAGAACATATGATTTCATATTTTCATGCATGTATTGTTTATTTTTAAATTTAGAGGAAGAGGATGATGTGTATATTACACTAATTGATCATCATTCATCTGTCGAATAAATAAGATTCAGTTAGATGATTAATCCTTTTTATGTTGTTACATCCTGTTTCAGAGAGATGATATTTTTCTAGACGAATGTGTGAAACATTATTATAAATTGGTGGGTGTCAGTATGGAAAACTATGTTAGAGACTATAAATATTTTTTTGGAGATATAAAAAGGGTTTTGTTATAATACCCTTTCCATGCGTATTCACATTATAAAATTATTGATTTTGTAGTGTATCAGACCTGACCCATAAAGAAAAATGATATAATCACCCACATCGGGGATGATACAATGAATTCAATAATGTGTCATTCCCTTTATTTTTTCATCCATGTTGTCTATTTTTGTATATTTATTCATACAAGATTATTCCATCCTAACATATATCAAGGTTCAAATAATTAATATTTAAATAAATTCAGTAAATAATTGGTTCTTACTAAATAACCCCCTTAGTGACGATGCACTGGATCATTGAGAAAAATTATATATAGCTTATAAAATTTTATACCTTTTATGGGATATAGTTTCATTCTTAGTTTTTCTATGCATCATATATGAATCATATATTTTAGGAAGATTTGTATTCCCTTGTTAAATATATTAAATATTTTTATGTCAGGGGAATGATGTACATGATAAAATCCAAATATGTGAAGATGATAAGTCATTCCTTTTAGAACGTATAAATAGGATTCACCAATATTTTAATTTAATAAAAGTACAAAATTATCATTCATATGTGTTATCAATTATAAAAATTATGATTATATTTATTGGTGTAAAGATAATATGATCATTAATTCACCTATTTATTTCAATTATAAAATTAAATATAATTTTTAAATGATCTCAATTGATGTTATGACTTTCATATTTGAGTATATCATAGATCTAAAGGGTGAAAATATATAGTTTCAAATGTTGTAAGATTCAAAATATAATGTATTGGGTATGAATATACAAGTTTGAAAGAATATTTTCAAATTATTATTTTCAAAATAATAGTCCCCATTTAATTATAAGAATAATTATACATGTCTATCTGGTTATTTAAAAATACTAATGATGAGAACAGTAAGGTATTAAAAGGATTTAAAGATAGTATCTATAAAAATTAACATAAATAGTTATCATAGATATAAATTATCAATTATAGATCAAATAAAAAAAGTGTAAATGGGTATGAAAATTCTTAAAAATAAATGTGTTATATGGACTATGATCCTATCAAGAAAATAAATAATAAATGTGATGATGGAGTGAAATATCATAATTCTTAGAATAGCACACTAAATCAAAAGTCTATTGAGATAGATGTAGATTTAATAAATATTGGAGAATACAAATTTTAATATTCAAAATAATCTAAAAAATCAGTGATTCCATTATAGTTATTGTTGAGAGTTTTTCTACTAAGATCATATATAATTGTTATGAGTGGATTTTAAACAAACATGGATATTTTTATGCCATGTTATATGAAAAATTGTATCCATTTATCAATAATTTTTTATCAATTTGTTTTCCTAAAAATGAATATTATAATTTAAAATCATGACATAAAGCAGGGAGAGAAATTGTGGTAAACCCTCCACATCCTCAAGGGTGGATGTTGGAACTAGTAACAATTTGTGTTTTCTAATTGAAGCACTAAATAATGGATGTTTATCAAGAAATAAAAAGGTGGTAAAACATGTTATATTTTATTATAAATGATTGAAAAATTTTAATTTTCATTCATGATCTTTTGTGTTTTTTTTATACATTTTAATTTATTTTTTGTATAAATATGTAAATCATTGAAATACAAGTAAAACATATGTCAAGTCGATGAAAATAGAAAGTCAAGAGATATAAAACTAAGATAATAACAATTTAAAAAAAAATGGGAATGATTCCTTTCATCAAGAATAGATTAAAAATACTGAAAATTATATTTTTAAATTTAATAGGTGAAATAATTGTGATGATGAGTTTTCTTTTATAACTATAATTAATTATTCACAATACGATGTAAATAAAATAAAAATTAAAAATACACACTACATGGGACTATTTTGAATAATGATACGTGAATATAAGATATTTATATAATGAGGGAAGGTAAAATAATGGATCATTATAAGAAGTTAATAACAATTAATGATAAATAAATAAAGCATCAGAAATAAAGAAAACAAATAATAAATACAAATAAAAGGAATGGATTTTTGGAAGACATGTGTTAGAGGAATTTGAATTTCCTAAGATGATTCCAAATAGAGGTATTACTAGAGTTACAAACAATTAATGTGAAAAAATAAAAAAAAAATGAGTACAATTCAATGGAATAAATGATCACATAGACAACACAATTGTTTATATAATGTAATATTGTAACATTCTGAGTATTTAAAAGGAATTGTTTTACTAAAAAACTATTTAAATGTGAAAAATTGTGTTTTATACCAATTAATAAACAAATAAATCTTTCTGGATTAAATTAGTAAAATTTATATATAATAAATTCAATATAATTTTTTACATTCATCTTATATGTTTTCTAAACATTATTTAAGAACAAATTCAATTTTATGCATAAAAGAATAATTTTTCTAAAAAGACAGTTTTGTCTCCTTTGGATGGCGTACTTATTTTAAGTATAGTTTTTGAAACTTATATAAATTAAATTTTATATAATAAAATTATTATTTAAATATTTTATATCATAATTTAAAATGGTTGAATTTTTGGTATTTTCTGATAAGTTTCATTTTTTGATAAAAAGTGAAAAATACTGTATTTTAATTAAAAACTATTTTTTCACCAAATTTATTTATAGTGTTAAATTTTATGTTTTAATGGTTTAAAAGTAAAATTATATAAATTTTTTATTATTTAATACAATTTAGGTCATTAGAATAATTTTCACATTTCATTTCGATATAAAAAATTTTCAATCTTTTGAAGGTTTTTACTTTAAAAACCTGTTTTATCGTTCCGTCTATGGGATTAATTTTTAATTATTTTCTGAAATATATTTGTTTTTAATTTTTAAAAATGGTTTTACTATTTTTAATAATAAAGCACAAAATTAGTAAATAGGTCTCATTTATTTTTTGACAATATGAATAGTAACATTAGTAATTTTTTAATTAACACTATTAAAGGTAGATCAGGTAATTATGGATAAAAATAATCTTATAAATATTATAAAGGTACCCTAAAAATTTATTAATTTTCTTATATGAGTGATTTTAGACAAAAATAAACCTATGGAAGACATTATTACCATTTTAATACACGCGGTGGAGAGTATGACATTTATAATATTTTATTTAAAGAAAATTCATTGTTTTCTTAGAAACTTATTTCATAACTATAACATATTTAATATGGGTCTATATAAAAGAAATGTTTAACTATATGTTTTACTTTTAATTATAGAATTTTTATATTCATGATGGTAATTTATTTTTAAATTTTAAGTAATAAATAATTACATGAAAGTCATACACTATGATGATGCAATAATTATTTAATTAATAGAAATATTAAATAAATGATATTAAAAATATTAAAATAAATATAATTTTATACAATTAATGTCGTATAAGAATTGTGAAGATTACATTTACATTTAATTAATTATTTTAATTTGTTTTTCAAAGATGTCATACTGTTATGGTATTTTAAAAACGTGAAATAATGAATAGTTTCAAAATTGGCATTAATGATATTTTAAAATAAATAATATTTATTAACTAATTTATAATTCATAAAAATATAAAATTAAAAAAACTAATTGTGTTAATTATTAAAATGTCATAAATGAATAATTTATTAGTCGTCGGGATTTTTATAGTAATTATATTAACCCTCGAAGTGTAAATTACATGATATCACAATAAGAGTTAAAAAGGCAAAATAAGGGTTGAAACAAAAAGATAATTATTAAAAAATAGTAAAAACTTGTATTATTTTCATTGGATGAATGTATTTCAACCCATAATCATTTTATATTCTAAATATGTCAGTTTTTAGATATTTTAATTATAAAATAAATTTATAGATATTTAATATTTTGAAGAAGTCCAAGAGTGCCCCTCCCTTCTCTTATAAATGGGAACATCTTATTCTTTATTCCTCACACCACATATCATATTTTTTTCCAAAAATATATTTCCAAAACCCTTATTATAGTCACTCCCCAAATTATAGATATCTTATTTTATTCATAACACTCACCTTAGAGGTAGTAAGGTGTTAATCAAAGGTGATTGTCCAAAAAAGTATCGTTTTTAATTAAGTGTTTTGTTTTGTTTCTTATTATACTTCTTTAAAATCTCCTTCCATAAGTATTAAATAATAAATCAAGTATATTCAATATAATTATATGCTATTATATTAATATCGTCACCTAAATCCATCTCAACGTCCATCAAATGAGAAAATAATTAATCATTTTTTAGTACGACGGACTACGACATTGTGAACCGATATAATTTATTTTCAATAACCATATCTCAAGAATGATTATAATGATGTAATTAATGTTTATATATGATATTAATGAAATATTTATCATTATAAAAATATAATAAATCATTTATTATTACTTTTCCATGAAACTTAAAATGATAACATCGTTTGTGCATAGGTGTGAACTATCACCTCTACAAAGTGAAGTTATTTGTTTTTCATTGCCACATCAAATAGATGATATATAAATAATTATATTTAAATTATTAATTTGATATTAAATATATTATGATCATTCATAAAATATAAAATAATACTTAAATTCTATTTATAATTATCATTGAAAAATTGAAACGTAACTTATGCGTACATACGGCTTATTGTCTCCATGATTATAATGTATTTAATTTTTCATAACCATAATTAATGACTAATTTAAAAGTATAATTTATGTTTAAAAAATATAATAATTTCATTAATATTATTCTAGAGAATATTAACTTAATACCACTTTGACTATAGACACTATACAAAATTCATTTTGGACTAAAGTATAAAATATCATCAAAACATCCCACATGAACTTGAATAATTAAGTAATTATTATAACATGATAATAATTGATGTAAAAGGAATAGTAAACATTAATAATTTTCTCATGAATTTAAATTATTAAAATATATTTATTATTTAGGAATATAATTATTGTATTTAATGATTTGAACTCATGGTAAGGGACTTTGTCTCAATTTTCTTTCATTGAGGTGTATATCGATGTTATATACCGATATTCTTTTCTAAGGTGTATATAACTCTACTTTGACATGTTATATCATGAATTTAGTTATTCTAATGGTATTTTAAGTTTTTTAAAATATTAATCTTTCATGTGGCATACGATTCTACTAATTACAATGTTGTAAGGGAATTCTTAAACCAATTTCCATTGTTTGGGTTAAACTTGTACTTTCTAATTATGTCATTCTATGATTATGTGTGAATTGAATTTTAAATATATTTTATTTTATTTGCAATTTTTTTATGTTGATTTAAAGTGTATACACAAAATCAATTCATTTTATTAATGACCACTTCAAGGATTTGATATTTTTTGTAACTATTTAACTAAAACATCATTTTAAGTGTTTTAAAGATTTTTTCTTCTAAAACATTATTTTTAATGTTCTTATATTCAAATTGTCATTATAAATATATTTTTATGGACATGAATTTTTTTAAATGTTTATTTTTTATTTTATCTCAAATTTTTCAATGAATTTAGGGTCACTTTAATTTAAAAATCTCTATTTAAATGTTTTAAATGGGTTTTAAAAATGGATTGGTTATTTTAATAACTTGATATGTTTTCTTCTATGTGAAAATGACTTTTTATGAGTGACATGTTGAAAATTTCTGGATTCTTTGTAATAAGATTATATAACGGTACATTGAAATTTCAAGGTTGTTTATGTGATAAACCAATGATTGGTGGTTCTGTGACAAACCAATAATGGGTGGTTACATTATAACCATAAATGCATTAGACATGGAATTCGATTGTACGGTTATTCCATTTCTAAGAGTGACATGTATAGAAGTCAAAAACATGGTTATTAAATTTTAGTATAATTATGTCCCAAGTTTCATAATTATATATTATATTCTTGATTATGAGTTTTTATGAAAATATTATGATTTTAAAAAGGTAAAATAATGATCTTTATTATATGATGATTCCTATTTTTGGGTAAAATGGTATGTTTTTAAAGAAATGTTGTTGTGGGTTTTCACTAGAATAACGGTTTCCATTATTTTATATCCCTTACTGATATTTTGTTGTCATCCTATGTTTTTAAATGTTTTCACATTTTTTAAGTAATATTTTGGATAAGTATGATATAAAGGGGAAAATTTTGGAGATTTTTCATAAAGAAAAATGATAATTTATTTTTAAAAAAAATTCCTTTGTTCTATGGAAAAAATGGATATTTAGTATAAGTTTCCACTTGTAATGTATCATTTTACTATGTAAGTGTTTTTCCTAATTCTATAAAACTCTAAACATAAAATGTTTTTTCAAAATGAAATTTATTTATAGTTTTTAAAATAACTAGAATATGTAATGTTTAAGTCTGAGTCTATACAGTTGGTATCAGAATATGTTTTAGACAAATTTAGAGATTAGGATGTTTTTATAAGAGTAATGTATATCATCATGGGTTTATAAATTTAAGTTTGATCATATGTTCAGGGTCTTAGAAACCTTTTTTAGGATTTTAGTTATGAAATTTTAAGGTGACTAACAGTATTTTTGGAGACATTTATTTTCTAGAAAAGTGTGGGTTATTAATTTTTGGGATGAAAAATGAACGTTATGAGATATCCTTTGATGTTGATAATTTTAATTTAAAGATGAATTTATTTTTATTTTAATGTTATAATATTTATATTGTTTTAGAAAAAATGATAACCCATAAGATGATTGAAAATCTATCATGTCTGGCAAGGTTGTAGAAATCGAACCCATGACCAAAGGGCGACAATGGTGCATCACCTACCAATGGACTCTCTGAAGTCCCGATTAGGATGAATTTTTAATTTTCATTAAATGATTTGATGTATTTAGAATAAATTTATTTTGGGAACAAATCATTTATCAAATAAATAACCATGTGATTAGAAAATGATTTTGGTGATTAAGTGATTAATGTTATTTCAGAAGACGTTCACTATTTTGGAAAACTTATATGATCATGGTAAATATAATACAATGGGATTTTATTTTAGAATAAAAGGATGAATTATATTTTGAGACAATATATGATTTTATTGTGAACTTATAGTGGTTTGGGTTATTTATGGAAATAATTAACATATCTTGGATATTATATGAATTTGGAAATAAGATTTTTTTGAGTAATTAAGAGTAATTGATGTCATTTAGAGATAAAAGTTAAAATTTATCTTTGAATAATTTTTTACCAAATCCTTCGAAATTTTTAGTTTCAATATGAGTTTGGATTATTTTCAAGAATTTTAAATATAGTTATTTATTGAATGCTCTATGTGGAACATTGGGTATTACTAGTAAATTTTGGAGATTAATATAGTTTTTCATAATATAAATGTTTAATTTTAGGGGGAATTATGCGATATTATCCTAAACATTTTTGTTTTGATAAATGTTTCATGAAATGAGAAATATATTGTTAATATTTGTTGTATTATGTGATTCTCTAGAAGTGGATTCTAGTGCTTTGGGAAAGAAAAATTCATCTTGAATACTCATTGTGTAGAGAAAAAGATTATTTTGTGGGGGAAATTGATTAATGGATGAACCTATACTTGTCATGTAAGTATATTTCCTTATCTTCGTAGTGAAAGTATTAAAATAATTACATAAATATTTGAAAATAATATTTTTAAAAAATTATTACATGTTAACTTTTCAAAGTGAGAAATCGATCACCATTTTTAACCCATCACTTATTTATGTTTTTTTATTGTTAACATTATCATTACCATTTTCCCTATCACTCTCCATATTATCATTATATTTAATTTTCTCTCCCATGTCCATATTTTCCAATATGTAACCATGGTATATGTAACATATCAGCTCAGATTTCCATCGAACCGATGGTCGAACTGGTATATCACATGGCCTCAAACGCGTCTCCCCATACGCCAGAGGCTGTCGACCAGCAGCGAGGGTATCGGGAGGTAATAGTGGGGATATTGTACCATCATATTATAGTAACACAGTGGTATTATCAAAGTAATTAACATTCAATAGTGTAATTAGTAATTAATTGAAATATAGAAGCAAAATACATGTAATAATCATTTTATAAAAGGCGGAAAACGCCAGTTTACAATGCATGCATGTACAGATGACGATACAGTTATGAAAGCAGTAAAAAATACAGAATGATTCAAAAACAATGAAAAAACGAAAACATATCAAATCCCAACGGCGATCCCCTGATCATCCCAAGATCTCGCTTGGTCCTTTGCTCCAACCTCCTCAGGTACAAACAGAACAGCACACAACCTAGGTCCTACAGGCAAGAAGGTCATCTCGGGTACCCCAGTGCAATAGCGGCCTGAGTAGGGTGTGAGATATAAATCTCAGTAGGCCGGAACCACTGGTGTCTAACCCAATACTGAAAGTCTATGATAATTAAACAGTGATCATGTATGGAGAAATAAGTAATCAGAACTACATAATTAAATAACACCCATCCAGGTTCCCAAGGTACACCTGACGGTTATACCAGCTTCGGCTCACTGCTAGTAAAGTAACCTGATCATGTCACCATATATATATATATAAATGCATTTAGATTATAGATGGAGTGGTGTAATAATGCCTCCCACCCATTAATAGAGAATATTGGGCATGAGGTAAGAATGCCTCTCGTCCCTAAATTAACTGGAAAGGGGTAAGAATGCCTCCCTTCCATCAAATTTATTCAACCGACATGGGGTATAACTGCCTCCCATCCAGACATGTAATCATCAACAAAAGTCCACTAGCAAGGGGTAAGAATGCCTCCCTTCCAGACATGTAATCATCAACTCAATTCAACTGGAAAAGGGTAAAAATTCCTCCCTTCCAGACATGTAATGTCACACTGGCATGGGGTATAATTGCCTCCCATCCAACCACATATTTGTCATTAGGTGGCCTCAGCATGCACTCACCTTTATTATCATTCATTATGTGGCATCAGCATGTGCGCACTCACAATACAAACATGTCTATAGTATGTTTTTTATGGAATTACCTCATAAGCATTCAAATAAACATACCACTTACAAATAAGCGAACACATTCATGTTCATACTTAAGGTAACCCATATTAAGTATATAAAACAAGATATTCACATATTCATTTAACTAACATAAGTCGTGCTCATTACGTTGTCCCAGGGTGTGGTCGTAACACCCTAGTCTACTAATTTATAGTTTAACCATTTGATCTTAAAGGATATGTTTGCCATTCTTTGACCCTTTGATACCTTATATAGGAAACATGTCATGTAGTATAAGTCATACCACTAAGGTCGCCATCTTACTCAATTTTCCTAACATGGAAAATTTACCCAAACACAAGTATCATATCCATATTATTCTATTCGTCTCGATAAAGAAAGTTCACATAAAAATCATCAAAGAAGCACCACAACCATACAGCAGGAAAGCATAAAAAGTCTATGACTACTTTTTATCTTGAATACAGCACACCTCTGATCAAGGGGTTTTATTATTAAATCATTTTTTTAGTGACTAAGTAACCCTTTTATCTTATCCTACATTTCACACTCTTTTTCAAGCAGCGTTTAATCAAAACCAGATTGCAGAATTAAAATACTAAGTCATTGCAGTAGTAAACTGATTAATACTTTACTTTAGTTTAAATTTAATGTAGAGGGATCCTACCTCAAGGTTGATCCATTTGTCCAATCTGGATCTTGGTGCTTTTTAACTAAGATCTGATGCTTCTCCCCCACTGAGCATGTGCACCTTCACACACATGAAAGGACACCTCTATGACCACGCAGGCAAGTCTCCTAAACTCTGGCGACTCGAAACCACACCAAAACCTCCAACACACTAACAGATAAATACTATAAACCATAAGACACCCTAAGAAAACAATTTAGGTAATGAGAAACTAACCAGTGGTATTAAAGCATTACTTCGGGTGTTGGCGACAAACCAAAACGAAGACAAAACCACATCGTGAAGCTCAATATAACAACCCATACTTTACATACATTGTTATTCCTTCAGAATTGAAGCATACTTATTACAACATATAACAAAACCATGGTAGGACCGTATGGGTATAGTGTCTTTAGAAACTGGGAAACATAAACAACTGGTTCATAATGCATCTACATTGTCACCCATTTATTTCATCATATCTAGAGTTACTTTTGGCATATCCTACTTAATAACCTTTTTCCGGAACTTTGGAATGAAAACATACAAAAGGGTGATCTCAAATTCTTAGTAAGGGTAAAGGAATGAAATATCATATTCATAAGAACATAGCATTTCAAAAATCTTAACCTGCAAAAGAGATCATAATATCATAACATGGGATAAATCATTGTAGTGAAATGTAATCCCAATAATCATAACATAAAATATGAAACTTTTTGGAATACACACATAATTATATAAAATCATTTCATATTATTCAAGACTCTTTACTAAGACTATCTTAGCAGACAAAGTCCATTTCTGAACCGAGTTCACTCCTCGTTCCAGTCCTGTATCACTGAACCGGATTAACTTGTCGTTCCAGCCATGTCTATCTCATGAGATTTAAATATTTACCCAATGCATTAAATGAAGATATAGGTCCCACCCATCTCATAATGATACCACTCTTATGTGTTCCACAAGATCATAAATCATACATCATAGAATAACCCATGTAATAAAAATGGGATTCTTAAACATCATGTCATCATAACATAATCCATATAAGATAAAAGGACATCATAAAAATAATTCCATCATAATATAATCAAATAAACGTAAAAAATAGGGATAGAAATATAACCCCATATTATCTTAGATGGAAAATAATTTTGATAAAACACTTGAACTCTATTCTTGAGGAAAATGTCATTTATACTTCAAAAACATTTTTCCTTTCTTAACATGTCATACAATTTTAAACTAAAATAAGTTGATTAAAAATAAACTTTAAAACTTTAAAAGTAATATTCATGGAATTAATGTTCAGTGAAATCATAATATCCATTCATTCCATATAAGATAAAAAAATAAACATTCTTCTCATACTTTGACCGAAAAAGTCAAAAAGTACCTCGTACTAAAAATGACAAAATATTACTTTAATATATTTTACTAAAACTCACCAAAGAGTAAATTTGGATTTAATAAATTATAATAGGATATAAATAATATTACATATTGAGGAAACATGTATGTGGATGATAAATATACCCCAGTAAATTCTGAAGTATAAACAATCTCGGATAAAAATGAGACTGTGAGATTTTCCCTCACCTTAGGTATGATATGCTTTGTACATGTCTGAACCTCCTGTATAATGATTTAAATAATGTCATTGACTTATTCTAGTATCATACTCATTGTTATGATAACATATATGGTTATATTCTTAGCTTCTTATTAGTAATATTTCATTGCTACTTGTTATTCTGGTGTTTATTGTTTTATGTTCTTATGCATGTTTTGTCGAATAAATTATTATTCCTATTTTTAGGTTATAGATACATCATTTACAGAATGGTATTAGTATAATATATATCATATTTATTCATTCAATTTATTTATATAATCAATGTTCTATGAAGATTATGTAGAATGAGTCGCATCACATCGTGGAGACGGTATGCCCTACGTACGCACGAGCGATGATATCGTTCCCATGATCGTGAAATTGTATTGAAGTGTATGAATACTCTTTCAGAATTAATATAACTTTACAATAATAATATATAGTTATTCTTTACACCATTATACCCATCAAAGTAAGGTGGTGGTGGAAAACAGATTACACTGCGGTGTGGAGACGGTATTCCGTACGTACGCACGCGCGGTGATTTCATTTTCTGTAGGATGGATAAAAGGGGAAATAGGTTTGTTTCATATTTATAATAACATATTATTATATCAGTGATACTGATTTTATTACTTCATAATGAAACAAATAAATACGAGTAATTAGAAGAAGAAATAAATTTGAAAGAATTGGTAACGGACATTACCCCTTCTTTCAAGCGCCTCTTCTTAACCTCCTCTTAGGGCACTAAAGATGGTATTTGAAGAAGACCAGAATGTCTAGGATGTTTCTAGGGAAGTGTAGAAGATAAATCGGTAGGGTTTGGCCTAGCTTGAAGGCTCAATGTGGTGTGATGAGGAGAGGGAGGAGGTGCCCTTTTATAAGGGAGGAGAGGGGCACCTTAGGAAAAACTTAAAATATTATTTTATTATAAAGTCATATTAGGTTTTTAATAGCTCCAAATTGATTTATTTCTAAGATAAGGTGGGTATGGGTCTAAATACTCTCAACAAATATATTTTAGACAATTTTAGGTTACTATTTTAACCTTATCATTTATATTTAACTCTAAGTTAAATAATTTAACTTTTATCATGTCTTCTTGTTTTCTTACACTATATGGTTAATAAACATACTATAACAAGCCAAAATAACCCCAAGTGGTTCATTATTAATATATATAACCTTATCTAAGTCATTTGGCCGAACCTTAGATTTTTAGGAATAAAATAACAATTAATAATATAATATTTGTTATAAAAACTATTTAATGTCAATTTTGACACTCTTTGGTAATTGATTTTTGTGAAAATAATAACAGCTTGATTAGTTCGAAAAACGTTAATTAAATCAATAATAACATATCATATTAACCTATAAAATTTGTGTAATTCATAAAAAGTCTCAAATTACATTTATTTGTGTATTTATAATTTCAATTATGTTAATATTTCATGAATAAGGTAATTATTGTATCATCATTGTGTCATAAATAAATTAAATTATTTAATGTATAAAAATTATAATTAAAATATAATTATGTATAAAATATTTTTATCTTTATAATGAATATTTATAGCCGAATTTATCTTATGTATAACCCTATATTAAAAATGTTTTAGTTATTAAAATTTGATTTTAACTCTTTTAACTCTTCTTTAAATAAAATAATAATAAGTGTCCTAATCTAATCCAAGTAGACCTAAATGGTCATATTTTATTCCTAAGGTTGTTTTTGGTAGAATTAAACTTATCCAATAGAATTAGGACATGTGTTAGGGTAATAATAATATCATTTTTACCCTTAATTACCCTATTTACTTTTAATCGTGCTAAATAAAAGTAAAACGTTACTATTCACCAAAAATGATTTTTATCTTATTGAACCACATTTTACTCCTTGATATTTACCGTGTCTCTCAGATTTTCGAAATTCCACTCACAGAAGCGGTAAAATTAAGTTTTATGTAAATTTTCAAATTCTCCTAAGAGGTGGGTAAAAGACGATGAAAAGTTCAATAAAATTTTTATATATCTAAAATTTTATAAAATTACTCCAATTAATTACATTGAAATTATATAGGTATTATTTATCTATTTTGACATAAAATTAATTTGAATTAAAAAAATGATTATTTAAATAAAATTCAGTTTTTTAATAGTAACCTAGTGTTTTCATTATCCATCAAAAATTGAAAGTTTTCAGAAAAATACCAAAAATTCACCCGAAGCTAATTTTGATATTCTGAATCCAAAAAATGAAGTCCATTTTGAATGATAAAATTTTTAATATTTCAAAAATTTGGTATTACTATTCATAACAGCTAGTTTATATAATATTTTAATAACATATCGTTGTTTAGTGAAACTCGGTATTGCGTTCAACGCAAGCTATAGAGGAAGGTTGCTCTTGCGTGTAACACAATCCAAGACAGTGTTGTGTGTAGTGAAAGATTCCTTTATATAACATTATACAAAAAAACAAAAGATTTCTCATAAAATCTCAGGTGTTACATTCAACCCCCCATAAAATGAATTTCACCCTCAAAATTTGTCACTTTGTAACAAACAGATGAGGATACCTCTCCCTCATCATATCCTCAAGTTCCCATGTAGCTTCTTCTAATTGGTGGTTCCTCCATAAAACTTTCACCAAGCGAGTGGTCTTGTTCCGCAGGACTTTTTCGTTACGATCCAGAATCTCTATCGGTTTTTCTTCATAAGAAAGATCTTTCTCCAGCGGTACAACTTCTAAGCTAAGTACATGTGAAGGATCAGGTATGTACTTTCTCAGGAGAGATACATGTAACATATCATGAACTTGAGAGAGATTCGGTGGAAGCTCCAATCGGTAAGGTACCTTCCCAACATGATCCAGTATTTCAAAAGGACCAATATACCTAGGGCTCGGCTTTCCCTTCTTTCCAAATCTCATTACTCTCTTCCAAGGAGATATTCGTAAGAACACTTTATCACCCACTTCAAACTCTAGGTCTTTTCTTCGGTTATCGGCATAACTTTTTTGTCGACTCTGAGCTGCTCTTATGTGTTGTTGAATAGATCTGACCTTTTCTGCCATCTCATCAACAAGATCATGTCCTAATAGATTTCTTACCCCAACTTCATCCCAGCAAGTTGGAGTCCTACATTTCTTTCCATAGAGAGCTTCATAAGGATCCATCTAAATACTGGAGTGAAAGATATTATTATAAGAAAATTCCACCAAAGGTAGGTGTTGATCCCAACCACCTTTGAAATTCATAGAGAAAGATCTTAACATATCTTCTAGAGTTTGAATTTTTTACTCAGACAGACCGTCTATCTAAGGATGATAAGCAGTGCTAAAACTCAACTCTGTATCTAGAGTATGCTGAAGACTTCGCCAAAACTTTGAGGTAAACCTCGGATCCTGATCAGATATAATGAAAAGTGGTACTCCATGCAGTCTTACCACTTCCTTCACATATATCCTGGCAAGCTGATCAAGAGATAAATCTTCTCTAATATCAATGAAATGTGCCGAATTTGTAAGATGATCAACTATAACCCAAATAGCATTATTGCCTTTCGATGTTTTAGGAAGTCTAGTGATAAGTCCATAGTGATGTTTTCCCATTTCTATTCTGGTATGGGTAATGGTTGTAACATCCCCTTAGACTTCTATCTCTCAGCTTTAACTTGCTGACAAACCAAGCATCGAGAGACATATTTTGCAACATCTCTTTTCATGCCATCCCACCAAAAGTACTCTTTCAGGTCCCTATACATCTTTGTGCTTCCATGGTGATCAGAGAATGAAGAACTATGAGCCTCATCCAGTATCTCCTTTTTTAATTCTGGGATAGGAGGAACACAAACCCGATTCCTGAACCTTATTATCCCATCACAATCAAGGTTGAATTCAGAAACATTTCTCACATTCTTTTGTAACTCTACATCTTCTTTCTGTGCCTCTTTAACCTTCACATGTATAGATGGTTGAACATTAATTTGAGAGATGTAAGATTTTTCCCCTTCCATTATAATCCCAATATCCATCCTTTGTAAATCCATAAATATTGGATCTTTTGTGATCCTCATCATGGATAAGCTAGCATGGTCTTGTTGACTTAATGCATCTCCCACCTTCTTTACTTTTCCAGGGTGGTAATGAATTGAGCAGTCATAATCCTTAATCAGCTCCAACCATCTTCTTTGGCGCATATTCAGCTCCTTTTGTGTAAAAATATACTTTAAACTTTCATGATCAGTATAAATATCACACCTTTCACCATAAATATAATGTCTCCAAATCTTTAATGAAAATATTACCTCAGCTAACTCCAAATCATGAGTTGGGTAATTTTGCTCATGGATTTTCAACTATCGTGAAGCATAAGCTATCACCATATCATTTTTCATGAGAACACACCCCAATCCCTTCTTGGATGCATCACTATAGATCACAAACTTTTCTCCACTACAAGGCAGTGTGATCACAGGTGCACTGGATAACCTTCCTTTTAACTCCTTGAAATTCTATTCACACTCCTCTGTCCAAATGAACTTAACTCCTTTCCGAGTCAACCTGGTGAGTGGATTAGATAATTATGAAAAATCTTTCACAAAATGTCGGTAATAACCATCCAAACTAAGAAGACTTTGGATCTCAGTTACTGTTGTTGGTCTCGACCGTCTTTCGATAACCTCTGTTTTTGCTGGATCCACAGATATCCCCTCTTTTGAGATTATGTGACCCAAAAATTCAACTTTTTAAGCCAAAATTCGAACTTGGTAAATTTGGCATAAAGCTTCTCCTTTCTCAGGATCTTCAATACAATTCCTAAGTGATCTTCATGTTCTTTCTTTCTCTTTGAATAGACAAGAATATCTTCTATAAAGACTACCACAAACTGATCAAGATAGTCTCTAAAGACTAAATTCATCAGATCCGTGAAGATAGAAGGGGTATTAGTAAGACCAAATGGCATCACTATAAATTCATAGTGTCCATACCTTGTATAGAAATCCATCTTTTGTATATCCTCCCTTTTGACCATTAATTGATGATACCCTGAATGAAGATAAATCTTTTAAAAGTATGGAGCTCCACGTAGTTGGTCAAATATGTAATCAATGCATGGGAGAGGATATTTGTTCTTGATAGTGATCTTGTTAAGTTATCGATAATCAATGTAGAGTCTCATTGACCCATCTTTCTTCTTAACAAAGAGAACAGGTGCTCCCCAAGGTGACGCACTTGGGAGTATGAATCTCTTATCAAGATTCTCTTGGAGTTGCTTCTTCAATTCATGAAACTCAATTGGGTTCATTCTATAAGGTGTCTTTGAAATGGGCATAGCACCCGGTATGAGTTCAATTGAAAACTCAACATCATGATTTGGTGGAAGACCGGGCAATTCCTCCAGAAAGACATCATCAAACTCACGTGCAATGGGAATATTCTTAATCATGAGTTTCTCACAAACCATTTGAGATAGATAACCTTTATTTAGTGGAATCAAGACCCATAAGATGGAAGAAATTTCCAATGGAAGGTTATGTTCATCCTTGCATCAATAGAAGATCATAGATTGATCTAGAATATGAAATGCGACTTCCCTTATTTGGCAATTTATATGAGATCCATATAAAGAAAGCTAACCCATGCCAAGAATCACATCAAATTCCACTATAGGAAGGATCACAGGATTTGCAGGAAGTGCTTTCCCACAAACATCAATCGGAGAAGAACTGTAAACTTTTGATGCGACCGTTGTGCCATTAGGAGTTGTCACAACTAACTCAATATCTAATTGTTGAGGTAGTACAGCGATACCCTTATAAAATTCTTTAGAAATAAAATAGTGGGTGGATCTAGAACCATATAAAACATTTTTTACTTTAGATTGGATGGTAAGTGTACCTTTCACCACTTCGTTTTTGTACTCCACATCGCCGATAGAAATTGCATGTGACTTTCCTTTATCATTGGCCTAAAGAGTTTGTTGATGCCGATCATCATAAAAAACCCTTGGATTAGGGTATTGATTAGAATAATGCCCCATTACCTTGAACTTGTAACATTGAAGTGTAGGAGGTTCATTATGTGTATCCCTTTCTTTGTTCACATCACTAGACATCTTCTCCCCATCATTACGGCATTCAAATGCCTGATGACCTTCTTTTCCACATTTGAAACATTTACTTGTCTCTTTAAGACAATTCCCTCCATGTTTCTTTCCACACTTTGAGCATAAGGTAAAACTCATCTTCTTTTTTGTGTGGTCTTTATATTTCCCTTTGAATTCCATTTTCCTCTTCTTATCAAACGCATATGAATGGTGGGTTACTCCAATCTCCATCTCCACCTTGAGAGCACATCGAAAAATTTCCTCGTAGCTATTGAAGTCCCTTATGGCTAATGCCCTTCGAAGACTTGGTTTTAATCCACTAAATAATTGATCGATCTTACTCTCAAGTTAGATAATAATCCCAGAAGCATACCTTGAAAGTCTTGTAAAAAAATTTCTGTAGGTATAAACAGATTCATCATCCTTTTTCTTTAGTTCAAGAAACTCCTTCTCCATCTTTGTTCGAAGAATACGAGGTAAGTACTTATTGAAAAATAAGTTCTTGAAATCGTCCAATTACATGGACTCAATTTCATCCCTTTGCCCCGTATTCTTAATAAGATTCCACCATTGATCAACTTAACCTTCCAAATTATATACTGCTAAGATGACTTTATCATGTTCAGAACATTGAAGAACTGAAAATATCTTTTGAGTAGTACTGATCCATTGTTCAGCAACTAATGTATTAGTAGACCCGCTGAATGAGGGTGGACGCTGCCTCATGAAGGATTCAACAGAATGTTTCTCCTTCTTTTGCTTGTTTAGAAGTCCTCCATGATTCATATCTTGAGAAAGTTGTGTGAGCATGGCTATAATATTTTTCATTCCAGCTCCCATAACGTTTGGTTGCTCAGGGGGACAATCATTGCATTTCCCTTCGCATTCAGCATTAACACAGTTCCTTCAGGTTCCATCCATTGACTAAAACCAATAAGCATAGTGTGAGAAACACTATAATAGAAAAACCACATAATCAAGAATAAAATTTCACACTTTAGGTCTTATCATAGGTTATTCATGGCCATTTCTAAAACACTAAGATTTTTTCCTATGCTTATTCATATCCTTAGGTTTCTTACTAAGGCTTTCACATCCTAGTTTCCAATGTTTGACTATACCTTTCCTCCAATACCCACTATAATGACCCATACTTTACATACATTGTTATTACTTCAGAATTGAAGCATACTTATTACAACATATAACAAAACCATGGTAGGACCGTATAGGTATAGTGTCTTTAGAAACTGGGAAACATAAACAACTGGTTCATAAAGCATCTACATTGTCTCCCATTTATTTGATCATATCTAGAGTCCCTTTTGGCATATCCTACTTAATAACCTTCTTCCTGGCCTGGGGAAAGAAAACATACAAAAGGGTGAGCTCAAATGCTCAGTAAGAGTAAAAAAAGGAAATATCATATTCATAAGAACATATCATTTAGAAAATCTTAACCGGCAAAAGGGATCATAATATCATAACATGGGATAAATCATAGTAGTGAAATGTAATCCCAATAATCATAACATAAAACATGAAACTTTGTTTCAAACACACATAATCATAGAAAATAATTTCTTATTAGTCAAGACACATTTCCAAGACTATCTTAGTGGACAAAGTCCATTTCTAAACCGATTTCACTCCTCATTCCAGTCCTGTATCACTGAACTAGATTAACTTTTCGTTCCAGCCATGTCTATCTCATGAGATATAAATCTTTACCCAATGTATTGGAGGGAGATATAGGTCCCACCCATCTCATAATTATACCATTATTATGTGTTCCAAAATTTCATAAATCATACATCATAGCATAACCCATGTAATAAAAATGGTATTCTTAAACATCATGACATCATAACATAGTCCATATAAGATAAAAGGAAATCATAAAAATAATTCCATCATAACATAATCAAATCAACGTAAAAAATAGGGATAGAAACAGAACCCCATATTATCTTATATGGAAAATAATTTTGATAAAATGCTTGAACTCTATTCTTGAGAAAAAATATCCTTTCTACTTCAAAAACATTTTTCCTTTCTTAACATGTCATACAATTTTAAACTAAAAGAAGTTGATTAAAAATAAACTTGAAAACTTTTAAAGTAATATTCATGTAATTAATGTTATATGAAATCATAATATCAATTTATTCCGTATAAGTTTAAAAAATAAACATTATTCTCGTACTTTGACCGGAAAAGTCAAAAAGTACCTCGTACTAAAAACTACAAAAGATTCCTTTCATATCTTTTACTAAAAACTCGCCAAAGGGTAAAATTGGATTTAAACAATTTTATTAAGATAGAAATAATATTACATATTGAGGAAACATGGATGTGGATGATAAATATGCCCCAGTAAATTCTGAAGTATAAACAATCTCGGATAAAAATGAGATTGTGAGATTTTCCCTTACCTTAGGTCCGATATGCATTGTACGGCTCCGAACCTCCTCTATAATGATTTAAATAATGTCATTTACTTATTCTAGAATCATACTCACTATTATTATAACATATATGGTTATATTCTTAGCTTCTTATTAGTAATATTTCATTATTACTTGTTATTCGGGTGTTTATTGCTTTATGTTCTTATGCGTGTTTTGTCAAATAAATTCTTATTACTATTTTTAGGTTATATATACATCATTTACAGAACAGTAGTAGTATAATATATATCATATTTATTCATTCATTTTATTTACATAATCATTTTTTAACAAATATCAGGTAGAACGAGTCGCATCACATCGTGGAGACGGTAGGTCTTACGTACGCACGAGCGTTGATATCGTTCCCATGATTGTGGAATTGTATTTAAGTGTATGCATACTATTTCAGGATCAATATCACTTTAAAATAATCATATATATTTATTATTTACACTATTATAACCATCCAAGTAAGGTGTTGATGGAAAACAGATTACACCACGGCGTGGAGACGGTATTCCATACGTACGCACGCGCGGGGATTTCGTTTTTTGTAGGATGGATAGAAGGTGAAATAGGGTTGTTTCATATTTATAATAACATATCAGTATATTATTGATACTAATTTTATTACTTCATAATGAAACAACTAAATAAGAGGAATTAGAAGAAGAAATAAATTTCAAAGAATCGGTAACGGACATTACCTCTTCTTTGAAGCGCCTCTTCTTAACCTCCTCTTAGGGCACTAAAGATGGTCTTTGAAGAAGACCAGGACCTCTAGGTTGTTTCTAGGGAAGTGTAGAAGAGAAATGTTCAGGTTTTGGCCGAGCCTGAAGGCTCAAAGTGACACTACTGGAAATTCGGGCTATAGCCACGGTTCTAAACCGTGGCTATAGGCCCTCAAACCGTGGCTATAGGTAATAGCCACGGTTTGGCGAACCGTGGCTAAGTTTGGCGTGGCTATAGGCCTAGACCTATATCCACGGTTTCGAACCGTGGCTTTAACTCTATAGCCACGGTCCAAACCGTGGCTATAGGTTTATAGCCACGGTTTGGACCGTGGCTGTATACCTAATGCCACGGTTTCAACCGTGGCTATACTAAAGGCCGGACAAAATCTATAGCCACGGTTTTAAACCGTGGCATTATGTCTATAGCCACGGTTTAAAACCGTGGCAATAAATCAATAGCCATGGTTTAAAACCGTGGCTATAGGGTGTCCAAATCCATAAAAAAAAAATACCCCCTGGACACACCCTGGACACCCCCCTGCCACCCCCGGCCAGTCCCCCCCTGCCAGTACCCCCTGCCAGTCCCCCCTGCCAGTCCCCTCTGCCACCCTCCTGCTAGTCCCCCCCCCCCTGCCAGCCCCGCCCCCCTGCCCACTGCTTGTCCCCCTGCCAGCCCCCCCTGCCAGCCATCCCCCCCCCCCTGCCCCCTGCTTGTCCCCCTACCCCCTGCTTGTCCCCCTGCCAGCTCCCCCCCTGCCCCCTGCTAGTCCCACCCGCCAGCCCCCCCCCCCCTGCCCCTGCCAGTCCCCCCTGCCCGGACACCCCTCCCCCTGCCCGGACACCCCTCCCCCCTGCTTGTCCCCCTTACCACCCCCCTGCCCCCTGACACCCCCCTGCTAGTCCCCCCTGCCACCCCCCTGCTTGTCCCCCTGCCAGCCCCCCCCCCTGCCCCTGCCAGCCCCCCCCCCCTGCCCCCTGCTTGCCCCCCTGCCAGCCCCCCCCCCCTTCCCCCTACTTGTCCCCCTGCCAGCCACCCCCCTGCTTGTCCCCCTGCCAGCCCCCCCCCCCTGCTTGTCCCCCTGCCAGCCCCCCCCCCCCCCCCCCGCCCCTGCCAGCCCCCCCTGCCCCCTGCTTGCCCCCCTGCCAGTCCCCCCCCCCTTCCCCCTGCTTGTCCCCCTGCCAGCCCCCCCTGCTTGTCCCCCTGCCAGCCCCCCCTGCTTGTCCCCCTGCCAGCCCCCCCTGCCCCTACCAGCCCCCCCCCCCCCTGCGCCCCCCCCCCCCCCCTGCTTGTCCCCCTGCCAGCCCCCCCCCCCCTGCTTGTCCCCCTGCCAGCCCCCCCTGTTTGTCCCCCTGCCAGCCCCCCCTGCCCCTGCCAGCCCCCCCTGCCCCCTTCTTGCCCCCCTGCCAGCCCCCCCCCCCCTTCCCCCTGCTTGTCCCCCTGCTAGCCCCCCCCCCTTCCCCCTGCTTGTCCCCCTGCCAGCCCCCCCTGCTTGTCCCCCTGCCAGCCCCCCCCCCCCTGCCCCTGCCAACCCCCCCCCCCCCCCCCTTCCCCCTGCTTGCCCCCCTTCCAGTCCCCCCCTTCCCCCTGCTTGTCCCCCTGCCACCCCCCCCCCCTGCTTGTCCCCCTGCCAGCCCCCCCCCCCCTGCTTGTCCCCCTGCCAGCCCCCCCCCCCCCTGCCCCTGCCAGCCCCCCCCCCCCCTGCCCCCTGCTTGCCCCCCTGCCAGCCCCCCCCCCCCCTCCCCCTGCTTGTCCCCCTGCCAGCCAGCCCCCCTGCCCCCTGCTTGCCCCCCTGCCAGCCCCCCCCCCCCCCCTTCCCCCTGCTTGTCCCCCTGCCAGCCCCCCCCCCCTGCTTGTCCCCCTGCCAGCCCCCCCCCCCCTGCCCCTGCCAGCCCCCCCCCTGCCCCCTCCTTGCCCCCCTGCCAGCCCCCCATGCCCCCTGCGTGTCCCCCTGCCAGCCCCCCCCCCCCCCTGCCCCCTGCTTGTCCCCCCCATCCCCCCCTGCCCCCAGCCCCCCCTGCCCCCTGCCAGCCCCCCTGCCCCCTGCCAGCCCCCCCCCCCCCCCTGCCCCCTGCGTGTCCCCCCCCCCCAGCCCCCCCCCCCCCCCCTGCCCCCTGCCAGCCCCCCCCCCCCCCACCCTGCCCCCTGCTTGTCCCCCTGCCAGCCCCCCCCCCCCCCCCCCTGCCCCCTGCTAGGCCCCCTGTCAGTCCCCTGCTAGTCCCCCTGCCCCCTGATCTGATAACCAAGTTTATCTGATCTGATAACCACAACATCTTCAGCACTGCCAGATTCAGGTTTAACAGGTACCAATTCACCAATTCTGACATGTTTAGCAGCATGAGATAAGACAGGAACAGACTGAACTACATCAGATTTACAGACCATGTTTAGCACCCCTCCCCCCTGCTGGACACCCCCCTGCTGGACACCCCCTCCCTCTGCTGGACAACCCCCCTGCTGGACACCCCCCCTGTCGGTCAGCATTGCGGGCCACAAGCATTCGGCCCAACCGAATCGGGCAACACCAATCCAACAAAATCCTCATCCGCGACAGTTGCAGGCTACAAGCATTCAGTAGGGATTAATGGAAGAAATCAACATGAATACAACGACAAATATGTTCCTTTGAGGAACAGATTTCAGGGGCTACATGTAGAAAACTCTTATGCTGAGAGTATTGTAAAAAAAATCCAAGACTAGTTCTAAAGCACAAACCTCCTGGAAAGACACAAAAAGGGCTTGGAAGCATGAGAAGAACTCACATGATCCTAAAACTAGAAGGATTCATGTGAAAGGGGTGCCCCAAGGTAAGGTATGTACTGAAAATTCTTGCAGGGACAGTCCAAGAATCAAGGTGATTTGGAGTAAGAAAAATCAACCTA
Organism: Viscum album; assembly: GCA_963277665.1. Lineage (NCBI taxonomy): Eukaryota > Viridiplantae > Streptophyta > Magnoliopsida > Santalales > Viscaceae > Viscum > Viscum album. Next base: position 162,592,101 of record OY728157.1, on the reverse strand, counting down.
TAGTGAAAAGAAAAATCCTTGGTGGTAAAGTTGTCCAAGGAAAAACAGGTTGTGTATTGGGTTGTGAAGAAGAGAACAAACCTAAAGAAGTGGAGACACAATCCATGGGGTAAGTGTGCTCACAAAGCATATATTTTAGAGCTGAAAACAGATCTGGTTTAGAGCTGGAAGTTGCATGCAGCAATGGTATCAATTCATGCTAAAAGTGGACACCCCAGGACAGACCCCCCCCCCCAAACCCAGACCCCCCAGGACAGACCCCCCCCCCCCCCCAGACCCTGGACATCCCAGGACAAACGCCCCCCCCCCCCCCTCACTGGACCCCCTAGACACCCCATGGAAAGACCCCCCCCCCCCCCCAAACCCAAACCCACTCCCCACCCTTGACACCCCCCTGCACCCCCACTACCACCTGCACCCAGCCCCCCCCCCCCAGGATATTATTTGACATTACATCTACAATTGGCATTCCCATCAAAATGGATAGAGCAACTGAGGAGGCACATTATGGGTATTTTTCTAGAATAATGTGCATTTTGCTAGAGTTCTTCTAGAAGTGGACCTTAATTCCACCCTCATTGATCGGGTTGTGTTATCCACAAATGAAGATGACTTGTTTTTGAAAATTGAGTATGAACAACTACCTGCATTTTGTTCCAAGTGTCTGTCTATAGGGTAATCTAAAGAGAGATGCAGAATGAAACTTGTCTGCTCTTTTTTCTCACAGAAGGGACATGATTTTCAGACTTTCCGTAAGAAGAGAAAGAATGGTCCTGGAGCTGGGAATGGCTCTGGTCAGGCTGTTGCAGGAAATGGAAGTGTGGAACTTGGGCAGGGTCTTGCAGGAACAGGTTGTGATCAACCAGGGACTGGAGTCAGCAATATAAAGGGGAATGCTTCTGATATTTCAGGTGAAGGTTTTCAAGAGGAGGTGAATTTTGATGATCCAGATTTGCAACCTGGACTGGGGCTGGTGAGGTTCAGGGGCAGGGAAAACTAACAGTAGCAGGGGCTGTTAGTGGCCGGATTGAGGATGAAAATCAGAGGCCAGGAGCAGATAAGTCAAGGTCAGAGTTTGATGCTGCCTCTCAGCAGCGGGGTCAAGGTCTGATCCCATCAGGTGTACAGGTGCAGGTAAATGTTGATGATCCAGGCTTGGAGAAACCTGGAATTGGGTCTGGAGAGGTTAAATCTGTTCAAGGGCAGAAGAAACTCTCAGTAGCATGGGCTGATTGTGTCCAGTTTGTGGATGAAAATCAGCGGCCTGTTGACTTTCAGTCGCAAGGACCTGCAGGAGAAGGAACAGGAGATCAAGGCCCTAGGCCTAGGAGCCAGTAACCTGGGTCAGAAGCTGGGTGCTTCACTGGGGCAGCCTCAGTATGGGTCTGAGCAGCATGAACCAATGGTTCAACCTTCTCAGATCCAGGAAGAGATCAATCGGCAAATGGAGCTTAATAATATAGGGGGAAGTTGGGCCGGAATAGAAAATGATGATTATGCCCATAGAAGTGATCCATGTAAAGATATTTTAAGCAAGGGAAAGTTTCCTTCAGTTGATAAAGAGGGATTTCAAATTGTCTATTCAAGGAAATCAAGGAAGAAGAAAGACTGCTCTCAATGGAGAACAACGATGGTGACTAGGTCTCATAGCTCATCTACCTACAACTTGGAATGGGATGATGATGTCGGGGAGTGGGGTTATGAAAACGAAATGCTTTATTATGAAGGCAGTTTTATCAATGTCTATCCCCATATCCTCTCTTATGTCATCTTTTGTTTTTAATAAAATGGCTTTAGAGCCTTTTGGCTCGAAGCTTCTTTCTGTTTCGATGGATTTGGGGAGTTTGAACATCTCACATAATCGTTTAATTTAAATGTTAAATGATTACTAATGGGATTGAGCCGTACGCTTCAAATGAGCTGAAACGTTTGGGACATTTTTGTAACGTACCATGAATAGGCTGAACATTTTGAGGTTCTCGAAGGCCTATATGAATTGGTTCAATTCCTATGCAAGTGGTTGCACTTGATGGATGAGATCATGGGATCGTTAGAACCCCTCAAAGCCGATTCTCTCTAGCTCTTGATTCTCTCCCACCTTTAAACAAGGTTCTAACAGACTGTGGTGTTGAGAGAGACCCTACCTAAGCATCGGGTGATTCCCATGAACCTTGGATACCTCAGAAGGAGTCTTTCGTTGACTTCTTGGAGATCTCGATCAAACGCTTGTGAAAACTTCGACAACCAAGAAGGACTGGTATTGAGAGAGGTCCTACTAAGTGTCGGGTGATTCCCATGATTTGTGGATACCTCTGAAGGAGTCTTTCAGCGACTTCTAAGTGATCACAATCAAACACTTGTGAAAAGCTTCGAAAGACTGGATCGAATGGTGTAAGGTACACCATTATTATTCTTTGTTTAGATTAATTACAAACGTATAGATATATTTCGGCGTGACTGCGGCGTGACCGCGGACACCCCTCCCCCCCCTGCTGGACACCCCTCCCCCCCTGCTGGATGTGGCTGGAGCAGAGCCACATCGCGGCGTGAGCGCGGCGTGACCGCGGCGTGAGCGCGGCGTGACCGCGGCGTGACCGCGGCGTGACCGCGGCGTGACCGCGGCGTGACCGCGGCGTGACCGCGGCGTGACCGCGGCGTGACCGCGGCGTGACCGCGGCGTGACCGCGGCGTGACCGCGGCGTGACCGCGGCGTGACCGCGGCGTGACCGCGGTGTGACCGCAGCGTGTTGGCCCGATCCAGCGACCACAATAACCACAATAAGAAAATAACCAATGACCTTGTCAGGAAGATAAACAGTGACCACAACAACAGAAAACAACCCATGACAACCAGAACAAAAAATAACATCACATTATAAAAATTAAAAATAAGATTATCTAAACAGTGGCCACAAACTATTGAGAATGACACTACTTTCAATTGACAATGAAACCTAACTCAAAATTCTGTAATCTAGTAACACCACTTTCAATTTTGTAATCTAGTAACACTACTTTCAATTGAGATCCCATTTAAGGAACATAAATCAATCCTCTGAGGATAAATAATTATTGATAATGTCAATAGCATTTGAAAACTCCACAAGGAGAATAGATTTTATGGGTCTCTTTTCCTGGGAATGTTAACAACAAATATCATAATTGAAAAACAAGCTTATTAAAGTATGGAACTAGATAAATTAGAGGACCACGTGGTGGCATACCTTAATAAAATTTAGAATGATTATAGTATTTTCATATCTCTGGTCTAGATTTTCAAAATGCAGCCTTGTTGATTTATAACGAAGGTCTTTCCATAATACTGGGAAACAAAAAACAAAACTTCAATAAGAAATGGCAACAGATCATAAAATTAAAAAGCAGCATATTCATGGGAAAATGCCAAAAAAATAATATCAGGTTCAATATTCCTTCATGATGACTCTTGAGATTAGAAAAGTTGAATTGAACACCAATTCTGGACAACAGAACTTATTTATAAATGGCAGCCTTCAGATATATACTCCGGAGCAAATTGTTTTGTCACAACATAATTAACTACTTGAACCATTTCATTGACACCTCATTTTAATTATCTAGATGAACATAAATAAATGTATAGAAATATTAGTGTAAAAATCAAACAGAACAGACAAGAGAAATGAAAAATATGTCAAACACTGAATAATTGGGAACATCTTCCAGCAAAAATTACACATTCTAGAAGATGGGTTATAACAAAAAATTGATCTTCAAAAGAATCACAGTGTTTGATCTTATATAAAGTCGTATTCAGAACCCAAACCCATATAGGAATGCACACATAAAAAACATAAAACAACTAACATGTATCTATCCAACCTGGTGCCAGTAAAATGAAGTGACCGCCTAGCAATAAGGGTTAACTTGAAGTCCCTGCCACATATTGAGAGCTTCACCTGGATTCAAACAGCACAACCATTAATCTCATAGTGATTAATTATTGATTTTCACAAATAACTCAAATGATCCAGCATGATAGTTGGTAAGAAATATTTAGATGTGAATACACTTTTTGAAAGTCAATTTGGCATTCTGAATTTCATTGACACCTTATTTTAATTATCTTCGATTGACGTGCCGTCTGCGCGTGCACGTCGCGAAGACTACCATGCTTTCAAATTCATGCCAACTAGTGTGTACAGGTAAATAAAGAAGCCAGTGATAAAGATTTTAGCACCCCTACAACCGAAAAAGCACATTCCAGTAGAGGGAATAAGGGTCCCTATAGGAGAAACTACAGTCTAGAAAGAAAAAACCACATCTAGTTGCTTATTATTGTCCAACGAGTGGTTTTTTTGATGAATACATACAAAATTAAATACATACCCGCAAGTAAATACATAAAAAATTAAATACAGAATTAAATACATACAAAATACATACCGAATACATACCTGCAACTAGAGAATCCATACATACCTATAACTAGAGACTCCATACATATAGAATTGAATACATACAAAATACATACAGAATACATACAGAATGCATACCTACAACTAGAGACTCCATACATAAAGAATACATACATACTTGCAACTAGAGACTCTATACATATAGAATACATACCTACAAGTAAATACATACCTACAATTAGAGACTCCATTCCTCCCTCAATTAAAAATACATACAGAATTAAATACATACATGAATTCAGAATACATACAGAATTGAATACATACCTACAAGTAAATACATACAGAATTCAGAATTAAATTCATACATGAAAGTATTATAACACATAATTCATACCTGTAAGTAAATACATACAAAATTCAGAATTGAATTCGAAATTCAGAATTGAATACATGCCTGCAAGTATTATAACAAATAATACATATCTGCAAGTAAATACATATAGATTTCAGAATTGAATTTAAAATTCAGAATTGAATACATACCTGCAATTACAACACATAAGTCATATCTTCAAGTAAATACATACAAAATTTAGAATTGAATTCAGAATTCAATACCTGCAAGTATAAAAACATAATTCAGAAGGTAATTAAATACATACATAATTGAATTTAGATTTTTCATTAAAACAGGATGAAAAATTTGGTTGATGTTGAATTAATAAAACAAAACAGTGGCAAAGAAATTAAAATGATGCAACGCCGAACCAGATGTTTGAAAAAAATCATATTTGACTTAAAACAAGCATTCAATACAAAGACAATCTGGTAGAATTCAATTAAATATGAACATTGAATAGCAACTGTTAAATAGAGATATTTAAATCGATGATGAACTGGTATTTTTAATCCAAATCAATAGATTCAAAGAGAGTTGAACATCTACCAGTCAAGAAACAACTCAGAGGAAGGAATTTGGAGAAGAATACCTCACTGAAACCCCCATCGCGATTTAGACTTGGAGGGGAGTCCGTCGGCGTCGGGGGAGGCGCTGTCTTCCGGGGAGGGGGGGAGGCGCGGTCGTCCGGGGAGGGGAGTGCGTCGGGGGAGGGGAGTGAGTCGGGGAGGGTTCCGTAGGAGTGAGTCCGGGGAGGGGGGAGGTGCGGCGAGGAGGCGTCGGGGAGGAGGGGCGAGGAGGGCGCGGCGACGAGGAGGGTGCGGCCACGAGGAGGGCGCGGCGAGGAGGGCGCGGCGACGAGGAGGGCGCGGCGAGGAGGGCGCGGCGAGGAGGAGATGCCGTCGGGGAGGAGGGCTGTGGATCGGGGAGGAGGAGGAGCCCGATAAAAGATCGGGAGAATAAAAGGATGAAACACATTTAGCCACGGACAAAAATTTAACCGTGGCCTAATAAGGGCTATAGCCACGGACCTATAAAACCGTGGCTATAGGTCCGTGGCTATAGCCCCAATTTCTAGTAGTGTGATGTGAGGAGGAGAGGGGGAGGTTCCCTTTTATAAGGGAGGAGTGGGGCACCTTAGAAAAAACATAAAATATTATTTTATTATAAAGTCATATTCGGTTTTTAATAGCTCGAAAATGATTTATTTCGAATATAAGGTGGGGATGGGTCAAAATACTCTCAAAAAATATATTTTAGACAATTTTAGGTTACTATTTTAACATTATCATTTAGATTTAACTCTAAGTTAAATAATTTAACTTTTATTGTGTCTTCTAGTTTTCTTACACTATATGGTCAATAAACTTACTATAAAAAATACAAACATACCCCAAGTAGTTAGTTATTAATATATATAACCATATCTAAGTCTTTTGGCCGAACCTTAGATTTTTAGGAATAAAATAACAATTAATAATATAATATTTGTTTTAAAAACTATTTAATGTCAATTTTGACACTATTTGGTAATTGATTTTTGTGAAAATCCTAAAAGCATTATTAGTTGAAAAAAAGTTAATTAAATCAATACTAACATGTCATATTAACCTATAAAATTATTTTAATTCATAAAAAGTCTCAAATTACATTTATTTGGGTATTTATATTGTCAATTATGTTAATATTTCCATAATAAGGTAATTACTGCATCATCATTGTGTCATAAATAAATTAAATTATTTAATGTCTAAAAATTATAAATAAAATATCATTATGTATGAAATTATTTTATCATTCTAATTTATATTTATAGTCGAATTTATCTTATGTATAACTCTATATTAAAAATGTTTTAGTTATTAAACTTTGATTTTAACTCATTTAACTCTTCTTTAAATAAAAAAATAATAAGTGTCCAAATCTAATCCAAGTGTACCTAAATGGTCATATTTTATTCCTAAGGTTGTTTTTGGTCTAATTAAACTTATCCAATAGAATTAGGACATGAGTTAGGGTATTAATAATATCATTTTTACCCTTAATTACACTATTTACTTTTAAAAGTGGTAAATAAAAGTAAAAAAGTTACTATTCACCAAAAATTATTTTTATCATATTGAACCACATTTTACTCCTTTATATTAACCATGTCTCTTGGATTTTTTAAATTCCACTCAAAGAAGCGGTAAAATTAAGTTTTATGTAAATTTTCAAATTCTCCTAGGAGGTGGGTAAAAGACGGTGAAAAGTTCAATAAAATTTTATATATCTAAAATTATTATAAAATTACTCCAATTAATTACATTGAACTTATATAGGTATTATTTATCTATTTTTACCTAAAATTAATTTAAATAAAAAATTGTTTATTTAAATAAAAGTCAGTTTTTAAATAGTAACCTAGTGATTTCACTATTCATCAAAAATTGAAAGTTTTCTGAAAAATACCAAAAATTCCACCCTAGGCTAATTTTGATATTATGAATCCAAAAATGAAGTCCATTTTGAATGATAAAATTTATAAAATTTCAAGAATTTGGTATTACTATTCATAACGGCTAGTTTATATAATATTTTAATAACATATCGTTGTTTAGTGAAACCTGGTATTGCGTTCAACGCAAGCTATCGAGGAAGGTTGCTCTTGCATGTAGCGCAAGCCAAGACAGTATTGTGTGTCGTGAAATATTCCTTTATATAACATTATACATAAAAAACAAAATATTTCACATAAAATCTCGAGTGTTACACTCAACGCACCTGAAACCAATCCGACGATCCGAAACCACCCGAACTACTTCGCCTTCGGCGGCGGTTGCTGGAACCCTCATCCAGGGACCCCAAGAGTACTTCTTCACCAACTATGGAGGATCAAGTGCAAAACTGGCAGAAACCCAAGGGAAGAAAAAGAAGAGGAGGGGTCGTATAGGGGGTGTCGCGCGGCTCATAGGAGAGATCCCCTTGGCTGGTGCGTGTCGTATATGAGAGGAGGGAGAGGGAGAGTTTAGTTTTAAGTTGTTAATTTATTTTAGTTTCTTATATTTTAATTTTAATTCAAAACCTATACTCACCCAAACGCATTGTTTGACCCGCATGGTTTGCCAAACTGTGTGCAAACCGTGCGGAGGTCTACGGCCTCCAAGACTCCCATCGCACCGGCTAGGCGTACGGTTTGGGAAACCGTGCGCAGCCTGTGCACAAGCCACTGCCCACCTAATTTAGGCCGCACAGTTTTCTTGCAATGGGCCTCACGATTTGATCAAACTGTGTGCAGCCCATGCGCCTTCCTCTGCCTTTTAAAAACCAGCCCCTCTCTCTCAGGACCGAAGCTCCCAAGACCTGTCGAGACACTGGGAAAACTTCGTGGGCCTTCGCCCAAGCCCAAAACCAAAACAACAAACCGTTCCAACTCTCAGAATTCCGTTCTGAAGCTCAGTCTTAAAAATGACCCATGCAGTAATTGAAAACATTCAAATTCATTCGGGTTTTAGTCCAGTTCAAAATGCGGGTCATTACACTATATGTTATCTCGGGTGACCTTCATACTTAAATTAATTTTATTTAAGTGGAAGTTTCATTAATCCTTTTCCCGATGTGGTATTTAATTGAAAGTATTTTTAATATTCAAATGGTGGTTACCAAGCCTGAGTTCAAATTATGAGTACGTAATTTATTAAAGGGCGGATAGAATGTAACATCCTGTGTTTTTAAAAGGGAAAGGTTTTTCTGAAAGACTATTTAAATGTGAACACGTGTTCTTTAAACCAATTAATAAAAAATCATTATTGTTTGTATTATATTAATTGAATTTATATATGATATATTTGATATATTTTTTAACTAACATCTAATGCGTTTTTTAGACATTATATAAGAAAAAATCCAGTTTTATGCATAGAAGAAGTGTTCTCTAAAAAGGAACGTTTGTCGCCTTTTGATGACGCATTTGTTTTAAAAATAGTTTTCACAAATTTATAAATAAAATTTTAAAAAAGAAACTTCTTATTTGAATGTGAATTATAAATTTTACTTTGGTTTAATTTATAGTATTTTTCTGAAAAGTTTCATTTTCTGATTAATAATGAAAAATACTACATTTTAATTGAAAACTGATTATTCATAAAATTAATTTATAATGAATAATTATATTTTTAAATAGTTTTAAAGTATAATTAGATCAATTTCTTATCATTTATTCCAATTTAGTTCACTATAATCAATTTAATATTGAATTTGGATATAAAAAAAATATTTTTTCGAAGGTTTTTACTTTAAAAAACTATTTTCTCATTTTGTCAATGGGATTAATTTTTGATTAATTTCTATAATTTATGTGTTTTGAATTCAGAAAAATAGATTAAATATTTATAATCAGAAGTTCCAAATTTATTAAATATGTTTCTTTTTTTTGGACATTATGAATAATGAAGTCAGTAAAAAAAATTATTAACAAGGTTAAAGGTAAATCTGGTTATTAAGGGTGGAAATAATATTATAAATATTATAAAATGACCATAACATTTGTCCTAATTTCATTATATGAGTTATTTTAAAACCAAAATCATCCTTGGGAAGAAATTATAACCTTTTTAATCCACTTCGGAGAGATTATGACATTTATAATATTTTATTAAAAGGAAAACTTAATGATTTCATATTCATGTCTTAGATAACTATAAAATTTTTAATATTGGGCTATATAAGGAATATTTTCAACTATAAATAATAATTTCAAAGATAAAATTTTTATCTTTATCATGGTAACTTTTAAAAATATTACAAAATAAATAACTACCTTAAAGTCTTACACAATGCTGATGTTTTAATTGTTTAATTAACAGAACAATAAAATATATTATATTAAAAATATTAAAAAATTATAATTTCATATAATTAATGCCCTAAATTATTTTATATATTACTTGGAAATTTTATTGATGATTTAAAATATTTGGTTTTAATATATATTGTTTTTATAATATTTTTAAAAAATACATGTAACGAATGGTGTCAAAATTGACATTAATGATATTTTAAAATAAATAATATTCTATTAAATGATATAAAATTTATAAAATATAAAATTAATATGAATTATTTTTATATGGATTATAATTTCATAAATGTATCATTTAATGGTCTTTTGGTATTTTATTGTAATTATATTAACCCTCAATGTGTAAATTACATGATATCAAAGTAAGAGTTAAAAGGGTAAAATAGGGGTTAAAAAATATGATAAGTAATAAAAAAATAGTAAAAACATGTATAATATTCCTTATATGAAGTTATTTTTACCCATAATAATCATATATTCTAAATAAGTCAGTTTGGATCCATTTGGTTATAAAAGTAATTTATCTTATTTTTAAATGTTGAAGAATTCCAAGAGTTCCCCCACCATTCTCTTATAAAATGGAACCAATTATTCTCTATTAATCACACATAAAAAACCTATTTTTTCAAAAAAATGTCTTCCCAAATACCTTCATATAATCCATCCTCACATTTTGGTGATCTTATTTTAGGTATAACACTCACCTTATAGGTGTTAAGGTTGTAATCAAAGGAGATTGTCCGAACAAAAGGTATCATTTTTTATTAATTGTTTTGTTTTGATTCTCCATACACTTCCTTCAAATATTATTAAACCATTATGAAATAATAAATATATTATCCTAAATATACTGATACTTTACTATGTTAATATAATCACCTAAAAGTATATCCACTTTAATCAAATGGGAAATGAATTAATCGTTCGTGCATACAACAAAATAACACATCTTGAACCGATATAATTTTTTTCTATAACCATATCTCAATAATAGTTAAAAAGATGTAAATAATGTTTATATAAGATATTATTTACATACTAATCATTATTAAAAGATAATATATCATTTTTTTCTTACATTTCTATAGACATGAAAATTATCTTATTGTTTGTGCATACATGTGAACTACCACCTCCATAATTCAATTTGATTCATTTATCATCACCAAATAAAATGGATGATATATATATATATAATTATATTTAAATTTTTAATATTATATTGAAGAAATTTTGATAATTTTTCATAGATAAAATAATACTTACATTTTTTCTAAAATGATTACTAGAAAATGGAAATGTTACTCATGAGTACGTACGATTTTCGTCTCCATGATTATAACATAGTTTATTTTTCATAAAAATAATCAATGGTTTAATTTAAAATTATAATTGATGAATAGAAATGATTATAATTTCATTAATATTATTCTTGATATGATATACTTATGACCACTTTTATTATAAATATCATACCAAATTTGTTTTAGAGTCATGTACAGAATATCATCAAAACGTCTGACATGAACATGAATAATTATGTAATTTTTATTACATGATAATAATTGATATAAAAGGAATAATAAAAACTAATAATGTTATATTAAAGTAAATAATTGACCTAGTTTTATTATTCAGGAATATAAATATTGTACGTGATAAGTCGAACTGAAGGAAAGTGACTTTGTCTCAATTTTCTTTCATTGAAGCATATTTTGATCTTATATACCTATATTCTTATATAAGGTGTATATAACCTCTACTTTGAAATTTAATAGCATGATTTTATGTATTATTATGATTTTAATTTCTTTTATGTTATTATTTCATGTGGAATATGATTCTACTAATTACAAAGTAGTAAGGTAATTTTTAACCCAATTTCCATTATTTTGGTTAAACATCTACTTCTTGATTATGTGCTCCAAGTATTATGTGTGAAATGAATTTTTAATATAATAGTTTTTATTTCCAAGTTTTTTATTTTGATTTATATTTTATACACATAATCAATTCATTGGATTATTTATCACTTCAATGATATGATATTTGTAAGGGACTCTTTAACTAAAACATCATTTTGTGTGTTTAAAATATTTATTCTTATAAATCCTTCTCATTCATGTACATTATTTTAAATGGTTTTTATGAAGGTATTTATATAGATACGAATGTTTTTAAACATAAATTTTATAATTTACCTCAAATCTTTCAAATTGGAGTGGGACACTTTGACTTAAAAATATCTTTTTAATTATTTTAAATTGGTTTTGAAAATATAATGGTTATTTAAATAACTTGAAATGTTTTCTTTTATGGGAAAATGAAATTTTATGAGTTACATGTTTAAAATTGAAAAACATTATGTGGTATGATTATATAATGGTACTTTGACATTTATGGGTGGTTACGTGATAAAATAATAATGGGTAGTTCCATGGTAAACCAGGAATAGTTGGTTATGTTATAACCACCAATTCATTGGGTATGTAAGTTGACCATATGGTTATTCCATTTTGTAAAAGTGACAGGAATGGAAGTTGACAAAATGGTTATTCAATTTTAGTATAATTATGTCCCATGTTACCTAGTAATATATTATATGATTTTCTATGAGTTTTCATGAAATTCATATGATTTTAAAAAGTTAAAATAATTATCTCTAATATATGATTATTCATATTTTAGGGTAAAAAATTAATGTTTTTAAGGAAATTTATTTATGGTTTTCATTAGACTAATGGTTTCCATTCTTTTCTGTCCCTTATTAAGATTTTATACTCATCCCAATTTTTCAAAAAAAATTCATAGGGTTTAAGGAATATGTGGTACAAGGATGAGAACAAGGGTATAATTGTGAGGATTTTTCATAAAGAGAAACTATGATTTATTTCAAAAAAAAGTTTACTTTTTTTGTTAACAAAATGGATACTGAGTATAGGTGTCCACTTGTAATGTATGGTATTTCTATATAAGTGTTATTTATAATTCTCTAAAACTCTAATCATAAAACATCTTTGTGAAAATAAAGTGATTTATAGTTTTGGAAAAAATAGAATATTTAATGTTTAAGGCCAAGTCCTTACAAATATAGTGCATGAACAATATAATTGATGTGACTTTATGTATTATTGGAAAATCATTTCCATATAAAGATAAATAGGAATTATAATAGTTTTTCTTACTAATAAAAAATGTTTATTTTTAGAAAATTAGAGAATTAGATAAGAATAATTCTCAAAAACATGTATCTAAGGATAAAATATATTTTTTATTGAGAATAAATTATCAAATTTGTTTTTATAAATAAAATTAATGGGAGAACCCACTTATTTCCCATATATGTTTCTCAGTTTTTTTCTATTCAGGTATATAATTCTTGGAAATTCATGCAATAATAGAGATTAATTGAACATGTACCTTATTATAGGTAATAATAAAATAAAATAAAACATAAGACATGAAAAATAATAATTAAGCATGGAATCAATTGTGTTTCATAACCTTTTATCGTACCATAATCAATATAAATATCATAATGATGGTATTATAGTGATTAATAAAATCCATGTATTAACCCATAAATATATTGTAATATAATCTATGTATATATATGAGAGACATATATACATAATTTAGAAGTAATATATAACATCAAATGTTATCACCATTGATGAAAATGACTTTTAATCTTAAATTTGATATTTATTGAAAAAAATACCCTTTTCACTTTGAAATCATCTATTCAAAATATAAAAATTAGAAAAATATTATAGAAAAAAATTTGTTCAATAGGAACCATGGAAAAATATAAGGAAATATTTAAGGAATCATGTAGTTATTAAAGTTGGTAATTTGTTACATGTCGTATAGGTTAAAAAAATTCATTTTACGCAATTGTAAAATGTGTAAAAATTGGTTCATTCAAAAAATAAAAATAAGAATCCTTTCAAAACGTTTTATAAAAATTTAAACAGGGGTTAAATTTTATTAATAAATATTTTAGATAATTTTAATACTATTCATGATAATATTTATACAAAACATGTATATCAAAGAAAAATGATTTTTATCCTAAGAGGAAATGAATTCAATATTTCATAAAAAAATTAAAAATATTTTGAATTATCAAATTGATTAAAATGGAACTATTGTTTTAAAATTTCATGAATAATTATAGAAGAATAAAATTAATGGGTTTTGATATAAAATTATAAAATAATTTCCTATATTGGGAATTCAAGAACAACTAATCCCGATTAAGATGTGGATAAATCATAAAATATTACATAATTGGTAACTATTGAATCATAAATCCCATTAACGAAGTGGGTCAATTGTAAAATAAAATATAAAAAAATTTAAGGGTTTATTATATAATATTTTATGGGCAGAACATACCCCATTTTAAAGAAATTATGTTAATAAAAGAACATGTCACTCAACGAAGAATGTTTTGAAATGAAACACTTGTCTCGAGTCAAGGTTTTATCATGTATGTATTTTATTTCATTTTAAATAAAAAAATATCAATTATTTTATTAATAATAAATTTTCAATGTATAAACACTTATAAAAACATTTACTTCATTTATTTTAATTTTATGTTTAATTACATAATCAGTTATGTCTACGTTGGGTGTTGTGGGGATACTCAGTAAATAATTTCAATACATCATTGGTGTTTTGAGATTGTTAAAACTGTTTGGTGTTCTATCATATCTAGAATAATAATCAATGAATAATTATAATTTTTATACATAATTAATAATTTTAAAAGTAACCATATAATTTTTTATTAAAAATTAACTATATTTCAGTTGTTGATATGATAGGTCATGTTAGAAACAAGATGATAAAGAAGAGTATCATTTTAAGGTATTTTTGTTTTTTGTCTAGGATGTTTTAGAATAAGTGAAATCAACTCCCTTTGTAAAAGTGGAATACAAGTAAGATACAATAATTTCCTTGGAAAATCATACAATGCTTTGCTAGTCTGTATTTCAAAAATATCATAAGTTATTTGGAGAACTTTTGATGCAAGATTTATGAAGGAAGGGAGGATAAAATGTGCTTCCAATTGGTTTTTTTATTTGAATGAAATATGATGATGGATGACTGTAAATCGTCACGGTTGGTTTTGTTGAAGTGGTGTTTTAATTTGACATATTTTTCAGTGTTTGCCAAATTTATGGGGTCCAAAATTTGGAAGATGGAAAGCATCGTGAAACATACATTTTAATTAAGTCCTTATAAAAAATTTTAAAAGGAATGAGTTTTGTGAAGATGGGATTTGAGAAGGATGTTTCTCCAAGTCATGAAGATTCTGACGGTGATCTCTGTGATTACAAAAAAAATAGGACCATTGCAGTGCACAAAGGATTTGTTGGTATATCTGTGATTATGACAAGCATTGTGAATGCTAAGAAGATGTGGACCATCATGAATGATGATGGTAACTATCTCGATTATGATATGTGGATCACCGTGAGCATGTGATGGATTGATGGTGATCTCAGCAATAATGAAAAATATCAAAAGAGTATCGCGAATGGAGGAGCTATGAAAAGATATTTTTTGAGTGATCCAAAAAATGAACTAAAGATGGTGGAGCATCGTGAAAAGGTCATCTTATAAATATGAGGTGACCCACACTTAATTTTTTAAGTAAATTATAGAGAAAATATAAAATCTCTCTGATTTCATGAAGATGGAAGAGCTCTGTGAAGCTAGATTTCTATGCGATCTTGAGCATCGCGAAAGGACTTTTAAATTTTAGATTAATGCCAATAATTTCAAGTAGTGGGAGCTTTGAAATGATGATATATTCCATTTCGTGAGCTTTGTGAAGGTAGTTGGTTTCATAGAGGTAGGTTACGTCGTGAAGGTTGGGAGCTTCACAAAGGGAGATTCACAATGGAGCTTTGTGAAAAAATAGTTTTGAATACTCAGTTTAAGTAAAAAAAATATTTCAAAGAACATCAAATCATGTTTAAGAAAACTTGGAAATAAGACTGAGGTATTGGAATAAGTATCATTATGAAGTCCATGAAGTTCTCACAAGATTCTGGGTAAGAAAGAGAAGAATTTTTTTGAAATATCAAATTTTTAGAAGTTGATAAAGAAGATCCTTAACATTGTATTACATCATTTTGTGCTAGAATAATTAAACTCATTATCGGATTGTTTTCATAATGCTACATGAGTTTAAGGTCACATCTTACTCATTATATTTCACATCAAATGATTATTTTCTAGTGTATTGTGTGGTTAGGATTATTTTCGATCGTACCAAAGACTAGCTACTCTTATTGAGTAGTGAACCATGTAAATTATAGTGTTCCTGTGGGTGTGTGTTTGAATTTTGTTTAGTAAGGAAATAAATTATATAAAATGAGGAAATTGTTGTTTCATTATAAAATAAATATAAAAGAAAAATATATCACTGATTCACCCCCTCCCCCTTTTAGTGATACTTGAATAGTGACTGGGCAACTTCAACTGGTATCAGAGCTGAATGTTCCCTCCATTTTATTCTTTCCTGAAGTTTTCAAGAGATTTTGTGATGGATAATCTAAATTTCATGAAAAGTAAGGAAATTCAAATATTTTATGGACAGAATTACTATATTTGGAAAAACAGAATGATTCTTTATCTTATGTCTCTTGGGTATGATGTTCTTAAATCTTCAAAAGATGGATTTTATCATATTGATGACCAGGTTCCTCTTACACCTTTTTATAAGAAGAATCTTGAAAATGATATAAGAGATAAAAATGATTTACTCTCATCAATTTTTGAAAGTGAGTTTTTAAGAGTGAAAAGTTTTCCCATAGGTAAAGGTATATAGGATAAGATGAAAAACATATATGAAGGAAATACAAAAGTGAAGAAAGACAATCTAAAAATGTAGATGTTGAAGTATGAATATTTGAAAATGGGTGAGTTTGAATATGTTGGGGACTTCTTTACTGGGGTAAGTGACATTGTTAGCACAATCAAATGTCTTTGTGAAAAGTTGGAAGATTCTACAGTTGTTGAAAAGATATTAAGAATTATTCCCATCAAGTTTTATGATAATGTTTCTTCATTCTAAGACAGAGACCCTAAAACATTATATATGGCTGATTTTCATAGAACTCTCATCACTTGTACAATTATAAGGGAGAATTATGTGAAGAGAAAGACAAAAGCTGATAGAGAAATGTCTTTTGAAGATACCAAGAAAGAAAATTCTAAAAAGAAACTTGAGGAAGGTGATGTTACTGACTCTAAAATTGAGAATAAAGTATAGAAATATTTTGAAAAAATTTTATCCTTATTTTCTTAAACATTGAGAAGAGGTACATATAAATATAAAGGGAAACGACCCTTGTTGTTTTTTTAATATAGAGTTTTTGGGAACTTTATAGATAACTTCCCTCAATGAAAGAGAGAATAAGACGGTGCTGAAGTTAAAAGAAGGATAAGAAGGTCGTGGAAGAAATAGGGTGATAAAGATAAACATTTTTCCAGAGGGAAGGATAAAAAGTTCTTCAAATCTAAAAGAATGAGCTTTTTTTATAAAGATGAAGAAGAAGAAGAAGAAGAAGTTAGTAAAATTGAATCTGAAAATATGTTTTTTGAGAAAGATGGAGAGAATAACTTTATTACAGTATTGAATAATGAGGATTTTCGGAGAAGTAGTTTTGAAGAAGAAGAAACTCAAATTGAATCTCATCATAAATAAGAGTTGAAATAATGTCTGATAAATATTAGAATGTTTGAGAAGAAAAAAATGAATTTGACATATGAAAATACCTCAATAAATAATCAAGAAGTTTTTTTTGATGAGAAAGTAAATATGGTAAAATAAATTGATGATTAGAAAAATTCTATTGAGAAAAAATATAATCATAATGGACATCTAGAAGATAAGATGAAGGAAAAAAAGAAGAGCTAATATTGTCCAATAAAAACATTCTAAAGCTGAACAGAAAGGTAACAGTTTTAAAAACACTATTTATGGTGTTGGTGAAAGTTATAGTAAGGATGGACCTAAGAATGATAAAAAAAATATTAACTTCAAAGTTTTATAAGAAATATGCAATTGGTTCTGAGGAGAATAATGTTAGGAATGTTATGTATGTGGAAAAAGTTAACAATATTGATAAATCATAATTTTCTAAAAATCCTAAGTCTGAAAAATTTTCTATTACTTCTAGTTCTAAAATGTCTAGAAAGAAATCTGATCTGAAAAATAATGTTTTGTTTGAAAAAAATAAAGGTTGGTTTTCAACAAAGTTCTCTTAAGAATGTTTTTTAGAAACATACTCACAACATCGATCAAACAAAAAACTTCATAGAAAAATAAACTTTCTATGGATATTAATAGTATTGTGGTGGATTCATACAAACAAAAAATATGTATTTCTTCAACCAATTATATCACTATTATTCCCTAGGTTATGTAGGGAAAGGTTTGAGTGGGAGTCAATCCTCTCAAAATAAGAAGCTTTAGAAGGTTGTTTGGAAGAAATATGAGAAGGTTGGCGTGAAAATTGAGAATAGGTTCAAAACACTGGAAAATATTTGTGAAAGATGTGGTTGTTGAAACTGCTTTGAAATCTATAAAAATAGAACAACCTTGGATTCTTGATAGTGGTTTTCATCTCATATGGAATTAGATTTAAAATTTTTGAAGAATATGAAAGACTTCAAAGAAGAAATGGTGACAATTTTCAATGATGAATCTCTAAGAATTAAAGGTTTTGTATCATCCATTATTGTAAAATAAAATATGAAATCCAAGAAAAATTTATATATTAATGGGATGAAACGTAACCTTCTAAGTGTTTCAAAACTCTGTGATGATGGTAACAATGTTATCTTTAGAAAATATGGGGTTTTTTGTGAAAAGTGAGGAAGAGGAAAATATATTTACAAGAGGACAATGTACAATGGGAAACTTTTCCATGTTGGTGAAATATAAAATTCTTGTTACTTGTGTATGGTGGAGTAAAATCAATTGTAGAATAAATGGTTGGGACACATGTGTCAAAGAAACATGTTAAATTTATCAAAGTGAGACAGTTTCTGAGATATTCCTAATATTTTAAGAAGAAGATATCGGTGTTTCACTATCTGTCAAAAAGGAAATATTACCAATTATGTGCATAAGAAAGTTGAAATTTATTCAAAATGACCCCTGGAACTTATTCATTCTGATAATGCTCCCAATAGTGGTAATCCTACAAAACAAGAAGAATCGGACTCAACTATTTCAATTCATGAGTAGGAAACTCAAATAAATCATCTTAAGATGAGAAAAAAAGTGCATGATTAGAAAATAATTGGTGATTAACTTTAGAAGGTCTAAACAAAAATAATTTCAAAAGCTTTTTCACACACTTATTTGTATTCAAAATTTGAGTTGAGTGAAGTGAATAAAGTTTTTTATCATCCAAAAAGGGTTTATGCTATGAATAAAGAACTTTATCAGATAAAAAGAATTGATAATTGGGAACTCATACCAAATCCGGATATCAAAAATGTTATTTCTGCAAAATGGGTTTTCCAAAACAAGCCGAATGATAAAGGATAAGTGATAAGGAACAAGGAAATATTTTTGTTCCAGGCTTACTCACGAATTGAAAGTTGTGATTTTAAAGATAATTTTGATCCCATGGAAAGGTTAGAAAAAATCAGAATATTTCTTGCTATTTTTGCACAACAAAGTTAAAAAAAATTCAAATGGATGTGAAATACAAATTTTCGAATGGGGATCTTGGTGAGGAAGTTTACATTAAACAACCATGTGTCTTTTTTTGGGAAACATGAAATTTATGTGTGCAGGTTGAAGAAAGACTTGTATATGAAAAAACAATCTCTGAGGGAATGGTTCTCAAAATTAAATACTTGCTTAAGGAAGATGAATTTTAAGAAAGGACAAGTTGATGACAATAATTACATCAAATAATGTCAGGAGTTTTCTCTCATCATAATTTTTTAGGTTGAAGACATTGTCTTTTCTAGAAATGATGCAAAATATTGTGAAATACTTCCTGAAAAGATGAAAACGTTTTTTGTGATTTTTATGCTAGGATAAATGAAATACATTCTTGGGTTACAAATTTTAAAAAATAAGAAACACATTTTTCTTTCTCAAGAAATGTATGCTAAATAATTTCTTAAGAAGTTTGTCATGGAAAATTTGAAACTAATTTACACACTGATTTTAGTGGGAACTAAGTTGTATAAAGATTGTGAAGGAAAATAAGTTGATCATGAATAGTTTCGAAAGTTGATTAGAAGTTTTTTATATTAGACTACATTAAGACATAACATTATTTATGTTGTTAACTTATTTTAAGGATTTCATATTTATACTAAACAATCACATTTAATTGTTGGAAAAATAATTCTCAGATATATCAAAATCTCAACAAATTTTGGAATCATGTATGATACTTCATAAACTATTCACTTTTTTGGGTATTCAGATGGTAATTGGGTAGGAAATGTTGATGATAGAATATCCATATCTAGTGGGGTTTTCTTTCTTGGCAAAGGTTTTGTTAGTTGTAATAAAAGAAAATATAATTTAGTAACTCTAATCATGGCTAAATTTGAGTATGTTGCTTCCACTCAAGATGATACCCAACTTATGTGGATGAAAACACAATTTGAAAACATACTTGTTGAAGTAAAGTTACCCTTTCTTTTGGGATGTGACAATCAAAGTGGAATCAATATTACAAAAAATCTAGTATAGAATTCTCATTCAAAACATGTTGACATAAAGTACAAATTCATCAAAGAGCATGTAGAGACGAATGACTTGAATATAGAGTATGTTCCAACATTCAAACAAGTTCTTGGCATATTCACAAAACTTTTACCAAAGGAACCATTTTCTAAATTAATGTTGAACATGGGTGTCCATCCTCCTTCTGATTAAGGTTGAGGTATGTGGTTTTGTCCCCTCTCTCTTCTTACCTTTGTATAGTGTTGAAAAGGGGAGGAATTGTTTCATAAATTCATCCTTATTGAAGCATGCAAAAAGGGGGGGTTGTGGGTAAGCTCTGAAATTAGCATGTAAGTGTGTGATTTATTCTAACTGTTTGTTTGAGTAATTATAGGAAACAAAAAATTTTGTTTTACAATAAAGTTGAAGATGTGGAAGAAATATGAGGAAGAAATGAGACACTACTTTTGGACAGCATGTTTTTCCTATCAATAATTCTTGCTTCTTTTAAAGAGTTAGCTCACATAGGCTTTGAATAATTTATAAGTAATTCATTGTTTAAGGTTAAAAAGTTTAGTGATTTATGAATCTTTGGTGAAAAAAAAAATCCAAAGGGGGGATTTTTAGAACCAAGATGATAAGGAAGGGTAGCATTTTCAGGTATTGTCTTTTATTTTCAAGAAAGTTTTAGAAGAAATAAAATCATCTCCCTTTTTAAAAGTGGAATACAGAGAAGTTACAATACTTTCCTTGGAAAATATAATGATAATTTTCTAATATGTATTTCAAAAATATCATAATTTATTTAGAGAAATTTGGATACATGCCTTGTGAAGGAAAAAAAGATAAAAGGATCTCTTAATTATTTTTTTGTTTGATTGGAAATAATGATTTTTTTGGATAACCGTTAATCATTATTGTTGGTTTTACTAAAGTAGAGTTTTAATGTTGTGCAATTTTCCATTGTTTGACAAATTCTTAAGGTCAAAATTTTGTAAGATGTAATGAATTATGAAACTTTAATATTTTTTATAGCCATATGAAAATATGGAAAAGCCATGAGTTTTGTGAAGATGGGATTTGTGAAGTGTTTTTTTTAAGGCATGAATATTCTGACGGTGATCTCTGTGATTACGAAAAATAGGAGCATCATGGTGCATGAAGGAGTTTATGGTATCTTCGTGATTACAAAAAAAACACCATGAAAACCACTAAGATGTGGAGAATCATGAATGATCATGATAACCATCATAATTATGAGATGTGGAGAATCATGAGCGCGTGATGGATTGATGGTGATCTCTACGACAATGAAAAATATCAAAGGAGCATTGTGAATAAAGGAGCTTTGTGAAGATATTTTTGAGTGATCTGAAAAATGCACTAGAGGTGGTTGAGCATCATGAATGGGAGAGAATATAAATATGAGGTTAATTCCACTTAATTTTTTATGTAAATTATATAGAAAATCGGAAATCACTCTAATTTCATGAAGGTAGAAGAGCTCAAAAAAGTGATATTTCTATACGAGCTTGAGCATCATGAAAAGACTTATAAATTCTTAACTGGTTTTAATGATTTTAAGTAATGGGGGCTTCGCGATGATGGAATATACAACATTAACTTAGTGATATTTACAAAAGAAGCTAGTTCTGCGAAGTCAGGTTACTTCATGAAGGTTGTGAGCTTCGCGAAGAATGCTTCCTGAGTGATCTTCACGAAAAATAGTTTTAAATTCCTAATTTAAGTGAATTGAGATTTCAAAAACATAAAATCGGGTTTAACAAAACTTATAAATAAGACTGAGTTATTTTTCTAAATTTTATTACAAATTCTATATTGTTCTTACAATCTTATGTATAATAAATAGAATAATTGTTTGGAATATCAAATTTATGGAAGTTGATCAAGAAACACTGTAACATTGTATTGCATAATTTTGTATTGGAAGAATCACATGCAATATCAGTTTTTTTTCATAGTGCTACATGAGTGTAAAGTAATATACTACTCAATGTATTCCATATCAAAGGATTTTTTTTTCTAGTGGATCTTGTGGACAGTACTATTTCCAAACATGCTAATGACTAGCTACTCTTATTGAGTAGTGAACCTTGTAAATTATTGTGTTCATGTTGGTGTGTTCTTGAATTGTGGTCAGTAGGGGAAAATCTTTAATAGGAGGAAAATTTTGTTTTATTATCAAGCAAACATAAAGGAAAAATATATCATTGATTCAGCCCCTCCCCCTCTTCGGGATACTTGAATACTGATTGGGAAACTTTAGGTCATACCAACACATTGGCAATATTTCCATTTTTCAATGATCATGATGGAATTTAGGTAGGTTTTATATTATATTTAAAAAAAATTATTATAATATCATTAATATAATAGTTTTCCTT
The DNA here is from genome assembly GCA_963277665.1 of Viscum album. NCBI lineage: Eukaryota > Viridiplantae > Streptophyta > Magnoliopsida > Santalales > Viscaceae > Viscum > Viscum album. The sequence goes on along the minus strand of OY728157.1, from coordinate 162,569,333 downwards.
CAAATTCACTTACTTATACCATCTATGTGATGCAGGAATAAAAAATTAATCACATCACATTCCAAGGGGGAAGTCTGATGTATACATGAATGAAATTATCATTTTATAGTTGATTTTAATGTAGTAAACCATATTATAAATTAAAAATTAGGATTTATTAATATTTCAGTAATATAAAAAATAAAAAATAAATCTATCATCATGAATATCTATAAAATGTGGAGATGAAAAATTAATCTCATCAATCCATGTAGTCGTAGTCCATCGCACACATGAATGATAGATTTGTTTCCCATTTTTTGGAATTGGAGATAGATAAATGTTATTAAATAAACATAATAAAATTTTAATATATATAATATATGTGTGATTATTAATGAATTTTTATGTCATAATTTTTGGTGCAAAAAACCAAGTAAAAAAAGAAGGGCCTCGGTGAAGACAATTACCTTAGCTTAGAAGAAACTCCTCTGGATCTCTTATCAAGAACCCTAATATTGGTATTTTGGGAACAACAGAAGATATATAATGTGTACAAGGATTTAAGGGATATATATTTTTTAGTGGTTCTCTAGAAAAATTGATTTATAGGTGTGAATAACTTATGGGAGGGGTGAACCTTTGTAATTGAGGAGGACTAGATTTTTTGAAAATGCCCAAAATTATTCAAAAAGGGAAAGACGCTCCCAAGATGAGTGCTACCAAAATTAAAAAATAATAGAGTTTAGGATTTAAATGGTATATACACACCTCCAACACTAAAAATAAGCATTTTTTAAACATGTTATCTCATTTACCTCTAAAGTTAATCACTTTTACAATTTTAATATTTTCACCATCGTAACTACTTTTTTTATTGAATATACAATTTATTATAGAAAATAATTAAGTTGAAATTAGTATATATTCTTAATTATTATGATTCAAAATATTTAATAAATTTTTAAATATTCAATTCAAATAAGTTTCAAATTTTAATTTAAAATTAAACTCACAAACGCGACAACAAATGGTTTTCCTTAGAAAATGTTTTCATAAGTATAAAATGTTTAAATATAAAAATTCAACATGAAATTGATTTTGATGTAATGAAATAGATTATGAATAAAATATTTTAAATAATTTTAATTTTATTCCATATTAAAATAAGATATGCCTTTGTAAATTTTTTTAATAAAAAGGTAGTTTTCAATAAAAACCAATATTTTCACTATTCATTAAAAAATATATTTATTAGAAAAATATCAAAATTCATCCAAAGATAATTTTTACATGATTAATCAAAAAATTATTATATTTTCTTAAAATAACATTTCTAAATTTTCTATAAATTAATTATAATATTTTCTTTAAAAACCCATAAAAATATTTTTTGAAGGAAACATGTTTTTATAGAATAAATATCTTTGTTAAAAGTTTAGTGCTTATTTATTCATAATTTTATCAATAAACATATATTTATTAAGAAATATATATATTTCATAAATTATTTAATAATACTCCTACCCTCCAATTAAATGGATAGTTTGTAACAATATTATATTTCAAGGGTCATTAAATCCTAGTGTTTTATGTTGTATGCACTATCAAACATTATGTTGTACTTTATGAATCTCATGGTGTTTCTAAGTCACATAAAATTTTAAATGAAAATTATATCTCATAAACAGTGATAGTGTTTTTGTAACACCTGAGACTTTTATGAAAAATATTTTTGTTTTTATAAATCATAAAAGGAATATTTCACTACACACAACACTATCTTGTCTTGCTTTACACGCAATCGCGACCTTCCTCGATAGCTTGTGTCGTACGCAATACCGAGTTTCTGTAGAGACCCGTAGCTTGACATACATTGACATTACATTACATTTGCGGAATACTTAGTACATACACACAAGGATCGTAATAGTTTAGTGTCTTTGGAAACTCGGAACGTAATCTTCTAATCGTGGTGAAAGATCTTCAACATCTCCTATAAAGATCTTCCCTTTTTTTTACCTAAAACCTTTCTTTATATCCTGGGGAAAAGAAAACATAAAAGGGTGAGCTCAAATGCTCAGTAAGGGTAAACAAAAGAAATATCAATCACATAATTTTCATAAGAACATAACATTTTTGGAAATCTTAACCTGCAAAAGAGAGCATAATTTCATAACATGGGATAAATCATAGTAGTGAAATGAAATCATAACTTAAAACATTACTCATTGTGGCATACACACATAATCATAGAGAATCATTTCTTGTTAGTCAAGACTCATTGCCAAGACTATCTTAGTGGACAAAGTCCCTTTCTGAATCGAGTAATCCTCGTTTCAGTCCTGTTTCACTGAACCGGTATAACCTACCATTCCAGCCATGTCTATCTCATGAGATATAAAATCTTTACCCAATGCATTGGAGGGAGATATAGGTCCCACCCATCTCTTAATGAATCCTTTCTTATGTGTGCCACAAAATCATAAATCATACATCATTGCATAACCCATGTAATAAAAATGGGATTCTTAAACAACATGACATCATAAAACCATTCATATAAGATAAAGGAATTCATAAAAATATTTCCATCACAACATAATCAAATCCATGTAATAATAGGGATAAAAACAGAACCCTTTTATTATCTTATATGGAAAATAATTTTGATAAAATACTTGAACTCCATTCTTGAGGAAAATATCCTTTCTACTTCAAAAACATTTTTCCTTTCATAACATGTCATACGACTTTAAAATAAAAGAAGTTGATTAAAAATAAACTTGAAAACTTGTAAATGAAGTTTCTTGGAAATAATGTTTTAAAAATCCATTCATTCCGTATAAGTTAAAAAAAATATTCTTCTCGTACTTTTGTCGGAAAAGTCAAAAAGTACCTCGTACGAAAAACGACAAAAGATTCCTTTCATTTATTTTACTAAAAACTCACCGAAGGGTAAAAATGGATTTAAACAATTGTATGTGGATGGAAATAATATTACATATTTATGAAACATGGATGTGGATGATAAAATACACCCCAGTAATTACTTACGAATAAACAATCTCGGATAAAAATGAGATTGTGATATTTCCCTTACCTTAGGTCCGACTTGCTTTGTAAGTGTCCAAACCTCCTGTATAATGATTTAAATCATGTTATTGACTTATTCCAGAATCATATTCATTGTTATGATATCATATATGGTTCACTTATAACATTATATTACCCGTTCTTTTGGAAATTCCATGTTAAAGTAGCATTTTGGGTAAAATCGTTTCATTTATCTTAGGTGTTTTGACTTGTTGTTCTTGACATCACTATTACTTATATCATGATTTACTTACTTCCAGAATATAAAATATGATTTATATATCATATATATTCAGTATATATATATATAATAGATAGATAAATAAAATGAAAAACACCGTTCATGGAGACGGTAGTCCGTACGTACGCATGAACGCTGTTTTACTTTCCTTATTGTCTTGAAATGGAAGTAAGTAGATGACATACATATATATATACATAAATCCAGTAGCTTTATAATGTCATATATTTCATTATTATTTCTTATATATACTTTATAATCATTCTTAAATGGTTAACATGGAGAATGAATCTCATCGCGTCGTGGAGACGGTAGTCCGTACGTACGCACGAGCGATGATATCATTTCCATAAATATTGAACTGAATTGGAGTGGATTATACAATATATCAGAATCAATATGATGTTGTAATAACTATGTATAGTTATTCTTTACACCATTATACCCATCCATGTAAGGTGGTGGTGGAAAATAGATTACACCACAGCGTGGAGACGGTATTCCGTACGTACGCACGCGCGGTGATTTCTTTTTCCGTAGGATGGATAGATGGTGAAATAGGGTTGTTTCATACTTATAATAACATATCAGTATATGAGTGATACTGATGTTATTACTTCATAATGAAACAACCTAAGAAGAAGAAGTGGAAGAAGAAATAAAGATGAAAGAATTGGTAACGGTAATTACCTCTTCTTTGAAGCGCCTCTTTGAGACCTCCTCTTAGGGCACTAAAATTGGTCTTTGAGGAAGACCAGAACCTCTAGGATGTTGCTAGGGAAGTGGAGAGGAGAAATTGGCAGGGGTTGGCCGAGCTTGAGTGCTCAAATTGGTGTGAGGAGGAGGGGGAGGAGGTGTCCTTTTATAGGGGAGGAGAGGGGCACCTTAGGAATATCTCAAAATATTATTTTATATTAAAGTCAAAATCGGTTTATAATGGTTCCAAAGGGTCTTATTTCGAAGCTAAAGTGGGGATGGGTAGAAATCCTATCAACCAATAGGATTTATACAAGTTTAGGGTATTATTTTAACCTTATCAATTAGATTTAACTCTAAGTTAAATAATTTAACTTTTACCGTGTCTTTTTGTTTTCTTTCACTATATGGTTAATAAACTTACTATAACATGCCAAACGAACCCCACATTGTATATTATTAATACATATATCCTTATCTAAGTCATTTGGCCGAACGTTATATTTTTAGGAATAAAATAACAATTAATAATATAATATTTGATTTAAAAACTATTTTGTGTCAATTTTGACACTATTTGATATATGATTTTTGTGAAAGTCATATCAGAATTATATGTTCGAACCAAGTTGATTATATCAACACTAATATATCATAGTAACCTAGAAAATTAGTGGAATTCATAAAAAGTCTTAAATTACATTTATTTTGGTATTTATATTATCAATTATGTCAATATTTCATTAATAAGATAATTACTGCATCATCTTTGTGTCATAAATAAATTATATTATTTGATGTCTACAAATTACAAATAAAATACCATAATGTAGGAAATCTTTTTAGCTTTCTAATGAATATTTATAGTCGAATTTATCTTATGTATAACCCCATATTAAAAATGATTTACTTATTAAACTTTGATTTTAACTATTTTAACCCTTCTTTAAATAAATTAATAATAAATGTCCTAATCTAATACAAGTGGGCCTAAATGGTCATATTTTATTCCTAAGTTTGTTTTTGGTCGAATTAAACTTGTCCAATAGAATTAGGACATGTTTTAGGGTAATATTAATATCATATTTATCCTTAGTTACCCTATTTACTATTAACCGTGGTAAAAAAAATAAAAAGTTACTATTCACCAAAAAATTATTTTCATCTCATTGAACCACATTTTAGTCCTTGATATTAACCGTGTCTCTCGGATTTTCGAAATTCCATTCACAGAAGCGGTAAAATTAAGTTTTATGCAAAATTCAGTTTTTAACCTACCACTTAGTAGTTTCACTATTCATCAAAAATTGATGTTTTTCAGAACAATGCCAAAATTTCATCCCAAGCTATATTTCATATTCCGAATTCAAAAATGAATTCTATTTTACCAAATTCATAACATAAAAGTTGCATTAATTAATTTTATAATTGAATCCCGCAGTTAAAACAAATAGCGTGTTTTTAAGAAACAATATCTATCAAAAGATTGACACTTGTTTATGTCTAGTTTAAATGTGAAATTACATCCAATGACCAACATTGTATTAAATTGTAAAAATATATTCTAAATATACTTTAAAACCACTCAAATTAATGATTTATCACTATTAATTATTTCGATTAAAAAAAGTTGTTTTTAATTATAATTTAGTAATTTTCACTATTCATCAGAATATGAAAGTTATCCGAAAAGTACCAAAATTTCACCTTAGGCTAAATTCGATACTCCGAATCCAAAAATAAAGTCCATTTTGAGAGTTAAAATTTCTAAAATTTAAAAAGTGGTTATTACTATTCATAACGGCTAGTTTTAATAATATTTTAATAGCATATCATTGTTTCGCGAAACTTGGTGTTGCGTACAACACACGCTATCGTAGAAGGTCGCGATTGCGTGTAATGGAAGGAAATTCAAGGATGCGTGTTGTGAAAGCTTCTTTTGGTGTAGAGTATAACACAAGACATTAGTAAAATAAAAAAGAATATTTTTCATAAAATCTCGGGCTGTTACATTCTACCCCCCTTAAAATGAATTTCGCCCTCGAAATTCGTCGGGGTTATAAATGGTTTACTATTCGAAAGTTTCTTTAATAGAAACCCACATCGTAAAAGGGAATACCAAAACATGGCTTTAAAAACTAAAGTATGAAATGTAACGATTACCCAAATAAACTAATCACTGGGTTTCCACATAGGTGAAAATATGGATATGGAAGAGAAATCTAACCATCATGTTCTGATGGAGAGTGGTAGAGAACATGGCTATGGAAAAGCCAGTAATCACAAATCCATAGATTTGTGATGATATAAGGTACCATCTGATTCATCAGGTATAAGATCACTAGGACAACATTTTTGGTTTTCAAGATCATTTCCCTAAAGTTGAAAATTTGCTTAGAATAAATACTTACTTTATTTTGGTACAATCTCACTTTTGTTCGTGCCTTGAACAATTTCTACTTCATCTCTTAAATAAATGAAGTTGAATTTGTTATTCGTGAAGTGTTAGCAGATCATGTGATAGAATGACGGGTCATTCCATCTGTCTCAAACAAAAGGTTAGCAAAAATTATATGCATAAATCGATCTATAGTGAGATTAATCATATATGGTTCCTAAAATGGACTTATACTTCATATATCATACTGCTTAATATAATAAAACTAGTTTCTACTAAACAGGGACTTCCTGTAGGCCAGTGGTAGGCGATAAAGGCCAGTCGCACTTCGGTTGTGGGTTCGATTCCCACAGCCTTGTCCGAAGCGATGGGCTGTCGCCCGTCCTGCAGGTTGTCCTTTTTCCAAAACTATATTACTATAACATCCCATCAATAATATCGAAAAAAAATTTCTATCCTTAAACAATACTAACTTACGTCCAACACAATCCATTCCAATCTTTAGGCTTATCCATAATACTGCAGTCCACTCTCATAACATAGTGAAAACGATTACCAGAGATTTAATACCATCGTTGATCCCCATATATCATAAGATATATCTTGTTGGACACATTCCAAACATTCAAAGGCCTTAATCTTGTACTCTCATGAATACCCATTGAACCTTAGTGAAAACTTGAATGCAGTTAAAAGTTAACACTTTCCACATACCAAAATCCTCAAAATTCTATATACTCAAACCATGATATCACTTAGTCCTTATATCAATCATGAGCTCATGAATACTATCAAACATTTAATTTTCTCCTTATCCCTTCATTATGCGCATATCATCTTCATTCCAAAAATATCTGAATAACCTTTCATGGATACTGGTAACATTAATCATATACTTTCAAAACACAAGGACAGACAACAGTGTAACAATCCATAGATGTCTCTTTATTCCAAAATTACACATGATAAACATGTAATAATTCCACTACATTCTCAAACCATTGACCGAGCTTCAAAAATTCCTTCATCTCACATATAATTTGTAGTCTCTTCATCATCATCCACATAAATACTACCCATATGACCATACTGATTCTCTTCATGAGTCTTTCCCTTAGGGCATTTGTTTGCATAATGCCCATACATTCCACATTTAAAACACTTAACCATTTTTGATGTCGTAGCAATACCATTATCCTCATCCATGGTGTTAACCGACCCTTTTCCTTTGCACTTACTTGCTTTGTGTCCTTCTTTTCCACACCCAAAGCATCTTCCAGTTCCCTTGAAACATTCTCCTTGATGCCTCTTCCCACATGATTTACATAGGGGAAATCTAACTTTCTTTCCTCTATGATCATCATGGAACTCCATCTTTCTCTTATTAGTCGAGTCAGGAAACTTACCAAATTTTACTTTATTGATCATGTTGTGAGATTGCTGATTCGGCATAATAATGATGTTTGGACATCCAAATCCCATTTCATTTGGTTGCTCATGAAGAATATCATTCCATTGTCCATCATATCCTCCATTATTGTGAATCATCTTGTTTCCATCCATTTTCTAAAACCCAAACAGAATAGTGTTAGATGCAAAAATCGTAATAAAGGGGGAGTAACTTAAATATCTATCATCTTTGGTTTAATCTAATATCGTTACCACAGTTCTAGAACTATATCCTATATGTATACTTATCCTTAGGGGAATCCCTAGACATACCTTAGAAATATCTCTAGGGATCTCACTAACGTTTTCGCATCCTAGTTTCCAAAGGTTGACTAAACCTTTCCTCTGATACCAACTGTAGAGACCCGTAGCTTGACATACATTGACATTACATTACATTTGCGGAATACTTAGTACATACACACAAGGATCGTAATAGTTTAGTGTCTTTGGAAACTCGGAACGTAATCTTCTAATCGTGGTGAAAGATCTTCAACATCTCCTATAAAGATCTTCCCTTTTTTTTACCTAAAACCTTTCTTTATATCCTGGGGAAAAGAAAACATAAAAGGGTGAGCTCAAATGCTCAGTAAGGGTAAACAAAAGAAATATCAATCACATAATTTTCATAAGAACATAACATTTTTGGAAATCTTAACCTGCAAAAGAGAGCATAATTTCATAACATGGGATAAATCATAGTAGTGAAATGAAATCATAACTTAAAACATTACTCATTGTGGCATACACACATAATCATAGAGAATCATTTCTTGTTAGTCAAGACTCATTGCCAAGACTATCTTAGTGGACAAAGTCCCTTTCTGAATCGAGTAATCCTCGTTTCAGTCCTGTTTCACTGAACCGGTATAACCTACCATTCCAGCCATGTCTATCTCATGAGATATAAAATCTTTACCCAATGCATTGGAGGGAGATATAGGTCCCACCCATCTCTTAATGAATCCTTTCTTATGTGTGCCACAAAATCATAAATCATACATCATTGCATAACCCATGTAATAAAAATGGGATTCTTAAACAACATGACATCATAAAACCATTCATATAAGATAAAGGAATTCATAAAAATATTTCCATCACAACATAATCAAATCCATGTAATAATAGGGATAAAAACAGAACCCTTTTATTATCTTATATGGAAAATAATTTTGATAAAATACTTGAACTCCATTCTTGAGGAAAATATCCTTTCTACTTCAAAAACATTTTTCCTTTCATAACATGTCATACGACTTTAAAATAAAAGAAGTTGATTAAAAATAAACTTGAAAACTTGTAAATGAAGTTTCTTGGAAATAATGTTTTAAAAATCCATTCATTCCGTATAAGTTAAAAAAAATATTCTTCTCGTACTTTTGTCGGAAAAGTCAAAAAGTACCTCGTACGAAAAACGACAAAAGATTCCTTTCATTTATTTTACTAAAAACTCACCGAAGGGTAAAAATGGATTTAAACAATTGTATGTGGATGGAAATAATATTACATATTTATGAAACATGGATGTGGATGATAAAATACACCCCAGTAATTACTTACGAATAAACAATCTCGGATAAAAATGAGATTGTGATATTTCCCTTACCTTAGGTCCGACTTGCTTTGTAAGTGTCCAAACCTCATGTATAATGATTTAAATCATGTTATTGACTTATTCCAGAATCATATGCATTGTTATGATATCATATATGGTTCACTTATAACATTATATTACCCATTCTTTTGTAAATTCCATGTTAAAGTAGCATTTTGGGTAAAATCGTTTCATTTATCTTAGGTGTTTTGACTTGTTGTTCTTGACATCACTATTACTTATATCATGATTTACTTACTTCCAGAATATAAAATATGATTTATATATCATATATATTCAGTATATATATATATAATAGATAGATAAATAAAATGAAAAACACCGTTCATGGAGATGGTAGTCCGTACGTACGCATGAACGCTGTTTTACTTTCCTTATTGTCTTGAAATGGAAGTAAGTAGATGACATACATATATATATACATAAATCCAGTAGCTTTATAATGTCATATATTTCATTATTATTTCTTATATATACTTTATAATCATTCTTAAATGGTTAACATGGAGAATGAATCTCATCGCGTCGTGGAGACGGTAGTCCGTACGTACGCACGAGCGATGATATCATTTCCATAAATATTGAACTGAATTGGAGTGGATTATACAATATATCAGAATCAATATGATGTTGTAATAACTATGTATAGTTATTCTTTACACCATTATACCCATCCATGTAAGGTGGTGGTGGAAAATAGATTACACCACAGCGTGGAGACGGTATTCCGTACGTACGCACGCGCGGTGATTTCTTTTTCCGTAGGATGGATAGATGGTGAAATAGGGTTGTTTCATACTTATAATAACATATCAGTATATGATTGATACTGATGTTATTACTTCATAATGAAACAACCTAAGAAGAAGAAGTGGAAGAAGAAATAAAGATGAAAGAATTGGTAACGGTAATTACCTCTTCTTTGAAGCGCCTCTTTGAGACCTCCTCTTAGGGCACTAAAATTGGTCTTTGAGGAAGACCAGAACCTCTAGGATGTTGCTAGGGAAGTGGAGAGGAGAAATTGGCAGGGGTTGGCCGAGCTTGAGTTCTCAAATTGGTGTGAGGAGGAGGGGGAGGAGGTGTCCTTTTATAGGGGAGGAGAGGGGCACCTTAGGAATATCTCAAAATATTATTTTATATTAAAGTCAAAATCGGTTTATAATGGTTCCAAAGGGTCTTATTTCGAAGCTAAAGTGGGGATGGGTAGAAATCCTATCAACCAATAGGATTTAGACAAGTTTAGGGTATTATTTTAACCTTATCAATTAGATTTAACTCTAAGTTAAATAATTTAACTTTTACCGTGTCTTTTTGTTTTCTTTCACTATATGGTTAATAAACTTACTATAACATGCCAAACGAACCCCACATTGTATATTATTAATAAATATATCCTTATCTAAGTCATTTGGCCGAACGTTATATTTTTAGGAATAAAATAACAATTAATAATATAATATTTGATTTAAAAACTATTTTGTGTCAATTTTGACACTATTTGATATATGATTTTTGTGAAAGTCATATCAGAATTATATGTTCGAACCAAGTTGATTATATCAACACTAATATATCATAGTAACCTAGAAAATTAGTGGAATTCATAAAAAGTCTTAAATTACATTTAGTTTGGTATTTATATTATCAATTATGTCAATATTTCATTAATAAGATAATTACTGCATCATCTTTGTGTCATAAATAAATTATATTATTTGATGTCTACAAATTACAAATAAAATACCATAATGTAGGAAATCTTTTTAGCTTTCTAATGAATATTTATAGTCGAATTTATCTTATGTATAACCCCATATTAAAAATGATTTACTTATTAAACTTTGATTTTAACTATTTTAACCCTTCTTTAAATAAATTAATAATAAATGTCCTAATCTAATACAAGTGGGCCTAAATGGTCATATTTTATTCCTAAGTTTGTTTTTGGTCGAATTACACTTGTCCAATAGAATTAGGACATGTTTTAGGGTAATATTAATATCATATTTATCCTTAGTTACCCTATTTACTATTAACCGTGGTAAAAAAAATAAAAAGTTACTATTCACCAAAAAATTATTTTCATCTCATTGAACCACATTTTAGTCCTTGATATTAACCGTTTCTCTCGGATTTTCGAAATTCCATTCACAGAAGCGGTAAAATTAAGTTTTATGCAAAATTCAGTTTTTAACCTACCACTTAGTAGTTTCACTATTCATCAAAAATTGATGTTTTTCAGAACAATGCCAAAATTTCATCCCAAGCTATATTTCATATTCCGAATTCAAAAATGAATTCTATTTTACCAAATTCATAACATAAAAGTTGCATTAATTAATTTTATAATTGAATCCCGCTGTTAAAACAAATAGCGTGTTTTTAAGAAACAATATCTATCAAAAGATTGACACTTGTTTATGTCTAGTTTAAATGTGAAATTACATCCAATGACCAACATTGTATTAAATTGTAAAAATATATTCTAAATATACTTTAAAACCACTCAAATTAATGATTTATCACTATTAATTATTTCGATTAAAAAAAGTTGTTTTTAATTATAATTTAGTAATTTTCACTATTCATCAGAATATGAAAGTTATCCGAAAAGTACCAAAATTTCACCTTAGGCTAAATTCGATACTCCGAATCCAAAAATAAAGTCCATTTTGAGAGTTAAAATTTCTAAAATTTAAAAAGTGGTTATTACTATTCATAACGGCTAGTTTTAATAATATTTTAATAGCATATCATTGTTTCGCGAAACTTGGTGTTGCGTACAACACACGCTATCGTAGAAGGTCGCGATTGCGTGTAATGGAAGGAAATTCAAGGATGCGTGTTGTGAAAGCTTCTTTTGGTGTAGAGTATAACACAAGACATTAGTAAAATAAAAAAGAATATTTTTCATAAAATCTCGGGCTGTTACAGTTTCACTAAGCCATGATATGCTACTAAAATATTATTAAAACTAGCCGTTATGAATAGTAATAACCACTTTTTGAAATTTTATAAATTTTATTTTTCAAAATGGACTTAATTTTTGTATTCGGAATATCGAAATTAGCCTAGGGTGAAATTTTGGTATTTTTCTGAAAACCTTCAATTTTTGATGAATAGTGAAACCACTAAGTGGTAGTTAAAAAAACTGAATTTTTCATAAAATATAATTTTACTACTTCTGTAAGTGGAATTTCAAAAATCAGAGAGACACAGTTGATGTCAGTAAGTAAAATGTGGTTCAATGAGATGAAAATATTTTTTGGTGAATAGTAACTTTTTACTTTTATTTACCACGGTTAAAAGTAAATAGGGTAATTAAGGGTAAAAATGATATTATTATTACCCTAACACATGTCCTAATTATATTGGATAAGTGTAATTCGACCAAAAACAAACTTAGGAATAAAATATGACCATTTAGGCCCACTTGGATTAGATTAGGACATTTATTATTAATTTATTTAAAGAAGGGTTAAAATAGTTAAAATCAAAGTTTAATAAGTAAATAATTTTTAATATAAGGTTATACATAAGATAAATTCGACTATAAATATTCATTAGAAAGATAAAAATATTTCCTACATAATGGTAGTTTATTTTTAATTTTTAGACATTAAATAATTTAATTTATTTATGACACAAAGATGATGCAGTAGTTATCTTATTAATGAAATATTGACATAATTGATGTTATAAATACCAAACTAAATGTAATTTGAGACTTTTTATGAATTACACTAATTTTATAGGTTAATATGACATGTTAGTATTGATTTAATTAACGTTTTTAGAACTAATAATTCTGTTATGATTTTCAAAAAAATCAATTACTAAATACTGTCAGAATTGACATAAAATAGTTTTTAAAACAAATATTATATTATTACTTGTTATTTTATTCCTAAAAATCTAAGGTTCGGCCAAATTACTTAGATAAGGTTATATATATTAATAATAAAAAACTTGGGGTTCTTTTGGCTGCTTATAGTAAGTTTATTAACCTTATAGTATAAGAACACAAGAAGACACGGTAAAAGTAAAATTATTTAACTTAATGTTAAATCTAAATGATAAGGTTAAAATAGGAACCTAAACTTGTCTAAATTATATTGTATGAGAGGATTTAGACTCATTACCACCTTAGATTATAAATAAATCAATTTTGAGCTATTTAAAACCGAACTTGACTTTATAATAAAATAAAATATTTAGTTTTTTCAAAGGAGCCCCTCTCCTCCCTTATAAAAGGGAACCTCCTCCCCCTCTTCCTCACACCACTTTGAGCCTTCAATCTCAGCCAAAACCTGCAAATTTCTCATCTCCACTTCCCTAGAGACATCTTAGAGGTCCTTGTCTTCTTCAAAGACCAATTTTAGTGCCCTAAAAGGAGGTCTCAAAGAAGCACTTCAAAGAAGAGGTAATGTCCGTTACCGATTCTTTCATCTTTATTTCTTCTTCCACTTTTTCTTCTTTAGTTGTTTCATTATGAAGTAATAACATCAGTATCACTCATATACTTATATGTTATTATAAGTATGAAACAACCCTATTTCACCATCTATCCATCCTACGGAAAATGAAATCACCGCGTGTGCGTACGTACGGAATACCGTCTTCACGCCGTGGTGTAATCTATTTTCCACCACCACCTTACTTGGATGGGTATAATAGTGTAAATAATGACTATATATGATTATTGTAAAGTGATATTGATTCTTAAATATTATACATACACTCCAATACAATTCCATGATCATGGGAATGATATCATCACTCGTGCGTACGTACGGAATACCGTCTCCACGATGTGATGCGACTCATTATACATGATCTTCATTGCATAATGATTATATAAATGAATTTAATGAATTAATATGATATATATTACACTAATAACATTCAGTAAATGAGGTATCTATAACCTAAAGATAAGAATAAGAATTTATTCGACAAAACACGCATAAGAACAAAAAGTAATAAACACTCGAATAACAAGTTGTAATGAAATATTACTAATAAGAAGCTGAGAATATGACCATATGTGATATCATAACAATGAGTATGATTTTGTAATAAGTCAATAACATTATTTAAATCATTATATAGGAGGTTTGGACATGTACAAAGCAAATCGGAGCTAAGGTAAGGGAAAATATCACAATCTCATTTTTATCCGAGATTGTTTACACTTTGGTATTTACTGGGGTGTATTTTATCATCAACGTCCATGTTTCTTCAATATGTAATATTTATATCCTTCTACATTAGTTTATATCCAATTTTACTCTTCGGTGAGTTTTTAGTAAAATATATGAAAGGAATCTTTTGTCGTTTTTCGTACGAGGTAGTTTTGACTTTTTCGACAAAAGTACGAGAAGAATGTTTTTTTTAACTTATACGACATGAATGGATTTTTAAAACAAAATTTCCAAGAATCTTCCTTTAAAAGTTTTAAATTTTATTTTTAATAAACTTCTTTTAGTTTAAAATTGTATGACATGTTAAGAAATGAAAAATGTTTTTGAAGTAGAAAGGATATTTTCCTCAAGAATGGAGTTCAAGTGTTTTATCAAAATTATTTTCCATCTATGATAATAAAGGGTTCTGTTTATATCCCTATTATTACATGGATTTGATTATGTTGTGATGGAAATATTTTTTATGAATTCTTTTATCTTATATGAATTGTTTTATGATGTCACAATGTTTAAAGATTCCCATTTATATTACATGGGTTATGCTATGATGTATGGTTTAGGATTTTGTGGCACACATAAGAATGGTATCATTATGAGATGGGTGGGACCTATATCTCCCTCCAATGCATTGGGTAAAGATTTTATATCTCATGAGATAGACATGGCTGGAACGGCAGGTTAAACCGGTTCAGTGAAACAGGACTGAAACGAGGAGTGAACTCGGTTCAGAAATGGACTTTTTCCACTAAGATAGTCTTGGAAATGATTATTGACTAATAAGAAATGATTCTCTATGATTATGTCTGTATGCCACAAAGTTTCATGTTTTAAGTTATGATTATTGGGATTACATTTCACTACTATGATTTATCCCATGTTATGAAATTATGATTTCTTTTGCAGGTTAAGATTTCCAAAAGTTATGTTCTTATGTATATGATGTGATTGATATTTCTTTTGTTTACCCTTACTGAGAATTTTAGCACACCCTTTTATGTTTTCTTTTCCCCAGGTCAGGAAGAAGGTTATTAAGTAGGATATGCCAAAAAGGGACTCTAGATATAATGAAATAAATGGGAGGTAAAGTAGACGCTTTATGAACCAGTTGTTTATGTTTCCCAGTTTCTAAAGACACTATACCTATACGGTCCTTTCCTAGTTTTGTTATATGTTGTAATAAGTGTGCTTCAATTCTGAAGTAATAACAATGTATGTAAAGTATGGGTCGTTATAGTTTTTATAATAAATCATAAATAATTCAATTTTTTTAAAATTAAATCATTTTAATACTAAAATACATCCACTTCCAAGTCAAATTTAAAAAATAAACACATCTAATAAAACATGTTTTATTGAAGGAGCTAATGTGTAAAAAAATGATAAAAACAAATTAATGTTATTAATAAGTTTAGTTATATTTTAAATGGATGAAAAATAATTCTAGTTTAAATAATATGAGTACTTCCAAAGTAATTTTATGACCCATTAAATTAAAAACATCACAATCTCCATAAAGTGGGTCAGAGAGATTTCATGAATAATTCTTAAAGATGTATCATCCCATAATTCAATAATTACACCCCCCCCTTAGGGTGTATAATGTATATAATGAAAACTAAGGTCAAATTTTACCATTTTATAATTATTATTTCATGTTTTTAAATGAAGTTTGTAAAAAAGAGGAATGAGTGAACATTTTATTGTATCATTGAATATTTTTAAATCAAAATAAGTATAAGTAGAAATTATTAAAACACGGATTGATTGATTATGACAGACTGTGAATAGATAAAATAAAGTATTTTTCAACAAGTTATGACTTTTGGAGACCACCATATTCATTTATAATAAATTTTTCTCCTATATAATATCTCAATGTGTACTTTAGAACCACAAAGTATATAATTAATATGGTTAGAAGTGTGAGTATTATTCTCCCATTAAATGTTATTTAAATACCTAATAAGTATAATAAAATTAATCCTAATTATATTAAAAAAACTTTTAATTAAAATTATTTATTATGAAATTTAACATCAAATATAATTATTTTAGTCCATATAATGAAAAATAGAAATTCATTCCACATTATAATAATAAAAATCATTCATCAATATAGAAATAAAAGAATCTTAGAAATATCAGAAAATTATTATTTTTTATAATTAATAAAACAATATTTAATCTAAGGAACAACATTTTTAAATGAATTCATATAGGAATGAATAAAAACAAGTCTCAGAAGAGTATTTTTGGGGCTCCACTATGTAAATATTGTAATAGAGTTAAATTGAGATGATAGAGAAGGCTAAAAATTCCATTCCAACTTAAGGAAATTTACTCAAAAAATTTAGGGTCCCCCAAATCTAAACTCTATATAATGATATCTTCTAATTATATTATAAATATTATACCATAAAATTTCTAATAAATATAAATGTGAGGACCCAGTCCTCAAGTGTTCGGAGCTGGTTCCCATGAGACATGATGTACCAATAATTATCACATTACATTCATTTAAAAATATCACACCATGTCTCATGCTATATAGGATTGTGAGGTTTAGGTTTGGTAAACCAGATGCATTCTAAAACTTCATTGAAGACATGACTGATACCTAAAAAATTTTCATTTAAAGCGTAGGGTGATCATACGAATGCCTAGTAAGGGGTTTTAAATAAACTTACTATACCAAGATATAACTTTTGAAAACATTCTTTAAAACCATTTCATAAAACTATCTTCTTTAAGTAAAGCTACAACACATGTAACTTGTCATAATAAAAGTGCTTAATTAGAAACATGCTAATAGAATTACAAGGATTCACAATTCGAATATTGGCATTCTTAATAGAAGTAATGAATAAAAGAAATTCTAAGCATGTGTGACATTAGAATATGAGAGCACAAATTAAACTACTAAAAGTAAGGAATAATCATAGTAGCACATAAAAGTCATAAATTCAACTTAATACACTAAATACTGATTCACTGAGTGCTAATAAATTTCATGCCATATGTATTTACTTTTCTGATACTCATAAGTACTGGATCATAACCATGGATATTCTACGAGTCGAATATCCATTTGGTTAATTAATTATCTTTCACATAATAAGGGAACGTATACTGTATGACTCCGTCAAGACCTCGTGTAAAGACTCTGAAATGTCAATGGCCTCGTTCCATGACCTGATATTTCAATGGGCTCATGCCATGACCTGATTGTCTCATGAGATCTCTTGATGCATTGAGGGGCTTACACTAACTGGTCCCCAACCCGTTATACCGAGTCCATATATTCCTTATATGTTTTATAACGCCATGTATTCAAAGTGTCCCATACCACTTTGAATACCTAATTCCATGTATTTTATTGTTTGGGGTGTCCCATACCACTCCAAATAATTAAATCCATAAACCCAGGAGAGGTTATAAAAGTTTAATGTTACCATCATTCACATTTATGCATATGTGGTGAGTCTGGCTCAAGACTATCAATTATGTGGTCAAGTTAGTAATTGGTATATAAGTTAACAGTTCTTGTGATGTTAATTAACACAAAAGGAATACAAACATAATCATATAAAATGACAATGTCTAGAACCATATTAATCAAAAACATTAATGATTAAAAAGAGAGGTAGACTTAACTTAATAAATAAATAAGTAATCTCAACATAATAATTAAAGAGGTAAACTTAACATTTCATGCGGGGTTCTAAACTCACATTTTCTCAAACATTTTCTATAATTAAGCTTTTAAAACAACATTAATTGTTCAAACTCAAAATTATAAGACTCAAACTTAAACATTATCATCTTCCATAAAGAGTGAAGAATAAAGAGTGCCTATTAAAATGAGTTACAAGATCCCAGTATCTATGATCATGAACTAGGCGTATTAAAAGAAAGCATTTGGAAAACCATGATTAGATTTTTATGTAAAATATTATTTCAACGGGGCGTGAATGAAAGTAGTGTTTAGTCAAGAAAAAAAAACATTTGATTACCCATGTTTAATACTTTCTTCGCAAACTATATAAATTTCATCAATATAAAAAAAATCAAGTTGGAATTCATATACACATACCCCCATACCCGATTATACCCAGCATGCATACATAATGTTCTCATTTTATGTTAATTTGACACATGTAAATTTATCAAAACATGGATCAAACTATTAGGGTACAATTATTGAATGGTTTCAAATCAGCATTTATGTTAAGTGTATTCAAATATACATGCATACATGATTAGATATAAAACATTCATATGCAAAGTGAATCCATACATTTTAGTTCTTCATTATCTTGACTCTCAAACTTAGAAATCCTTAACCTGGGTATATGAAGGTTATGAAAATGCGAGGGTTGTGTATATTATTATTATATATTTTCATAAAAACGTATATGTATATAACAGATTATAATTTTAATGCATAAAATATATTTTCATGGGGTGTCCATGCTTAGGGTTGTTAATAAATTATAACTCAAAATCCTGCAAATTTTAAGGAATATAATCTCAAACCATATGATGATGTTTACTAGTTTTACAAGTAAATATAAATATATATATATATATATATATATATATTCATACAACTTAAAACCAAGAACGACAAAGACTAAACCCTTGCCTTAGCTTGAGGAGTAAGAGGAGCTCGAGATGGCACTGGAAAACTAAGAGAAAGAATTGAGGTCCGCTGAAAGCTTGGTGTAAGGAGCTGGGAGGTCCTTTGAATGCCTCGAATGAGTTTTTATAAATTATACCTATAATGAATGAAGAAGGGATCTGAGGCCACTTGCCTTATAAAAAACTAGGGAAAGAGACTTCTGTGGAAACTGGGAGCGTGGAGGGTCCGACGGTGATTGGAGTGAAGAAAAAATGGTGCAAAACAAAGTTTAGGGTACTGTTGCAGCACACGCCGTGGGAGGAAGAAGGCAGCATCACTGGAAAAGATCGAGAGGAAAATTGGCGGTCTAGATCACGTCTGACTTTGTTCCGAGGGCTAGTGTACGATCGTGGTTTATAAAGGTAAGGATGGCTCAAATTTAATCCAAGCCTGATCGAACGGCTTAAAAAACCCCACTGGAAGATCCGCGGTTGTTGAAAGCCGAATGTGGAAATGGGATCAGCGACCCAGATCGCGTGCGACACGATCCTACGGCCAGGATCTCATTTCGCCTGAAATTTTGCTTCCCACATAGAATCGGTGGGATGACCGTGCCTCCTTTATAAACCTAAGCCTCACATCCTCAGCTCATAAAATACACAGCACACATGAAGGGGGCCTTATACATGGGCTCCCCCCCTGTGTAGGCTTCGGCCTACCCGCTGCTCACATGGCCTTGCGCCCGCGCTGCGCGCACACATGCGCTCCTAATATTTCTTCTGTGCGCTCCTCGTGAGACCTATGCCCGATCTCAAGATGGCCTCAGGCATGGGATGAGGGCTAGCCTCAGACACCCAGAGTGTTCCACCTCTCTTGGCCCAGCCATTAAAGTCTGGCCCATATGAGCCTAAATTTTTATATAAACGAACCTTAAAAAACTTAATGGGAAACATAACACTATATAGAAATTATCCTTTTTATACATAGATTCTATTAAACTTTTTAAGGTTAACGTTTACAAATTAAACTTTCTCCTTAAAGTGTTTTAAGAGGTTGTTTATAAACACTAAACATAAACATAAAAGTTATAAATTGAATGATAATTCCTATATTAGTGTTTTAGTGATCTAAAATTAGTTTGATTACAAATATCATACAATTAAAAATTATTTAAACACAGCTTAAGACACTGAATGAAAATATTTAAAACACATTGAGTTAATTGCAACATGTTATGAATTCCTTATTACATTACAAAAATACCATTGTATAATTCAAAACATTCATTCATGCCCTTTTAAAGTTCATGGTTAGGTTTAGTTTTATATTTTTTTCAATTCATAATCTAATTATTTGGAGAACTTAAATATGCACATATGTTTTCAATTAATTGTCCAATGAGGGGAAAATATATATTTATAGCCGTTAGAGTTCCATAGTTTCCCAAGACAATGGTCGCATTATTGTCCTATAAATCCAAGACTTAGGGTTTCCAAACACACAAGTTGATTGAAGAAGATGGTTTGCATCATACCCTTGGTGATTAGTGTGGTCGCGGTGGCTTCAGCCATTCTTATGTTCATTATGACGAATTATAAGGATTCATATTACTTTTTTTGGGTTCTCATTATTTTAAGTTGTCTCCTTGTAATTCTGATTGGGTTTTTAATAGGTATATTTGGTTAGTTTCATTTCCCTCTAAATCTCGGTTTATTGTAACCACTATGGTGTTCTCATTTGAATAAAACTCTTTGCGTCCATTTCATGTGCTTATTCTTTTGCATCATATTATTATTTTTTCAAAAGAGATAAGTTTTTTCAGGTAATAGACAACAATAAAAACATATTACCAAAACATGAAACACAAGTTCTTGGGGTGTCACAAAAAATATATTCTACCCAATTTATTTTTTATTTTGAAAATATGTGATTATTTTATTTCTCCCTATCTTTTATTACCCATGGTCCTCCACATCAACTATTCTTAGATCATTTTTTACTTTCTCCTTTTAATTAATAAATTTTAAAAAAATTATATGTTATATTTATATTAGTTATGAAATATGTGCCATTATATAAAGAATCCATTTCCAAATTACCACTAAGTGTAATACATTTACGTATATAGAATAGACCATTATGTATTGGAAGATGTATTCTCTAGAATTTATTTTTACTCTTACATATCACAAGATAGAAGAAATGAAATGTACATATTGGTCAAGGTAAACCTTATATATGGGAAGCTTAACTCTAAAAAAAATTTGGTCTCAATACTACAATGAGATTACTTTTATATATCTCTAATATAATTATTATGTATCTATACATATGATTCATTCACTTTTGAATTTATCTAAATGGTATCATCATTTACATTTATGTATAATCAAAATCACTCTTATGTATTAATTTGTAATAGTTTTTAAAATTGAAGAATTCCTTAGTTATAAAAAAATATAATTAATTTTTAAACTTTTTTAATGAAAAAAAATAATTTTATGCATTCATCAAAGACACATTTACATATTTAGTAATTTAGAAAATTTTATCAACTATTTTATGGAAGTTATCTCCTTCTGTAATTGATTCCACTACTTAAAAATGAATCTATTATAGGACTATATAAATCTTATATATTTTATTTTACCTTTAGTTGTAATTTTTCTAACTCAAATAGTTTCTATATAATTTATGCCTCGACTTATAAGAAAATGTGAAAATATAGATATCATCAAAAACCTAATTCAGTTAATAAATTCATCATCTATATGACTAAAAAGTTTATTATTTATCAAAAACCATTAGAACGTGTTATTTTCATCATTTCTATACAATGAATTTATTTTTAGGCCATTTAAAATTCTAGATCATACCTTAAAAACGTTGAAACCAAATATCCAAGGTAGGATTTATTCAAATAATTCCAATATTGAATAAATGTATTGAAATCAATAATTCAAGACTATTTTAAACTTAAATATAGATTTACCAAATATTAAAACTTTTATTAATCTCACATAAATTAAGAAATTATTGAGTATTAATTACCTGAAAAAATAAAAAAAATGTTGAAAACATATGCAATATCAATTATACTATAATTAATAATTTCACTCTTAGATAAGTGAACATCAATAATATTTCCCATGAAAAATTCATAACATTAGAGAATATGATTTCATTTCATATGTACATGTTAAATATAATTTGTAAAGGCTCATTTGGGTGCTTTATTCTATTTCCTTTATTATGTGCATTAAATTAATTTCCAAATTTTTTTTCCCCATTCACATTTATACCATCCATACATTAAATATTTATCTCATGACATAATGTTATAATTTATTCAATGGTTTTTTATCTTAATATAAAATATTGGTTATAAAAGACTTCATGAGATTCTAAATCTCTTCAAAATTAGGTAATAATATGTATTTTTCATCTGTCCCTTTTAGAGTTACTCTGTTGGTAATGACTTTTAAATTCATATGTTAAAAAAATATGAGGTAAAATGGGGCAGTATGGATCTAATATGAATAAAAAACATGATTTTTAGGTTAACCCAACAATAGTATCTTCACCCATTCCCCATTCAAATTTTTAATGAAAATAACCTTTTAGATTCCATATAAATTTTCAAACTTGAGTAATTTATAAAATTTTAAATATTTCATCATTTTTTCTCCTTCAAAATATTTTTTACTCAGTTGGGTTTTTTAAGTTTTCTTAAAATTTTTATTTTTAATTATAAATGTGATAGTTTAACATTAAACATATGTGTTAACATCCCTAACCAAATTTTTAAAGGATAATTCAATTTAATTTTACGATAAAAAATGTTTCATTATTTTTTTATAATGACTCACACAATGACACTTTATCATGTTTATATCTTCAAAAATCTGAGCAAAACATCCTCCAGTTGAAACACATTTTCAAAACAAACACCCGCACATACACTTGAGTTTAAAATTCATCATGATTTTACTCATATATTAGGTTGGTTGGTATTTAAATCTTATAGTTTGGTTGTATAAAAAATTCATTCATATCTATAAAGGGCTAACAAAGTTCTGATTTATTGGTTGGAAACAAGGTATGTTAATTTTAAAAAGTTCTTTTCTATCTAAGTAATAACTTATTGATCCATCATTTTTATAAAATCATACAAAAGTTTGTTTAATAAATCATGGATTAGATAAATCAATAAGTGAGGGTATTTTAAATATGATTTCAAATGGATTAAATGACTCATTAGTATGTGGATAAAAATTGGATATTATATCGTGGTTTGGAATTCAAAAATCTATGGTCCTTTCCTAAATTTCACAAATTTTGAATCTAAAACATGTTTAACATCAAAATTCACATGACTTATGTTTCTTTGAATAGTTTATTTATCACATTATAATAGGTTACATACATATAAATTTATTCAATATGATATCATTCATATTTTGAAACAACAAAAAAGAGAAAATATAAGCAAAAAATGAAAAAAAAAACATTCATACTCTATCAAAACGTTACCCCCATGTATTGTATGTAATGTTCTAATTATTAAAGAATTTATAAGGAAATTTTAAAGAAACAATTTTAATAAATATTAATATAAATTAGAAGGAATAATGTAATCTATCACTATATGTACTTATTAGATTGAAGATGAACCTTCTCTCATAGAGTCTATGGTATGGTTTATCTCTATAGATTCAATCAATGTACATTAACTATAAATTATATATTTTTGTCTAGGTATCTAATATATACATATCCAAATGAAAAAAATAGTAATAATAAAAATTCTAGACCATTTGAAAAAAAAATTACATTAATATAACTTTAGTGTGGAATAAAATACCAGTATTCTTTCTTCTTCTATAAATTCCTTAGTAAGAATAATTTCATCACAAACATATTTTTCCCTTATAAATCATGGACATTGAAAAAAAAATTGTAATTTAAAAACCAAAATTCCATTATTATCTATGCCTATGAGTATATTAATAACTCTATAATATACTTTCCTAAATTTTCACATCCCAATTTGAGTTTTGTAAGAAGTATAATATGCTGAAATAACATCATCTAATCTCAAAATCCAATATTTCCACATTGGATTTATAGATTTATCTATAATTTATTTGATCTGAGTATTTGATACATCAGTCATGCTTATTTTTTAATGGTGGAAAGCATTAGAAACCTGATTATGAACATTATAATTCCTCAAGACCACTTCTAACTCACTACTGTAAAAGTGGAATCCACAATTGTTGATGATAATATTAGAAACACAAACCCACAGAATAGGTTGACTCATAAAAATTGGAATCTACCTTTTCATTGTAAATTATTTTTTGAATTAACTATACACACATAGAAACATTTTAAACGACTAAATAAATGATAATATATCCCAAATAATTCGCATATGGTCTTAAAGGATCCATACCCAAAACAAAAAATACATTAAACATCAATATGGGTGGTTCTGGAATCTTATTTTTGTTTGATATACTCTATATAAAATTAAAGGTTTCAAATATTATAGAAAACAAAAATAAATCCAACAATATTATCTTCCAAAAAATATTAAATCAATAACATTCAAAATTATTCATTGTGATCAAATGTTTCTACAATAACTCAATGTAAGAATGATATTCACTACTAACTGGATCTCATAATCTGAAATGAATCTTCAATTTATTAGGAACCTTAAAATGTGATAATAATATTAGAAATCTTATATATAATTTCATATTTTTAGTAATGACTTGGACCCTTGGTACTCAGAAAACAAGTTGGGTATCTCCTTGGAAGAAAAGTACTTAAAAAGGTCATAAAGGAATAATCTATAACACTTAAATCATGATTATCATAATTTGGAATGGATTCTATAATAACTACATATAATTTTGGGATTTAACTAAGATTATTGGGAAGTATACCATAATGGTCATACAAAATGATTGTAGTGGCCTCTATATCATTAATTTTAACATCAAATTCTTATAGTAAAATATCCAACATAATATTATTGGTTTATCATTATGTTTACACATTAAAAATATTGATGGTAGAGTAGTTAGTAGAAACTGTTAAATTGGATCCAAAACATTATCACTTAAATATGTCTAAGAAAAATATAATGGCTTGAAACACATTATTTGTTTGTCTAATTATATTTTTCAGAATCTATATTCCTAGATGTGTAATCTATGATAAGAGATCTCATTTTAGTTTCTACAATCAGAATATATCATATAGAAAAACATTATGCATCCATATTAATCTCAATGGTTATATCCAATCAAGGTTTCTCATTATATGGTTGGAAAATCAACTTTTTTTTACTCCTAATATGCCTTTATACAACTCTCATCAAATACAAAGTGATTATTTTTTTTTGAAATCTTGAAAAATATTAGGTTATATATATAAAATGTCGTATTAACTTCCCATATAACACTTCATAGCAAAGTAAATATCTCACATAAAACATGATTGTGGGTATTGAATAGAATAAATCTCATCTATCTTAGAGTTATCCACTTTTATTCCAACCCTAGACACTAAATTTCCAAGCATAATGCATTTCTCATTCCTAAAATAAAAATTATAAAACTTGGGAACAAAGATTATATCAATATTAGTTCTGAGGATAGTGGAAAGACTCTACAATTAACTCTCAAAATAATATCCATACAATGTCAAAACATCTATAATATTATTCATAGGCTCTTTTTTAAATTCCTAAATAATATTCATCAAACACTGTAGAAAGGTTACAGAAAAATTAAATAATCCTGATAGAATTAATATATAAAAAATGTGCAAAAAGGGTGGATAATGGTTGTTTTATCTTAATCCTCATGTAAAATGTGAATATGAATGGATATTTAAAAAACCAGCAAAAGGAAATAATCGTATTATAGTACATTTTATAAATGAATTTATTTGTGGATTAGAGGATGGAAATTATCAATCATATTCAGAAAATTCAGTTTCTCATGGTCTTACACACAAAAAATTTACAAGGATGTATAATAGATACAAGGTCTACAAATTCATTAATTTAAAAACTGGATCAAATCATTGTAAGAACTATTATCACTAAAATCAATTATTTCATATCATAAATATAAAAAATAATTATTTCATCGATTACATTTGGTGTCATGGACCATCCTGGATACCCTAGTACCCTAATACCCATACCAGAACAAACATAGAATGAAAAGTGTTCTTGATCCCCATGGGTTGTGGACTATCACCTGGAATCATACAAGATAAAATAGAGAACATATCTTCCACAAAAATAGTGGAATACAAAGAAACTAGTATGTATGATCAACACCCCAAAAGGAGAAAGTACCAAAAACCAAACATGTATATATCCAATCCAAAAACAGAACATCATCAATGTACTTAGTAGAAGTAAAACATCACAAGATGACACGTCACTCCAATCCTAAAGGATCGAGATCATCCACCTCCTCTAAGAGTATCTTTCCCCTTTCTCATACCTGGAAGAAGGAAATCCACCAACACTCGAAGGAAAAGGTAGTGTGTCTTTAAAGCCTAGTAGGGTATCTCCAAGTGATCAATAAAAAATTACATATTAATAAACCAAATCATGCTTCCGATTTAATTAAAATAAGACATGGAAATACATTTTTCATATTCATAACAAAACATAATTTCATTTTAAAATTATGTAAAATGTTTCAAACATGGATTAAATACGCAGTTTTTATATAATAATGTTTATATAAATCATTAGACATGAGTAAAAAAAATTCATAAAAAATGGAATATATATAAAAATAATCACAACAATAAATATGGTTTTCTTTTCTAAGTAATGCTAGATTCTTATTATAATATCCTCATACTTCTAATAATAATGATCATGGAAATATGTATACATGATTCTCCTAAGGTGAGGCTAAATAGTACTCATCAACATCTCATCGTAGATAAGATCTCCCTAAATAGTTATTTTAGTATTTTTTCACCAATCCATTTCTAGAGAATTTATATAATAGCATTATTTGTAAAGACCCGGATTTTCCATGTAAATTTTTATAAGTTATATGGAATTATTACAAGTCTGTAAAAATTAACGGCACGTGATGACGAGGCCCAGTGTGCCCGAAATGAATTTCTAAACTTTTTTTTCTGTACGTTCAGTAAACATGTGAGCAGGAATTTGTAAGTTTTGAACCAGTGCTTGAAATTGAAATCTAAGGACACTGTTGAACTCACAGTGATGATATTCTTTTAAGGTAACCTTCATCTCGACCACAGTAGGTCGAGGGTGGAAGTTGGTTTTTCAGTTTTTCATTGAAGAGTTTCAAAAAAATAACAAAAATAAAACAAAATAACTTTTATTTTTATTTACCTAAAACTTCCCATTAAAATCTTGGTGTTAGGGAGCACCAGACCCAAAACCTCTATTTTAATGTGAGGTAACTCCTGGAATTCCCCCAATTAATGTGCCAACATTAATTAATCAGTCAATTAACTTAATCTTAATTATGTTGTCTCCTCACCTCTCGTGTTTAGGAATTGTTGGAAAAGGAGATTACTGGGGAGAGCCTTTGGAGAAACATTCTCCAATGAAGAACCTCCTTAAATGAATAACGAACCTATGATGAGGATGGCGCTCGAGCTCGGAATGGGAGTGTGTTGCGGGAGCGACGAACATCGACATCTTCATCTTCTTCCTCATGCCACCTCCAATGAAATAATGGGGTAGGGTTTTTTTATGATTGTTATTCATTAATTTACGTCGAATAATTATTCTCGAGCCGCATTATATCGGTCTAATGCGGAGTGTGCAAGCCAAAAAAACATAGCCTGATCCCTCCACAATATTCGTTGTTTGACATGTTCTTCATGGGCGAACTCTGAGATGAGCGAAAGCCCACCGGCTCCACATCGCTGGAGACTAATTCTGGCAGGGCATAAGGCAGCAGTCGGGACTCCAGCCGGCAGTGATGGCATCGGCGGCACAACCGCAGCAGTGGAGGAGGTCAGTCGGCACCCTTCCGGCCACGTGGAGGCAGGGCGGTGCGTGTCTGCGCCACAGATAGATAAGGAGTTCGTGGCTATCAAGTAGCAGCGGTATACAAGATTGGCCAGCAACCGAGCGACCGTGGGAGGATAGCGGCGCGGTCACACCACTGGAAGGGGGGTCGGCCAAACATCCAGCCAGCTGCGTCACACTAAGCAGGACCACTCTGATGGGTCACGCGTGCCAACAGGTGGCACCACTTGGCACCGCCAGGTTTGCCATGCCAAATGGTTTGTTGGAACATTCGGAATACCCCCCCCCCCCCTGGGTAACGGCTAGGGTGGGTCCCGCCATGGCGGACCGCACCCAGCCGAGCGAGCCGCGCCCAGCGGGCCGCACCGAGTGGGTCACGCCCAGCATGCTGATTTGAGAGGGACACGCCCAGAAGGCCACACCTATAAAGCTAGGCCACCCCCTTTGTGGGTCGGGCCGGGTCAGTCCGATCGGGTCAGACCAGACTCGGGCCCATCGGGACCCAGATATGCCTTTTTGGCCACATCTTGATAAGTGGGCATCCATTTGATGAAACATATACAGCAACAGAATCCTTGGATCGAGACGGTCCTTTTGGTATACTCCATTTGAGTTTTGGATAAAGTTGGATTATGTCTAGATTGGATCGAACCCAAATCCATCCAGGCCCTCAGAATATAAATGCTAATAACTTACTTACCGGGCGTCCGATTGACACGTCGTTAGTCATGTTGCGTCCCTATTGACATGAAGGACCTTCTTGATACTTCTTCATGGGACTTCAATGCAGTTGAAGTATCAACCAATGACTTGAGGTGCGTATCTTCCCGGAATCAAGCGTGCTTAGTGTGGAAACCCTATGGATGGTTGTACTTGAAGAATCTACTGATCCTATATGGGTCATCTTCAGATCATGTGTGGGTCATCTTCAGATCCTTTTTGGGTCATCTTCAGAACCTGTGTGGGTTTTCTACAGATCCTGTGTGGTTCAACATCTTCATATCCTGTGTCGGTCATCTACGATCCTGTGTGGGTCAACAGTAGAGCTTCTAGATGAAGTAAGATAAATTAGCAATACAGCTAATCATATATACTTATATACTTAAGTTATACCTAGTGTGAGTTGAGTCCTTAACTTTGTGGTACATTCCTATGCAGTGATATCTTTTTGGTATTCTTCGGTGTGGTGTTTCCTTTGTGGTACTTACCTTTGTGGTACACTCCTGTGCAGTGATACCTTTGTGGTATTCTTTTGTGTGGTGTTACCTTTTTTGTATTCTTATGTGTGTCGTTAACTTTGTGGTACTTACCTTTGTGGTACACTCCTATGCAGTGATACCTTTGTGGTATTCTTCTATGTGGCATTACCCTTGTGGTACTTATCTTCATGGTGTTACCATTGTGGTATTCATTCCTTCATGGAACATTTGTGCTTTTGGATAAAGAGTTGGGCCTTGTGTTTCCTCATGAATGATATGGGTATACTTGGTAACTTAGGTATATGTATGGGAATATACCTAAGTAGAGTTGATTGTTGCTTTGTGCTTTGTAATTGTGGTTTTTCTTTGTGTTTTATCCTTTGTGGATTCTGAGATACCTTCGTGGGTCTCAAGGTCCCAACTGAGTATCGTTATACTCACCCCTGCACGGGTTACGCTCGAACCTTGTTGTGTCCTGTGCAGACGACGGAAACCACTGATCGAGGTTGAGGGTACTAGGACTGGTGGATGATTGGAGGGGGAAATTAGATGGAATGATCCGCAGAGATGACTATTTGATAACTATACCTACCCTTCAGGTTGTATCCTTGGTGAGTGTTCACAAGAGTTGTTTTCAGTTTTACTTGTAGTTTCCAGTTGGGCTTGTATTTTGGCCCATTTACTTACTCTACACACCTTGTTTACTATATAGTTTACTTTGTGCTTGTATCTTGATGTTTTCTTGGATTATGAGAGTTTGTAGGTTAAAAGGAAATTTCTGCCCAGTTTTAGGGATATGCCTTTCTGGTGCTAGTCGCCAGCCTCTAGCCTATGGAAGGTGGGCGTGGGGTAGTCACGGCACGAGCCCTGGGGGATGGTTTGTGACAAATTGGAATCAGAGGAGTCGGTTAAACCTAAGAAATCGGACTCTGATCATTTAATCTCTAATAGTTCTAAGTGTTATGAGTGTTGTTAATAGTTTGGGGAATCCAGTGTCGGTGTGGCAATCGACGTATCCATATACCAGGACCCCGAATTCTGATTTCTGACTCAGTGCCCAAAAAAACTGATTGCATGTGTCTTTTATACAAGTTTTCTTTGTGATCACTTTGAGTAAGCTCACCAGGTATAACTTATTGACTGGGGAACACCTTTTCCTTTTTAGGATTCCTCCATACAGACATCCAGCTAGGGTTCTAGGTAGAGTACGTGATGATAGCCCACCGAGAGACAAGGCTTCAGTGCAGGGCCCCCATTCGGTAGTTGTACCATCGGGTGGTGTACCAGCAGCACCACTAACCATTGTGCAGTCGATGCCACTAGCTCCAGCAGTAGAGGGTGCACGCCGTTTGAGCATGTTTCATGAGTTTCAGCACTAAAGTCCCCATAGGATCCAGGGTGAGACGGATCCACAGGTGGCTGAGGACTAACTGGAGGTTGTGGTTAGAGTTTTCCAACATGTAGGAACACCAGCTGATCTCATGGTGATCCTTTCCACCAGTCTTCTTCAGGAAGCAGTGGGAAGATGGTGGAGTTTGATGCTCCAAGTTCATGAAGAGGTCACTCTCATCAGGGTGGACTTCAAGATCCTCTTCATTGAAGAGTTTGTCTCAGTGACCTTATTCTCTATGCGTATACATGAGCTTCTCCACTTGCAGCAGGGCAGTAGGACTGTGGCTAAATATTAAGCGAGGTTCACCGACCTCTCACGCTACTCCACTGACATGGTGAGGGACCCTTTATTCAGGGATGGGACCTTCGAGTAGTGGCTCAAATGGGAGATTACATCTTCGATGATTTCTCGCAGCATCCCGACACAGGCGGGGCAGTCATAGAGAGCACTCTTAGTGGAGAGCTTCCTTACTGAGTAGTCACCAGCAGCAAGAACCACCCCCAGATGTCACGTAGTAGATTCATCTACATTAGGTAGAAGACAGATGACACAGAGGTCCAAGAGGACCATACCTATAGGTGGACGACTACGGGATACAAGGTCAGTCATGTGGGGCTATCGAGGCAGAGCAGGACAGGAAAGGAGTAGACAATTTTACTCGTGCGGTGGGCAGGGTCACATGTCTCGGGACTACCTGACCCATCATACGGACGACCAGTAGACAGTCGAAGGACCACCTAGGAAAAGGTGAATATTCTATCAAGGAGGTCCGCAGGCAGGAGGCGGATGTGGCAGAAGAGCTGGCCATGCAGCAGGCGATGGGCGGCGATTCGAGGTTCTACTGCAACCACCTCCAGGTGGTCCACCCAAACCACAGGGAGTAGGTGGACAGGAATAATATCACCTCCAAGAATCTGAGTCCTTTGACCATGGTGCTCCAAAGACGATTCGAGGTATGATCTTTGTCTTCTCTACCTTAGCTATAGTACTTATAAACACAGGTGTTAGTCACTCTTTTATTTCCACATCCCTCATTTGGTGCTCAGAGATTCCTATGGAGTCGTTGGCTTGATCCTTATGTCTAGAGACTCCTATAGGAGAGGATTCGATGATTACACACTTTTTCCAGTAGTGTGAGCTTAATCTAGGAGGCGAGAGCTTCGGTTGGGATCTTCAAGTAGAGGCGTTGAGTCCTTACGACATCATCTTGGGTATGGATTGGTTATCCACAGTCCATGCTCAGACTGACTATATTAGGCGCAAAGTGTGGTGTGTTCGTACAGATGGGAGAAGTTTTTCCTTCACTGGTGAGAAGGGAACCTTTTCAGCATAGGATGCACTCACCCAGAGGAGGGTGCATCCAATCACAAATCAGGTGGCTAGCCTTACCCTTAGAGCATTTGATGTTGAGAGTCTGAGATATCCTGTAGTGGTGGACTAGTACGCTGGTGTTTTCTATTATGATGTTCCAGGTCTACCTCCTCATAGAAAGGTGGACTTTTATATCGTCTTGTACCCTAGAACGACACCGATATCTAAACCAGCATATCAGATGGCTCTCACGAAGCTTCGAGAGCTATAGATACATCTGGAGGAATTACAAAGCAAGGGGTTCATTAGGTCTAGTGTTTCTCCTTGGGCATCTCTGATTTTTTTCACCAAGAAGGCGGATGGGAGTTTGAGACTTTGTGTGGACTATCGGCACCTGAACCAGGTGTCCGTGAAGAACAAGTACACACTACAAAGGATTGAAGATCTTTTTGATCAGATTAAGGGAGCATGGTGGTTTTCAAAGATAGACCTCAGATCATGCCATCACCAGCTTAGGGTAAGAGATGAGGATGTGCAGAAGACAGCCTCCAGATGTCGGTATGGAAATTATGAGTTCTTGGTTATGCCATTCGGCATGACTAACGCCCTACTAGTGTTCATGGGACTCATGAACAGAATATTACGGCCATACCTCGATCACTTTGGGGTAGTCTTCATCGACGACATCCTAATATACTTAGCTATAAAATAGGATCATTCCTATCATATGTAGATAGTTCTTGGATACACTTCGAGAGCACCTCTTTTATGGTATGCTCTCGAAATGCTAGTTCTGGATCTCAGTGGTACACTTCCTAGGACACGTTATCTCAGAGGTTGGAGTTTTGATGGATCCAGTAAATATTGAGGTTGTTATTTCTTGGGAGCCACCCAGGAGTGTGATGGAGGTGTGGAGTTTCATGGATTTTTTTAGTTACTACCGTAGGTTTGTACCTAACTTTTCCAGAGTTTCAGAACCCTTATCAGCATTGATGAAGAAGAGGAAACCCTTTGTGTGGTCGGAGAGATGCTAGTGGAGTTTCCAAAAGCTAAGGTAGATACTGACGAGTGCCCCCATCTTGATTCTACCAGAGGAGGGTGTAGGGTACGTAGTATAAAACGACGCATCAGGGACTGGGCTTGGATGTGTCCTGATGCAGGAGCGAGTAGTGATCACGTATGGTTCTCTACATCTGAGAGAGAATGATAATAATGACGCTACCCATGACTTGGAGTTAGCATTAGTGGTCTTCCTCTTGAATATGTAGTGAAATTACTTGATGGGCAAAGGTTTTATTGTCTACTCTGATCACAAGAGTATCAGGTATATCTTCTCTCAGAACGACCTAAACCTGAGACAACGGCGTTAGCTTGAGTTCCTCCAGTACTATGACTTTGATATAGTCTATACTCTTATGAAAGGGAATGTGGTAGCAGTTGCACTCAGCATGAGATCTGGTATACAGTTTTTGAGTGAGGTGATATATTAGATAGTTGCTTTTCGGATATCCTACGTGGATCGAGATGGAGCAGCTTATCTTCAGTCACTGAGAGTCAATCCCCCACTCCTTCAGTG
Source organism: Viscum album (assembly GCA_963277665.1). Lineage (NCBI taxonomy): Eukaryota > Viridiplantae > Streptophyta > Magnoliopsida > Santalales > Viscaceae > Viscum > Viscum album. Next base: position 162,535,491 of record OY728157.1, on the reverse strand, counting down.
AGTCTGAGAGGCACAGGTTGTGCACACTGACTTTGAGGCTCGACATTCTCATATATCTAGATCATAGGCACCTGATGGATTTTATGAAGGTGGAGAGCACATCATCTTCTTCATATGGTGTACTATGGTATCAGTGGTGCTTTGGGAGGAAGTGTTGAGGGAGTTCCATACATCTCCTCTAGAGGTACATCCAGAAGTGGAGAAGATATACCAAGACCTCCGGAGTCAGCATTGGTGGTTGGGAATGAAGAAATTAGTAGTAGAGTTTGTCTCCCAGTGCCTCACTTTTCAGAAATTGAAGGCAGAGCATCAGGTTCCGGCAGGCTTAGTTCAGCCACAAGAGGTACCAGAGTGAAAGTGGGATGGAATTTCCATGGACTTCATGACAGGACTTCAGCGCATGTCTAGGGGTCATGATTCTATCTGGATGATCATAGACCGACTCATCATGTCATCCCACTTCCTACCTATTAGATATTAGGGGTCAGTAAAGGTCTTGGGACGCCTCTACGTACAGTAGATTGTACGGCTTCATGGAGTGTCATCTACAATTGTCTCCGATCGTGATTTACATTTTACTTCTCGGCTATGGAAGGGGTTGCAGAAGGCATTCGGGACTCATCTTTGATTGGGAACTGCCTTTCATCCTCAGATGGATAGTCAGACAGAACGGACCATTTAGACCCTTGAGGATATTTTGCATGCTTGCGTCCTTGATTTTGGCCGCAGTTGGGATTATCACATTCCCTTGGTGGAGTCCCCGTACAATAATATCTATCACTCCACCATCAGTATGGCACCATTCGAGGCATTGTACGGTCGACCTTGTAGATCACCTCTATACTGGACTGGCCCCAGGGAGCCAGCACTCATGGGACCGGAGATGGTACTGGCTACCACAGAGAATAGAGGATCATCCAGGAGTGGACGAAGACTGTACAGAGTAGGCATAAGTCTTATGATGATAGGAGACAGAAACCTATGTAGTTAGAGGATGGTGACCATGTCTTCCTACAGGTCTCACCTCGATGAGGTTTGCGGATATTTGGTCGAGTTGGAAAGTTATCTCGAAGGTTCATCGGACCCTTCTAGGTCGGCAGTACAGTATGTGAGGTGGAGTACCGCCTAGCTATTCCCCCTCAGTTGAACTGGGTACATTATTTTTTCCACGTATCCCAGCTGAGGAGATATGTACATGATTTTTCACACATCATTTACTAGGGGAGCTAGACATCGACGATGGGGCAACATTTTCGGAGGTTCCAGTGGAGATTGAGGATCAATAGGAGAGATTCCTTCATGGGCAGTCGATACCTCTAGTGCATGTACATTGGCAGCATGGGAACCTCCAGGAGAGAACATGGGAGTGGGAGGCTCATATTCATGCTCAATACCCCCAATTGTTTCCCTAGTTTGTGTTGTGGCTTTTGGGGACACAAATCTCTAAGGTAGGTAGAATGTAAATACTTGGATTTTCCATGTAATTTTTTTTAATTATATGGAATTATTACGAGTCCATGAAAATTAACGGCACTTGATTTCGAGGCCCGATGTTCCTGGAATAAATTTCTGAACTTTTTTTCAGATACATTCAGTAAACATGTGAGCGGGAATTTGTAACTTTTAACTGGTGCTCGAAATTGAAATCTGAGGACACCGTTGAACTTGCAGCACCGATATTCTCTTAAGGGAACATTCATCTTGACTGTAGTAGGTCGAGAATGGATGTTGGATTTCTGGTTTATCATGGGAGAGTTTTATAAATAATAATAATAAAACAATTAACTTTTATTTTTATTTACCTGAAACCACCCATATGAATCTTGGTGGTGGGGACCACCCAACCCTAAACCTCTCTTTTAATGTGAGGTAACTCTGGGAATTTCCCCAATTTATGAGCCAACATTAATTGATCAATTAATTATATTAATATTAATTATGTTGGCTCCTCACCTCTCGTGTTGAGGAATTGTTGGCAAAGGAGAGAACTTGGGAGAGCCTTTGGAGAAACATCCTCAAACGAAGAACCTCCTTCAACGAAGAATGAACCTCCGATGAGGACGATGCTAGAGCTTGGAATGGGAGCGTGTTTCGGGATAGATGAACATTGAAGTCCTCATCTTCTTTCTCATTCCATCTCCAACAAATGAATGAGGTAGGTTTTTTTTATGATTGTTCTTTGTTAATTTACGTTGAATCATTCTTCTCGAGCCGCATGCTATCAGTCTAACGCGGAGGGTGTGGGCCAAACAAACATGGCTCGATCCCTATGCAATCTTCATCATTTGATGTGTTCTTTGTGGATGAACTCTGGGATGAGCAGAATCCTGTCGGTGCCACGATGCCGACGACCGACCCCGGTAGGGCACAAGGTGGCGGTTGGCACTCTGGCTGACCGCGATAGTGGCGGCGGTGCAATCGCACCGCTGAACGAGGCTGTGGGCCATCTACCGCGGTTGCGGAGAAGGTCGGCCAGCTGTGTGGAGGAAGGGCAGTGTGTGACCACACCTCTGGTAGAGGAGGAGGCCATGGAGATCAAGCTGCGGCGGTGCAAAATGGCGGCCATAAACTAGTCGGCCGCAGGAGGACAGTGTCATCATTGTGTCTCTAGAAGGGGAGTCGGTCGGACTTCCGGTCGGCCGCATCACGCTAAGCGAGACTGTTCTGGCTGGTCTCACATTCCAGAAAAAGGCACCACTTGGCGCCGCTGGGCTGGCCAATCTGAATGGTATGTTGAACCATTCAGAATACTGGGGGGCGCCTCCCCCCGGGTAGCGGCTAGGGTGGGTCCTACCATGGCGGACTACACCCAGCCAAGCGATCTGTGCCCATCAGGCCGCTCCGAGTGGGCTGCACCCAGCGGGCTGCTCTGCCCCATTTGTGGGTTGGGCCAAACCTGAACTGAGTCAGGTCGACTGGACTCGGGCCCAACTAGACCCAGATATGCCTTTTTAGCCATATCTTGAGAACCGGATATCCGTTTGACGAACCGTCTATGACACCAGAATCTTTGGATCGAGACTGTCCTTTTAGTATACTCCACTTGAGTTTTGGATAAATTTAGAGTACATTTGGGTTGGATCGAACCTGAATCCAACCGGGCCCTCAGAATGTAAAGTCTAATAACTTACAGATCGGGTGTCTGATTGACATGTCATCAGTCGCGTTGGGTCCCTATTGACATGACGTACCTTCTTGATACTTCTCCATGGGACTTAATGTCACTTGAAGTATATACCTATGACTTTAGGAGCGGATCCTCTCAGAATCAAGCATGCTTAGTGTAGAAACCCTGTGGATGGCTGTACTTGAAGAATCTTCCAATCCTATGTTGTTATCCTCAGATCCTCTGTGGGTCATCTTCAGATCCTGTGTGGGTCATCTTCGGATCCTGTGTGGGTCATCTTCAGATCCTGTGTGGGTAATCTATGGATCCGGTGTGGGTCAGCATCTTTAGATCTTGTGTGGTTCATCTATGATCCTGTGTGGGTCAACAGCAGAGCTTCTCAACCAAGTAAGATGAACTAGAAATACAGATAATCATCTATTCTTCCATACTTAATTTATACCTAGTGTGAGTTGAGTCCTTACCTTTTTGGTACACTCCTGTGTGGTGATACCTTTGTGGTATTACTCTATGTGTAATTACCTTTGTGGTACTTACCTTTATGGTACACTCATGTGAGGTGATACCTTTGTGGTATTCTTCTGTGTAGTGTTGCCTTTTTGGTACTCTTCTGTGTGACGTTACCTTTTTGGTACTTTCCTTTTTGGTACACTCCTATGCAATGATACCTTTATGGTATTCTTCTGTGTGGTTTTATCTTTGTGTTGTTACCTTCGTGGAATTTATTCTTTCGTGTAATAGTTGTACTTTTGGCTAAAGAGTTGGGCCTTTTGTTTCCTCATGAATGAGATGGGTATACATGGTAACATAGGTATATGTATGGTCATATACCTAAGTAGAGTTGATTTTTTATTCATGTTTTGTAATTGTGGTTTTACTTTTTGGTTTATCCTTTGTGGATTCTAAGAGACCTTCGTGGGTCTCAGGGTACCTACTGAGTATCGTTATACTCACCCCTGCACGGGTTATGACCTCACCTTATTGTATCTTGTGCAGATAACGGACAGCGCTGATCGAGGTTGAGGGTACTAAGACTGAAGGCTGCTCGGAGGTGGACATTAGATGGGATGATCCACAGAGACGACCATTCGAGAACTGTACCTACCCTTCAGGTAGGATCCTTGGAAGGTGTTCACATGAGTTTTTTTCAGTTTTACTTGTACTTTCCAGTTGGGCTTGTATTCCGGCCCCTTCACTTATAGTACACACCCTGTTTACTATAAACTTTACTTTGTACTTGTATCTTGTTGTGTGCTTGGATTGTGAGAGTTTGCAGGTTAAAAAGGAAATGCCTTCCCAGTTTTAGGGATATACCTTTCTGATGCTAGTCTCCAGCCCCTGACCTATGGAAGGAGGGCTTGGGGTAGTCACGGCACGGGCCCGGAGGGATGGGTCATGACATGATTTCCCCAAATAACCCAATAACTACCTAGAATATATTGTTCTAAATAAATCAATCAATTATTGGAAAATCATCTCATTTCAAATCAAAACATAATTCATAATTAAATTTCCTAATTTATCAATTCAATATGCTAAATCAATTTAAAAACCAAAATTTGGGTTTTTCATACTTTCATTATTTTTCAAAATAAAGCCAATAATAGGTTTTTAGCAATTCAATATATTTTTTTAACAATTCTAAAATCAATTAATCATTTCCATCAATTTCAAAATACACCAAAGATTCCCATTCTATTATAATTGTCTTTCCCCACAAAATCCATTCCAAATAAATTTTCACATCTGATTCATACAGAATCTAGTTTTAATGAATTATATTAAATAAATTTAAAATCAATAAATAAATTTAGCATTTAATAATTTAGAAAATATCAAATGAAACTACCTACCTTTAATCATATAATCGCAATGCCCAATTCCTGAAACAGAATTTTCCAATTATGAATGACGACAACATAGATCAAGAAACCAAAAAAATAATCCAAATAAATTAAAAACGATGCTATATCCTTTAAAAACATGAGTATATAATACTATCTATGTAGAAGAGAAAGATAGGGTGGTATAGTTTGGATAAGAGGTTATTCACTTACTAGAGAGGGATTAGATCTTCCATAAGTGTGTTGATTCACCAAATATGTGGTTTAGAGGGGAGAAATTCATTTATTTAGAGCCTTAAAATACATGGAATTTGATATTGGTCAAGTTGGGTCATGTGGGGGTTAAAATATGAATTCAATAATTTGTTAACATTTTTTAAAATAAAATTATTCCACTCACACAGTTAGTAGGGCAGGCTTACATAGTTAGAAAAACTATGTTCCCTAACCACACACATCTTCACTGGGGTGAACAATTTCTAGTATGTGGAAAGAAGGCTTTATAAACAATTCTCTAACCATTAAAACCCTCACTATCCATGTTTTCATAGTTTTCATTAGAGGTGGGTCAGGGTTTGGGAAAATTGTGCACCTACAGTGCATATCCTAGAAACCTCCAAAATTTTCTAAAATTCTTTTGAAATAACCCAATGAAAGCCCCAACCAAATCATGATGAATAGATGGGTTGAGAAGTACCTAAAAACTTTTACAAGATGTTTAACCTCCCAACTATAGAAACTTTATACCCCCAAAATTCTTTTCATAATTCTATATATAAAAAAGGAGGCCATATATCTCTCATCTTTGCCTCCCCCACCCAAGTCTCTAGGGAATCAGAACCATACGTCTGTTTCCCTTGGACCAAATTTATCATCCTCCCATGAAGTATCTTTGTCTCAAAATCAATAGTCCATACCAGATGCTTTTTCATGGATAAAACAGACTCAACATCATGATCCTCTCAACTCAATACATGATATGGGTCAGAAATATACTTCCAAAGCTGAGATACATGAACTAAACTATGTATTGACTTAAACTATAGAAGATGTTATAAATGGTAATCCATATTCCCAACCTTCCAAACAACCTAAAAAGGTCCCACATAATGAGGAGAATATTCTCCTTCCTCCCAAGATATCAATGGACTAAATGAGGTCAAATATTCAAAAACACCTTTTCACCATATGAAACTCCAATGATCTATGATGAAAATTAGAATAAGATATATATCAGCTCTCTTACATCAATATTATCTGATGAAACAATTAAATCTCCACTGAAGTATCTTGAACCAAGCTTGTTCTATCCAGGGAACATTCTCTGATCTCTGACTAAATTAACATAGATTTTCAAGGATAGCCATAAAAGTCCTCAAAAGTATCCATTATGATCACAGACTGGTAACTATTATAATAAACCAACTCAACCACTATCAAATTTCCATCCCAAGTTCAATAAAAGTTAAGAACACAAGAATAAAGCATATCTATAAGAATCTGTATATCTCTCTCTATTTTTCCATCCATCTATAGATGATATGTTGTGTTAAAATGAACCTGATATCCCATCACCTCTGGAAGGCCTCTTTGAAAATGAGAGGTAAAATGGGGATATCTATTATATAATATAATAAATAGAACTCCGTGAAGAAGAAAAACCTCTTTCACAAAGTGATTTTCTAACTCATCAACTTTATTTCCATCATGAGTGGGTATAAACTGAGGTGATTTGGAATGTATATCAATCAAAATTCATAACACATTCTTCTTTATATGGGTATGTCTAAACCCAGCTATAATGTAAATAAAAATATCATCCCACTACTAAATACACACTAGAAGTGGTTGAAATAAACCTAAATGTCTCAGGTTCTCGGCCTTGACCTATTGGAATTTATAAAAACAAGAGAGAAAATCAGTAATGCAGCATCTCATACATGTCCACCAGAATTGATGTTTCATATCATAGGAAATCATTTTGGTTCCTATGAACACAATATAATGTTAATTATGGAAATCAATTATCACAAATTTTCTCATAGATAACAGAACAAAAAATTGATTCTTGAAACATTAAATACACTTTTTATAGAATAAACACTCATTAATGGTCTGTGCACTATAAAGATAGAATCTAATGCCACAAAATTCATTATCAAATTATTGTTCCTAAATAATAATCTCAATAAGAGTATAGTTTAATCGAACACTATCCAATACAACCTTGGCCCTTATTTTCTAGACTCCTAAATTCAACATTGCAAAATGATCCATCATATTCCATTATTCCAATGATTCTTTCACAACAAGAGTTGGAATTTTCATGCTCAAATCATTAAAAATGACATTACCTTTCTTTATTGCATAGGTAATGTAGAAATAAAAAAAATAGGTACTCCACCCAACACCTTTGGTGGAGATTCAAATGTTTTTGATAGAAGATATAACTCATGCTCTTTTGGTCAGAATACAAATTAAACCTTTCCATGAAAAGGTAATTCCATCAACTATTTAGGTCATGCATCATGAATAAAAATTCAAGGTCATGGTTTGGATAATTAATCTTTTATAGAATAATATACATAGATTCATACGCTACCAAATGATCACCATACATAAGAAAACAACCCAATACCAAACTCTTTGCATCGTAGAAGAACACATAGCCCTGACTAGCCTCTAGAAGATTCAACACTAGCACATAACTAAAAATATATTTCATCTCATCAAAATAAACCTGACAGTTATCATCCCATGTGAAAATCACTCCCTTACAAGTGAGATTGGTCATTGTAGAATCCATATTCGAGAAATAATTTATGAACCAATGATAATACCATGTTGAGCACAAGAATCTACAAATATCTAAAATGTTATCTAGTTTCTCCCATGTCATAATAGCTTTTACCATTTCAATAAAAAATGAGATACCATGTTTTAATACCATATGTCCAAATAAAATCACTTCCCAAATCAACAAATCACATTTCAATATCTTTACATAGAGTTTTTGATTTCTCAAAAAATTTAGAACTGATCTCAGATGACACGTATGATTCTCCTCACACATATATTAATAAAGGATTTCATCTAAAATGACAACTAAAAACATATCATGATACTCATGGAATATCATGTTCATCATGTCCATAAAGAATGTAGGATAATTATTTAGACCAAATGGAATTAAATGGAATTCATAATAGTCACACCTGCTCTAGAAGGTGGTTTTCTAAATATCAGATTTTTTAATTATCAACTAGTGGTAAGAAGAACAATGATCATTATTTGAGAACCAATTATCCAATTTCAAATGGTCAAAGAGGTCATCAATCCATGAAAATAGATATTTTTTATCTACCGTAACTTGGTTGAGTTTTTAGTAATAAACATAAAGGTTAAGTGATTCATCAAAATTCTTAGCGATGAGAATATGGGACACCCAAGGTGACATGCTTGGGAATATAAATCCTTTCTCTAACAGATCATCAAACTAAGTAATCAACTATTTTATTTAATCATGTTACATTTGGTATGAATGTATAGACTCTGGTTGAGTATGAGTTACTAAATCAACAAAAAATCTACATCCCTTACTGGTGAAAAACCATAGAATTCAGAAGGAAAAAACATTTGAAAACTCAATGACAATTAGAGGTAGGTCCTAACTCAAAGATTCCAACACCAGGTCAAAATAAAACACGAATATTACCTTTAAAAATTTTGGATAAAAAGTTACAAATCTACTGAAACTCGAGACCCATTCTCCCTAAAATATACAACACATACCATCAGGTGAATTAAAGGAGACCCATTGGAAATAACCTTAAATTTGGGCCTTATTAGAAATGAAGAAAATACAACCTAAAATAGAATAATGATATTTCATATCAAGAACCAGAATGTACCATATAATATCAATATTTGATCATGATAAAACAAAAGTTAGAAAATGGCGTCCCTACTCTCCCTTTGTTGTTATGGGTGTAGTAATTTCCTTCACATAAGATTAAATGTTTGTATGAACATTTAGCATGTTAGAAATACAAATGGTATAAATGAATGATATGGAAGAGTACAAAATAAATAAGTCACTAGAGATTAAGTTAAGGTGATGGTACCTCTCACATTTTTTGGACCTATATTAGCTTCATCTGGAGACTCTTCCATTGCATGAAGAAGTGTCATTCCAGAAGCCTATATATTGAACCCATTTGCTCCTGAAGCAAATGAATACACCATAAAAAATTGTGTTGATGATCCCATTAAAATTAATGGAGAAAAAATATATAATAGAATTTATGAAAATTTCCTAAATGTCCACATGAGCTCCAGATCTAAGGTGCCTCAGTGAAAACCCATTTTTTTTGTTGAGGCTTTCAAAACTAGAAGAAAGTTAAAGTGCCTCTACTAGTCAATGTAGGAGGTCTGGAAGTAACTTGTTTTCAAGAAACACCATGAGACTCATCACACATTATCTTTCCTTTAAATAAACTCACATAAAATTCACAAGAAGAAAAAGGAACCACGATCAACCCTGACATGCCATCTAGATCAAGTTCAATAATCAACTCCATATCCAGCACATCAACATAATAAGTAAGCATCAGCAAGAAAACTTGAGAACAAATATCTTGTCGAAGTCCCACATTAAACCATAATGTATTCATCTTCTCATTTGATATAATCTTAGGTACAAACTATATAATCATAGAAAAGTGGTTTTCATATTCTCTCATAGTTCTGTCAGTCTACTCGTTTTTAAAAAAACTCCATAGCCTTGTCCAGCACGACTAACATTAGATAGAACTAATCAATTAAACAAACCATGAATTCCTTCCACTCTAAACCCTTATGCTTCTTCGATTTCATCATCGAGTCCCACCATCTCATTCTAGATCCTTCTAGAATAGAGTCATCACATTTCACCTTTATTGAATAAGATATTTCTAGGAATTAAAAAAGAATAACTATCTTTCTCAACCTACCCTCTACCTCTTAAGTGTTATTAGAGCCCTTAATGTTGATGGATTATGGTTAATTAACTCTAGGGAATGATTTCAGAATTCATCCCTTTGAGGATCTACTATTGTTTCCTAAATAGAAATGGGTGTAGGTGCCTATGTTAGAGCTTTGATATCATGCACAATAATCTCAATGAGATTCTATTCCATGGGAGGATTTACTCATAGTAGTTTTCAAGAAACTTCCTCTAAGATCCTATTCAAACATATTCTCACATTCATGATGCTACAAAACATCATCAATTAACATTGAAGGAATTAGAATATTACTCAGATCAATAACTAAAACAAGATAAATGTGTAAATTAATACCACATGATAGGAAAATAAGATTCTCATTTCAACTATCTAAAACAAAAATTGGGAAAAGACTAAAATTAGAACAAATATTTCTCTAGACTCATTTCCAAAACCACCCATGGTGAATTAAATCTCATTATAATTATTTTTGGTAACTCGCATAAAACTAACTCTGATTTCCAAATAGAATATTCTAAACTACATAGTGTCATCAGGAAGGATTCTTAACCTCCGATTTATATCACATTATCTCTAACCAAACCTAGATACCCTCATACCCAGATACCCAATTCTGAACTGACATGTCCTGAAGTATATTTCCAATCCCTACAGGTTTAAAACTAACACCTGGAATCCTATAAGATAAAGGGGGAAAATTTATACAAAACAGAAGAAGATAAAGAAACTAATGGGTATGCTCAACACTCTTAATAGGGAATGTAACCGAAACAAAATTGGTATATTTGAAAACCTAAAATAGAACTTCATCAATGTACTCAGTAGAAACACAACATTCCAAGATGATATATCATCATAAAAAAAATTATTCAAGAACATCCACCATCTCCAAAAGGTGATTTCCCTTTTATAGGACCTATGCGATGGAAATATACTAATTCCAAATTAAAAAAGGTAGGGTGTGAGCTATAAAGCTGAGTAGGGTCACGCCAAGTGCCCCATAAAAATATTCCATAATAATAAACAAAATCATTATTTCAATTTAAGTAAAAAAATCTATGTAAATACATTTTTCATATTTCAAATAGAATAATATTTCATTACGTAATTATGAAAAAAATTGAAACATGACCTAAATATATTTTTTTCATAAAAAATTAGTTTTTATAAATTAATAGGAATGAGTAAAATAGTTTCATAAAAAATAGAATATATATCAAAATAATCAAAAAAAATAACCATGGAAGTCTTCCCTATGGTTTGATAGTTTATAGTAATTGGATCCCCACACAGCTCATATCAGTGATCATGGAAACATGTGTACACATGTCCCTTAGAAACAGGATGAATTGGACTCATCAACATCCTATCAGGGATAAGATCTACCTAACTAGTTTTTTTTGAGTAATAATAATTAATAAATTTCTAGGGGATTACCATCTTAGAGTTATTATACCAAATGACCCACTAACTACCCAAGCTCTCATGTTCTCATCCAATAAATCAATAATGGTAAATAATATCATTTCAAATCAAAACTTCATTGATAATTAAATCACCCAATATCCCATTTCAATATGCCTAATAAATGTCAAAACTAAAATGTGGGTTTTTTATCCTTTAATTAATTTTCTAAATATAACCTATCATAGATTTTTATTAATTCAATTTAAATTATTTTTCTTAAAAAAAATTAATTCATCAATTTCATCAATTTCAAAATATTCACAAAATTCCAATTCCATTGGAATTTGTTTTCCCCCCCCAAAATACATGAAAAACATTTTACACATCCAATTTATAAAAAATAGAGTTTTCATAAATCTATATGAAGCAATTTTAAATTAATCATGCAATTCAGGTTTTACTCATTTGACATATCCAAAAATGGAACCACATACATTTAATTATAGAATCACAACGCACAAAAAACATAATGGGATTTTCCAAAAAAATGACTGAAATGAAAATCAAGAAATAAAACATAAAATCATGATGTATTAAAAGTAATTATAGATCCATAAACAACATGATGATCCAACACAATGTAAGTTGGATATAAATAGAGTGTGGGATAGATTTAATGGGAGGAGATCCAACTACTAGATATGGATCGGATCTTCCATTGGTTCTTCGATTCAACAAATTTGGTGTTTGAAGGGAAAAATAAGTTATTGAGAACCTACAAATACTTGGAATTTGAAATGGGTAAATTTAGGGCTATGTTGTGCTAAAATAGGGGTTTGGAAATTTTTAAAAATATTTCAGAAAAAAAATTATCCAACGTGCACGGTTAGATAGGTAGGGTCACAAGGTTAGAAAAAACTATGCACCCAAAACTTTCACCCCTTCACTAGGGTTAACATTTTCTTCTAGGTGGGTGCATGGTTAGTCAAACCCTGTAAAAACTATAAAAACCCTATTTTTATAGGTTTTTATAGTTTTCACTAAAGGCGTGAACAGTTCAGGAAAACCATCCCCCAATTATTCACATCCCATAAAATTCCATAATTTTTAAAATTCTCATGAAACAACCTAAGGAAATCCCCAACCAAAGAATGATAAGAATGAGTTTCAATGAGTTACTAAAAACTAGTATCATGATATTACATTGGATATTAATTTATTAATTACCAAACAAATTATTAGATTCAACCACTTTTGAAACTTACTAAAATATTTGGAATATTTCTCAAATAAGATCCGAGGATTTAATATTTACGAACTAATTCCTAGAATGTTACTAGGTTTAATCTTATATATTTCAACATATCAATATAGAATCCTAAAATATTCTTATATTGGACCATGTATAACCCTTTAAAAATGATCATAAGAATATTCCAATTATCCTCTCTAAATTCATAATTGAGAATCTTGTAAAAATGTTTTAGTTCTATATCATATTGGATGACTTCACATAGCATACAAAGTTTTATTATTTTTACAATATGTAATTCCAATCATAAAATATTTCCCGAAAAATAATATATCATATCTATAGAAGTAGAAGACATGTGTTCAATAGATTGTGGAAAATCGCTAACATAAAAATATTTCCAAATTCAACACAACTATAAATATGTGATTCATGGAAATTAAATTAATTAGTTTTATATAATTTAGGACTTTATTGAAATGTATGTTGATTAGTTACAATAATAAAATAGTTAGTGGATTCATCACTTGAAAATTAATCTGAATTTTAAATTTAATTAGAATACTTATAATTAATTATATAAGGCTCGCATATATAATATTCTTCACCTAAATCCTATACCCATGAAACTTCTAGAATCCAAAGGGGTTGATTTAAATTTAATCATATCAAAAAAAGTGATTATAAACCACAATCCCATGATCATAATTTTATTGATAAACCTAAATAATATGTCATAATAATGAACATAATATATTTACCTCAGATTGAATATTATAAACAATACTTTCATCCGTAATTTTGTAATATTGCAAACAGAATCCTATAGACATCCCCTCTTCATAGATTTCAATGAGAGAGTAAGATTTTCTATCTCACAGATGGAGCTCCTCAACCACACATATGTGTTAAAATATAAATTTGAAAGGAAGGAAAAATAAATATCATTGGTTGATAGGGATTTTTGACCATGTCCTGAGAAAAGAACCATCTACGACATCTATAAAATGGAAGTGAACTTTTAATATCTCTAAAGATGTTCCTCAGTGATTCATGAATTGAATAGTTTTTTACAATTAATGATTTAATTCCTAAACTTATATATTCTTTTATTCATTTCATAAAAAACTCTATATAGAAACTATTATAATGGTTGAGTGATAACATATAAAGACACATCATTTTCAAAAATAAATATCATAATTTTTTAGTTGTATATGCAATATATTTCATAAGAATTGGACTGTGGACCATAATAGTTTATTTTATTTTGATTCTAGATACAAAATATTCTTATTTCATGAAATATATTTAACATATCCCACACATATCTTCTCACAATATACTACTATTAAGAATTTCATGCCTCAACCTTTAATTATAACCTGGGAAAAAATATAAGAAATGGTGAGCTCAGATTCTCAATAAGGGTTACCATAAGTGATATCACTCATGGATCACATGATATAAAAAATAAAAACAAGGGTATATGATCGTGAATATAAAATAAGAAGTTAATACCCACCATTTCATATATTATAAACACAAGTCATGGCATAAAACATTATCATTTTAGAAAACATGTCCCATGAGATTTAAAAAATATATAAATAAATAATAAATCATAATCTCATGTCATAAAAGTATAGAACCACCATAAATATTGATAAAAATTTAATATGATAAGGTTAACTACCAAGACCATAAATATAGTGGATTAGGATTCATATCATATTTCTTATTATGGACCAGGATGCACATGTTTCCCCTAGTGGATCAAGGCTCACCGATTTCACATAGTGGATCAAGACCATAAACTATATTCCCATATTTACCTCATGAGATATAAATATTTATCCAAGGTATTTGAGGTATATATAGGTACCAACCATCTCATAATGAAATCAATTATTACATGTGACATAATATCATTTATCATTAATTATATTATTATATCATAAACCATCTAATGAAAGAAGGTTTTATAAAAAATAATCAATTCACCATTGAATAACCCATGAAAAATAAATTGGTTTCATCAATATAAACATTAACCATCTCGAGAAAGAATAATGATGGAATCATTCAATCATATCTTCAGTAAATAATAAGTAACATCAAAGGATGTCAACTTAGATGGAAAATGGCTTTTAAATAACACTTGTAATATTTTACATGGACATTTTCACTTTGAACACATATTATTAAAACATTAAATTATTTCAAATTCCATTTCATTGAAAATAAGTTGGAAATATATAAAATAAGTTATAAAAATAATTAAAACACATTCTTGAGGAAAAAAAACATTCCTTGAAAATATATTTTTAAAAAATATAAATTCATAAAATATTTTGGAAGTCTGTTTCATATAAAATATCCTTGGAATATTATAAATTAATATTTAAAATAATTATTTTTTTGTTATAGTAAAACATTTCTCATGTTGTACACTTTAAATAATTGTTCCTTTCACATTTTCTAAAAAATCTCAGTTGGCCTTGTTTGGAAAATTTCATGAAGATTATTTTTAATTTTTTTTTTAAAAAATTATTAAAATGGGTAAAATTTATATAATAAATTCTTTGGATAATGTTATAAAATTTTTTATAGTATTTTTTTAAAACATGAATATTGGATAAAAATGGTTTTTGACTAAAGAGATAAATAAAGATAGTTTACTTTCAAAATAGTTTTTTGAATATTGATTATGCAAAGTGATAAAAATGAATGTAAAACATGTATTATAATGAAATTAATATATTATAATAAATTTCATGAAGATATTGAGATATGGATCATAATATATCTTTATTATAAGTATAAACACACACAATCATCATAATTGATGAGTTTGTATCATAAAACCATTACCACATTGGTAACATTAAATCATAAGCCCCATGAAAAAATAAAATTAAATGAAACATAAAATATCATGATAATAAATAAATTCATGACATTAAATTTAAAATGTTTTTTATACACACCTCATAAAAGATGATATGTTTGTAACATAACGTATATCCCAAAGAAGAAAAATTTAGACAAAAATACCTTGATTTATGTATCGACATCCATTATACATGTTTGAACCTCCTATATTATAAATATTATTTTATTATACATCAATTAATGAACCAGAAATATTTATATAATAGCATATATATTTTACTTATGGACTTTTATTAACCATTTATTAACAATTCTATGTTAAAATCTTGATTCTTTTAATAACTACTTTGTTTTTAATGTATGTTTTGATTTGTTATTTTTGGTACTCTAAATTTGATAATGGTTACATAATATCAAAAATTTAAAACATGATATAAATATTATTTATATTCATTATATTTTTAATATAGTAACCTATAAATGTTTTACATAGAAAAAAATACACCATTCATTGAGATGGTTTTTCGTATGTAGGCATGAACACTATTGCCATTTTCCTGAAGGATAAATGAAATAAAAGGTAAATAATATATTACCATTATATAATAATTTTATGTGATTTATATCTTATATATTCTTTAAATTTACCCTAACAACCATCCATGAAATTCTTTAGTGAAAAATGAATCACATTGCATCTCAAGGAGGTACTCTACAATACACACGAACGATGTTATTGTATCCCCCATGAAATGAGAAGTAAGAAGGTGTATGTAAAATCATAATTATATAAGTTTATTTATGATAAAAATATAATTCATATTCATTTAATATGTCCTTAATACCATCCACTCAAAATATAATTGACAAACACATTGCATCAGTCCATGAGGTGGTAGCCAACCATACACACGAGAAGCATTATTGTTTTTCAATAGGATGTGAGGTATGAAGGTGGTATTGAAATTATAATACCATAAGTATAATAATATATTTAATATTATATACAAAAAATAAGTCCATCATTATAGTCAATCGTGAAATGTGTTGATAGAAAATGAATAACATCGGTTTGAAATGTGGTAGTCCACCATACACATGAGCAGTGATTTCATATCCTATTTTATGAAAGAGGTGATATATTTAGGTAATTTAATTAACATAAAAACATCTTATTATATGTTTTATGATGATTTTATTATATCAAAATAACTTAGGATTATTGTAAGTTGTTATAATAGGATGTAAAATAAAAATTCATAGTTTAAAACATTACCTCTTTTTCAGAAAACCTCTTTAGGTTTGAACTAGACAATTAATTATTGGATTTCTAATATAAAAACATTATATAGGATGTTTAAAGGGATGTATGCAACACATTTTGGTAGTTTTTTGATGATAAAAATGGGTTTGGAGGTGTGAATATGGGATGACAGGGGTGGCCTTTTATAAGTGAGGAGAGTGGAAGACTTGTAATTTATTAAAACTAAAAGGTGTACCCAAATTTTTGACATTTCCAAATGATCCAAAATGTTTCATTATCAATAATTAGAGAATATAATATAAAATATTTCCATAAATTTTTTTTGGATGGGTTTTTTTTCATTTTACTCCTTATATGTTTAGTTTTACCCCGGATAAACTCATTTTAACCTTAACCACAATAATTAAATTTTACTATTTTTACTATTCATTATGGAAAAAAAATTATTTGAAATTATTAGATAAAATAAATTATGTTGAATAAAAATATAGAATTTATTTTTCCAAACTCCATTCTATAATAGTGAAAATTTTATTTTAAAAGTAATCTCATACATGAGATGAAAATGAGGGTTTTCAAAGAGAAAGGTTTCAAAAGTTTAAAACATTTTTATATAAGAATTAAATATAAAATTGGTTATATGGAAATAAAGTAAATTAATAGATAATTAATCGAACTAATTTTACTTTTAAAATAATATTAAATTATTTTTTCTTTTGTTTTTAAATTCTTTAAATGTAATGATAATTCTTAATAAAAACAAGTATTTTTCACTAATCATTAAAAAATCATTTTTTCAAAAAATACTAAATTATTAACTCCAAGAAAATATGAAATTATAATTTTAAAATGTATTTTTATTTTTAAAAAATTCTACAAATATGAAAAACTAATTTAAAAATAATTGTGTAAAATGTGACATGGTTACATTAAAAGAAAATAAATTTTTAAGCATAAAATTATATTTATTCTTTTATATTGTTAAGAAAACACATAACATAAATGTTAAAAATTTTATTTAATATATTATTTAAAAAATTTAGTAAAACATTTACTAGAATTCATTTTTTTAATTTATTGAGGTCAAATAATTTTTGTATATAAAAATATTTTTTTCCGAAAAAGATTCCCCTTATTTTCAAATAGATTTTATTTTCATTTTAAAAAAAAATTATTACCAAATAATTAATTTTATATACATTTGAAAACCATATATTTTCATAATTTAGTTAATATTATTCATGCTCATCATTAAAATATTAATGGGACAACTATCATATTAAATTATAATATTTCAAAACTATATTACATTTAATTTAAACTTTTTGTGGTGTGTAATTAAAGATAAACTCAAAGCTTCATGTAATGCAAAATTTCATAAACATAAATTTTATTTGGAAAAAAAATATGTTACCAAAAATATCAATTATTTACATTCTACCCACCACAAAATGATCTTATTCTACCAAATTCCTCTCTTTATTGTTAAAAACTAAGGATACTTATGCCTCATTACACGCTCAGTTTCCCACATAACTTCATCAAACTAGTGGTTCTACCAATGAATATTTACCACGTGTGTGGTCTCATTTCATAGAACTTTCTCTATACGGTCAAGAATATCAACTAGTTTTCCCAAAACATAAAAATCATTCTTTAGTGGTATCAACTCTAAGATAAATATATATTTCATAAAAGCTATATACTTCTATAGGAAAGATACATGGAAGACATCATGAACCTGAGAGAGGTTTAGTGGAATCTCCCATTGATATACAACATTCCCGGTATAATAAATAATTTCAATGGGATCGATATAACTAGGTCTTAACTTTCTACTATATCATAATAATATTTTTATCTATTGGTTATGCTTTGATCAATTTCCAATTCATCACTTAATCTAAGAAATTAAGATGAACTGTTTTTATTCATGAAGTACTAATAGGTCACAAGATTAATAATTGATTTATAAGTCATTTATTTTATCTCTATTTATGATAAAAATTAGTCAACACTTATTATCTAAAATTCTTAAATCATCATATCTTGAATTAATACATTAATCTCTAAAACTTCAACTAAACTTTAACTTAAACCATTATATAAATAGTTAACCTTATGACCCTTCCAAAATTCCAAATTTATAATGATAATCACTAAAACAATATAAATAAAATTAACATTAATACCCTAAGTATCATAAGGTATCTCAAAATCTTTACATAAAAATTATGTGAATAGCATGGTAATATATTTTCAGGAAACATGTTAATTTCCATAATTAATATAAAACCTTAATGAAATCATCCATAGTTCCTCATTACTTGAATAAAACCACATATTATTGAATATAGTCCATAATTACAATAAGGCTATAAAATCCATCAATGATAACAATAAAAACTTTTTCAATAAATAATTAATCAGTTCTAAGTTCAAAAATACTATCTCATTTATATTATTCATATAAATAATCTTTTTATCCGAAAATCATTATCACACCATAAGAAATTTAGTAAGGTTTATCTTCCCTTAATCATCTATTTTCCATAAAATATCACCTTTACATTAAATCACCTTCTTATGTTATCAATACCATTATTCATATTCCTATAAATACTAGATTATACACTTCTATAGAACCATTCTAATATATTTCATAATTCATATAACATAATTCTTGAATAACAATACCTAGATATTTCAATCATCACACGTCATTCATAATCTGTTAACTTGGATTCATCATCTTATCAATTAATACATATTTTTTTCATAATTAAATGTAATCCATGTATTAACATTCATAAAGAACAATTTATTCATTCATATTATTTTTACCATAAACAATAATATTAGAATAGGTCATACCTTAAATATGTCAATATTAGTATCTTCATCATCAGTAGTATAACCATTACTCGTACAACCTTCCTGATTTTTTTCATGATATTTCCCTATAGGAAATCAATTTTTATAGTTCCCGTATTTTTCAAATATAAAACATTCAACCATAGATGATACATTATGGATACCATTATGATCATATATTTTTTAACTAAAATAATCATTTTTTCTTTTTAATTAAATACCTTATGTCTTTTCCAAACTCAAATTATCTTCCCTTTCCTTTAATAAATTCACTTTGGTTCTTTTTTCATAAATTATTGACATATAAGAAGCTTAATATTCTTTCCTTCATGGTCTCCACCACATGAAATCTCAAAAAAACTCTATATTTCTCTTTTTTAGTGAGTCAGATAGTGAATTAATATGTTTGTTATTAATCATATATCTTGATAAATGATTATGAAAATCCCAAAATCCTTCACTCTTTCCATCATCTCATTTGGTTCTTTATCCACACATTTTATATCACATTAAACATTAATCTAGTTCCTTCTAGTTCCCTCCATTGACTAAAACCAAAAATAATAGTGCAAGAAACAATAATAATAGTAGAAAACCATATAATCAGGAAAAATAATTTATTGGATGTCTAAAACACAACACATTCTTTAAAATATATGAAATTATAGGCTTAACCTATTTCCTTCATTGACATTATTTAAATCTTTTAGGATGTTTCATAAAGGGTTTATGAATTCCCAAATCATGCCCTAAAATAATGTTGAAATAGGTGTGAAATAAGGATCATTATTTTTCACCAGGTGATGATCGAGTATAACATAGTGAATCCTATTCAGAGTTATTATCCCTAGGTACCTTTGTGCCAAATACACATATTCTTTATTATGTATAATTGGGTTTAATTTCATGAAAACAACTCTCTCTATCAATTAAAAAAATTCCAAGACATTTTTATATACTTTTAATCATCCTTAGATTTATCATTTTAAATTTCTCTAGATATATATTTATATATATATAAATACCTCTAGGGATCCCTCTAAATATTTATCATTATATTTTCCAATGGTTAACTAAAATTATCCTCTAATACCTATTATTACAACCCATGACATTAAAAAATAAATATCACAACTTTTTAGATGAATATTTAATAAATTTCAGAAACACGCACCCAAGAATATAATAGTTTTGTATCATTGGTGACTAGAAACACAAACATCTTATTTAATGAATGATCATAAACATATCTAATAAATATCTTCTCACAATGTACTCTTCTTAGTCACACCATACATAAACCTTTATGCATAACATGTGGAAGACAACATATGAATGGGTGATATCAGATTCTTTTTAAGGGTAAATAGAGGATATATCAATATATGATGATATCAAATCATAATATAATAATAAGGGTATGTGATTATGAAAAAAAAATTAAAATTTTAATACCCATCTTGTCATAGATCATAAATATGAAGTAGGGAATAAAATATTATCATTTCAGAAAAAATGGATTATGATAATGATAAATCATCATAAATCAATCATAAACCATAATATTATGTCATAAAATTTTGGAACCATCATAAATATTGAAAACAATTTCCAATGTCATGGTTATATACCAAGACCATCAACATAATGGATCAATAATTATCACCTATATTTCATTACTTATCAGTACACACATATTTCCCATGTTGGATCAAGACATACTTGTTTCCCATAGTGAGTCATGCCCATAAACATGTTTCCCATTTTTTATTCATGTGATAAAATTCATTTACCAATTTATTGGATGGAGATATAGGTCTCATCCATATCATAATCAATACCACATGTGTGTTCTCTAGAGTATCATAAATCATTCATCATATCATCACATTATAAACCATTTAATGAAAATGTGTTTCATAATAATTTCATAAATTCACTATAGCATAACCCATGAAAAATAAATGTTTTTTGTCAATATAATCATTAAAATTATATAAAATTAATATGTATGGTAACATTAAATATTAACACCATTAAATCATAATTAACATCAAAAAAGTAACCTTAGATGGAAAATGATTTTGAATGTTCACATGGAACATCTATTGAGGCTAATAAGCTTTCCATTTTGAAAAAATATTTTAAAAAATATAGTAGTTTCTAAATCATTCTCAATGAAAATAACATTGGAATCATATGAAAAAATATTTTAAAATAATTTAAACAGTTCTTGAAGAGAATAACTTTTTTTCAAAATCAAAGTTTTTAAAACCAAAATAACATATATTATTTTTTATATTATTTTCTTTAAAAATATCCTTATAAAATTATATATTATGAATAAAAATAATGATTTGTTCTAATGGTGTAAAATATCTTTCATGTTTTATACTTCATAGCATAGATCTTTTCACATTTTCAGTAAAATACAAGTGGGCCTTTTTTGGAAAAAGACATCAAGATTTCTTTTAAAAAAATTAAAAAAAATAAATCATGGGAATTTTTTTAATTGATAAATAATTTAGAGAATGTTAAAAAAAATTCAAAACATTTTTTAAGAACATTGATATGTATGAAAAAGGGTTTTCTAAATGAATAGATAAATAAATTCAATTTACATTAAAAAATCTTTTTGAATCTTGAGTATATAAAGAGAGGAAAATGATTGAAAAACATGTATTGTCATATCATAACTTGAGTATATGAAGTATTTTTAGTTTATATTGATATTTAATATCATATTTCTTCATTATAAGAAAAATGATAAACAATCCTGATAAATGATGAGATTGAATTGTAAAACCCTTACCTAATTGGTAACATTAAATCATAATCCACATGAAAGAAAAAAATTAAATTAATAATAAAATATAATTTTAATAAATAAATTCATGATATTACATGTCAATTGTGATATATATACACCCCTATAAAATATGATAGGTTCATGAAATGACGTATGTCTCAAAGAAGACAAATTTATACAAAAAAGCGCTTAACATCAAGTCTCAACATCATTAGTATGTGTTCAAAATTCCTATATAATAAATATAATGTTATTATAAATCTATTAAAAACCCATATATATATCATACTATATATTTTTGCTTATGACCTTTTAATGCCCATTTATTAACAATTCAATTTTAATGTCATGATTCGGGTAATAACTACATTGTTTTTCATGTATGTTTTGATTTAGTATTTTTAGTCCTACTAAATTTATAGTGTTTAGATAATATCTAAAAATATTAACAATTTTATGAATATATTATATATTCATTGTATAATTATTGATAGTAATCCATAAAAGTTATAGATATAAAATGAAATACATTGTCCATGTACACTGTATGTCGTACGTATGCATGAACACTATTTATATTTATTTGATTGATGAAATGAAAAAAGTAAAAATAATATATTAAAATTAAAAATAATTTTTATTTCATTTAGATTAAAAATATTCATTTAATTTTCAAAAATTACCATCAATGGAATACATTGGTGAAAAATGAATCATGTCACTTCATATAGAAGTAAACCTTTGTATACGCGAATGAAATTATCATATCCCCAATGAGATGGTAGGTAAGAAGTTTTATGTGATATTAAAATTCCAAAAGTAAAATTATGTTAAAAATATAATATATATTAATTTAATCTATACTTATTTCCATCCATGTAATACTGAAATGAAAAAAATTCACATCAGTTCGTGAGATTGTCATCTGTTGTACACACATGCGATGTTATTGTTTTCCAATGGGTTGGGAGGTAAGAAGGTATATGTGGTATTATAATACCATATGTATAATAATATAATTAATATCATATATAATCATTAAATACATCATTATATCGATACATGATAGGTGGTGACGGAAAATCAATAACCTCAGTTCGTGAGGCGATAGTCTGTCGTACACATAAAGGAAAATTATGTATACTATTTTTTGGAAGGGAGATATATTTTGGTTATTAAATTAACATAATAAAATATCATTATATATTATTTTAATTTTTTATTATATAGTAATAATTAAATAATAATTGAAGGATTTATAATAGAAAGTAAAACAAAAACACATAGTTTTGAACTTTACCTATTTTCTGGACAACCTCATTATGTTTGACCTAAAGGATTTATAGATTGTATTTTTTATTTAAAAAAGTATTCTATGATGTGGTAATGGAATTATAGAAGAAATTTGGTTTGGGAATGGCTGATACAAATTTTTTTAGAGGTGTTATTAGAATTGGATAAGGGTGGCATTTTATAGGTGAGGTAAGAAGTAAACATGTATTTTTTGAAAAAAAAGGTGTATTGTTGTTTATCACAATTTAAAAGGCTCCAAAATGGGCTATTAACAAAACATATAGATAATAAATTATAAATATTTCTATAAAATTATTGTTTTTAAAATATTCTAGGTAATTTTAGAGCTTATATTTTTAGTTTAACTCCCTTATAAACCCATTTTACCCTTAACCATAGTAATTAATTTTTTTTGTTGATATTATCCATTAAGGTCAAAAAATATGTTGAGAAAATTAGAAAAAAAATATTGTGATTCAAAAAATTTAATACATTCTTCCAAATTTAATTAACATTAGTGGAAAATATTAATTTTAAATGAATACCACAGGCCCGATGAAAAGAAGGATTTTCAAAGAGAAATGTTTCAAAAGTTAAGAATTTTTTTATCAAAAATTAATATGAAATTGATTCAAATGACATAAATTTAATTAATTAATATATAATTGAACTAATTTACATTTAAAACAATATTATAATAAGTTGTATTTTTTTATTTCTTTAAATGAAATGAAAAATCCTATTAAAAACCAGTAGTAAAAACCGGTATTTTTCAATATTAATCGAAAAATATATCTTATTAGAAAATTATCAAAAAATAAATCTTGGATAATTTTGACAATATGATACAAAAAATGAATTTTATTTTTTTATATAAATTTTATAAATGTTGAAAAAATAATTTTAAAATATATATGACAAAGGTTAGAAGGCATCATTTATGAAAATTATGTTTTATACATAAACTTTGATTTAATCTTATCTCATATCTAGAAAAAAAAATGAATTTTAAACATTTTATTTAATATATAATATAAAAATTTCATTAAAATCATTCAATAAAATTTATTTGTTTAATTTATTATGGTAAAACATGTTTTTGTGTATTAAAATAGTTTATCAAAAAACACATTAATTTTTATGAAATATTTTTTATTTTTCATTTAAATTTAATTTTTCACTAAAGATATGATTTTATATACATGTAAAAACCATATATTTTCATAATATAGTTAATCCTATTCATATCTTCTATTCTAATGGCTATGCGATAACTATCATATTAAATAATAATATTTTAATAGTATGTCGTGTTTTGTTTAAACTCAGTGTTGCATGTAAGGAAAGTTAAATATAGTGTTTCATGTAATAAAAAATATAGAAAAGATTATATTTTTTGAAAAATTATTTCACAAAATATTTAAGTGTTTCATTTTTGTATGTGGAAAATATCATATTAACACTATCATGTTAATGATAGGCATCAATTTTATTTTTTTAGCCTTATCAAATGAATTATAAGATATGATTAATTAAAAGGAATTACTTCGGGTTTCTTGGGAATTTTATACGACAATAATCCCTATGATATCAATAAATAATTTAGTGTAATTAAATAGGTATATTTCTCAAAATCGTATTTCATTCTTCCTTTGTGGTATGATCTATCTTACCCAGTGATTGAGTGAGGTAGTGAAATATCATACCATACATTATTTCCTATAATCCTTATGATTTATATATCAATAATACATTCAAATAATGATTTATAATCATATCATATACTAGTAACTACTATATCATATTATATGATTCACGTTATTTGTAATGTCCCCCAATATGGAACTCTCTCAAGTGGCCAAAAAGGGTTGGTTATGAGACCTCAAGCGCACCTCCTCGTACGCCATAGGCTTTTGAATAGTAGTGGGGTGTGAAAGGTATAGAGGAAGAACTATACCCCATGTTATGAAGTGTCATAGTAGTATAAAATAATCCATAAGAAAAAAATCAACTTAATTACAGACATAGTAGAATGCACCAATAAAATACAACTGAATAATCTAATAAATAATAAAGAATAATGTAATAAGGTGTTATAATATAACTAAATGTCATGATAAAACCAATACAAGAAAAATAATAAAATGCTCAAATAAATAC
This sequence comes from Viscum album, assembly GCA_963277665.1. Classification (NCBI taxonomy): domain Eukaryota; kingdom Viridiplantae; phylum Streptophyta; class Magnoliopsida; order Santalales; family Viscaceae; genus Viscum; species Viscum album. The sequence goes on along the minus strand of OY728157.1, from coordinate 162,509,560 downwards.
TCAAAATACATCAGTCTAAAACCCTATGTTGGTCCCACCTCTAAACTCCAACCCATCAGCAAACAAGCAATCAACTATAAGTTCCTTTTTCCTTGTCCAAACCTGAATCAAAATAATCTACTCTGGTTTCAAATAGGTTCTCGAATAGTGTGTGAATAAAATTCAGTAAGTGGATACCACCATTTCTAATCTTACTAGTCTAATAAGAAGTTTATTCAATAAATTTATAGATAGGTGTATTATTTAATTCGGAAATTATTAAAATAAAACAACCACCCACCTTAGCTCTGTGCCAGAATATATATGAGCTTGTCTTATGACCATGCCAACCACAACCACATAACCAGGGTAAAATAAACTAATTCGTCTCTATTTCATAATATCACTATGAATGTCTTATGTCCAATCTAACCACAACCATATACCCATGGTATAATTATAACAATTCATGTTGAAGCCCTATAATCATTATAGCATCTGGGTCAAATCCCTATAGGCATTAAAACATCAAGGTCAAAGCCCTATAAGCATTATAATATGGTACTGAGCATAGCTTGCTCTATATAAGAATTAAATCATGGGGCTGGTCTGATCCCCCTCAATGTCAGCATTAAAACATATAAGGGTGCATGTTTTAGGGGTGAGCCTGATATATAATCATTTCATCATGAAAAAAAATTCTTTTCACATAGAATGGATATCATAATATCAAAACATATATCTCAATGGTTAATTATGAAAATTATTATTTATCATTCAAATACCACTTTAAATTTAACCACAATTGATTAAAAATTATATAAATAAGATATAAGCCACAAATTATAGATTCTATATAAAATAATAACCTAAGGTCTCATTTTATGCTAAACACACTTTAATACATTAACTAATTCAATTATAATTCAATGTATTCTCACCCAGAAGGTAGCCATAAGCCATGTTAGAAGCTAATTTTAAACAAAGGACTTCCAAGTATAATCATATTATTTTATTTAATTGATTTGGGCACACACTAAATTGGACCAATCACAATATTTCATAAAAATGGCAATTATCAAACAATAGGTTTTAAGTTTTAGACCCTCTACCCCAACCATAGAAGAATTTAATGCTTCAAACAGAAAATTACCACAAGCAGGAAGGTAAAAATGATTGAGAATAGTTTCCTAGAACATAACCAATAATTATCAAAACCATCAATGCAATTAGTCAAAGTATTTTATCACAACTAATGTAGAACCAAGGAAGATAAGGAAGAAACCTAACCACAATTACTTACTAGGGATTTCTCAAACAAACAAGACTTCTAAAGGGGGTGTTGGTACTCAAAATTAAATCGGATAGTTCCATGGGGTCAAGAGGAGAGTATTGGTATAAAATTATAATGAAAATAAGTTTCACAACATGCATAAATTTGTATTTAATGGAATTTCATGGTGTGTAATGTAATCACATGTCCTATAAATATTTTTAATGGAATATTCTGAAAAACATGTGACCTAGGATTTATTTTAATAAACACCCAAATAATTACATGGCATGTAATCTCTTTACATGGCATGTAAATTTTATGCACAAGGTTTTTTATCCCATTTTCCTTTTAAACAACTCAAACCCCTTTTAATGATTCTTAACTTACGATAAACCCATATTAACACTTAACCCATTTATACCTGAACTCCATTAATTCAAACAATAATACATCCCCAAACATTATGTCATTTTATTTAACAAAGGATCTCTATCTCCAAAAAATACTTAGACACTAAGGCTCGAATGGAAAACCAAAAGTAGGATATAATTGAAAGAATATAGGATCTTATAACCTTTCCACCTTATAATAGCTCATCCTCGAGCTTCTCCAAGTGTCACTATGAGGTATTAGTGAACATTTATGGTCATAGTGTTCACATATCATTCTCTATTTTTCATGTATCCTCTGGAACTCTCCCATGTTTTCACTTTATGTAGACCAATGTTATATAAACCTGCCCAAAAGATATTTCTCACTATGATCTACAACCCATGTTGAATGTTCCTCAAAGGATGCGTCATCACAAAGCTCGATGTTTTCTAATTCTGTCACATGGGAAGGGTTTGGATGATATCTGTATATCTTTTAAATATAAAACACATATTTTAGGGTACTCTAGCATTACGGAATGGCTAAACGGTATGCCACTGGACCAACCCTTGCCACTATTTTAAATAGCCAGACAAACCTAGGTGTTAGCTTTCCCTATTTTCTGATATGGCATTGCCCCAACCTAGGAGATACCTTAAGAAAAAAATGATGACCAACCTCAAATTATAGAGGTTGTCTCTAATGACCAGCATAAAATTTCTTCATGCTCTGTACAGTCACTAACCTTTGTTTAATCAACTGAACCTACTCATATTTCTCTCACATTAGACTAGGCCCAACAAGTATTGACTCATCTGACTCAATCCAATAAAGAGGTAAGTGGTAAGACCTTCCATATAAGTCCAAAAAAAGTTCCATTTGGATTGATTCATGGAAGATATTATTAAATTAAAACACCATGAGTGACATATTGTTCTCCCATTAACCCCCAAAATCAAAAAAAACGATAATAACTTATCCTTCAGAACATGAATGGTCTACTCAGATTGACCATATGTATGTAGATGATAGATTGTGATTAAAACAACTTGTGATCCTGGAGACTTTTGAAGGTTCTATAAAAAACTTGATGTGAAATGAGTATCTATATCTAAAATTATACAACTTGGAACACCGTGTAATTGAACCAAATCACGCACATAAATACTTCCCAGATCATTAAATGTGAAGGTTTCCATGATAGAAAATAAGTGGTATAACTTGTTCATTTGATCCACAACAACCCAAATTTATTTATTTTTACTCGTTGTCCTAGGTAATCCACTCACAAAATCCATTGTAACATCATCCCATTTCCACTTTGGAATGAGGAAAGTTTGTAAAATCCCATCTTTCCTCTGATGCTCAATATTCACCTACTAACAAGTGAATTATATTTCCATGAATTTTTCCACCTCCTTATTTATTCCTGACCACCAGTATTGTATATGGAGTTCATGATACATATTTGTTAAAACAGGATCTACCTCCCATCTAGAAGCATGAAACTCCCTTATCATCTCCTCATGTAAGATCGTGGGAACCCTTACTCATTCATATAAAAAAATAGAATTGTTACTTCTAAGAGACGATCCTCATAGTGTCTCCCCACTATATAATTTTATATCAAAAATGATCCCTCTAGATAAGATAACTATTATTTCTTAATCAAGTCCAAAATAATGGGTATAAAAAATGTCGAAGTCAAAGCTACCCATCCCTGAGACTCATGAACCTCTAGATTCATGTCTGTAAAAGATCCATTATTCACCAATCATCACAAGAATCATATATTGCCTATGTCTATGTATTTTGACTCAAAACATTAGAAATAATGTTTCCCTTTCCTAGTGTATAAACCAATTCAAAGTAAACATATTCCATATACTCAACCCACCTCCTCTACCAAAGGTTTAGGTCTCATTGAGAAAATACATACATGGGGCTCTTTTGGTCTGTGTATAAAACAAACATATCAAGAATGAGATAGTGTATCGAACATCTCAAGTCATGTACCACTATTTATAACTCCAAATCATTAGTAGGGTAATTCCTCTAATGGGTTCTTAGCTTCTTAGAGGAATAATAAACCACTTGATCCTCCTGTATTAAAACATCTCTAAGTCCAACTATGGATGCGTCATAGTACAAGGTATATGATTTATATGGAACAAGTAAAGTGAGGATAGATGATGAGGTCAGCCTTCTTTTCAACACTTGAAAAGATCTTTTGAAAGCGTCATACAAAAAAAACTTCACCCCTTTCTTGGTCAACCTAGACATTGGGACTTCAAAATCAGATAAATCATAGATAAAGCACCGAAAATAATCTAGAAAACCTATAAATCTCTAAATATTTAAGAAAATATTAGGATTATCCCAATATAACATGGATATTACATTTTTAGGTTACACTGAAACTTCTACCTCTGAGATCACATGGCCCAAGAAGTGCACTTTATTAATCCAAAAACTACATTTGGTTATCTTGGAATAAATCTAATCCTCTCTCAATGTACTCAAAAATATGTCAATATGCTTGGCATAATCATCTATTGACTAGGATTAAACTAATATATCATCAAAAAAACCACCAAACTAGTCTATAAAAGGATGAAAGATCATATTCATTAAGGCCATGAATAATGTAGGTGCATTAGTCTACATAATGGCATCACTACGAGTTCATATAAGCCATACCAGCTCCTAAAAGCAGTATGAGGTATTTCTAATGGATTTACACTTAACTGATGGAAACATAATCTAAAATAAATCTTGTATAAGATATTATAACCTCTCAAGTGTTCAAAAAGATCATCAATTTGTAGAAGGGGATATCAGTTCATGACTATCATATGGTCTAACCTCTAATAATACACTCATAATATCAATGACCCATCATCCTTCTTGTCAAAAATAACTAGATAACCCCAAAGATATTTACTAGGTCATACAAAGCATTTATATTCTCGATATTCAAACTAAACATTCAACTCTCTAAGCTCTATTGGTGCTATTATATAAGGTGGGATAGAAACTGGCTCTGCTCTCGGCACCAACGCGGTCATGAACTTGATATATTGATTGGATGATAACCCATAGAACTCATCATGAAAGACATCCTAAAAAAATTATACCATGGGAGGAAAATAATCCCACTACAATCCAATGATATATAGATAAAGATGTACTATCTGAGCCTTGATACGATCCAATATTTACTAAATTGTTCTCATATGACCATCATGAATGTCTCACTCACCCTAGTTAGAATAGCTACCTCCTTATATAGATAGAAAGGTAACTCTCCTCCTATAACAGTCTATATGATATTGTTATAAAAATAACCAATCCATACCAATAATCTAGTCGAAGCCTTTCATTTCTAGAACAAATGGTTCATAAATTAAATAGTAACCACCAATCTCTACAGAACACGCCTTGCAACATTTGATATTCCCTGACCGCACTCCCCATGGTGTGTCGATGGTTAAAACCCCATCTAACCTTTCCACATATAATCCCAAACCATTTTCAAAAATATCATATAGAAAATAATGTGATTCTCCAATATCATGAAAATACACACTAAGTTATATGATAAAAAAATCTTACCTATGATGGTAGGTTGTCCTACATCCACGATTGTCGGAGTAGACTACATAACATGAAACTAACTTGTCCCTCTTCCCTATAATCTAGTATGACTTCAATAAGATATTTCCCTTTCTTGGTACTACATATAAATCACTGGGGTACCACGTCCCTTGCCTCATCAAGAATGGACAGTGGAACTCTAACTACCAACCTAATAAGGGGTAATTAAACTCCTTTCCGACTCAAGTTCATGTTCTAATCCGTTTATACTAGTCTTCCCCAGAATATTCATTCATATCCTTAGAATATGGATAAGTATTCCACATATGTGACACTCGACTATGGGGTAAGGGCATTGTGAGTTCATGTGAACAAACATGCCACACTAATAACAATGGAACGTATCACATTATTAATATGGCTTTATGCTACCCTGACTACTCTTCCCACTACTTCCTTAGTGTAAACTATTATTTCAGTGCTTCTTTCCACTCAAATAAGATCTCCCAACTCACCCTACTGAACTATCATGGCTACAACTTAGGGTCTCCCTTAGATTCCTTTCCTTGATGAGTTCCTAGTTCATTGTGTCCTCGAATCTTCTCAAATGGAAAATGTTTACATGCAACCTAACCTCGTAGTGAACACCTCCGTGAAAATGTCTCACCCTAGAGATCTCAACATCCAAATATGGAGTAAAGTGTTGTAGGTTAGTGGAACATCCATCATATTCGATCACTAACATTCCATCCTATAACATATTCATGAACTCACAAGATATTTTTTGCCTCAATTTTTTTAGATAGAAATAGATCAGGAACTTCATATCGAAGTTCTTCCAAGATAGATCATTCTACATCGTAGATTCCTTTAGAATATCTCACCAAAGCTTAGTAGGTCCATGAAGAATATAAGTATCAATCTTTGCCAGTATATTTGTGGGTTTTTCAAGATATTTAAAGATTTTATGGAATTATATAATCTATAACTCAACTTCCTAGGGTCCTCATTCCCTAGTAAACGTAGGTGGATGTTGTATCTGAAATTCTATTATCATCTTAGACATCAATGGAATTTTATGAATAGTATCCCTTTACAGGGATCACATGACCATCATGGAGCTTTCACAAATATGAACATCCATATGATCCTCAGGAACAACAAGAAGCTTTTGTTCAATTGAATTATGAGAGTCCTTATTACCACTCTTCTTTCACTCAAGTCAAAGATAATGAGGAGGCATTTTCTCTACAAGAAAAATACACACCTTATTGAACTGGATAGAAACATGGTCAACCAAAAAAGGTGACTTCAACAGAGAACCACTAACTCCTGGTCTCTTTAAAAATGGATTTATTGATTTTTTAGCATGACACATAAACTCCCTTTTTATTTATCTAGTGAAATAGATATCTCATATAATAGTTCAATATTCAAGTATATATCACATGAAAAAATAGATATTCCCCTATCATGAATAATATATGTCAATATATCCCTATTTTCATGTTAGGATTCATGTATTCATATCTCGCACCATACCGATCCATGAGTACTAAACTCATGAAACAATTACATAATAAATAAATAACATCACAAAACATGTGAACCACCCAAGATGAAATAAAATAAATTATAATAAGAACATAGCACAAACAATAATCACATCCCTGAGCACTCATATTTTCCACCATACATGGGTTTTCTAATCCTAGGTAAAAGCTCATCACCAAGTCCTAACACATCCTAGTATCCTTTATACCTTTAATAATCATTAAAATAGAATAAAATAAACCCTTATCCTCTGATACCACTTTATAAAGTCTCCCAATCCATGACCTACTCATGTGGCCAAAATGGGTTGGTTATGAGAACTCATGCGCGCTACCCTGTACGCCAGAGGCTGCTGACTAGAAGCATGGGTGTGAAAAGTATAGTGGAGAGACTATACCCCCTAATATGAAGTTTAATTGCAGTATAAAATAAAATATACAAACAAAAGAAAATCAAATTATAGACATTGTAGAAGAAAATAACAAAATAAAACATAATAATCTATTAAATAATTAGGAATAAAGTAATGACATGTTGGAATGTAACTAAATGTTCTGCTAGGAAAAAAGACAAAAAGTATGTAATGCTCAAATAAAGACTCAAAGGTCTCTAGACATGAAAACTAGATTGGTCCCACCTCAAAAATCTATCCAATCAACAAACAAGAAATCAACTACAATGTCCTTTTCTCTTCTTCGAACCGCCATCCACATAATCTCCTTGGATATCAAATGGATCCCTGAATAAGGTGTGAGTAAAACTTAGTAGGTTGACACCACCATGTCTAAGATAACCAGTATGATAAGAATTATATTCAATAAATTGATAAACATGTATTTTTATTAATTCCATAATTAATAAAATGAAAAAACCACTTGCCTCATCTCCATGTTTGGATATTTTTTAGAAAGTATTACGACCATGCCAACCACAAACATATAAACAAGGTAAAATAACCTTATTCAGTGCCAGGATAGAATATATATGAGAATGTCTTATGACCATGAAAATCACAACCATATACCCATGGTATGATCACAACAATCTAGTTCACATCCGTATAAATATTATAGAATCTGGTTCAACCCTTAAAATCATTACCACATTCATGTCAAAGATCTCAAAGAATAACAGCATGGAACTGGTCATAGATCACTCAATATAAGCATTATACCATGGGACATGGTTGAGCCAACTCAATATCAACATTACAGTATATAAGTGTGAAAGTTCTAGTGGTGATCCTGATATATAATAATTTCAACATGAAAATAATTCCCTATCACACAATATAGATATCCAATATCACATCATACATCTAAATGGTTGGTTATGAAAATTACCATTTATCTTTAAAATAAAACTTTAAATTTAACCAAAATTGATTAAAAATTATATTAATAATCAATAATCCACAATATGGGGATTCTTTATCAAATAATCACCTAAGGTATCATGTCATGCTAAACACACTTTAAGAAATTATCTAATTAGATTATAATTAAATGTCTTCTCACCCAACAGGTATCCATAATTAAGTTCAGAGGACAATTATAAAAAAATGACTTCAATGAATAATCTCAATATTTTATTTAATTGATTTTGGTGTATGATGCATTGGTGTATTTACAATTTTGCATAAACATGAAAATTATCAAACTAGAGGGTTATGTTTTACACACCCTACCTTAACCGATGCAGAACGTAACGCTTCCAATGGAAAAGACCCATAAGAAAGAAGGTTATTATGAATTAAAATAGGTTCCTAGATAAAAAAAAGATTAAGATCAAAATCAAAAATGTAATAGGCAAAAATATTTCACTATAACTCTTAGAGAACAAAGGAAAAGAAGGAAGAAACCTAACCAAAAAGACTTATTAGGGATTTATCACACAAATAGAACATCCAAAAGGGGTGTTGGCACTCCAAATTCAACTGGAATATAACTTGGGGTTAGTATGAGAGGAGATGAAATGGATTTTAAGGAAAATTAGCTGTATAGTATGTTTAAAATATCAATTCAGGTAATTGCACATCGTGTAATGTAATTACACGTCATGTAAATCCTTTTAATGGAATACACCAAAAAACTGTCACCTTGGGTTTATTTTATTAAAAAACTTTAACAATCACCCAATGATCAATCAATTTACATGGAATGTAAATTTTATACAAATGGATTCTCATCACATTTTCTCTTTAAATAATCTAAACCCCTTTTAATTCTTCTCAACATACCTAGAAAATCTATTAACACATAACCCATTTATACCTAGAATCCATTAATTCAAACAGGCATACATCCCAAAAAATTAATATATTTTCTCCCAATAAAGTAAATTAGTCTCTAAACAACACACAGCCAATAAGGCTCAAATGAGAAACTCAAAGAGGGACATACCTAGAAAAAGACAGGATATTAAAACCTCTCTACCTTACAACAACTAATCCCAGAGCTTCTCCAAGTATCACTAAGAGGTCTCAAAGAATAGCTCTGGCCATTTTGTTTGTATATCAGACTCTCTATCACTGGTATCCTCTTGAACTCACTAATGCTTCCATTACACTCATACCAAAGTTATAGTCCTATCCTTAATATATTTTTCACTATGATACACAACCTGTATCAGATGCACCTCGAAGGATGCATCAGCATAAAGATGTAAGTCTACTGCATATATCACATGGGAAGTGTCTGGATGGTATCTTTATATTTGTGACACTTGTAACGTGTCATTTATGGAAATTTAGAATTGTGGAATGGTTAAACGATATGCCACTAGACCAACCCATGCCACTATTTCAAATATCCCAACAATCATAGGTGCTAGCTTTCCCTATTTCCTGATATGGAATTAACGCAACCTAGAAGACAACCAATGGAAAATAAGATGACTACCCTCAAATTTCATAGATCATTACTGATGGTCATCATATTATTTCTTCCAACTCTGTGTAGTCAATAATCTTTGTCTAATCAACTAAACATGGTTAGATATTTCCTGCATGAGACTAGGTCCAACAAGGGTTGACTCACCTGCCTCCATCCAGAAAAGAGTCAAACGAAACAACTTGATATATAAATCCTTAAAATGTTCCATTTTTATTGATTCCGATAAGCTATTATTATATTTCAACTCTATGAGTTCCATATGTTTCTTCCATAATCCACCAAAATCCAAAACACAAGCTCATAGAATATCCTCTAAAACTTAAATATTACACTCATATTAACCATCAGTCTATTGATGAAATGTTATGATTAAAATAACCCCTAATCCTATAGCCTTTTGAATAATCTACCAGAAATGCGATGTGAAATGAGGATCTCTATATAAAATGATACTCCTAAGAACAGCATGTAACAGAACCACTTTATGAACATAAAGAAGACCTAGATCATTAACTTTGAAGATTTCCCTGATAGTAAAGAAGTAGGATACCTCATTCAGTCACTCCACAAAAACCCACACAATGTCATTCATATGTGTTTTCCTGTGTAATCCAATCAAAAAATACATTGTGAAATCATCCAATTTCCACTCAAGAATGGGAAACATATACAAAATCCCAAATGGCCTCTGATTCTTGTCTTTCAACTGTTGACAAGTGAAGCATATAGCCACAAATCCTACCACATCCTTCTATATTCCTGACCACTGGTATTTTCTAAAAATATCAAGATACATATTTGTTAAATAGAAATTCAAAATTTATCTCGAAACATGAAACACTTTTATCAAATCCTCACGTAAGCCCATGGGAACCCATAATTGGCCATGGAAAATAAGACAATTATTACTAATAAGAGACTGTCTCTATGATGTCTTCCCAAAATTTAATTTTTCACTCAGAAATAATCCCTCTAGATAAAACAACTTCTTGGTCTTAATCCAGTCCTAAATCATAGGTAAAACAGATGTTGAAGTTAGAGCTACCCATTCATGAGATTATTGAACATCCATATGCATGTCTGTAAAAGGACCGTTATTCAACAGTCATCACAAGAATATTTCAATTCCTATTTTTATGTCTTCATGATAAAATCTTCAACAATGACATTTCCCTTTACTTGTGTATAAACCATATCAATTTCTAAAGAATGTAGATACTCAACCCACCTCCCATGCCAAAGGTTTAGGTCTCACTAAAAAAAGATGTTCTTGATTCACTTTTGGTATGTATATACCACAAACCTATCACCCATGAGATAATGTCTCCAAAATATTAAGGAATTCACCATGGCTTATAACTTTATATCATGAGTAGTTTAATTCCTCCCATAAAGTCTAAATTGCCTAGATCCATAAGCAACCACTCCATCCTCCTACATTAGAACAACTCTGAGTTCATCTTCAGATGCATTGCAGTACATGGTATATGATTTACCCAACACAAGTAAAGTGAGGGTAGGTGATGAGGTCATCCTGCCTTTTATTTCATCAAAATCTCTTTTGAAAACATCAGACCAAACAAACTTCACCCCTTTCTGGGTCATCCCAGACATTGGTGCTGCTAAATGGGAGAAATCCTGGATAAAGCCTCGATAATAACCAATTAAACCTATAAATATCTAAATATCAAAGATGTTATCTGGCTATCACAAATATAAAATTACTTCAACTTTCTTTAAGTTCACTTAAACTCCTTCCATTAATATGACATGGCCCAAGAAGTTCACTTTATTAATACATAATCTTTATTTGGTTACCTTAGAATAAACTTGATGCTCTCTCAATGTACTCATAATTATTTCAATATGTTTGGCATGATCATCTATATAATGGTAGTAAACTATGATATCATTAACAAAAACCACCAAAAAAATGTTGTATAAAAGGATGAAAGATATTATTCATTAAGGCCAAGAAACTCACCAATGTGTTAGTCAACCCAAACGACATCACTACGGATTCATACAAGTCATACTAGATTCTAAAAGTAGTCTAAAGTATGTATGATGGTCTCACCATCAAATGATGGTCCCTGGTCTTAGATAATTCTTAGAGAATACCCTAACACCTCTCAAGTAATCAAAAATATCATCAATGTGCATAAGAGGATACTGTTTCTTAAGAATCATCTGGTTCGTCCTCCAATGATCAAAACATAAGCACAAATTCCCATAAAACTTCTTGGAGAAATGAATTGGAGAACCCCAAGAAGATATAATAGGTTTTATGAAGCATTTAGATACTAAATCTTCCAACTGAATCATCAACTTACAATGATCTTTTGGTTCCATTCTATACGGCGAGCTAAAAATTGGCTCTAATCATAGAACAATCTCGATCAATAAATCGATCTCTAGATCGAGTGGTAACCCCTAGAAATCATCAAAAAATACATCCTTAAAACCTCCTAATTTGGGAGAAAAAGAATCATTCTACATTCTACTATTATTTAGAGTAAGACCAACTATCTAATTCATGAGACAATCCAACCTACACTAAATTAGTCCCACATGACCAGCCTGAAGATCCCACTCACCATGGTGAGAATAGCTACCTTCTTCTGAAGATAGAAAGGTAACTATTATCCTATTAAATTCAATATGGTCCTAGTATAGAACTAAAAAATCCATACCAAGAATCAATTTGAAGCTGGTCATTTTTAGCACAAATGGTTCACAAATAAAACGGTGACCACCAAACACTAGAGAACATGTCTTGTATTATTTGATATTATCCAACTTCAATCTCAATAGTGTTTCAATGGTTAAAAAACCTTATAATATTTACACATCCAATGACAACCCATTTTTAAAAAGATAATATAGAAAACAATGTGATTCTACAATATGAAAAACTCATGAAAAGGTATATGATATAATAATCGTACCTCTGACGATAGACAGTCCTATATCCACGATAGCCAGAGTGGAATGTATAACATGAAACTAACATTCCCCTATACCCTAGACTCTAGTTTGAATAAATTGAGATATTTACCTTTTCTGGTATAGATTCTCAGGTAATGGGGTACCACGTCCCTTGTCTTTTCCTGAATGGCTATTAGAACTCTAACTACCAACCTACTGAGGGATTGATGAGCCCCTTCACGAATCAAGTTCATGTTCTTATCCCCTGCCACTATTATAATACAAAAATTATATACAGAACCTATGATGATGGCCTAGTATACCATATATGTGACACTCAATTGAGGGGTAAGGACACTACAGGTTCTTGTGACCAAACATGCCACACTGATAGCACTAGAATGAAACATAGACTTCAGATGGATATCTACTTCCCTAACTTCTCTTCCCACTACTAACTTAGAGGAAATTAACATGTTGGTGCTTCTCTACACTCAAAGAATATCACCTAGACTTCCCTACTAAACCAGACCGGTTGCTTCTCGGGTCCACTCTTAGATTCTCTTTCATTATGAGTGTCTGGTTCATCACATCCATGAGGGATCTAAAGAGGAAAATGTTTACCTATGACCTGACCTCATAGAGAATAATATATTAAATATGTATCACACTTGAGATCTCATTAGCTACCAAATATGGAACAAATCACTGTAGGTTGGTGAAATGTCTATTATAGTCCATCACTGATATGTCGTTCGGCGTCCGATGCATGAACTAATGATATTTTTCATCCATAAATGATTAAATATAGAAATTTATCAAGAACTTTTTCTTGAATTCATTCAAATATATCTCATACTTCTTCCCAGCTTCCTCCAGAATATCCCACCCATTCTTAGTTGGCCCAAAATGCATATATGAATCAAGGTTCTCTCTTATATTCATGGGTGTTTCAAGATTCTTAAATATTTTTTAGACAGACTTATTCTAGTACTCAGATTCTTGAGGTCTTTCTTCCCAAGTAATCATAGGTTGATGCTAGAGATTAAATTTTCTTCGTAGCTTGGACATGAAATTAATAGTATGAAAAGTCTTACTTTCTATGGATTAAATTACCATTAAGAAGCTGTTTTAAAGTTAAAAATTCATATGATCCTTAGGAACTATAGAAATATTTGGTTCACCTGTATTAGGATCTATCTAATTTCTAATCTACTGAAGCTCAATTCAAATATGGCAAGAATTAATTTTCTCTACACTATAAGAAAATTAAAATTTCTTGGTGGTTATTTTTTGGATATGGTGGCGGTTTAAACCACCTCTATATGCTTCTGCAGTGGTTTCCAAAAACTGCCGCTAAATTGTGTGTCGAAAAACTATTAGTGGAAGTTAAAGCAGTTTAGCAGCGATTTATGGGAACCATCATATTTGTCACATTTTGCGGTGGTTATCATGTTTTTAGCAGTGGGTTTTTTAGGTAGGGGATTAATTTTTTAGCGGTGGTTAAAACCGCCACTAAAAACATTCTAACCACCTAGAAATTCATGCAGAAGATGGGACACTATAGAGGTGGTTAAATCCGCCACTAAAAAAAAGATTTACCAAAAAAAGGAAGCAGTTTTTGCAGCCCCTGTACTAGTTCCCTGAAATAAAAAACCATTCCAAGAATACCAAAAGACCAATAGAATACATACTACAGTCAATATGAAAAGATATGCTTAACTAAGCACAACCAAATTCATCATTCATTGGGTAAAGTAATGTAGATAAACATATCACATGGCAATTAGACCTTTAAATAAAAATATAAACAATCATGTATTTCATATTTAATGAAAACAATTCCAATCCTAGGTTCAACCTATTCTTTATATACCAGTTCCAACCCTAACATAACCATTCATATCAACATACATCCCAATATCATTGGTACTAACTACTCAAAAAACTCAGACCTCCCTACCCATACCTCACCAATCAATAGCCATCCTAAGATCACATAACATCATATATAAAGGCCTACATCCAGAGAAATAAAAATAAAAAAAACATCAAATAGAGTAAATATGGAATATAGTCCCTAAAATAACAATCCATCCATCATAACAAAATGGGCTTACTAGACACCATAAATTTATCATTATCGAACCAATTGTTCAATTAATGTCTTGGATTAATAAATTTATTTATGATGTGTTACTAATATTGAAAATATAAATTAACTAGAATGTCCACCATCAAATATTCATGTTTAAATAAAATTTAAATAATAAATTCATAATAATATGCCTCTAATATTAAAAATAACATGAATTTTTAGCTTCATTCTCTTTATACAATTCCATTTATATATTTATGAACAATTTATATAAATATACATTAGGAATCAATTTATTTCCATCAAATTCTAATTAAGAATATAGTAGTAAAAAAATCAGATTTTGTTATTTTTGAAACCAATTATAACCAAAATTACATTGCACAATGGTTTTCATCATATTATACTTTAGGGTAACTTGGGTTGATATCTAATCCTTGGTTGAGTTCAAATACAAATAAAATTAGAATTCAATTCAAATGACTTATTTGGATGCTCTTTATGGTTGGATGTTTCACTCACTGATATGTTAGAATTGGGATGGGAGGAATTAATTGTGTGTTGTTCGTGATTTTAGAGGAATTTGTGAGGATGTACTAGATCAAGAAACATTTAATCACTTCTCATTTAAAATAGATATTACATGAAAATGGTAGGAGGAAACACATGGAATTCATTGTGGGTGTCTGATTTTTATTATGGGAGACTCCTCAATTAGGGAATCAGTGATTGCAAAAGTAAAGGATGCTAGCACCGAAGTTTATGGGGATGTTCTAGATTATCAAGAGTGTCATGATAGTGGAATTATATTTAGAATTTCCTCTACAATATCAAGGAATGTGTGATGTTTTACATGTTTCTTATATTCATTTGTACATTATCGATCAAAATTATGTGATCAACTATAAAGAATTTCAGTTGGATCCTTACCCAACATTTGTGGAGCGCTCAGTGTGAATCATGGATTATAGTGAGAAAATGTTTTGAAGAAATCCAATAACACTTGTTAGATCATACGAGAGCATGGACATATGCATGAATAGTTTTACAAGTGATAATATGATGTGCGAACTCAATATCCCTAGTTTTTTGGGTGTAAAATATAGAGGCATTACTCAAGGATGATAAATACTCAGAGGGGGAGATTATAATGACTTGAAGTTTTCCAAGGGCCTTAAGCCTTACATTCTACCCTTCTTTAATTGTTTCTGAGATGTTATTTTATTGGGTTAATTCTTATGTTGTTTGTTTTTGGGTTTTAATCTTTATAGAGGCATCTAAATGGTTGCATGATAGGAACATGGTCATGGGAAACCATGTGTTTCTCCCCATAAAACCATGTGACTTGGTTGAAGAAGGATACTAGGTGGGGCATGGTTGGAAAATAGTTAGATATTATCATGAATCATTTACCTTGAAATATATGTGTCTTGGAATAGAAGAAAAAATAATTATTAGCACACAATTTACCAAATGAGAATATTTATTCATTGACGATGTGCTATAATCTCATATTCAAATAAGGAAGAATGGAGAGAAATGAATCTCAGGGAATGTAGAAAAGACCAAGAGTATCATGAATACCAGGGAAAGTAGAAAATTTTGATGTTCAATATTTTTAAATGTTAGAAATGGAAATGTAGTAGTAAATGTATTGGGCTAGAAAATGTAGGATATGGGAGAACTGATTTCATTAGTTGAATAGAATATCTTATCTTCACTATAAGACTAGTTGGTGGGTGTAGTTGAGTGTTTAGAGGAATCAATGTGGGTATCCTTAGAGATAATGTCTTCATTGGTTAAACACGTAAAGATAAGTTAGAATATTGTTCTGGAATGTATCATGATGTGTGATAGGTTGTAAGAATGTGAAACTATTTCAGGATTGAATTTTGATATACATGGAGTGTTTATAGTTTGTAGCAAGGTAATGGTCACATATTCCATGAGATATGAGTTTATAAGATCCTATAATGCTTTGAAGTGAGATGTTCACCCAGGGCTGACAAACCTAATAAATTTAGGAAAAATGAATCATAAAAAATGAATCATCACAATAAAGAATCGATATATATAGTTCATACCACACTCGAGAAATCAATACATAAAATGAAACATCAGAAATCAATAAATTAAATAAAAGGAAACATGAGAAATCAAGAAAATGTTAGGTCATGAAAATTTTTGGTGGCAACTATGTGCCACACATGATACATATACAAACCGACTGTTACCATATTTTTCCAAAATATCAACAATACAACTAATCACTGTCTGATGATGAACACATATCGTCACCCTCTCCACCTCCATCTCTACTTCCTACTACCACCTGTAAGAACATTATTTTGAAAATTAAATAGTGTTGCATATTTATATTTATACATAAAACCAATAAAAGTTTGAAAACTAAATTATTTTGAACTTTTTTGATTTACCTGCTCACCACCAGTTGATGCATTACCACCGGGGGAATATCTTCTCATCTGTTTATATATACCAGTCAATAATTTCTACAAAGTGGATATCTAATCCCCCTTATCTTGAACTGTGTTTCATAGAGATTCAATCTCTATAAGAGAATATCTAGGTATGTACTGGCTATAACCAGAAGTAGATGCAGCTGAAATCCTTGGTGGCCTGCCAATGACCTCAGATAGTACGGGTCCCAAACCCATCCCGCGCACTCTACTGGGATGTTCATTCCCAAGAACTTTAGAAACTAGGTCATACTTTGAGAGTGAGTAGGAATGCCCAGTATTGGCATCCCATAGTTCTTTAATTTTGTCTATAAATAAAATATCAATATATATTAACATAGTAAAAACTAAAAATAAGTTATTATAATGAAAAAATGATTTCATACCCCAACTTCTATGGAAGGTTCAATGACAAAACTTCCATCATATTTTTTGTGAACATCCCACCACACTTCAGTTCGGGATGCTTCATGCCCTAAACTCTGTGACTTCATTAAACAAAGATAAATCAAAATTTTAATTTATTAAATAGATAATATTGTCTTATAAATATTTAAACTAATGAAAATATTACAAGAGTTGATCGGCTTCTAGAAAATCTTTTTGACCTCGTAGTGTGGGGGATGATTTTCTTAGCCCAACTTGATGCATTCTTTCTTGGGAGATCATGAAATAAATAAAATGAAATTTAATAGTAATGTATTCAATGTCATATCCTCTTCATATACATGTATAAATGTAAAATGAGTTTAATATAATAATATATATTTAAATACCATCTGCTTCTCATCATGATGTATGTCATCAAAAACATTCCACTATTCTTTGGGCACCCCATTGGGTAGCTTCTCATAAATTTGTTGGACGGTTAATGAATTATCGTTGACATCACTCCACAATCTCCATTTGAATTCTTTCCATTTCTTACCAAGATTTGTCAACATCCACTTTCATGCTATCACATCCAAAAATGTAAAGTGTAAAAACATTTGTATAAAAAAATTCATTTTGAACATATTAATAACATGAAATTCAATTACACCATAATGTATTAAAATTACCTTTATTTGGGAATAAAAAACAACATTTTTCCAACTTGGAGGCATATGTCTCCAATCATCATAATAAATAGGATGGTAAATGGGCTCTGCTGCTACCTGTCCTAGAATTTGTCCAAGTAATCTCACAACATCATCCGTAGGGACCCTTTATGAATCAAATGGGACAAATATCTTCTCATAATTCATATTCCACACATCTGAACTTTTTATATTTTTCTCCATAGTTTCATTTTTTCATCTTTAATGAACAAAAAATTAGTATAAAAAAGTGCAATGAATTTATTTATATTAAAATTTGTACCTATAACAGTGACCCTCCAGTATGCCCTTGATGAACTAGAAGTGGCGTTCCGCCACCCCACTACTGAGGTTTCTGAAGGGGGAGTTGAAGACTTGGCCTCTAAAGGGACTCTCAAAAAGGGTGCGAGAGATGGTGGAGGGGGATATGGTGTAGGGTGTAGGTAGCTGGTGGCTCAGATGTCGTATGGAGGGAGACAGATGGATCGTCATCTATTGCAGTAGTGGATGAAACAGTGTATCGCTTCCTCCTTGGCATTCCTATCATTTAATCAAATAAAATTAAGTTCAGAACATACATTTCAAAAAAAATGTAGAAATTTTTTTAAAAAATTATAATATATGCTCAGTACTAACAAACAAAATATACATAACAATGATAATGAATGACTGCACAAATGAAATAAGTGGTTGCTAAATAAATAAATAACTATACATACAATCATTTTCTTCTTCAATCATGTTGGTTTCCTACTCCATTAGTTCATACACTTTATTCATTCTTGCTAGACTAATATTTTCAAAATCATGATGGACAAATAACTCTTCTTCTTGTTGTTGATGAGATTCAATTTTAGAGGTCAAATCTTCCACTTCATCACCCATATCATACAAATCTATTTGTATTACATGAGAAACTACTCTCCACCCTTCATTTACAACATCATATAAATAATATAGCATTTTTTATTGTGATGATAAGATATATGTATCATGAAGTTCATGATCACCAACATCTATAAAGTGAGAGAAGTTCACAGAAATAAATTGCAAGGAATCTCTTTTAACACCTCTGATAATATCGACCCAGTTGTATTTTAATAAAGCAACTAAAAAATGTTTGTGGTAACTTAATTTAAAAATATCAATCATCTTTCCATATTATCCTACTTCAGAAAATGTAAATATACCATTATTTTTTGTTTTCAGACCCTCTTCTTGATTGACTGTACGAAATCTAAATTCATTCAAGTTGTAAGTTTCAAACTTTCTATCTTTTTTTAGAGTACCTAGAGAAAGAAACTTCAAATCTTCTAACAACTCTACTCGAGTATCAACATTCATGATCTAAAAAAATAAATATACTTGATTATATTAACAAAATATATGTGTCAAACTAATATTCATATTTATTTCAATATTTATGAACTTACACGTTGTGAAAATAATTATACAAGATTTTTATTAACATATTTAGTTATATATTTCTCATTTCGTGTTTGGACTCTCATTCATCTCTTTGTTTTTATCCTCAACTCTTCAATAAATGGATATTCAATTTCACTATTCATAAGCACATATCTATGTGCCTGTAATAATTCCAATTCTGTTAGTGTCACATTTGATGTCCTCCCAACTAATCGGCCAATAGCAGGAAATATTTTTTATTTATGATGTATTTCAGATTGAGTTGATGTGTCTTCAACATGTCCAACTCGATTAAATCTTGTCTCAATATCATCCAAGTATCTAGAAAAAAATGTGAGACACTCCTCATCCAAATATCCTTCTGCAATAGATCCTTCTGGTTGAGCTTTATTTCTCATGTATGATTTCAAAATCCCAAGATATATGTGAAATAAAATAAACATAATTATGAATTTAATTAAGTGCCAAAAAAATTTACTTAACTAAAAAACATATAAATAAAGTACCTTTCAATTGGATACATCCATTAATAATTAATGGGGCCTCTTAATTTAGCTTACTCAACCAAATGCACAGTTAAATGAATCATGACAGTAAAAAACGATGGAGGAAATATCATCTCTATTGCACAAAGGGTCAATACAAACCTCTCCTAGAGGTTGTCAAGCTAAAATGGATAAATATATTTCTCACATAGTTGTCTGAAAAATGTGCAGAATTGGAGTACAACAGCAGTAACTTTTTCAAATAATAATGCACGCAATGCCAATGGTAGTAACTATTGTAACAAAATATGTGAATCGTGAATTTTTAATCCATGTAACTTATGATTATTCAAGTCAACACACCTCAATATGTTACATGAATACCCATCATATACCTTAAAATTATTTAAAATTCGAAGGAATGTATCTTTATCCCTATTTTTCATTGCAAAAATTTTTTGAGCATACTTTTCATTCTCATCTTACCAGAGATCACATTTTATGTTCATTACTTGTAAGTCTTTGCAAGAATTGAGATGATCCTTTGACTTTCCATTCTCATTAAGCAATTTTAAAATAAAATTGTCATAGTAATTCTTCTCAATATGCATCACATCAATATTATTTTGTAACAAATTAAATTCCCAATATAGAATTTTGAAGAATATACTTTTTTTCTTCTATTATTGCGTTCTGATTTCACTTGATGATGCACTTTGAAATCGTTTCCTGTTATCATTCAAATGATGAACCTTTAAAAATTTTGTTTCAACATTTTCATGTTGTTTCAATATTTCAAAAACAATTAAAAACTTTAGAGGTGGTCTACGATCAATGAAACCGTTAAATTTTTATTTGTTCAGCCGAAATCTATGAGATGCATCAAGAAATATTTGATGGCACAAGAAGCACCATTTTCTACTGTGAGGTAGTCGTTTGGACTCAAAATCAAATTTGTAAACAGGGATAGACAAACCTGTGTAAATGTTCTAACCAGATGAATTTCCAAGCCAAGGGAAGTCACTAATGGTCCACATTAAAGTAGCATTCACTTTGAACATTGTTTTAGAAGAAGCATCAAATGTCTCAACACCATTTCTACATAACTCTTGTAACTATTCAATAAAAGGCTGCAAGTATACTTCAATATCATTTTCAGGCATTTGTTTTCCAAGAATAATCATTGAAATGATCAAATATTTTTGTTGCATACACATCCACGGAGCCAAATTGTAAGGGATCAAAACAAGTGTCCAAATGCTATAACTGGTACTCAAAGTCCCAAATGGGTTGAATCCATCGGCAGCCAATCCCAATCAAAGATTCCTAGGATCAGCTGAGAAATATGGATGTAATAAATCAAATGTCTTCCATCATTGTGAATCTCATGGATGTCTCATTAACCTATCATTGTTATTATCTATAAAATGTCACTTCATGTGTTCGACGGTTTTCGATGACATAAATAATCTTTGCAATCAAGGTTTTAAAGGAAAGTAATGCAAAACCTTTGTAGGTGTGTTCCTTTTTTTCTTCTTCATGAAAGTATGTTGATTCATAATTCCAACGTCACCTATTGACTACCATATAAAAGAAGAACATTTTTTTCAATTCTATCTACTTAAATCCTCTCGCCAATAAAGAATACAATCATTGGGACACGCATGTATTTTTGTATAATTCATACCAATCTTGTTAACAACTTTTTTCATATCATAAAAAGACTCTAGGGGTTATTGCTTCAAGAAATGCATCACGCAACAATTCCAATATCATGGACCTTGCCTTATTTTTAATTCCACATAGACATTTGATATGGTACAACTTCAATAGAAAATAAAGCTTTGAATATTTCAAACATCCACTATACAACTCTTGATTTCCATCGTCAACTAAATCATGAAACATATTTTCCTCAGTGAATTTTTCTCTTACATTTTTCTCTATATAATTAAAAGGAGGATCCAATGATATGTTACAATCTTGAACTGGTTGTGTTATAGTCTCAAAAACATCACTTGTCACGTTGCAATTTTTAGCACCCTTGTCTGGTTGTTATGTTATGTTTTGATGTTGATAGTGGTGTCTTGTAGTTCCGAATTCATCATTTATGAGGTTTTGAATTTCATTTTCCATTATCAATGAATTTTGGATCTCATTCTGTGGATTAACATCAGTACTCAACCTTTCTGTAACATTCGATTCTCCATGCCAAATCCAACCCAAATATTGACTTGGGAATTTTTTTAGTATTAAATGATCATAAAATTAATCTCTATTCAACCATATTCTAAATTTACATTTAGGACATGGATATATTATTCTACTTTCAATGGATCGATTTGAAATTAAAACTCCTTAAAACCCTTAAAAAACTGAGGTGTGTTCCTCAGTAATGTGATCCATCTTTTATCCATGTATATCACAATGTGCCTACACAATATTAAAAAAAATTAAAACACATAGTTACTAATAAATAGGGAAAGATATTCATATATACTAGTTGAAAAAATATATAAATATGTTAAATAATGTTTTCCTATATAAATACATATGGTAAATCACCCACTAGAAAACCAAAGCATGAAAATTAAAAAGATCCATAAAAGAATATGAGAACAAGGATCCCATACCTATAGTTTTTGTATGTAGTGCTCCACCAAAACAAATGGACAAACTTATGATGCCATAACTTTGATATCACTAAGGTAAGGTCTTGATAAATCATATAATAATTGAATAGAAGTTAGGAATATGAAATGGAAACAAACTCTTACCTTAAATTAGTGGCCTCAAATTAGGATTCAAAGAGTTAGGTATGGTATGGGGTTGACAATTTTAGAACATGTGGGGTATCATGGTGAAGTGTTATGGGTAGCAACATGTTGTGACTCTGCATGTGATTAAATTTTTCAGATCTGGGGTAGATCATGGAACATCAATGGGGGTTAAAACATAATGTGGACCTCTATCAGAAATAAATTATAGTTAGCCCTGTGATGTTTTCCTTTTATTATCTAAGTAGATAGGTAAGTATACAATGTATTATTTGACCCATTGGTGGGTAGGTATAAGTGGAATAACAGGGATATGAAAAATCCATGACTTATTTGAAATATAGAGGTTGGGTTGTCTTCTTTGTTTATCTTGGTCCTAGTGTGGACTATCTTATCATGGTAGTGAAGTCTTACTATGGCAATGGAAATTGATTAGAATACATGGTTTGAATTGGATGTTATTTTGGAATGTAGAAAGGGAAAGTTGAAGCATCCATTTGTAAACTCTTTTCAGGGTGTTACTAGTAAGAGAGCATGTGGCCCATGTGAATTAGAGAGGGAAAGTTGAAGCATCCATTTTTTAAGCATCCATGTGGCCTAGGAGTAATCATCCAACACCCTACAAGCCCATCCATGGAGAATATATCATGAACCCATGTATCACTCTAGATTTTATATAAATTCCATGACATATGAGTCTATACTTAACAATACTCTAATGAAACCCAAAGCATCTCTCATGACATATAAACAATTCCCTTTGAGATTATCCTTGGTAATTCATTCAAATTCCAAGTATAACTCGGCATATAAGTCAAGTCTCACTAAGTTTTTCCATAGAATCTCTCATTTGGATTGATGTATCACTCATGACAATATCACATTAACCATTGAGTCTGTCCATGTCATTATATGGTGAATCCATGTATTAGTCAAGGTATAAAGGTCAATATTCACATGATTCCATCCATGGAATTCTAATTTTATTCCATGTATCACCTAATTCTATTTATCATTTATCCAATACCATTTTATTGAGAAAAAAATCACTTAACATGCCAAGGTCAAAACCAAAGGTATTAAGTATATCTCACATAAAAAGGGTAACTTGATCAAGGACCAACCACAAGGGATTGGCCTTCCATTTAATCATGTGGTAATAATTCATAACAAGAATCACAAGCATAAGGAACTAATACATAGATTTAACATCATTTAACTAACTTGGTCATACTATGGTAACAAGATTCTCATGCTTAATCAATCCATTACATATCATGGTCTCAACATAACTAACAAGGGCAAGTAATTCAAGGTCCATTAAAATACTCACATAGCCATTTTTAATATAAAAATCTTAATAATCCATTAAAGCTATTACATAGCTTAATTATAATATTAATCACATAGGAAAATCAAAAATTAGATAAATTCAATATAATTGGATCAATTCAAGTCATGGCCTCTACTTTACTCACATGGGAAAGGTAATGAAAATGAAACAAGCTTATAAAATCAATGGAATACATGGGTCATGGATCGAGTTATCCATCCCATACCCTTTAACAATTAAATTAAAATCTAACAACATTGCAATTCTATCTATAACAAAATCCATTTTCAACAACCAATAAAAGGGATAAAGGCACACGTCAAGGGGTGTCCAAGGCATAAATTCATAAAGGTCCATTCAAGGAAACTCACCCATGGGGTGGTCCTTATTTAAGGTATAAAACCTACAACATGAAAAGGATAAATAGAGGTAAAGGATAATTCATATTTTATTAAATATCAAGACAATAATGAGATATTTTGGGTGATGAAATTGTTTTTAATGTTATAATACAAGTTAAAGATATACCCTTATCATTGAATCCATCATAGTGATTCTAGTGGATCATATAGGCTTAAGTGATTATGGATCATGCCAAGGGTTAAATTATCAATTTGGGTGGTGAAACTTGTATATCAAGTGTATTTTTCTATTTTGTTTCCATAGTGTGTGTGAGTTAAGCTGTGATTTTTCTCACAATAATAGGTAAATTAGGTTTATTTTGCAAGAAATCATAAAAATAGAAATTAATTACTATTCACTAGTTCAAACCCATCTCACTTAAACAACTCTATACTCGGGTCCATTACATGATGGTCTTGAGAATATTTTATTTTCTCATAGAACATCTACACCTCCTTTATCATTCTCTTCACCAAATTTGGTCTAATATTAATTAACTCTTTAACCTCATTCCAACACAATAGAGATATGTAAGAACACTCATAAAATTATTTAAATAGAGTTTTACCAATGGTTAATAAATAGTTACTATCATAGTAAAAATCAACCAAAGGAAAATGATTCACCAAAGAACCTATAAAATCAAGAATAAACATCTTCAATACATCCATTAGAATTTGGATAATTCTCTCTATCTGAACTTCTATCTAAGGATGAAAAGTAATTCTTATAAAAAATAATGAAAAAAAGCATTCTACAAAATCTTCTACAATTGAGAGGTAAATTAAGATCCTGATCATAGATGAAAATTATTGAAACCACATGAATTCGCATGAAAGTGGGAACCTATAAATAGGTAAACATACCACAACAATCAATATTGAAAATAAAGAAGTAATATCCAACCAACTTTACAGAAACCAACCCAAAATCATACCACAACCGCACTATAATGGTATACAAACCTACGTGGACGGGCGGAAAAGGTAGTCAATGGCGGCGAGGGGTGGCGAGGGGCACTGAGGGGCAGTAAGAAGCGTCCAGCGGTGGCACAAGTCAGGACCTGAGTGGGGAGGTGAGCTAGGGCTTCGGGGGTCAGTGGCGATGGGCGGCGAGGCGTGTTGATGGGCGGCAAAAACCATTACCGGTGGCACGGGTGGGGAGCCGATCTAGGGTTCGGGGCTCGCGGGGGTTAGGGGGAGAATGTGGGGTCGCAGGGTTTGGTAAAAAGGTGGGGTCTTGGGGTTCGGGGGGAGAAGGGGGGTTGGTGTTGGGTGTTGGGGGAAGTGTCGCACTATAAAAAAAAGGGGGGGTTTAGCGGAAGTTTTTTAAACCACTGCTAAAAGACCGCCTTTAAAGGCAATTTATGTTATAGTGCTACTAGATAAAAACACACCTTAGATAACTGTATATCAATAATATCAACCTCAACATGTGACATAAAAAAAAGAAACCCTGACTCTTAGTCTCCCTAAACATGGGTTTAAAGTATTTTATCATGACACGTCAACACCATTTTTATTTTTCTAGTGAAAAAAAATATATTATTTCATAGTTAAACAAGGAATTATATATCACATTAAAAAATATATATTCCCATATTATGAACATTTAATTTCAATATGTATACCTATGTTTCTAAAATGATGCATGTATTCTCATCTTGTACCATACTGATCCACGAGTACTAATCTTAAGAAACAATAACATCATTCAGAAATAACCTCACACAACATGTAAATCACCCCAGGTGAAATAACATCAACTATAACAAGAACATATTGAAAACAGTAATCCCATCCCTAGGAACACAAATTTCTACTTGTACATGGGTTAGGCACTATCAAAAACAATCTCATTACCAACTCCTGACGCATCTTAGTCTCCTTTATAAATTTCTAAAAGAGTAAAATATAATAAAATAAAACCTACACCTAAGATACCACTTTGTAACATCCCCCAATCTGTAACTCTATCACGTGGCCAAAAAGGGTTGGTTACAGGACCTCAAGCATTCTTCCCCATACTTCATAGGTTTTTGACTAGTAAGGGATATCTGAAAAGTATAGTGAAGAGACTATACCCCCATAGAATGAAGTGTTATAGTAGTTGAAAATAAACCATACAAAAAAATAAAATCAATGTCCAAACATAGTGTAATACAACAATAAAATCCAACTGAATAATCCAATAAATAATAAGTAATAATGTAATGATGTGATAGAATGTAATTAAATGTCATGTTAGAAGCAATATAAGAAAAATACTAGAAGAATCAAATTAAGTCTCAAAATTCCCTGGTCTTTAACCCCACGTTTGTCCAAGATCCATAATCCATCCCATCAAAAAACAATAAAAAAACTTCAATGTCTTTTTCTCTTGTTCAAACTCGCATCTACATAATTTTCTTAGGTGCAAAACGGTCTCATGAATAGGGTGTGAATAAAACTAAGTAGGTCGACACCACTATGTATAAGATAACTAGTTTGATAAATTATGTATTCAATAAAGATATAGATAGGTGTACTAATTAATTCAAAAATTAATAAAATACAACAACCACATTCCTCGACTTCATGTGGGAATATCTTTGTGCTTATTTTATGTCTATGCCAACCACAACCATATAACCAAGGTAAAATAAACTTCTTCAACAACATTCCATAATATCTCTTGGCATGTCATATGACCATTCCAACCATAATCATATACCCATAATATAATCACAAAAATACAGGTCAAATACCTATAAGAATTATTGCATCCAGGTCAAACCCCTATAAGCATTACAACATTTGGGTAAAATACCTATAATAATTACACAATGGGACTGGGCATGACCCTCTCTCTATAACTATTATAGCATGGTAATGGGAAAATACCACTAAATATCATCATTACAGCATACAAGTGTGCATGTTTCTAGGACAAGCTCGATATATACTCATTTCAGTATGGAACACAAGTCATCTCACATAGCATGGATATCACAATATCACATCATATATCTCAATGGTTAATTATGGAAATTACTATTTATCTTTTAAATACCATTCTCAATTTAACCATAATTTATAAACAATTATATTGATAAAAATAAGACACAACTTGTGGATTCTATATTAAATAGTCACATAAGGTCTCATATCATTCTAAACACACATTAATCCATTATACAATTCAATTGCAATTCCTGGTTTGTTCACCCAATGGGTACCCATAAGCCCAGTTTGAATATGATTGATTACAAAAGAATTCTGGGAATAATCTCATTATTTTATTTTATTCATTTTGGAATATGCTACATTTTCAAAATCACAATATTTCATAAACTTTGAAATTATCAAAATATAGGGTTATGTTTTAGACCCCCTACCTTAACCGGTGAAGAAAAATACACTTAAAATATCAAAATCCCATAGGAATGAATGTTAAGATGATTTAAAAGATGTTCCTAGATCAAAACAGATCAATATCAAAAACAACCAATGCAGTTGGTTAAAGTATTTCACTGCAATGGATGGAGAAACAAAGAAGATAAGGAGTAAACCTAACCAACAAGAATTACCAGGGATTTATCACACAAATGAGATGTCCATAAGGGTTTTTGAAACACTAAATTCTCTTAGAAGATTCCCTAGAATCGAGGGGAAAGGTTATAAAGTGGATTTTAATGAAAATAATCCACACAACAAATAGTTGGTCATGGAATTACACAGTGTTTAATGTAGTTACACATTGTGTAAATATTTTTAAAAGTATTAGTACAAAAACACATCACCTAAAATTCATTTTATTAAAACACATGAACAATTACACGATGTGTAATCCCTTTACATGATGTTTAAATTTTCTATAGATATTTTTTCATCCCATTTTCCTTTTCAACAACATGAACCCCTATTAAAGATTCTAAACATACGAAGAACTAATATTAGCACTTAACCCATTTATACTCAAACTACATTAATTCAAATAATTATACATTCCCTAAATATAGTTTGTTTTAGCCAATAGAGGATCTCCATCTCTAAACAAGATTCAGCCACCAATGCTCAAATAAAAAACTCAAATAGGGACATACCTAGAAAAAAGGCAGGATACATTATATATGTCATATTTTTATACATATCATGGCACTAGGGAACACCTAATCTTTTATCCACTCACTTATACTAATTTCTATAAGTATTTTAGTTATTTAACCGTATATCATATCACATATGATATCTCATGAAACCATATATGAAAGAAATTTCGATATCATTAAAAAAATGGATGGTAATCATCTGTTTCACCTTATTTTACCAAAAATGTAATAACATATCAATATCCATCCAAAACAGTTTTTGGATTGCCTCGATAACAATTTTAGAGAAGGTAAATATGTCAAACTCAATCCACATTAATTCAACCAAAAATTGTTACTCTATTTAAGTTCATATAATTGACAACCATTATAGATTATTGGATCAAGGAATATATGAGAAAATATTCCTATACTAACATGTTAATACTACTCTTGAAACAAAATGATCTGGCATGAACTTCATAAAACACATGTATCCCTATACATGTGTCTACCCATCAAATATTATGATATAATTTATTCACTTATATAATATATGTCTAAGATGAAGTGTACCATGGGATATAGTGTATGTAAATAACATATATCCAGTTTATAAGTTCTTAAATCCCAATTTTTATACTAACTTGGTCAATAACTGCATTTCATATAATTCAACATTATATCTCAGTATATCACATGTACCTCATCTGAATACATAAAAAAATCATATATACTATATATTTGTGGTCTCACATTCCATGGTCTATATCAATCAGGTTGTTAGATGTCATACAGGTCATATAAGACATTAAATACCATATTAGTTAATAATTAACTGATTACATGATCATAAGAATTCCCAATAACCCCATGTTTAGATATTCCTCAATTTTATTCATAATAAAGGTATAAAATTAATAAATAACCTATTATAGATATTATGGGGGATAAAAAAGTACCAAATATAATCCAAACAACAAACCAAATAGAAATTTCGTTATTCTTCTTGCAGTTGGGTTTGTTGTGGGGCATTTATATACCCCTATGTTTAATGGTTTGGATGTTGTTCCAAAACAAACATCACATATTAAACTAAACCACATATATTTTAGAAAATATTTCTTTATTATATCATCTCATCCTAGGAATCAATTCCATGATCAAAACCCACTTTAAAATATTATTGTTATCACTATTTAAGGAAAATGGTTTTATTTTGAATCAAGGTTAAGGGAAATATTATGTAAAGTGTGTAATTAATTATGTAAAAATTAATTTAAAATCATTAACTAACCATTATAAAAAATCATGGACCCATGTACAGGATGATTTTATAAAAGTCTTGTAAATCAATATAGTGAATTTAAAAAAACTATAAGTTAATGGTTTATATAATTTCTATTCAAAACTAAATTATAATTAAATAGTGTTTTATAAAAAAACAAACCAGCAAAATGTTGTCTGGTTTAGTTATTTTAATGTAATGAACCAAACCAATCTATACCCACCGCTAATGGATATATCGATGACCATGGGAAGTAGTGAGAGAATATAGTTCATACACCCAAAGTATATAGAAAATATATTTTTTGACACTCTATGTGTTAAATTTAGTGTACCATTCAGTGCACAAAAAGAAAAATTTCCACTATTTTTATACTTAATGACCATATTATATATCTCTATATGAGAATCTTATTAACACTAACATTAATATTTGGTCATAACCTATAGAAATCCTTGATGATAATTGGTAAGGGATAACCCAAATCCATTATTTATGTGTTAAATTGTAACAAAACATCAAAAAATATATATCTATATATTCATTTATAGAAAATGTGAAAGTATGATAAAATAAAGATTAAATTTTATATGACACTTTTTATATTCTCAAATCTCATATAAGAATACTTAATAAAAACAAACATAATTATAAATCTATCATATCATATATGAAAAAATCTAGTTCATCCTTATATTTATTGCACTTTGTTTAATGTTAACTTATTACATCAATATGTACTTCCTACCACATCACTATTTGAAAATATAATAAAACCTTTGAACTAAACACTCTAGTTAGTATCAAATATAAATAAAGATAATTAAAATAATGGATATATTTTGGAATTATACTGATAATGTTCATCTCCTTGAGCATATTCAAGCACCTTTACATCCCTACAAAAAATATTATAATATAAAAATATTTTGTCAACTTAGAAATATTTATATGATTGATGTGACCTTTTATAGGATAGAATTTCCTCAAATATAATCTGGGTATAATTTTTTATTTTAATAATTTTGTATATTAAAAATCATTATTTAATAATGAAATTGATGGATTATGACAAATTTTGAATAAATATAAATTATATGGGTTTCATGGTAAAGATAATGGTTTTGGGGTATAAATGATTATCATGTAATTCCATATAAATTTTATAATATTTTAAGAACAAAATCATTTAACTTTTATGAATTTATTTATATATTAGTTCTTGGTGTATTTTTCATGTGATTCAGGTGATGGATATTCTAATTTATGTGATGTAAATTTAGTATTGAATTTATTTTTTATAATATTTTTTAAGTTGTAACTTGCTTTGAATTTCATGAAAAATATTAAGACTTTTGGAATTTAATGACATTTTTTTGTAAGGATTTACCAATTTTTTATAAGTATTTTTTTATTTTTGAAATTACTTTTATTTTATAAATCATTTTTTTATTTTTTTTATTTTTTTATTTTTTTTACTTTATTTTTAATGTTTTTTTTTCAAATTATCCATAACTATTTTATTTAATTGTTCAATTATAATATTTTATTCTACTATGTAATAAATCCTAGAGAAACTGTAAAAAATTGAGATGTAGCCAACATAATACATTCACATGTCATAAGGATTTTGTCAACATCATAAGGCATGAGGCAATGAACATTAGGATTTTGGCCTTTTATAATTTTTCACCATGGATTTCTAAAGAAGAATGGACAAGCATGAGCCATTGAATTCAGTTTTTGAAGGATGGTCACCAAATCATAGGGAAAATTGACTAAGATTGTTTTAATTTTGTGTTTTAGAAAAGTAAGATCAACCAATCCACCAAATAAACATTGATGTCTAATATTTCAAAGTATATTTTTCAAAAAGAGATCCCCATTGTGTGGTTTTAAAAAGAGAAAATGAAACTAAGATGTTGATCATTAATGGGTAGACCATTTGATCTACATGTTAATGATAAAAAAAAGTGGATAGTTACCAAATTAATAAAATAATCAATAAAATTAATTTAAATAGAATATAGTTTGATATTATGTGATGGAAAGTGTCATCAAAGTGGTTTGTCAATGTTCTATTTGAAGATGTAGATAATTGAATCATTTATTCTGTTACTTTATTTTGGTTAACCATAAGAAGAATATATCATGTAATCTTGTATAAAAATTGCGTGGAATAACATATGTATATGAATTATTTTAACTCCCTTGATATAATACTCCAATGAACGTCAGAACCCAATTAAGACGTTGAACCATTATCAAAATGATTTAATGTGGGTAAAGATCTTATGTAGCACAATATTAGGGATTTAATGTCTTTTTATAAGGGATAAAATGTTTATAGTCATGGTATCTAACCAATTAATTTTGAGGAAATTAGGATTATTAATGAATATTTTATTGTTGAGCTTTCACAAAGAGAATTGTATGGAGTTGAAAGAGTTTGTTGTCAATTTAGAGTATATACAAATTATTGGAGAAGTTGTCGAATAATATGAATGAGTTGGTGAATGATTATTTCATGTATATATATTTTAGGAATAGTATGATGTTTTTTAGAACTTAATATCCTTGTAAATATAAGTAGTTGATATTTGTTAAAAGAATATGATAAATTCTATGAGTAATCTTTTGAATAAATTTACTTGTGAGGCATAAGCCGGAAAAATTTAAAAATGTAAGTAACAATTTTGAGGAAACAATTTCATTATATAAGGATTAATTGATAAACATGCATAATAGAAAGAAGTTTTGTGGTCATATTTACTAAACTTAAAATGTTGTAATGTAAGTACATTGAATTTAACATCTCAATTTTCTATCATAACACTAGGGGCAGTGAATGTATCACCATAAGTTATTAGATAAATCCTAGAAAATATAATTATTTCTTACTTATTCTATAATGTATTATAATTTTTGGGAGATAGTAAAGGTGATTAATGGACTATAGGGTTGAAAAAACGTTTAAGTTGGAGTGTAGGGAGCTAGAGTGGAATGA